>OY735140.1:2400000-4800000 GCA_963457615.1 Nicrophorus investigator
CTTCGAAATATAAAAAGAACTCTCGATCTTCCATGCTAATTCGATTAATAGACATTGCACCTTGCACGCCCACAGAAAAGACGAAAGAAGATCCAAACCAGAACACCGAATAGATAATGATGGAATGGGTTTCGTTCCACGTCCATCATTTCGATCAATGGAAAATTTTGCATACACAATTCGTAGACAACACGTGTCGACTCTTTAGATGGCTATCGACATAATTAAGTGCAGACATTTTTTTTATTAGGATAGGTTATTATAACGGAACTTATTTATAACTCACTTTCGTAAAAGATTAGATTATGCATAACTTATTAGCCATTTCCATTTTTTTGAACTCTATCCCATTTCAATTTGTATGCTTACAAAAGTGAGCGTGTCTACGTGCACGAGGCGATAATCGTAATATATTTTTTAAACTTATTTCATGTATTTCGCTTTCGATTGATGATGATATTTCAAGTGCGTTTGATATCGCGCCTGGCCGAACTTCTCGCAGTGCAATGAACTCCGGCCGCGCATCTGCCACAAAATATCGAAGATAAGACTTTTAAAAGGCTACCTTTTACGACATTATCTCGCACACACAGAGAGAGAAATAATAATATACGTAACGCCTTCTCACGCTAAGAAAAGATAGTTTTACGCTCTGCTTACGCATATCTTTGTTTATTCTTTTTTCCCCACAATCCACTACGAACGTACCCAAGATGCCTAGCTTTTATTGATTACAAGCCAAGACATCCACGTCCTTCAATCCAAGCACAATCACTTTAATTAATTAAATCCATTTGCGAAACTCGGTTAACGATGCAAATCATCTTGTTTTTAATACGATAATATAATATATTTTTTTGATAACAATCGTCAGTTTCATTCAATTTCTAAAATAATTTATACTTCGAATGAAAATCAAAAATATATAACAATACCATTACTTTTAGAATGATTACGAAATTAATAAAATTAACAATTATATTTAAATTGACGATACCTCAAAATCATTATATTTCGGTAATCATTTATCCTATCCCCCATTTTGAATGAAGATTGGAAAATAAAGCAACGACGGGATTAGAATTTAAATCGAAAATATTACGCAAGGGGGAAATACTGAAGTGGGAGACAATTGAATAGCCGAAAACTGATTCGGCTGTGATTCATCTTCGGACAAACTTTTTTTTATAAAGTTAAAATTTCCCAGCTTAGTCAATGTGTATATAACCTATTAATTGGATTTACATTACACGTAATCACTTAAGTCCACTAAATCAATACAAAAAAAAAATAAGTTAAAGAAAATAAAAGTGAAAGCATTATCTTTGAAAAAATAGCCTATCGTAACAGTAACTTTATTTACACTAACGTTAACCTAACCTAATAAAGGTAATGTTTTAATTAAATTCGCCATGATTGTTAAGTATACTTAACTATACTTAACAACAATGGTTTTTTAAATTAGATTATTAATATTTTATTGTGCATGGTTCTTGAAAATAACGTGATGTGATCGTCAGTGATGATGAGATAAGAATAAAATATGATTTTGTTAAGGTTGTAAAGTAGACTTAAAAAATATATGTAATTATTATGTTTATCTGTAGAAGACGAATGTAGTAAAGTGAAGATCTTTTTTATACACATAAAAAAATGTCGAGGGTCTAGGAATCTTTATTTTTGTGTGTACTCGCGTACTTGAAGTGAATTTTAAGTACTATCCCACACATGAAAAATAAAAGTACGGGGAGATTATTCGGAGAGGAGAGTAAGGAATTAAAAAAAATCAAATGCAACGCGAGTGTAAACGTGAATAGGTTCTTTGAACTTTAACGTTGAACGACGTTTCGTAACGACCACGAGGTCCATAACTCCGGCCCGATTGTGGCTCAAATTTGGTATTTCATCACATTCACACCAACACACGCGCACGTCTCCGGGGTCAATGCATTTTCGTTTCGAATAGAGAGAAAAAAATGCGTGTTTAGTTGTGTGTGTAAATGTGTATTTAATCATTTCCCTCTGACCAGATTCGATTTCGACGAGATAGAGAAAAAAAATATACCGACTTAATGGCAAAACGGATGAAACAATGATAGAAAGAGTATAAAAAAAATGTGCCTCACGGACACACGATGTGCGTTACGTAAACGTAAACATGGTTCGGAATTGCGAAAAACTAGGCCAAACGTTGAATTATTTTGATGAAAAGCTTTTCCTTTTAGAACCCTCGCGCGTTTTCCCTTTTCTGCCCTTCACCTGAACTCGTTTTCAATGAAACACTTGCCTGGCACACATAATTATTGACGTTTCTGAAAATACTCTACGGCGCAATTTTCATTACTCATTGATTCAAATTCAAAACGTTTGAAATATTAACATTTAATTTAAATCATTGCATAAACAATTATATATTTAAGATTATAATAATTGTATAATAGTCCTGCGAAATGACAGCTGACACCGTGCGTCAAAAAAAAATTATAACATACATTTTTTGACACTATGTCAACATTTAACATTTAAGAAAATTGTTAAAAATCAAAATAAACTATTATAGATAAAAATAATTATCATGCAATTTATCAGTAAAACTGTTTTCTATATTTAACGGGCAGACTCTGATTTTCTGTATTACCTCTGGTCCAAAATCAATATTTGAATATGCGTTATGGCGCTTCACTGTTGCTACGGACGCATGCTGGTTGCTATAGGTACCGTATGGTTGCTACACAGTTGCTAAAAAAGCACCCCGGTAGCTACACCTGAAAATTTTAATAACATAAAATTCACATAATTTTAGATACTTTTCCGCCCAAGATTTTTAAATAAACAAAAAAAAATGAGTATTTTGTGAAAAATTACAAGATTAAATTAAAAACATTAATGATCAATTTGTAATAAAAATTATTAAGAAAATAAATTATATTTACATATTATTTACACCTATTTTAAATTTCAAATAAATGCATATTTCGAAGGTGACAACAACAAATAAATTAATATTTAATTTCCTGAATATGTTACCTGTGATATTCACTTTAAGCAATTTATTTATATTATTAATAACGAAAAATATATATAGAATTACCAAAAATTGTTATTGCAATATAGTGAATATTTACATGTATATTTATATATTATTGAATTATTGAATTTTCAGCAATGGACAAATTCTTTATTTTGTGAATTATGTTAATAATGAATATTTTGACTATTTTGGCAAAAAAAAGCAAATAACAGGATACGCGTTGTTGCGAAAACTGCGAGCCATGATGATGACATTGAAGCAGAATCACGATTTTTTGGATAATGAAATTTTGTGTACAATGTTCATCGGGCTGAGATCGTTTTGGCTATATAGTTCGCTTAACGATTACCTCCAAACTGACCAAACTGATGGAAAAGGGACCTCGGGGAATTAAATGAAATAAAAAAGCAACCCTTGTCCGAATTTTCGGGGTGTGCAGCACATTGGTAGATTGCACAATTTTTGGAGGGGTGCGCGTTCGTCGTTGCGTAATCCGTTACGAGGCAACCGAAAAATAAAAGTGTGAACCGAAGTGCCCAAAAAAAAAGGAGGATGTACATTGGGGCCCACGACTTTAATATTTGAAGTGTAAGAGGACCGAATTACAGTGCACGCAGATTTAGCCCACCTCCATCCACTGTTATGTAATTCGTTTAACATGCATGCAACGCAACAAGAACCAACGAACGACGACAAAACAACAACAACGAAAATGTGGAGAGGTACGAAAAATAGTTGTCTGTGCGTATTTTTTTTTATACGTCTGGCAAACTACACACGATACGACCTCGATGATCCTTCGAAATACCGTTCTGTTCTGGTCACACACAATATTGTGGAACTATTGAATAATCTCAACGGAAATGTTATCAATGAAAGTTATGTGCTTCGATAACAAATTTCTTCGAATCAGCAGCAGAGCGTACTTGATCAGTCCAAGTTCAGCGATTATTTTGTTTATTTTCGCGAATTTTATTTTGTAATCGCCCGAATCTAAGTAGGACACACACTTTGTCCTATTTTTTTATATTCTGTACTTTTGGGATTTGTACCCCGAGAACATAACACACAAAAAAATGATTATAAATAAATGTTATTCCCACTTTGCTTGAAAATACACAAAACATGTATTAACTAAAAAAACATCAAATTATAAATAAGAAAATAATCATTAATAATAAATATTTGTTGAATATATTCCATCTATTAGCTAATCAGAAATGAGTCTCCTTTGCGAATATTTCCAAAGATTCGTAACGAAATACGCATTTGTTACAAATCCTGTAATTAATTGTTCTGCGTTTCGTGTTCGTTGCTTAGGACGGCCAACATTTTTTTTTTGTGGGGTCGTCGAACTGAATAGAATTTCGAATGTGATGTTATGCTTTGAATAAACTTTCAATTCGGTACATAATCATTATGTTATTGAGTTTTCGTTTCATCGCAATTACCTGTTTTTTTGTATCAATTTATTAATTTTAATCGCTGCATAATTTATTTACCTGAAAATTATTATAAAAAGACACAATTTAATTCGTTTGTAATATGATTATAAATAATCAATTACCAAAAATTCGTTAGAAGAGATCGAGTGGAACTAGAAATCAATAAAGACTACTAAACTTCTTATAATAATCTTCTAACATGAAATTATTATGTGTTCATTAAATGTAACATGCATTAAATATTGTGTAATTTTCCCATAATTATTGATTTCTTTAATACAAATATGACCTTAGTTTATATTTTGATATGTCAAGAGAAATCATTTGAATTAACGTCATATTTAAAAAAAAATCGTAAAAAAAATAAAATTATATCAAAAAAATCTATAAATAAATATTTATTATGTTTCAAGTTTATAAAATATTTACGTAAGAAATGTGCCATTTCTACTTTTCCACAGCAAAATATAAACACTTCGCTTATAGGAAACTTATAATATATTGAAAAATTGGTTCAAGGAGAGAGCACAGAAAAAATGATATATAATAGTAATAAATTAAATTGTTATATGTTTTTATTAACTATAGAAACTTTTATAAATTAATAACAAATTATTATTTTTTTATAAACTTATAAAGAAACTAAAAAAATGATTCGTGTATCTATTAATAGTTATTCTGTAATAGTGATATATAATCGTTGTTTAAACTTTAAGGTATGTAATTATTCTACAGCGATTTTCTTTTAAAATATGTATCAATACGTTAAATGAGCACAATAAGCGATAAATGCGTCATTGAGTTTTTTTTTTATAAAAAAAATGATATTTTTATTTTGAGTCACCATTATTATCAGAAATGTAAAAATATTTTTAATTCGTGGAAGTAAAACGAATCAATAAACATAACATTTGCTTTATGAATTACGTGGAAATAAATTCCTTTCTAACTTTAAACGATTAAAAAAAAAATATGAATTATATTTAAGTTAATTGTACATTCTGTACGTTTCTGAAATTATTATAATTATAAATATTTATAGACGGACAGGTGTGTTTATTTTTGCTTGAAATGCAAATGAAAACGGGAGTATTTCGTGTTGAACGAAAATTCAATTCATTCGGCGCTCGGTGCCAAGTGGATGCGATTCAACCAGTGGTTTTATTTCTATTTATTGTGTCTTTGCGTTCTAGAAATCTGTAAAAATAGTTCGGCGGTGAAAAATAAAATAAATTGAAAAATAAAAAATCGGCACACTCCTTGACGCAAGGAGTAAACATTCGTGTCGTATGCCATAGAGGAGAAGATATATATATATATATGTATGTATGTGTATGAAAACGAAATGTGTGCACGATATGTGTATGTAAGCAAAGGTCGCATGAGTGTGTGAAAATGTATGAAGGTCGGAGACTACCTCTGCCACGCAAAATCCCCTTGTCCCAATTACATCATTTCCCCCTCGCGCGCGCAAAGTCCGCCGCCGCCTCCTCCACCTCCCTATGCCGACGCAATATCCACCACCCCTCCTGCACAACCAAACTCCTACGCCCCTTCATCTACCAACTCCTACGCTCCAACGTAGAGAGTTAATGACGATTTTTGGGCTGAAATTCGGGAACAACGAGGAGAGAGTGAGAGTGGTAGGGTAAGGGCTTCCAACGAAACGTTGGGGTAAACTAGGGCGGGCCTCGTGCACGTGCTTTCACAATATTGAAGGTCGTTGAACCGGAGTCACCCTCCCCTACATGTTCTGGTTATCCTACGGGACCGACGGGATGCGCCGTCGCAGGAGCCCCCCTCGCGATCGTTAAACCCCCGTACAGAAAGTTAACCTTTCGATTTCTACGAACGAAAGTGAAACCGGACTGAAATATATATATATATATTTTACGCACGCTGAAACTCACGCAAAATGTAACATCAATGAACCAAACAAAGAACTTATTATTAATAAACAAAACTTTACAAAATTGTCTTGAAAACTAATATTATTTATGAAACACGTCACATTTCTAATACAGTTTAATACTTAGAAAGCGTTCCTACGACAACCTTTAAATGAAGTGATATTGATTACAATTTAACATATAATAAATAGTTACATTTCAAGGTGTTTTTATCAAATCAACGTTAAACGAGGTCTTTCTGTACATTTAATTTTGAAAATATAGAATAAATTTACTGAAAGAAATAATATAAAAAAAGACAAGAAAAAATAAATATTACTCTGAAAAAAAAAAGATAAATGAATTTGAAAATAATTAAAATCCAAAAAAAATTATCTTTATGCCCTGAAATAATCAATAAATTTAATGTTTAATGTTGTTATAAAATGAATAATTTATATACAATCAACTACAGTAAATATAGTGTTAATAATTAAATTCATTGCAACAATTACAAAAATTATAAAAACATTGCAAATAATTTTGTTTATAGCTTTGTTTACTATTCTCACATAAAATAACATTTTTTATACCAAATACTATTAAACTTTCCTTTCTTAGATAGAAAGGCCCCAAATTGGCTATAAATAAACGACCTTTCACGACTAATTGCAAACCCTTTATAAAACGGTCCAATTTATTCCTCCCAAATGGTGTCCATCGAATCGTTTACGAACACATTTCTCATGTTTCACTTAAAACTTTTAAATATAAGAGAATTTGAAAACGATTTAATACATTTACAACCTACAATTTTCATTTTGTATAACATCAAAATGTTTCCTAAATTTATAATCATTCAACAAATTATCATTAAATTAAATTATTTTTATCGACATTTCAACTTAAAAAAAATATTTAACATTTTAGTTTTATATATATGAAATTGATTTTTTTTTGTAAATATATTAGCATTTATTTTAATTTTTGAAATTCATAATCTCAACTTTAACTCAAATATTTAATTATGAGAAAGTATTAAAAACATAAATTTAAATCAAAATTTCCATTCAACTTTTTGATTTCATTCATTCATTAAAAGTAAGCAATATATTTTTTTAAATTCCTTGTATTAAATAAAATTAATTATTATACAAAGTATTTGAATGTCTTAATTATAGAGTAATTGTAATAATATGTGGTATTAATGCTTGTTAGTGTTGGCAAAGTTGAGAATAAAACGCAGAGTACACACGTGTCTTAAATAGGCAAAAATAAATTGATGTTTTGATCGCAATTTGCTGGCAATGGATAAATGACTTGTAAAACTCCGGTACAAATTGTGCGTTTAAGCTTTGAGAGATACCTTTAAAAAAAAAGCAGTCATATCTCGAACACGACAATTCGCCCAATTTGTTTGCAAATAATCAACAATTTATATTGTATTGTTTGTTGCTTTTATAGGATTGCTATTTTTAAATTGTTAATTGTACACGTGCGGCGTTTGGTTCTACGTTTGAAATATGCATGGAAAAATTGAACCAAGGACGACGATACGGATAGAGAGCGCGCGTGCATCCATCCAAACCGAATGTCCTTTCCACTGTTTTTCTGCATTTCACTCTTGTTTTCTTTTCGCAAACTTTTCTTCTTTTAACCGAAAATAGTACTACTTGCACAATACCGACTGTCCTAAGTGCATTTCTATTCCCACACACAATCAGTAAATACCCTGACGTTGCATAATAAATACTGGTACATAAAGGAAATATCAATTTCGTTTTCAACATCGCGGACATTACAAAATCTTTTCGTCTATTTTTCGAGATCCGCACATGCCAGTTTTTTGCAATTCCGCGAAATTTCTATATCACTTTTTGCAATAATATACAATAAAAGATCATTATGTTTGACGTCTGAAACGTTATTTATAATCTATACATAAATTACGAAACGAAATTACTAAATTCACAGATATTTTTTCGTTTGGAGATTTTTCATAATTCTTAGACAACATTTTTAGATCGTTATGACAATTTCATACTATAAACAATCTCATTTAAATATTCAGTAAAATTAAATCATTAAAATCTTTATTTAAAAATATTATATGGAAAATGCATATTTGCATATCATAAAATTGATTTATGTATCAATAAATATATAATTGTTATTACTAAAAAATAATTTATTCTAATTTCATTTTACAAACCAAATACGATTTTACTATAATAGAAAAACAACCATTCACTTCACTTTTATATTGCTTTCGAGACTAATAATATGCAAAGAGCAAAGTAAATTACAGTACAACGAAGAATTAGGTCATTATTAACAGTTTGTTTTAATTGAACTACTGGTAGAAAGTTGATTGCTAAGTACACCTTTTAGTTGCTAGGGACCCTATGATAATAGACCGTTGCTATGCAACGTAATATATCTAAACTATATAATGTTACTCAAATTTTGATAGTTACACAATTATTTAATTCGATAATCATTTAAAATCGGGCTGTAAATGATAACAATTAAATAAATATTACAGATGAAGGGCCATTGAACTGCACTTAAATTTTTAAAGTAGTTTATTTAATTCTATAATTCTATCGCTACTTGAAATACATTTTCGTTGTTCATTCATTTAATTATCGTTAATCAATATAATTTTAAATGGAAATTGCAAAAATTTAGATTAGAGTTTCTCAACTTTGATCTTCATTTTGACACTAGATGACAGCTGTCATTTCATTAAAAATGAACCCATGATATAAATAACTTAAATTTATTGAAAATTAAAATTCTCACAATCAATAGTCAGAAATATAACTTTAAAAAAAATTGAGATATTTCAACTAAATTTATGTAATGAAGATATATCTTAATAATAGGTGTTTAATCATGGATAATCATAAATAAAACAATGCAATTACTGAAGTTTTTATAATTTTTTAAACAATAATATTGTAATATCTTAAAATACCAATGAAAAATAAACTGTCCAAGTTATATAAATAAGCAATTATTTATCAGCGAACATGACATTTCATTTTGTTTCCAACGAAGGTTACGTACAGAAGAAATATAATCCCGCTGAATTGCGAGCACAAAAATGTGCATATCGCATAACACTAGAAACCTCGAACCAACTTCTTCGCGTTGTTTCAAATAATCAACAAATTATTTGTTATGAATTTTCATACTGAAAATTCACTGTTATTTCTGTTACAATTAGTGAGTTTTCATTAAAAATAAATTTTAAATTTATACACTAATCATTCTTACTGGTTGACCATTTCCGGTATGATGAGAGAAAAAAAAGTACAATGTATCCTTGGTTTCACCTTGGGTAAGAACGAAAGAAAAATATGTAGAAATAACAGACAAACATTTCCGAGCATAAAAAAAACAGTAAGTAATATGATTCAAATGTTGTTGTGTATCGAATATCGCGTCGCGAAGAATGCGGACCGTAAATAAAAATATTTAATTGTTAAGATTAACAGTTTACTTTAACGAAGATTTGTCTCACATTCGCGTAAACAAAACGGAAAACAAAATAATCGTAATTAAGTGTTGTTTCAATAATATTTTAGCATATCTGCAGTATTAATTAAAATTATCTGCCAGAAGGCATTTTCAATTTTCCGCATACCCTATGTCTTTTTATCCATCACGTAACGTGGCGCAAACTCAATACGCAATAAGCGACTGTAATGGTCGTGATGTAAGCAATTGATTAATTCTTAAAGAACATCAACAATTTTATCATAATAAGGATGTGCAATTTTGTTTAATAAAAATACTGATTTTAGCGTAAAAAATCTTATTGGAATATGAAATTTATTATTTTTTGTTCTGCCAAAATATGAGTTGATCGACGAATTACTCAAAAAAAAAACTGTTGCTGTTGTAATATGCAGAGAGAAATTGATATTGGTGAGTGTATAAGAAGATAAGCATGAATACATTAAAGATTAATATTAAAATATCAGCAAAACAACTGGAAAGTAATTTATTAAACATTTTCTTTGTCTTGTCGATTTTTAAATATATTAAATCATCTTCATAAAAGTAATTATGACTGTTAAAACCAAAAGTTACTTTAATTGAAGTTGAGTTATGATAGATTTATTTTACTGGTATTACTGGTATTTTCGGTTCATTCATTTACTTATGAGTAACGTTCTTGTATAAGCGATGAGTAAACTTGTCACATGTTAAATTCAAGAAAGTAGAGCAGTGGAAGATCCCGACGACAATATTACGAACATGCATATTTATGATTAAGAATTATGAATTACGTCTACCGAACATTCTGGAAAGGTTAATGATTAAGCATATTGTTAAGTAGTATTTTCGATAAAAACGAAACTATAAAATATGTAGATACACGTAGATACTATAAAGCATTGTAGATACACGAATTAATAGAGATATTTATATAATTCTATTAATTATATTACATTTACTTATAGAATGTTCTAGAACGTATAAGCTTTGTAAATGTATGTTCATTAATTGAACATTCTAGAAAGGATAACGATTAAGTAGAATGCGGATAAATTGATCTTAATAGTTTTGTTTGTTTGTTTTGATGTAGGAATGGCTTATCTTCGGTGCATGCAAAATATTATGGTACTGGGGCACGTGGAGCGCTTTGTTTTCCAACAAATGAGCTGGGTTATTGCAAAAATGCGCCGAGCATAAAATCCATTGCTTTTGCGTGCAGGACGAAGGAAAACGTAATTTCCACGAGCGAAGCGACGCAATAGAGTAAGCAATAATTTGCTGGAAGAAAGGAAAATGTACGGAAAACATGTATGTTTATATGAAACGAAACGGTTGATGTGAGTGCGCGATATGGGAAAAAGCGAGCACGTGTATGCCATAAAAGAACAATTAAAATATTGTTGTCTAACAAGGAGGATGTGGTGGTGTGATGGTTCGCGAGGAGTGGAAAGAAATGAACGTGCGGAGTAGGCGAGGTGTAATGTAGGTGAGTTGGAAGCCGCTCAAGGATAAGGCCATTTAATTGGCCAAGTGAAAAAGCGTCTTAGATTCATTATTGTCTAATTCCCATGGAGCAGAGTCATAGCTAAAACAACTTAGGTTGAGATTGGTCAAGGTACGGTCTCGGTCGGAACGACCTCGCATCCGTTCGGGCCACGTCGCGTCGTCGACTTTCTCTTTCGAAATGCGAGGAAGAGAGAGAGAGAGACAAAGAGGTGGCATCCCCGAGACTCCTACGAAAACGTCGAACAGGACGAGGACGACGAATGCCGCGCGCTATAAATACACGCTACGCTAAATTGTTTATCTGCTAGCGAAAAATGTATGGACATTATTGTGGGCACGTGGAGCAACAAAAATAACCGATAATTGAATTATTATTGCGCGTTTCCACGGGGACTGCATGTGGGATGGAGTGAGACGACCAGATGTGGGGCTATGCCACTGCCACCGACCAACTACGATCGATGTTAGTCATTGTCAAAGTCGTCAGGGTGGGGAGGGAAACGTACGTTGGCCTCGAAAGGCCTCGCGCAAGGAGGCGACCGACTGTGGATCAGCGAGTCGCACGTGGAACACAAATTAACAACCACAATCAATTTCGCATCACACTCCTCATCCTCCTCCTCCTCACTACATACAATCACAATCAATTCATCCCCATCACCATCATTACCCTCTGAAATAATAATTACATAATAACAACATTACTCCTAAACTGACTACACGAAGACTAAGCCAAAAATATTATTTAATTATTCCTCTAAATCATCCCATAGCTTCATCCTTCCAAATACTAAAATAACTTGTCAAGTATCATGTAATGTACAAGAAGTCTAGCATACAATAAATTTCAATTATTTAATAATATTTTGCAACGAGCACAGCATATGTATATATCTGCTTTTAGCCTTATCATACAATCGCGCCCATATTTACATTGCAAACACTATACGTTACTTGTTATATCTAGTAAGGAAGGGAAGTAACTATACACGTAATTTCAGTAGCCGACAACAATTTAATTATGAAATATCATGTCATTATTACACTATACTAAAAACGCAATAATAATATTATATAATAATACATAAATTTATAAAACATATATAGTTGGCAAAACTAAATACAATTTTCAACTTGAAAATCAAATCGAAGTATACGGTGCCATCGCCAGTTTGCACTTAACTTGTGTCCTCCCATTATTCAATATCATCGCGCATGCATTATTGTATTGTACGTAGACGTGATTCATTATTGCTATAAAACCGGACGCGACTAACGATTACAGAAATTAATGATTATGTAAGTCGTATAAAATGTTTGTGGCCCTCGGAACATCATCATCATATGCACTTCCCACATTCCGTACACAGTTCCTCTTAAACAAGAGGAAAGAGTGCTTCTTGACATTTCTAACCAAAAACTTCATTCCGATCGAAGTGTGTCGATGTTTTAGGTCAATATTTAATCTGTCTTCGATGCTTAATTCGTATTGTCAATATTTAACAAGACACTAGAGTCAGGGCCGACAACCCTGAATACGAAGGACGTCGAACACATATAGGACACGTAAAAATCGAATCTAATATTGTCACGCCAAAATCCACATTATTATATAACGAGCAAAATCAATTTACAAATAAGTAATCTGATGTAATTAGTAACAATCTATTGTTATTATTAATTTAATTTTTAATGTAAATTTAAAGTTTTTAGCCCCAATATTATAAAAATGTGCACTTTCCTAAGCTATATTTAATACAGCAAAATTTTAAAAAGACTAGTAATTGAGTTTATAATTACTTCTCGTTAGAATCCAATTAACTTAATTTATTATAACAATGCAAATCTTTATAATTATGTATTTTCTCCAATTTTCAACAAGTATTAAATAATCATACTTTGATCTTTGCACAAAACCTCGCACGTTCAAAATATGCGCAACAATCGTCGAAGCAAAATATTTATCTATTACGTTGTAATATGGAATGGAATAACAACAATTTACAAACGTTTAAATTTAAAAAAAAAATGTAGTAAACACTTTTACATTATTTTCTAATAATTATAAATAGTATTTATGAATTCATGAATGAATTTGAATATGATAAAGCTTGTGCATACTTCAATCATTTTTAATAGTTGTGTATTTCTATCTTAACTAGATTTTTGATATATTATTTTGTAATTGTTATTTGTTTATTCGTCAATTGAAATGTCCAATTAATGATAAAAACCTGTAAATTTTAATTCATAAAACGCAATTAGGTTAATACGATAGTTATTGAGATAAACATGAAATAATATTATGATTACGATTTAGTATTTGTAAGAATAATATTTCCAAAATATTGACGATATCTATTAATCCGTGAACGTAACAAAATATTTATAATTAAGAAATGAAAAATACTCCGTAGATAATATTTTAATTTGTTCCACAAATAAACTTTTAATCATTTAATGATTGCGAACAAAACATCATGTTTATCCCGGAGCAAATCAATTCTAGAATATGATACTGTGTTTATGATAGAGTAAATATTTGCATTTATTAATGGTTCTATATTTCACAAATATTATCGCTGTTACATAAACATAGATTTGATGAATATAACGGTGGGACGAAGGAGAAAATTGCAGCGAAATAATGCATGCTCGTATTCGTTACGTTCCACTTACTGATTCGGATTGCGCAATAAATGAGTGGCATATCTTCATAATCGAAAACGACCTTAAGCTGCTGGTCCAGATATTACCGACCAACCCTTGTCAGACTTGTCTCAGCAGCCTTCCTTCAATGAAGCTGCGTTACAGCCGTTCACCTCAGACACTTTCTCCGGTTAGGAACGCATAAAATGTTAAATAATGCAATTTGCTGTACGATTGCATTGAGAATGGTGAAAACCTTGACACTTTATCGAAACTTGCAGATGGGTATACTTTGCTCGTATTAAGCACACAATAATGTAATAAAATGCATAAAAAAATATTTAACATAAAAATTGTCTATGAATTTAGTATACACATTGAAAAACAAGTGATCTTTAATTCTAAAACTAGTTGTTCGACTTTCTTTTATTTTCTCATTATACAATATTTACTTGGAAATTAATATTAATTGACAATTATTTTATTATAAGTTATTTCACTTTGGAAATTTTCTATAATTGTCAGTTAATAAAATGAAATAATATATCTGTTATAATTAAAATAATAATTTTACAATTTGACATATTATATATTTTATAATATAGACTAATCAAATCCTATTACTAAATACATATTTAAACAATGATGTTATATAATCTAAAATAGAATTTTTTCTTATAAATTAATTTTGTCGCATTTGGCGACTGAACTACTTGTACTAGTGAGATTATATACATCTTGTAATATGTATTTTTATAATTGCTAAATGCTGCAGTTATATAAATAATGAAAAATGTCAATATGACAACACGATATTTTATACAAAAGAAAAATCTTAAATGTATATGCATAAAATTAAAGTTGATAGGTTAGGGACCGGATCAAATAAGGTCGAGGATACGAGGTCTCTGTTTCCATTTTCGAAGCTGCGAAAGAGCGCAGAGGAAAACCCACTTTTCCGCACACACACACACGCGTTTCGTTCCGAATGGCAAAATTACTGAATGAACCTGTGCGTTTGCAGAATGAGCGACCTAGTCTGCATTTGGTTTCGGAATAGGTCTTTAACCATTTAATTCGTCATTTAATTTGGGTCAATACGCTCGTACGTTATGTGCTTCAAAAATTAAATCATTCCGTCCGCATTGAATTCCAAATTGCCTCGACTCTCTTGCAGACGATTGTTTTTTTTTATATATTGTTTTTTTTTTATTGTTGTTGTATGAATAGATTTATATGTATATATGTATGCGCGTGCTGTGGTGACCCAAGACAATTTCGAATGTGCGACTTTTTGCATTTCTTCAGTCTGATGGTCAGTTATAGCGGTACAGCTCGCGAAAACCGCAGTCGGTCGCCTCCACGTGCTCTCGCCTGCACGGGCCAGACTTGTTGGGATCGGAACGATGGGGGCGGGACGTGGTGAGGAGCGGGCGGGACCTGAGTGTTCGGACGAGTTCGGCCGTCGGCGCGCAACGCCGAACTTGTGGGAGGTAAACATTTCAGTTTGATTTTAGAGCGCCTTTGGTATAGTCCCAAAAAACTTTAAAAGACAACACCAGTAATAACAAACAAATTCCATTACTCGCGTTTTGCTACAGACATTGAATTGTTTAGTTTCTATTCGAATTTGTTCTCCAGATGAGAAGGCGATCATCACCGTCAGTTCATTGATAACAGTTATATATTTTTTACATTTTGTTGTTACGTTCCTTCCTGTTCAAAACATTCTTCTTGGATTTTTACTTCTATTGAACAACGTAAGTACCGAATTATAAATAATTTCTAAAGATAATATTAGTTTAATATAAGGTTAATTGATGATGATTCATATAGTTCTTGTTTTCGTTTGGATTTTAATATTTTTTGGACCAAGTTATTAAAGGTTACTAAACAAATAAACAAACAAACAAAATTTGTTGATTCATATAAATTTTGCAATAGGAAAAAAAAAGTTTATTTATTGTTTATTCGTTGTGTGGCTGCGGGTCGTAGGGGTAGAGGGAGGTGTTCTTCGTTGACGGCGGTGGGGATTGGTTCGCCGGATGAACGGTGCGGGACGTAGAACCGACTCCGACCTACGTCTCTATGGGTTGGCGAGGTCGGTGATCGTTGTAAAAAAGGCGAGCGGAAAGTACACGTGGAGGCGACCGACTGCGGCTGGATCCTCGTGCGGATCGCCGCTGAGAGGTTGAAGTGAGCGTGCCTCCATCCGCAGTCGGCCGCCTCCCTGCAATATTGCGCGTGTCGCCTGATTAGCAACTAAACTAAACTGTCGATGTTGTTTTTCAACACCAAATATAAATAGACAATCGCTCATAAACATTTTTTTTATACGTATACATATACATAATAACACTTTATATATCAATCTTCATATAATTTATATATCTCTGCCGAACTTCGCCAGATTACGGATGGTCATGACTGCGCGATACTATAACAAAAATAGCGAGAACTAAACCAACCAGAAGCAAAACTAAAAAACATAAGCAAATTTTCCTGACCTACTCTGAAATTCTGAAAGGAAAAAGAATCCGCTCAAGTAATTTTTGGGGATCGGGTGGGAAGAGAGCAATGCCCTTTCGGTGGTTCCTCCGGGGTCAAAAACCGACCTAAGAGCATTTTTTTCCCGAATCCCTCTACCCCCACCTACGCAGTGCACACGCACGGGGCGTGGCCTCATTGCCAAGAGAACGCACTTGATCACAAAAAGTTGCATTGATGCGTTGCACCTAAAACTGTTTAGATCGTTCCTACCGAAGAGTGCCTTACAACAATTTTCATCATTGTTATTATTTCAAATATTATTATTTTTTCTTCTATCCCACCAAGTGAAAATGGCTCATGCGGCTACAAATCCCGTGCAAGAGACTTTCATTAAGAATTTTATTATGCGTTACAAAACCGAACACCCTGACGGTGCGTTATAGTTTATTTTTTATTATTTTATTTTTAATTTTGTTTATAAAGTGATATATTATTTAAAGTGCGCAATATGAGTCAAGAAACAAAAAATGGTGATTATTTCGTGTGGTAGTAGTCCGTAGTTTCGTGTAGTAGTAATTGTATTACTTAGAAAGTTTTACACTTAGTCGACTATCGAACTAGATTATTTCAAATTTGTTTAATATAGAAATTATTGCGTTATAATCAGATAATATAATTAAAATACTCAAAAATATTATAATTAATATAAGTTTTTTTAAGTTTGTGATTTTATTTAAATTTATAAAATTTTATTTATCTTTGCAGAAGTTTGGTCCAAGGTGCCAGCCATGGTTGGTTATTATAGTGAAGCGGCGATGCCCGTAGTGCCAGTGCAGACATCAGAGGATATATCCGTGAAGCGACTGGTTTGCAGTCCGGATCTGCCCATACCGAGTTTCCCTGGACAAACTCCGGTAGCAGAGAGCATCCAATGTCCTCTGTGCAATAAGCTTTTCATTTCTAAAACTGCGTACCAAGCGCATCAGCGTACACATCAGAAGGAGGCGGATGATCCCTACAAATGCAACATTTGCAACAAGACGTTCGCTGTTCCAGCAAGACTGACCAGACACTACAGAACGCACACCGGTGAAAAACCATTCGGCTGCGAGTTCTGCAAGAAGGCTTTCAGCGTGAAGGAGAATCTGAGCGTGCACAGAAGGATACACACCAAGGAAAGACCGTACAAGTGTGACGTGTGCTCGAGAGCATTTGAACATTCCGGCAAGCTGCACAGACATATGCGTATCCATACTGGAGAAAGGCCTCATAAATGCACCGTGTGCTCGAAAACCTTTATCCAATCGGGCCAATTGGTCATCCACATGAGGACGCACACGGGCGAGAAACCTTACGTCTGCACAGTTTGCCAGAAAGGTTTCACGTGCAGCAAGCAGCTCAAGGTTCACTCGAGGACCCACACCGGCGAAAAACCGTACTCGTGCGAGATCTGCGGCAAGTCCTTTGGGTACAATCACGTCCTAAAATTGCACCAGGTCGCCCATTACGGCGAAAAAGTATACAAATGCACAATTTGCAACGATACTTTCTCGTCCAAGAAGAACATGGAAGCTCACATCAAGAGCCATTCCGAAAACACAACTCCGGTTTCGCCTCCTCAGTCAACAACTCCAAGTTCCGAATCTTCTTGCTCGTCGTCCAGTGACAAGGAAAATAAGGATGCTCCTATGAACCTCACCCAAATCCCAGAGCAACCATTGAGTTACGACAACGATTTCCGTTATTACTTCTACCAAAGAGAACATCTCTCCCCTACATCATTTTCCTATCTTCATTACGGTAATCCGTCCAGCGGTGTGGAACTCCTGGCCGCAGCGGCAACAGCAACTGAAAGAGTTCAGTTGGATGCCGCAAACAGAACAACTCCGCCAGACATGGCTGTTCTCAATCTCATCTCCAGAGGCCCCACAGACGTAGCGGCTGCGTTGAGACAACATCCTGCCTATTTCTCGCAACCGGCCATCCATTACGACACCCCTCTGAATGCCGGTGACGACATCAGAAGGCGCGTCGAGGCTGCCCTCGCTGTGGAAGAAATCGCCTCAGAGGGTGAGCCGATCCTAACCCCTCCCAGCTCGAATCCCGTCTCGCCCGCTCCCTCTGTCTCCCCTGATCCAGAACTCAGTCTACCCCCGAGGAAACGATCAAAGATGATCCTGAAATCCATGGAAATCGCCAAGGACTTGTCACCGGTGCGCTACAGTTCAGTCATTCAGTACGCTCGCGCATCTTAGTCCCGCAAAACCAAATTCAACTTGAAAACAATCAATCCGTACTATAATTTTCGCTTTTAATATTATTATATAATACTACTATGGCAATGTTTCTATTCGTGGGGGACTATAATAGTGCAAGACACCAAAACTGTTTTTACGAAACATTGTTTTTGTTTGTAACTTATATATAGACTCTGTTTTTTTTATTTTTCTGTGATAGACATGACGTTTTACCTCATTGCAGTGCCTCGGATCCATGATCCAAGCAATATTACTATTTAATATTAATCATAAAAAATCACACAAAAAATACACTGCACTGTCTCAAACTATAGATTTAATTGAAAAGAAACCGGATTAATTAGAATTAATCCATTCACCTCATACTAGGATCTAAGTATAACAGTAAATATTGTGTATTAAATAAATATTATTATGTTGTTTTTTTGAAATTTCTGTTTCATTCTTTTTTAATGATATATATATATATATTAAAAGAAGTGTGTTGGCTGATCGGTATATAGATAAATGTGTTTTGTATTTTTTAAGTATAAATATAACTTTAATTATTATTTAATTTTTTATTTTGTTTCACGTATTTAATAAATAAAAAAGTAAATTATAAAAAAAAATCATGTACTGTACTCGTAAGTCTGAG
This sequence comes from Nicrophorus investigator, assembly GCA_963457615.1. Classification (NCBI taxonomy): domain Eukaryota; kingdom Metazoa; phylum Arthropoda; class Insecta; order Coleoptera; family Silphidae; genus Nicrophorus; species Nicrophorus investigator. Next base: position 2,419,416 of record OY735140.1, read on the forward strand.
CCAATAATGAAGATTAAATTAATTTTTCATATGGCATATGTTAAATTCCTTATTATCTATGTACTATTACTAAATAAGAGTAAATATAATGAACAATAATTATGTCTATTATTTTATCCCACTTACATCAAAGTCGAATGCTATTAAAGTATTTTAGAAATCTGCTATATTAAAAACTACCTGAAAAAAATGCTTTCTGTAACAATTTATAAAAGTTATTTATTCAAAATTCAAAAAGACAACGAGATATATTTAGTTTAAATGTCACAATAAGTAAATATAATTTATTGTAAGTTAACAATAGATTTACAAAATAGGTAATTAGTCGAGTTTTTAAGTAAAACAATAATGTTATTTTATTCTTTAATGTGAAACAATATGTTTTCAGAGACGAGAATAGATTAGAACTTGAAGAAAAAAATGATCTAGTCCAAAAATAAATGTCAGGTACATTTTTTTTATGTCTTCAGTCATATCAAAATATACGGCTAATTTTATACCAGTTATTTTTATTCTGAACCAGTCATTGTTTAAAAAAATAAGCTGAATTAACAGAAATGATCAGCAACTGCACATAATAATTCTTTTATGCTAGGTTACAGATTATAGACAACCTAAATAACTTGGGTGTATTGAACATTTCATACTTGTTTGTTGGAAGTTTATATTAATATTATAAACGTTTTTGTACGGTTTTATTGTAAATAATTTAATAAACTAGATTTCTTGTGAAATATATACAATAATTTAATATGGATGTTTATAAAAAAATATTGTACTCAATAGGTAAATAATAAATAATGTAAAATATATCATGTATTAATAATTGCAAATAGTATTTTGTAAAAAAAAGGTCTTTAATTTTATTATACTTATTATAATTATCATACAAACTTATTATCTAAATACAAGTTGAAAAAATTCTTCATTGAATTTTAGTTTATGTATCACCAAATCTAATAGGGTCTTGGTGGTCCAGGTGGGCCTCCTCTCATCATGCCAGGAGGTGGACCTCTCATACCCATCGGTGGTGGTGGACCTCCACGTCCCATTCCTGGCATACCAGGAGGCATTCCCATCATACCAGGTGGTGGTCCCATCATTCCAGGAGGAGGTCCTCCCATTCTGGGTGGTCCTTGATTCATTTGTGGTGGTGCAGATACCTGTCCCCGACCACCAGGAGTCATAACTTGTTGAGATGGGCCTATAAAAAAGTATATATAAATATTGTGATTTTAATGACATTTAAGAAGTATACCTCCAACACCACGAACAGGTCCTTGCAGACCAACAGGAACCCCTCCAATACCAGCAGGCATTCCTCTACCCGCAGCCCTTCCCATTCCAGGGCCTGGAGCAGCACCAGGAATTGGCACTCTAGGCAAACCTTCCTCTGGTGGCGGAGGTCCTTCTACAGTTAGAGAAACAATGCTTTCTCCTCTAAGTAGAACAAATCCCAATACTCTTTTCTCCTCTCGTTCAACTTTAGAATTCTTTGGTTTAATTTTCCTGAATTCTTCACAGTCTCCAAGTATCATATTCATGTGCTTATCAAAAGCCTTGAATGTCCCGATAAATGTACGAGAATCTTGCAGGGTGATCCTTACCCTGTAGTTTATATGTTGGATCATTTTATTATTTTTGCCGATCGTCTATGAAAAAAGTAGAGAAAATTATTAATAAAACGTAATGTTATGTACCGCAAATTTATAATTACCATTTTGTAGAATTTTTTAGTATCTTTTGAACAGAAAATACTAAACTTTGTTTATTTTTACGTCTGCGAAACGCATTGAAAGTAGCTAACCTATAAAGCGTCCCTCAATGCCGAGCAGAGATTGCGGTATTCAAAATGGCGGATTTGTGTGGAATTCGGAGGGAAATTAGCGACCTCTATGATAGTTGACAAAATTCAAAAAATATTTATTTTGAATTTGAAACTAAGTTAAACAAGTTTATTCACTTTCAAAAGTAATTAAAAGCCATACAATACGATTAGTATTACAAAAATAAACAATAGTTCATAGTATATAAAGTCCTTCTTTATGTTTCAATAATAAATATAAAATGAACACAAACAAAAGAAAATGCTTTCAAAAAAGATATAAATATATGTATAAAAAAAAACTACTCCTCGCGTATACAAAATTATCAAACTAATAGTTTTAATGGCAATAGTTGCACTGCGGATGGCATTTGACACCATTAACGCCACATTTACATCCTCCGGTAGTATCTCCTTTCCCCCCGGGGCCCCAACGCAATCCCTTGGTGACCCAACAGATTTCTGTTTTACACATGGAACACCTAACCCAATCACAGCCCCATTTTTTCATCAAAATCACTTGGCATGCAGGACATGTTAAGGCCTCGCCTTTGTTCACCATCTCTTCAAGCATTTCGCGTGTTCGCTTTGCATCCTCGTCAGTTTCCGACTGAACATTCATCCTTTCCTGATATTGTTTACAGTTCATTCCGTCGTGTATGGCCTAAATATGAAAATAATAATATGATTAAACCATAATAATAATATATATTTATAAAATATTCACCTGACACGTTAAGCAGTTGTTCTTTCGGCAAACCGGACATCTGAACTCATTCACGTTGTCCTCGAAAATACACCATCCCTTGCAATCTGGCGTCTTGCAGTGAAAGGATTTATCAATTTTATTCTCTGCTTGCGCTACGGATTTTGCTAAAAACTGATCGTACACAACCGGAGTGACCAAAGCTTTTATTTCCCTATCCTGCAAAGCAATATCACAGGAATATTGTTCGTCCCGGTACGGACATTTCACTTCCGCTTCATCATTAAATTCGATTGTGTTAGCCAGACAAGCTTTACAAAATTGATGAAGACATTCTCGCAAAGTCACTCCCTCGCCATTAGGAATTTCCGTGAAGCACACTAAACATTCGAATGGTTCCGAATTTGTTACCAAATCGGCACTATCCAGATTCATCAGTTCTAAGTAGTGTTCAGTTTTTGGGCTCTTAGGAACTACCTTTTTCTCAGTCTCAACTTTAACTACATTAATTCGCCGCGAAGCGCACACCGAGCAAATCTGACATGTCGTTGGATTTATCAATGTGCATACGGTGCATTCCCAAGTCTTGTTGGGCGTAAGGGTTTTATCATATTCCGTAAAATCTTCTTCGATAGCTTTCGGAGGCGCCTTAGTTTCCACTCTTCCTAACCCGCTCGTCGAAGGCTGTTGAGTTAATTCAACTTTAACTCTTTCAACGTGTTTCTGTTCAAATTCCAGCACTTTTTTCTCCTCGATTTTAAACTTCACGTCAACCACTCTAGGAACAGGAGTAACAAATTCTCTTTTAATAATTGATATTGCCGGAACATTAATTTCCTTCTTTTCAATTCTCGTCGCTTCCTCTAGTTTTGGCTCTGCCGTGGTTTTCTGTTCGTACTTAGTTGGTTGTTCTTGTTTTACTAAGAACATACAAACACTTTTTGTTAGGAAATAGAAAATATAAGTCGTTAAGTAAAACTCACCATTACTGTTATTTGCAGGCGCTACCAAATACAGAAACACTGGACAACCAGCTGTTGTGACATTATGATCTTCCAATGTGGCATTTTCATCTGTAGCTAATTCCTTGCCCAGAATCCATCTTTGCACTGCAGATGGAATTTCAAATTCCTTCTCTACCTGTTTCTTTAACTCGGCTACTGTTTGCGTCGCTGCAACTTGAATCGGAAAAGGTCCTCTATGCGATAGTCTATCCTCGACGTACATATCGATCCTAGAAAGAGCACATGTTCGGTTACTTAGAACGTGTTATTATTTTGGCATGCTCCCGAATTATGTAATTGAAATTTATTTTTAAAATTATTAATACTTACGTGAAACCGTTTTTAGCAGGGGCTTCATTCTTTTCAATGGATTTCTGTCGAACAACGGAACAATTGACTTTCAATTGCGCTAATTCTCTTGCATAAATTGCAGCATCGCTTAAATCACCTTTGGCTATTGCGTTTTCTAACCGGCGTAAAAGTCGATTGATTTCCAAAGTATCGGTATTATTTGTATTCAAATTTAAATTTTTAATTTCACTGAAACGTTTGGGCATATTCAAAAAGAGGTTCTCGTTTTGTGCTAAATTAGCATACAGATGCGTCACGTTTGCTTTTCCAGATTTCTCGCTATATATATCTTCGAAATCCTTCGGGCGCATTAGTTGAAAATCTTTATCATTCGCTGCTTTTTTAACAACAGACGAGGATGTTTGAGCTGAAGATGAAACCTTCAAAGGTTTCAATTGTTTAACTTCTTCCTCTTTTTTAATAGCTTTCACATCGATGGCCGCCAATTTTCCGTCTTCTTTGTTCAAATTCGGATCGGAGATTTTTGCTTCGTCCATTTTTCCATGCTCTTGCTTCTCTTCGATAGTACTTTTACGATTCGTGTAAACAATGTTCGATTTCCGCTTTGGCAATGAATTCTTCATTTCAATCAATATCTTCTTGAGTTTCTCGTGCTCCTCCCGTTTGATATCCTCTTTCTTGTTTTGCTCGTGTTTCGTGAGGGCGGCAAATCCTATTTGCGTTTTGGATCTTTCCAACGGATTCTTACCTAGAGAAGTATTTTTATCCGCGCTCGGACCGGTAGTTGAGGCTTCTTTTATTTCATTTTTCTTTTCGATTGAGTTATTTTTAGGGGGGGCTGTTAAATCATCAAAGTACGGTTTTATGGTGGAACAAACATGGCATATTATGCGCCAGTAATCGTTTTCGACGTTGCATTTAGGGCAGAACCATGATTTGCGCTCAATTTTTGGGGTTGCGGGTTTTATAATGCAGGCGCTCGTTTCCGCTTTAGAGAGAGGTAGGAAATTGTTATTTTTTGGTGTCTTCTCTTCGGCTTTTCCACCCTGCTTTCCGAAATAATCGCGTTTCTGGAAAACGCTCGATTCGCGGAAGAACGCAGAATTGACGGTGACTTTTGTTACGTTCGTGATCGCGTTGAATTTAGCGATTAGATCTTTAGCGGATTTTCTCTTTGGGGAAATTAGACTGTCTGTATTGGCTTCCTCCGATTTCGGCCGCATGAACTCAGGCATCTCCGTTAAGAATTCGTTCTTTTTGTGTTCTTTTTTGAGTATTTCCGTAGCCTCTCTATCCAGTTCACTTATGTTAGTCAGGAAGAGCATATTCGACTTTCTTTTATCCTCTTTCTTGTCTATCTTTAACTCCTTGTTAATTTTAATTTCTGTTAGTTTCTCGACCGGCTCGTACTTATTGTCCTTTTTGATATTTCTCTTATACCACGGCCGCGGCGAAACTGGCGCTTCGACCAGGCTCGATCTGGCCGAAGTGTTCGGAGATTTGTTTGTTATTTCATTCCCTTTCGCCGATTTTAATATCCCGTGGTCTAATTTTAAAGAATCGTTAAATAGGATATCTGCGTCCGCATACTCGATTGTATCCTCCGCCTGCAATGTGTTCATTACCCTCTCGGTGCTGACGGACGGGGGCTGCGGTGCCAAACGTTTCTTCCTCCGCAAACTGAGGGTGTCCTGATTCCTCGGCGGTTGCGGTGCTTTCCGTTTGCCCTTCACGTGCAGATATGCTCCAGCTCGCTTTGTCTTTGAGGAATCGCTGTTCGTACGGCGATGTCCTCTTTCATCGTCCATTTTCCGAGTCATCAGCGGTAAACTCTTGCTGGTATCTTCGTCGAACTTTGGCTTCTGAAGAGTATCTTTGTTGAAGAATAAATTGTATTTCTTTCGAAGAGTTATATTCTTGTCGCGTTCCCTGATTCTGTCCCTTTGTTTCAGACGGGCTCTGTACGTGTCCGTCTCAGGACCCGGACTTATCTCGCACACTTTTGGTTTCGCGTACGCGTTTGGCGCTACGAAACTGAACGAAGCTACGGTCCCGGTGCTGTTCAGACTTTCAGAGCTTCCAGAAGTTCCAGAATTCTGTACATCCGAATTGACCGATTCACGCGATGAGGATTTGAACCATCGTAGGAATGAAAACAGGCCACTATTTCGTTTGATTTTTGGATCGGAGCCAGCACTTTGTTTCAATATGGTGGTTTCTTGGTCATTCATATTAAAAAGGGAAATTCATAAACTGATTGTCCACCGTTCCCGTTCATCATTCTAACAAAAAACAAACAAAAATGGTAAAGTAAAAATAAATAAAATAAAATAAAATAAAAAAGATAAGTATGTTGAATTAAGCGACCGAAAGCGCTCCATTCCAAGCGTTAATTATTTCGGAATGCAGCGTTCGGATTGCGAAGCCTTTGTTTTATTTATTATCTACCAGGGGTTAATAACACACCACTTACCAGCGGTGAACATTATTTTTAAATACAACGTGTTCAAATAAAGCGAATCAAATGGACGCCTTAGTGCCGACGTCCGCGACGCCAAACGAGTGTAGGTACACTTTGCGTCGGGACTCTGCAGTTTAAATTTAGTACTCAAGTTCGGGTCCGTCCGGTTGTCAAAATTATTCTACAATTTCATGTTTTCTAATTCCCATTTTCCCAATTCTATATTTACATAGTCGTTATTCGTCGAGCGCGAAAATTCAATCGAGCGCGCTTACTCTCTTCGCCTCCATATTAACCCTCCAAATTGTACAAATAAATACTTAAGTAAGTGCCAAGGGTATTCATTTATGTAAGTAAAAGTCGTTGCTCTTGAAAACTATAAAAGGCCGCGCGTATTCACCTCTCCAGATTATCTTCAAGAGCACCGAAAAGAATTAAAAATAATAAAATAAACAAAAAAATAAATATAATTATTTATATGAATCAGATGATAAATTAATAAAATTGTTGCATATAATCAACTCTATAATTGCAAAGTTTACAATAATTAGAGGTCATTTACTAAGCAATAATTACATAATAATTACAACACAATAAAAAAACAAACAAAAAAAATAAAATTCGTATGTATATTGATCAATCCAATTGCGGTTGTTTGTTTGGCAACTCTGCAGTCTATTTTAAAGTGCATAGCGCTTCGTTGCCAAAGTTACGTGTATACAAACGTTATATGTTTTTAAATCATATATTCATATCATAAATTAGGCGATGCTCGCGTATAGTGGCTTTAGACGATAGCGTCAATTGAATTAGTTATTAACTATTTATGAAATATCAACTGAACTTTATTATTTATTTTGTTGCATAACTTGGCAACGCAGCTTCGTGCTATTTGTGTTGGTGTCAAACAGATGATAAAGTCGCTCCAATTTGGTAGAATTCTTATTGGTTTTATTTGCGCTGGTTGATAAAGGTTTTATTGGTTTAAAAGTGTTTCCAATTGGAAGTTGTAGAAATGTTGTGCGATTCGGCATATTCTGAACACTAGCTAAAGGTTCTGGGCAGATTTATGTGGAAACGTTCTTCGTGCTGTCGGGAGTTATATAGAGAAGTGGACTCGTCCATCTTTAACGAAAACCAAGCGGACGCAGACCAAACCCACAATTGTTGATAAACATATCTGGGTAAGCAGATTTCCAATTAGATTTGAACATCAGCAATTGCTCGAAATTTATTGAGTAGGTCATCATTTTGCTCAGTATCGACGTTTTATCACTAATGATAAGTTTCACTAAAAAAAATCTGTTCTTTGTGTGTTTCAGCATTTAGTGTTTGAGGACAATTAGTTAGTGCCCACTTAGAACTATATTTCAATCAATACTATTGTAATGTGCCCGAACCATTTGTTGAGCAAGAAATCCGTTAAACGCACTTTATTGCCGACCTACAGTTTAGTCCATTCGAAGAGAAAAGGGATTTTCATACATCCCACTGCTATGTTCAAAAACTTTACAGTGCCGTGTTCAATATAAGAAGCAACAGTGAAAGTGTGTTACTTATAAACTGAATTTTTATTTGTCAAATTACACCCAATTTCAAATTAAAATGAAGTTGCTTGAAAGTACACGATTTGAAGCTATCAACAATGCATTGTGCATTGAGACAGGTGACAGCAAAATTGCTGGTCGTATCGAGAGCTACTCGTGCAAGATGGCTGGAGGAGATAAGGCCAAGTACAAGCGGTTCAATTCCGAGGGAGTTCACCCCAATGACCTTCAGGCACTTTCTCCACCACAAGGTCTATCACCAGGAATATCCCAGTACAGCCGCAGCGTCTCTGGAGATGAGGAGGGTCCACTCTGTGATACCATTAGCAGGAAAACATTATTTTACTTGATTGCAACACTGAACTCTGCCTTTCCTGATTATGATTTCCTTGATGTCAAGGTATTATTGCAATTATTTCAAACAAATCCTTTCATTTCAGTAATTTAGATAAGAACAAAAAAATAAACAAGTGATACTATTATTATTTTTAAATTACATATCATATCTCAAGTGCTGAAATTTCTGATATGTCTACTTATGTTTCATATAATAAAGTTGATTGTTTGCAACTGTAAATATTATTTCAATATTATTAATTGTGGAATGTGCAAAATTTTGATTAAACAAAGCATAAAATCATTTCAATAATTAATAAAAATAATTCCAACTAGAATTTATTTCAAATCTGCTTAAATAACATTAAAATATATTAATATTTATATTTTTTTGTAATTATATTTATAAATTTGATTTTTCTAGAGTGATGAATTCAGCAAGGAGCCATCATTGCAGTATGTGATGAATGCAATTGACACAAACTTGTCTGCAACTGCTAGGGAATATTATTTACCCTTAAGGCAGCAACTATGGGCTGCAGTGGAAGATGAAATCACTTTATCTGAATGTGATATATACTCGTACAACCCAGATTTGGGATCCGATCCCTATGGCGAAGATGGATGTCTTTGGAGTTTCAATTATTTCTTATACAACAAACGCTTGAAGCGTATTGTTTTCTTTACATGCAGAGCAATCAAGTGAGTTGAGCATACAAGGCAAGATTAACGAATCGGGTATAACCAGTTTCAACCTTGCCTACTTATTTAATGTTTTCGCAACGTTTCTATATAATAAAAAAAAATCATCTTAATGGAATATCCGATTCAGACCTTTTTATGTTTAATGATTTTCATGTTTCTACTGTAAATTAATTCGATTTGTATTTTCGTTTAGCCCAATTTATGCTGTGGATTCGGGTTTCGGAAGCGATTTTGCTATGGACGAAGATGAATTAGATTAAACACGATGGTGGAAAAACATTGCTTATCTGATCGTAAATCTAGGATTCGTAGGGCTATGGACCTAAAATATGTTTCTTGAACGGTCCAATTTTTTTTTTCGTTTGTATTCTAAATACTGTAATTAGTTGTTAAAATGCGTCCACAATTATTTATATTATTTTCCTTAATATGTGGCACCCCTCCAATAGATTATAGTTGAAAATCTTTTGGTGAGAGCAAAAGTACAAATATACACATCTTTTAATAACACTAGGTTAGACGTCTGCTGTTTTTTAATACGATGTTTTGTATGGAAAATGGTAGACGATCGTCTTTGTCCTATTATATAATAATTATATATGGAATGTTCGGTTCTTAACTAAGCAATAACGTTTAATCAATCAATATCTAGTAAATTCTAAATAAATATTATGTTCGTTAATTATTTGTCGGTTATGAATATGCCAGTACATTCATCGTTCTAACATTGACCTGTGGACATATTAGATTAATTTAAATTGTACTGGCATATTTTAATTACATATCGGGAATTATTGCTTCTTTATGAATTATAATTATTTAAATTCTGAATTATGTTTTGATCTCAAAATTTTATTTTTTTGGAGCATACGTTTGAAATATTTTATTTAAGTTTATTTTTTTTAGATTACAAATCATATCGTTCTTGTTATTAAAAAAGGAAAAAGAGGTATTTAAAATTAGTTGTTACACTTTAGCTTGTAAGATGATCTGATCATATAGAAATAAACGAAAACCTAAGTTAGGAATCGTTTTTCTTCATTCGATTTCCCTACACGTCAACGAAAAAAAACAATCTGATAGTTATATAATATATATATATTTAATAAATATAAACATTAGACAGGTATTATTCCCTATTGGAAGGTGTATTATTTAATTACTTTTTGCCCAAGATTACTAATTACGTTTAGTATACAATTAATTGAAATTAATACAGCTCTAATAGTCAATATCCCTGTTAAATAAATATTTGAAATAAACTTAATAAATCTGAGTATAATTTAAAATAAAATTAATAATCAATAGCAAAAAAAAAGAAGATAATGACAATCACAATTTACCACGATGTTATCATTTTAGATGTTCTTATCAGTCAGAAATGAAAGAACTTAACTTATCTGTACATCATAACGTCAGAACTTTGGTACATGCAAATGTAGGCGTCACATAATAAACGACGGGCGTGCTCTGGCAAATGTCGGTCTAGAGATGCATTGTCATGCATTGTTCTGCACAACTGCTCATCAGACAACCATTTGGAAACATCAGCGCATGCAACCATTTCAGGTATATTGTAACCATTTCTTTCGCCTAGAAAACCGAACGACAAATATATAGCGAATTTAAAAAGTCACACATCATCTTACCTTTGCGATCTGCCATGGAATCAAAGAAACACCATGGTGCTTCGTGTCCGACTCCGCACTTGACGAAGGCTACGTAGTGAGATGTTTCAATGCAAACGACGGCGAATAGCTCCATATACAATCTGGGTGGAGGACAATGATCGGACATGATCAAAAAGTCATGAGGGATCGCAAGGGGTTTGGGTACATGCCTCATCCTACTCTCATGTGTGTGAATAGTATGTACGCACTGATCACAAACGGCAGTACTCTCCAAGCCACTGCCACATTCATTGAAACATTCCCGACATTCCCACTTTGCTAATTTTCCACAAACGGTGCATTGTCTTGGCGCTATATAAACGCAAAGTAATTAATAAAACTTACTTTTTCATACCTGCTTACTTACAATTTTCAATTACATCCGTTACGTCTAATAACTGAGACGGCAATATCCTAGGGTACATCTTATAATTCTTTCCGAACCTAGGCATTTGTATAATAAGGCACGAAGGTACTTCCTTCAGCTTTATATCGCTTGTCAAAAAACTCTGCTCGAAGAGTTGCTGAACGGTGGGTAACTTCAACTTGTGATCTTTCTCCACGAACAGCTGGTAATGATAAGCTTCCTGTCCAGAATTTAATTTTAGGAAAGGTTCCGCTTTTAGGATCTGCGCCAACAACGAATTAAGGAACTCTTCGGGATCTTTTTCTTCGCTGGTAAGGCCCGAGACGGAGCTCAATTGATCCAGAAGTTTTCGTAAATTCATAACGCGATCTGCTCTCACGAATAAATTCTTTCGCAGGGGATTCACAATTTCTTCTCTGAGTACTCGTTGCACCTTAAGTATAAAATGTATATTTAATTTTTTTAATATTTGCCAATCATCGCTTTTACTTACTTCTTCATAATCCGAAATATCGCTTGGACCTTTAGGCCGGAATAAAAGGCTGTCGAAGACGGCAGTATAAGTAAACATTGCAAACAAAGTTGCATCTAAATAACAGGAGTTGTGATGTCCTTGTATACCCCTGAATTTTCCGCAAACCGCGTCAACGTCCTCCTCTGTTTTCATAATTAAAGGTGGTATAGCTCCAGGAATAATTGGACAATCCTATAGAAATATCTAATATAGAGCAATGACTTTTCAATATAATTACAAGTTGATTTTGAGCTATTCCATATTCTTTTTCCAATCCAATTGAAATTTAGTTTTTTTCAAATATAATTATATATAACAAAAATATACTTACTTTGCCGAAAGTTCTTTCATTGAAGCTGTGTCTAGGCGTATGAGATCCATCAATAAATCTGGAATCTTTACGGCATTGATTGATTGGTACAAATAACGCTCTTCCATCGTTGCAGTCGAATAGCCGTTTTCCTTTGTAGTTGCCATCGGTGAGTTCAAGTGGCAAATAATCGTGTTCTTCGTCTAGCTCTATGCCAACGAGGACTATACGTGTTCCACATTCGATTCCCATCCATCGCACTACGCCAAACAACGGTCTTTCCGAAACATCAGTTAGAACTTCTACCAAAGATCCCACTGTTAAATCGTTGGTTTCCGATGGAATCGGAGGATTAAAAAATATCTCATTGTCATTATAAAATGTTGAAGTGGATGGCGTCGACTTTTTATTATAATCGCTTCTCTCATTCAGTTCTGAAACAAATAATGGGAGATTGTCGTAGTTGTCATCATTCGCTTCTATGTTGCTGTAGATCGGCTCATCGTAAAAATTATAATAACTTCTTTTGTAATGATTATTATTAACGAGAAATTGAGGGTTTCTATTGCGCGGCATTATATACTCGCAAAACGCGCACACTTTCTACTTGCACTAAATTGTCAAATTAAAAATAGTCTTGATCTAAATGTGAATTGTGGAACCTACATATAGTTATTTTTAACTGAGATACCAACATGGCGAATATCGTCTACATCCAATAAAGCCTTACCTAAATCATTTATATAAAATTTGCTGCTTGAATAAGTCTTAACTCCATCCAAGTCACGTGATAAATTCGGTTTTCTGGGAACAGTTCTGCTTCCATTCACAACATTATTGTTTTTCACCTTATTTGGAGGTAATTCATTCTCAACTTTCTCATGATATTTATTTAAATTAGAGAACTTATTTAGTTGATTCTGATCTGTGCTTCCTGCCCATGAACCAATGACATCAATTAAATCAACATCACTGGATTTACCCTTATGTTGGTTCTTCTTCAGCAAATACAAGTTATCAGATTGGACAATTGTATTTTGATCAAAATCATTATTGGTATTCACAGTATTCTTCTCTACCAAACTATTCTTAGTGGAATGTGGCAATGTCATAAAATTATTGGTTGTTGTTGTTGTATTGTGTTTATAACCATTTTCTACTCTTCCATCTCTATTCCTTTCAAAAGATGTTATATTCTTTTGCATGCATCTATCAATGTCATTGATAGATTTTGAACTTGGTACAAAGAGCTTCTCAATAGTTGTAAACAGACCATGTCCAGGTAAACAACAAAAATATTGTTTATCCAAATGGTAGCCATTACATTTATTTCCAATCTTCCGTTCCTACATACAACACAATAATAGTTAATAGAAATAATGAATATAGACTAACTTGAATAATCTTACCTTCAATTGTATACCATAGCATGCACCAATTCCTGTTACTTCTCCTATATACTTCACTTCACCTAACAATATTGAATTGTCAAGATTACATCCAACAATTGTGTTCAGTTTAATGTCCATTAAGATCTGACATCGTTCCTTGTTTTTTGCAAGTGCAATTTTCTCTTGCGGTGAAACAACTGATTGTAAAAAAGGCCACAGTTTCTCATCTATATATAATATAGATTCTGTAGAACACACAAAATTAGTTATCGAGGTCCGATCTTTGTTTATAACTTTAATAAGGCAATGCTGGCTATCCAATTGGCACTCTATCTTAACAATTTGCCCCAACAATACACTTTGTGGGCTATCTGGTTTGTCAAATTCGTGAATCAAATCGTTTTCAAGTAAAATACCATAATAGCACTGTCTGGATTCCATCTTCAGATAATGACCTGCAGCTTTTGCGACAGTTACATTCTAACATCAAAAACAACATAAACTTAACATTCCTAATCCATACAATACATATGCATTTGTACAGCGTACGTCATTATGTCACTGCATGACACATCCCAACTCCCAACAACCACTGACCAAACATAGACCAAATAAACAATGTACAGTAGGCCAAACAACAGTTGCATACTTCACGATTATTTTCTAAAAGTGCAATGGCGGGTTATTTAAATGAAAGTAAGTTGTGTATAAAATAATAGAAATATGAATACTATATTCCCAAATGTCTTTACATTTCAAGTGATATTGCAATTCGTTGCATGATGCACAATTTCGTTTGAAATTTCACCTTTTAGCACTGTATTAACAACAGCTCTTGCTAAATATCCCATTGATTGGCTTGTTGGCGCTCTAAATAGATTGGATATATCATTATCTTCTATATTATTGTCCTGTAATAAATTATTTATCAATAAATAAAGATTATACAAGGTTTAAACATTTACCTTTATATACATGTGTGCTGCATCTAAAATCAACTGCTCCAAATCCAATGTATCATTAAACTTTAACTCAGGGTTTCTTACTAAGATAGTTGAAACTATTGATAATAATTCAACAACCAACTGCCTATATTCAGGTTGTTGTATGCTATTCAGCATCTGAAAAAATAATTATTATGTTAATTTATTATATTAATTTAAAGAATTGTTATAAATTACTTCTTCAACAAGGAGTGCAAATTGAATTTCGGACCGAGTCATATTAGAAATAGTAGTCTGTTGATTAATAATATTTCCAGATACTTTAATGCCATGGGGCGTGCGTAATATAACATCCCACACCTTATTATAAAACGATTTCGGTACTCTGCAAAGACATCCTTCGATTTGCCGACGTTCAAATGGAGTTAGACTAAAAATAATTATTTAAAATCAATTTATATTCATGTACTCTCATGCTTACTGCTCCTTAGCTGCCCATTCTTGAATTGAGAATACTTTGACCAACAATTGTCTAACTTCGTATGGACTGTGATTCTCAAGTAGCCTTTCAGTACCTCTAATATTGAGGTACAATTGAATAGCCTCCAAAACCCATCCAACTCGAATTTTAAGTATACCTCGAAATAGTACGGGGTCCGTAGAAATTAGGCGGCCGCAATACAGCATAATCTCTTGTTGAAGCACGGCTTGAATGACATCGAACGGAAATACCGTGTTGTATATTACAGTCTGTATTTCGCTAGGAGTCATGGGTTTCTCAAATACGATTTCGTTCTGTCCCACAACACCGACAGTCAACTTTGAAGAAAATTTTAATATTTGAACATATTTTATACCATTAGCGCTTTACCTGTTTTCCATGTACCAAAACTGCTGTGATAAAAGGACTTATTGAATCAACTGTGTGACGAAGTAAACTACTTGCATAGCGAACAGCAGCCCAATGTCTTAAACTTCCTGCTTGATGGTACAAATTTTGAATATGCTCAACAACAGTATTTCCTTGCATTTCGAATTCTCTTCCCATCATTTTCATTACGTACCCAAGCAATTGGCATTTCAAATAAATATTCGAACATGTTTTTATTTCCTCCAATATGTCCGTTAATGGCATATGCGTATATTCCTGATGAATATTAATTAGTAAAAAAATATGTTAGAAAAAAATAATAATTACTTTAAAATTTTCCAATTCGTTACTACAGACTACAGTCTTTGATATATCGGTTAAACTTTGATAACCAACAGAATCGTGTTCCAATTGTTTAAACTGTTTGAACGTTTTAAAAATGTAATCCAAATCAAGAATATTCATAAAGTCCAAGTGCTCTATAAAATATCATTATTCCAATAATTGTTGCAATTTACGTTTAAATTTAAAAATAACTACCTACGCACGAGCTGGATATCAAATTTTGCAATCTTCCAATTCTTACTTTTGTCCCATCGCAATATCCCTTCTTCAACATGGCTAGTAAGTCTAGCATTTTTTTAAACTGTGGATCTCTCATATGTTCTTCCATGATTAATAAGCATACAGTTGGTCGGCCGGAGAGTCTCCAATATCGTCCAACAAATTGCAATTCCGTTTTGATATCTTCAATTAATAAAGCCATGTCACGATATAAGTAGAACTCGGATACTTCAAAAATTAATGGGTAACAGAGTACGGTGCTTCCGTACACTCTATATATTTTGCTAGTTCCCAAGCTTCCAATAGGTCTGCCCGGTCGTCCATTCAGATTCAATTTTTTGTTCACTCCTAACTGTTTGTAGACTTTTACCAATTGGGACGATGACCAAATTTTTACGGGTTCTACTTCATGCGGCGTTTGAGTTTGAATGCCATAAGTGGCCATCATAGCTTGCAGTCGTGTCGATTCAGCTATGAGGACAATCTGTACAACAAGATCCGTTGCAGTTCCCTAAAAGAATATCGCGATATAAATGAAATGCAAATTTAACATGGAAAACATAAAGCTTGATGGAATATAATTATTAGTACAGCCAGAGTCAGCACAATATCTCAACTAGTTGCAAACATTTATATTTTACATTCATTAGCTTTATAATTATCAACTATATCTAGCAGTTTTCAACCAAATACCAACATGCAATAAATATTACTTACAAATGAACTTTTGGTCTGCATTAAAATATTACCATAAAAATAAAATATTTATAAATGTAAATTGATGCTTAGACGCATATACGATTACCTGGAAAGCTGAATACCGACCACCTTTTCTGGGTCTATTGTACGAAGGTAAATATCTGCGTATCGGATCTAATTCATTGACATGTAACAATCCGCTTGTTAATAATTGAGATAATATAAATAAAGCTTGATTCCATAAAAATATACCAGACTCGGTACACGGTTTTTTTGCGACGGAGTCTAGATCAAGACTCTCAACATCTTCTTTAGACACGTAAAAATATTTTGGTATGCAAGGATCTAAAAGTCATGATTTAATTAACATTATTTCAATAAAAATATTCAGAATGCATACCTCCATACTGATCATGTAACATAATTGATTTTAACAATTCTTGATATTCATGGACTTGCTCTGGCAAGGATTTGAACACGCCATCGATTATCATGTAAATATAAAATAACGGCCATTCGCATTCCAAATTTTCGAAATGCTTGATTTCTCCATTCTCATAATATCTAAAATATTTAATATATAATTTTATAAAATGATTGTTAAAAGAAACAATTACCTTCTTGATGGATCTTCCAGCACACATTTATATCCATCACGACTATATCGTTTAAAACCATGACGACCTTTCAATTTGTTCACAATATGTGATTTCGTATTGGAATATAACAATTCTTCGTGAGTGGCAAATGCTGGAAACGATATTGTACTTAAAAGAGCTGCATCTATCGCCTACAAATATAAGCAAACCAAACAAAATAGTACACTACGAAACAGCGATACAAAAAAGCGAAAATTATAATAAAAAAATGCACTAATAGATTTACTTTTGATGAAGATTCTCTAGGTAGCATAGTTTCAAATATACTCCTGTTACGATTATGGGCATCAATATCAACAAATACCACGCTCCATGCAGCTCCGTTTTCACCAAATAAATTACATCCGTTTATTGCCTCTAACGCTGCTTTTGCTAAACCAATTGAACTTGCATGGATTTCTGGTGTTCCATCATTATATTTGCTTCCTCTTTCCCATAAACCAAAATCTGGTGTTCTGTATGCTCTTTCAACATAATAAACCAGATTTTGGATAAAGGCTACTTCATCCTGCAGAAATAATAATATTGAACATTAATCTAATAAGATTTTTTTATATGATTAACCTGTGTATATATAATTTGTAAACCAGAAGTAATCATTTGTACCAAAAAGAGTAAATATATTGATACAACATCAATTTGCAAATGATTGTACTCTTCATCACTGTATATTTCCATACCAGTGAGCAAATGGAATTTCACATGAAGTGCCTGTGCATTGCACTGATTACTCTTGAATGATTCTACCCGAACAGCTTGCTTTATCCAGCATTCTAATATCCCTCTCATGCATTTCACAGCAGATTGTCCCAACTCATATGATTTTCCTCGATCATCATCAATTCTCCTTTAAGACAAACAAATAATAAGATAATACATTTCTTAGTTATGTGAGCTTACCTATAAGATTGATAAAGACCCCATACAGCAGCAGCACAGTATACACTATCTCTAACACTAGCAACAATATCATCATCTGAAGAAGATGGAAATAATCCAGTTATTGGACTTTGAAATTGAAGCAATTGCCTTTTGACTGTAATAAATAATTATGTTAATTTCTAATGTTTCATGATCACAATTCCATTACCTAATCCATAATATATATCCAATTGTCTCACTGTGTCTTCATAATTAGTTATATTTAAAAATTGTTCAATGTTATCATCTATTATACTATTCTGTCTGGTTGTTCTAAAATAATTAAAAATTATACTATTTACTAATAGTTTGTAGTCAATCAATAATCCTACCGTCGACTATACATTTTATTTAATTAATGTTAATTGTTGTTACGTGATACAATATAATTAAAAGATGTCAAAGGTTACAAGGGTGACAGAACTCAAACAAAAAACAAATAAAATTATTTTTAAAATACGAATCATTTAATAAGCAGTTCCTCCAACTGCAACCAAAATACAGTTTTATTTTAGGTTAAATCTGATAAGAATTTAAATCTAATTGGAATTACTTTAAAATAAATGTGGAACTGTAACTGCTATTGTGTATATTGTTCGTTAGATAAACAATAATGTTTGATTTTATTCTTTAGGAAATTTTTATGTCTACAGTTTGGTAGCAAGTATTCTTGAGATTACAAAAGTTGTATAACCCCCCTCGCTAAGCTATTGTCTCATATTGTCAGTTGGTGACAGGTAGACTTCGGTGGACTCGTTTTAAATTTGGTGGGGTCACGAAACGTCGAAATCTGCCGACAGCTCGATAATTTTAATAGTTACAAAACCACTCTCGATACCACGAGCTTCGAACCGCTAAGCTAGTGATACTATGCACATTTACAATACAGTCTGAATAATCAAAGAATAATATAACTGCAAGTACAAGACTACATATACAGTGAGAAAATGGAGGCTCTCATTCCTGTGATTAATAAACTACAAGACGTCTTTAACACCGTTGGTTCGGACGCAATACACCTACCGCAAATTATAGTTTTGGGATCTCAGGTATATTTTCGTTCAATAGCTAGAATATCCAGTTGTCATACACGTTTTACTTATTATTTTTTTTTCACAGAGTTCTGGCAAAAGTTCAGTAATTGAAAGCTTAGTAGGAAAATCATTTTTACCCAGAGGTATTGGCATTGTAACCCGTAGGCCTTTAATTTTGCAACTGGTTTATTGTCCTAAAGAAGATAAAGAACATAGATCAGCTCTAGATGGTAAGTAGATATTTTCTGTTTAAAAGTCTAATTAGCATAGACAAAAAATTAAATAGTATGAAGAACCATTGTTTACTGTAGATATTTACTGTTAATTATGTAGAACATGATTGGAATTCAATATGCAGAATTATAAACATGAAATCAATAATAATAAATAATACAAGCTGCTTTGAATTGTCATTTGCTTTTTCACAATTTCATATCCATAAAATAATACATTTTATTATCTATGATTCATTTATTCAATAACAATGTGCTATTGTGTGGAATTCTAATAGGATTTATATTGTGTAGGTACTCTTGAATTGGATGATTGGGGCATATTTTTACACGCTAAAAATAAGATCTTCAAAAATTTCGAAGAAATCCGTAAAGAAATTGAAGATGAGACTGACAGAATGGCCGGAGAAAATAAGGGAATTTGTCCGGAGCCGATCAACCTCAAAATTTACTCCACTAAAGTGGTCAATTTGACGCTCGTCGATTTGCCAGGCATAACAAAAGTAATTTTTATTATCTCAATTATAGTTGACCGATTTTATTGATTCATTGATATATGTTATTCCAATTAACGTTTAGGATTGCAGCAAAAATATAAAGAGATTTTGTATTATGTTTTCTTAGGTACCAGTAGGTGATCAACCTGAAGATATTGAGCAACAAATTCGTGAACTCGTTTTGAAATACATAGCCAATCCTAACTCTATTATCTTGGCTGTTGTAACTGCGAACACGGATATGGCAACTTCAGAGAGTTTAAAGATTGCTAAAGATGTGGATACTGATGGGCGTAGAACGTTGGCGGTGGTTACAAAGTTAGATTTGATGGATGCCGGAACCGATGCCATCGATATTCTTTGCGGCAGAGTAATACCTGTCAAACTTGGTATTATTGGCGTAGTAAACCGTTCCCAGCAGGACATCATGAATAATAAGAGTATTAAAGATACTTTGAAGGATGAAGCTACCTTCTTGCAGACCAAATACCCTACACTTGCAAATAGAAACGGAACACCATATTTAGCAAAAACATTGAATAGGTTGCTTATGCATCACATTAGAGATTGTTTGCCAGATCTCAAGGTAAATATCACATTTTTGCATTTAGCTGTTTCCTATTAAGGACGTGTGTTTTTAGACGCGAGTTAATTTAATGATGTCGCAATTCCAATCGCTTCTATCGTCGTATGGTGAAGATATATCAGATAAAAGCAAAACTTTGTTGCAAATTATAACAAAGTTCGCGTCAGCTTACTGTTCCACTATCGAAGGGACAGCTAGAAATATCGAAACTACCGAACTTTGCGGCGGTGCTAGAATATGTTACATCTTTCACGAGACTTTTGGACGTACTTTAGATTCGATCCATCCTTTGGCAGGTCTTACCAAAATGGATATTTTAACTGCTATCAGGAATGCAAATGGTCCGAGACCGGCGCTTTTCGTTCCCGAAGTTTCGTTCGAGCTACTAGTCAAGAGACAAATCCGAAGGCTTGAAGAACCTTCTCAAAGATGCGTCGAGTTGATCCATGAAGAAATGCAAAGAATCATCCAGGTATATTAAATAGAAATATTAACGTAGAAGCAAATAATTTAAACTTTTGTTATTAGCACTGCGGCAGCGAGGTGCAGCAAGAAATGTTACGTTTTCCGAAACTGTATGAGCGCATCGTGGATGTAGTTACGCAATTATTAAGGCGTCGTTTACCCACCACTAATGTTATGGTTGAGAATTTAGTGCAAATCGAATTGGCTTATATCAACACCAAACATCCTGATTTTTATAAAGATATACAAATGGTTCCTTCAATGATTAAATCGCAGGATGGTAATCGTGGGAATCGTCCGAAGAGTATGTTTGGTAAATTCAATCCTCACGAAGCGGGCGTCGAAGAATTGGTAAGTAACCACTTTTTATTTGACCACCTACGTATATCAAAAGCCGTTTTCCATAGATCAATAAAAAAATAGTCTCCAAACGAGATCAAGTTGATTTCTTTAATTATCTATTTCACGTCTTACCTGTTACTAGCTATAATGATTTCATCAAACTTATACAGGTATTCTGTTTGGCTTTGTGGGACTTTTGAAAAATAACAGCTTTCTTTTCGAGCTTAAACATTTAATAACAATATCATCATTTCTATCAAATCAATCTTCTGGTATCATTTACAATATGTTTTCTTAAAATAAGTCATTAATCAGCATGAACTAAAAACAAGCATTTATTAATTAAGTTAAATTATTTTTTAAATTTTGTTTTAGGCGAGATCAAATAGTAATCCGCAATTGAATGATAAAGATGCTACTGCTTGGGTCTCGAATTTGGTACCGCAAAGCAAGGAAGGTGGTGTGCAGCAAAACGGGGTCCATGCAAATGGAGCGGACGATTTACGTTCAGTTTTGAGTCCTGAGAAACCGGTTAATTTGCTACCACAGATTCCTATAAACAGCAATAGTTACCGACAATTATCAGAGACTGAAGAACACGATTGCGAAATTATTGGTAAGAATTGTAGTTTTAAATATTCATTACATTGTCTATATTTTGATTTCTTGCAGAACGGCTCATAAAGTCTTACTTTTACATTGTAAGAAAATCCATTCAGGATACAGTACCAAAAGCTGTTATGCATTTCTTGGTAAACTATGTTAAAGATAATCTGCAATCAGAACTTGTTACTCATTTATACAAAGCTGATAATGCTGATAAACTATTGGACGAATCGGAGCATATCGCTGTGCGACGCCGAGAAGCTGCAGATATGCTTAAAGTGAGTTACATCAAATATCATTTATCTTATTATATAATTTTCAATTTTCTTTGCGTTTCTAGGCACTACAGAGAGCTGCACACATAATAAGTGAAATTAGGGAAACACATATGTGGTAAAATAAAAAATATTAATTGTTGATTGAGTATTACATTAATAGACATTATGCAAAGTTGAGTGTTTTGAGAACTTTTTATTTTTATGGATTCTTTAAATAATTAAATTTGTACTAGTCAGTTACGTTTCTTGTTTTGCCTGTACAGATTTCTCGTTTCTTTAAAAAAAAGTTATGAACTATGTCTTGTTAAAACTATAAATGAGTTTAAATAAAATTATTGTGTATATACAAAGAACTATCAGGTGAAACGAATTTATTATTTGTCTAAATCTGTGCACGCAATTACTTAAATTGTGTTTTCTAATTAACATAACCGTTGTATGTCTAAGATTAAAAAGAAATTGTTAGAATCTGTAAATGTTTTCTCCTCTGTAGCTTTCAACCAACGTAGTTTACTAAGTGTCTGCGATTTATTGTAGAACTGTTTTTTTTTTAAATTAAAATAAATAAAAAAATGATATGCTATAACAGTTTTTGTATAATAGAAAATAGAGTTTTATTCATATATATAAAAAGGAAACAAATAAACAATTCTTCATAAATGGAAAAAAATATATGGGGACATATTTTAAATGGTGGCTGCCTTTTCAACCATGTCGACGTTCCTTTCAATAACTGTGACATCACCATCGTTCATCTCTACATCATCATCTGATGTCTCAGAATTGTGCTTTATAGTGGGATCATTTTTTGGATTTGAGAATAGATCAGTCATTGGAGTAATCTTGGTTTTCTGATTAATCAAGACGTTTCCTTTCGTGTTATTTTTACCATTCAGGTCCTTAATAGATACATCAGGAATTCTAAAAATATAAATTATTAATTCCAAATGATTAAACCTTTATGAGCTACCTACATTTGAAGAACTTCAAAATTTCCAACTTTTTGATCCAAAGTCTTATTAGTTTCCACGCACAAACCATACTCTTTACAATCATGCAAAGAGCAATTTTCTGCTTTGAAAGTACAGTAATCGTAAATTTTAATTCCGTAATTTACATCAAATATTTCTGTATTTCCAATGCTTATGTTAGATCCGGAATTACCGACAATCGCAGTGCAAAAACCGCTCAACTCGCAATTAACTAATTCCAGTTGGGCTCCTTTTAATACGATAATTCCTTGATGAGTAGATGAATGATTATCACCTATTAATTTACAATTTTTTAATAAAGTTTTACCTGCTCTCACTAAAATTGCGCATTGAGAACAGGCAGCGTTGATTGTAATATTTTCCAAAACAACATTTTGACCCATAAAGTCTAGAATTACATCCTCATTCAAAAGAGATAAAGTTGTATTCTCTTTATCATAAATCCCCTTCAAACATCCTCCATTCTCTAAACCACTTACAGATCTTATGGTGTGTAGAGAATTGCTCAAAATAACAGTGTCATTAGCTTGGAAGGCTTCTAATACTGTTGAAAGCCTTGGTGAAAACTTAAAAGTCTCATTTGGATGAAACAGCTTGACTTTATTTAAAAAGGCAAAATATTCATCAATTTTGCCTTCTTCAAAAACCAACCAAAACTGAGGTTTTGCAATTTTCTTCTCAGGTGTTAAATCTTTGGATCTTTTAATAATCACATTACGTGTAACAGGATTTTCCAGCAATTCAACTTCACTTTTAATTTGAATTATCTGAACATTAAGATCCATCAATGTCTGGATTCTTTCATCATTAGTGTTTTCTTCATCTATATCACTTAAATCCAATTCAATTTGTTCTCTGCGAGCATGCAGTTTTCTAGCATCCGTTAATAATGATTTGATGTGCTCTGCAACACTTCTTGGGATCACGCCATTTTTCATATCGTAATACAGACGTAAACGAGTTTCCAAATGCATTTGCAACCAATCAGAGTTATCATCATCATAGTCCCATGGCATAAAAATGTTGGTGTAAAAGAATCGATACATATCCAAAGAGTTTGATGTATTCTGCATGTTTAAAGCTACAGTTTTGTCTTGGTCCTTCGTGGGCCACAGTTGCATCAAAGGAACAAAGTGTTTTTCAGGCAAAGATATGTCATCTTGGACTGCAATTATCTTTGCAACTGCTGATAAATCATTGAAGCTCACATCTTCAATATACACAAGTACTATAGTTGGAAATGGAATCTTTAAATTCTCACAACTTATCCTTGGTATTTTCCAAATTGCTTGCCATCCATTTGGATCCAAAGAAAATTCCAAGTAGTAGCCCCATTCCTTCCTGATTTGATTCACTGTGCCAATCTTGGAACTTGAGAATACATCCAAGTACTCTTGCAGACGCTGTTGTAAACTTTTATCATAAGTAATTACTTGATCCATTGTTCTTAATTTGTCTGCACTTTATAAGACGTTTTACTTGTATTTGAAACCCAACTGGCAGTTATTTTTGACAACTAAATTCAAATAAACAAGTTGCTACAGTGCTACCATTAGTTAGTAATTCCGCAGTAGTCAATACAAAGCAATATTAAATTAATTTATTATACAATTACTATATAACTATTTCATATATTTACTATACTTATATTAATAAGAATATTTGTATTTTTCTATGAGAATCAAAATTAGTTAACCTTTTCAAGGTGGTGCCATCTTATAGTTAAAATGTAAATTAAAATATATTGAGGACATCTCTAATTTCGTGGCGATTCGTGCTTGTTCGTAACTACCAGGTATACATTTTTTATAGGATTTATAACACCTGACATATTTTTGACATTCCATCACACATATTTTCGTAGCCGGTTCTGAGAAGGACTCCTTGAAATTGTAGTGTACGAAATAAATCCTTTTGAATTGACGTAAGACTATAAATGCAATAACTTATACTTGCAATTGAATATAGTTCACTTTTGATATTTATAGATAGTAAACTGTGAAGATGCCCCCAACCGATAGCACACCAAATATGAAGAGTAGTGTAGGTTCATACGAGCTGCTCTATTCATTGAAAGCATACAATAAAGTACCTGTACATGAGTATAAATCAACTAAAACTGGTTTAACTGTCGTCATTGCAGAAGTAGATGGGCCAGTAGTTAATGGATACTTTTGTCTAGGTTTGTTGATCAATTATATAGAAAAAAAAAAAAATTAAATCATTCCTATTATTTAAGTTACTGAGGCTTTTGATGATGATGGCTTACCGCACACATTGGAGCACTTGATTTTTTTGGGAAGTGAAGATTATCCCTACAAAGGTGTCTTGGACTTGTTGGCAAACAGATGTTTGGCTTCAGGAACAAATGCATGGACTGATATTGATCATACATGCTATACCATGGAAACTGCTGGAACTGAAGGTTTTCTAACATTGATGCCAATCTTCTTAGATCACATCCTATATCCAGTTCTATCAGTAAGATTGATGAATTTAGTATTACTTTTATTATATTATTTAACAATTAGGATGAAGGGTTCACAACTGAGGTGCATCATATTACTGGAGATGGTGAGGATGCTGGAGTTGTCTACTGCGAAATGCAAGGTCGGGAAAATTCGGCCGAATCTAGATTGCATCTATCAATGGCACGCAATATTTATCCAGGGAAATGTGGATATTCTTCTGAAACTGGTGGTATTATGAAAAATCTACGCGAAAGTTGTAATAATACGAAAGTAATTGATTGAATTATGTAGTACTATGAAGTATATAATTGAATGATTTATTGTTAGGTCAAAGATTATCACAAGGAATTTTATAGGCCGGAAAACTTAAAAGTGATTATAACTGGTCAGGTTAATCCAGATGATGTTTTTAGAGCATTGGACAAGCTAGAAGCTAAAATATTGTCTAAGGTAATATAATAAAAATTAACATTGACTTTAATTGTACATCAATGTTAATATTTTCAGGGCAATAAGAGTGAATTCACTCGTCCTTGGGAATCGCCTGTTCCTCCATTAGAATCATCTAAAGATCTTAAGGTAAAATATCCATCAGATGATGAAAGCAACGGGTTATTTGGCGTAGCGTGTCGAGGTCCATCAGCGGTCAAAGATCAATATGGCCTGAATTCCACGTCAATTCTGATGAAATATCTAACAGATTTTGCGGTGTCTCCGCTTCAAAAAGAGTTCGTTGAAATTTCTGATCCGTATGCTAGCAAAGTATGTTTCTTTTAAAAGGGATAATATTACAAAATATTGACAATATTTCGTTTTAGGTGGTATATAATTTATGCGAAAATTCCGAAACTTGTTTATATTTCTTGTTTCAAAATGTACCAAAGAATAAGCTGAGCTTGATTAAACCAAAGTTGATGGAGATTTTGCAGAGGATTGTTGAAACCAATGATATTGATATGGACAGAATGAAAAATATTATTAACAGACTCAAGCTGGAGAGTTTGAGCAACATGGAAAATAGTCCCCATCATACAGTGGCATTCATGATTATTGGTCATATGCTATATGGATATACGAAAGAAGATGTATAATATAGAAATTATAAATGTGTTATTATAATTAATTGTTACCAATTTCTAGCTGCAACAACGAGTTAATCCTTTAACGGATTTGGAGAAGATGATGGAAGAGCCTAAGGAGTATTGGGTGGCGCTGTTAAAGAAATACTTTATTGATAACAACATGATTTCAATTGAAGGCGAGCCTAGTATTGAGGAGCAGCAAACTATGGCTTTAGAAGAAAAGTCGAGAATCGAACAACAAGTTAAGAGTCTCGGGGAGGAAGGTTTGAAGGAGCGAGTTAAGAAATTAGAATCGGCAATTGAATTCAACGAGAGGCCGCCTCCAGATAATATGCTAACATCAGTCCCGATTCCAAGCATTGACAGTATCAAATTTCACAATATTATTCGATTTAAGACAGATGATGCTGAGAGCACTTTGGTGAATTTATCGAAAACGCCAGTATTTACTTATTTCGATCACGTTCAAACCAACTTCGTTTATGTGAGTAATTTACAAAGCACCCATTGTTATTAATATTAAATGTAATTAATTGATTTTAGATGTTTGCACTCTTGGATACATCTAGAATATCTGTAGATTTACGTCCCTATCTTCCAATACTACTAGAAGCCATATTCGAATTGCCTATCCAAAGGGAAACTTTGATTTCCTATGAAGAAGTTGTGACAGAATTAAATAATGATACTGTAGCCACTTGCGGATCTTTGGGTTTAGGAGGCGGCTTAGCTAGCGATTTCAAGTGCGGCACCTTTTCGCATACAGCTAACATCATGCTACAAGTTGAAACAGCAAAATATGCTAAGGGAATTTCGTGGCTGAGAGAACTACTTTATCAAACTGTATTCGATGCTGCACGCCTCAAAATAATTGCTACAAAAATGGTGAATAACGTTTCACAAGCTAAGAGAAGCGGAAGAAACGTTGTCTCCTACGCCACAAAAGGTCTGTGGTATATCGAAGATAGTAATCCAAAGGCCAATGGTATTTTGAAGCAGCAAGC
Organism: Nicrophorus investigator; assembly: GCA_963457615.1. Lineage (NCBI taxonomy): Eukaryota > Metazoa > Arthropoda > Insecta > Coleoptera > Silphidae > Nicrophorus > Nicrophorus investigator. The sequence goes on from OY735140.1 coordinate 2,446,812, forward strand.
ATTCCTTAACAAGTTATTAGAGAAATTAGAAAAACCGGATAGCGTTCAAGAAGTTCTTCAGACCATTGAATCGGTCAGGAAGATTATCACTGATCCAACAACTTTAACTTTGTATTGCGCTGGTAATTTAGATGTTTTGAAAAATGCCGGTGAAGCTCTTAGCGATATTCTACCGGAAGCAATGAAATTGGATGCAAAGCAAAATAAATTGAACGTGAAGATGGATCACAACTTGTTAATGCCTCAAACAGAGGGAGGCGTAAATTCAGGTTGCATCATAAGCATGGGCTGTTTGGAATCCTCTTTCATGCAACAATCCACACCAAGTATTAATTGCTACTATGATCCCGATTTGCCTGCTTTGATGCTGTACATGCAGTACATGATTCAAGCTGAAGGTCCTCTTTGGAAGAACGTTAGAGGAAAGGGTCTTGCTTATGGTTATACTATTACGCTTTCGCCGAGCGAAGGTCTGCTTTACTTAATTTTTTCGCGAGCTACGAACGTTGTCGGTGCTTACAAAGAATCTTACGACATCGTCAGCAAGCAACTTAAGGAAAAAGACTGGGACAATACACTTATCGAGTCTGCTAAAAGCTCTCTTATTTTTGAAATCATCGACGAGGAAAAGACCATCGGCAACGCTGTAAGTCTTTCTTTGAAATCGTATTTCCAAGGTGTAGACTACAAGTACAACAGAACTCTACTGAGCCTAATAGACAAAGTTTCTGTGGAAGATTTGAATATGGTTGGAGAAAAGTATATAGCTGCGTTATTCGATCCAACTAAAGTAAAAACCGCTATCGTGTGCGATCCTTCAAAGGCCGAAGAAATCAAATCCGGTTTTCTAAAGTAAGTTAATTTATGAACATCAATCTGAACTTGTTTCTAATTTGTGTTTCTATATTTATTCTAGGATGGATATTGATTTAACCGTTTATCCCTCATTGGAAGAAAGCTTTTTGAAAGTCTAAATCAATCGTCTTGTGTTTTTTGCGTGCTTCGCTTTTCGTTGTTTAATTAAGAAAGATGTTTAATATGTGTTTTATAAATGTTAATGGTAATTGTACTTTTGTTTTCAATAAAACCTTCTATCAAAAATTATGCTGTTGATTATTTTCCCATAAATATTTGAAGTAATAATATTAAAATTCTATTTTGACTAAAACGTGAAAATATTTTATAAATAAGTATAAATGTATTTATTATATATTGCTATTTATTTATGAAAATGAGGTGTAATATTTTTACAATTATTAATATTGTAATATAAATAAAAAGCAATTTTAGTAACGTTGTGATAAATAATGCAAATCTAAAGCATGTGAATACATAATTCTTAGTTTCTGCAACTTACTAGTTGGAATGTTGTCTAATAAGGAAAGTAATTGATTATTGTTTTTCTTTTTGAATTGATCTTTGTTTACTTGTTAATTCAATGCTAATGTGAATTCATTCGATAAATTTACTGAAAAAAAATCATTTGTTGCATACATTTACAACAATGATCCATGGTTTTTCTTTATTGGAATATTTTCCAATACAAAGAAGTCATTGTTTCAAACGAATCCCTGTTATACTTATGGCGAAAATCGTGAAAATGCATGAAATTAAATTTATGTTTGATGAAAATTTCTCTTCAAACTGTGTTTTAGAAATTTATCCCCGAGTTTTCTGAAACTAAAGACGTAATTTGCATAAATACTTTATAATAAATTAACACGGTAATGATGATTTATAAATTAAGAAATAATTACCGATATTGAAATGCCGCCTGGCGAATTGAATTTCGGAGGAGCGTATAGTGGGGCTGGCGCAAAGGTAACGTTTTGTCGTAATAAAACTCGCGCCAGTGTTAAGCTACCATTCAAACCGCAGACTTTTACCTGAATACATTCGATGCTCTCGGAATAGAAACTACCTACTCTAAATAAGGAACAAGAAATTCACGATACACTTCGCGCCTCCAATGCGACGATGTTGTAGAACAATCAGCAAATTGTAATTTAGAACAAAAACAAAGTTTTATCAAAGTGTTAATATTATTATGGATACCAATGGCAATGCAAACGCCGTAGATAAGGTAATTTTTTTTTATAATATAATTATTAAATATTTCCAAAGAATCATATGCATTTCAACAATGTATTACATCCGCCACACGCAGGATGTTATTAATTATTATTTACAGTCACACACACCGCTCTTTTAATTTCTTGCGTTGAGCTCACCCACAAAACATAATTTTTTTACAACATCATATTATATGTAATGAGAGATTTTATTGTTATATTATGTTTACTCAGCATTATCGCCCTATTTCCACGTTATTCAAATTAATCAAATGTGATGTATTGCTAATCAATTAGTAATTTATCTATCTAATGTGTCGAAGGATTAGTATACGTACGTCATTCAAAGCTAATCCATTCTTGTAAAGCGAACAGTAAATAAACCAATTATTATTTATATTAAGCAACAAAATCTTATGATTAAGTATATTTTTGTTTTGATACTCGAAACTATTTCAATTTCAAGGCCTGGGCCTTGAAACGATTACGTCTTCAAACCTATTTGGAATACCTGAATCTTTTAATAATTCTAATCGAATAAATAATATCAATTCTAATTCAATGTAATCAGCATTAGTTTGACCCAAAATATATTTGTATATTCTCATATTTCTTGAAATTTTCTTAATTGCTTTGCAAACATTCATCCGTCTTTCTTTATTGATGAGCATCCACTGGGACTTGATAAATTGCTTTAACCTTCTGAAAGTGTTTACAGGATAATAATCGAATTCAGATACTTTCTGAATTGGTGCCGGCACGATATTTTCGAAAGTCACTTTCTGCATATTTTTATAAAAAAAAAAGATTCCATTTTTACTTTTTGGTCTTCTCAACATACGCGAAAACAAGATTTCATAATCATTACCACGACATGTTTGGATGATTAGCGGAAACTAGTTGATTGCAAAGTACTTTTTTTCCAATATGATCCTATTAAAAATATTTACATATACATATAGATAAAAATAAATGCACAAAACTGAAACAAACCGGTTTTCCCCAAAATAAATTTGCATCTAGTTTCTCTAAGAAAGAATGAATAAAATTAAGATTTTAATGATGTAAACTGTAAATTCATATTTAAGAGTAGAAAAAGTAGAATGTATATCATTAATTGCGTTAATAATAGTGCGCATTTTATTATTTTTTTTAAGATGATAACGTTATTTGTGAACTAACAACATTTCCTCATAATTGGAAAGAATATAGCTGTGCTATTAATTAAACTTTAAAAAGCAAATTTTTATGCAATTTATTATTGTTGTAACAAATAACTGCGGCGGATTAATTGGAGGCTCTTTGGATTCATGTATTAATTACAATGATTGTTTGAAGCTACCATGCTCGAAGAATTCTTCAATGAATAAGTAGGTTCAAATGGAAAGTTACATACAAATGGCATGGTGTTTTTAATTTGATACGCCAAGTAGTACAGATCTATCTAGTGTGTATGTTAGTAAACAGAAAAATTGCATAATTTCTTTACAATCGCTTTACTAACATTCCTTAAACGAAATGCATTCGTTAAGGAAAGGAAAATGTTACTTTACTATTTTTATATCGTTTTACATTTAATTACGCTCTATTATTAGCAGTTAGTTGATAATTATAGGAATAATTATAACGAAATCTTAAATGCAAGTTTAACGTTCCAATTAAAATATTATTAAGCTGTAAAATAAAGTAAGTTGAATGACTTGCATCAGAAAAAGCGTTTTCTATATTTTTAAAATTATTTGTTATATTGATGTGAAGATGCATACTTATTACATAATACAGATTTGATGTCAATGTCAAATTAACGGCTTGTTACGAAATGGACTTGTTCAGATTATAAAGATTCAAAACTGGAAATACTTGTTTAAATAAATAATAATTGTCCTTAAACTACCTCAAAGTAAGTAAGTAAGTGAGCATTCTGGAATATGCATTTATGAAAGTTCACAGCCTAATGCGTGTTTACTAAAGAAAGTAATTATAATTATTTATTTTCATTATTTTCTCTTCGTTGGAGCCCACTACACAAAGCTGTCGCTTTTTACATCATGTGTGTACGTTTAGAATGTCCCAAACAAAACAGAATTCTGAATGAACGAGAGAACTTTCTTCTGGGCTTCATGTGAAAATACTACAGTTTCCACGGCAACGGCTGCACATAATAAATTAAAGAAAAAACACATTGAATTTATTCTTGCAGCAAATCTCTACCAAATAATTATGCCGGTAACCTAGATAAAATCCATTTCACTCGAAGGTATAAATTAATATTTAAAGAAAAAGTATCGGAGAGCGGAGCTTACCAATTACATTTTCACGCATCTCGGATTTAATGAAACATTTCGAAGCTATATGTATTCAGCAATTGCGGTAATTAAAAATAAATCAGATTTACGAGTAATAAGCGAAGAAATCGAATAGGATGTAACGGTGGTTCTGTCACATTTAATTTACCTAGATATGCGATTTCACATTTCCATAGAGGTTTGCACTATATTTGGACATGTCCTAATTAATAAAAGTGATTATATAATAAACATTGTTTTCCAAATTATCAAATTACTTCAACATTTCGTTCAGATTACTGGAAAACAGACTTTCATAAATATTTATAAAAGTCGATGCGCTTTAATTTACAAATAAACATTTAAGTTTTGTATTTATATGTTAATGTTCAGTTTTACGAATAAAATTGTAATTATCTTACTGGTTGATAAAAGTTAAGCAACGCTTGAAGAGGATACTGATCGGATGATTAATTATAAATATATTTTGACTTTTTAACCTTAATTAATAAGGTAAAATTTCTTCCAATGTGCCAATTAACGAAAATTTAAATGCCATGGTTACGCTCTGATTAACATGATTCTGCTTTTCGTCTGCAAATCGAACATAAAAAATCTACAATATTAAAAGTCTCCATTAAATTAGGTTTCTGTTGATTTATAAGAAATCAAAATGAATTAAAAAATATTTTAAATTCATGTTTGCATGTTTATGGAAATTGCTAAGCAATTGAAGAAAAACGTATATATTTAAGAGTACACATTAATATTTGCAGAGCATAAAAATAACTTATACTAGCGAATACCTGACTTATACAGGCGCGGACTTAGGCATGGTTTTTATGGGCATTTTATATTATTAACCCTGATATTACGAATTTGATGTCTCTTGAATTAGTTTGTTTCCATATAAATTATTTCAATAAAAGCAAACGAACGTTTTCTTTGCATAAAAAACAATCTATTATTGTTATAAACAAGTTTTCAATGTAAATGATTGTAAAATGAAACAGAAATGTATGCAATGTACGCAGTTGGTGCACAGTCCATGCGTAGCGAAATATCTAAATTGAGCGCATAACAGTGCTTTTTTTTTTATTTCTATACACACATAAGCTATGATCGAAAACAATTAAAAATTCCGTCCCCGTAACGAACATTGAACGCTTGGAAATGCGTTTACTTTGTTCAGTTGATGATATTCGGCATATCGGTTTTAATTTTTTTTTTGAACGCTCGTCGATGACCTGAACTTTTATAATACGGGCGAATTGCGAAAAGTCGCGTCGATACTTTGGAAAGCGTTCCGGAAAAGTTTTCTACTTACGTAAACGATAGATAAAGACTGTCGAACAATTTACAATAATTGTTGTTGCGTCAAGTTATGGCAAGACCATGAGAAGAGAAAAAAAGTAAAATAAATGTAAGGTGAATTGACGCGATTGATAATTAATTTTCTCGGAGTTTAGACTCGGTACTAATTTCGCCATAATTTAATTATACGGAAAAAACTATGTGCATTCCTTGAAAATAAATTATTAAATAAATTGATTTAAACTTGTTTATTTAAATCATAATTAAAACTACCAATCTTTTATAATTATAACGTAACAACAATATAATTAACACGACAAGTAGTTTTCTGGTTTATTATTTCTATAAGTACAGTATTATGTGCCAGGAAATACGGCAATGCATAATTTGGGCCCGGTTTCAGCAACAGCAGTCAAATGCAGATTTATATCTAACAACATTAAAATATCCGTTATACATTCTACAGTTTTTTAACTAAAAATATGGTCTTTGCACACCTTTTTATGCTATTAACAGTTTTTTTAAAATATTTTCTATTAACTGTATCATATATGTTTTTAATGAATTAAATCTTCAAATTCAGGCCAAGTGTGTTTATATTAACTGATTGTACTTCCTACAAACCATCACTATAAATAATTTGATTTATTAATTAACAATTACAAATGACACATTTAAATGTTTGATATTGAGTTTCTGTTAGATTTACTTTACTAAATAAGAATTATTTTAACTATTATTAGATAATTGTGAAATCTAATAGTAAAAGTAAACATATTTGGTTTGTTCAACTTTGCTTTTCAATTATATATGTTTTGGATTGTGCAACTCAATACATGTCATTTCCAATAAGGTTTCTAAGACAAGTATCGTCAAGGAAACTTAAATTAATATATCATAAATCTAGGTTTAATTAATTAATTGACCAATAGAATCATTTAGCTATCGTCACTTTGAAATACGTTGACAACTGTCCCAATCCTTCAGGGAAACTCTCCAAACCAAAAAAGTTTCGTTACGAGTGATTTTGAAATTTCGTTTTAGTGAAAAGAAGGATTCATTTAAATTAAATTATCATAACAATGATATCAGACGTAAACATGTGAAATTTTTACAAATATTCATGTATTTTTGAATGGTGCTGAAAATCTACTGAAAAAGTTGTTTGTTGAATGCTCGTATACATAAATTAGTCTTTGGTAATAGAATGCACACTGTAGAGTTTTAATTAATTAATATAATGATCAGTTTCTTTGCTGTTTCTTATGAGAATAAGTTTAAAAAGTTTGTCGAGTTCTATGTTTCAGATATCTGTAGACAGGTGAGATAGGCAACTAACTGAACGTATGACCTGTCTCTATTCTTTTAGATAACAATTGTAGGTTACTTATGGTGCGTAATTGCTTGTAGGTTCATGGCCATGAAGGTGACCCAGAGGTGGGGAAAACACCTGAAGAGGAGCGCTCGAAAGCTGCCGACATGAGGAGCTATAAAACGCGGCCAGTGCGCGTCGTGCTGCGACGTGTGATGGTCATCATGATAATCAGTGCTATTTTAGCTGCTGTCGCGGCGCTCGTTTGGTACTTCTTGGGATGGCAATCCGTGGTGCAACTGGTCCTCGTTGCCATCGTCGCGTATTTGGCGACAGGAAAGTACAAATGGTTCGTCGTCGCTATCAAAACGGCTCCAAGGGACATTAGGTATGAACTAACTAACCTCGGAACACTCCTCGATGATTAACTTTTAAATTGACAATAATTGGAGAAGTTGAGGAGAAATTTAAGCCTTTTCCCACGAATAGTAGGTCAATTCCGTTTCCCCTTTCCTTCAATTTAGAAACCCATAATATTGCACATTAGCAATTTATTATAGTTACAAATATTCAAATTACACAGTTTAAGAACAATAGTTAGAAAACTCGTTATTTACTTCAATTGTGGTGACTTCATTAATTTTTAATTGAATCTGAATGCAATGCAAGTTCATTGTGAACGCTATTTTATTAATCAGCAGTTTTTCCTTTTTTCCCGTTCTCCGTATTCGAACAAGTTTTCATACAATGCACATTGGTAAACTGTGAAAGTCTATTGATTGCAAATATTAAATCTTACTTGTTAATTTTAACTTTGCATTTACATATTTCATTCGCTTTAAGACATGTAATGAAATATCAATAATCTGATTTTAGCTTTGCAATTTAGTATATTTATCAAAAGAGGAAATTTCATTTTCTTGTCAAAAGCCTATCAAACTAATGTATTATATATTTGAACAATGACAATGCGTTGTTATTGTACTCGTTTCAATGATTTTTATGTAACAACAACTTTCGACTAACGAAAACTTTAACGCAAGGTTAATTGCAACACCTAATCAAATGTACAATTTCGGTAAACACAATTTATGCGGTTTCTGGTTATATTTATTAATGTAAAAAATATTTAATAAATTTATAAATATGCCACTTTATTACAACAAAGTTAAGTAAGATTTGTTCTGGTTAATATTTGAAAAGAATACGTTTATAAAATATAGACTGGGTCCATTTAATTTAATTTGAATCTCAATATGAATACAATGAATATCATATTTAGTTTATAAGGCATAGTCTATAGAATAATCGTAAAATATTTTTAATACCTTATCAGTGAATTCGTAAGGTAATCGTAACATTTGTACACAATGAGTGTATGGTATACGCATTGAACTTTGGCCCCATATAGGAATATGCTTAATACCGACCGGCGTATACTATTTCCACTCAAATATCAATTGTTTACATATTAAACATTCCTACATAATACCCATAACTCAAACTGCAAAAGTATGTTATTACAATTGGCAGACTTTCATATATAAATCAGGTACTTGTAATATAATTGTATGACGCACAAAACGTAACAATCTATATTTATAAAAACAAACTTCGCACAACAATGATAATGGTATTAAAAAAATCAGTGATATATTATCTGAAATATGGATCGAATTTTGTGTACAAAATGTTATATTTAACGTCAACTATATTTGTAAACGTCTTTTTAATCTTTGGAGGAAAACCAGTCTTGATTTTAGGTAGTCATGGACTTTGTAACTGTGAGTCAATGTCTTGTATCTTAGAATTGCCTCAAGGTCGACTTTGTTACATAAACCTAGAGCTTATAAATGACGTTCTGCTAGCATTGGACTATGACGAACCGTTGTGCTTCATCTTCAGAAAGAAAATATGTAAAATTATAATGCAATTTATAATATCTATATAAAAAGCTACAATTTAACTTGAATAGTTTATATGCATTTAGCATAATAACTTACCACAGTAATAAATTTCTTATGGAAAGTCGTAAATGTTTGCTAATAATGTTCGGGAATTACTTTAAAATGTAAATGCACATTTCATTTTTAATTTATTATTATTTTTTAATATAAAAAAATATGCTGTGATTTCTCTAATATGAGAAAGTAATGTATTTTCTCTTAAATTATTAGTTATTTTCTAATTTTCCAGAGCTTTGTTTGGATATATAAGACTTTTGATTCAAATTAAGGGCTATCAAAGGAAAAATCTTATATTAGCCGATATCTTCCAGCAGCATGTAAAGAAACATCCGAATAAAACTTGTATTATATACGATGACCAGGAGTGGACGTTCGCCGAGGTAACGTAAAAATTATATAATTGCAATGCTAAATGAATATATCATGTACTTTGTAGGTGGAAGAGTACAGCAATAAAATAGCCAATGTTTTTAAAAGTCACGGTTACAAGAAGGGAGACATCGTCGCATTGTATTTGGAGAACAAACCTGAATATATTTGCACGTGGCTGGGATTATCAAAACTAGGCGTTATAGTTCCTCTAATAAACACCAATTTGAGACTTAATTCGTTAGTGCATTCCATTACTGTGGCCAAGAGTCAAGCAGTAATTTTTGGAGCAGAATTATCGCAAGGTTAAATCAATTTTACTATGTAATTACAGCGGTTTACAGAAATGTCTGTTGCAGCCGTCAAAGATGTTCTGGATAAAATCGAATCCAAAGTAGCCCTTTACGAATTGACCAGCTTGAGGGAGCAGCCGCATCCTTTGCATACTAGTTTCCAAAATTTGAACGCCCTTTTAGCTGAAGCTAATCCAACACCGCCGACCATCACAGATAAAGTCGGATATCACGACAATTTGGTTTACATCTACACTTCTGGGACTACGGGATTGCCGAAAGCGGCCGTGATCAGCAATTCACGGTATGCTCTGAATGTGTTTTCAGAACAATTCACATGACTATTGTATTTCTGTACCTTTCTCTTCTCTTTAGGTATATATTTATCGCCGCAGCCATTCACTGGTTGGCTAGATTCAAGAGTTGCGACAGATTTTACACTCCGCTACCATTGTATCATACAGCAGGAGGTTGCATGTCCACCGGACAGATGCTAATATTCGGAAGCACCCTAGTCATAAGAAAGAAATTCTCCGCGTCTTCCTATTTCACAGATATTCGAAAGTACGACTGCACCGTAAGTTCAAATCAAATAACCATTAATTGATATGTGCATTATAACAAATGAAAATTTAGGTCGCGCAATACATTGGAGAAATGTGCCGATACATTCTGGCAGTTCCCAGCAATCCAGATGAATCAAACCACAAGCTACGGTTAATCTTCGGTAATGGGTTGAGACCACAGATCTGGACCGAATTCGCAGATCGCTTCCAAATCCCCAGAGTGGCAGAGTTCTACGGAGCCACAGAAGGCAATGCGAACATTGGTAAGTTGAAACAATACACTTATTAACTATGTATTTTAAAACTACTTTTCCTGCACAGTTAATGTTGATAATACCGTCGGTGCAATTGGGTTCATTTCCCGAATTATCCCCGCGGTGTATCCAATCAGCATAATTAAAGTCGATCCGGTAACGGGCGAACCAATTAGAGATGCTCATGGTCTGTGCATGCTCTGCAAGGCGAACGAACCGGGCGTGTTCATTGGTAAAATTATCCCCGGAAATCCGACACGCGCTTTCTTAGGTTACGTGGACAAAGAAGCATCGCAGAAAAAGATCGTTAACGACGTATTCAAGAAAGGCGATTCTGCTTTCCTATCAGGCGATATTCTCGTCGCAGATGATCTGGGCAACTTGTTTTTCAAAGATCGGACCGGTGATACTTTCAGGTGGAAAGGAGAGAACGTGAGCACTTCGGAAGTCGAGGCGGTTTTGAGTAATTTGGCAGCTTACAAAGACGTAGTTGTTTATGGCGTAGAGGTATTAATACATTCGGTTATAATAACTATCTAATATAATAATAACATTATTTCATCTTTAGATTCGTGGTCAGGAGGGTAGAGCTGGTATGGCTGCGATTTTGGATCCAGAAGGCACTTTAGACTTCCGCGGGTTAGCCGATGGCATCAAGAAAGGACTACCTTCGTACGCACGACCTATATTTATTCGAACCCTAACTAAACTCGATATGACTGGTACGATACAGAGAAATGCATTTAATGACTCGTTTATCATCGATTTACTTCCAGGCACATACAAACTAAAGAAAGTTGATCTGCAAAAGGAAGGATTTGATCCCAAAACTATTACTGATAGTATATATTACCTGGACAACAGCGGCCAGTATCAGCACTTAACTCCAGAAGTGTATGCTAAAATTAACGATGGATCGATCAGACTTTAGTTGACTATCTCTGTATATGTGATCTTATATTTATATTTACATTAAATAAAATTACAATATATTGTTATAATATATATACATATACAGATTATTTTTTTTGTATATTTAATATTTGTTTTATGGAAGATGTTTTTCTTAAGATTTTAATAAAAAAATATAAATGAAAACAAGTTTGTTTTATTCGTTTTGTTTCTCGTCATATACCAATCATTAATTGAAGCTAATGTACCAAAATGTATTTCGAAAAAGAAAATAATTATAAGCAGTGAATACATTTTTGTTTATTTATAATAAATAGAGGTACACAATAAAATGTTGTTTTGTATATATAATTCTTACAATATATTAATTACTAAATTCATCTATAAAAACTGATCATCTGAATGTTAATTTTGGCAGTAAATTATATAAAATATTAGTGATATCAGATTCCAGTTCATTTAAAAATCTATATACAAATATACATGCTGTGATTATGGGCTCTTACTTTAAATTGGTTAGGAATATCAGAATAATCAATCAACCTAATTGTGTTAGAGCTTCACCCAGATCTGCACCGAAACTGCCAATTTTAATTGATGATGCTGAATAGATCAATAGGTCTGAGAGAAGCGTAAAAAAGAAGTGTAAATAATAAACGAAAAGCATTGTTTAGTTGAGGGACCAGTAACCATGGAATAATTTAAGAAAAATATGTAAAAATAATAAATTTCAACAAACCTGTGAACGTCCCTCGGCTAAACAAATTTTACTTATCTGAAATCATAAGAGAATGAGAAATGAAACCAAAGAAAAATTAAAGCAACCATCAACTTCGCGGCAGGCTTTTCGAGTTTTGCCCCTTACCAATTTTCGGTCTGCTACCAAACCACGACATTTTCCACTCTAAGGTATCGTTTAAAAGCTTCTCCTCTTCCGGGGAGAACTTCAACAGAGTGGCGACGGCCCGAGTTAAATGCTGAGCCTCGTACTCTCGACTAGTTAAGAATTTGATAATAACGTGCTTGAGGTATGTGAAGTTAACATCGTCGTCGTCCTTGCGAACGGTGAATTGGTGATGGCGTGTAGAATTTTGACTCGGAGTCAAAATTGCAGCATTAGTGTCGATGTCGTAAAAATTATTCGTGGTGCGCAATTCTTGTTGCAATGTCTTTTTCATATCGGCCAGACGCAGCTGCAGCGTTTTTATATTCTGCAATAAAACAGCGATTCCGTTGAAGTCTATATACAAGTTTAGTATATAAATTTTATGAAATACCTTATTCTTATCGGAAAGCTGCTCTTCTAATACTGCTACGGTATTTCTCAACTCCTGTTCAATACCTTTAGTTTCTTTCTCTTTGAACTGCTTATTTTCCTCTTCCAACTGACCAATCTTATTAAGCAATTCATTCATTTCCGTCTCTTGTCGACGCGTTTCTTGTTTAGCCAATTCCATCTGCTGCGAAATCTCTGCATTCCTTAACAATGCTGTATTTTTCTCCGCAGTTACTCTGCACATAATTATTATAGTAATTTTGAATCGATATAACCTTCAGAATAATAATTCAATGAGTAAATATTGTGTATATTGCTTACCTAGTTAGCGTCCTTTGCACATTGAGACTATTGCTTTTCTCGTCCATCAAATCCTTCTCCAATCTCATTACATCTTGTTTCAAGGATAAGTTGGCTTGATGTTCAGAATCCACGGAGATCCTCAACTTCGCACATTCGTCGTCGTTCTTTTCCAATTCGCTTTCCGCATTTTCCAGATTCTTGCGCACCGCTTTTATTTCGGTCGTTGCGTTTTGCTGAAAGAAGAAAAAAGAAAATCGTATAATTAACAAAGTATAAGAAAGCTAATGGATACCCAAAATACAGATTTTTAGAAAACATCGGTGCTTTTGGTATGGCGTGTAGAGGTTGAGTTAGTGACAGTATTCGGTTTAATATTAAAACACAAAAATAAAAGAAAAATAATAATTGTAAAACATGTAGGATTTTTTTTATTGAACATAAATCATAATAATACAATAAAGAAAAACAGAATACTATAAAACTAATCTAAAAATAAATCAATTCCCAAGCAAATAATAATATAATGGAAATAATAGTAACAATAATAATGTGTTTGACCCGATGTAACATTTAACTCACGATTTGGTCCCTTAAAGAAGCGACCTCTTGCTCAGTTTTTGACCTAATACTTTTCAATTCCGCGGATAATTCCTCAACTTCCATTGTTAACCTTTTCATTTTAGCCTCTTTATTACTCAACTCTAAATTATTGCACTCTAATTCGCATTCTAATTGTCTTACTCTCTCTAACAATACTTCTTTTTCATCAACAGCTCTTCGCCGTTCAGCTCCTTCTTCGGCAGCTTGTCTACTCAAACGACCGACCTAAAACCGAAATCGAATGAACTCCCAACACACACGACAACTAATCATATTGAACGTACTTGAGTCTCGAGGGACGCGATCTTGTCGCTCCAAGAAGTTTTGATATCGGCCAAATGTATGTGTGCTTCCTCGAGTCTCTGCTCTAATAATTTTCTTTCGGCATTTACATGATCATTATTACCGCTAGAATTACAATCGCATGCAGCTCGTTGCTCCAATACGGCAACCAAATACGTTAAATGTCGTTTTTCCTCCTCCCTCTTAGCTAAATCCGAAGCCAAAGAAGCTAAATCTCTAGCACTAGAATGTCGCAAACTTTCTAAATCATCCTACAATCATGAAAGAAAAAATATTTGCTTATACACTAATATTATTCTATGTATGTGAAAAAAAAAATATATGTAAACTATATATTTTTTTAAAATATAAAAGCCCAAAAGCACATACCTTCGTTTAATCAGCCGGAAGCGTTCTTACGATACATAAACACACATTTAGTGCTGAACTGCGAACTACATTGTGCTTCATTACCTCTTACACAAAACATAATATAAAAATAAATAAAAATAAGATGATATTTTTGTTAATAATAATAATAATATGATTTGCATTTAAATTAGTAATGCAACGAGACAATGAAATGAATAAAATAAATATGCCAACCCGAATAAATGTTTAAAAAGCGACTAAACTAAATGAAAGTGCATTTACTCAAGTATAAAATAAATTTCTCGATGGGTAATTAAGAAATATAAATGATCTATGAAGACATTTCGCAGACATAAAGAATTTAAAGAAAGTTTTGCGAAAGTTATTTGAACAAAATAAAATCTGTTTCTTCGTTATGAAATATGAGCATAAGCTGGTTTATACTAGGAAACATGTTCGCGTCATTTATGCATCCTCGGAGAAGGCCGAAGCAAAGTCACAAAAAATGCTTATGTAACTTACATTTTTTTTAACCGTATACTTTTAATTTAAAAATTAGTTAGATCAAATTTTTTATTGAATATTTAATATTAATGGTTTAAACGCCTGAATAAAATTTGTTTAACTATCAACAAGTTGATATCAACGCGTAAACGTGTCCTTATTATGTATTCAAATTGAAGAATGTATAAATATAGAACTTGGAGTTTATTGCTTTATACACCTATAAAAGAGGACACGCATTGCGCCGCACGATAACCGTAAAGATAAAGCGAATTATTTACATACAAAGTTTTTGATAAAATGCCGGAATCATAAATATAAATTGTTCTAAATAACTTAAATATTATAATTTTAGTAACGATTAAATAAAAAGAACTATTGATATTAAAAGAGAGATAGGATAATAAATAATGATTCATGACAAGATTCAATCTGAAAAACTAATCAGTGCCTGATGCATGGTATACACTTTAAATAGTGATGAATATGCATTTATCTGTTCTCATGAAAAATCTAATTTGACTAATCAACATTATTATAATCAAATACTTACCAATTCTATAACTACATATGGTAATATAATGTGAATCAAATATAATAATATAAACTAAAATAAGTTTTACCTGTGAATGACTCAATTGTTCCTCAAATCTCCTCAGCCTATTAACTTCACTTCTTAGTTTATCCAATTGCTGATTTGCCTCCTTCAAAGATGAAGTTTTCTCTTCCAACTCTTGCTCCCTTAAGAGAACTAAATGTTTCACTTTTCCTAGTTCTTGAGTTTGAAAATTTTCAATCTGTTCTTTATCCTCCTGCCTCTCCACCAACTTCTGCTTACAAACTAAAATTCATATGAAACAATCATATACATTAAGATTCAATACAATCTTACACATTATGTCCCAAGGCATTTTAAACAATTATGTACTATACCTTCTGCATTTTTTAATGAATCCTTTAAATTATGTATCTGTTTATGGGCTTCTTCCTTTTCCCTCTCCAAACTCTGCACATGCTTATCCTTATCACTCAATGCGTCTCTCCATTCCTTTTCCTTTTCATCCAATTTCTTTGCAAATTCTAGCTCTAATCTATTCAACCGTCTCCTATAGTCCTCATCACTTTTAAACTCACCATTGTCTTCTCTGACACCATCAGATGATACAAGTGAGTTAATACTGGTGGTTGAGCCACGACCCCTCAACGAATCTATCCTTTGCACTGTGGAGGAAGTGATTTTGGCAGTCAATTTGGACAGATCACTGCCTGTCTCCTCTCGAATTTTATTCTTCAAAGATGCGAACATTGTTTAGTTCACCTCATTCATCTAATCAATTAATTAATGAAATTTCCTTCTTGTATTAACTACGGTTCTTACGAGTATACTTTAAAGGCATATTAAATTCGAATTATTGTCACAGTAAGTATTATTTCAAGAAATAATCGACATTAAATTAACAATATTTTCACCTTTACACCACAATTGACAACTGGCTACAAAACACAAAACCATTTTGACATACAATACGTGTTGTCAATTTGCTTAGGCCACTAAATGTACACGTACGTAAAGCGGGTAACAACTGGCGGGACTTTCAAACCAGATTATTTTATATTATCTACAAATTAAATTAAATTGCAATTATATTAATAAATGTCTTGAATGTAATAAAAACGCATAGTATAAAAATTAAAAACTTTACTTGATTAAAATATACTTTATGTAAAAGTCAACTAAAATAATAAAACAGTAAAATAAAAATGGTTATGAAGGCACCCAGGTTTTAATTAAATGATCTTCTCCCGATGTAATAAGATATTTTCTATCTGCTGCAATATCTAACGATAATATTGAACCTAAAATTATTATTATTTAGCAAATTAAACGAACTTATCTTATAGAATTGAGTACCTTCATGAGTATGTATCTGCAATAATAATTTCACTTCTACTATATCCCAGATGTATAAGTCTCCGCTTTCCGAGCCAATCAGTAATAGATAATCGTCCAATTTTAAGCAATGCAACGATGATCCTAATATTTTTCTATACAGGGACATACCTGAGTTCATATCCGAGACTTGAAACGTTTTGTCCAGGCTGCAAGAGATTATTTTCAAGCTATCATCTGAGAAGGAAATCGATGTAACTCGTTTTGAATGGGCCAAATATTTTTTTTCCAATTTGTAATTTTGCATGTTCCATACGTAAATTTCCCCATCTTCTGTGCCTACAGCTAAATATTTATTTTCTCTGTCCAAACACAAGGAGCTCACATGCGAATTATGGTCAAAGTGGTGCGGAGGATGCCTTACAAATGTAATGCCTTCTCTGTTAGTATAACTTCGCCAAACTCCAACAGTGCAATCGCCGCTACCAGAACATAGCAGATTCGATTTGGATCCCCAAGCAACGCATGTTATTGCATCATCGTGCGCAGTTACAGTCTGAGTTACTCTCCCAAAATCAAAATCATATAAGACACTGAAAAAACAGCGAATTAACATTTAATACTTCTTTTCATTAATATACAAACATTTCATTTCCGAAACTGCCAATAACTAAAATGTTGTTATAAGGTAATTTTACGCAACAACTCAAAGGCATGCTTCCAATGGTAGCACTTCTAATTTGTCTCTCTTGCTCTATAGAGAATACTTTCAACTTGGAGTCATGACCGACGGATATTATGCGTTCCGAATCTTCGCTAACGAAGGCGCAACTTACTTTATCTTTGTGCGTGGAGTACGTTGTTTTCAACGTCAACGAACTTAAACATTTCCATTTATCTGTAACAATTCTATTACATCTACTGTTTGATCAATTGAAAGCATTGCAGATAAAAACCTTCAACAGAGTCTGGATTTACTTGCGTTGGTTCAATTAATAGCGAGCAGCCTACTTTTCTCTTTGGATGCGGCCATTTGAAGACTTGCCGAGGTATTTGGCCAAATTCCATAATCTGCACTTCATATGTGTGCCTTTCAGTGAAATCAGTTATTGAATCCAGATCTACACTGCCCTCATAGCACAAATGATAATATACTGAAATTACATTATATCATCTTCATTTTTAAATTTCTTAATTATACTTACAGTTTTTAGATTTTAGAGCCTCTTCGCCCCTTTGTTTGTAACCAAATATCAGATCGATCCAACAATGCAAGTTTTGCGAGACAATATCAGATTCCAAAGCATCTCTGAGGGTCTGAACGAAATGCCTAGGACTCTCCGCCCACGGTGGCAGAACCACGTCACTAACTTTAACACCATTATGTCTGTACCCAAAGTTAATACCTAAATTGTTTACTAAAAAGCTGCCCCCTTGTTCCACATCATAAAACTCCGGTATTAATTCTTTAAAGTCGGACATATCACTTAACGAGTTCTTGCACAAATCAGCACAAGAATTGAACATACGATCTGGATGATCGAATCTTCCGTTTTGCAAACACAACATGTATTGGGGGTACAAACGAACCAAATAAAATAAAACGAAACCAGGAGTGGAGTAATGCGAGCCGTAAATAAACTTCGGCTCAGACATTTCTTCGTAGCGTTCCATCAGTCTACGTAAGCGATCATCATTTAAGGCACCAATCGGCTTCGTTAGATCTCGATAAATGGAAACATCAGATAAATCAATTGTCGGAGATTTATAATCAAAAATAATCCAAGGAAACACCGGATATTGAGTTAAATCATTCTTACTCCTATCTCCTAGACTGTTGATATATTAATTTAAATGTTTCCAACCATAAACATGATGGTCATTACCTATTTATGTATTGCAGATAATCGTAATTACTTATGACACCATTCTGCCACTGCAAAGTCATCACATCTTGGTCTCTGCTGTTCAATTTAAGCTCTGGATGCTGCATTAAATGCGTGTGCAATTTATCACGTTCTGCTTCATTTAACAACTTTAAATAGATATGCCTCTCTTTGCTATCATCACTGGAAATGTAATACATTTCTAATCCCTGAAATTACAATATTCAACTTTGTCTATCAATACATCAATCAAAAACAATATTACTGTGTGTTGCAACAAAAACCTCCTTTTGAAAATTTGCTGAATACTGCACAGTTTGATTTTTATAATGGGATACTGCAATATCATAAGTCAAATAATATTAAAAAATAAATGTGTTTTATTTGTATTTACTGTTTCTATATTATTATATGGTTGAAAATAGAGTCTAGAAGTTGATAATACAACTCTCCCTGGATTAATTACTAATGGTGTAATCTTATTTGCATGTGTTTCAAAAATAATTTCTTCATAGAGATCCAACCACAATGGATCAAAACTTATTCTTGAATGTCTTGAATGTACAATGGTTGCAATCTGTAAATAAAAAATATCTTAAATAAATTGATTACCACATAGATAATTATTGTTAATATTACCATATCATCTTGTTCACTGGCATTTAAAGTTGTGGCCCTTTTCAATTGGCAAATCTGCCTTAAACAATAAATACTATTTGCATATGTAAGAGAGATAATAAACTTTCCATTATCACAAAACTTGTATGGTGCAATAATATTTCTCTCTAACATCTCAATGTACAGTTTTGTTTCAATGCGAATCACATTATCATTATTAATGAACTTATTGCTGCCTTTCCATTCTTCAATCAAATAACATTCTTTATAAGGGATTTTAATCAAAGGCTTCACATTATCTTTTGGATCAAAGACCAATGATTTTGAACATAGCTTTAATCTGCCTTCCACCTTCATTACATCAAATGTTTTAATTGTTACATCTGCAGTAATAAGCACAGCACTAAAATCTTCGAAATAAATTTCGCGAGGATCCAAGAGTAACAAGGAGAATCTTAAAGAAGATATATAAAATTCGAATGAATTTCGCAATATTTTGATAGAACCTACCTTCCTTTATCCATGTTTAAATGTAATATGAATTAATAAAGATATGAGTCATTTGTTGATTTGTGAGAAGAACTAATTTGCTACCAATTGATACTGATTATATTATTGTTATGAATAAACATTGCAACGCTAACCTAACTTTACAGAGTAGGACTAATATTTTTTGTTAAATAAACTAACTCTTTTTTTTTAAATACTATAAAATATATTTGGTAAATCTATATAAACGATAATTGAAGTTACTTTTTCTGAGTCCATTCAATACAATAATTTTAGATAATGATAATTTAAATAAACACAAATTACATTATTGCTAATTCATTTTAATAATTTATATACTAACATTGATTACTATCTAGCATGAAATAATAGAATTGAATTAGATACTGATATATAGCTTTTCGTATAATGTTTTAAGATTCTTTAAAGAATATTATAAACTAAAAAGGGTTCCAAAAGCTGTAGAAAAGCTCTGCTTTTGCCAAATAGAATATACCCATCTAAGTAGTATTTGGTATAATTAACTTTTCTATCTTTATACAGTTTAATAAAGTTAAGTCTAAGCATAAATTTCAATAACATAATGTCACTATGAAGGTTCCTAGCCCAATACGGCCCATTCAACACTGACGTTCACATAACAGGTTACAATCATTCTATGCCTTCATATGTAAATTATGGAATAATTAAAATGATAAAATTGAGATTTTGAACCAAATTAGATTTTTGTTTTGTATAAACAAATTATAAATTCTAATACATGAACTAAAAATACATAAATATGTATATACATATACTTTAATAAATAATTAAACTTGATATAATTAAAAAAAAAAGAATTTTATTTTAAATTATATTAAATACAAATATTAGATGAAATCACTTCTTCTGCTTCTTCTTTTCGGCTTCTTCCTCTTTTTCTTTCTCAATTTGTGTAACATATTTCTCAATAGTTGCACTGTCAAGCATCATCATCTTCTGTCCCCTTTTCATTACAGCAATTTCCAAATTCTTTTGGCCAGATTGTACAACTTCCAGCAGAGCTCTGATTGCTAACTTAACAGTCCCATTCTCAGTGGCAACTTCTTCATCTGTATAGTATTTCTCCAGAAATTCCTTAACAGTTTTTGCAGATCTGCCAGTGGCATTTGCCTTCCATTCATAATAAATACCAGATGGTTCTGTTTGATACAGGTGAGCAACTCCATCATAGTCAAATCCACCAATCAAACATGACATTCCAAAGGGACGTCTGCCATTGCTCTGGGTGTACTTCTGCTTAAGACTTGCAATGTAACGTGTAATGTATTCCAAAGTAACTGGATCCTCTACAGTCAGTTTGTGTGATTGACATTCAATTTGGGCCCTGTTTATGAGGATCCTAGCGTCGGCTGTGAGGCCAGCAAAGGCCATAACAACATGATCATCTAGTAAGCAGATCTTTCTTACTGTACGTTCCTCTTGGAGTTTAGCCACAGATTTTTTTTCTACTCCCAAGACAACAACGTCGTTTCCACGTACGCCGACCTGTTACGAATTATTTGAAAATACGGTTTTAAAGTTTATGTTTGCATTGTCATTGCGAGGTTAGGTTAGCTTACCGCAGTGGAACCCTTCCTTACGGCCTCTTGTGCATATTCTACTTGCAATAAATGACCATCAGGGGAAAATACGGTTATAGCACGATCGTATCTTGCAGACATGTTTGTATTTTAAGCTAGAACGACTTTAGAAAATTCAGCGACAGAATATTTTGCTTTGTAATACAAACGACAGATTCGGACAGTTTGTAACTTTGACAATTGTTAAGTCTTTTATATATAAAAACATACCTATAGATGGCGTTACAAAACAAATTTATAATTAATATTATTTGTTCTTAATGCATGTGAATGTTGATTGGGTTGCAACAATTCATTCTTATTTATTTTACTAAATTTATATTTAATTAATTGTATTTTAATATATTTTTATTAACAATAACAGTAAAATCAATGACGTGTATAAGATTTCCAACAGTATCTTATCATACGTCAAACTTGTTTGCATTTGTTCACATTTCTTCGTGGTAACAACAGATTTTTCTCGTTCCAATGGGATGACACGCGGCCGGTGATAGTCAATACTAAAGCACGTTAAATTTTAATCTTCAAATTACTTAATAGTAGAGTTTATATTTGATATAATTATTAAAACAAAAGAGAAGAAAAAATCATGAAGTGCTTAAATCTATTGTTAATTGTTTGTGTGTTATTCATAAACACCTGTTGTGCACATGGAGATCATGGGCATTCCCATGATGAGCCTGGTCATTACAAGTATTCTCGGGAGGCCAATATGGGACATCAGTACCATGAAGAAGAACATCATCACCACCATGAAGAGGAACATCATCACAAACCAAAAGTCATAGAAGTCAATAAAGACATTTGGTTGCATGCAATGGGATCAACATTACTTATCAGTGCAGCACCATTCTTTATTCTCTTCTTTGTACCATTAGACAACACTGAGCAAAAACAGCCTTTACTTAAAATTCTTCTAGCCTTTGCTTCTGGAGGATTGCTTGGAGATGCTTTCCTGCACCTAATACCCCATGCTACAATGCATGTAGAACCACATGATCATAGTCATTCACATGGTCATTCTCATGAAGAAGGACATGCACATGACATGTCTGTTGGATTATGGGTTTTAGCTGGTATTGTTACATTCCTGGTTGTTGAAAAGGGTGTAAGGATTATGAAGGGTGGTCATGGACATTCCCATGGCAACAAAACTGTTAAAAAAGCTGATTCCAAAGGAGATAGCAGTAAAAATAAGAAGGCTGCTGAAGAAACTAAGGAAATAAAAGTGGCTGGTTACTTAAACTTGGCTGCAGATTTTAGCCACAATTTCACTGATGGATTAGCCATTGGATCTTCCTATTTAGCTGGAAACGCTGTTGGTGTAATCACAACTATCACCATTTTGTTGCATGAAGTTCCACATGAAATTGGAGATTTTGCTATATTATTGCAATCTGGTGTATCAAGGAGAAACGCCATGTTACTGCAATTAACAACAGCACTGGGAGCTCTGGCTGGAACTGCTCTTTCTCTACTGGCTCAAGATACTGCTGGTATTATGGGCACCAACTGGATTTTACCATTCACAGCTGGAGGTTTCATTTATATAGCTTTAGTATCTGTTATTCCTGAATTACTTGATGAGGAAAAACCTACCTTTATGCAAACTATTTACCAAGTGGCAGCTTTATTAGTTGGGGTCTATATGATGGTCCTCATTGCTGAATATGAATAGTGCTTTAATTTAAATCTTTAAAATTATTTTATTTTAATTGTTTTCAATAAATATATATTTGTATCATTAAAATTAAATCACAATATACAAAATCCAATGTCTTGAAACATTATTTTCCTAAAAATTCTTTTATTTGATCAAAACAATAATTGGCTTGCTCAATTGATTCTGTATTAGAATGTTTGTTTCCTGTAACAAAAAAATCAACAAATCACCTTTAAAATAATTTGAATAATAATGCTAAGTGATCTCACCAATTTGCCAAGCTTCTTTACAATATTTTTTGGCCACCTCAGCCATTCCACTTTGTAAATAAATCAAACCAAGATTTGCATGTACCACACCTACATGTGATTTATCTTCTAAAGTTTTTCCAGTTTTAACAGCATCCTTTAAAAATTCTTCTGCCTTTGTCATATCACCTGCCCTCCAACTAGTTATTCCCAAATCATTTAATAATAACATACTTTGTTCAGTATTTTTTCCTTGTACATCACAGCAGACATTGTATGCTTCTTGTAAATGCATTTTGGATTCTTCTATTTTACCATTATCTAACAAAAACTGAGCATACCAATCCTGTATGATACCATACAAAATTTTTGAATCGGTGCTTGATTTTCTTTTACCGTCAATTTTTTCTAAACACCATTTGTATCCTAAGGCAGCCTTTTCTTCCTGTGCTAATAAATGGCTGATTCGAGCCAATTTTAAACTCACATGAATCATCTAAAATATAATTTTTAATATTTAGTAATTAAATATATAATAAGACAATTTTACTTTTAAATCATCTTCTTTTACTCCTGCAGCAAAAAGCATTTGCATTACACTAACAAAGAGTTTTTCAGATTTTTCCAATTTGTGTGTATCCATAGCCAAGTTGGCCATTAAGTCGTAACAATATAAAACACCCTGACTATTTTGTTGTTGCTGTGCTAACCTTAAAGCCAGATGAAGCATTTGCTCTGCTTTATCAAACTGTTCCCTCTGGGTGCATAGTAATGCACGTTTGATGGTCATAATCAGTTCAGATTCCTTTTCTTCATCATCCTTCTCAAAACCTAACCAACCAAGAATACTTAATCCAAAAATTATTTGCTGTTGGATGAAAGGCTTTGGTAACAAATTTTTTGGAATTTTTA
Source organism: Nicrophorus investigator (assembly GCA_963457615.1). Classification (NCBI taxonomy): domain Eukaryota; kingdom Metazoa; phylum Arthropoda; class Insecta; order Coleoptera; family Silphidae; genus Nicrophorus; species Nicrophorus investigator. The sequence continues at coordinate 2,470,846 of OY735140.1, forward strand.
GTTGCTTCACTTTTGCAACACACAGTGGAAGAACATTTAATTTATTGTATCTAGAGAAGACTTTTATGGTATTTTTAAACATTTTGAATTATGCAACTGACTTAAATAACTCAACTGAAAATCAATTCATAATTAATTTATACTTATTTAATAAATATGACTTACATTCCATAAGGAAATTCATGAATCTACATTATATAATCGTAACTTTAAAATTATGGTATATTTTATTTAAATAATTAAGATTTAGAGGATAAAGGATTGAATTCTATGGATGTATCTCAGATATAAAAAAATGCAGGTTTAATAAAGAGAATAATTTTAGGCTGTTTTTTATTAAATGTAGTTATTTAATTAATAACCGTAAGATTTCATTACTTCAACGTATGGTTTACTGATTGGGGCAACTTTCTCCTCAGCCTTTTGTGTGATCTTCCTCAACTTGCCCTTCAATACAGCAGTCTTGCGACCCTTAGCGATACGCTTGGCTTCCAGGGAAGATACAACGTTCTTGTATTTCCATCCAACTTCGCTAGCCAAACGTCCAACGCTGCAGTACTAAAATAAGTGAAAAGAAAAATTAAATAAAATATCTATTAAAAAACAATATATCAATCTTACTTTGCGGCCTGGTTTAAGACAGAGCAAACGCATAGCATGGGGAACAACCATACGTTTCTTAGAGTCTAAGAATGGTGGGACACCTTCATAGGACTTCAACCTATCAAGAGCTTTCTGCCCACGGTGCAGTTTGTGTGGCAACATACCTGAAAAATGAAAACGTATTTATATATTAGACTATTAATAATAAAAGTTATGGTTATTGAAATAGTAAAGGGAGCTATATGAAGTTCAGAGGTGTAGAAGAAGATAAGATAAAAATGATTTACTATACCTCTAACAGCTTTCTTGAAAATTTTGGAAGGGGCCCTGAAGTGGAATGGTCCACGAGCTGGGTTAACATTGCAACGTTTGCGCAAGTAAGCCAAGAACTTCAGTTTGTTCCTAGAAATGAGAAAACAAATTGCAAATGATCAATCATCAACTATTTGTACATAGCAACAGTGTTCACTATTCAACTAAGTAGTAAACAATGCAATTTGTTTATGACGCCAATATTTTTCTATATGTTAAATATTTAATTACCTGAAGAAGTTTCCAGAAATGTCCATTTGTTCACATCTTACAACAGTGACTTTGTGTCCCTCCAAAATTGTTTTGGCCACAACAGCCGCCAAACGGCCCAAAAGATGGCCCCTGGCATCAATAACGATTTCCTACAAAAGAATTAAGAAAATTAATAACACTATCGAAAGCCGTAAAAGATTTATATAATATCATAACACTCGTACAAACTCGTGAAATACACCTATAAGTGTGCTTCAATGAAGTTGTAAACACGTGCGTACGTAGCACGCCAAGAGGTTAAAATATAAAAATTATCGGTGAATCGCACATGAAATCGACAAATAACAATACGATCTTATAGTTTGGAAGATTTTACATAGAAAAATCGACAAAGTTTTTAATAAAAACACTTGTAAATACCAAAAAACATTATTTACCTTAGCACTAAAGCCCGACATGTTTCAGCTCAACACGGAAAAGGAACTGCTTTCGCCTCGGTGCAAAATGGCTGAACTCCCTACCAACAGAATAAAGTTAAAGTTTACTACAAGTGAAACTGGCTAAATATTACTTTTCTATTTTTGCAATTAAATATATATTAAATATATAAAACTAAAAAATCTTTATATTTATTTACTAATTAATTTACTGTATATTTAAATTATTCATTCTTTAAAATAATTTACCAAAATCATTTGGGGTTAATATGTGCTTATTCTTTTCTAATATTGGTAGCGTTGAAATGATAAACATTTTGAATTTATATTTGATTACTTATATTAAATTGAATTTATTCAATTAAAAGTCTGCTTTTAACATGTAAACATACAATAAATTATAAAAGCAATTAAAAGAGTTGATTGCTTAATAACTATTTATGATATATATATAATTTATAATTTGTTGCGAGGAAATATAGTATAAAAAATAAATTAAACTAAAATTCCCATGAATATAATTATTGTATTTTTCAACTAATACATCATATTAATAACGAATACAATAGTTTAAATATTTTGTTTATATAAATATGCATTTATATTTATAACAATTAAAAGCCATTCCACATATCATCTTCTACATCAGATGGAATATCTTCGTCTTTTGGGAATTTATCGAATGCACTGGTGTCGGTAACACTTTTCAATTTTGGCACATACGGAACTTTCGAATACTTTCTTTCGCGTAACTTCTTCCAATCAAAATCGGCAAACCATTTGTGGTTTCGTATATCATCAATTCCGTTCCTTTGATTTCCTAAACGTTCGCTGGCAATTGATTTGCATAATTTCCTAATAAGTTGTTGCGCCGTTTTGGGAATTCGACTAGGAAACATAACATTATCGATGCCCTTTATAATCAATGTGTATGTTTTCATGAAGCTGGGATCGTTTGATCGGAATGGGGTCCTGCCTACGAGTAACTCAAAAATGAAGATTCCCAAAGCCCAGTAGTCCACGGATTTGTCATGTCCACGATTGTAGACAATTTCCGGTGCGACGTATTCCGGGGTTCCGACGAACGTGAATGTTTTCTCGCCATTCTTCAGATGCTTGGCAAAACTGAAATCTATTAACTTTACATATCCAAAGTTGTCTATCAACATATTTTCTGGTTTCAAATCCCGGTAAACGATATTGCGTCCGTGCAAATGTGCAATAGCTTCTATGACACAACCAGTCAAGAATTTTGCCTTACTTTCATCGAAGCAGCGACCTTTTTGCTTTTGCAGCAATCCCCATAAGTCTCCTCCAAGACAGCTCTCCATTAAGTAATACAAATACTTTTGGTTCTGGAAAGTTTTGTATAGCTTAATGATGAAGCAGCTATCGCATGACAACAAAATATTTTTCTCGTTAAATGCATGCTGCCTCTCCTCAGCCATGTTCTTTTTCTTCAAGTACTTCAAAGCAAATACAGAATCTGGACGTTGCTTATGCTGAACAAGCTCGACTCTCCCAAAACCTCCTATACCTAAAGTCGTTATAAGATCTAAATCTGTAAGTTTTAGATCACTATATTCATTAGCAATGGCCACGTTATCTGTATGGCTCTGTTCCGGTTCATCTTTGTCAATAAACGCTTTCAAATCACCCAGATAATCGATGAAGTCTTGTCTGCACAAGCTTAAACATTCAACGCCAGGCGAATCGGCCGTGACTGTTGCTTGTCTGCAATCTTCTTGTAGTAAAGCTCGTTCACCAAAGAATTGGCCTCTGCTTAACGTGGCCACTTGTCCTTGGCCATCGATACTTACGCTTGCAGTACCAGCTTTTATGATGTAAAATTTATCTCCTTTGTCGCCTTGCTTAACTATTTCAGTATTTGTTTGGAAAAAGTCTTGCTTCAATAAATTAATAATCTGTTTCAATTTTTGATCATTCGCCTTGTTCACGGCGGGAACATTTCTGAGAAATGAGAGTAGCTCTTTCTCTTCAGCAAGAGCGTTTTTAACTGTGATCTGTAGATACGCTTGGCCATCAAGAATCCAAACTCGACCCTTTGTCACTGCTTTAATCGTTGCTAAACGCTTGTTGTTATAGAGTATCGCCAGTTCTCCGAATATTCTGGAGTCATTGAATGAATTGTATAATTCGCCATTAATAATAATTTCATAACGGCCCTCGGCGGAAACGAACAAATTATCGCCGTCTTCTCCTTGCTTTATTAATATTTCTCCAGGAGATACGTCCCTTGGATACATTGCATTAACAATAGCCTGAAGTTGCACACCTTTGAAGATATTGCAGAGGAATTCATTGTTACTAATTGCTGTTTCAATAATTTGCTGATCTCTAAAATGATAAATACAGTTATGCGAATGTTTTAAAATAAATTAATAAAACTTACACTTTAGATTTGCTGTGCTTCGGAATTACTTTATTAAAATCGATTTTGCGAGCGCGAAAACCACCACGACGCTCTATATCTTTTAACTCTTCGGATGTTAATCGTCTTACTGGATTTTCATCACTCGAATCAACAGTCTCAACTTCTGTTTTAACTGACTTATCTTCTGGATTTTTAATATCTTCCACTTGGACCTGTGTTTGATTTGTTGCCGTATCAGATTCATGATTAGTGTTGACAGTTTCATTTCTAAGTGGAATCTCCTGTATACGTTTCATCTCAACATTATCAGATTTTTATATTATTAATACTACTTACATTTTTGTTGGAGTTTTTAATGGATCTTTTAGTATCTTCATTTTGTGTGTTATTCACTTCTGGTGTGTAATGATCTGACCGTTTGCACGGACAAAATATGCGTAAGAAAATACTCATATTTACCTTATGAAAAACAAGATTTAAGTGCAGACCATACCTCTGTCTTATCTTTAATAAATTTATAGATTAGATAAATATAATTATTTCTTTTTTTATTCCATTGCAATGTATAATATCTTGACACAGTTTTTATCGAATCTAGATCAAATTGTTTATTAATAAAACTACAAATAGATAAAACTATATGTACACACGAATATTATATTTTTATTTAAATTAGTTACATATGAATAAAATATTAGGTATAATAAGTATGTAATTAAAAGTCTTCCCAAATATCGTGTTCCGGTGGATTTATGTTATCTTCCTTAAATTTCTCAAGGAAGTATCTTGTATCGGTGGGACTATTTAATTTAATGTCCAGCGGAGATTTCATTTTACGAGCGATTAATTTTTCCCAATTAAATTTAGCAAACCATTTATGATTTCTAATATCATTGGCACCATTTAATAAGCATCCCAAACGCTGTGATTTGTTTGTCTGGCATAGTTCTTTTATAATATTCACAGCTTTATCGCTCATCTTAGGAGGAAAATTGACTGCGTCTATTCCTTTTATAATCCTCTTGTAAGTTTTCTCGTAAGTCGGGTCATCCGAGACAAATGGTGATCTGCCAACGAGCAATTCGAATATGAGGACTCCGAAAGCCCAGTAATCCGCAGCTTCGTCGTACCCTCTTTGAAATATTACTTCCGGTGACACGTATTCCGGTGTGCCCATAAATAGGTAACACATTTTACTCTTTGTAATGTGCATAGCGTTTCCGAAATCTGTTAATTTCGCGTATCCTTTGGCATCAATCAAAACATTTTCAGGTTTAAGATCAAGGTATACAATGTTCCTGTTGTGTAAATATGCTAATGCTTCCAAAATGCAAGCCGCTAGGAATTTTCCAGTTTTATCCGTAAAGTGTCCTTGTTTTTGGCTGGTTCTCCAATACCACAGATCACCTCCCAGACAACTCTCCATCAGAAAATACAAATACTTTTTATCTTGGAAGGTTTTATACATTTTGACGATGAAATCACTTTCGCAGGACATGTGAATTTGCTTCTCCATTATAGCTAATTGTTTCATTTTCTTTTTAATTACGTTATCCTTTACGAGATATTTTAAAGCAAATACTAAATTTGATTGTCTTTTGTGCTGCACCAGTTCTACTCGTCCGAAAGCTCCTTTTCCAATTGTTATCTCACGTTTTAAATGAGATAGCTCCAGTTTAGCATATTCGCTCGATTCTTTTATTTCTATCTCTTCAGCTATGATATCTTTTTTGCTAAGAAAAGTTTCTAAATCGCTCAAACATCTGTTGAAATCTAAACGAGATAAAGTCAAACATTCGACTCCTGGTGAATTGGCTGTTACAGTCGCATGTCTGACATCATTTTCTATTAATGCCATTTCTCCGAAATACTCTCCTCTGCCCTTAGTAGCCACTTTCCCTTGACCTTCAACAGTAATATCTACGGTACCAGATTTGATAATGTAAAACTTATCTCCTTTCTCTCCTTGCTTTACAATATCACTGTTCTCAGTAAAGAATTCATCTTGCAGCAATACTAATATTTCTTCTAGTTTTTGTATTGAAGCTGACTTGACGGCTGGTACTTTTTGTAAAAAAGTAAGCATCTCTTCCTTTTCGGCTTTTGCATTTTCAATTCTGATTTTTCGATACACTGCCCTATCAAGTATCCAAACTTTTCCATCAGTTCTTGCCTTTATCGTTGCTAAACGAGTGGCATTATGAAGCAAAGCAAGTTCACCAAATATTCTATTATCGGAAAAAGTGCCTTTAATCTCTTTATCAATTATAATATCATATGAACCACTAGCCGAAACGTACATGTGGTCTCCATCATCACCTTGATTTATAATAATATCATCTCTATTCACATCTTTATGATACATAGAAGATACAATAGCGTTCAACTGCTTTCCTTTGAATAGACTGCTAATAAATTCATTGGATCTAATTGCATCCTTTATCAAATTTTCATCCCTAAAAAAATAAATGTTTGTGTTATTTGTGGACTATATTACGCAATATTATTATTTTTTAAATATAATTAAATTATATTTAGATCAAAATACTGCAGAAACTAAAATAATACTGTATTAAATAATAGTTTATAACATACTCTTTGGATTTTTTGTAGTCGGTCACTTTTACTTGTTCATCAACATTTTCCCTTTGTACGCCTGAACGTCGATTCTGTTTTTTTTCCTTGGGTACATTTTTAATTGTGTAGTCGCCCTTTTTTTTACGGCACAACATTTTAACTAATAGTAAGATATATTATGCCAACTCAATGACTATTCCCCTACGTTTCTTATCATGAGAATTATTCTTAGATTAAAATTATCTCTATGATACATGAAAATAAAATATAAATTAGTTACTGGAATTCGAACAGCTTTTATTTCAAAATAAACGATAGAACGGATTAACATTTTCTGATTGCACAATTAAAAAAATAATATATAAATACAGAAATATACATTTAAAATATGTAATTGTTTATTTTATAATACATATTACAATATACTGCGAACATTCAACTTAACTAGGTTTGTATTGGGCATTGCCGGAGAGCAGTTGTTGCGCTGAACGTGCAGCAATATCCGGATCGTACAATAATGGATTGCTGAAGGTTGTCGGTGGGACGTTTTGTGGATAAGAAGCGGATGTGTATAAGGGATTAACTGGACTTGCCATATACGATGGTGGAACATTTGTGTACTGCTGTTGCAATGGTTGGGTTATTGGATTATTTTGATTGAAGTTGGGATAAGAATAGTGAACATTGTCAACTTGCGGTACGCTGAAGTAAGGTGCAGTATTTGGAATGCTTTGCATAGCAGCAGGATTGTTATTAGATAAGATCTCCTGATTACATAAATCGTTGACATTACTTTGCATTGTAGGTGTTTGTACAACAAACTCGTTCGGAATAATCATTTCTTGATTGGTCTTCGGGGCAATGGACGTGATTGGATCCACCATGGAACTCGACATGGCTGCGTTCAATGGTGGATTCGAAATCATAGGATTTATGGGTTGAGTTGGAACTAACGGATTATTAAAAGCATTTACATAAGGCACAGCTACAGATGGCGGTTCAGTGATTGGAGAGGACCTTTCAACTTCTACGCCTGCAGTCGGTGGTGGTATTACCGTGTTTACACGATTTTCATTTTCCAAATTCACGTTTGAATTGATTGGTGGTTGTTGTGGTAGCAAGTCAATATTTTTGGGCAAATTGTCCAATTGTAAATTCTTCATCTGCGAATTTATGACGTGCGTTTTGTTAGGCTCTGGTATATTATCTCTTATTGGAATCCTATGCAAATAGCCATAACCAATCCCACAACCAATACTGCCTTCACCACCCCAGGCGGCATTTGGTGTTATTGTAACTTCTCTGCAAGTATCTTCCTGACTATTATAAACATACAATTTCACACTTCTCCCTTCATTTGACTCCAGAAGTGCAAATAAATCTTCATTCTCATGCAGTGCAGAATCTGCTCCTATTATGTAATCATTAAAAGATCTCAGGCCAGCCAGTTCAGCTGGGGAGCTTGGATGAACTTCTAATATGTGCCAGACATTTTCATTAGCACCTTCAAATGAACAAAATCTAATACTAACTCCTAATAAACCTATGCCACCCCATGATTCACTGGGCTCAATTGTTAAACTCCTAACAGATTGAGATTTACTGCTATAAACTGTAAGTGGCAACTGCTTACCTAAAAAAAAAATTACAATTAACATTTAATATAAGTTTTTATCAAATTAATTTGCAAAGTAATCAATATAACTTAAATATGACTTTCAAAATTAGAATATTACATTACATAGATTTGTAAACGAACATACCAACACCATTTCGTAAAATTTGTTTAAATGTATCATTGTCTGTATCAAGTCTAGTTCCATTAATTGCTACAATAAAATCAAAAAACGATTGTAGGCCAGCAACACTTCCAGGAGAATTCTCTTGCACCTGGTGAATGATATCATGATTAAAATATGTACTATCAATATTAATTTATTTCAGTTTATCTTACTTTCAAAACATGATATCCTTCTGTGCCACCACCAGGTATATCAACACTATTGGAATTGCCCATAATTTTCAACTAATAAAGGATTCCGTGAAAAAATTACGTGGCACAAGAATTTTAGAACATAGCATAACAAACGATGCGTCTACCAGCGATGACTGTCATTCTTGACAGATGTCATGTGGACATTTTTTACCAACGTAATAATTACAAGAAAATGTTTATTTCGAAATATTATTCAGTTTTATTAAATTATATAATAAAATACAAATTAATAGACATACTAATAAAATGTATAACATTCAATATTTTTCTATTTTAGTTTCACGTGCTAGACACAGAAAATTTATTACATATTTAATTTTCATATATCTATAAATTCCTTTTTTTTAAATTTGAAATAACTAAAGTGAAATTATTTATTGTTACAATTGGATTTATTAATAATAAATACATTAATTAAATTATTTTTGTTACAATTAAAGTAGCAACAAATCTAAGTTTTATTAACACCTGATATACAAATAGTAGTAATATGATGATCTAATTTAATTAATTAAGAATTGTAATTAAAAATGTTAAATTTTTGGCTGAAAATATTTTAAATATTAAGAGAATCAGGGGTGCTACTTGTATATTACTGTAAATATTTAATAATTAAAGGTACCAAAGAATATATAATTAATACTGTGATTTAAAAATATATTTGTTTAAATTGTTTTTAAAAAATCAAAAAAACATGCCTTAAAAACAAATTTAATGTAATTTGTGTTGCCTATATATGTAACGATAAAGGACGAGCAGTAATTCGGCTGTTTACGTAAAAGAAATGGCGGAGAAACGAGGCTTCTTTGTTATTATAAAATTTGTGTTCTATTTATAATACGTTTTGTCGAGTAGAGTTTCGGGTCGTTCACGATAAATCAAATGTCTGCAGTGATGCAGATGTTGTTTTGTAAGTCAGGTGAGTGCTATCAATGATTAAATATGTAGCCTTATGCGTTTTTAGAATGCTAAATCAATATATCAGCTGTTAGTAACAAACAAGTAATATTTTGTTTTGTATCTTTTATTTTCTTGTCTGTCACCTTGCAAGAATGCTTTGGAGTTAATAAACAACGCACAAACACAACTTTTTAATGATAAAAATGTATAATAATAATCATTTGCTTCTTGCCATTGGTTAAAAAATAACATTTGCTAAATTTGTTTGTTTACATTTGTAATTAGTGTTAAAAAAAATATTGCTGTTTAAAAAAAGAAGTTATTTGTTAAGTAATTACAAGTTAGTATATTTTGTATTAATTCAGTACATTATCTTGTCTTGGTTCATATTGATCAACATTAACCTTTGCTCAACTGATATTTGTACAATAAGAAAGGTTTTATTTTTTTGAATGGCTTTAATTTTTAAATTATGAAAATATCTATTATTAATATGCATGTATTTGTCATTGGCATATATGGAAGATATTTTATTGTTGAAATGTGTGTGATAGATAACAAAACTTCAATATGAAGTGCTTTGCCATATTTCTGGTTTTAACAAACAATATTGCACCATCTGCTAATTCTTAATCAGTTTACTGATAATATTTATATATATATTCAGTAGCATATTTCAAGTTATTTAGTTGCTAATAAGTAGTTTTGTTTGGCTGTTACAGATAGAACAAATAACATTTAGGAATTAAATATGCAGAATTACGCTTCACTGCAAGATGCTGACCAGGAGGAGAGTGGAGTTTTATTCCATGTTGCTGAGCCATCTAGAGCTAGATGGAATCACATAGAGGATTTAGATTCGTTTTTCACAAGACTCTACAAATACCATCAGAGGCATGGATTCAAGTGTATGCTGGTAGCAGAAATTCTGGAATTAGCTCAGTTTGTATTCATTTGTGGATTTACGACATTCCTTGTCCATTGCGTTGATTATCCTGTACTTTTTAAAGAAAAACCACCGCCAAGTGGAAATTCAACAAAGATTGCTATAAGCGACATAATTCTTACACCACAAGAATGCAGTAATGATTTTGGGTTGACCACATATGTTGGAATTATAATTGGGGTCATAGTATGGGCATGGCGTCTTATATGTCGTGTTTATCATTTGGTGCATTTCTGGGATGTAAAGCAGTTTTACAATTGTGCCTTGGGTATATCGGATAATGATTTGGATAATCTGACTTGGCATGAAGTTCAAACTAGGATAAGGGCTGTGCAATTGGAACAACAGATGTGTATCCATAAAAAGGAGTTATCTGAACTGGATATTTACCATAGAATTTTAAGGCAGAAAAATTATTTGATAGCTATGACAAATAAGAAATTGATACCGCCAAGGCTTAACGTGCCTATGATTGGCGAAGTTGTTTATTGGACTTTAGGATTAAGATACAATATAAATTTATTGTTATTCTGCGGCCCTTGGGCACCCTTTGAAAATTCCTTTCATCTTAAGGAGGAATATAGAAAGCCTGCTGCTAGACAAGAATTGGCAAGAAAACTGTCACGTTATATCTTGTGGTTCGCAATAGTCAATTTAATATTCTCGCCTTTAGTATTTGCTTGGCAAATCTTGTATGCGTTCTTCAGTTACGCTGACCTCATAAGACGAGAACCTGGCAGCTTGGGAGTTAGATCTTGGAGTTTGTATGGTCGTATCTTCTTGAGACATTTCAATGAGTTAGATCATGAAATGCAAGCTAGATTAAGCAGGGCTAACCGACCTGCCACTAAATATTTATCATCGTTCAGCTCACCGCTAGCCACAATAATAGCAAGAACTGTAGTATTAATAGCGGGATCTATTATAGCTGTGTTAATTGGACTCACCGTATATGACGAAGATGTATTATATGTTGATCATATTATTACGGGAACTACATTATTGGGAGCTCTGGTTGCTGTTTCCAGAGCTTTAATACCTGATGAAACTGCTGCTTATTGTCCAGAGGCTTTGCTATCAAATGTTTTAGCGCACACACATTATTTGCCAAATAATTGGAAGGGTCAAGCTCATACTTCCGCAGTTAGAAGCCAATTTCAGCAACTGTTTCAATACAGGATAGCGGGTGTCTTGGAAGAATTAGTTTCCCCTCTAGTGACCCCTTACATTTTGTGGAAACACATTTACCCAAAGTCGTTGGATATTGTAGATTTCTTCAGAAACTTTACAGTGTCTGTGGTGGGCGTCGGAGATGTATGCAGCTTTGCCCAGATGGACGTTAAAAAGCACGGAAATCCAGAATGGCATGAAGTTGATAATAACAAGTTACCAGATCAATATACCCAAGCTGAAGATGGAAAAACTGAATTATCTCTTATACATTTCACTCTTACCAATCCAAGCTGGCGCCCACCACCTGAAGACCAGCTGTTCCTGGAAGAGATTCAAACATCAAAAAGCATGAATCAACCTCAATCAAGTGAAAATTATTTAGGAGATTTATTCGATAGTTCAATTAGAACTGGTGCTGCGAGGGCTGAAGGGCCGCTTACTTCAGGTCCGAGCGATATGAGTTTGAGCACAATTTATTTGCATGACCTACATCACAGACAAGTAGGCTACAGAACGCAGCAGCCTCACGTTCTTGAAACCACGCCATTATTGTCAACTCTCAGTCAGTAATCTAGTCTTAAGTCACAAAATTGTATATTTATCTAAATTATTTCATATAGGTATACAAATTAATTAAATGTATATACATAATATATATTTACAAAATAAAGTTCATTTGTCAATAAGAGTTCCTCGAACCTTTTTCAATTCATTTGCCTGCTGCTCCTGCTTCCTTTTGTTCATACCTTTCCTCTCCAATTGCTTTTCTATAATTCGAGCATTATTTGCATAACTGTCTGCAACTTCCCTCTAAAATTATAAATAAAATTAAAACCTATAACGAATTTCAAAAACAACATATTTACCGCCTCAATTTCATCTTCCTCTTCATCAATAGTAGACACTGTCACTGAACTGAATTTGCCCATATTCTTGGTATGTTTTGTCACCATAATTTTCTTTGGTTTCTCAATTGTTACCTGATTATAAATATCTGTGGCAGGTCCTTCATTTGCCGAGTTTGTTACAGAACCGTTAACAATAAAACTTACATGACTTTGAGGATCATGTTTATAATATAATAGCAATGAACATTTCTTGCATTTTAGTCTATGTTGTTTTTCAATACCTTCAGGCCTCTTCAAATGGACTACTTCGTCGGTTTCACAAATCATTTTGTGGGCATGTGTTTGACCATCCAAAACCCTGGCCCCATCCCTTTTTCGTAAAGGCAATTTCTCTGTCGTACAATCTGAAACACGTTATATTAATATACTGTAAATATAAGATATAATTATATATACCTAAAATAAGAGTCATTTGTCCACACAGGCAATAATAGCAATGCAACGGTTTTTCATCACTATATTCTTCTTGGTCTTTAGTGTCTGAACAAGAAATACTTTTAGATATCACTTTTGGCATTGTTAACTGTTTATTATATTTTGTTACTTATAATATTGATGATAATATTGAATTATAGACTGTAAAGGTATACAGCGTAAACAACTACTTATTTCTCATAAGAAATACGAGGTTATGTTATGACGTTTTATGCTGTATATTTGGTTGCATGTATACCTAAGATTTAGTTCATAATTTAGATTTATCCTTGGATAATCTGAATTAGTAAAATGTAATAAAATATCTAATAAACTAATTTAATGTGCAGGATATCAATAATGTTATAGATCATATTGTTTTTGCAAATATTTCATGATATAATTTAGTTCAAAGCGGTAACAATGGCAACCGAATTTGACAGATCATTTATATACAATGATGGGTGAGGTCGTTGACATTTCCTGTGCGATATAAACAAAACTAAAATTAATTTAAATATAAAGTAAGCAAAAGTGATATAAATATGGCATTAAAAGATAAAGCTGAAGCGTACTTCGGCAACATAAATTCGATGGCGAATCGTATGTCTATCGACATGAGGCAAACCAAACTGAGTTATGAGAACCTATGGCAAACATTATCCTATGAAGAGCAGCAGCAAATTCTGAATCAAAGTATTATTAAACCAGAAATTTCACTCAAGTATCCCCATGCTAAAGAGTGTGATCCAAAGAAGACTGAGTTTGCAGTAAAGAAAATTGTGGATGATAACTGTATGTATCGTGATGAGCATTCAGGACCTTTCAGTTTTCATACATCTAGTCAAAGAGATCTCACAATATTCAGCAAGAAGATTAGTCCCAAGAAAGGAGTCAAGGTGATTCCTCCAAAAGCAATAGCTACTGTGGTTCCCCCGAAAGTGATTATTGAACCACAGGAATCCTCTGATGCTGACGATGGAGATACTGACTCATTGAGTCAATTTTTACCAAAAACTGGACTGGATATGTTAGATAATTGGTGATTTTACATTTATCAATTTTGTTTTAAATACTCGAATATCCTTTTTGTATCCAAAGAATTAATGTACTCATATTTATAATAAACATTTTGTATTGCTTATAAATATCATTATTTCATTTAAATCACCTTAATATTATTATATTAGTACATTTTATTTCACAAAATTATTAAGACACTGCACAATTTTAGTGTCTTTATAGAGAATTTAGAAAATCAGAAAATCAATCTTCTAGAAAACAGTATTTTTCTATTTAATTATCTACTGTATATAGAAACAAATTTCAGTAGAAATTTTTAAATTTATGAGAAAATTTCTATTCTGAATTGCGCATTTGCACCTAGGGTAGCCTATGTTTGAAGCTATACATTTCAACAAACATTGCAATAATTTTCTTGTTCCACTGTCCAATGTGAATGATGAATGAATGTAGGTCTTACTTATATTTATTACTTTGGATTTGGACAAATCTTATAGGGAGTGGTTCAGAAAGTATTAGGGCGTTGCATGTGGGTGTTAATAGTAATTAAAATATAATTTTATACATTATTTATATTTATCATGCAATATAATAATTGTTTACTACATTGTTTGTTCAGATTTTCATCACATGATTATGATATATTACTAAGAGTTTATTAACTTTAATTGGTGTATAAATATAAGGTACAAGAACTATATGATTTATGCTAATAATATAAAATTTTTCAAATTTGAAAAAAGTGTCCACACTTGTTTTTTTTTACTTGGATATTATTGTATAAATAGTGTGCATAAATCTGATTATTAAAATGGAACATAATTTGGATATAGGAGAAAACAAATTAATTTTTTAGAAATTTTTGGATGAAAAATATTATAATTTACTTAGTTAATGTGAATTTTAAAATTTTCTTAAATAAATTTAGATAATCTCTAATTTTAGATAAGCAATTTAACATTAGTTAAAAAAATTGCTTAGTTACCGAGAAGAATAGGATTAAATTGTATATAATCCTTTTCAATTGTCTGTGGATTATATGAACTTACATCGAAAATTGTCATTAAAAAAAAAATCTATTTTAATAAAACTATATTTTTATATAATGAAATAAACTTTCAGGTCTGAAGTGTTTTTGAAGAAGATCCATATTGAAATCATTGACTATTTCATATAATTTTTATTGAACTTAGCGTCTTTATCATAAATAAATGAAAGTCTGAAAAAAAAAGAAATTTCTTAATACTTAATGATTAATTAAATTAAATGAAGATAATTCTAAGTGTTTAAAAAATAAATTTGATTAACTTTTATGTTGAAAATTTGCTTAGAAGATAAATAAAATAATTCAAATATACTGTTGATAGTCTGAGAAGTTGACTGAAAAAGATGGATCATGGTTTTTGAAAGGTAATCCAGAGTTTTTGAGAGTTAATAAGATCGAACTATATCGAGTATTTACAATGATCGTAGGCCTTTCGCAATGTTGTGTTATTGAGCTCCCACGTGTGTAAAATTGAACGTAACTGACGTAAACAGATCATCTGTGTCAGCCAATGAACTGGTAGCATTCAGCAGACGAATGTTTTGCTCCGTGCGCGGTTCGATTCGATGCGAACCCGTTCACAACTTTATTCACTTATATACCTCCTATACTTGCTTATACTAAACCCAGTACATCGCGGCGGTTCGTTGCGGACGGTTCGCGGTTTGTTGTTCGCGCCATAACGTGCGTAGTCTCATTGTTATTGTTGTTGTTCATGCTGTTTGTGTATTATTATTATTGCATTCCCACTATCATGATATGCAAGTTGTTATTGTTGTTTTACGAGTAAACATTTGAAGCAGAGAAAGAACTTACCTTCTTAGTTATTGTCATTGTTGTTGCTGTTTAAAGCACTCGTTCCTTCTCATTTTTGGTCGTCCTTTTGTCGTTCTCGCACCTTCGCCGCCTCCGGCAAACACCATCCTCAGAAGATGGACTTCGGTATGCTGAAGAGGCACGACAGGAATAACAGTAAGTGCATTTGTTTACATGCCAACCATACCACCAACATCATCATCGAGCGATTCCAATCAACCGCATGACGCAATTCATGCGAAATTCATTTTGATTGATCCATTGTTATGTAATCATTTACTGAGCCGACGATCTATTCTGCGCTACTCTCCATTTTTACAAGTAAATATTTTGGATTAACTTCCACTGTTTGGCATGTTCTATGTATACAAGCTATTATATTTCAGCAATAACTATATAAGTTAAGACTTCACTTTTACCGACGTACAACAAATGTTCACAAAACATCTCAATGTACCATTTAATCCTTTATGTTTGACAGCTAACAAAAGTTCAGCAATCTTCATCTAATTCTATAGGACATTCCCAACAGGATTTCCTAATTTCTCTATATATGTTTATTTTATTACTTAAAACTTGATTTAGTTTTAAAATTTAAATATTCAATTTTTGCAAAACAAATATTTTCAAGAAGCGAACATCCTGGATACAACACATTATTTCATGCAGGGTAAATAGGTACACGTATGTGAATTCGAATTTGTTTACAAGTTTTTCATGGAGTTTATATGCGAGCGTGCGTGGACTCATTCATAAACATGTATTGTTTAGTGTAAACAATCGTATATCGACTTCACATTCTTTGCACTTTTTACACTTTATCTCTTTTTTTGGGCTTCGCGTAAATCTGACCTTTGAGATAATATATTTAAGTTTTGAATTATTTACGACTTCTTCAAGAAAAAGCTATTTATATTTCAGACATTTATTTTTTATTCAATAGAAAATGATTGAATGAAACTGGAGTAAATATAGTAATATTTTCTAAAGCGTTGTAAATCATTCCCGTTCATTCATGTTTTTTTTAAAATTATTTAAATACACGTAAAACCTCATGTAATTGTAAATTAATTGTTTAATTGGCTATAAAATAGATTGTGCAATCAATTATATTCTAATTAAAATGTTTATTTATGTGCGGTGTTATTAACAGCGAACTGGTCTACTTCATATAATTATCGTTTATACTACGTTGATCGTAACTAGCTACATTTTCTTAAGGAGCAAACAATAAAATTATTTGTCAACAGTTTTCAATATAGCAACAACAAGAAAAACATAAATAAAATCCGAAGAATGCAAGTCGTCGAATTGAAAAATAAATTAATTGTATGTTCTTTTGATGTGCAATTACTTGAATACTATGTACGATAGCAAGGACGACCAGAAAAAGGAGTCATAAATTGTCAACTCGATGCACCTCATTACAACAACGTCTACTTTTGAGAATTGATCGGAAAAAAATGCATCCCTCTTTGGATTTAAATAATTCATTTTCGGAATATCCATTTCGATTCTTCGCCGAAACGCATTCGTTTGCAGATAATTTCCAGAAATAATTACGTAATTCTCCAAACAGTTGCATATTGTGTTCACAATATCTGCAGTTTGTTGCGTAAGGTTTATGATTGCGATTGTTGCAGGATTTCATAATCAATCGATTACTTTTACAGGAAATATGATTATACATTATTTTTTTTATAATTCTTGCAATGGATCGTCATTGTGCTGTCCGTTTCGCAGCAATCCTCGTTAAGACAATTTAGACCCTTTTCTCTTTCAGCGCTTGTCAGATTCATTATTTAATGGACAGGTTTTGCCTCTCCCGGGATTATTATACACCTCGAAATACTGAAATAAAAAGTTAACTTTTGCTGAAAACTCGACGTATCAACATGAAATCTTAAATAATTTACTGTAATTTTATAATCTTAATTGGCAAAGTTAATGAGGCGTGTGTACACTTGCATCACATTGATTGATTCCGAACGTTAAATCAACGCATGTATTTGAGGATTTCATTCGAGCCTTGACGTTGATAACAAAAATAAATTCGAAATCAATGTCAATGTTGTTTTTGCAAAATAATATCGTTCGTTCGTCTCCGATTCGAAACGCGAATTGACAATAATAACATTAGCATTCTCATTTTCCGTTTGTCATTGAACGCGTAAAGTACAAAAAAATGTTATCGTCTCTTATTTTCAGTTTTAATTATCTGCAAACCGATGATTGCCCTTCATTTAATTGGTTCGCATTTCGAATTCGTTTCCGAAGTTTCGTTGCGACGTTTATTTACGTAGAAAAACTGTTGTTTTTCTCTTGAATATTTGTATTAATTTTCATTTATACCAAAAAATGAAAGGAAAGTGGATCGAAAACATGCTTTTAATTACTGAATGAAATTGACCTGATCGATTAATACGGATTATCCCTGACCTCGGAGTTTCTGCGCAGTGTTATTCTCTGGAAGATCGAATACGAAGTTCATTTTGTGTGGGTGCCCTATGCACCATGGCTTCATGCCATTTTATTTTTATTGCTGCACGATCATAAGAAATGCATCCTTCCATGAATCTTAACTTCATTTCATTCGCAATTATTGCTTCATTTAGAACAATTATATCTCAATTCACGTGGCACGTCTCAATTTATTTTTATGTGCTTAAGCTGGAAATCTTTACATTGTTTCAAGTTATTTTTAATAATAATAATTCCGGTTTCGCCAATATCCCGGATTGTTTTAAACCGGAATTAAATACAAAAATAAACCGCACACAATTTTATAAAGAATTTGTTTTTATCAATTTTCCAATCAGACTATAATGAATCGATGGAAGCTGCAATCTCCAACTAACTTTAGTTGCTTTGAAATAAGAAATCTTTTTAATTAAAAATATTTTATTGGATCTTAGAATAATATTTGATCTTTAGTGACTCGGAAGCATTTCGCTAATTGTATTTTCTGCTTTCGTCTCTGGTTTTTATTGGCATCAGTTTTATGTTTTATGAATCTATATAATTTTTAAATGGCTTCGCTCGACATTACATTGTCCTAATCTCCAATTCGATAAAAATAATTTTAAAATCATTTAAGAAATATAATTTTTGAAAAGATTGAATTTCATTCAATTATATGTGAGTTATATTTTTTATCAGTTCTACAAAAAAAAAGTTTGCAAGATATTTAAACTTTTAAAGAAATACCAATAAACCACTCAGACTGTATTTCTTTAAAAGTTAAAATATCTTGCAAACTTTTTTTTTGTAGAACTGATAGAAGTTTTGTGAAAAGATTAAATTTCATAGTACCTTCAATTATATGCTGTGGTTTATTGGTATTTCTTTAAAAGTTAAAATATTTTGCAAACTAGAACTGATTTTTATTTTTACTTGAATCTGATTGATAATGAACTTGTCACATTTTCATGGTCAATTTCTAGACATTTCTTTCTATTGCAACTTTTGGCGAACGTTGACCGTATCCAACCGTCGCGATTTCCGTTCAAGGTTGACGCATTTCAAGCATAAATTTTGACTATCAACATTTTCCTTCACGTTGCAACAATTAAAAAACAAGGTTTTCGACCTTTTTCAGTGCAATTAATTTAACTTGAAAATGAACTAATTGAAGACTTTAATACCGATAATTTATGTATGAAAAAATAATTGTGTATACTAATTTTATAGTTTGGTTTAGTTTAATGAAACAAAACTATTATATCAGTTAGTTTGAAAATAAACTAGAGCTGTGATTAATAATGCAAGATTTCTAACATAATTAATTTTTCTGTTAACATTATTGATAATTTCGAATATAAACTTCTTGTATTAAGTTTACTAATTTATTATTGCTATTAATGGAAATGGAAAAGATGATGTAAAATCTGTGTTACTTGCGTATATATGAATTCCTTCCCCCCTAAAGAAGATTAAAAATAGGACATGGCGTGTATACGAGAATGCCTCTGTCCATTATTCATCACATTTTGACGTGTTTCGTAATAGGTTCAATGTTCAATTTGCCAAAAATAAAAGGCGTCCGGACCGTGACACAAATTATTAGCGTGCAAAAGTGTATTAGAAAGTGTAACAGAATATATGCAGAGACCCGATGCGGTGTATGTATATATATATATCCTTGTTTGCAATTTCACAATTGAAGCAGCGGGAGGGAAAAACGTTGCGACAGATAGAACAGAGTGAGAGAGAAAACAGAAAAGAAAATTTCTATCATCTACTCTATTAAAAGTGCAGTCGGCTCGATCTGCCGATTTCAATTTATTTGTGCGAGACTTGTTGTTTACCTTTTGTTTAAAGAAGGTGAACGTCTTCATGCAAATATGTTCCCCCCTTTACTTCGTACATCTTCTTTTTTTATTGCGACTTGGAGTACGGAGTTCCTTGAACTAGGGGGGGCCCGTTCATAGTTTTTTTTGGGGGGGTCCGGTGCGGACATTGAGCCAAACATTGACCCTAAAAACTTCTATGCAGAGAGATAAAATAGTGGGGAAGCAGAACGTCGATCGTAGATAGAGAAATTGCGCATCTATTTGTTTACAAGATGAAATACAATTATTATGCATTTACTTATTGTCCAGATTTATTTTATTTATTAAAATTTTCATAAATTGGAGGCCGTTTTCAACCGTCACCAATAAACTCCTGTAATATTACTATAAAGTTTTAATAGAAAGTAAAGTTACAAACTACATAAAAGTTTTTTTTTTTAACATTCGTTTTCGTGTTCAATATAAGCTAATCTTTTAAGTAGAACAATTTTTGTGTAAATAACTCGTGTGTAAGTAATAATATCATCTACAATTTTCTAAGGCGCACATTGTAAACATTGACCCGTCGAGGACATCAACATTTCATGAGTTCTCAATTCGTACCACATACATATTTATATCTATGCCTATAACAGGCAACTTTGCAGCCGCAAGCTTATTTTATGCACGATTATATTCGCCTATTTCAATCGATTTTATCGGATTGCAGCAGCAATTATATATACTTTTTATACTAGAGACGAACATATTTACATTTCTCTACATTTTACGCAAAATCACAATTAATTCAATTTAATGCTTTCACAATTACACATTTCCTCTAAAATCTAGTAAATAATTTGATAAAATCCAATAAAACCTGAGCATCTACTGAATCTAATCGCTATGCTCTGAAATATAGTAGATAGATTCTCCAAGAATTAGTCTCCACTTAAACTTTTGTTCATCCTTTGAAATCTAGTAAATCATTCAGCAAAAACTGGTCTTCACTTCAACTATTATTTATCCTCTAAAATCTACTGTATGATTAAAGTTATCGAAAAGTAGTTTTTACTTAATCTGTTCTTGAAATCTAGTGAATCATTGATAAAATCCTCCAAAAACTAGTCTTTACTTAAGCTACTCTAAATGCTCTAAAATCTAGTATATGATTTTATAAAATCCACCAAAACCCTTGCATCCACATAATCTATGCCCTGAAATATAGTAGATTATTGAATTTTGATTCACCAAGAATTAGTATCCACTTCATCCTTTAAAATCTACTGTATGATTTACAAAATACTTAGTGGATCATTGTCAAAATCTACAAAAAAAAAGTCAACATTTTATCAAATCTTCGTTCTCTAAAATCTAGTGCATGATTAATCAAAATTACCAAAAAATATTAACATTCTTTATTATAGAAGCAGTGTTTTGATTACTTTCTCCTCTTCAACAGAAAAATAATTTTAAACGAAAACATCATTATTTTAATCATTGTTCAACATGAGGAATTTGTTTGAAACAATTGTATTTGTGAATTTTACTTTTAAATAATTTACATTTTTTTAAAATCAGTTGTAAATAAAACTTATTTTCATTAAATTTGTTCAATTAGTTCAGGTTTTCATTAAAAAAAAAAAAATTAATTAAGAATATTGTGATTCGAATCAGTTTAAGAAAATAAATTTTAAACTGAATTTTACTTGATAGAATTGTATTTTGAAACATCGTTGTAGATGGAATTTGTATTTGCAAAAACAGAATTCCTGATCTATTAATAGAGTGATAGTTGTAATGGTCCGCACAGCACAAGTGGCGCAAATTATTTTGGTTTGTGCACGTGGAAATGGAGCTTGAGAAAATATTTTTCGAATTTCTCGAGACACGTGCAAATTTGTTTAGTTAATGTTTATATCATTCTGCAATATCTAAATATCATTATAATTAAATAATTTAACTTGTAAAATAATGTAACGATATATAAAACTTAAGTGAGTTTGATAAGAACTTAAATATTTTAACAATAGATAGATAATCATTAATTTCTATTTTTTTATATCAGTAATTAAGTTATTTTTATATTAATGTACGTGATTCTTTTAAAATCATATCAATTTTATTTGGAATTTAATAAATGTTTTTTTTTGTAATGCGAAATGCATGTGCAAGAAGTGTTTTCGCAGCCCTTAATGAAAAAAAGGACGAGCTTGAAATGAGAAATACTTTGAATTGCAATGGCAGAAAATGCGGTCAACCAATTGCTTTAGAAGGAAATCAAGTATATATATGCGAATAGGTTTTATACAATAAATTATATTTAATGAATTACAGAAATGTAATTATCATGGATTAAAATATTTAATCTTTTTTTCTTCATATTTATTTGTAAGTGCTTGGGTCGTAGAAAACTCAATAAGTTTGTAAGATGACATATAGATGACGGCTCTATCAATAAATCCATATGATTTTTATGAAGTACCAACCTTCAGACGACGCCTGTCAAAATTTCATCGCAATCTGACGTTTAATTCACAAGTTACAGTAGTTTTAGTGACTCTACTCTTGTAATTTCCAAAACAATGAAAAAATGTGAATTTTATAAATTTGTTGATAAAACCCGGCTTTGATGGGAAAATATACCGTAGTGAATTGATTTGCTGAAATTTAGATTTTTTCTTTGACACAAGGTGACAGCTGTCACCATCATTAATTGAGAAACGCTGCTTTACCATAATTGATAAATATTTATTTAAGAAATTGCATTAAATATAAATGTTTAAACAATGCTTAATACTATTCAGATTTATTCAAGTTGGGAAAAAAAGAAGTAATAAGTCGGAATTGGTGCGTCGCAGTTAATCTACTATTTGTTTATTTTTTCTCTACGTCCAAGTTAATATTTACATTTTAGACACACGGTGCTCCGAACTGCGTGATACTTGAAGCTCCTCTCGGTACGAATAAATACACGACGAGAGGAGATGTATTTATTTACATTCACGGTGTACAGTCGAGATATGGAATGCTTTATCTAATTGAGAGCTGTGGAAATGTGAAAGGAATTGATAAAAAAATAAATAAGAATGCAAAGACGCCATTAAAAACAAAACCAAAAAAATATTCCATCATCGAGGAAACATTTCGAAATTACAATAAGTATAAGTCGTTATTCATATTCACGTTTGTATATTCAACAAGACACGCAATCAGCTCTGTTTATGTTCGTTTATATTACTTATTTCTTGCTTGATGTGTCGAAAATGAGAATTTTCTGAGTGTATTTTAGGATAGAAATCGCGGAAATCTTATAACATGTAATCATATTTTTGAAAAGTCTAAATTTAAATTGTTCAATTTCAGTTCAATTTTTTGTTATAATTCAATACTAATTAAAACATGAGCTTAATAATAATTTGTTGTATCTTACAAAATATATTAATTTTTACTTCAGGTTAAATTAATTAAAATATTTACATTAATAACAATACGATAATAGTTATACAGCAAGAGTTAGACACAATAAACGTTTTGTTTATGTAAATTCTCACTAGTCTAAACATTGTTTGTTAATACTTTGTCAACTGTGTTGGATTACGTCTGAAGATCGAATTGCATGTTCCTGTTTGTAGGTAAATATATTTTATTTACATTTTGTGTCTCGTACCAAAAAAAAAACTTAATGTTAAAGAAATTTAAAACATTCCTGACTCGATGAGATAACGAAAGCTCTAACGAGATGCCAAAGCCTTGATAATTATCCAACGAGATAATGGCAAACACACACAAACTCCATCTTCTATGTGGCGTTTCTGTTAAGTTCGACATGACAACAATATTTGCTGTTGCAATTAATACCTCGACGAAAATGTATTGGATCGTGCACTATTCCATAGAAAACCCACCAGGATTTATGTGAAATGAGAATAGGATTAACAATAGTCTTACATTTATTTTTCGATTTAATATTTCTATAGAAAATCCAATTTAGTGAAATTATTTTTTATGTTACTCTTGATATTATTATTAATGGATTTTGGGCTCTTGTAATAGATATAAAATTATCATATAATATGGTAACAACAAAAATTAATTAATATTGTACACAGATAATGTAATTCAATTATGTAACGTGACGTGTATATAAAAAATGATGCAGATGCGAATTTTGATTGTATGTTCCGTCCGGCTATCATGGATGTGGATGGAGTGTGTCAAATGTCGAAATTATCGGTTGTTAAGTGGTAGCAGAACGGATGGGTCTGAGTGTATTACCGTGTCCAATTGATATTGCATAGGTGATATCGATCCGGTGGAAACAGATCATCTTGCTCAAAATGTTGATCTCATAATCATCTTTCCTCTAGGAAGAGTAGCTGAGTAGGAAGGATTGTGCTTGGGTAGACGATATTGCGAAAGAGCAGAGCTCTGGGTATAGCGCGCGCCATCGATTCGTACATGTGTGTGCGGTTGTGAGAGTTCAGAGATTTCACATCGCCAACGACACAACGTTTTTCAATTGACCCAGGTTATGGACTCCCATTCAAATGGATATAAATCACGGCGTTGTATACAAAGCTTCGCAGAAATCGCTTCGCAGCAATTACCGAAAGCGCTCTCTGCTCTCGACAAATGAAATAAATAATTGGAAACGGCCGCAGCAGCCACAATTTCTCCAATCTAAATCTTGTAAACAATTTATGAAGAATTAGTCTGACTCATTTCATAGTGATACAAACAGTACTGTTTATTCTTGTTTTTTTTTCCTTCAATTCACCCGACAAAAAAGCTAATATCTTTAAAAAATTTGATTTTCTATTATCATTATAAAACTTTAAATATTCCTCTTATTAAATATATTTTTTTTGCATGAACTTTGAGCACTTTGTTTATCGATTTACAAAATGTCTGCGAATCTTCCAATTACCGCATGTTGTTGTCATGGTAACTATTCACATCTGCTTACTTCTTTGTGGAACCAAGCCCGTACAATACAATAAATACGGTTTGCGTGTTTCAATGAATTTACCGTGTTGAAAATAGAACATCATCATTTTAATTTATTTCTAAGAATTATTTGTAGTTAAAAAAAAAATTTAAATATTTTTTTTGTGAAACATCCAGAAAATTTGTCTTTTGCAATTTGCTTCTAAACTAATTAATTAAAATTAGAAAAAAAAACTAATTAATTAAAATTTATTATTTAGTTTTATGCAATTTTTATAACATCATTAGCCGCAAATTAGTGTTTCTGCAAGATGATTACGCATCATACAGATTAGCAAGCAATTATTTTTTTGCAAATCTCTCATCCACTTAGTTACAGTTATTTATATACCATTTTATGGTCCTTAATTTCTAGCCTACGTACTAGTAGTGTTCCAGACACTCATTATCTTGGAATTCAGTCGTACTCATTTGAAATGCAAATTTCGCATTATTCCTGCTATGTCTTCGGTTTCCATTTTCTGATTTCCATTTACGGTATATTTAAAGCAAAAAAAAATAATGATTAAAACATTGAGTATTTTAATGCGATTGTAGGTAATAAATTAACGTTTGCGCACGAGCTTTGATTTGCATTTATAATTAATCTCCAATCGTTATTACGAAATAGTTTTAGACATCATTATAAAAGATGTTACGTAAATTCTATTCTTTTTAAATTTTTTATTATCAATTTAAAATTAGAAATTTAAATTAGTTTTTAAATTAAAATGTAAGGTTGTTTTTAAATAAACGTAAAACAGAATTTAACGCGTAATTGATAATAAAAAAAATTCAATTATTCATCGATTTATTAAATATTTATTAGTCGTTTTCAATAAATTAATTTATAATGGAAATTTTACATAAAAAGTTTGGTTTGTTATTAGTAATTTGACGTAATAGTAAATAGTATTCAATCAATAATCAATAACATAATTATATTACAAAAGTAGAATATTCAATTGGAGCAGTTCTATTAAAATTGACCATGAGGACGAAACACGCAAGACGTTTTATTATTTAAAAATCAATTATTTAAAAGCCGTTCATTTTTGTATATCTCTTTGAAATGTAAATAAGTTAAGAAACAACTAAAAATAATTATATAAAAATTGATTTTGTAAATGATTACATTCCAATTCTAAATAATGAAAGAATTTGTGTGATGATTCAAAATTACCTCAGAGATATAAATAATATTTGTAGATAAATCATTTATAAAGATAATAATAATTATCTGATCGAAAAATTGTAGATTTTAGTTTAATGTATTATTTCGGTTATAATTCTAGATATATCCAGATTATTTTAGCAAAGTTTATTAGTTTAAACTTATTTTTATATAAAAAAATATTTATTTCTGAATTACCTAAATAAACTGTTACTAAAAATAGTAGATAAACTGTTTATTTATTTATTTTTTTTTTGATGAGAATTTATATACAATAAAAATATCTATTTAAAAAAAATTCAAATAATTATAGAATTATAGATTTTTTTTATGAAATATTTTATAACAATTCTTATTAAATTTCCTGAAATTATTGAAACTTAATAATAAGTAATTTATTTAAAAAAAAATCATTAAAATCTATTAAAATATTGGGTAGAAATTGTAAAATATATAAATAAAAAATTTATTGCTATCGAAAGGATTAATATTTGTTTATAACTTGACAAGTAGTAAATGCAAATAGAAACTAAGAGTATCTATTAGAATGGACGAATCTTAACCGCTGGACCACACACGATCCGTTTTATTGAAGAGTCATTGTTAGTTTTTCATTTAATATTTATTTTGAAATGTTTCACTTTATAATTTATAAATCGTATTAATAAGTAACTGAAATTAATAATAATATTATTTTCGAGTTGTAAATAATACAAATTTAAAAAATTAAATTTTAATAAATGATTTTAATTTAAAACATTTTATGTAGTATATGTGCAATAAATTATGTTTATTATTAATATAAATGTCAATATTTTGAAACTTCATTCTTATCAGTTTGTGATATTTACTTTGGTTTATTAACAAAGTGTATGAGCATTGTTAATGCGTTTGGAAATTGATTGTATAAAATGTAAATAATGAGCAAAAAGTTATGATCGTTTCTGTTGATATTCTATGAAATGGTGATCGTGTGTGGTTCGTTTAAAGAGAGTAGTGCTGTTATGAATATTGACTTGCATCCTGTAGAATAAGGTAGGTGGTCCTGGCTAGAGCTGAAGTTGTATTTGTATTGGAGATATTGTAGAGAGGATTGGATGAGGTGCATGGACGGCGTGCGTTGCAGGCTGGCCGTTGTTTATATTTACAAGATTCAAGTCGGTGACCCGATTTCGATTCGGGGCGTTGTATGAAACGGCTGGGCGTCGCGACGCGCGCTCGTAAATCGATTTCCAATACTACGACGCGGCGGGTTGAGGTGACGGCGGCGGTGGCGGGCAGAGGAGCGCCGACCGCCTTCAGAATGGGCCAGACAACGTAAAACGAGTGGGGGCGCACGCGCTCATGCCGCCCACGATGCAAAACAAACGCGTACTCTGTCCTCGTTTGCCGTACGCTAGTAGATACAAACTTGCAGCCATGGCTGAAAACGTGTCTGTTCCCCTTTTGGCGCGCAAATCGCAACCTGAATATAAGCCATGCCTAACCCTGCCCGGCCCCCAAAAACCAGACCAGACCCGGGGTTTCGAACACCCAGACGTGCCTCTAAGCCTAACCACCTTCGCTTCCCTTCCTCCTTCCGAAAACCTCACCGATCCCAGACGTCTCGTATACAGTGTGGACACACAACATCCGCATGTCCTACACTACTCTACTCCACGTACCACTACTGTACTCATTCATTCATCCATTCATTTATACTACACTTGAATTGCGTTTATGCAACATATTAACTAAGCATTTGCGGCACAGCCAAATAGGATGCTCATTTATCATAACTTTTGAAAGCTTTCGCTATTTTTGTAATTACATTTACAAAATAAACAAACCTCTATCTATTGCTACAAACTTCAATCAAAAATAATCTTAAAATGTCTGTTGAGAGCTTTCACGTTTTATTAACATAGCTTTTAAAAATCTGCAAACATTAAAATTATGAAATTTACAAAGAATGATTAAAACCTGTTTTATTCCACATTATAATGAAAAAATTCTTAAAAATCTACTTAAATTAAGTATAAGGTAATAAATTAATAATGAAGTTGTAATTAAATTGAATTTGAGTTGAAATTAATTATGAATAAATTAGTTAATTGAGTGCGGAAAGATACCTTTCGTGTATGCAATAAATTATTGTTGGAATTTCATTGAATACCTGTTATTACTGAACAATCAATATTTATATATTGATTTAAAAGTGCTTTGGTTGACCCTTGCGATCAGCAAAGAATTTCGTCCAGACAGTTATATTGTTTAATTCAAGGACGACAACAATTGAAAAAAAATTGCAGACGTATCTAAATCAACACTGCGTACCACAATGTATACGCGCTATGCGATTCGCTCCGCATCTTTTAAAACACGAAGATTGTGTATGCTTTTATGTTTTGAATATTAATCGGATGAATGCAAGGGGGCCAAACTGTTGCTCACCGAAAATTGCAGTTTCATCCTTACACTCGATTTCACTTCGCGACCGAAGAACAATGAGTGCGCATATTCGATTCAACTGATCGTCGCTGTCTCAATAATGATCTGTTCATGAGTTGTCAGCTTCTTCTTTCGCATCCTCGATGGAAATTATAGCCTGTTGCGTTCGCATCACGCTAATTCTCTCGGTGGGATTAACTTATCAATCTTGAAGCTGTTGGCATACCAAAAGGTCTTGCATTCATTGTGATGTTCTCAGTCTGTGTTATAATACATTATCATTACCATACAATGTTCTCAGAAGTGCAGAGGCATGTATTAGCGAATTATACACATAAATAAAGAAATTAAAAATCTTTTCACTAATATTAGGTTTTGTTTTTGTACTAAATACATTGAAATTTCTCTTTTTTTTTAAATTTGCTCCAGTTTGAAATATGAGAAACTTAATTGATAATTTTGCGGAATGGAATTTTACAAAGCGAAATATGAAATAGGTTTCGGTTGAAGTTCTTCGAATATTTCACGGTGTATATATATATATATATTCCGTGCGAAATACTGAAGGTGGCGAAAGTTTTTTAATAAGCGCAGCTCTCGCAACAAAATGCTTTAATCAATATCCGATCGTGCGAAGTTTAAAAGTCACGCCACGAGACGCTTTTACATCGTATGCAGTTCATTAAGATTAGTTTCTTCGTCTTCATCTTCATCCCGAGCAGTCGTAGCTTAGGTTTATTTCTGCAGAAGATTAATAGGAGACGCTATTTCGCTGCGATTGTAATGGATGAGAACAATTTCACATTAAAAGCGAGTTGCATTATATTTAGAACATGTTAAAGCAGGAACACATCGTATAACATTTCGCTTGGTGCATTCCACTTGACGTTTTTTTTTTTTGCGTAAATATTTTTAGGTACATCCGAATAGGTCAATGCCATTTAAATGATGAAGAAAAAATGAAATAATAATAATAATAATTAATTTTGAATTGAATATAAATAAATATTTAAAAAAATCTATAATGGGATTGACGTCAATAAATCGGTGACTAAATTGATAACTCTTCGCCAAAAATAGACGAGTTTAAAGATAATCCATATCTGTTTATTATTTCATTCAAATAAATAATTAATTAATTATTATTAATAAGACTGCTGTAAGCAACAAGGTTATTTATATTTTAATTTTCTTAATTTATGTCTGCTGAAGTTTAAGGTGTGCGAAGGTTCTGAATATGGAAATAATTCATAATGACCAAGTGGATAACAACAAATCTTGTTCTGCTCGCAGGTATGCATATCCACGGATATTAATCTTACTTGGTATTATAATAAGCTTAAGATTATAATTTATTTTCTGCAGAATTAGTTTATGATTCGCCGCGAAATATATCGGCTTTCGTGAGTCAAATTTTATAATAGACATGATTTTCATAGTGGCAATGTTCATGTGACGAAGAAGACAAACAGTTTCATAATAATGTGCATGTGGGGGAGACGAAGACAAATGTCTTTCGAGTGTGACCATTATTAGTCAGTCAACGGGGATTAGTTTTATTTATGTTTACCTGACGGAGGTCTAACCTACTTCGGCTACGTTTAAATGTAATTATTATTAAATACTCCGTCTTACAAATGTCGCTCCGCCGTAAACACATTAAGAAATGTGATGTAGCAGACGCCAACCTCCTGAGATAACGCGACGGAAAAAGTGTTTAGACTCAAATGTTTCAAACTTATTTTTAGTGCGACACTAAAATATATATATTATACATATTACACGACTTATGTATCTCAATTCTAAACTACTTTCAAAGTGTACAACAACATTTATATCACTAAATCAACACACAGCGTATTTTCTTAGTAATATTTCAAACTTAACGCTTTTGTAACATACATAATATATTTCACAAATTTTACAATATTATATTTATATTAAAATAATAGCTGATTTTAAGATTCATATTAGTTAATAATCTATATTTAATTTTATTTTAAAATAACTGATGTAATATTAATATTCTATTTTCAAATAATATTTACATGATACTTTAATTACTCGATTTCGTTTTTACAGGGTTTTTAAACTACAACTAACACCCAGTTTTCATTGTACAATTTTAATTTTACACGATTTTACGTATCAAAATCGATTTATATGTTTTTCTTTTTATTTTTCTCTGTTGATTGAATAATAGTTTTCTCTTGTATTAATAGTAAGTATAAATATAGAATATATATCAACTGTAAATTTCCAACTAAAACATAGAATATTCTAAATCGAAAAGTTTTTATTGCATTAGTCTATATTTTTTTTCTCCCGGTGTCCAGATGTTGGTTTCCTGCGGACGCACCAAATTGAAGCAATCGCACGTCGTGCGGAAATAATTGACGCTTCTTTCCAACTTTTCTTTTTTTTCTCCATTATTTGTTTTCTTACATTTAAAATGTAAATTTAACCCCAGGAAATCGAGGGTTTATTTCGTGAGGCCTGGACCAACCGCAAAACAAATAAAACCTTCTCAAGTGTCACTCAGCGCACGCTAAATCAAATCAACTTAACCTTGCGGTACTGTAAACAACTATTTTCATTACGCATGCATCGGGGAAAAACACTTCTTCTCAGATCAAACGAATACTAAATATTTATATTCGAATTTATGTACTTTAAATCAAATGAAAATTAAATCCCTCTCAAAATTCTGCATCCCCAGACACTCGACTATCCTCCCCAAATTTAAATATCCTGTACAAAACCTTTTCGAATTCCTCCTTATAAGATCCTTCCTTTTATATCCAACTGGCTGTTTTTTTTTCATTCTAAAAATATCTTTTAAATTCAATATATTAGTTATTTTAGTATTGTAATATTCACGGGCGGAAAGTATTGTAATATTCCTGGTCTAATTATTATTATTACAATTTTCTTTTGTATTTGTATTTCTGGTCAATAAATATTATTATTTAAAATTAAATATTTATGAATACATGAAAGGTTTCATAAGGATTAATTTATAAAGAAGATTCTAATTTAGACTTGTATTAATTTTAAACTTCAATTGATAATTAAGTGTAAGATATCCTAAAAATGATGCTGTTAGTAATTTTAGGACGCTTTTATTATTTACAAATAATAAATTAAATTCATTATTTCGATACATTGAATTGATATGTTTAAGTAAGGAATGTCTCTTTGGAATATGTACAAAGTCCATCCAATGGAGGCTAGTCGGAATTTATAGCGTTTAGTTGCAATCTGTAAAGAGGATTTCCAAGGAAGAACATACTTTCGATCGTGTCAGACATTCTCCGATTAAATGAGAATTATTATATAGTAAGATCATCTGACTATTTCATTGTTAATTATTGCCACTGATTTTAATATTCGATTTTTATTTGAATGCATCTTTATCTGTTGGAGAATGTTAAATAACAACTTATAAAAGTCATTTGCTTATTTTGTCACGTGCAAATGAATGTGATGGTACTTGCGTCATAGGAAGCAATTTCGTGTGGTTCATATCTATTTGGATTTATTGGTTGTTTTGTATAAAGTGTAATAAATTGCATATATTATGATTTATAACTGAATTGAGTTGTGAATAATTAATATTTGCTTTCTATAATATATAAATTACTAATTTTTAAAATGTGTATTAAATAGTATTATTATATAAGAAATATTATTTTTTTAATGATTGTACAGGTATTAACATGGCTTCGATCAGAATTGGAATTGGAAGAATCGTTATGCGAGGTATTGCTGTATATTGAATCAAAATTATATGTATTTGGTTACACTCGATACAGTGTCGGGTTTATAGTTGTACTATGGAAATACTGTACTTTCAGTATTAGATTACCCCAGGTTGGGCTATAACGAGTTTACGCGGTAATAACAAGTGCGGGTGAGTGGGAAGAACTTGCTTCGTTTTCGATTTCTTCGCAAAGGAAAGGACTCGTGCACGCAAACATGGATGCATTCTGTTCTTGATGAGTCACATCCGGTTGTTAAGGGGGGAAGTAGAAAATTTTGGCGACTTTCGCCGATCGACATCGATTTTCGCGTATGAAGAACTCCTCTCGGTTGAAAACGACGTTCCGCCTTGTTCTTTGTTTGAAAATTGCACAGGCACCGACCGACCACGACATCCTTTTATTACTATCGAACACATGCCATGCTCTCTCAGGTGTGTGCATGCGGAGAATACACGCTCTTCCCTCCGTTTTTACGGCGTCTCCGAGAGCCACTTTATGTTTCCTACAGTTTTATGCAGAACTTCGAACACAGTAACTGCATAACTTTCGTATTATGCATAGGATGCAAACAACTGAAACGTGATTGCGAATGTATCTCTGAAACGGTTTTAATGTCCACTCTTCCATTGCTCCAAGTAAAGAAAAATTATACCGAAAATCTGTAAAAAATAATCAATTTTATTTCATACAGTAATTGTAAAATTTTAGTATTTCTCATCCATAACTCCGATGGATCTAAACTTAACACTTATATAAAAAATAAAATTGTTTTTTACGGAACACAATGAAAATATCAAGAAATCCATTACCTAATTAATTGATTTTCTGTCAAAATTGACAGATGTGGTTATTGGTTTAATTGAATTATATTTACACTTACTTTATAATTTAAATATAGAATTATTAGTTTAGTATTTAATTAACAGCGTTGTGCTATTCTATTCAGAAGTTCTATTCAAGCAAAATCTGAATATAATCGCAGAATTTCGTGTGTCACCACCTCCTTTGAGAAATACCGTTGACATTATCATAGATAACGTCAAAGATTGATTGTTGATCGTAGACACCATTCAAACGAAGTTTCCTGCACATACCAAACTTTCCATTGACACAGGATGTAATCTGTACACCGAATTTCATTACTCGGAATGCTTAAAATAGAAAATGAAAAACTGCCGTTCCTTTTCCGCGGAAAACGCATTACACACGAAACTTTACCCGATGATCGTTATTATCTCCGCTTTTTCTATTTATCCTTTTTCCTTCTCCCGTCTGCTCCGGGAATTCGTGGCCAATAAAAGAAAAAAAGGAAAAAGCACGGAAATGCTTTCGTTTCTGATCGCGCGCTTCTTCTTTCTTCCAATGTTGGCGTGCTTTATTTTGATTCGGAAGCAAACAAGCTGCATTCCATTCAACTAAATTTAAGCGGATTCCGGCGAAAACCAATTTCATTCCCACGCTTTACTCAATATTTTCAATTCATCAGCATATTGCAAATACACGACAATTCCATATATGTCCATAAAATTTCAGTTAATCGTCTAATATTATTTATATTTCCTACAAGCAAGTCTGTAGGTTAATAATTTTGTTCTTATTTATTATAGAGATTTATTATAGAGATTTATTATATTTAATATTTAGTTTTTACTATCCGATGTATAAGTTTACTGCAAATAAGTTAAAGTTTATTTTATGTACTTCTACGGAGGTATGCAAAATTTTATTGCAAATAGTTTACAAACTAATAAAATTTTCTTTAATACTTTATAGTTAATATAGATAAATTTCTTGGTAATAAGAATCGAATATTATTATAAAAATAGACATTAAAACTATAATTTCTCGCAAATGCTGTGAGTTTAATGTAACGAGAATAAAACGTGTGAATCAGTTTGAATAATGTTCACATCAAAAAATTCACAGACTTGATACGGATGATTTAATCTCCAATAATTAAACAATGAAAAAGTACATGCGATCAATTAAATAAAAATAGAATGTATTAAACGATGTTTCATACAAATCTAATGCACGTGCCAATTCTCAATTTATCGAAGATAAGAAATTGCAATTTGATCTGGTGCAGTGTTTTCATTATTTTTTTTTTAATAATTTGATGTACTTAGTCATTTGGCAACATTTAATTTAGAATTAACATATTGCAACTTTGTTGTTGATTTTGGCAATACAAGAGTATCTATTTTGCCAAACTGGTTCTAAATAGATTACAAAATGTATATTAGTTTTGTAGAGCCAAAACTATGAAAAAAAAAGTAAGAATTATCTAGTTGGATGAAAAAATGATGAAAGTGATGTAATCTTATGTTAAATAGCAGAGCCAGATCTTGAGTAATACGTTTATTAATAATATTCAAATGCATGAACTCGCATTTCATTCATAATTATAATTGTAGTCGTAGGAAATAGTAATTAGAAGTATTTTTTATTGCGTGTTGCAATTAAGACTATGTAATTGTTTTATTTACTGCGAGCGCTATTGTATTTTTTTTTTGAAATGAACTTTTTACATTTCGATCCAATCAAACTGAATGTTGTGACAAACGTAAATAGGAGTAGGATATATTTACGCTTTTTGCTGTTGTAAACATGGATCGTCAAACAAATTACTGTTTATATTCCAACATCGTTAGTGCATGTTTTTTTAGATTTTAATTGTGTTATTTTTATATCCGTTTGAAATATCCTAATGAAATTATCAAAGCTGTTACAAATAAATTTTATTTTATTTGAGAGCGAAATTATGATGAATGCTAGTTGAGTTATGATTATAAACCTTCATATACGATCAATTTGTAAAATAAAAAATATGTGACAAGGTCAATAAAAATTGTTTAATGAGTTTATATTTTTTTATAAATGCTATTAGATATAATGAGTGATGTTTTCAAAAAGCAATTTCTTTCAATATATTATTTCGGTTTGGTAAAGTTAATTTTTGACTAAATGGAAGTGAAAATGTCAAAAGCAATAGTTTATTTCATAATTTTTAATGTTTTAGTTGAAGTTATTTCTATTGGTATATATGGTTGTATTTAAAGTTGTAAAAGGAAGTTGACTTGGGTTATCGTTTATATCGTTCAGAAAATGTTGTCGAAGGAAGCACTCGATCATTTCACAATGACGTTAGTGTTGCAAGGACGTCTGACGAGACGCGAAGATTTCGCAATTCTGTTTGTGCAGAGGCTGGACGTTTTGGCAGAGTTTTCATCTTGAACACTATTTATATGCTCCTCATGCTGAAATTGCTTGTTGCGCAAGGATTTTCAGCTATAAAGGCGGGTATCGATTACATCGATTTTCCGTCAATTTTCAGGTATTCGTGAAATTGTGTCGCCGTTCGGCATCGTAAGCGAATTTTCCAGATGCATAGTTCCGTATCGCCCCCGCTGCAATAATTAAGGTCAATTGGCATTGATCAAGTGTGACCCTCATCTTTTCATGCGTTAATCGATATAAATGGTATTTACCGCCCTGCATTACTCGGAACTCAATTACGAGACCTTCGGCAGCCATAGAAAGGTGAAATAGCTGAAATCGAAGTGAAAAAGGCGCTCCGCATTATTATTAAAACGGATGCGGATTTTTTCAACGTCCTCGCTGCGGGCTGCAGAATTAGCTTCTGTCATCGTTGGAGGAGGTGGAGTAGGATATTCATTTGCATCCACTCCAAGAAACTCCTCCGCTTGCGATAGGATCGGAGAAGACGACGTCGAGTTTGAAAGAAAGCAATCACATTAAGAAGGCCGCAGTCGATAAGTATTCGTACCATAAACGGCGCATGAATCAAACATGACTGCTGCAAACTCAGACGAAATACTCATCACAGTACAAATGAGTAATTGGAAATGTTGCACATACTTAAGTACTACGAGTTTGGAGCGATAAACAAGCTTGTTCCTTCGTTATTCTGCGACGAAACCAATGTTGCGCTCGAGGAAGCAGTTACGTTTAATCATCTCTCAATGTTGATTCCTCTTCTTACTAAAAACCCCTCCATCCGTCGGTTGTTTGTTGTTCGTTCTGAATCCGCTCGAGACACAATAGTCGGCTTATTTATTTCCTCCTGACCTTAGAAACCAACAAACATACAATCAGTTCGCAACTGACTTCTAGTCTGGAACTCAACAAATGCTTCGCTCTTGTTGCTATGACACATACTGTGTATTCGCTGTACGTTCGAATAATCGACAACAGAAATCGGCTGAAGCAGCTCATATTAACTGATGACTAATTAAAATTATATCGCCTTACCTAATTATGCACTGGTACAGATTGCGCAGTCCGTCGCACTAATCTTTAATAGTAGTGTGCAAAAAACGAATCGCGTTCGTAGTCGTGCTAAGCAATACAAAGACAAAGGACGCATTTCGCACAATCCTCCTCTGATTTTATCATCAATGGTGCGATTTCATTTCTCCACAAGTAAGTCTGAATTGCTATCTTCTAAACCACCTTGTATCATGTTTGAATTTAAGTGCGTTACAATATAACAATATATCAATATATATATTTGATGCAAGATGAACCTTACTTATCTCCAAAAAATAAGTCCAAAACTAACTAAAATTATCCTATAGCAACAAAATAATCGATACAATTTCATTTATAAATCGATAAATTTCGAGAACATTGTTCTAAAATAATGCATTGAGTTAAGTAATCAAATATTATTTTTCTTAATAACATAATTCAATATATGTATATTTTAGTTATCAGATTTTCGCGGTATTTAAAGTATTAACTTCGTGCGTGCAAAAATTCACACATTGAATTTGTGTTATCAACAAATATGACCGATAAAATATTAATCGTTTTCGATTTGCTAAAATTATGAAATAATCAATTCGGTTCATTGTAGTTTCAGCAAAATACGCTTTTTAGATTATTATGAGATTTAGCAATTTATATTTTATTTTCTTATTTATTTGTTCGATTGAAAACCTAATTTCAAAACTGTATTAATAAGTACATTTTTTTTGTAGGTATTTCAATGATGAAGAAAATTTATATTTGTATATGAAAACCAACGGTGTGTAATTTATACAATTATATGTTCTGAATGAAATATGTAATATCTATATAAAACTCATTAATAACGTTCTATTAAGAAGGAATTTAAATTAATTTATTGCTATATTATTATAGTAGGTGTGAAGTAAAAGAATGGAATTACAATGAGATTGCAAGGAAAAATTGTGAATGCTTTGAAAATTAAGCCGTTCGAAAATGTAGGTCAGCTATAATTTTGCATATAAAATTTCTAGTAATTTTACAGTATTCTTTTGATGTTTGAAATTTACGGCATCTTTTTAATTTCTGAAATTTATTGTATTTCTTTCAAGTTTGAAAAGTACGGTATTTTTTGAAAGTTCGAAATTGACGGTATTTTTGGAGTTTGAAATTTAGAGTATTTTTGAATGTTTGTAATTTACGGTATTTTTTGAATGTTTGAAATTTACGGTATTTTAAATATTGCAATTTACGGTATTTTTATATCTTTATAATTTTTGGCATTTATTAAATTTTTAAAATTTACGTTTTTTTTAATGATGACTTGCTTTTTTTTAGTGGAAAGTAATAAACGTGAAATTAATTCTTGATATAATTAAGTCGAACGTTGTCAAAAAAAAAAACCGTTTATAATAATAAATTTCAATTAGATAATTGCGGTCGTTTTAAGTCTGATTGCTTTATGTGTTGTACATACTATTTATTGCAAATCACGTTAATTGCAATGTATAGAAAAAAAACTTGCAATTGTAATGCAATAAACGATTAAGCTAAATCGCAAGAGCAGATTATAAGGATGAAAAACAAGAAATACAATATCGAAGTATTCAGTTTTTTTTTTTGGTGGAAGGGGAAAGTGGTTTGGCGTTAACGGTGATACAGATTGGGAAAAGTGCACGCGCGAGTTACGTAATCCAATCTCACTTTCTTTGGGTACGTGTTAGGTTACGCGTAGCGAGCGTTCCTTATTTCAGATGCAATTCTAGATTGTTTTGGAGTCGCGTTATCAAAACAATCCATAATATTCTTTACATTTTTATTATTTTTTAACCAAAAGTAAATTTTGATAAAAAATCTATTTTTATTTGAATCGAAACTCTAAACTTTATGTTTGTTATGAATTATTATTGATGTATAATATCGTGAAAGCACGCAAACTGTTTGTAAACGTATTTAGCATGCAACATTTAATTAAGCCATAAATCGCTAGACCATCATACGTAATTGTTTGTAGGTTGTATCGTCTATTTAAATTAAATTAAAATTTCCTCAACTTATATTATGTATTTATCTATATACTCCAGAATTATTTATTACTGGTTTCGAACGTGCTGAAACTTATAGGGTATATCACGTTTAGCTGCAGTAGTTTATAGGCATTATATAAGCGTAATGATATACATTTAACAATTTAGTTCGTCGGAGCATGTAAATTTAATTGTAGTCTTCGAAACGGTACTTACTACGCACCGACGGTGAGAGAAAGAGAAGGCTTTACATATAATCATCGCTTCGAGACATTTTTGTCTAACACGATTTATCAATAGTGGTGCAATTTTCCTATCAATATACATGCATCGTGTAAAGAGAATTTGCATTCGCTTTGCATACGAGACAAGTACATTCTGCATACTTTGAATCCAAAAAATAATAATAACAAGAAACTATTCCTCTGCACGATATGAAATGACCCAGAGACACCCATCTTTCCAAACGAATCCAGAGCATAAACAAATCTATAAAACGTACTACGCTTTAAGTTAGAATAGATTTCTGTCGGAGCGAAGCGAATATAAACCGTGCATTCATTTAAATTAATTATCGCTTAACGCGATTATTCCGAACGCAGACCGATTCAATTGCGGAATTATTCTCCAATTCAATTTCGAATTAAGAAATATTTGCCGTTTTATTCATATAGTAACACTTATTATTTTCTTATTTTAATAAACTTGATATTAGAATCAGACCTCATCTTGTATAATACTGCTTCATCAATGTTTTGTTGACGTAGTTGTATCGATTGTTATTTATAGGGAATTCCTTTACAAACTTGAAGAAACGTTTATTGAAGCTTAATAAAAACTGTTTTTTGCTTATATCTCTGGCTACTAATAAGAATAATATGATTATCCAAATAATATTTATTAATAACTTATCCTTATTCATATGAGGTTGTTTTACATAAACAGCACTTATTATGCTTACAAAAAATACAGTAAAAAAAATTGGAGATTTTTCGGTCAGTGGCGCTGCAATAAAAATACCAGTCGAGTATTCATTCAGTTCGATTTGGAGTTTTTGCTCGGTCGTTTCGTAAAATAATTTCCGTTTATTTTTTTCTGTCTCTCTTTTTCTCGTCCAGCAAATATACGACTAGAGATTGAATTACAACAACTCGGATGACCGTTGGTGCGGTCATAAAGCTTGGGATTTGCCGAAAGTTCAAAGCTCCTCCATGCAGTTTACATATGGCCGAAGCTGTAGAATGTGGCAGTTAAAATATGCATACTGGATGTGTATTTTGCAGAAAGAGAAGTAGCGTGTGTATGTATATATGTGCGGTTTTGCGTGCTGAAGATCAAGAGAACGCAATGGTGAACGAGGATTGCAAAGTAAACCGGAAATGCATTCGCTGAATAAACAGACAGACATTACTAACGCATGTCTACTGTTGTAGCTCAATACCGATCTCGTTTCCACTGAGAGATGTGCATTCAAGAAAATTATATTTGTACACTCGAATTGCAAACATCTTCCACGAACCATACACAATTCTTCCTAAATGTTTACTGACCCACTCCTGCTAATTTTGTGTGTCAAACAATTTCTCATTCTGCAAAATAAACTAAGCTCTCATTAATTACAATGACTTTTAATATTATTATTTGCATTCGTTGCACATGCAAATTCAAACTAAAGCAACGAATCCACCTAATTGATGATAAGTTTACAAACATAAATTTTAATTTTCTAACTTTGTTCGTTATTTTTTAAAATAATTAGAATACTGATAAAAATTGTTAAAAGGAAATATTTTGCTTAATATCACACAACTATTTTCTTTGCTTAATGAGACAATAATTATTTATCACAGTTTTATTTTTGTTAAAAAATTTACAAATAATACCGAAAAAGATTTTCTAATATTTGTTACAATTTTAAATTAATTAAATTATAAAAATAAGATATTAATTAAAATAATTGAGTGTAATGAAAGATTTTAGTAATTGAATTATTTTTTAAATATTTGTAAGAATTTTAAATTGATTAAAACGTTATACAAGATCTTTCCAAGTATAACTATTGATTTGATAAAATATGTTGAAATAAATGATTTATTCTACTAAATGGAATTTGTATTGTAAGCGGATTAGTTTTATATTTATTGTGAAGTTTATCAATGGATTATTGTATTTGTAATAAACAAATATTTGCTGCAATGGAGTTACTATTCGAGTTGAAATAAATATATGTAAATTTTGTATCTTGAAAACTATCGGTGATTTAAGCTAATGGTTCTTGCGTTGCGCTGTAATTAGTTAGAACGATATCGTGGTTAGAAGAGATTACAGGTGCATATCGTAAGCATCCGGGTTAATTGAATAATGGCTCTTGAACCGTCGTTTGTTTGTTTGTACAAGGAAGTGATAGCTTTGTGGGGCACTTTTTTTCGTCGCCGAGCAGATTTCACTTTTAAATCCGCGTTGTCGCATTGGTTTTGCTGTTTGGTGACCTTCTGGTTTTGAATGGGAGGAGAACACCTATTCTCCTAGTCAGTTGCCGTGATAGAATGCGGCAAAACGGAACCGTTGCAGGCGCAGTAGTGCCATGGGCCGGAAGAATTGATGGAGGCCCTTTTGACCCTGACACACAAAGTCATGGTTTGAGGATGATGTCGTACACTTACTTTTTGCAAACAATCCATCATCATCATTGTAGTCATCGGAGCATCATCATCGTTGAATTAGAACGGCCTGAAGTTCATGTAACAAAAATTACACTGTGCCATCGATCCGAAAATCCTTTTGTACGTAGGCACCGATGTGGGGAATGCAACGCGCAATTAGATGGCCGCCTCTTTGTGATTTATTCAGGCCGCAATCGATTTTCTCCACCGACCAAAGATTTTTTAAAACTAGGTCGTGGTTTACACAGGAAGGAAGTCACATAGTTTTTTTTTAGGAAATAATTATAATTACATTTTTACTAATGATTGCAAAAAATAGTTCGTTTCCAACACTAAAACTTTCTTATAATAATATCATCAAATCAATAAAATCATGCAAGATAAAATTTACATAAAATCACCATTTTTATTAAAGTAAACACCCTGTATATTCAATTTAATGCGCTCTTCGCTTTGGCTGCTTTATATATGCATCACATTCAATAGGACTTTCAGGTTTCGCCTTTGCCATCATGCTCTTTCTCCGCAAGTTTAAAGCCTTCGAGCTGCTCTGTATCGAAATGTATTTTGAATTGACTTTTCGTATAAAGTATTCAGCAATATCTGTATTCCATTTCAAACAAGTTCTTCAAACGAATTAAAAGTGAAACTAATTAAGTTTCAGCGTGAAAAGAATTATTATGTTCGTAACAAATTACGTTTTGGCTTATAAACATAACGTTTATTGTTCGAAAATGAATACAAAAAAAAACTTGGCAATCTCCAAAGTTTTATTAACGAACCATCGCGTATATTTCAAACATAATGACTCCACGTGGTTTCCAAGAAAATATATGCATAATCATATTATTAAGATTTGTTTATTTGCAGGTATTATTAGCATTAATGTTCCCATTCACATAATATTTATATAATATTTTTGCACTTATTTAACTTACAAAAACATGCAAATACAAATTTGGCGTCGACGCTTATAAATAATATAAGTTTATATTCTAATATTTTCCTGAAACTCAACAATAATAGTTCTTAAGAAGAAATTAAATGTAATATAATCATAAATTTGATAATATTACACGGCGTAAGCGTATAATTTTATAATGTACTTATTGTTCTGCGGCTATTGATGTTTAATAAAATTATACAATTGACTCGATTGTTGATCACAATTACATATTTTGGTTTCTTAGAAACGTACGCATTTGCGTGAAAATAATCTGCGCCAAATAGTATAAAAATAAATAAATAATTTTAGGAAACTACATCATAATTCATTGAATAATCACGTGCTTGACGTTAATATTAAGTGCTGTATCAAGTAAGTGGCACGTAAATTATAATTTATGTGACATTTAATATGGAATATGAATTAACTGGTTTCCAGATTTTATGTACGAATAAAGGTTGTGTGTGTGCTTGGAAAGTTGATTATGGTTAATTACGTTTTTTTAAATTTAATTTTCGCATTTCAAATTGGCTTAATTCATGAAATATTCTCACTTATTAATTAATTATACACGTTGTTAGCTGATTTTAAGGTTTTACTGTATTCATCTTTGTGAAATATAATATTTTGAAGTTTGCAGAAATGTTTTTATTCGATCTGTAAACATTGATTGGATATTATCTATAGCTAAAATTTGTAGTAAAAATAGTATTTGCGTCAGTATTTTATGGGTCAGATTTTTAATAGCGTATAATGATAGAATCGGGTCTACAATGACGTAAGCAATATTTTTTTCTAAAAAATATAAAAAGTCACGCTTTTAATTATTTGAAATTATGAATAAATCAACAATATATAATTGACAATATTTTTAATTTAATGAGTATTAAATTATTACGTTTTGTATGTTTCAGCCGGTTGCAAATTTCCGCGTCTGAAATGCATTTGTGTGGAAAGTGCGTCGAGATATGAGAGATTGAGTGATGACGGTGTGTACGAGCTCAGTTCCATCCCAGAAGACAGGGACTCCTCGAACGGGGATTTTCTCGAGTTCAATTTCGGTCCGGAATGCAAGGATTCGACAAACGAAAAACAGGTGAGATGTGTTGTGTTTTTTGGTAAATGAATGTAAATTTAGATTGGATGAGTCCTGCTGCGGCTTGCGGCAACTTCCAATACCAATTTAGCGTACTTGTTCAGGTTCTCTCCTGCAGGAGCTCAAGTAACAATTACATCCTGGGACCAAGTTTTTTTTAAATAGTTTCGCTCACAGCCATGCCAATGCGTGCCTGCTTTTACGAGCCTATAAATTGCTTGAAGTTTAATGGCAAGTTCAAGCAGAATATGTTTAATGTACAAGGATAAGCTATTTACGAGCATATTTTTACCAATATCCACCGCAAAAATGGCGCCCCGTGGGTAGTATTTTATTATGGTAGATTGATAACCATAAATCGTTTAGGTTTCAGGCTTCATTTAATACTTCAATTTATATTTAAGATAAAATAAAAAAATACTAAATTAAGTACAAGATCCCCAACGTAACATTTCTTAAACCAATTAATTAATAAGTTACAATCAAAAATTATTAAACTATAATTTAATTCGAACTTCAAACTTTTAAATTTAAATTGAACGTTTGCGATTTCATTTGATTATCCTTAATTTTAGTTTAATTCAAAAGCATATTTGCATACAAATTTCGTAATACCATTTATTTT
Organism: Nicrophorus investigator; assembly: GCA_963457615.1. Taxonomy (NCBI): domain Eukaryota; kingdom Metazoa; phylum Arthropoda; class Insecta; order Coleoptera; family Silphidae; genus Nicrophorus; species Nicrophorus investigator. The sequence goes on from OY735140.1 coordinate 2,514,843, forward strand.
CATTAGATTGAAAGAGAAGAAACAGTGCTATTTAATTAATGAACTGACTAATTAAAATTTAATGCTGCCTGCGTTGGGTTCCATTATAAAAAAAATAATTTAATTATGGAAGGCTTTGTGTGCGATATTCCATTGGGATCAAATTTTTTATAAGGTTGGCAACAAAAAAAACTATATAAAAGAAATTTCCTAATAATTATTTAATTACAAAATTCTGTTATTTTGTGCATAAGTTTTTATTGGTTTAATTTAATAGAAATTATATTAACTTTGCCTGTTTGACGTTAATATCTTGTTATATTATTATAAATGGGAAAAGCTCATCCATTAAGGATGAAGCACGGTAAAAAAAAAAAAAAAAAAAGAAATTTGTTGATTGATGTTTGTACCAACTTCAATTATATTTGTTAGTGATTTTATTTTTATGGTTAATGTCATTTCTTCATGTCATTGAAGTGAACATCAATAATGTAAATGTAAGTTTAATTAATCATTGTAATATGTTTGCATAACTACTGAAACAGAAAGTTTCCCACAAGTTTCCTTTCGACCATCGCAATTTATTAGATACATCCTCGTCCAAGGTGAATATCAATCACGAATGTTTATCGATCAATTAATTTACCACTGGTGTGCATTCATCTGAAGGATCTTAATAAACGTTTATTGTGACTTAATTCATTCACGTCCAAGAATAATCAGCGATGCACGGAAGGAAATCGCTGTGTAATAAAACGTGTCAACGGGTATTTCGAGCTTATTAAAGCTTGCGAACCGCTTTTTAATCGCTGCACTCGACCTGACATAATAAATGGAGCCGGGGCATTGAGTGTCTGACAGGCGTCAATGGAATACAGTGGACTTGTTTATTTCTGTCTGGATTTCATATCATTTTTTAGAATACTTTTTTTTACATATAATTCGATATAAGATCGAATTCCGTCAACACAAATAGTTTACTCTCTCCAATGTATACCTTTCTTAATAACTTCCTGATATATATGATAGTTAAACTTATGCATACAACTAACAAAACATTAACTCTAATTAACGCTTATTATTACAGTAAACATTTAATTTTATTTATGTATAATTTATCTATTTTTTATCAGTATTTAGTTTTTTTTTTACTAAACTTAATTATTGTTATTTATCAAATAAGTTTATTCATTAAATAGAATTTTTGTTATCTATTTACTTTGAGTTGTTTTCGTTTTGGATTTTTTAAATATTTCGTTATAACACTTTATCAAGCGAATATGTATCATAATGTTGGAATGTCTGTTATTCATCAGTATGTGCATAGCGATTCGAAGTATGCTTTCAGGTATGCACGCAAGAACATTTCCTATTCATTAGCGAAATTTAAATAAAACTGTAATTATCGACGAGCACGAACTTTCGATCGAATCATGCTAACGTTAAGTGCAGCTCTCATTAACTTTCACATTGCTGTATTGGGGATGTGCCGCATTTAATTACTGCTTAGATCTAATGAATTAATTCTTTATATTTATTGATATTCACAGGAAGATCTTCTGTTTTTCAACGACGATGGAAGCTTTCAGTCGGTTGTCGTCGAGAGGAATCTCTGCGCCAGCGATTTGTGCCAGCTCCTGGCCCTAAAAAACAGAGTTTCCGAAAGCATAAACTGGTGCATCATAGAGCACTGGCCCGATTTGGGTTTAGGTAAGTTGTTTTATCATTAGAAACTGCTCAAAATAGATTTTCCTTCCAAAAATGTTACATCGTCTGCGACGATAAGAGACAGATAAACGCTTATCTAGTGAAAGAATTTGGTCAGGGCGAGTAGTATAGTATTACGTCGTCGGAAAATATATGTATTTAAATAACAAACTTCATGTATGAATTGTGCCGGGAGATAAAATGCGCCGTAGTAAATTTCATTGATCAACTGCTGTGAACTTTGCTCGCTAGTTAATATTTGTACGGACTGACGTGCCAAAATATATAACGGAATCGCGGAATGAAATGTGATTTCAAAATTACGGGATCAATGAATTCCGCTAAGATTGTTTACTATTATAAATAATTATTACATTACAATCTAAGAAAATCAGAATTTAGAATTATTTTTTTCTCAATTTCGATATCTTTAAAAACATAAATGAAAAGATTTGATTGTGACAATATTCTGTCACCTGTAGCATGCATGAACCTTTAAGTGCCTCAAATTCAAGGACTTCTATATTTGTTTTTCTCAAATAAATATTTTTGCCTTCAATTTCAAGATAATCCCATTTCTTTTAAATATTCATTTTCTTAATCTGCTTACTAAAAAATAGTATAACTAAATTAGTATTTGGAACTAATTGCTTTAATTATTCATTTATAAGCAATGGTAGAGTTAAGTAAAGTCTACGCTTATACAATGCTACTTCAAAAGTGCTTCTGCAATGAAAAGTCTATGGTTCTATGGTAAATGGTCTACGATTATACGATGCTACCTTAAAAGTCTACGCTTTTACAACCATAAAATAATATATATAAATTTCAATTCATATTGTTTCATCGTGTCCTAAATGTGGATTGCAATTAGTGTTTAAGTAATAACTTAATATTTTTACTATCATGTTTGTTGCATGGTGAAGTTGCAGAAATAAAAATTGTTCTTATAAGGCAAATAATTTGTTATTATTTTCTGAAAGTTAAATTAAAGTATAGAGAATACTTGGAAGCGTTGGAAGCTATACAGTGATTTTGGAGTGTGTGGGATTGTACGCAACACGAGTCACCTTGAATAGGTCAGTGATGTTATTGCTGCGTGAGTGCTTACAAGTGCTTTAATTTTCATCATATAACGTGTTTAATTGAGCACATTCTTGCAATTACGGTTGAATAACTATCATCATATATAATATATATACTGAATCATTAAAACAATTTTTATCGAAACAACATTTTTATTTATGAAGTTTCATTATTATTTTTTTAAAACAAAGATTTTTTATATTCTTAGTTTCAGACTGAGCTAATCAGTTTTTATATGTATATTTCCAGTCCTGCAATTGTTACAACATTAACCTTAAAATTGTTGATTTATCGACCCAAATTGCAAAAAAGCAATCCAAATGATTTAAAAGATAAGTTTAAGCGTTAAATCTTGTTAAGCTCTTGTTTTATAACTTTTCCTCTTCGCTAATCCCTCGAAGTTGCACTGTATTATACCCTGATTAGTGCGGTTAAGGCCGGAACCACAGACACGGTCATTCATTTTACTTCCAATTACAACTATTATTTGTAATTAATTAATTTTCAATCTAAATTTTCCGTTATTTCCATATTTGTAACCTTAAAATAGTTTCAATTTGCATATAAAATATCTCACAAAAAATATCATATACCATATGAATATTTATTAACTAGTATAATTATAACCGCTTGTACATGTTAAAATTCTCATTTATAATCGATTATATATTTGAATTTAAACGAATTTACTTATAAATTTAATATTAAATTTTTGATATAAAATTTTATATTTTTAATGAAAACTAGGTGAAAATTGAATTACATAAAAGCAAGTATGCACAGCATAATTAGAGATTTTATTATTATCAAGATTTCAATTACGATAAAAACTGAGCCTTTGATGTAAGATGCGCTCTAAATACGTCAATTTTAATTTCAACTGTATTGACTGCAATTCATTCCATCTGGTTCTGGACTTAATGTTTCGTGTGAGATTCGGTATGGATGAAAAGCGATTACACTTGGAGCGACGTAGCGGCGGCCTCCGTGCGCTATTTGTTTAAAGCGGCCTTCGTTACATGCGAAGCAAATATCCGTTCAACAAAAAAAGTACATAAAAAAATGCGAGGAGAGCAGCAAAAAGGATAATTGGAAAATAATACATGTATCTTCAAGACTCGGCGACTCTGTGTCGCTGGATTCATTGACGGTGTGGCTATAATTTGCGATACTAAATAGGTGAAATTAGGGTGTCAATATGCAATTGGCCCAGGCGAAATTCAATTGAAGCTAATTGCTTGAGTTGAACTCTGTGTGAATCAAAATTCTTCTCGCAATTAAACATTAAAAGGTCTACGCACGTATTAACAGGATTAATTAAGTCTCATTGTGTAAGCAAAAAAAAAACAGTTATCTTACGAGCTATTAAAACGTGTGATATTTAGTAAATTATATTTAAGATCATAAAATTTTTATGTGAAATTTGCAAATTACGCAATGAATATTACATAAAATAAATTATTGTATTTTTATTACTTCTAGAATGATGTAGAACTTTTCTTGGAGTCTTAAAATCTTACTATTTTTAATGTTATTGTTTTAATTATTAATTTAATATTTAATATATCTGTTTTATTTATATTATTGTTATGTAATTTTATTGAAAGTTACCTTGGTGTGGTTTTGTTGGCTTTATTTGCTGAAGTATTATGCATGATTTAAGTTTGTTTTGTAAGACTTGGTAATGTACCAGCTCAGGATTAGTTCTGAATTTATTTCTGAATTATTTACAATTTCGGTCTGTTTTATGTAAATTAATAGAAACTGAATTTGGCACTAATAAAATTAAATTAATGGAATGATCAAATTAAATGTGTTAATTAATTTCCTGTTAATGTTATTGTTAGAATGTGTGCTATTTTATAAGCGTATAATGAGTGTGAAATGGGAATAAACGCAATGCGTCCAGTTAATTTTAGTTGGCCAAAAATTTGTTTAGTCTGCAGACGAACGAGAGAAACTCATTTCGTTGATTATCGTTGCCAGCAAATTAATAAAGACCATGACATTATTGATGAACAACGGCGATGTCCTTGTTACAAACTACAGGTGAATCCTAGGAATAGGAAGCAGAAAGGATCAAATGGTTTGTGCAAGATTTACTTCGCATTTTCTAACGCAATTCTATTTTAGCCCCGTGAACATTCTTCTTCCCGCCTTATTTATGGGACTGCAATAAAAACGCTTATTTATAAATGCGTTGTCACTTACAATGGATATTATTAAGCGATGCATTTGCCCAACGCGATCCGCGCGTTTTAATAGCACGTATAATTTTAGTAATTGAAAGATAAATAACCGCACGTTTTCTGCATGCATTATTATTATTCTCGGTATTTTGGAAAGTCCGCCGTTAAAATTGTCTCTTTTTTTTAAACCGCTGCTTCTATTCATAGAAGCGAGTTTATGATTAAAACTTATTTGCTGTATTCTATAAATAAATTGAAATCATTGGAACTGTTTGATGCTTCAAACTAAACGCAATAGCAAATACCAAGAATTATCGTAATTTAATTGCATTTTTGTTTAAAATTTTATATTGCAAATTTTATTTTTATAAGATACTATTTATAGGAACAATAACTATGTGGAAGATGCATTTCGATAAAAATAATGCATAACAAATTATTGTCGGAATAATTGCAGTGGTGGTGATTAAAAAGTCATTATGCCATTACATAATCCAACGTTATTAAATGCGTGTTGTTTATTGAAACACATGTAATGGAAATCAAATAAAATTAATCCTTGAATCTTTGTACTTTAATCATTAGCAAATGTTCTAAGTAAACCTCTTGTAGAAACGTGTAATTATTTGTGATCATTGATTACATAAGAAAATGTATTAGCTACGTAAATTTTAATATGAATTTATTTCTATGTTTATGATTTTGCATGGTAAATTAAGGGTAGGGAAATTTAATTGGAAATTGCGATAAATGCATTTAAAGTGATGTGATTTCTCGATATGCTCGTAAATATGAATGTACGATTGAAAATGTGTTTCAATTTATAAAATAAATATTGGGAGATATATTTTAGTTTTTATTTACAAATTGTACAAAAATCAAATATCGTGCGATAAAATTTAAATACGGTAGCAAAACTATACGTATTTTATGATTTATGAAAAGGAAATAATTAACATCGATGAATAAATAAACATAAATTATATAATCTTCGTGTTTAACGTTTATTTTATTGCTTTCCCATAAATAAGTGTCAGATGATATTTGTAATGCGTTTTCCGAATGGATTTATATAATATGGCTATATTTAATTGCGTTTAAAATTGAGATTTATTGTGAAGATTGAATGTATGTCAAAGTTGGTAACGTGTGATATTTCAGTTGTGCGACATCGAGACGTACTTTTGTTTCGCAATAATGGAAATATTTGCATTTTTATTATTTCATGAAACGACCCATAAAACTTGTCTGTCTCGTTTTTAGTATCGAAATGAATAACTTGTTCATTGCTTGCGTCTGGATTTAATTCAATCATTATAATGCTATAACTTACACGAATTACTCGTTATGAAATAATATGGAATACACTGGTTTTCCAAGTCTCGAAGTTTTATCTTTAAATATCTCATTTCCATTGATTATCGAATAATTAATTACTGTTGGATAAATTTTAATGATAATTTAATTACAGCCAAAATTAATTGGTAATTTATGCAACAAACAAGAAAATATTGACATTTTTTGTGAAAAACTGAATATTTTACAGAATATTATTATTACACGTGAAATAGCTATAATATTACTAATGATACAATTCTATAAGATATATCTGTTGTTCAAAGTTGATGTAAGAAATGTAACGCATTATTATATTGCTGAAATATGGTTGTAATATTGTAGTAAAACTTGAATTACTTTCTTTTCTCATGTAATAACTATAATATCTTTTGTTTCAGAGCGAATCCTGGAGGACCACGAATATGTTCTGTCAGCGTATCGAGACATAAAGTCGTATTCCCGCGAGATAAGCTATAGATTTATTTTTCGGAAGGAGTACAGAAAATACGAGTTTTTCCATGATCCACAGGTGAGTCTGAAAATGTCCTGATTTGCTGAAACTTTGCGCCATCTATGAACGAAGCTCCTCAGTTCGGTTGTTTTCCTGCGACTGCTGCTGTCGGAGTTCTGTGTCGTAACAGATGAAGCTCAACCGATCGCACATAGGTGGCGCAAAGTGTACTTTCAAAACGAATAGCTGTTGTATAACGTAAAGTTTTCTGTACAATATGAATAGGAACAGTTCATTCAAGTGTTTCTTTATTTTTAGATGTATTTGTTGATTTGTAATTACTCTTCTTTTCTTTCTTTCTTTTTTATTGAAGTGTGCCGCTGGGAATGAAAATGTCTATGTAAGCTGCGATTTAATTACGAAAAAGAAAAAATCATCGGTTAATTTTCTTTATCTTATTTTATTGGTTTTCGCTATGCATGAATACCCTTTTAGTTAGAATGCCCGTAAAGTTGAATTCCATATTTAATCGCCAGTGCATTGAACACACGTCGCCTTGGTAACTGTAACGTATCGAGTATCAAGTTTCTACAAGCTTTTCATGACCGTCGTATTATCATTTTTCTCCTCTAACAAGTTTCCTTTTCATAATGAGCCGCCTTCCACTGGCGCGGGTTCCTATACGAGAGTAGCAATTTCCTCCTTTTCTTCGTTCTTTCCTTTTATTCGCATTCATAAGAGAGAGAAAAAAAAAGAAGTTCTTTGTACGTTCATTAAACTGAGGATAAATTCGACTGTACATTTAACATGTCGTCGGATAAAATCTGGTACAAAAATAGGCTTTTTGTTAAATGCAACTTCAAAGTGCGGATAGTTTATTCAAGTCAACGGAAATATTTATTGAGTCATTTGGTAAGGAGTTCGGATCTAGTATGAAAAGGGCATTCATAATGGTGAAGTATTTACGGTCTTTGATGATGGATAAAACGCGTTAGTGGCGTGAAAAAGAAAATAAGAAGAAAAATAAAAGAAGTCGAGGGAAAACGCGTGCAAGGTTTCCCCCCCCCCTGCTTGATGAATAAATAACGCAACAAAAGTGCGCCGCGTTTTATAAATAAAATATATTAGTACATTCGGGCTGTCATCCAGACGTAATTCCCGAAACTAGCGCTCGTAAAAGAATTTATTGTTGTGAATATTTATAAACGCGCTGCAGAGACAGTTTACTTCATTTCTTTTAATGCCATTTTTGCATCTGCTCCGGACGTCCCTTGCGAAGGGTAAACAATGCGCCTGTTTCTTATCCTGCACCGGACACGTTGAAAGAATACAGAGGATTAAAAAAGATACTTTCTATTTCATTTTTTTTTTGTTCAGTTGCTGTCTCCTTCTGTTTTCTGTTCTTCCACTCTGCTCATCGCAAATGGAATGCTCTTTCTCTCTTCTTTTTTCTCTCTACGGAAGGCGAAGAGAAACAGTTTCATTTAAACATCTCTCGGGATATTTATGGAGCAAACATGTAATATTACGATGTCGGCGAGAAGTGAAAAACTGCTCCATCCCCCCAATATCCTCAACTGCTCTTTTCTTTTTATCGTTTACCTTTTTCATTGCTATTTCTCACCCGCCTTACAGCCGGAATTACTTTTTTGATACCGATTATCGTTGTGAATAAAAACAGGAAACCATAGTTCATAAGTAACAAAACAGCAACATATATAAGACATATCGAACATTTTTACTCAGAATATTGGTGTGATAAATCTTTAATAGAATTATTTCTACTTTCATAAAGAAAGAGAAAATTATATGAAATCTTTTTTATCAAAAACTTAATTATTAATATTTTTTAGTTAGACACGTGTATTGTACATAATTTTTGGATTGTTACTTTCATGATTTAGTAATTTTTTTTGAATATACTAAAAATTTAAAAATAAATGATTTATTAAATGTTCCTGTTGCAAAATGACACATAATATAACTAATTTAATTTAAAAATGTATGCATTCGAATACTGACATAATTCAATTGTGTACGAATCTAGTGTTCTTCGCCGACTGTTTGCTTTACGAAATGAATGCCATATGCAAACATGGATAGTATTAATATTTATTATTACTTTCCATTAACCTTTTGATACTGTACCGTTTTGTTTCAACGTGTTTCATCACATTTTTTTTATTATTATTGTTATTATGAAGTGCTTCGATAAGTCCTAAGCCACGTTAATCCTCTCCATGTGCCATACGGACTTTAGGTCAAAAGCGATGGATAAAAATACAAAGCAGATTAAACTTTGCATTTTTAATAATATTCCGCGCGCAAGTTTAAATAAAAGTCTTTACTTTACTAAATATAATGAACGAACTTTCAGTTGCGAAACTTATTCCATTATATAGTTTCTTTTTGTAACATGAACTTCATATGCAGCTTCATTTTGAAACTTCCTCTTAGTTTCCCGAGTGCTATTTAAAGTTATTATTCGGATTTGTATCATTAAGTTGTTAATAGTAATATAAACTTTAATAAGCTTAACTTATTAAAAGTAAATGTTAAGATAATTATTCTGAAATTAATTTTATTAGTATGAAGTGTTCTGATTAGCATTCCCTTGTTTTATACAAATACTCATTATCCTGCAGCACTTCAGACATCTCTTTCAGCAGGAATATTCTACCCTTTTGCAATATGCCAACACATCAAGTGCAATAACAGCTACGATCCTTCAAGTGCTTCCACTTACTAAGAAGACTAACTAAATAAAATGACCGAACAAACTTATTGAAACAATATCAATTATATAATATTTATTTTAAATTTACATTATAATTTCAAAATCTTATTAATAAATATTATTAATCCTTTAATACATTTAGCACTTTGATTAACAAAATTAGCATTTTTTATCTAAACGATTTAAGCTCATTAATTAATGTTATAGCTTGAATATAATTAAATATTCCGTTTTAATTATTTACTGTAATTGCGCAATCAGAATAATTGCGCGGTTAATTGCCGAACATTAATTACATGTTTAATTCAATTGAAATTGGTGTGCTTTAAAGAAAAATCCTTTTCAGCAGCGCTAAATCGAAATTGGTTTGTAAAGGGAAACGGCATGAATTGAGAATAAATGATCAAAGGATTTGAATGCACGAACGCCGAATGAATATTACATTATAAAGAATATGGTCTAGTTGCACAATACTCGATTATTTTTATTATTATCTCGCACAGTTCAATACTCGCTGTTTATTTATAATTTTTCCAATTTCGTATTAATGAAAATATAGATTAAATGATTACGATCAATGATCTCTGTAATATTAATAATTTATATGTTAAAGTACGGTTTTTTTTTAAATAAAATAAATTTTAATTAATTAAATTAGTTCACAAAATATTTTTTTTGTATGTTTTTTTTTGACATCCGGAATATTGGCGGAATTTTTGATCAAATAATTTTAATTACTATTTAATATTTTGCAATTAGTTTTTTTTTAATGATTAATTTTGTAACTTTGAGATAAAGGAATAATTTTAATTTTTAACTATTAAAAATTATGTAAATTATGTATTTGAATGAATGAAATTAATATTCAATTAATTGTTTGCATATGCAGAAAGTAATGTGAATCTGAAACAATGTAGTGCAAATAAATCATACACGTGCTGCTAATAACTAATCAATCTAGTTGCACTTGAACAGATTGTATTACGTTTCTAACAAATGCAGGATGAATAGAATGAATAGTTGAATAGTGAAAGCTGCAAGCTGCATCGCAGAATTAATTTTCTTTACAATCTTGCAAGATTCATTATATACAGTCGGATGTGAGTTTTTGTTTTATTTCAACTTTTTATTTCCAGCACATCATTAAAGCGTCTAGAATTATCTTTGAATTATATTTCATGTCTAATTATTATATAAAAATATTTGCTTGGATTTTCTTGGAGATATTTTAGCAGTTTTCTTATTGGATTTATTTAACACGTTCACTGCCGCATGATTAGTAAATGGTTCAGTAATTGTGCCAATGCAATTATCTCGGTTCCGTGAGATGCTTTTTGTTCACGTGTCTCGGAGGTGGTGTGCCAGATTTGTGTGATTTGGTAAAAGAACGTGAATGAATGAATCTTCAGGTTACATGTATTTCACCAACATCTATAAAAAAAATACAATAAATACTGTGTTTTATATAATCAAAATATAGACGTTATTAAAGATTCTAGTCTGTTTTAAAGTAGAGTTTGGTGTAATAATTTTCATATCTGAGAAAGTATAGAACTTGGGAAAACAGTTTTAAATTTTGCCGTAAACTGCATAAAAATAAGTAGTACAAAAATCTAGAAAAAAAAATTATTTATTTATAAATAAATATTTTTAGAAATTATTTTTTTCAAAATTTTGGAACCGCACTATTGTGAATCCGAACACATCTTGTTTTAGTATATATTAAATTCTTGCGTTATTTTAATGCAAATAATAACTAAAAAAATATTGATTGATTCCGAATTTAATTTCCCTAAATTTTTATTAATAATTTATTTGAAATTATTGAAATATTCTGTATTTAAGATATTGTTATAAGTTGTTAGGATCATTATCCATTATTTGCTTATTAATGAATAATTAAAGGAGTTTAGTTTTTTTAGTAGAATATTAGTGTGATTTTATTAATACCTGTGTTTTTAATTGAATATAAATATTTACAATTATAATTACAATTTTTATGTAATTTCAGCAATTTTTCCCAACCGATATGATCCAGAACGCGATATCGATGTGCAACGACGTTAATCTTTCTCTACATGTAAGTAACATTTTCCAGCAACGCGATTATTTTTTTTCTATTGTTTTGTTCTTTGTGCTGCGAAGGTCTGGCTTTGGCTTAAGCATTTTCCTTCGTCAATTTGTATTATAATTTGAAATAATTATTAGTTTGCATAAATAACAGAGTCAGAGTTGAGGATCTGACATTTAGAAAAGGTGGCACATTTTTCTAGACTTTCAAATCTAGATTTTAGATTATCGTATAATTATTATGGGCCGTACAAATCTCCTCCTCCTGCTTTGCAACTCTGTTGCCGGGGTCGATCTCGTTCAAATTCGCGCTCGTTATGCAACGAAATAATCGCAAATTGAGTCACTTATCATTTTTATTATTAAGTATTCTTTTGAAGACAAGGTGCGGTTTCACCTTCGCGTGATTACACCGTTCCGCAACTCGTCGTTTGCAAATGAGAGAGAAACATAATAATCTCTTGACTCTCAAGGCTCTCCGACACTCGAAACCGACACTGTCGATGCGCATTGTTACGTGAACCTTTAAATAAATAAGGGTTGCAAAAGTTTATTAAATAACAACCTGATCGGTCGTTCCGTGCAGCTTTAATGGATTGCAGTTTTACCTGCAGCGATAAATCTCTGGATAAGTTATTGCTAAAAAGGGTAATGCGATTTTGCATATAATAGAAGTTTAAATGAATATTATAGGTGTAGCCACAAAGGAATCGCATAAATCTTGCGATTTTCCTGTGATTCTCAAAGTCGATTCGAAGATACGAGGCAACGAAACGAAAGAAACAAGCGACGTATTTAGAAAGCATTTAGCGTATCATGACTTGCTTGCAGTGGCCAACAACTGTAATCCTAGCAGACGAGACGAAACGCAACAAAAAGAACGAATATTGCTGCGACCATTATGAAGACATCAATTGTTGGCTTATATTACTGTCTCCATCATCATCATCATCATCATCATTGCGGTTATTCTTCAATCTCAATTGAGATTAAATACTAGAAATTGTTCATTTGAATTCATTTAATGCATGAATCCACGTGAACGTATATTTATTTAGAGCTTATGCACTTTTTTTTTCGGAACAATAGTGAGCGATTGAGCGAAAAAAGAAGGTTTAGTGAGAGCGCAAATGACGAGATTGCATGATGAAGTTGCAGTTCAAGTACAATATTATTATTTAAAAAAAAATAGCCAATGAAAATGAAAGAAATGTCTGCATTGGGTCACTGGCATGGAGCATCTACGAGAAAGTTGTTTTATACTACATCCAGAAGACTTTCATATTATCTATTTTATTATATCAGTTAACATGTTTCATGTGTACTCATATTTCATGCAATTTGCACTTCATACATAAACATTTCTGAAAAAAAAAATACAATTAATTTATTTCATATTTATTAGTTTCTAGCATAACAATATTTATTGAAATAATTATATAATATAGTTGTTCTACTTATTTTTCATTACGCAACAAATAATTATATAAAATGTATATGTGTATAAGTTTTATTTTCAACTATTGAAAATTGAAAATGATTGAAGATTTAATATTTTTATTTTACGGATATAATTATTGTTTTTTTTTTGTTTATGCCTTTTGTAGCATCTGCAAAACATCTTTTATATTTCTTATTCCATAGCAAATCTGTTAACGAGACTCTCGTAGCAGTTAACGATAAACTTCTGTTAGTGCGAATTCGCAAAATTAAGTTTTACGCTACATTTAATGTTGCTTGAATCCTGGCGCCATTTCCTGCGGGCCTGTTTCACAGTCTCCATATTTTATACGACGTTTCGACCGTTAGAAAGTTATTTTTTTTTTCTTATTCAAAGATTCAAAGAAAAGAATTATCAACTTTTATATATCTAAACAAGTTTTATTATATATAAATATTACATTTACTTTCCTTGTTTGCAAATTTGTAATATCTAAATTACATAATATTTTTCTCAATTTAACACATTTAATATACTCGATGGCTGTTACTGCTTCATGGATTTAGTTTTCATTAAATTAAACTAATTAAAATGTTTCATTAATTTAATATTCGTGTAATCAATGCGCATAAATGTATTTGTCCATTTTAATTGTTGATACATGATACAAATGAACCTTCATATTCAATTAAATTGCGGAATGTACATTCAGCGTTATATTTTTCAGTTTATTAAATTTAATAAACTTTATCGACATTTTTTTACTGAAATATACAATACTGAAATATGAATTTTTTAAATTAATATTTTTTGTTGTGTTTCATTAAATGTAAGAAAATAAAATTTCAATTAATTCCAATTTGAGACTGGAATATTTTTAGAATTTCGTAATAATATTACAATTCTTTTCCTTAATTAATTTAAGTGTATTTTTATGTTGCAATAGTGGAATAGGAAGCAGTTGAATATATGTTTTTTTTTATTAGGTATCTTTTACATATCGCAATAGGATCGTGTTTCTTTTTTTGTTGGCGCTGCAAGTTATTTGATTATTTAAATATGATTCAATTTCGTGTTGCGTAATGAGTGCTGTTGCGTATACACAAATAAAAAGGGGAACAGGAAAATACGGTAAAAGCTTGTATCATTTTCGTCTGTGTCTGTCTGGTTTCGATGATGAAGTTTTTCTCCTTTATGCCTTCACGGTTCCGTGTTTTTTTTTTGTATATAACATTGATGCGGAATATGGAATTGATATTCGAGGGTGTCCGTAATGCTCCCCATACATTACGCTGTACGTATTAATGATCACCATAAATTTAAATGTGTTTGCGAGCGCCATACAATGTTTCAAAATTTGACAGATTATACGCGGAAGCAGAGGAGACGCGAAGATAAACGAGGTGAAGAGAAGCCAACTGCACAACATCATCCTGTGTAGAACTAACTTTCTCTGCTCCTCGCTCTATAAATACTTCGGCGCTAACATCACATCAATCATCAAATTAAAAAAAAAAAACGAAATGAGAGGAGACCAGAGCCGAGAGGATAAGCCTATGCGTTGTATGTGTTGTGTTATTATGCAGCAGGAGGCGACGCGAACGTTAATTAATCCGTCGGCGTTTATAAATTTGTTGTTATAATTAATTATATTTCGGGGCGAAAAAGGAGGTTGCCATTAATTTGAGCGCTGCTAAAGTGTCCCATTTAGACGAAAATAAATCACATGCAATTGAACGGGGCCGACCTTTTGACTCCAAAGTCAAGCACCTCGCGCGCAGCCATCTCTACTTTTATATCGAACCAGCAGCAGAAGCAGCAAGCAAGAACTACGGGCATAATCGTCCGCAATTTTTTAGAAATCTTCCATCATTTCTTCTATAAACGCTCTTAATTCATCACCCCTTCTGTTTATATTACGTAATTTTCAAATTTCTACGTTGACATTATTCCGTATTATTCCAACTATCTCGCTGATTGCACACTTTTATCACTCCCTCCGATACTTGTTGAGCCCATTTCTAAACACGAGTAAGTTATCTTTATAAATGGGTACTTTCCCAACCAAAACACCACCTGCCACTTGCCTCCATTACACTTAACAAACTTATATTCTCAACTGCATCTCTGAACTTTACTTTATTTTTATTTATGAACTTATAAATTCCCATTAAATTATATATCAACAGTTTACCTAATATTTAAATGTATACAATTTGTTACAAAGTTTTTCTCATAAAAGCCGTATTTTTTTTACTCATGTTTAATGTGACATATCATTAGCAAAGGATCAAATTAAAAATATATTAATTAACTTTCAAAAGTTTTTAAATTGTTTGATATTTTTGTAAAAATTACAATTATTATTTTGTTATTATGAAGCAATCTAAAGTGAGTATCCAAATTTATGATTTGCGTTTTCAAAATTACAAATATTAGGATCAAAATTTTCAATATAATTTATTATAAAACATTTCCTAAAATTGCCATAATGTATGGTGATGTAATCATAATATCGTTATTTCGAGCAAAAAGTGCGAGCGCAAATCGAATTATTTGCGTATTATACTTAATATTTATTTTAATCTAACCGCGCACCCGGCGCGTCCACCACAAAATGGGAAATGATAACGCGTTTAATATGGGTAGTTTGGCCAATTTAATGTTGCCCCTTCCTAGTGATTTGCATAATTCTGTTTCGTAATATTATGTTTTTGTTTCGTTATGGATGTCACGAAAGTCCCATTACATCACATTAAATATTACAATTCTTAGACATTAGTATTTTAACCTTTTATATTATATATATTATTTTTTGTTAGTTTTTTTTTAAATTAATAAATTTTTTAATTTTTGTAAAATTGTGTGATTATCAAAAATATTTTTTAATTGAAGTTGAAAATCGTAAATTTGATTTAAAAGTGAAAATGATGTAACGAGTGAAATAATAATTTATTGGTTAAGATATAAATTTAATTTGTTTATAAAATAAAAGTGTTTTGTGCACTTAGCGCAATTGTATTTGCAAATATAATAAACGAGTTTAATAAAACGTGGAGGCATGTATATTTGCACTAAAAATTTATTAAATTTATAGGGTACTTGGTTAGATTATAAAACATTTGTACAACTACGTACAATATTGGCATAACATGTATGCGGATATTCCCTTTTGATACAGTATTATGTAAATCCCCGGGGCGAAGTTGCATATTGTAACAGTCCTGTTTGCCATTTACATTATACATCAACAAATATGTAATGTATTGTATACTTGCTGTGCGACATCCGCCCTGTCGTCGATGTTTGATTTCGTTGTGCATGGAATGAAAATTTTCTTTTTGAATTTTGCATCGTTAAAAATACAATTTCGTTTCTGTTTCAGCAACTGATTACACAAGAGGGTCAAAGTCCAACGGTATTTTCCCATATGTGGGTGTACGATCAGTACAAGCACACATGGGGCAAGGCTTACTTGCTGCTGAAAGACAAGAAGCTCTATTATTCCCTTAAAGTGCAAAGTCTGGCGAAGTTCGTGAGGACGTCGAAGTCGGTGAACTCGGTGAGTCTTTTTATATATTACACACTAACACACATCCGTTCATCCGTACGTATGTATGTACACATGTATGGTGGATGAAGCGAGGCAGAGCTACAGTGAGAGAGAGCGGGAAGGATAGCTTTTATCGATTGGTCGAGAGAGAGCTGGTTTTGGTGTGTGTGTTTGTATGTGGAAGGCAGGTTCCCTTTTACACGCATTTACACCTCGCCTGCTTCAGAAGCAATTATACCGAGAATATCGATATACGTGAACAACTTACAGAATTGAACTGTACGGGTAGTAGTAGTAGCAGCAGTTCATTGGGATCTAATAGTTTCAGGGATTCAATTTACCCGTAAGATACTACGGGAATTATCTTGCTTTCGGGGGGATTCATTCCAGTGATTAGATAAAGAGGGTGGTGCGGTTACTGTTTCGTTCAATTAAAGCGGAATTATCTTGTTAATTTCTTTTAATTGCCGTCGGCTTCGACCTTTATTGCCTACCAGGACTTCAGTATGGATCTACACAATATTTTGCTACACTCACTGAAATCCAAAACAAACCAACATTTTATCAATCTTATTAAAATAATTAAAAATTAGCTATTAATTAACATAAATAATAATGTTACTTCACCTTAAAAAATATAATATTTATATTTTCATTAAAATTTAAAATAAATTATTTAAATACTTCATCTTAACATTATAATATATTTTTTTAAACATCTCAACAATCATCTTTTTTTCATATACTTTTTATAGTAACTATTACATGATAATTTTTTATAAGATGTTATTTTTAAAAAAATATTTTTTAATTCAAATCGAAACAAAAAAAATACCATTCGAATACTTTATGAATAGAAAATGTGATAATAAATATTAAGAATGTAACTTACAAATTAACAACAACAAAAAACTAATTTATTTTTATTCTCAAATTTGATTAATTTTGAATACGAAATCTAATCATTTGTTAGGTTAAATGTTTAGACTTATGTCGTAACACAACTTTAGTAACTAAAACTTTGCCACTCTAACATCTTCAAAAACATAATTTCAGACAATTCCCTAAACTTGAAACAGACGCACATTAAACATACAGATGAGCATCCTACACATTTTGCTGTAATTATTTCAATAAACTACATATTTCCAATGAGAGAGCAGCTGTTGTCAAGCAGGAAGTTTAGCGACTGAATTAATTATATAATAATATTAAAAAAACGGAATGGAGGAAGTGCAGATAGCATATTTGGTTAACTGTCACTGAATCGAATTAGATTATGCTGATGCGCTTCAATTAATTAGATAATTATTAAATGAATGCGGAAAGGCGTGTAATTGGATAATTAAATGAATCTTCGAGATGTCGAAATAATTGGTTTCATCGTTGATGCTTACGTGGCACTTATTTGACGCACCCCCCCAATTCTTATAATTGCTTCACGAAAATCCTAATATTGTCAAGTTACAATTGATTTGAGTCAAGTGATAATCGTCAAGACGAATACTTTATTACTTAAGTGATGGATGTATATTAATTTTTTTTCTTTAATCTTAACACGGAAAGTGTGAAATTTCTAAATGAAAGTAGTATTGTAACCGAATGGATTATTTATTTTTAGAATTGTGTTTGTATTTAATACCAATAGTGCTTTATTGTAACTTCCATTTTTGTGAAAGTGAATTAATAATCTATTATTATATTTTCTGAGGTCAATTTTTTTTCATGTATGAATTATTTATTTGAAACATGTGTTTTTTTTTCTATCCAGCTTTTAGTACAATGGCAGAGGAATATTTAAGTTTAACCTCGTCAAGAAATAGAAGATTTACATTAATTATAGAGTTTAATGGACGTTGAGAATTACCCAAGATAAACAATGGTATAAAAATGTTAATGTATTTATTCATAATACATGTATTTTATAAATGTGTAATGCATTTATAATAAGTAAAGTACATATTTTAATACGTTTGCTCATGAAAAATTATTATAACGATATTTTATGTCTGTGTACTTTTGTCCTTCTTTGGTTTCCTATTTTTTGTGCAGTACGTTCTACGTATTTTGTTTCGTACTGCTAAAATTTATTAGTCTAGCAAGTTTGTCACGTATACCCTTAGCACCCTATTCACATTTTCGCCTTGTTGTTTTGTATATGATATAATTATAAAATAATTCGTTATTTAGCAACGCGCAGAAGGATCGATATAGCTGAAACCGAGAATTAACGCAGCATACATTCAGTAATTACGTAAACACGACGCCGGTCCTTGGCGATCCATAATCAATTATTTAGATAATCCAATGAATATAGAGCCCTGATTATGAAGCAATTTCAATTAATTTTTATACATGTAATATTTTGGATAATGCAAGTAACAAATAGACCATCTTGGAATTTATGATTTGAACCGTAATGACAGCAGCTGCAACCGTATAAAATGATACATGCAGCAATGTTTTTTCTCCCCGTTTCTCTCTAATATTTGTTGGAATACATAAACATGTGCATATGTATTTATATTGTGTATTCCTCCAGTATAATATAATGGGATGGCGGCTGGAGGAGCCGAAGCAGTGGCAGCTGATGCATGCTCCTTGCCCATAGAAATGTATGTACTTTCGCGATACATGTTTTTGCCGCAAATCCCGTACTTGGCACAAAGCAACCCCTTTTTTCGTGCACGTGTCGTGGAGATTCCGAGAACGGGGAAAATATCGTTCCTATATTCATTTCGGTACACATGTCCGACTGGAAGTGACGTGAATGGGGCGACGACCGTTATTAATGGATTCCGTTTAATAATCCAAACCAGAATCGATCGTGCAATTTTTATATTTCCACTTGCTCACAACCATTCCCTTCCCATCTCATCCCTCTCGTTTCTCTATCTGCCATCACCAACGACGGATTTGTCGATACTCCTCGCATCACCTAACACATTGTCCAACCTCTGAGAAGGAGTGTGCTCATTTATTATCTTCTACCAAATAATTTTATTATATAACAGTTAATATATTTTTTAATTCATTACAATCTGAATAACTATAAATAAGTAAAAAAATAAAAAATATATTGCTTAGTAAATAACTTACAATAAGTAAAGTGTAATTAATTGTTAGAACATATTTATTTTCAAATAATTTAAAAATAAAGCGCATTAAATCGTGTTCATATAATAGTGCAATTGATTAGCAGCAACGGGTGATTCGTTGTGACGCAGACGAAACGCGTTTTCATAACCTTATAAGGATTATTTTATTATTCGCAGCTGATTTTTCGTGACGTATACATTTTCGTATCCATATAAGTCAATTTTCAATTCTTTTTTTTATAAATTCTGTTTCCAATAAAATTTACTTAACAATTTAATAACATTAAAACATGAGTCTCAAAAAAAATAGTTATTACATTTTATTATTTTCTTAACATTATCGAGAAATTCTTAAAATTAATGTACGCGATATCCGATTAAAACTACTAAATTGCTTCAAAAATCAATTATAAACTTTCCAATAAAATGGGAATATTTTTTATGATTTAACTTTTGGAATTTTTTTAATAATTGTATATTTTTTATTATTGTTATATGTAAATATTTCATCATTTTCATTTAATATCAAATTTATTTAATATTAAAAAAAAATGCAGAAAAGTTGTGAAAGTTCAAAAAAGTTTTTGATAGATTATAAACCATAAGTAATTCTGGTCATGAATATTCAGATTTTTAATTAAATTCGTTTCGTTTTAACTTTTTCGTTGAGAAATCGAATTCCATGCTGCACGAGTAACGAACGCACTGTGGATGGAAATGAAAGAGTTTGATCAAATTATGAACATGCAAACAAATTAGTGCGGTGTTTGGAAACTGTATAGCTGTAGTACAAGCAGGAATATGAAATGCCATATACAAATGATTCCAGCGAATTTATTGCACTGCTGTCTGTATGTGCACGCACGATGAGTGCAACATCCGTGCTGCTTTCGCCACTGTCGTCGTCGACTCCACTGACAGCTGCTGTACACTAATTATTGAAATGTATTTTAAATGTCTGCGCGCCGTTTTTAGTTTTTGAATTCGCAAATATTAATTCGGCAACAGATGCGTTTTGTGATCACCGGAAACGTACTGTCAATAAATTAGCAACTTGTTCCATTTTTATTTTTTTTTTTATGAACGGCAAATCCCATTAGGAGTTTGCGACGGGAATGTTTTATATTATTTACGATTCTTTCCTGTCCACGAAAATGTTGCATTTGCGTGCCACAATATCAGTTGACATAAGTTATAGCGTTTCAGAATGAATCACACCGCATAGAAATAACTATATTCAGCACTATACACGTCTTAAAAAGATTTATTCACTAAATCCCTAAGAATTTAACAATTGCGAATGTAATAATTCAAGTACATCTATTTTAAGAAATTAGTTTCCTATTTTGTCTTTTTCAAATAAAGTGAATCATTTTAGTTCTTGTAGATGGTATCAAATCTATGTTAAATTAGACTTCCAAGAAATTGTATTTCTTTCGAATCACAATGGGGTAGTCCACGTGATATTGCATGGTTTCTGGCTCCGAGAAATACGGAGAAACGGAAACGGCCATGACAACATGAAATATGTATGTCTATAGTAGAGAAAAGAGGAAAAAGTAACACGAAATACCGCAAAGACTAATCATTGAAACTAAAAATAATGTTCGCTTTAAACTAAAAGTAACATCAATTTTGAAAATACTCAAATAGACGATTGATTAATATTGGTATAATGGATTTGTTAACGATTTTATTAAAGATGGTTTGTTTTCAACGAGATGAAAGGGATGGGTTTATAAAAGAAAAGTATTGCTTTTAGGAAAACGTTGAAATAATTTGAAATAATCTTGTTTCAAAGGAAATATACATTTTTATTTAATGTAAGCTTTAATAAAAAAAATTACGATATATTTAATTAAGTTTGAATATATTAATTAAATATATCGATTTTCATGTATTCAGGCTATTCAAATACCCATATATTTATTAATTAAAGCTAAATGAAAGGTCAAGAGCTTCAACCTTTTCAATCTATGAATTACAGTGCTATTGTCTTGTAAATTGCCTCTAGAATAATTTAATTAATGCTTCAGTTTATTGGAAACTATTTCATTATTATCAAAATATAAATTTATAAGATGCTTTAAAGATCACCAGTAATTTAGTATTTTTAAATGTTTCAATTTAATATTAAAGTTTTTAATTATTATTATGCTTTGTACGAATGTAAATTTTGTTTAAGTTTTTGTAATGTATTTAAGTAAAATTGAATTGAAGTAAAATGGATTTTGTTGAAGTAATGTACAAATAATATAAAAGCGGCTTACATTTCCCTTGATACTTTGTACTACTTGGAGCGTCTTAATGCTGTGAGCTGTATTCCCGTTTTATTTATATAAGTGTGAAGAAATGCTTTTCACGAATCGATAATATTTAATCTAAATTGTTTCCCGTGGTAAGATTAACATAAACTTTGTGCTTTATGTACTTTGATAAATTTAAATACGCACGGAATTTAATATTCTGCAGTTATAGTCCAACTAATTTAATCTCCGATCCAAGCGAAGATAAGCCTCTATAAAGGGGATACTTGATATTGCGGTTAGTAGCAGTAATTTCAATTTACTACGAGGATCAAAACTAACCAACCTTTGTGTATTTTACATAAATTTGAATCGCAATCCGGCGTACGTTATTTCCATAAAATTCATTGATTATTAAACTAATCCTCTTCAAAGAGTAGAGCTTTCGCAATTACGTAAATTATTATGAAAAATAAAACTCGTTATGATATTATACTTTAATTAAACGCAACTACACATTCTTTCTCATCTGCTTCTGTCGGCTCGTTAATTTTTCTTCTTATAAATCTCGAATGCGCTTATGTTTTGTGTTTTTTTTTTTAATGGAAATAATTAAGATGAGAACTGTGCAGCGAATATGTACACATGTCACGGAGTGAAATAATTTGTGTTTTATAAACGAGTAAAAAGTGTGTAATCATTCCCAGTCTCTGTCCTTACTCCCTTGGACAAGCGAGAGTAGCGAGGATTGGCTTATACACTTTCCCGGCAATCTTGTGTAATTTAAACATCATTATAGAGCAAAGTGAATGTGATATAAATAAAGAAAATGTTAAAAAAAAACATAATATTGTCATCATCGTTATAATCATTCTTCTTCTGTAATGACTTCGATATTATAATAATTGTACGTATTATACCATGCACAATCAAATATAATTATTTTATATAGACTAATTTCAAATCGGTGGCACTTAACTTTTACTATTCCCATTTTTTTCGGGATAAAATTATAAATTTGAACAAATTTCAAGGAAATGTTTACAGAAAATGTTTCAGAACGATAAATTCGTCTACTGATTATTTATTTATTATTTCTTTAAGAATAAAATTTATTTATAAAATATTTAGTTGACTTATAAAGAATATTAAAAATTGTGGAAATAAATGTTTAAATAAAAAATTAAATGTTGTTTTTGCTGTGAAAATATATAATTTTATACAATTAATTTATTATAATACTAATAAATCTTGAAAATAAATAATTTACATTTGTAAATGAACATCTGCATCGGTTCTAGCAATACTAGTGAATAGGCGGATAATTACATTAGTTGGAAACTTGCAAATCATTTCCGTTTAATTTGAAAATACATCCTGCTGTCATTGGTTTCCTAAAAAAAATATATAATAATGGTAGATGTAGATTTAATAATGCTCGCAATTAAGATTTCACTTCGTAATAGGGTAAAATGTAATGTAGCGAACTTTTTTTTCGCATCTTTTGTATTTACTGTATTCATTAACTTCTCTCCCCATCTTTAATATAAAACTAATTGACGGGACAATAACTTTTAATTATCCGCTTCCCCTGCTCATTAGTATTCTCAATTTACGATGCACTAAAAAAATATATATATATTTATAGTAGTCAAGTTCATTCATTTTTATTCTTCTGTGGGAAACTTAACATACGCAAAGTGATCATTCATTCGCCTATTTAAATACATTTAAGATATTCTGTAAATTCTGAGTGCGATGTGTGGTGGTGCCATCCATTTTCCACATAAATTACACTTAAATATCCCTACTTCCTTCTTCCTCCACACATAAAGTGAATATTTTACATAAATCAAGAACGAAAATTTCACAAGAAAATTTCAGGTGGTGGACGTCTGAAGCGTCTGCGATCGAAAACATGTTATTCGATGTCTTAAGGAAAATTTATGAGGTTCTATTCTATTTCGTTTTTGTCCTCGAATCGATTTTACAATTTGAGATGTTTTTCTCACAGCCAGCGTGCCATCCCTTTTGTACAAACGTCTCATTAAGACGATTACGTTTCTATGTGATCAACGGAAACCATTTTTTTTTGCAGACTCACACCTTCTCATCGTTAGCTGGAATATTATATTAATATTTTAAACTTCCGTTTAAGTTAAAAGGAATTTTTTAGCAAGTATTCACACAAAAAACATTGTTAACATAACTTAAAATATTAGAATATCGTGCATTTTTATACATATTTCAGTATATTTTTTATATTTTATCTAAAAAATGTTACGTATTATTATTCTTTGCATTGTTGCAATGTTTAAAAATTAAATTATTTAATATGTGAATTTTAAAAATATTTTTCTTATTAAATAATGGAAAATAATTTTTGTAATGATAATTTGATTTTGATTGTTTATTATTATTTTACTTCTTGAAAAATCCTAATTATATTAGAGACGTATTTTACAAATCTTTATTGTTAAAGGTTCTATACTACATAAAATGTCTTCTTTAGAAATATCTTTTATTGTGCCAGAGTTCCTGAAAAATCGAAGCGCTGGGGATAAATTCGTTTCAATTTCGTCTTCTTCGTTCAATAACAATATCTTGTTATCTAACAAGCGGCTTCAAAGTAATTTAAGATACTTGTTACATTTCTTCCAAATATTGTTAACCTTGTTTATCATTTTCATAAATTTATGATATTAAAATATACTAGTATTATCTACGCGTTACTTCGAAATTTATAGTTTTTTTTAACCGGTAAACTGCAAATATTTTATGTCAAAACCGGTATTCTTTAAAATATTATAATTTACAATATCCTATTAAGCTTTAATAAATTAACAAAAAAAATATTTCTTCATAAATAAAGCAAAATCGATTCTCATGGGTTTTGCTGGCTAAACCTGTATTGTCATATATTGTTCATTACAGCGAAGTTTTGTGAAACAATAATATTGGTAATGGTAGTTTTATTCAACTGAAATAAATTATAATCATCTTCTTAATGCAAATTCCTAAACTTTAGAGGATTGTGCAAAATTTGGACAACATATGAAAAGTTGATATATAAAATTAATTTTCAAATAATAAATTTATGTGTAATATTAACTAAATCTAAAGCTTCTGCAGCTAATTTTATGGGTACGAAATTACCGTTATTTTTTGTCAAAATTTAATTTCGGTGAAACCATAATTGTGAACGATACGTATTATATATTAAATTTAGTCTTTTTCTTAATAATGGAGTCAAAATCAGAGAATGGGAGAAAAGGTTTGTAAATTTTGTGTTACTTGTATGAAACGCGAGTGAAATTGATGAATGCGAAAATCGCATCGAGGGGCGGTTCGAGCTATTCTCTTTTTCTGTTGGTTCTGTATTGTATAATCATCATTAAGTTTCTTTTTCTGAAATAAAATCGAGTTAAATAGAGTTCGGGGGGATATAAATAATGCCCTGGGTGCAAGTTTTAAGTAGTGGTTATGGAAGAGTTTGTGTATACAAAGTTGCAGATTACATTTTAATAATGGAAAAGGGTTTCGCGGCATATAATTGGCATTGTGTTGGATTCGAAGGTGAATAAATAATGTAAATTGCACTCGCCTTCGAAGCGAATGGAGCAGAGGCTGGAAGGAAAAGAAAATAAAGAGTTGGATGGATGGTTGCATGGTGGGGAAAGAGGAAGAAGTGGATGAGAAGGAGGCGAGAGCGGTTCGAAATGGGCGAATAAGTTGCAAATAATGATGTGAATGGAGAAACAGAAAGAAATTGCCCGGGCCTTCGCGAAATGTCAAACGTGGACACAATGCGATATGCAAATGTGCACCACGAGATCCGAGGAGGATGCGACTTAATTTTCAATCAATCTGCACCCCGGATCCATTTCAATTGCAAATTTAACAGCGGGACATCCGATGCACATCCCTAACTGCATTATGTAATTGATGGAAATTTGTCGGAAACTGTGGAAAATCTATTAGAATACTAGTAGAATAAACTTACTTGGCAAGTATCGTGAGAAGTAACCGAATAGTTTTTGTACCATCGATTTTATAGTTGGTCCTAATGGATATATCTATAATGATTAATTTATAAATCACCACTGGACATTATTGCATGAATGCAATATTAATGAAATGAATATTCAATACATAACGTGTTGACCGAAATATCTATATTTTATATAAATTGCATATTCAAACATTTTTTTTTTTGTCACGCCACGATATTATAAATTTTCTATATTTCATAAAAAAAATCATTCCGTTTGTTGTACCTCGAATGATTTATTTGCGGCATTTAACGGAAATAAAATTAGCATTGGAATTTAGTGATATTGTTATATGAACACATAAATTTCATTTGAATTATCTTCATATTTTTTGGCGACACAAAAACCATGATGAAATTTGAACTTCAAACTTTGTAACTTGAATAAAAGAAGATTGTAGATTATTTCTATTATATATATTTTTTTTTAATTAAAATGCAGAATTAATTAATATGATTGAGTAAACAACGCGTTTTGAATTAAATAAAAGCGAAGATGTAATAAACGTACGGTTGCACTTTTTTTCCGGTCTGTAAATCTGTATTAACGTAGGAGTAGATATAAATCACTTTTGCAAATCCCCTGTCGTTTACACACATGAAATGCCCTGCAAATCTGCATTGAAATTTACGTAAATAAATCTTCCAGCTAGAAAATTATTCTTGATACAATTCAAACGTTTCAATTTATATAATTACCAAATACATAATTTGTATAATATATAAAATTTGCAAAAATATATAAAATTCCATCAATTTCAGAAATCCTTTTAAAAAGGGCTATTTTATAATAAAAAATATTTTTTTGTATACATTCTTACAAAGTTATTAGAGAAATTCCAAGAATCTCATAATATTTTAAATTAAATTTCCGAGAGAGGAGAAAGCTCGAGTTCTCGTTGTATCCTTTGTACTGAAATGCCGATTAAAGCTTGTTGAATGGAGATTGTATTGGATAAGTACATGAAATAATTAAGGAAGCCGTCGATGAAATATCGTTAAATTCGATAAGGATAAAATTTGCATATCAAATGATGGTGATGATTTATGTGAAAGGGAAAAAAAGGTTTGCATTTTTCTTTATTGACTAACTACTGTTTCCTCTATATGTCTTTAGAGTTGCTGTGATATTGTTGGAATAACTGTTCCATTTGATTGGAGACGTTTTAAAGCAATCTTATCGAAAGCTTTTATTTCCAACGACGCGAACCTAAATGGAAATCCTAGAATAACGGTGGCACCGTTTTTAGTATCAACTTATAAATGCATTTTGTCTGTTTCCAAGGAAGGCAAGGCAGGCACACGATGAAGACTATCTCGAGTCTTAATTAAAATTTCCTCCTAAGTTATTGGTGCTATGTAGAACACATGTACGGTTAACGCTGTTTGTTCTTATCCGCTTCAGTTTACGTTTGCGAGCTGAGCTGATCCCCGCTTTTCTCGGCTATTTCCACTTAAAACACACAGATAACCCGGATCCGTTACTCCTAAATGCAATGCCATTGTACATATAAAACACAGTCAAGTTGATTGTTTTTGCGGCGGATATAAAAATGCTCTTCTCGTCTGTCAGTTTGGTAAATGCAATATGCTTGAGTCGTTCGTTCTGTCCGTGTCATTTAAATGTATCCTCCGTATCAGTCAACCCAATTTGAGTCAGTATTTCAAAAAATTGCACCTCGGATAGGATGGGATGGGATTTGATGAGAAGGTATGTTTTGGTACATCCGCCTGGATATTGATTGCCGGCGGCTCGAGTTCGTGGCGTGCCCGACGCGTTACGTAACGATTCGCGCGAACGCCCTTGTTTGCAATTGCTATCAGTTGCAAATGCGAGTCTGCATTTGAGCAAAGAAACCGTGAAAGCATAATAAATGCCTCCGCAAAACAAATACGTGTGCATCTGATTTGCATACAGGGTGTCCCATATTTCGATCAATTTCAAGGATTATTCTCGAGCGTGTAATCTTATGAAACACACTATTCGCATAAATATGCAAATGTGTGCATTCCTAAGGATACAAAAAAAAATACGACGATGCATACTCTGAAATTTTACCATAATCGGAATGTGCCAATCAGACACTTTTATACTTAGCAATATTTATTGTTATGTTTTTGTTATTGCATTTTCTAAATATTTATTTTTTTTTAATGTTTACTTCCTTTAAAAAAAATAAAATATATATAAAATATATATTTTCATCTTCAAATAGCTAGAAATAATTTGCGTTTTTTCTTTCTTCTAATATTGGCTGAATTCTCATATTGACTTTAAAATCGTGTCAGTTGGAGAAAATTAAATTCGATATATTAAATTCACTTTCATTTTCTTTTTGAGGATGAACGTAAGCCGAAGGAAAATAAATATAAAGGGAAGAGTTCATATTCTCTTACTTTACGTCCTCCCCCTATACTTTATCTTTGATATTCCAATTCTACGGTTCTGTCGTCTTCGCACTGGATCTAATCGAAATCATTGTAGATTGGGGGAACTCTCTTTTTTTTCAGAGCTATAACCGTTTCCAATCGATATAGGTGAAACATTTTCTACTTTTTATATTTTCAAACAAAAAAATATTTATTATAAATAAATATATAAATATAACAAAACAAAAAATCAAATATGTATTAAGTCGATAATATTAAATAGTTACAACAAGGATTTCGGTTCTACATATTTTATAACGCTTTCCCCCATTTCCCTGCATTCAAAGCACTTGAATAAATCGATTTTATTTTTCAGATTCATTTCCGTCCTCTGATTCATTTCCCCTTCGATAAGAAAACTCGGAATTTTCCGAATATTATTATTTCATCATTTTCTATTGCGAAATAATTTTAACATTATTGCGTTATAAAATCGTTTCATTGCTATATTTATTACCTTAAAACCTTACCTTATTAATCTTAAAAATAATCAAATTAATTTAGTTGACACCAATATTTCAAAACTAATTAATTTCTTCCATATAATAGATTTAAATGAATATCAATAAATTTATGCATCATTCAAAATTAACATAATTATTGCATCACGGTTACTGCATATTTTGCAAATTCGAACAAACTTTAAAATTTTATTTTTTTGATTCAGACAAATACTTTATTGCGTGCGGATTGTGAAAATGTATTTTATTTTATACGTGGAGCATTTAATAAATTGAATTTCATATTCATAGCTTTCTAGAGATCAGCCGGTGACAAGAGAAATCCAACGCCCACTCCTCCATCTCGTCCCAGGCGTGAACTCGCTTCAAAATTTCAATTTCCTTATTATTTACGGTATTTATTGGAGGGCTGAGAAAATCCCCTTGTATTTCCATTTCGACGTGAAATAAACGACAAGATTAAATGAGAAGCAGTTTGTTTCCACGACACATCTCATATATTTATATTTTATTGACTTTTGACCTAGTTTTTGCTTCAATTGGAAATATATATACAATGCGATTTTAATTTTTCTTTATGTAGGTTAGTTGAGGTTACATAGCTAGTACATTCGCATCATGTGCAAATAGCTTTGTTTGTAAAGTTAACTTGTTTGCAGCACAGTTTTCACGTTTACGTTGATTGCAAAATATTGTGTTGAAAAAGTGTAATAAATTTTGTCATTAAATGGGCCCAACTTTAATGGTATTTTAATTTGTGGTAATTTAGGAGGAATTGCCTTAATTGATGGTCCAATCATTTAATCTAGCCTGAAATTGAAATATCAATTGCAGTAATGATCATACTTTCAATTTTAAAGATAGAAACCTTGCAAATTTATATATAATTCAAATTGTATTAGATTTGATTTCAACATTTTAATATAAATATTTGTGGTTTATTCATTATATTATTTTATTCCAATTTATATTTTGTCTGCAACTTTAACAAAATTAAGATGATTTTATTTGATGAAATTTCAACTGTGAATTTTGATTATCCGGTAATCGATAAATATTTTTTAACTTTATTTATAGTTGTTTTATTTTTGTCACATTACTTAAATATTGTTATATGAATATAGGAAATGTAAAGTTATGTAAAAATGAACGTGTGTATTTGAACATTAAATGTGTTGTGCTAGTACAAGCTGTGAGTAATTGCATAAGTTATTGTGAGTTAGGTAAGGTTATGTCAATTGCTATAATAGAAACATGTATTGCGTTGCACGGTCGAATTATAAAATATTTATGTTGGTCGAGTTTTTGGCACGATTTTTATATATGAATTACAGCTCCGCTGTCCATGCGTGCAAAACCATCGAACCATACAGAGAGGAGTATTTATATTTAAACGCATTGGAAATGAGCACAACAGGACGAGAACTGAAGCCGTTCTAAATTTAAAATAAATTCCGATAGGTTAGTTCCTCTGGTGCGATCCGACGGTCTCCTCCATTCTTCCTCTCCGTCTCTCCGATGTATCCGTTGTATCATCATCATCATCCTGGGCCGAACCTCGCTCTCGCCGTGCGCTTTCCACTTCGCTTTCGGATACTTTATTTTTCTTCTCTTCTGGCCGAAGTGAAACGAATTGAGTTAGGTCGTTGTTTAATGCGAAGAAAAGGAAAAGTTGGCGTTGCGCGTTGCCGTGCAGAGAGTATTAATCAATCATCCGCCAGTTGGATGCGAAAGATATTATCCCCAGTCATCATGACTGGTCACTTTTCAAGTCATCAAGATAAAATCTTGGAGCCGATACATTGTATATACTTTGTAGCTTTATACATTGCAACCGTGTTTTAGCACGCTTAATAATCCAGCGGCGTCGCGGTTTTTGCATTTGAAAATTCAATTTTGCATTGCGCTGTTTTCCTTTCCTTCCTTTATTATAGCAACAGGGACAGTCTGCACGAGTACGTGCACGCTTTGAAGTCCTGAAAACTAGTTATTCCGGTGATTATTTAAATGCAACCCAACATTTTTCACGTAAATATCGAATTATCGTGCGCTTATGAATTTAATTCTGTATCAATCTACTCACATTATACACTTTTTTTAAACGTATAATAGATTAAATATTTGCATAATAATCGTGAAGCCATTGCATTATTTAAACTGATCCATCCAGTAAAGAGAAGATAACAACTATAGATTAAATTAAAAATATTGTTTGTAAAAGTTGCTTTAGACCATCATTTTTGAACCAAAGAGCCAATATTGCCTATTAAAAACGTTTTGGGAGCCATATATTTTCTAATATAAAGATCAAAATCATGCTTTGAAAATTAAGAGAAATTATTTGATTTTCTATTTTCATTCTAAAGAGGTTTTGCATTGAATTTTTAAAAGTAGTAATCCATTAATTTAAATTTTCATAACATTCATAATAATAGAAAATATTTATTAATAATTATATTTTATCCATGCAATAATAACACAGTCATTATCAATTTTTTTTTTGCTACTAAATATTTCTGGTTAGTATTAGCTGATCCCTCTCGTAAATAGCATTACGTTTGATCTCAGCGGAGGTCGAGGTAACGTCTCCTTGAAATTTCACCTTGTCCTTGTCCTTTATATATAATTTTGTACAATTTTTATTCACTTTTTTCCGCGTGTCATTTAAGTAATTTTTTTTATATATTCCTCAATTGCATTAAGCATTTGTATAATCCGCTATATGTATTCTCCTAGTATACAATCCTCTCATTTTTTTTTTGTAAAACTCATTTAAATAAGAAATTATTATGTTCTAAGTGGTTTTAACCTTTTTTGAATTCGTCACGTGCAGCTAGATTTAGTGCTCATTTAAATTTAATTCGTGTTTTACATATAAAATGCATTCAAATAAATTTAAAGTAATTAATCAACAGTTTTAATTACTTCATTTAGACAATTTCGAGTTTACACTCTCAAATTTGAAATTATTGTGATCTAAGTGCTTTTAATGGTATTGCATTCATCACTTTCAATTTATTTATATTTTTTTTATATTAAATTCATTCTAAGAAAATTCAAGAATCGTGTAGTAATTAATTAATCAATCACACAGGCTTCGCGTTAAGTGATTAATAGTTAATTAGAAATTCATGCTAATTATGTTTAATTTTTGGATCGTTTCGTTGGACCGCCTAAAATTAATTACATACAAGTTTTAATTAATTATTGCTAGAGCAATGATATGTAACTATCGTCAGTAAAGAATGTGACTACTTCATTACTTTCATTTGTATATTCATTTCTTATATAATTAATTAAATTTCGTTGATTTTTGAATTATTTTATTTTTTGCTTGTATAATTTTGTTAGTGTTTCATTTTGCTAGTCATTTTTTTGTATAATGAAAGTTTTTATAACGGTAATCAAACAAATCTCAAATATAATAAAAATAAATTTATATTTGTTATATAATAAAATTATATTTTCTTATAAAAGTAGTCAAAAATGTACACAAAAATGAATATCATTTAACAAGATCTACAAAGTAGGTCTACTAGACAAATAAAAAATGTTTGCCATATAATTATTATAAATACAATCGTTTCTATAGTAAATAGTATGTCTCAAATAGAAATAGAAGACGTATATTCCGATTTAGATATAAAGAGTCAGAGGTGCCACAGGGTAGTGTTTTAGGTCCTATCCATTACCTTTTATACGCGGGAGACATTCCTGAAACTAGCAACATTTGCTGATGATACAGCAATCTTGGTATCGCATTATAATTAGGGTGTAGCATCTGAATATCTTTATATAAAGTAGTGGAATGGTTCAAAAAGATCTGCCAACCATTTAGACTTGCATCTTGATCGAAGGTTTTCCTAGAAAGGTCACATTTGGTCTAAGAGGGGATAATTACTTAGTAAATTATACTACTTATTAGAACAAAGAGTAATAATGAAGTCAGTATGAATGTATGACATTTAATATTGGGGTACATCCAGCAAATCAAACATACAAAAGATCCAAAGGTTACAATCAAATTATCTAAGAAATATTATCACATAAATATTTACCAATGTTTAGTAGCTGTAACTATCATTAGATTTACTATATAGATTTAATTAAATTATTCGTGTTTATAAATATAAAAGTGATAAATATCTAATAGGACAGTTTATTCATTAAATGTTAGCCCTGATCAAAGTTACTTGTTGTTCAAGTTGTGAATAAAACTATTACGACATAATATAAAAATAATACTCGACTACGTATTTTCAAGGAATGAAATGAATATAAACTGGTGGTATTTTACTGTAGTTTTGATTAGGGTAGGTTAGGAAAGAGAATCAACAAATAACAAACACTTTGTGTGAATGCAAAAATAGCATGTCGTAATTTATTTAACTCTTTTGCGAGTGGATGTGTATTTTTCCATTTGATGGAGAGAACATTGCGAAAATATTTGGGTCGCGATGTATGCGCGTCGCCAGAAATAATATCGTGTAGCGTAGCAATGTGTTCGAGCGCGCGATATAATGATAAAGTGGAAGATAGAATCTGGGCTGAAAGAAAGAAATATAAAAAGGAAGGTGGAAAGAAGAAAGACGAACGGTCGTCCATGCAGCAGAACTTTTCGATGTGTATAGCCTCATAGATAAATAAATGTGAAAAGCTTATGATTGGCACTGTCAAATCGGAACACACGCCATAGTTCAGCGAACTCCAAGTTTCTACAACGTGTGTTCCACATCCGACATTACGATTGTACCCAACAATAAAACCCACCGTAATTAGCACCGCCACACCTACGCTATTCACCATATACCATTTCATATATTAATATAAATATACACATTTTTTTTTGTTGTTTCTCCTTCACCATATTTCCTTGCTTCATCGGTCCTAAAAGGTACTTAACATCGGTTTTACGAGCGCTTTCGAAACATCGCAAATTTATTTATTTATTCTTCCTTTTTTTTTTCATGAACACAGCACGGAATGGAAGTATAATATATGTACCGTTATTTCTGAAAAGTAATTGAAATTCTGTCTCCTGAGATTCATAAAATTTTTAATTAGCTACTCTCCAGAGGCATACTCATTATTTTAAATCCGACTGAAGAATAAGCCAAACATCAAATCATAAATATAAGTATAAAGCGTTAATTAAGGATTTGCTTAACAGAATCTGATTGGAATAACGAAAACCCTACTTACTTTTTTTATTAACTACAAAATTCGAATGGCAAATATTATTTTTTTGTGAACGCAATCATTATGTATAATTTGTAACTAATTATTTTTGCATCCTAGCCTCATTTTTTGTTTGGTTCGAATTGTAATTTAAGCAAAATCTCTAACGGATTTTTTGCATGCATATAATTTGTTCCCAGAATAAGTTTATACTTTACTAGAAAGTTACTAACAATTAGTGTACATAACACTACAGGCTAATGACCCAAGCGAATTGCAGTCGTTAGAAATCTTATATTTGTTTATAATAATACTAAAGTTTTATTGCTCTAAACATCTGTTTTACGATAATACATTAAGATTAACGATGATCGTATTGCCAAAAAATTAACATTAATTTTATGTTTTTTTTTTACTTTAAACAATAAAAAATTGCAAAAATCCATATTACATATATAAAGTAGAACTTACAGTTAATTATTTTTTCTTTCATAAAGATTTTATAAATAGGTTTTTATTGGTTTATGTTGAAATTCCTTCTTTCGTATTTGCAAGTACACCTATTCTTTTAAAACGTTTTTTTTTTAATACATCTATTCCTTAATTTAAATGGTACTTAAATGATTTCGCTTTTACGTAACAAAATCCACGATTTCGATTAACACGGTTTTCTGAGGAAACTATTTTCAGTGTAAATCGAGGTATAAAGATAACATATAAATAAAACTGTAAATTAATTTATGTTGTAGTAAAAGTTGTGAAGAAAACAAATGTTGTTGCATTATACAGTTCATTAAAAAAGTTTGTAAGTACAAAATCACGACGGCTTTGATTCTGCACGTACATATTTTTTTTTCGGGTTTAAAATGATTAATTGATGATGCAAACCCGTGCGGTCACCTTTCATGTTTGATGCAGCACTGTCAAGGCCAGACCTTACTTGCCAAACGAAAATTAAATTTACTGTAGCGAAATAAAAATATGATTCGAATAACCACGAAAATAGTCACAAAATTTTCTTGAATGAAATAACTATTATAATTATTTGTATAGTTTAAAAATAATTTAGTTCATGGGAAATGCAGAAAACGTTTGCAATTGTAATGTAAATATTATAATAAATAAGTAATTTAATTAGATTTTAGTATATGCAAATATTTAAAGCTTTAAGTTTAATATTTACTCAGACAACAGTTGCATGCGAGTAATTACACTTTGTTTAGTTTATAAATGTAATAATAATATTGTTAGTGCTATAACCTTGGATTAAGTCGGTACAAATGCATTCACTTATTTCAAATTATTAAATTAAAAATATATTTTTTAAGTTTAAGCAAATTAATAGAAAATTAATGTTGTTATAAAACACAACTGTAATTTTATAAATTTAATTTACTTTAAATGTTTTTCAGGTGCGAGAAAGTAAGAGAACACAATAAATATGTATCTAAAAATACATTGACCGAGCGATGGCATTGTCCGAACGCAGGTTTCCAACGCACATATTATAAAGTTGAGCTCGTAAATCTTCTCTTTCGCTAATTACCGCGATAAATTGAACGTGAAAACATACATCTCAACTAAAAACCACAGATAATAATATTGCATGAGGATTTCAGAAATGTTTATCATTATCATTCATAATCATTAAGAACTTAGTTGTTTTCTTGTTTTCGCTAAAGATTGTCAAGGTTTGCAACAAGTGCACACCTTCTTTTAATGTTGTACCGCATCTTCCTTACATTTTTTTTCATTACTTTATTTGCTTAATTAAACTTCCTTTTGATTTTTGCAGCAACAACTTTCTAAACGCACTTTCATCTCGCAACGAAAGAAAAAACAATTCCAACTGAAGATGATTTCTCAATTTATTTATAAAGTTTGATACAAACTAAATAATTTAATTTATAAATAATCAACATTTTTACTAGTAAATTAAAAATGTAAATGTTTTTTAATTAACTTTTTCTGTTTTTTTGCCTTTGTTAATTGAACATAAACATCGAATTTCAATTAAAAGCGCAGGTGTTGAATCACAGCACATTGTTAATTCTTTCTCATACTCATCAAACAAACGTGTTATTATTATAAAATAGAAATTGGTTTTAATTAAATTAATGTTTATTTTAATAATTTTTGTATCGATGGCGGTGGGATATTAAAATTAATTAATAATAACACTAGATTTCATACTTGAAATTTTTATATTGAATATTCTGGAGTAATTTAAAAATATGTAATTGAAGCAAGAAATGTATTAAGCCAAATTATTAAGTAATTTATACAGTGTTAAAGTCGGCAACCTTTTAGAAGAATAGAGCCATTTTTGCAATTTATCTTCAAGGCACATGCGGCTCCGGAGCCACTAGTATAAGAAAAATAGAATTAAATCTATATGAATTATTTTTTCAGTTCTTTTTAGAAAAATACAAATAAGAAAAAAATAGAAACTTCTAACTCTTGTAAGTATCAGGAAGTGGTTTAAGGGAAATCATAAATAAAATGTAAATTTTAAAAATTCCTATAGAATAATTATGGATAATTCTGGATTAAAATGTTAATTAAAGATGTAACAATCTGAATATGTTTTGTTGATTGTTGGAAATGTGTGTATAGAATATGACGTGAATGAAAGAGGACGTATTTAGTTTCGTAAGAAAATTATGAATAAGATGTACGTAATTGGAACGTAAGTAAAATTTGTAGACGCAAACTTACCGTGCACATCTGATGTCAATTGTGTCTTAAAAAGCGGCGGTCGGTTGTATCTTGGAAGGCATCCAAGGATTGGAGATCTCGGGTGTGATTATTATAATATGTTGGAGGTTGTAAGGCACTCGCGCACGTCCTCCATCAAGTGCAACATTGTTGCTAAATTGAAAACGACATGTGCAAAACCGCGTACCGAATTTATCATAAAACATGATACACTGGCATCATAAATAAGACAGGAAAGACAACGAGAGTCCGAGAGATTCGCAATCGGGAGGGTCATTAAGCACCTCTTTATTCCGTGATACATTGTACATCATTGAGCGAGAACCAGTTCTTGGGATTAAGGATGAACCCTCTCTGCTCATACGCATACACACAGCACAGACATGCCTGCATTTAATTCGTACATCGGACTCGAATTGTAAGCGGACTGAATTTTTCGTACTCGTAAATAACTAAATGAGTTGTCATCTGCATTGCATACTTGTATCTCTCGCAGCCACCGAATAATCATCGAAAACATTCTCATCCTTCCATACCGATTACAAAAAATTACACTAATGTTATCTTCTTAAAGATACATATTAAAAAAAACAATTAATCTCTGTTTACAACATAAATTTTTGACACTTTTGACAGCTGTCATTTAGCAATCTATTAAACAAATATACATCTAAACTATCTAAAACAGATGTATAACAAATATTATTGTTATATAAACAAAAAGTGTATTTCAAGTTGAATTCAGCATATAACATAAATTTTGTGACACTTTGACGCAAGGTGACAGCTGTCATTTAGCGATATACTTGTCACGTTGAGATAAACTTGAAATATCTGAAGTATCTAAAACAAAATAGTTGTATAAAAAAAGTTGGAAATATAATAATTTCAATAAATAATTTATTGAATTTGAAAAATAGATTAGAATGGAAATTAATACTTTATGATGCACCTAAACAACTTTTGATCAGCAAAAATACATAAAGTTTCCATTGACTCATTAATTTTCTTCTAAACAACTAATATTCATTCGATATATACCAGAAGTCAAAATACGCCAATATATCAATTAAATTGCTAATTAAAATGTTTGACACAACATAATTTATATTAATTGCTAGCGTAGACAATCGAATATAAATTAACTGGGAAATATGATACAACCTATGTAAATTATATGCACTAAAACCCATAAATTTGTCTATTATTTTTTTCTTGTGAATACCTTACAAATATAAATAATTTTTTGACATGCAAATACACAGTAAATCATTGAAATCTCTAGAATGTATTGTTAATCCTTTTTTTTATATAACTTGACGAAAAACCTGTTTATTAAATTCAAATTAAAACTAGAAACGATGGATAATAATGAGAAAGTTGGAAGTTTTAGTTAAATATTTATTGTGGAATGCATTTATTTATCTGAGCTTTATTTAAACGGGATGGCTTATCATTGTAACGTCAACACATGTGTAATTATTATAATCAGTCCCGCATTGCACTTTTCAAACCAATTATTTCTTGCAACGATTTTCCATTTTTTCTACATGAAATGAAATTTCTATTAATATTTTTAGAATAATTTCGATTTTATTAAGTTTTTTTTTTTAAATTAGTTTTTTTGGTTGTGTGAATTATGCAATTAAACAAGTTGGAAATATACACCTTGACTTTAATTAATTTGTCCTCTTGTCAATTTGATCAATTATATAATAATTAATTTAAGTATGTCATTAACTAATGATGACGATTTCTTGGTAGTGGTAAATAATATAGCTGTTTGCAATTGAATGTGTTTTCGTAATTCTATACTGAGATTGATTGAGGAATAGGTGAAATGTATATCCGGCAAGGTTCGGTGTTGGAGAATTACACTAAAAATACTATTATCAGCAGGATCCATGTTTTCGCGATCGCAAATAGTGAATTCGATATTTAATTGAATTTATTGTGATTCCAACTACCACAAGCAAATATCAACAACATGTTTTACAAGATTTAATTAAATCTGCTTTTTATTTCAATTCTTATTTAATCCTGAATAAACAATAATATTTTCAAATAATCTACACCCTGAATAAACAATAATATTTTCAAATAATCTACACCAATCGAAATATAATTCAAAACTATTATTAAGCTATTGTTGCGTCTCATTTTTTTTTAAATTTATATAGAACTTATTAACTTATTCGTGTATAAATTATTACTTTCATTAAGAAAATTGCAAGTAGTATTTCATTAATCATGAAATTATACTGTTCCCTTTATGTTATGTTTTTTCTTCGGTAATTATTTGAGTAGATAATGCTGAAGAAGGTAAATTGTAGGTTCTCGTAATAGAAAAGTAATTAGTGACTGATTAAAAACGAAAAAAAAAACGAAAGCAAATTAAATATGTGCTACTTTTGCGTGGGGACTACAATAGAGAAAAAATATATATGGAAGAAACGAATTTCCATCACGCCAAGTCGATTATCGTACACGCAGAAGGATACTAATAACTAGACATATCAGTTAAGCACAAACAATTTAATCTAATCTCAACCCCAAATAAAATAAATTATTTATTAAAATGATGATAGTAATAATAATGTAATATCGGTGGGTATACTTCTGCTATCGCTCACACAAATTTCGCTTCTCATAGCATCTTTTAAAGTGCATACTACATCATATTTAAATCATACTTAGCAGGAAGGTAATTTTGTTTGGTATTCCCAAGGGTAATGTGTTGGATCTTTCCTATTCACAGCTAGTCTACTAGCTGCAATACTTTACTGCAATTATGGCATCGCATGATAATCCTGTAACTGCCTTCAAAAAAATAAAATTAGAGTGAATGAAGACAAATCTGTAAAGTTCACAATGCGTACTGCAAGCGTTTGAAGTCGAGTATTTTGCACTTCACCTGGACTGAAGTCTTACATGGATGAAACTCGTTACAACTAAAAGAAAATAACTGGAAATAACAATCAGAAAACTGTAACTAATGTTATACAAAGCGTACCTCCAACTTGATCATCGATATCTAAAACTCTTTAAAATAAAATTTACGAATGGTATTCACAAATAGCGAAATACATTAAAAAAGTAGTCTTTTCTTTGTATAACGATTTTATTAGTTTCTTTACTCGAGAACAAAGTTATATTTAATTTCGAATGTTGTTTGTCAAGTTATTATCGATTATGGATCAGTGTCTCGTTTTTATTTAGTTTCGTTGGGTGAAGAAATA
Organism: Nicrophorus investigator; assembly: GCA_963457615.1. NCBI lineage: Eukaryota > Metazoa > Arthropoda > Insecta > Coleoptera > Silphidae > Nicrophorus > Nicrophorus investigator. The sequence goes on from OY735140.1 coordinate 2,554,815, forward strand.
TTGTCGTAATTATCCCGGCATCCGTTAAAATCGTTGCTGGCACATTGCCGTGAATCGATATGAAATGGAAACCTTCTGCAATTATTCGACGATCACAATTTATTAAATTGATACAAGCGAAACAAACAAATGGTCGCTCACAGAAAACAGGCGAAGACGAGAAAGTAAAGAAAGAGATGACCGTTTCCTATTAATCTTTCCAAGTTCGACATCGGAAGGGAATTAGCCGAAAGTTGTATCGCATCGCTCCACGTCCATCTTACTTTTTATCCAATGATTTGTTGTTGCTTCTAACTTTTCCATGTATTTTATCTAGCTTAATTTGACAATATATTTATTGTTCAAACTGAATCAAAGAATCGATATTATCTAGTTTTGTTACTATCCGAAAACTGTTTCTAATTTTATATGAAGATCTTAATGGCTTAATTGTTGTTATCTTTAAATATTTGCGATATTTCAAAGAATGAGTACAATTTCCTAAAGTTATTTTGAATTGTTGCTTAAATTATGCAATAATATAATATACAACAGAACTTAATGGAGAAATAATTGCTGGTTACGTTTTCATTGAAAAAGTAATCACATGAATTTTTAATATTATATTCACTGCTATTTTCGGTATATGATCGTTTTCAAGGTTGAAGGAATATGTGCATTTATTACATCAATATTTCCATAATTTAAACAGCTTCAATTATATTTACTGAAATTATAAGCGAAATCTTTTGTTTTAGAATCTTGCAATTTCAATGTGGGATTACGTATGTAATTATGGTAAAACTGTGCGCAAATAATGAAAAATAAAATAGAAAGATGGAAAGCGAAATGTGGGTTGAGTATAAGGTTTAGAGGCACCATTAAGAAACGAGTAAAACGTCCACTTGAAATCCACATCTATTTTAAATAATGACCTAATAACTTGATGAATGACAAGCGCTGGGATTATCATACGTCGCTCAAAGTCATATACTTTTTTTTTTGCTCTCTGCTCTCTGTAATTGATTTAATCGACCGATGCAAATGTTCATTTCCATTTCGTTTTTGTTCCAGGTAAGTCCGATGCTAATTATCCATTCATCTGCATGTGGTGTTCGCCTGCTGTTGTTGGGTAAGCGAATTAATCAACTCGGACATATTCTTTTTTTTTACTCTCTTACCACTTATTATATTGTTGCAATCCAAACAATATAATAGCCGCGACGTAGTTGTAATTAAGGCCATAAATATTGCATTTATTTGCCCTTTTCACCGGATTACTTAAATATTATTCAAATTCTTAATCTATGTGAACATTAATATGTAAATGATGCTGCAATATACAGCAACATCTCGCGGTTTCTGATTCACTATAGTTAAGTATTAAAATGTCAAAACAAACAAAAATAATTGTAAGAAATTAGTCCACAACATTATTTATTTATTTTTATTATTATTTATTTTAGTTCAATTTAAATTTTTGTGCGTTTTTTGATTAGTCCGGTTTCTAACACTCCGAGTATTCGAGATATTGCTGTATATTTAAAAAAAAAAATATTAATGATGCATTCTTTGCAATTTACATCATTCTGAAGTCTTAACTAGAAAAAAACTTAAGATATTAATTTTATACTAAATCTTCATATAATTATAATACAGATATTCTGAAAATTACGAGCATTTAAGCATTAAAAAATAATATTTATCTTTTAGTATATTAGAAAGATTATTGGAAATTCGTTTTTAAGTTAAAATTGTAATTTCAAAATAAAATCGTGTTGCAAAAATATTTGTTGTCAAAGTTGTTAATTTTTAAAAAATAATTTTTACTTTTTTAGTATATATCTCAAAAATTGAATATGTCAGCATATTAAAGATGCGTATGATAATTATAAATTGTATTGAATTAAATAAGGATCAATGATGGGATGGGAATGTCAATTATAGTTGAGCGTAAGATTAAGTGTCAATGACATTGATTCTCTTTAATGTTAATTATAGAGAACCCTATCAATTGAATCAATAATAGTTGGCTTTGTACTCGGCTTTCACGAATTAGCATATGTTAATAAGTTGCTCAGCCTTCATTTCTCTTAATGAGGAATTGTGCGCTCTGCTCTTTTATCATCGCTATGGATTTTTATTGCTCCCCACACACTGTACTTCTGTTGTTCCTATTTCTCTTTGCTCTCCTCCGCTCAAGACAAATGGATTTATCGCGAACGGAGGGTCAGCAGAGGCACGACCGTGTCTTTATTGCTCCTCGTATAATTTTAACTATTTCATTCGTTATTTCACACAATTACCATCGTTATAAATTATTTATGGTGGAAACCGGGGTTTCTTTTCGCCGCTATTTTCGAAAGAGTTCACCCGCCGCAAAGTTAGTTAGTTTCCTTAACTATAAATTGAATGACACGCCGCCGCTCAAATGAATTGCAAGTTTAGAAAGCCGAATCCAACATTTTCACAACTTTCCGTTAATTATAAGTTCGACACAATCATTTTGCGGAGCATTTGGAACGGATATCGAATTGCGCAACGCGCTCATTATTAGCTAAGCAGATTTTACCACTAGTGCAGTCTGTTATAAAAGATCTCAAATTTATGAAGGAAACGCTGTATTTATTTTTTTTTAATTACACATTTCGTTGCGTGCTTAGGAGTTGAAATACGGACGTCGTTGATATAATTTATCAATTCGGTTGACCTTCCATTTCGTTCGGCGAGCTACAGTAATTTTGGCGTTCCGGGAATTCGTGCGGCTGGCCCAAATAAGAAAATTACTAATTGTGTCAATGTCTTGCGAGAAATGAAATTCCAGAAACACACATAAAATTATTTGAGAGACAAAAAATTTCGCTGCAGGGGACGACTCCATGTGGGCAGTCACGTAAACATCTATTATCGATATTCCATTCTTCGAGCTGCTGCGTTCTTAGAAATCGTACAGGCATAAAATAATGTAATTTTAAGGTATTCTAATTTTAACTCGCGCCGGTCAATCTAAATGTTATTTCGGCGTGAGCATTTTCGGACCTATAACCTGCGCAACATTTTCACCTTCACTTACCTTTTGCACCACGAACTGACATTCTACTAACATTTAACCTAATCTTTAATTTACACATGTAATACTAATTATGAAATTTATTTATTTTTATATTACAACTGTTTACATTCAATAAATTAATTAGCAATAATTTTACTAATAATAATTTTTTTTTAAATTATAATTACATTTTAAATATTCAGTCAATTAACCTTTAAGTTGTTAGGCTGAAATTTACTGCGAATTGAGCCTATTTTTATCTTTAAAGTCTCTAATGGCATTCAATAAATGTAGTAATACATATCACATGTAATACTAATTATGAAATATATTTATTACTATATTACAACTGTTTACATTCAGTAAATTAATTACATTGTAATATATAATTGGTTTTAATTGATCTTTTGGTAATAAATTCGAACTTGACTTCTAGAACAGCGGTTGTCAAAGTGGTGGTCCGCGGACCACTAGTGGTCCGCGAGAAAATTTCGCTGGTCCGCAGAAAAATGTGGAATATACTTTTTATGTGTTCTTTGATCACAATTTTTTCTATAAATATATTTAACACTTGAAAAATCCTATTAGTGGTCCGCGGGATTTAAATTATGAATTAACTGGTCCGTGAAGTGAAAAAGTTTGGCGACCGCTGTTCTAGAATATTCTTCTCTTGTCTTACAATTGGTACTCCTGATATGTCAGTATAATTTTAAACTTTGTTTATTTCGAATCTTGTAATTTGGAAAAATCATTTATTTAAGTGTATTCTAGTAATTAATAAATATTTTTTATGTACACTAATGGGTTCGGTTCGCTTACCCCAAGATTAGGTAATTAAACTTTATAAAATCACTCGCAGATCTTGATTTACCGTCGGAAGGGGATAAAAGCGGGTTACACGACGTATATTGCTCGATAAATTGTATTTAATGCGAGCTGTTTAAATGCTTGTATAGATTGCATTACAGAACGTAAATATAAGCGAAAACATTCTGTGAAGAACTCATTTTGCACCATGATCTTAAAGTGTTGAAAGGCATCCCATCCATTCTCCACAAACTGCAGATCTAAAATATTGCCTCTGCCTTTGCCGTTTCCATACATTAACTTAACAAGTATGGAAATTGATGTATATAAGTTATATGTACATTATTTAAAGTGTATTGTATAAAACTACTTATTATTTATTGTAACATTTTCGTTGAATATTAAGTAAATTGAATATGTTTTTTAATATACGTAATATGTATTGAATTATTACATTTAGGTCAGAGATTTTCCGTGGAAGTTAATTTCGTTGGAAGGTATAAAAATATATTTTCCATAGGTAATTAGGTCTGACTTTGTTAAGTGGATTGTTACAGTTCGTGTCCTTTTTTCGTGTGTTTGCCGAAATTGGTGATGGAAATGTGTTATTATGAGATGTAATATAATAATAATTTGAATGGACGCCAAATGAGTTTTTAATGTGTGGGCTGAGCACAAATGTTTGACCTGTTTGACCTGGCCTCTCGTAAGCTTTATTCGCGAATGAAAAGGAACGAATCGAACTGGAAAAAAAAATGGTTAGCGAATGAATAAAACTGTAAAGTGTAGAAAATAAAGGAGTTATGTGTGCATGATGGTGACACAAAGCGGGATAAAAAGAGCGTAGCTGTAACGATTCAGTCTATTAATTCTACAATGTTTTAATGGAGTGGTAATAATATAAATTGCCATTATGTTGACTTAATCGACCTTTGTATTAGTTACCGCGCGTTGCGGTCATCGAGGACCACGAGTGTGACACAATTGAAATTTATTTGCGGTCACTAAGAAATATTTAAGAGATGAATGAATAAAAAAAAAGGATAGCATAGGTTGCGAAACAGTGGTTCTGCAAACCGTTACTAAAATTACATCTTGGCGAGATTATGATCTGCATTTTAACATCTTTATATAAGCGGGGATGAATTATGGCTGTCGTTTTGGAAAAATTAAAAATTACTCGCATGAATATTTATTTATGCAAATCTCCGTAAATATGAAGTGTTTATCTTTTAAATAGTTATCATTCCAATGGGTCAAACAAGATTCAAGATTCCGGTAATTGCTCATTGTGCATTTTCACTCACGTGCGACTACGCACGCATAGCGTTAGTTATGTAAATGTTAGTGGGATAGAAAATGAGAAAAGAAAATCGAAAGAAGAAGAAAAAAAAACCGGTGCAGCAAAGCTTTCGTGCGCGGACGAATTACTCGGCATTTATCTCGTTCTGGGAATGCATTACAAATTGATTCTTATGTAGTCCGGTGGTTGCTGCCTCCTTGAAGGCTGAAACTATAATACGAATTATTTGGAATCGCATTTTTTGTCTCGTTTTACGAAGCATATAAGATAACTGTAATTACGGGCGAAAAGTTAAGCATCGATGCAAATTACCGACCATTTCATTCATCGATTTTTATGCAAAATAGCATAAAACAATAGTTATAAAATTTTATAGCTTTTTTTTAACTTAATAAAATTGATACAAAATTTACAATTTCATCTTCAATGTTTAATTTCATATAATTTTATATTTATGGACCCCAAATATTATTAGTCCCCCAAATGGTGTTAGCTGAGGGTCCAAGCAGTGTTAGTTGAGTGCACGAAACAGTGTTAGTTGGGGCCCTCAAACAGTGATTGTCGAGGGCCCACAAGGTTAACTTTAAGTTATAGCATGAAATATCTTACAAAACAAATCTTGGCACATCTATTTTATTATTATAATTACAAAAATATTTATATAATTGTGGTTTATATAAATATTAAATTTTTTATAACGTGATTAATAATTATAGGATATGCGACCGTAGAAAAAGCTTCACGGATTAATAATTTATTTCATTGGAATATAAGAAATATATAATTGTCACAAGGTTTTTGGTTTAATGAACTGTGCAGTGCATAGTATAATAAGTATACCAAACACTAACTTTAAATGTAGATAGCAAGGACTGTGTTAAGCACTATTTACTACTAATTTTGTGCAGCTCAGCAATCTGCAACCGGCGACCTTGATTTTGATGTTATATAAAATTATTGATTTAATGCTTGCTGCAATAATTGATACTTTTTTGTTTTGTTTTATAGTTAGAAAACTGTGTTGTCGATCTGTCATAATTTTTAGAAGTATTTTAGTAGCTTTTTTTATGAAATAGTTAATTAAATTTAATGGAAATCCGTACCGTAGATTTATTTGCATTCATCGAATCCGAAGGTTTTTGCGTTTAATTAAATAGTTACAGCGCCGGATGCGCATTTTTATGGTAGCTATTTGCATTGGTTTCGACCGAAAAATCAATCACTTCACACATACTCGTATTAATAGTATATAGATATAAATTTATTTTAATCTTTTGCCGCAGGTAATATTGAAAGTATTCAACAATTACGTTCTTCCTCTACAAAGCGCCGACCATAAAATGGAATCCTTATAAATTACGCAGAGCGAACCTACTAATTTCAGAGCTAATGATTATTTGACGGTACAAATCGGATGTGCTTGCATTCGTTGCGATTATTTAACAACTGCAATTCTACTGTTTCGAATCGAACGAAATGCAGATTTAGAAATGGAATTGCATTCGTCGTGCGGCAATAAAATTAGTTTTTAATTATTTGGCGGCGTCGATGGTGGTGGTGGTATTTTCGAGTGCCCGGTAGGCTTTTGCGCGGCGGAAACGCCAGACCGGAAGGTATCGATTACATGGAAAGGCTGCAAGGATCAGCTGTGCGATTGCGAACGGTTGCACTTTACGATGTTACTAAACGATCATCGGGGACGAATTCTTGCATGCCCTCATCTCTTCATGTCTGACACAGAGCAGTTTATAATAATCCCTATTAAATATAGAATAGTCCTGGCACCGAAAAAAGGACTTTCCTCTAAAGCACACTGCATTACTTTTTTTTTTATTTACGACCGTTCATAATGGAAGAGAAAAGAAAAAATGTATACAGGGAAAGGACAAGGGAAACTAACGAAAATAGGAAAAGCGAAATTTTCGCATTCACTTTTTACGACGGCCGACTATATTTTATGGAATCCATTTATTCCAGGATATTTCTGTAATTTGTAAGTTATTTCTCGAAACTGTACCGCCATATTTCAAATCCTTTCTTGTAGTAGTTTTTAAATAGATAATGTATATCCTGGCCGTTCCTCCACTAAATCATCAAAATGTACCACCGTTAATGCTGCACCATTACTCTTCTTCCATTATCACAGCACTCTATACTTTCAATATATAATATCATTCCTTTAAAATATACACATCCATTTGGGACGTTCCAAATCACAATCATGTAATACATTTGCTTCACATTAGACTTATGAAGTTGAATCACAGTTTAAATAATAATATTTTAAAATTATTATTTACTATTTTGTGCTCCACTACTCAGGGACGAACTGTAAGCTTTGTGCATACATCTTTTGAAGGCCCTGGGCTAATGTCATTTTGGAGGTTCTGCACTAAAACTATTTAGAATGGATTGACACTGCTATTTGTGCTTTCAGGATTATGGCTGCATTTCTTTGATTATCCTATTCCTATTTTTGTAAAATTTAAACATTGTTAATTACATTAAACTAAATTTATTAATTATTAGGAACGAGTTGATAATAGTTATATTTCACTTCTTTAGTTAAAAATTTGATTGATTAATTCTTTTCTATTCAGATTTTGAAAATCAGAAAATTAATTAACAAACACATTTTGCTGACTCCATTCCGAATTAGTTTTAACTCTTGCACATGCCTAAGCCATGACAGTTTTAACATGCCAGAATCCCCCAAATTACAATTAACAACACACTGTTTTTAATGAGTTTGAAATGAACTTGCTGCCTCGAAGGCACGCTATAACATTGCGGCTTGCTTCGTCGGAAATGTGCGTAAAATAAAATATTATTCTCATGCGTGATATATTGCCGTCAGTGTTTCTTCCCTCGTGACCTAACCATCCATAAAGACGGATTAGTGGTTAGCATGAGCTACTACGGTAATTACACAACCAATTTCCGAAATACCTATGATTGAATGTTTATGTGCTCCTCTTTGCCAGGCAATGGTGGCGCTGCCATTTGGGAAATTCCCAAGTTTCGAGAAAGTTCTCTCGAAGACCGAAGGGGAATGAACCTTACAGAAACCGCAACAAAATTGGATGCACGGGTTGTGCCGAATTTGACTCTTGGATGGGTTGTTGCAAATAGTTCTGTAACTTGCTTAATTCTAATTCAACTATAACTATAACCCAAATATAAAAAATATTATGTAACGAATTGAAATTCATAATGTAAAATGCATTAACATAAATGCATTTTCCTTTTAAAGCCTTTTCCATAAATAAGTTTATATTTTATACAATATATAATATGAAGCAATAGTTATATAACAACATATTCATAACACGATTCTCAAGTAGCGATTGCATTGATTTATGTCACATGTACTTCTTATTCATCATTATAAATAACCTTTCAGATGAAACCCGCGATAATATTGTAATTCTAAACCGATCGATCTCTTAAGAAATTTCCTCTCTCCCTTTGCGTACAGTTCTAGAAATCAAATTTATGTTATAAAGTGGTAGCATTTATGAAATATCCGTAGGTATTACATGCATATAATTGCGACAAGGAACAAGTTGCTGCACTTATTAGGAATGGCGAAACATTCCTGTCGCAAAATGAATTGTAGACTCGTCGCAAATTGAATACATTTACATTATGCCCATTTCCTGCATCTGAATGCTAACATACAACAGCAGTTGAAGAAAAAAACTGGACACGAATCAGAATTATTTGCGCTTATTGCACTTGGATACTTAATGGTTATGTGATTAATATTTATTAATGCTCGCAGCAATGGGAAACTGTAGTTTTATTATAATTTGTAATCGCCGATTCGATTCGTTGCATAATTTAAATGCTAAACTCGATCCTTACTGTTGTGATTTGAAATCTTAAAGTTCGCAGTTTTACACCGCTTTATTGCATCGAGATAATTACATAATTGTTGATAAAGTTACTCTTAAAATTGTTTTATTTCCTGTATGATCATCTGTGGAGTTATGTCGTTTCCAATCGCTTTTGGCCTCAGGTTAAAATCTGACAAATGTGAATATTAGCATGAAGGTGCGGTTCAGTCGAACATTTTCTATATCAATTATATTTTGAAAATTAATGATCAGTAGATATTTTCTAATTACTGTCTAGGTCACTTAATCACTGTAGGTCAGAGACCAACACTTACATTGACTAAATTTTTATATTTATAAAAAAAAATACGCAAGTTATTCGTAGGTATTTTAAAAAAAATATGTTTAAGTCAGTTATGTTAAATTATTGTGACCAAAATGTTATTTGATACTCATTTACCATTTATGGTAGGATATTAATTGTGATGTTTATTGTATAAAATGTAGATCAAATCGTGTAAACACTGAGATGTTTATAATCTTGGAATAATATTTTTAGAATTCGCCAGTACAAGAAACGGGTTTTATGATCATCTAATTTTAGCATCTATCCGTATTGACATTACAAATCCGATGAGGCTGATTTAATCCGTTAGCGCGAAACTAATTATTTTGTAAATTTGTTCAGGAAACTGAATAAAACTGGTTCAATCGAAAGCGATTCGCTTGCACGTACTGCTTCCGTTTGATTTGATTAGCACTTCATTGACGTTTTCTGTGTTGATAAATAATTAAGTTTTCATTAGTTTGCATTGGATACGGTCGAAAAGTCCTGTTAAATGTAGATATTTAAATATTTAAAGCGCTTTGTTCCATTGCATAATTAACATATTAGTGACAATCATAAAATGATGCTTGCTAAATTTCTCAATAAAAACGTTAAAGCAATTATTCACTACGCAATAGTTGACAAGTATTTCGAAAGTACTGTAAAAAGTTATAAAAAATTACTTGGCAAGTAATCAACTTTATTATAAGTTTGGTATATTAGCATTGTAACTAGTACTAGTGCATATGTCAAGTATTTGCAAAGTAGATGAATATTGTTAAGTTATTTATCAATAAGTTAAGTTAAAAAAAATTGTGCAATTAGAAAAAAATGATGAATAGGGTTTGCGTGATGTTATCGTAAAAAGGTGTAGCTAAAGACGTAATCATTATTATTTAACGATTTAGTGAATGCATTAATTCTATTGGGGGCTGCGTCGAGGAAATTAATTTCAATTTATAATAAGTTTGTTGTGTATTTTTTCCCGGCTGTCAATTAGCGATCCATGAGATCGCAGTGAACTAATTAAGGGAATATTCGGATGGAACGATCAATTAATTATAAATTAATCGCCGCTGAGTTGAATAATTGGCCCGCATCGGGGCAGCAAGGATGGATGATGCGAACTTCCAGAAGGTAAATCCTGGAAAATCGAAGGAGGAGGATGATGATGGATATGAAAAAAATAGAAACGTCAATTATCAGTTACGTGGACGCGTTTGCGTTGCGTAACGACAGCGGTAACGGTTCCGTGGAATTTTCTCGTTTCGAAGTGCATGTGTTAATGCAGTTAGTGCAGCAATAATGATGAATAAATATAAATAATGCGGCGAAGATCTGGAGTGAATATATTGTTAAGCCATTAGTGTGTGTTTACTAATGGTCTACCTGCAGACGGCGCGATGGATAATTTAATTTAATGGACGCCGCGCCATAAAGTCAACACTCGCCAATTTTGCGAGGGAGGAAAATTCATCCAAACTTTGAAGTAAATTAACAAGAAATGCCGGAATTGTTATCTCTTCGCTGCTGCAGCCATCCCACATATTTTGAATACCTTTCAGATTTAATATTCCCCTGATTTCGGGATTAAATTGAATTATACAACTCGTCCGGGACGTGCGCGACGGTCGGATAAAAGGGTCGGTCGCATCGCATCGCCCGAAGTTAAGTAATTTCTAGATGGTATAAGTTTCGCTAATGGAATGACATATCACGATTCAATTCATGTGTACTAAATTGCATAGATAAATTAATCGCAGAAAACCGTACGTCACAGTTTGCAAACTGATTAAGGAAATTACAGGAAATTGTTATCGTTATTATTTCTTCGATCTACTCTGTTGCATAAGAATTATTTCACATTTTCAAACAAAATTATTTATTAATCATTCAGATTATTTATCATTTAAATATTTTATAAATTAGTTCTCAATCCTAAATATTTACATAATTAAAATGAAATAATACAATATTTATATTTATTTATTATTGAAATGAATACTATGTACATAATATAACTAAGAGGACAAATAACACGCTTGATACATGTCAATGAATATGTCTTATAAAATATGTCATTTTCCGTGTCATTTTATTAGCAATAACTATGTTAAGTCCTTGTAATTTTGTACCGCGAAATTTAAATAATTAATTTACTTATTTAACTATAAATCTATTCTAAATAAAATACTATCCAGCGATTATGCATGGAAATTATACGTTAACATTTCATATATTTTTCTTTCGATGGTGTCTTTAATGGCCGTCGATTAATTTATTAGCATCGCCGAAGGCGAAAGGAAATTGCAGTTTTATTCTAATTCGGTTTTCGTTTTGTTTCGCCGCTATTTCATTACATCCTCTGCGAAACGAAAACGGAACGTTTCTATAATGTCGGTTTGAAGCAAAAAAAAAAGCATGCATATATGTTAACCTACAGTCGTAGTCGTCCTCATTTCACTTTATTGGATTGAATTTGCGATCTCCGAAGGGCCATACAGATGATGGGAAAAAATGTAAATATTTGTGTCGTGTGCATGTGAAACTTCGCGAAGCAATCAACAGCTGACGGGGGTAGATTGCCTTGGGAATTGCGATAAATCCATACGGCCCGTGGATCGTTTTCCACATTTTCGAACGTCTTCGATGCATCAGCTGTTTCCAAGTGCATAATTTGCTGTTTACCTTTTCAAAGAACTCACCGGAAGAGGAAGCAATTCAAAGTGTTCCAATGGCAATTCTAAAAGAAAACCTATTCATTTTTATGGGCTTGTTTCTTCTTTTCTTCCTGGCATTAAAAAGTGACATTTGAGCATTCAGCAATGTGAATGTTGGGAATATCTTTAACGCAGTTTTTTTTTTTTAAAGGCGAATATACATAATCGTTTTATTTCCACTTAAGGTATATAGTTTATTATCAGTGGTGGCTCCAAAAATTTACGTCAACCACTGTATTGATATATATATATATATAAAGTTTGATGATAAATATTGATTAAAGTATAAGTATTAATAAGAAGGTAGAGTATTAAGTTGTCGGAGGTTCTTTTTACGACGTCACCGAATTTAATTATGTTTTATTATCAAAAGATGGTGCGGTTAAGAGAATATCTTTAATGAAATTGTGTGAATCGTAATCCTCTCCAGCTGTCATCTGTATTCCAGTGGCGAAAAGGCGTCTCCTCGTTCGCTGCGAACGGACGTATCAAATGATTCAATAAAGGCCAAGTTGGTGTGTGCCTGGTGTAGGGTGCTAGGTATAAAACGAACAAGGAAAATGTATATAGTTTAGGATTGGACAAATTGAATTCCATAAGTGCATACAAATGGAACACCCACAATGCTTAGTCCTCACTCAATATTTCATTCCCGTGTTACGCAGATTGCATCACGCGCCAACATCACGCATTGGATTATTCATTCCTACGCTTCAACTGCTCCAGCAAAACTCTTTACCATCACAAGTACATTCAACCAATATTACCATCAACATATATGCGATTATCGCACGCAATTAATTTGATGTAAAAGGTCACGGCGGTTCTCCAATCTCATCGCCGTTCTTTCCTGGAGCTCCCAGGTAGATATCTGAGAATTATGTATGAGATGCTCCACAGTCCAGGGCACATATTATACTACAAAAATAAAGAACAACACTTTTGCCAGTCTGAAGAGAACCAGATTTTTCTTTTGTTTTACTCATCTTGTATATTCGTTTTTTTTTATTTCGATGTGACTAATCTTACCTTTTTTAACCGTGCAGCTAGGCTGAACACGCTTTCTATAATATATCGTATTTTTGACATAGAACGAAATTAAACTTAAAATTTACAAAATAAAATCAACAAATCAAATATAAAGATGTTATATTTTAACGAATTGTATTAATTATAATAAATACATGTTGTTAGAAAAACATCTTATTGATGTGAAAAATAGAACAAGATGATTTTTTTTTTGTATGTTCTTAGACGCTGTGAGTAGTTTGTAACGTGTGACTTGCTGTAATGAGCGCAAATATGATACGTTGGAACTGTGCCAGGATTGTGGAACTTTTTGTGGGCCATCGCGAACAGAGATGAATTAAGAACAGAGGGAACGAAATTTATTGCTCGAGAGGCGACAATGAAATATTGAAAATAAGGAATAGCCGAAATCGTGATTTGTTTTATAAACTTACAACTCGATTTTTAGGTCTTTGCTTATAAAGGAATTCTTTTAAAATATAAATAATGGTTTACCAGACTCATTTTATTTATAGATTTACTATAAGGTGTGTTTCAAGGACTCGAAGCTATATATTAAATGATATCAGGTATCTTGCAGACTTTCTCAGTTTTATCTTATATCATTTAACTGGATACGATTACACTTGATGTACAAAGCGTTCAAGGTTCGTTTCGTTAGAATAAGCCCAAAATCGTCGTCAAGCCTCATTCGATCGAGTGTATGTGAAAACCTTACAGATCTTATAAGATTCTTTACTGAAATCATTTAAGTTGCAATAATCCTACAGTATAATCAGTGTTTTGATTTTAGAGTTATGTGATCCATCTAAATATAAATATATCCTATATGCATTAATATGTTTGATGATATTTATAAGATTTAATTCAACTTATCTCTCATTACATTGATTTATGAATGTTTTGGATCGAGATGAATTCCATCTCGATTTCCTCATAATATTGTCATAATTGATTGATCACGTAACCAATCCCGAATATTCAACACTTTCTTGAAAAGTGATTGATGTAGTTAGGACCGTATGATATTATAATAATTGTTGTATTTTTTTTCTTGTAAGCCATCGTTGTGGTCGGTTTGGACACTTGTTAGAATCCCACCCTTATCGGGTAAAAAAGGCTCGAACGTCCATCACTCCTTGTATCTAATGACTTGTGTGCGTGACATCGAGATGATGGGGCAAACACGTGCGTGTCGCTCTCCTAAGAACTTAATCGCATCGAGAACCGAAATAAAATTGGAATCCACTACCATTGAATAACCATCTTATCCAAACAGCATTCGGATGAAAACGAAACTAAATCATAAATCGGATCTAAACTATAATAGCAAATTGAATTTTATGATAAACAGGTCGTTATGGTTTTACGCTCGACGCGCAAGGTCTTCTCTTCTTTTCACTCTCATTTTCTCGAATGGCGGCTACCTGATTAAGTCATTAAATCATTTTTTAATACCAATGATGGCTATCATTATTGTATTTATAAATGCTGCGCGGCTAAAACATAAATAAATAAAACGAAACGCTACGCTCAGAGAAAGCAGTCACTGAAGAAGTCCTATCATTCTTCCAATGCCAACAATGATGCATTGCCGTACTTGTTTATTTTTTATATTGCAGCAATCTTGATTTATCGCACTATTGTGTTATTTTTACAATATTTTGTTTACTTTATTACCTTTAAAGTCAGCTTTAATTGCCAACGAAAATAAATATGTACTATCGCTCAACTGTGAATGCCACTTAAATGATTTAGTTTTCCTTTGTACATGTAGCAAACACTTTTATTAATATATTACAAAAAAAAATCCTGTGTAATGTTTCTTTGCTCCTTAATTACTTTGACAGAAAATTAAATTTATGTTGAAAAAAATAAAATTATGAATAAAAATAAGTAATATCAAATTGAATAAGCATTGATGGTGATGTGTCATGTGCACAATGCCTGTTTGCTAATTCGATAATTCTTGACATTATTGGTTTGATGGTATTCTGATGATATTTTGCACAATTTCCCGAAGCAATTCTATTTTGGCATTGCTCTGTAACGTCTAGTGGGAAATTTTAGGGGAGCTTTGCATGCGCTCAACATTGCTGAGATATTAAATTTGAATAATTGATGGTAAGGAGGATGGGCTGTTGTTCCCGTCCCGCCGCCCTCCGATGGACCGCATCCTGTGCGGCTGTTTGTGACGCCCGCAAACCCTCGACATTATTCTGCCTGAATTACTTCACAATATAATTAGCGAAATCTGACAAAAACTCGCCCATTTTACCCTTTTTTTTCTTCTCTCTCTTCATCTCTCATTTGAGCTTCGGGTGAATTTCGAAGCGTTCTTTGAAAAAGTTTGCGAATTAACAAAAATCCTGCGAAAAAAAAATCGTCCTTCTTTTTTACTTTCTTTTAATAAATATTGCGCAGAAGTGGAGAGGTTGAATGCTCATCTCCGGAAACCTGTCCGAGTTCGGTCTATAATTTTAAGGCACGGCTAAAAATGTGAACGGTGATGTCTAGTGAAGGAAAGATTACCGGATAGAATGAATTAGAAGGCAGGAGAAGAAGGATACGAGAAAAAAAAACTGCACATGGAGTTAAGGAGGAAAAAAATATGGCGAAAAGGCCGGCAGGCAAGCAGCCGGACAGCTGCTTCAGAGTTGTTTTAACCAAACAAAGAACTCGATGATGATGTGTTACTGCGGCACGTTTCAAGGGCACCGAGGAACGCGCGATTCTTTTCGCGACTCGTTTCTCAACCTGCACACCGCACATGTACTACTCTCATATTCCTTCTTTCTTTCTTTTTAGTTTTTACCATACATTGAAATCTCTGGTTCAAAAAAAAAACAATTATTAATAATAATGCAAATGCACAGCTGATGCTTTGACACTCCCTCAACACTTTAGAACTTTCCATTCAACTTCGGTTTTTCAATAACTAATAATTATTATTTAATCGACGTTTTATCTATACATTCTATTTACTTTATACATTCTATACTTTCTTAAAACGGAAATTATTTTTTTATATAATATAATATATAATATTTATTATTTTAATCCATAATACTTATAGTAATACTAAAAAATCGTTAATATTTTCTTTACTGATATTATTATGATGTTTTTTTGAATGATAGTTTGGATTTTCTATGTAGCATGAATATTTGATAATGATAAAATGCTATGAATATATTTAAAGTTCTGGTAATAAATTGAGTCTAGCGAATGCACAGAGAAATTAGATTGCATTAATTATGCATAAATGATTGCGGCACTGAATAATAGCAAATCTCCATATATAGTAAGTATTTCGTTCGTCTGAGACAATTGACTTGAATGTCACAGTGTGTATAGAGTTGATACATTATTAAGCAGTGACGTATTGTTGGAATGAATGCGACTGCATATATTAAGTTAATTAGATGGAACAAAATGGATATCCGTCTCTCACCGAGAAACTGAATTCAACTCCACTTCACTACTCGAGTGGATTTTCCCGTCGTCGTCGTCGAAACTCACCCAATTTATATTAATGTGTGATTTGGCCTGAGCGGCGAATTAACATTTCGTGAATTAATCACGGAGAAGAAAAGGAAAGGCGGAAAAGCTGCCGAGATCGTATATTTCTTCGCCCTTTGTATGTGTGTCTTTCACTGTCTCTAGTTACTCGGAGAGCTTTGGCATAAACACACCGAAGGACTACAATGTGGAGGAGTTCCGAGTGTGGGACGCCGGAGGAAATTAACAGTTTTAAGTGTAATTTACTTTTGAGGGGGGTTTTCTTATTCCTGGCGGTGCAAGGGAAGGAAACGAATCGGGTCCTGTAATTTACTCTGCTCCAACCATCAAACAGATGCGAAAAGAAAAGAACACAAACCTAACGGAACCATAAATTATGGATGAGTTATTCTGCACGAAGAGAAGAAAATGAACGGGATGAAAAAAAGAGGACTTTAAAATTCTTGTTTACTAAAAATTGGATCATGGCGATATATTTTATGGGTAACATAAAATCGGGATGGACTCTCTCTATGCATATTTTTTGCTCCCGTTCGGTTTTTGATCAAATTTGCTTGAGAGGTGATGCATTTTTATTAGGCAATTCATTTCGGGATGAAAAATCCGCGGGGAAGATTGATGATAACTGTTTTGCGCAGTGGTCTGGTGCGCTGCAATAAATTAGAATGCGTTCTAGTTTATTGCACAGAATCCACTCAATAGCCCATTGCACATATATGCAATTATTCGTGCAAAATTTATTGCGTACGAAACTGCCACGTGTAAAACGGTAATTAGGCAATTAGTGATGCCTAGGTCTATGCCTATGACTATGCCTATGCCTACAGCACGCCAAGCGTAGTACTATGCACTAATTCCGTGGCTGAATTATTATCCAAGTTTATGTCAAAATTATTACCCCTGCACAGGAATCTACAGATTCCTCCGACTGCTCAGTTCTCAATATTTATGTTCATCCCCCCAACGATTCACCTGCAATCTGAATAATATATAATACTTATTTCAGGGAAAAATAAAAAAAGCATTGTTTGATGTACTAAGCTATGGATTACGCGTCATTTCCTTAATTTTAAAAATAGCCGTGCACAAAATTAGTTACGAGCGCATTTCGAAGGTCTTAAAATAAATTTTTATATTCTCATATCATTAATATTAATGAGAAAACTTAAGTGCCGAAAGAGGATTTTGTAGAATAAAATCAGAGATTACGAGGTTTTACGATACATAGAATATTTATTTTGCACCATTTCAGTTAGTTACATAAAAGAAATAAACTTTGAACTCTTATACGTTTCATACTATTAATTATACATTCAGCAAAATCCCGCGTAATCAGTTTCGCCAATTATGCTTTAAAATTTTCTAATTTCAGTAAATCCGGACCGATTGTACTATTATATATTGTTTCACAAATATTATGAAATATTTATCGGAAAGTTGAAATGATTTGTTTCATTATAATTTATTAAAAGATTATTTCATTATCAATCAATATTATTTTGTAACATGATTGACAAGTAATTAACATTTAAAATGAATGGTTTTCTTTTATAGAAAGCCAATGCTATCTGTATAATATAATATTACACAACGTTAATTAATGTTAATTAATACATTTGATAAATGTATCCATTTCTGATAAATGCAAGTAATTCCTGACTTTTGAAATTAATTCGTACCATTTCGTTTGGAATTCTTAAAGTGATATTTAATTTCTCATAATAATAAATATTTCTGTTCGTGACAAAATGAGAAATATAGAGAAACTGTTATTTTTAGAGAAGTTAAAGTATTTTTAGTTAAATATATCAACTTAAATTTGTATTAGTCTAGTCATGAAGCAAATCGTTAAAAATATTTCGATTTTATTAAAAATGTTGATATTATTCCAAGAAATCGAATTATTAATAAAATTTAAATATTTACATTTAATTATTTTATTATTTTTTAATTAAGTATTTATTTTGTCGTTTTGCTGTTTAATAGATAAATGTATCGCATTTAATATTATTAACGCGCAACATACGTATCAATAAATTCAGTTATCAGCATTTTAGTAACACCAAGGCCTTTCGAGGTGTTGCAAATATATATGGAAGTAAACATTTGGTTCCTGATCTTTTCCCATTCAAATTCCCGGACATCTGGTTAAGATGATGTCCAAATCGTAAACACTGAAGGATGAATCACTGCTACTTTCATCATCCTCAGGTAAAGTCGTAAAAAACGGGGACCACCTTTTCGACCGTTTTACGCACTTACCAAGAAATCTACGCCTCGAAAAGTATCTGTGAACTTGAACATCTTTTCTGACGAAAAAATAAATAAAAATAAATCACTATTATCTGGCTGCGGTTCAGTTGTGCCAGAAACACGATTAATTATTATCAAACCTCTTTTACGTATTTTCGGAGTAAATATTTAAGATGAATAGTTATTACGATTATGATGACGTCTTCAAAAGAACAACACGTAGCTCAATTAGTATACTTTGCTATTTTGAAGCTGAAAAAGATTGAAGGCAATAATAACAAACCGATGCAAGTCGCCATAAAATTCGCCAGTGTTTTGCATCTATAATTGAAATAATAAATCTATTTTTAATTCGCTGTTTACAAATAGTGCAGCGTTAGCAGACTTCCCTCCGCGTGTTGCGTAAGTGCGCACCGAAACGCTGAGTTTTATTTTACTATAAAATTGTATTCGCTTAACAATGTTGTAAACACGATGTGCTCTCTGCCCCACATGCCCAGCAGCTTGGAAGTAATTCAGTTTAGATCTTCAGCCAATGGTATAATTAAGCAATTTCCTACGTAAATAGTGTTTCACCCTTGTGAATTCTTCAATTACTCTTTCAGTTAAATTTATTTCCTTTTTTACTTGCTCAGTTACAATTTCAGTCTAAAATCATCATTCAAGAGAATTTATATAGTACCCATTGTTATTCACTTCCTTAAAATAAGTATTCCTAATTACATAATCCCTAATGTATTACGTAACGTGTCTGATTATACTCAAAACTACAAATAATTAGTGAAGCATAAACTATCAGTAAACTGACCAGTTTATAACCGTTGATATGATAAGGAATTATTAGATAAATTATGTAAAATGAACTCATCTTGAATATAATGATTAATGTATTTCTATCAACTTACACAAGTGTTAATCTATGATGTTCTGCTTTCTTCAAAAGCTTCTTTTTTATTCATTTTGGAATTTATAAAATAATTATTTTAATAACTAGGTATAATATAAATATGTTATTTATTTTTTTTACTGTTCTAGACATATAAATTTAAATTTTTATTTTTTCCTTTTAAGAAATAAATGTCGAGTTTTTATAATTATAATTTATAACTTTTGATCAGAAATTTGTGAGTATATTATTTCAACTATCTGTTTCTCATCTAGATGAAACTTTTTAAAAAAATATTAATAATTGTTTTTATTGTGCCAGAGTATTTAATTCTATTAAATTTAATGTTAATAATATAACTTCCAATTAATATTATGTTTGTAAATTAGAGTATTATTTTTAGAATAAGCCAATTATAATTAACGATAGATCAAATATCTGCTATTACTAATAATATAATGAAATCCACTAGTTAATTAAACGAGACTACGGAATTAATTTGTTGGAAATGGTATTAAAAGCGTTTGTGAATATTATGGCTGTCTAATGCCAATAGGGAATGGAGCAAATCCACTTGCCTAGCGTTTTAACTATAACAAATTAATCATTGACGGCGGATGTTGGGGGGATGGATGGGTTGGATTGGGGTGGTTGGGTGGATGGCGAGGGGCGAACCGGCGCTTCAAAATAATTAATAAACGCCAGTGGCACTTTGAACCCAATTTATCAGGGGTGGGTTGCAAACGAAAATCTTATGGACTCGGAGCAATTTTTTTTTCTTAAATTAATTCACCGTGTAATTCAACCGAGGAAGACGGAAGAAAAACGCGCCTACAACAGATACATTGCCGAAACTGGAGCGAACAAAGGATCCGCACGAATTTCGTCCGTTTCGTGGGCTCCACTAAGGGTGAATCCCGGCCACTTTCCCCCAAACGGTTGACATCCGCAATCAATAACTGGAGGTCTAATAGCTGTTTGGCATTGAACGTATATACTATATAGTACATACGTATACTATATATTATATATATAGATACTACACGCACACACACACACACATCCCTTATACATATTGCTTTAATCACAGCCACTGACAAAGAAAATGCAACCCCCATCCGACACTTTTTCATATCGCATATTTTACGAGCTCTCGTTTATTCGGTTTTCTCTCTCACTTCTTCCACGTTTATTTTCTTTCCGGTTTTTTTTTCCTCTCTCTTTTCGGATGTATGAAAATCGACTCGCCCCAACAAAGGATTTACTCCAGAAATTATTTATGGCGAATAATAAAATGCCGATGGAAAGACATCAAACACAGTATAAAAACTTTTGCAGCTTGCCTTTTTATTACTTTTATACCATAACTTTAACTCTAACGACGTGCATACCAATGTGCTTTTGTTTTTAACCCCCCATCGAACGCATAAATAAATATATGAACTGCATTTAAATAATTGTTTAAACATTTATCTACAAATCTCAATGAATATTGATCCATACTTGATCAGAATTCCTTAATCGTTGATACCATTAATTTCAGTGTCGAGGTCATCATATTTCACATACTATGAATCATTTGATTCTTCAAATTATCCTTAGTGACTCTTCTAATTTAGTTTCTCAAAAAAATATATCTTATGCAACGCTCACTCTTACAAAATGATTTTTTTATTATAGCAGTGAACTATTATATCCAGAAATTCTGGCTATTAAAAGATATTACGATTTTTTTATTCTTTTCGTTACAGTTTTATTTTTGAAATAGTTATTTCAATATTCGTTCGATTGGATTTTTATAGGCGAAACTTTCCGAACGCAGACTATAAAATACTACTTCTTATCTCAACTAAAGAAATATCATAATTTTATAAAATTATAAATTAATATTCATTTTTTGTTTGATTTTCTATTAGATATTCCAAATATTGGTTAATAATAATTGATTATTAGTGTAAAAGAAGATTTATGTACGGGAATATTTTTGAGAAATAGACAAAAATGATCAAGAAATGAAGATGAGGATGTATTATGTGTGTACTGAAGCGGACTAGATTTACTATGCTCTTATATGACGGGCTTTTAAACAAGTTATCCCAATAAAAGTGTAGTTCACTCATGTATAATACTCATAAGGTGTACTGAAATAACGCGCATGTATATAGTTTTTGATTTATCGAACGCATTGTGAAAATGTACAAACAACATTTGGAATCGTGTCAAAACGTGTTTAGGTTATCTTTTAACATGTCTGTTTGTAAAGATCTCGCGGTTTATTTTCTTTTCACAAGTATTTCCTCCTTGTATACAACGCCTTCACCAGAAGAATCATTTTCCATTTAACAGCTGTCCCCTGTATGTTTCCTAGAAATGTGTATCAAACATTCGATAATGAAATCTAATATAAACTCTAATAATTATCTATTATGAATATAAATGAAATCCTATGTATGTCAATACTTCTGGTTATATTCCTATTCAATTAAATTTCCATTGTTAATTTTTCTATAATTATAGTCATAAATTTATCAATTTCTTCACTTCTGTGAACATGATGTACAACTACGTGTCTGTCAATGCGTAGTAAAAATTAAATATATACTTGTAGTTTTTTTTTTTGTTCTTTCGTCGTATATCTATATCAAGGATTCTCTGTAAATATAATGCCGGGCACGTTTCCAAATTAATTTTCTTACAGCGTGAAATACGAGCAGGTCTTCCCAATTTACGGAATTATCTGTTCATTAGTATTAGCGCGTTTTAAAATGTGAAATATATCAAAAATTAAGCGAAGAATAAAAAGTTTCGCAGAGCTTTAAATCATTGTTTAGCCGAGAGATAAAAACGTTTACTTTTTTTAATCTTATTCGTATGCGAGTGCTGAAGTTGGGGAAGCTTAATTTAACTTTTGCCCTTTTCTGAGTGTAGACTAACTTGAGACCGGTTCGACCAGACAGTTTTGTATATAAACGTTGCCTATTTATACCTCGTACAAAAATATGTAGGGTTGCAGTCAAGGTTATAAATTTAGATATATATATGTATGTATACATAAGAACCTGAAGCGTGTTTTAAGAAAAATCTGATTTTCTGTTGAAACTCAGAATGGAAAGGAAAGGAGCGTTTGGGATATCGCGGTTACTCGATTGTGCCATCATCTGCATGCAAAATGAATCAAGGTTGGAAACCTGCACGTGTACCCTCTCTAACGCACGCAGTCACTGATGGGTCCGGCCAAGAAATACAATAGTTATATAATAATTTCCGTGCGGGACGTTGCAGAGTATCCGTATAAATGTTATATTAATTGAAGCCCACATAATGCCGTTACAAATTAGAATGTTTGGTGAAAGGAAATTGAAATCCTGAAATTTATTTATTTATCCTTTTTACTCTGCTCTATTTATATTGATACATCTATTACCTACACTCAGAACTACCATTTCTAATATAAATATCTACAATGACTAATGAAAAATTTAATTTTACTTTTTCGATATCACTTCTGCAATAATATTATGAACACTAAAAACTTCTATTTTTGTATATACAAAAAAGTCTAATGTCATGACTAATGGAATCGAGAGAATTTATGATTCTGTTGTCAATTAAATCTTTCCTTCATAACGTTTCATATGACAAAGATGCATTACGTAAATCACTTCTAATGAGATGCAATTGAAACTCTTAAGTTTATTTATGTTTTGCTTATATATTTTATGTTATTTTTATATTTTCCTTGAATAAGCTTTTGCATTTAACATTTCCTGTGCAGCTTCATAAAATTTTTATTCACATTTAAGACAATTTTTAAATTGGTTGAATTTGAATAAATTGAACATGTTATAATAATGTAATTATTTGAACAATACAATTTGGAAGTTTCTGGTGTTTATAAAAAATTTATTATAAATTGTAAATCCAGTGTAGCAGACGTAATGGGTATTAATTTATTTTGTGATGAAACTCCGTGTACAAAGGGGGCGGCTGGCTTTCAAACAGGAATTCATCTGTTTATCGTCCCCAATTTAAAACGGTTGTATTTAATCATTACTTGCGAAACGTTAAGGCGTATTTGTTCATCATTTGCTGTACCATTCGTTTATTCGTATCTTCGCAAAATGTATCAAAGGCAAATGGTGTGTTTCGTTTTCTGTAACTAAAATCGCCGATGCTCGTTATTCACCGTCACGCAACAACATCCAATACGATGCGTAACTTTTTTAATGGCCAATAAAAAATCCTGATAATTATCTTAATTGCTCGTCTAAAATTAGCGCTTGTAGAAATCGTACGATTCGAATCTTGAATAGTTATTTCTGCAGCATTTGCGGTTTGTAAATTGTAATTTTTGCAAATCGAAATTTATTTTATGCTGAACTGAAATTTATTTATTCTACGTTAGGTCGTAAATATCGCGAAAAAGCATACACATGAGTGTAGTATACACATTTGTAAAAGCAAATAATGCGTGCTGCTTCGTTCTAAATCGAGCAAGGAAAGATATGTGTGTGTCGTCTTTATGCAGCCATTTCGGGAACTACGTGGAACGGAACGAAGAACGTCTGTTCCTCAATCGTGAAAGAAGATTAATTTATTCCCTCTTCAATTCATTTAATTCGTACAGAAAGAGCGCATTCGAAACCCACGTTCGTCGGTTGCGCGTCGCACAATTCTACCAGATGTAATTATTGATTACTTCGCAACGAAACAATTTGGATTACATTCGTGTTTGGACTCACCTCGTATAGCAACCACTCGAAGTCCTGATGTTAGTCATCATGGACACATAGACCAGATACCACTTACCTTTCTAAACCTACAAAACTTAGTTATGTCAACAACGAGAATCATCATGCATCATCCACAACCATAATTATTCAATTAATATAATTTCAAAAAAATCAACAACTGCAACATTCTAAAAAACCGTTCTTTAAACTTTTTACCCTTCCGGATCGACAAAAATACAAGAAATATTTTGAGGACTAATATAGACAATAAAAAATAAATTGTCTTGTTATAATTTTTTTTTGTAAATTTTGACCTAATTCATGTTTCTACGGATCAGTAAGAAAATTCTGCTGACCATCATCCACTAAGTTAGATAAATTATATAATATATTATATAAAAACGGCTACTTGGTTTCCACAATATCCTGCACTTTTTGGTATTTTTAAACCTGGCTATAGCGAATAAGTTTTAGATAACAACATGTATTTTATTCATTTTATCTACATTTTCATTAAATCAAGCCCTAATAAATTGGATTGAATTTGATGCATTTGTTCATTTATATTTTGTTCTGCCGTTGACATAAAAATAAATATTGAAATAATTAATCGCATTGAAAAAAGTAATATTTCGTTATAAATACCATTAATTGTAAAATTTGGTATAAGTTAGTTTAAAAATATAGTATTATATTTTCTATGTGTAATATAGTTGAAATTGCTTAATTCTGTACATTTCATCTGCAGCTGTTTAATAGTAAATAGCTGCTTATGGTGATACACATAACCCAGTTTGTTCCTGAATGGAAATTCAGATGTTGACAATCGTAAAGAAGGTAATAAAATATAATGAGCTTATCAAGATCGGTAGTAAAGTGCGGACGACGTATGTGTCTTAACATAAAATGCTAAATTATTATTCGTAAGATGCTGCGCACCGGAACATTTTATTTCTTGGTGTTGACATCACCTTTTGTTCGATTACAATCTAAAATTATTTCTGGTTATACCTTTGTTTCTTGAGGAGCGCTGCGATTGCGATGCACACGTATCTCTCCACAGTGGTAATAATTTAACTTTTCTTGGACAGGAAGAATTATGGTCACGTACTCCTGAAAGCTGAAAGTACAATATATTTCTTCGCCCGACTTTCGCCCGATTATTCTTTCACGTTACTCTTAATTCCGCCTACCTTGCGTTGGTGTTTTTTTGTTGTTGTTTCTTGTTTACTTATCAATTAAGTTTACATATTAAATTATTATATGCGAACGACGAACTGGTTTATTACATTCACTTCTTATCTGGTTTAAAGATGCAAATCCCTGAAGCTGCCGTTTTATGATCCTATATTATGATGAAACACTTGATTTGCAAAAATACACGCTAATAAAATAAGCTCGTAAATAACTCTGCAACTTGGGGAATTTTATTTTCAATATAGGAATTTGAAAAAAGAAGCAAAAGTATACAAGAATATATTCATTTTTGTTCATCGCGCAATAAAAAGTAACCCCAGCAAAAAGTTCGTAACATTTAAGTTTTAATTTATTCGAAATGCATAGATTCCAGGATTTATAACGTGCATATAATTACATATGGAACGGCCAAATTGCATGTGTAAATGCAATAAATTTAAACGAGATTTGCAGGAGTGAGGGAAAGAAGAAGAATAAAAAAACTTAATTTTATTAATTCATAATATCGATCATCAGATCAAATACGGCACCCAACGTGAGGCACCGTCATTAAATGCTTGAGTGATTTGAGCGTGCGGAAATTATAAAGACACCTTCTAGCCTCACGTCAACTAGTTTTATTCTTTTGAGCGCGTTTTATTTTAGATGCTATAACGTTTCAGGCAAAAAAAATACAACAATAATAATAATATGTCATGAATATAACTAAAATAATATACCATTCGATGGCCTATTGTGTCAGGTTCTTATGACTCACTCATGACTCATATCCATTGATAAGACTTAATTGGAGCGTTAATATACACAAACTACAAATATATTTTCCACTACCAAAAGCTAAATTGAAAAAGCTAATTTTATGCCTCTCGACCTTCATTTCGGAAATATAGTTATTACTTTGTTATTACGCCGCAGCTTATCTGCACGACCGAAAAATATTAGATTTTTTCATTGCAGAGTTATTTTTGGTTTTGCACATACACGACTGGTTTTCCTTCGAGCAATTATATAATTTCTCAAGGAAGCGTCGATGAATAAAGTTTTTATCATTGTTTCATGAAACATTCCTCATCGGAGCGAACTCCGTTTTACATAACATTGCAGTTTCTGCGAAAACTCGACGCCAGGTTTCCCCATCCAGATTATCCGCGTTCGGGAACTTCCAAAACTGCTTGACATTTATTTCGCTATTCCCATCGGTCGCAATCGCAGCTCGGGGATATGCAAAATTATGTGAACCAAGAGTATACGTCGAAACACAGTAAAATAAATTTTAATCTAAGTATACTTACGCAGATCATCACAAGTCTACTTCCATAATAATGTTAGATACCTTACGAAAGTTAAGAAATGTATCGAGGTTATTGCTTGAATGGATAATCCTTAGTATTTGCATGTATGGAAAGCACGTGCGTTATTTATGCGCGCAACATATCAGTTTAACATTATTTTTTCTATTTAAATATGAAATTTATTGAATTAACAAAAGTAATTGGTAAATATTGAATCTATATATAATCTAATCCGCCGATCTAAATTTTCAATTTAAAAAAAATATTTAAATGCGTTTTTCATTTTATTCCATAAGCAAAACAGTTGTGAAAATTTGCAAAATTGTTGGAAAAAATCATAATAATTAATGCATTCGTTATCCAAGAATAATTAAATATTTGTTTGTGATTAAGCAAGATTATACTTAAAGTTGTGAAAAATATTTAGATGGAATATAAAATAATATGTAGATTTTGATGCCCAATTATGAGATAAAGCTTGTAACTAATGGAAAAAGCAATAAGAATTTGAAATATCTAATAACAATATCTTGAACAAAATGAGAGTTGTTGGCTTTTAATAAAATGTAACAGTCTTCAACTTTTATTTTTTGTATATTAGTAAACAAATAGATTTTGTTTATGAATGGAAAGCTGATGACTGATCGCAGCTGATGGTTTACATCCAGTTTATTTACGACGGATAATCTGCGCTGCAAGATGATGCAGTTTAATCTGAAGGAGCGAATGAAATTAAGCTGCTCGAAGCATCGTTGCATTGAAATGCACATACGGCGACCGTTCAATATGCATCAACTCGATTTAACAATGCCATCCATACAACAAAGTATCCGAACAACAGTAACGGATTTGCATTTGCAATCGGTGAAACCGGAGAGCATTGAAAAAGGGATTGCGAGTGTCCGAGAGCTTTGGCATGGAATGGATTCGTGGAGAAAAACGGAACAGGGATTCTCCTTTTTTTTTTAGGGACACCCGAGGAACGAGTACCTTTAAATTTTTCTCGGAATTCTTGGGGAGTGGAAATCCTTATTGAAATTCTACCTGAGGATGAATTAAATGGAGAAAAAAATAAAAAGGAGAAAGAAACAGGGGGAACAAGGTGTGAGAGAGAGAGTGGAGGAGAGGTTAGGTTATGTGGAGAGGCCGGCTCATATAATAGCCAATGTATTGTGTAACGAATGAGTCAGAATTGTTGCACGAAGGCAGGTAGCATCCAGTCTATGGATAAGTCTTGATCAGCTGATAGTCAGCTGTTCGGCGTCGTTCGGGGCTCGACGGCAGTCTCCGGCCTTTGTTCTCCACAGACTGACGGGCGACTATCTCTAAACCGGTAGCCAGTAGACGACCGGCTTTCAACCAAGGTGGACGCAGTGCGCGACCAATTCTCTTTCACCCGACATACCACACTTTACGTTTCCATTTTTCCTTCAGAATCTAGTTTTTTTTTTTCTGTTTTCATCTATCACAAGCAATCCTTCATCCACCGTAATTCTACAAGAACTTTTCTACAATTATGTGATATTTTTTGAAAAAAAATCTGCTTTTTCGAATCCAAACACCGGTGCTAACAACATTTACGTATTGTGGCCATCTCTGAATTCTAGCTAATATTTAGCTGTAGTGATTTTTGTCTGCGATATTAGAACTAACTTCATATTCTTTTTATATTGGTAAGTTTTTTTCACTTTCTTTCAGTCTTAGTCATCTTCAAATAAAAACTGCAATGTTTTATTGTATAACAAAAAACTGCTGATTTCCTGCTCTAAAAATAAATATTGGAACAAAAAAAAACATTTACAGAAAGTACATTTTTGTTAAAACTTATTGTTTTATTATCAATTTTCTAACAAAGAAAAATCATGTACACTTTAGTTCCATTTGAACAATTACTTTTTTTATCTATAATTTATTTCTACAAAATTTTACTAAATTTCAGAATATTGCGTCTTATTACATATTTAAATAAAATAAAGCAGTTGGAGCAAACTTTTAATTTATTAAATTTGAATAGTTTTAAAATTTTCTTTTTCATTAAATTAAATTAAACAATGTTTAAATATAAGAAAAATAATTAATTAAATTTATACTTTCTTATTTTAACATAATTGCTATAATTTTTGTGAATTGAAGCGAAATATTTATATTGATTTACATGTTTCTTTTGTTGTAAAATTGAGGTTGGTGATTTTTTGCTTTAACTAATGCAAATGACTTCAAACAAAGGCAATGTAAATCAATAGTGAAATCAGTATTGTGTTGCTTTTCAATTGAAGCTGTGGCATATTATGATGTTAAACTAAAAAAAAAATATTTTGTCATGAAATTTTTGCCAAATTTTGTAATAAATTAAATTATGTCTCTTATGTAATGAATCATTAATGAAAAAGAAGTATTGGATTTATGATGTATTTCAAGAAGTGCATTTAATGTTAATTCCTTTGTTCTTCTTTGTCCTCGTCCTCATCATAATTAATACTGCGGTTTATATAAAATTTGCAACTGCGGTTTTCGGAGTTACGTAAATGGCCTTGGGCTTCTTTGTTAGGAAGAGGATTACTCAGCTCTGCAGATTATCCGTTAAATCAGGTAATAACGAGGTTTATTTTTAATATTTCCTACTCTTACTAAATCATATTATTATCAAAAATAAAAGACTTTCTCGATCAATTTACAAATTAAATTTAGTTTCCACCGCACAATTAAATAGTCGATATTATTGTAAATCGTTTCCATTGGGAATTGAACGCGTTTTGAATGTTCATACAGTATTTTTTGGGATAGGTCGTGTCATGCATACACGTTATTTTTTTCTGTTGCATTGTTATCTTCGCAATTTCCGTCACGTAGGTTTATTTTAAAAGTAATGACACTCTTTTCGATATAATTGCGATAACATGCCGACTCTGTCTATGAAATAACTGTTATCAATCGCAGTGTCACGTCATTCGCATCAAACGGATTATCGTGCGTTTCATTACACTGATGATGGTTATTGTGCGATTCCGTATTCTATATTCCCGCAGAGTTAGTTAATCCACTTCAGGGAGGAATTTAATGTATGCACTGTTTGATTCTGACTATGACTTTTCGCTCAGAATATCTGGATGTGTGTGTGGTGATTGGCAGATTCCTGAAACGCTGCCAAAACGTCTGAAGCAACAAACCATAAACTGTATTGCAATTTAGCATGTGTTTGTATTTTTGTTTTATTTTAATTGAAAAAATATTTGTTGGCAAAGGAAAAAAACTAATTTCAGGTTTATTCCATAAATATTATAGTTTAAAAAGTGCATATATTATTGAGATTTGATGTATTTCTTTGTTTGGTAATCGATTTATTAACACATTATATGTACGTTTGAAAGGGGTAACACACCTGTGTTGAAGTAAAGCCAGTTGTGCTATTTGTAATTCAAATAAGGATGTGGAGAAATAATTTCTTACTATGAAAATACGTGTTGAATCTTGTAGATAAGAGAACACAATGCAGCCCTCCCGAGGCTCGGAAAAAATCTTTAACCTGTCACCTTTGTTCGGTTTTTATTATAGCCCTAAAAGTTAGTTCTGAATGAACCCCCAGTCGAAACCGGTTCTCTGTGCATAATATATAAATAGTCTAAATTTGCACCACAAACATTCTGGTACAATGGATACAATTTATATATATGTGTAGAATGAAGATATCTATGAAGTCTTCAATCTAGCGAAGCGTGAAAACCGAGGGAGCGAAGGGTTTATGAATGGAGATCATTTTTCATCATTGTTTGCAACGATGCAATTCTACGCTGGGAATAAGTTCAAGTATTCGGGGTGATCTAATACGTAGCAATTAGTGCCTAACATACGGCCGAGAGAGAATAGAACTCCTGCAACAAATTGGCCAATTAGGTAATTCAAAACTTTGCATTTAAATCGCACTCTACCGCATACGGCGCCGTGAACAAAAATTAATGTTGAATTGTACTTTGCTCAAATTGCGCTAAAATATAAAATGAGTAAATAAATAAACTTTCCTTTGGAACGCGTGCGGTATGAATAATGTATATACTTGAATCGTCGCTAAGATTTCTAGATCCACATAGAGCGGTTAGGAGGTCTATCGATTCGGAGATCTCCTACGGCTCGAATGTTGTTTAACACATAAATGTTCTGGCTTTTAGTAGTTTTAATGGGTTTTATTATGAATTTCATTACCGTGTCTTGTGCCCATAAAGAACGATGGAATGGAGCGATGGAAAGATAAAAAAATAATAAGAGTACACCTCGAGACGTCCGAAAGCAGCTACTGTATTTTAAATTGACGCCGTTAAACGCTACGCTCCTGAAAGACAATGTGTGAAAATTAGAAAGTCGAATTTTTCATCTTCGCTCAACTCGCGACTCGAAAGCGTGGACTTCATATATCTACACTCCCAATCGGACCATATTAATTATTATTTCCAATGGCTTTCATTGAAGGTTTTAATATAAAGTGCGAATCTGCCACGCATCATTCATATTTTTGAAACTCATTTTTCACCAATGGAAGTTAAGTAAAATATGTTGAATGGATTAATACCTTAGTGAAGATTAGAAAAGACGATTGAAAAACTTACAAAATACAGATTACGCACGTCTACAGATTTACTATTTTTCAGAGAATTGTAAGAATTGAATACACAAGGCAAAAAACTACCTGAAAAATATTTGTCTTATTATATTTTTCCAAAAATCTGTCGTGCTTCTAAATATATCTTTCTATTTATTTTAATTATATTTATTAATATCCAATATAAATATTACAATTAACAAGATTTAGGAGAAAATATTGTATTCCGTAATAATGCATATATTTGCTGTTAAACTGAGTTTGTGTGTTGGATAAATGCGGTCAACTCTATTTAAAATCGCGCAAATAATGCCCGAAATTAAAGCCTTGGTTTTATTTAAAGGTGCTTATTTCGAGAGTGTGTGTATATATTGCATGCATTTTATTTTCTAAGCTTCGGTTCATTCACTCCGTTTCATACGAAATAGAATTTTATTTATTTTCTCAGCAGTTATCATAATATATATCCTGCACCTAATCTAATCTGGTAAGGACTATATACATATACTACACACACGCACGTATAAACATCGATGTGCAGACTTGCATTTCTTTATTTATTTTATCCTGTATACAAATAAAACGCGCAAATGTCAGATTCCGCCCGCGCTGTATATTTGGGTCTGTCTCCAAAAAAAAAAACGGTTCCATGGAATTTACGTGTCTTGTTCTTAGTCTACTTCTTTTTTGCTGCTGCTGGCTCTTATATTACAGATCATTAACTTTCGCGCGATCTTTATCATAATTAGCGGGGCGAGGTTGTAATGGTGCAATGATGAAATGTCTGCGAGAATTTCGCGACTTTTGCACCTAAAGACCTTCGATCGAAGAGGCAAGAGCAAAAAATGCATATTGAACTTTGATTCCTACATGCTATTATTATATATCGTTGAATATGTATGATATATGAATTATCCCATGCATTGTATGTAATACGCGTCATCAATGCAATAATTGTATATCATAAGATCTCAATTTGCATAATTTTCACTTATTTCCACAAAAATCCAATTTCATTTATATAATTTTCGCTAAACATCATTATTTAATAAGACTTAAAAAGATAATAAATAGTTATGTTTTTGTTATACTTTTTCTCTTCTTTAGTAATAAGCAATTATTTAAGATGAACTCAGAAATAATGCGTTTGATGGAAATAATGATGACGAAAGTGAAGATGAGATATTGCGTAATAACTGGTGAACTCAACGCTTCAGTGACTTACATAATTGTTCCGTGTCAATCAATCGGGAGATTAACAATCCTATAAATAGTCAAATTGGAGCCATTGAACTGTTAATAAATGCAGTTGATAATGAATTCTACTTTATTTAATAATTAATTATCGTGGTTATAAAATTTATTGATTTGTTCTTATGAAAGCAACACAAATGCAGATTATTAATTTAAATAAAAATCGCTTGTATTTTATAAATGTACTGAAAGCTTTGTGATTTTAATACTGTTGTATATTTTTGTGCATGTAAAAAAAAACAGAATGTATGAAATTGGGCTTTGGTTGTGGTGGATTGTCAATTGAAAATACCGTGTTTTATTTTATTTATGCTGAAATAAGCGATAAGTTGATATGAATGGTGCTTTTGATGGAAAGTGGACATATGCACATGGGAAGTATTTCGTGGTACTTGAGGCGAGCTTAATGACCTATTTTAAGTACGCAGCTGATATGCACGTTGTGTAAATATCCAGCTGCCGAATGTTCCAGACTTGATGCGAAATAAAGGAATGTTCAAGAGTAAGAGGGAGAAAGAAAGAGAGAGTTGTAATCTACATTTAATACATAATTTTTACACTGTTTAAGCAGCTGTCGGTGCAGTGCCACTCGAGTGCAATGCATGATAACGATTTGAAGACTTAATCCTTCAATGACACTTTGGTAAATAACCGCAATCTGATAAAACGATTCTCTTTATTATTATTATTTTCTTTCTTTCAATTTTCCGTTCGGTTGCAGTACGTGCGGTTTAAGAAAACACATTGGTAATTCGATATCGCGATTGTTTATGGGTTTTGGAAGGACGGACGAAAAACCACACATAAAAATTGAAGCACACACATTGTGGTTTCAAGTTACAGAAACGAACGCACACACAAATGTTTTTTTTTAGTTCCTTTCTTGACTGCTTTTCGTCCTTTTTCTCGTTTCTCACAGTACTTCAGTCTGCTCCAATCTTCAGGGCGACGGAAAACTATTGCCTCGAGTTCAAAACCAGAAGCTCTTTGATGTTGATTACCAAGATTTAATTACTCGTTTCCCACAGTCGACTTGCAATGACTTATTGCACTGCTCCGACGATAAATAAAAGCGTCTGGAATAATAATCACCTGGAATCGGCATCAATAAAGATTTTATTTTATGGAACGATCTAGATTTAACGTAATTACGATCCTGCCAGGAAACGATTTCATTTTTGTTCTTGCATTTATTATTCGCTTTTAAATATTTTGCGTTCTTGTTTTTTTTTTGTTGAAAAAATCCGTACGCGTTGAGCGGTAATTACTAAAACTTTCTCTAAAACACACACACATTAGAAGTAATGAAATCTGTATAACTTTTATATATGTATGTGTTTATATGTATTTGCGAGGCTCGCGGAGGAAGGTTAGGTGTCAGTGAACTTTGCGCCATATTTCGCAATTTTCGCGAGTCGCCTTTATACACCGTAGAAAATTTCACAGCCAGGATAATTACATTTTCCTTTCCGCACAGCAATATTACATCTTGCAGCTTCCGCCTTTACTCCTCCGTGTCGTCCATATCGTTGGCTATTATTTTTCACTTTGCTTCTAAATAAATCAGAAACTTTAAGACTCGAGTTGAAGATGGAACGTGTCTCCACTATTTAATCCGAGATTAAATCCGTGCCACTGCAATACTTAATTTCGTTGCCACCGAACGTCGTCGGAACCGAAACGGTTCTGTTTGCTCATACTCCATTAATGTATGAGTATTTACACAGAGCCGGTCTTGTTTTCGAGTCGGATGGCCAAAACCACACAAAATGCAATACTAGTCAATGCGGTCTGCCATGCCTCTGAAATTCAATTAAAATACCGAACCGAAAAATCTGCCAGACAAACGAAAGTCACGGGTTTAAATTTCAGGAAGCTCTCCTCCAGTTTCAGCAAAACCCAATATACGTTGGGAAATATTAATTTCATATCAAATTATCAATTAGTTTTATAAAATTGTTTTAAATACATTCAAATTTTATTGTTCGTGTTAAAAAGCATACATTATGTATTGTTTAATTTATTCATTATTTTCTTGCTAAACTCATGAATCTTAAATGTATTTGTTCTAGGTCAGTTAGAAAAACATATTTTACGACTGTACAAACCGCAAAATTTATTCAAAACAATCACGAAATATTGCATAAAATATCATTGTTTAACATCATTCATTATACTTTTGTGAAAATCATGAATCATAATTCTAAGAAGATTCTAATCAACATTCTAAATAATCATCAAGTATTGTAATGCAATTGCTTGTGTTGTGTCTGCAAATTCATTGTTTAACTTTTTCATTATTTTATCGCTAAATTCATGAATCTTTTCGCTCCAAGTAATTTCGAAGATTCTAATCAACATTGAAAATAATAAAGAAAATTACTAGCGCAGTATAAAATTACCATGTAATAATGTAAACTTATGAATTATAAAATTCCGTTAACACAAAGTGTCGGTATTAACTACCGGTTTTATTTATTTTTTAATAATAATGCTAAATGGAATGAATCATTCATAAGTTTAACACATTGTGAACAGGCGAGCCTTGATTATAAAGCCATTAGACCGACCATTAAATTGTTCAAGAATATTAAATTAAAATTTCCACGATTAAATCATTGATTTTTTTTTTCGGACAAACAAATGTGCATTATAATAATGCCACAGTTTCATCGGTTTTGTTTCAACGCCCAACCACTATAATAGAACACGTACGAATTTAAATTGTTTTTTTTTGTTGGGTTGCAACAAAAATCGGTTTCGCAAAATTCATTCCCCGTGGAATTGGACTGTAATTCGGGCAGGGTCAGCTAACCGCATCGACATTGTGCATTATATTCCAATGCAATAACTCTTCGTATTTTTTTTTTGGTTTTCAAAACTGCGCGAATTTCTCTTTGTCTTAAGCAACCAAATTGGACCCCGCGGTTTAATTAATAACCCTTTCTTTCCGATCTTTTATTTCACTTTTCTCTTCGACTCTCCTTTCCATTTTAACATTCCCATTCCTCCACTCGCCTTAATCGAAAAACTTTGGTGGATATTCATTTTACGCCACATATATTTCGTGCTTATATTTCATTTCCTTTCCTTGTAAAGTCACAGTGCATAAACGCACACTCTTACGTTTCGTTTTTAATTTTCATTATTTCCATTCCATGCCTCGATGCCTGCCATTATAGATTTTCCTTTTGTTGTCTGCAGTACCCGTTTAAATTTTTTGTACTCGCGTTCGTTTGGTCTTCTTTTATTAACATAAACGGAATTCAACAATAACAGTACATAAGTCAAAATGCAATCTACTACTTGAATATAAATCCTATTAATATTGAAAATGTAGATCTCAGCTTAAAGTTCTTATCTTATTGCATACGTTTGCAAAATGTATTCCAATTACTTTATTGGATTCGATCGCAAATAAAAAATAAGTAAGAATATGTTTGGTGAGTTCATTTCATTGCTTTCCAACTGAGTATTCCAATTTTGTATCATCCCAAAGCAGCACTATCGAAGAACAGCCGTAAAAAAGTTTTCATCGCATGTAATTTTCCATTTCGGGCGGATGCGAACTAATCTAATTTGCCTCCCCCTAAACGACTGCATTTATTTGTTTTCATTAGGGCCTAACGAAACGGTCCCCCCTTTAATCACGCTATTTTATTGGTTTTTATTGATACGATCGGGGTCTGCTATGCCTGGTTTACATACAGCAGACTTGTTGTTCGACCTATAAAACAGCAGTTGCATATTTTCTTTCAGTAAACAACCGAATCCGTTAATTTTGCTGTGCTTCGCCTTTTCCCCCCAATCATTGCCCAACACAACGCTTCAAATATTCGAACCATAATCTTGTTAATAAAGTTTGGCTGCACTTTTGACATCCCTTCGACCCCACCAGGAAAAGAATCAATCCAATTTCCCGATTGAATATTGAAAGCTGCTACAAGCTTTTGCACTTTCCCCGAAACGTCTGTAATTGTCAAATGTCACACTCGTTACATCAGTGTCAAAGGAATATACGGAGAAAGAAACGGCGCTATTGATGTGCGAGAGAAGGGTATTGATATGGATGACGCACCGAGTTTTGTGCTCTATGAAGGTCTTCTCTATTCAGCGTTACGTGATGTCGCCTCGGTCAGTTTCTGCAACTTGACATTGATTGATTTCAAGAATTTTATTTATGTTTCCATTCAAACAACCCGATCAAATGAATTATGTAAGTTGTGAGAAATATTTTCAACTTCCTGAAGTTTTAAATTATTTATGTTTAATTTAAGATGTCAATTATAGTAGCAAAAAAAATTGAATACAGAATTTGAAAAAGTATAAAATTGAAATTCTGCTCGTTGAATTGAGAAATATATTTTCGTTCTTATTTGTGGCTAATTCCGTCTGGACGTGTTCGGAGTGTAATAAAATTAGAAGCAGTAAAATATTGTGGTATTTCATTGGAACTTTTCGATCTGGGAGCCGTAAATGCTACCTAGCAGCGCCAGAGTATAAATCCACTAGGTTTTTTTTTTTCAAATGCATTGCATACATATATACATTTGCAGTGGCGATTTGGTTGGTTCGGTATTACGTTTGCAAACCGGTCGGGCGACGAAGAGGAGCGTGGAGGGAGGGAGGTGAGCGCTGCATTTGGGGGATCGGCGGAGGCGGCGATGCTTTCCGTTGGATTTTATATCCCCCCATGGTTCCATTACATGGCAAACGGACGGTAAAAATAGGGGAGATATCGTGCAATAACCTGATCGCAGATGCAGCACCGCTTTGGGCTGCAGCCAAAACGCATCTCATTGGTTATATCATTACTTTAAATTTACCCTAATAGATTCTATGCTCAGAATACCTCTTTTTTTGTCTTAAGACCTAGTTATGCAAATTGCGAATTGATTAGCGAATCTTCGATTTAACTAATTAATGGCATGGATATGAAAAAGTACATATAAAAATA
Organism: Nicrophorus investigator; assembly: GCA_963457615.1. Taxonomy (NCBI): domain Eukaryota; kingdom Metazoa; phylum Arthropoda; class Insecta; order Coleoptera; family Silphidae; genus Nicrophorus; species Nicrophorus investigator. Next base: position 2,592,557 of record OY735140.1, read on the forward strand.
CAACATTTTATCTGAAATAAAGTTATCTAAACTAAACTAAAATAATCAAGTTCAAACATTTTTTTTTCCCAAGAAATCAATGAATTACTGATATATGTGAATCAAATATGTATATAAGATTCACTATCTAATTATCTATTTTTAAATTGCAGTCGCATATATTGTTTCATTATTTTTTATTTATTTTCAGTCGTTTCTTTTATTAGTTGCTTTATACTGTTTCCAACGATAATTCCCGTCGGCATTGCGTGTCATTGTCTCGTCGTTCGACATGACGAAACCAATTGTTTACCGTGCTCCGCACATAATCGTTATTAAGTTAGGTTAGTGCAGAGAACGGTGTATAATTTCCATGTCTACGCGTTACATATATTCATTTCTTTATTATTTTATTTTATATTTTCGAACCAATTCTGCGCTTTTTTTCGATTTTTATTAGTTTATGTAATGCTATCGCGCTCGTGCACAATTGTGGCTGGTTCATTATTAAGATTATTCCGCCGATTAACAATGCATCCAAATGGAAATGTAATTAATTGTGCGATTAATTATATTGATTAAATTTGCGTTATGTATATGTTATTATATAATTCAATACAATGTAACGTGCTAAAGAGGAGTGTTTACTGGCTTTTTGATGGATCTTGGCTTCGTTGATCTTTGATGGTGAGTGGCTGTTGAAGAGAAGGAAGGTTAAAAAGGAACAACATTATCTCGAAGAAATGGCGTTGGCTCAATTGGCATCGACGTCCAGATACTTTGGCGAGTTTACTAGATATCCACTGTACATAGTTCACTTGCAACTTGTTGCAAAGTTCATGAGTAAATAGGTCGACTCACCCAAGAAAACGATTTACCAAGGAAAGCATATTATTAGCGAATGAAAGTGTTTTTCAAAATTATTCCTCTACAAAATAATTTAATTAAATATTTACTTCTTTCATAAATTTGTAAATACTGTACAAAAAAAAAATACAATCACTTAAATATTTACATAAATAAATAAATGATAATTTTAAAATGTCAAATTTACATAAAATGATAAGTATTTTTCCATTTAATAATATTTTTGTTTGGTTTGAGAATAATTTTAAAGCTTGGGGATGAAGAAATTCTTAAGTTTGCGTCTTCTGAAAACCTCCAGAGATGCGTTTAGCTTTAACCGAAATCTGACTTTCTCGGGTCGTATAATCTTCGCCCATAATCCGCGTCTTTTCGTTTATTTATTTATCTTTATATTACGCCACCGGCGAGAAATAGCGGAAAAGCAATTTGAGAGATTTGAACCTATCCCCGAGCGATGTCGGAGGCGGCGGCGCTCTTTGCGCTCGAAGTTGGTTTCGAAGCTCGACCGAAGACGTGTTGCAAATATGGTCAGTTTAATGTACTTTGAATACTAAAAATAGAAATGCAAAGCTCTTTCTCTCACTCGGTGCATTTATCGTATGTACGTTACGTACGGCTGTATGCATGTACATTTTTTTTTAACGACAGGCCAATAACTCTCGGGCGACGAAACCGAATGCAATTAATAATGGATATCGCGCTTAGAACAATGACGGCTATTATGCACTGCACGCAGCGGCAGTAAAAATATATAATAAGAAGGAAAACGAAGAAGAAAAAAGGTGAGAGCGGTGTAGGAAGGAATAAAACAACGGACGAAGAGGAAGGCAATTGGTCGGACGACGAGTGGTCGTGGGTCAAAAGTGCAAAGAACTAAGCGACCCAGATCGGACAGTTTAGTTTAATAGCAGTGACCAAAAAGCCACACGTTGGCAGAAGGGGGTTATCGTTAATGGTTTTTCCTACTGATCAAATTTTATTAACTCGCATAAAGATCCAGCTGAGTCTAGACCATTTGAATTCCGTCCGGTCTATATTACCTTCATCGATCTCTCTGGGCTTCCCTGTTTCACTTTTTTTTTTCCTTTTGCTTCCTTTGTTCTTTTCAACCTTTAGGAGCATTTTTAAGGATCAATTGAGCGGCAATTTGTATTTTTAATGTACATCAATAATGTATTACCGTTTTCGATGTATCCTCCTCCTCTCCGCTTCTCCAAAGCCGGTGAGCTTTACTTATTAAAGAGCTTTTGTAAAATTGACGGCAAAGTGCTCATACGACGTACATCGCACGAGAAAACTAAATGCATTCTCCTATTTGAATATTAAACTACACCGTAGATCAATATACATACCTCGTGTGTTTTTAGTTTAATCTCCTCTTCTAACATGCTTCTTCATTTCTCTGTTGCAGATCTCTATTAAGGACGATTACGGCGTCGTACTCTTGGCTAAATTGTCCAATTACCAAGTGTATGCTACTCTGAACGCCAAGAATCAATTCCGGGCTCCCACCGAGTGGGGTTTATGTCTACGTCCAGTCGGTCTGGACTCTGAGGATTCGGAAGGCACAGGCCTTCTCTGCTTGGCCTGCGACTCTGAGAAGGGTCGAACCTGTTGGCTCACAGCCATGCGACTCGCAAAGGTAAGAAATATTACCACATGCAATCGCAAAATTGTATTCAATTTTGCAATACAAAATCACAGCCAAATATTTACTTATATTGGAATGCTGAACTTCAACATTTTTACTGTATTTATAATTTAATTGCAATAGCTTTTATTAATATCTCAAGTTAATTATTAAGTATCACGTAGTGAATGACTTTGCTTTTTCACGTTACAAAGTTTGGTACGGGAAGTGGATTTTTACGAAAGCTTGCTTCCTGTACTCGCATTAATTCATTTTGTGAAAACATCAATGGGCAACTTGTCTTTAGAAAACTGTGAATGGCTGTTACGTGATTCCGAATCGTAATTTGTTCTCTGGAGCCTCGGAAAGCTAATCTAAATGTTTAAATCATCGCGACAGAGAAGTATCGCCAACGTAACAAATTTTCAAGTAGTTTGGAGCGGTCTGCGGGATGATCCGCCTGGTGGTTTAATAATCCCACCCGAAACTCTTCCCCGGCGGCGAGAAGACAATTTATATAAATATATGGATTAAGTATAGTATGTATGAGTGGGCGGAGGGTGGAAAGAGGGATTCGTTGGGGAGAAAAGGGACGAGTATTTGGGAGTTGGGACTGGCAACCACTTGGCGTTTATATTAAACCAGCAGCGGGAGAGAAGAGAGCGTGTACGTGTAATGAAAACGGCAGGGGGTAGGTGCAGGATCACCCATTCCCCCTGATCACACTAGTCTACTGCCGTAGCTCACACAAAACCCTCAAGTCGTTGCACAGGAAATCAGATTTTATCGACCTAAATCTCGCAGGGCCGAGGAGATCCGGACCCTCGCCTGACTGCAACCCGTTTACAACACCCCCGAACTGCCACCCCCCATTCACTCTAATGCCGTGCAAACAATTTTTCCGCCGAAATTTTCGGTGCCCACTGCTAAAACACGCATTTTAACACTTTAGACACACATTAAGATAAATGGGTCACCGCTTACCAGGCACAAATTTAATTTAACAACTCGAAATTAATTCACTTCCGACAAATTTTATGTCCATAGTGCCCATTGCATAATTCTAAAACGTTTGGTTTTTCGTCTACCTTAACGTTCACGATAACGAAAATTTCTTTAGAAAGTAACAATTATAACCAACTCAGTGACTTGACTTATATAGTTTATATTTAGTATAAAACCTTTCAGTTCATAAACGTATAAAATCTCTTAAGTTGTACTATATACTTAAATTAAACTTAAGAAACGACGAAGATCTGTGTATGTATGCGTTTGCTTTAAGAAAGAGGTAATTGCATTAAAGTTGAAAGCGAAATGCCATCTCGGCAATAGATTGAAGTATATCAAAAGAACAAGTATGAAAGTAATATTAAAAAGAGGGGAACAATAATGGCAAAGCTAGCAAGCGGAAGAAGACATGAAGAGGGAGTCGCACAAAGAATAAACCTGATGTTACGGTGCGTTGCTTCAGTTTATAAATTCAAATACTAAAAAGAACATCACGTATGTTAATTATTGAAAAATGAAAGAATTAATATTTGTGTTATTTTAAGTCTTCATTGAATATTCATTAAAAAATTGCTAATATTTTCTTTAATAGCTGATGAAGAATTGAAGAATAAAATTGTATTTGTTTCTTGTTACATTTCTGGGGGTAAACATTTTTCGTGCTTGTTATGCAACACGAAACGATTCGGATTGAAAACGTGTCCCAATTTGCATCACAAATGATGAGGCGAGTGTGTGTCGATGGTTGAGCGCAAAATAATACGTACAATTTAATAGCGGTTATCGCGTTGAGTTTCCAAACGAAAATCCTTTGCGCCGTGTGATGTAATCACTTGTTACTACGCACCACAAAGGCACGCACCGGCCGTGTTTCACGTCTCGTAAAACACGCATTGTTTAATGTCAAAAGGGCACTGTGAATTATTCAGACCTACCCAACACACGCGCCTGTCAGGAGTTCAATGTATATAGGATATTTTAGTAAAACTCGAAAGGTACAATCAGATTGATCACTTAAAGAAAAATATCAAATTCCTTACCACACTAATTTCAGAACTAAATATTCTAATGGTATAGATGATAAATAAATAATGGAATAATAAATTATACTGTGGACAGTTTCGTCTAATTTATAAGTATTCGATTAGGAAATTGGGACCGATCGGACAATATGCATAGCCGGAATTCCATTAGGTCTCCTTCATCCACCCATCCATTAATCAAGGTCTCCGGTTCTTCTTTATTCACGCCGGATCGCGTATTTCGCAAGCCCTCCGCTCCCACATTAAAAAAAAATCCCCAGCACGCAATAATTCTTATATAAACATTGTTCCACGGCAATTGCGGGGAATTTTATTTTATGCACCGTCGGATTATCGGAATAAATTTAAAAAGGCCCCCTACGCCGCTGCATTAAAAATCATCCGCAGAGAGCAGCGCTCCGCATTCATGAACTGAAATCTCGAAATGAAAAGTGCAGACAGCTTAATCCAATTTATTCGTTTTAACGCGAAGCTCACATAAGAATAATATCAGCGGGTTGATTTGTTGTTTAAAAAAAATCGATTTTTTTTCTTTATAAATTATATTTTCGGAGCTTCAATTATTTACGGTTATATACAAAACGGCTGACAAAGATTGGAAGTTCCAAAAGCTTGTTGACACTTTACTTAACTAATGACCAACATTGGGGAGCACCATTGTGCGTCATGTTTATAGTCCATAAAGTAGTTTGCATAAAGCCCTCCTACCATGTTTAAAAAAAAGTATGTCTACTTAATGACGTCCACTTTGTAAACGACTAATAAATTTAAATTCCTAATTAGATCTTGACTACGGATTTAATTGCATCTCTTTTTTTTACTACCACCGCATTAATAGCCCATAGAATGTTATTAATTGATACTAATTAATTTTATGTACGTGTTAAGAAATCTGATGAAATCATGCAAATGTCGCTTCTTCCGAAGCCAAGAAATTCTATTTTTGGTATTGAATATTTGAGAAGCGCTCAAGCTTTGACACTGATTAAAATTAATGAACTCCTAGCGTCTGGACAGCAGGAATATTTCGGTAATCCGTTTATATACTATTTTTTTTTTAAATATTTATAATTAAACGAACAAAGAGATGTACACGTCTTCGTATATGATTTCTCTTGCAATTTCTTAATAAATAATTCATTTTGTCGTTTTATTTAATTAATGCACCTACATGCAATATGCAAATTTAAATATACCTTGATTATAAATGTAATTTTTTTCGTTGACTAATACGGCGTAATTAATGGCTTCTCTTTATTCGTGTTACAACAAATTGAGGCGGAAATTGGAATGCGTTTGGTGCCAGGCGCTATTAAAACAGGTCGGATCGATTAATACAAGATGTCATCGATACTCACGATAATATCGTTTTATTAGTTTATTCATGCGGATTAGTAAAGTATGAGTGATGACGGTAAATACGACGAATGTTTGTGTTAGTTACAATAAAAAAAAGTAATAGTCATTTGCGTGGAAGCTCTGCAAGAGGCCACTTAAACGGATGGGTGGAGAACAATTAGAAAAGATATCGTGCTTATCGGTGGTGCTTAACTTGGCTGTAAATCCTGGAGCCATTAGATTAAAAGTCAACGGCCTCGGTGTAAGTCCTAGAGTTACGTAGCACCAGCAACCAACTTCATGTGCACATAAAATAAGATGACCACGTTCAACATCGCAAATAACCTAAAAGCGGAGGTGCTTCATGAACTTGAATTCTTTTATCAATATTTCAATGCGTGTATTTTTTGTTCTCTGATATCCTTTTTGTGTTCGTTTTGTACAATTTTATTTATTTGTTGCAGTATGGGAAACAGTTACGGGAGAACTACAGGGCGTTCAAAAACAAACAAACTGAGTCAATAAACCCAAAGGACTACAACAGTTTCACAGTACCAAATGTAAGTATTTCTATTAATTTTTATTATGAAATAGTTGGCATTTTCTATATAATATTCGTACGGTGTTGAAATTTATAAATAACACTAAGAGACTAAATTTTTTAATGTTCCTGGCACAAGAGTAGGATGTAGTACGTTGATGTATGTTTGATATGGCTAATGCGTTGTTTTGGCATTACGATGGAAGCGCCTTTTAATGTACGAATTTATCGTGAAAATGGTGTTTCGTAATCCGCGAGTCGCCTCCATGCATACAAATAGATTTTCGCAATGCACGGCGATTGCTAAATCCGCTCCGTGGAAATGGAAACGAAAAGGAAACCCTTTTGGTGGATGCATGGATGGATAAATCAAATCCCATTTTGGCTCCGTAATTAATTTCGAAAAGGAAAAACGGACCGTGGTCGAGCTTAATATAGAAAGCTGGGATAATTTCACTTCGCGTTGCGTGTTTTATCACTGCTTGTAGATATTTTAATGGCGGATTAAAATATCCACCATCCAGAAGGGAGTTAAAATTAGTTTCTGGTTTGTTCCGAAATAAATCCGATTTTCCGTTGCGGAGAACGAAAGTGCACCCGCCGAGAGACGCGGAAGTAAGTAACTCGAACCAATTATTTATCGAACTATTTAAGCTTATTAAAAACTTCGTCTGGGCGTCTAAGATGCAATTTTGATGGCACGGATATAAAGTTGAGTTCTTCTTGTCCTCGGTTCGTCTCTCTATGTTAGAGTTTGTCTCTTCTCTCTTTTTTCGCCAGCTTTCTCCCCTTCCCTTTCTCTATCCTTCGTGGAAACGAGTTTCATTAAAAACTAAAGCCATTATCCGGGCGGAAGAAGTTGCAAAGGGAAGTCGATTCCCATAAGATTATACACTTCGCTTCTTGTGTATGTTGTCTATATATATGAAGGCGGTGTGCGTTGCATTTGGGAATAGATGATGTGAAAAGAGTAAAAAAAAACTACAGATTTCTTCCAGCTGGCAATTCCTCTACGGAAGCACATCTAAACATTTTTTTTCTATTATACACAGTACATATACCACCTGATAATAAAAATCCGTCTTCCGTGTCAGGACGCATTTTTCATGGCATTAAGGTAGATAAATTGATATGGGGGGTAGCGGCTGGCAAAGAATGCGGGCTCAAATTTATATTAATGAATTGGGATTCCAGCAACATCCCTTGTTATATATTTTTTTGTTTAATCCAATCATTTTTTTCTTTAAATATTCATTAAAAGAAACCCATGTTGATTGATTGACACAATGGTTTATTATGGATTCCAATGCATATGGAATCTGTTAAATGGAACTGCAAATTGCGACGTTCAATGCGTTCATACTTTTTTTCTAGGTAAAGAGTGGTAGAGCATGCTTCGATTAAACCACGCTTGAATTTCCGTTTTTGCACGGCTTCATTTCTATTTAACATTTGTGTGCATTTCCTTGACAATTAGACTGGTTATATCCGCCACTTGTTACGCAAATTATAACTTATTATCAACGAAATTGGCTTTATGCACATAGCACGCACGAGGATCCACCACGTTTGTTCTTGGTAATAGAAATTACGTTTTTTTTTTGTTGTAGTTCATTTCCGTTATGTTCTTGTGGACATCTAGTATTTACTCGTAGTTAATATTTACCAATTTCGAATGGTTAGGTTTACGAAATTTACTTATGGGCTCTTGCCAACAACAGGGTTTCTTTAACGTTGGTACTTAGTGAAACAACTAATGGAATTTTCGTCTGAAAAAGATGACTTTGTAATTTTAAGTAAAGTCGACGATGACAAAACAGGTGTCAACGTTTGGGTTATAAACGATGCCATTATTACAGTATGCACACATTTTGGTTTTGGCAAAGATTTCTTGAACGTCGACCAATTACGATGTGCTTGCTCTTCCAGGTAATACAATATGGCATCATTTTGGTAGTCTCGACATGGTTATTTTTGCTCGAAAATCGATTAGTAAATCAGGTGTTCGTCCTTGCTGAACGTTAAAACGGGTGGGTGCACAGGTGTGACCCTGGTTTCGGTAACGAACAGCTGATTGTCATCTAATACAGCTGATTTTTGTTGTCGCTGTTTCTCCCTATGGATTCCACGCTTTAATGCAGGTTAATTGCATCCGGCCCCCGCAGCAGGCAACAAAAACCTTTAATTTTCGTTTCATTAAGGGAAACGGATGTGATTTTCTTTGTTAAGGGATATTATCTGCGCGATCCTAATCAACTTAAACTGCATCATTACCTCTGCTCGGTACTCAAGGCGTTTCCGTGATTCCATTACAAAAATCGCATTGTTTCCCATTCAGCGTATACATCAATTGTGATCAAAATAATTCCCATCAAATGCAAATTAAAATCACTATAATAGAACAAAATTGCTGTGATGAAAATTGATTTAATTTTGCCATTATTTTCTTAATCACAACGTGTATCCTTCTAAGTCCATATTTGTTGAAGTTTAATTACTTGAAAAAAAAAGTTAGTATTATTAATTAGAAAAGTTTATTTTCAAATATATTTGTATAATTGCAGCATTAGCAAAACCCATTTATTTGAAACCTTTAATGTAAACATTAATTTTAATTAAATTTAATCTACTATCTTGTTATTAAAATAAGTACCGTATTAATCCAGATGTTTATGTTGCAATTGCAATTCGTCGAACGTTTTTCCTTCTTTATACATTTTTTTTTTCGTATACCGGTGTATAATTTTATCCGAGCACTTTGCTTGTAACTGATTCCATAATTATCCAATAAAAGTAACGACAGTTTCAACAATTTTATAATACAGGTTGAAATTGCTTCAGAGTCTCAGTCAGTCGTCGTTACATCCAAAAGTCATGCGATGCTCTCACAATGCGTTTTAATTAATTAAAAATTCGCTCCGCTTTTTCTCTCCACGCGAAGAAATCGATGTCCGAGCATTATACGCATATTATTTTACAGAAAAAAATATTAACTTTTCGTTTTGTTTGAAAATTCAATGTAGAGAGTGATTGAGAAAATTCCTATTAAACCAATTTATATTAATGACATACATTTCGCAGAACCAACACTAATTACTTCTGGATACTTGTAATTATAAAAATGAACAAACGTTGTCAAATGATCCATGTTATAATCGCATGCATTTTATTTCAAAATTGCCGCGCTGTACTCGTAATGATCGATTTATGACATCATTCGTTACGTTGCAAATACCGATTGTTTAGTATTGCAATTACTAAATCATTATGACAAATTTTGCGATGATCATCGAAATTCGTATTACGTTAAAAATAGTATATCTTATTCGCTTATTCTTTAATTTAATTATTAGTATGAATATTAATTTTTAAGTATATGATTAAATAATTACTTAATTAAATCCATTGTGGTAAAAGTGTAATTAATGTATGTTGACGCATTTTTAATATGGTTATTAATAGAGCATTAAATGAATGTGTAGTACCCGTTTTTTTTTTTAAATAAAAATGTATGTAATGTAAGTGTGAGGAAGTTGTTGAAGATAAATAATTAAATAGAAGGATTGATCGTGCGCGCCCTATGATTCGTGCCTTTTGATAGTGGTACGCAGCTTCGCTTACGTACATTTTCGCTGTAATTTCCAGTGCATCAGTTTCGTTTCTTTTTATAAAAGTCGGTGCAGATGATGTGATGATCATTATTAGAGGTCCTTCTGTCACGGGTTATTTTAGCAAAACGTATGCCGTGTATAATTAATAAGGTTTTGGCAGGAGGCGACTCGACGTTTTTCAACATGCTAGTATACACCGTGTTGCTAGGTGCATTTGAGGCAGACAGTGGCGTGCGCCTTCGATACCCGAGCCGAGGGAAAACTGACAATGAAACCATTGTTGAGCCTCCATTACCATCTCCCGTTCCTTCCTATGCTATATACATATATATATATATTGCTATATATATGTGTGTGTGCTTCAGCAGCCCCCCAAAACGAAAGGGGGAGATTCGCGTATTTTTTTTTCTCTTTTTCCTCTGCACGATTTTTTTCGCCCATCTCCGCTCTCCTCTTCCAACTCTTGCACACGTACATAATGCATATATTCCACTCGCAATGTGCCAATCCCAATAGGGCCACGAATTCCATCCTCCGCATGGCAACTAAATTACACCCAGATGGATGGCGGTGCACACACACACAAAAAAAAATGAAATCGCCATAACCGACGAAGACAAAACAGAAACGTTAAACATCGGTAACGACTCCAGTAGTAAACGGACCAAGAGATTCGCTTCCGCGAACGGCAGTAAACTCATTTTTTTTAGTTACGAGAAGCAACTTAAATTTACTTTAATTATGTATTTGAAACGTTGGAACCGTTCTCTTTTCGCACTTTTTTTTTAACTATTCGTTTTCGCTTTCCCATTTTCACTGGTAATTGCAATTTGCTCGACATAGTAATTTTATTTAATTTTAAAAAAATATATAATTCAGAGAAAATACGTTATAGCGTAATTATTAAATACGCTTTACCATATTTTAGTCATCATTACAATATTATGTGTTGATTTTGGCCGCGCGTATTATCACAACATCATTATGGAAATCAATTTACATTTGTGGTTCATTTACATAATAAATTATCTATGCCATTGCGATGAATTCAATTTATTTAGAAATTAATTCAGTTTCACTGCTAATATTTTAATAATTGATTTTACGCTCAAGGAATTTTACTTTAAGACCACCAACCGAATTAATTATTAAGATATTCGGTGAGTTATGCAAGGAATCTCAATTTAGCTGAAACTCTAATGAAAATAATTACTTTTGAAGATTATATGATGTGAAACTGCGAATTTGTTTTGTTGAGTGATCAAACATGAAACAGTTGTATTCGATGAATGCAAGTGTAATGAGCGATTGTGCTTAACAAAAAAAGAGTATAAAATAAAAGGCTTGATTAGCGCCTTTGCGATGAGGCAATCGTACGACTAAAATTAGATTCGACTTTGCAAAGGGGGACTTTGGTATCGACGTGGAAAGTGCGGTGTACGCCATTACACAGCATGCAGAGAGGATACTTTATTATTTTCCCGCAGCAGTGATTCAAGTTTTATACGCGAAATCGCTAACGTGTACAAATAAACAACAAATTGTGGAATGGAAACACAGTATGTGTGTGTGTGTGTGTATTTTTAGAGTACGAACGGAACACGTGTGAAAATCGGTAAATAAACTGATGGCAAATTATCGTGCTGCACGTGTAAAACTTGGAGAGAAGAAGTAAATAAATAGAGGAAAGGGTGCGGCGAACATCCTGAGAGGAAGTGGATGAGAGTAGGTTCAGCGTCATCTTCTCCGCTTGCAATTAAATAGAATTTGCAATTAATTAATTTCAACACCACGAAAATCATCAATAGGAATTGCGGATTAATCTACTTGCGGCAGGCACGATTCAAGTTTGAAGGCCAGGTCGAATTGTGTGTATGTATATGCGTCGAAGAGAGAAGGGACAGAAATGTGTATATTGCAATTGCACGCGTCGTCCTTCGATCCGTAGAAACCAACGTTTTTTTTATACGGATATTCAATTAAATGTGAACTGAGTATATCCATCATCATTTTCAGGATGATCTATCAATGCATCCTTAAATTACCCATTCTATCTAATCTTTTTTTTTTTTGTTGAGCGGAATCTTCGTTAAATTTACGGAGATTTGATGGGAATTCGATATGGAAATTGGGATAATTGGGGTACGCAAGGACCGGAACGCATCCGGAAATTGTGAATGTAATGTGATTTCAGAGGGACGCGTTAGAAATCTCAATTCACCTATCTCTCTCTCCCCTAAGCACAAAATGCCACCCTCTTTATTTCAGTTTATTTTTTGTTTTAGTTTAATAAGATAAATACAGATTTTGTCCTTTTCGTCATTCGAGTCACGCGTCTCGAAATTAGGATCCGCGCGCGTTCGCGCTGCAACTGTATCAGTTGAACGTTGTCCTTGCGCTCATCCTTGACTCGTCCCGAAAGTGTGACGAGGTTCTGAGAAAATTCAGATGCACGGGATAAAATCGATCTCCGCATTCGAAATTAGTAGACGTGTGATGAAAGCCAAAAAAAAGTAAACGAGAATTTGTTTAGACTGAAACGTCGATGCGTTGACTCTGGGTCTACGTGCATGCATATACCTAAATTCGCGACTGCGCCAATTCGGCCAACAACCCCCCTCATCTAAGGGATGCGGTCAATGTCAAGGCATCAGTATTGATTCACATTTGAATTATCTCATAATATTAATATTTCTGAATCATCCAATTACTTATTTTTATTATTTAGTATCAAAACAAATATATACCATGAAAAATACCTTAGAACTATTCCGAATTTTTATTCCTGGGGACCATCAGAATTTTCATTGTGAGCTTCGTCTCGTTGGTGGCTTCTTCCTTAAAATTACTTTCGATATCTGCACTGCCTACATGAAGAGCAGCAAAACGCCCATGGGGATGTAATACAACTCAGGAAAGTGAAAGATCTCGTCGAGAAGATAATACCGATGAAAGTGGTACAATGGAAACCGAACATGAAGTGGAATTGAATCATGTACCCGTTTTTTTCAATTTCTCAAAGGAAAATCTATTTTCTTAAATAGATCGAATTTAATTAAAGCGGAATGAAAACTATAACATTTATATGTCTTATATAAAATTACATGTAGCAGCAGCTATTTCGTGCTAAGAAAACGGGTTAAGGAATATTTAATAAAACAATCTTTTTTCAGTTATTAAATTACTAATTCGTTGTTAAACATTGCGACGTATAGAATTCAATTAAAATAACAGCAAAAACAATAAAAGCAGGAATTTAATCATTTCAATGGTGACGAAACAATAATTAATATCTTACATGAGTGGAAATCAGTTATTTGAGTCGCAATTCTTTATAAACATTGCCATTTTTATTTCACTGTTGTTTGTGCCTTTTTCTCATATAAATTTCGTATTGCAATCAAGAATGTAATAATTAGCTATGTACTTTTTGAGGCGCAGATCTGTGAAAACGGTGATTGCCAAGAATTTTCACGCTGAACGTGTAATTAAATGTTGTTCTCTTTGTTTTTTCAGGAATCCGTGCGTTCGAGGGTTGCCATGGACTTCACGGGATCTGTTGGTAGGATAGTTGATGATCCAAAAGAAGCAAAAGCGATAGCTGTAGCCGAGGGCTATTCGTGGAAGAGGAGGTGGCGGCCTTCTTGCAGGACTCAGACTGGGCCCGTGCAAGGTATAGAATCTGGCGTGCACATCACTCAACCATGGTTCCACTCCGGCATGAGCCGCGATCAAGCCACAGCACTCGTCACTCGACATGGAACAGTTGATGGGTAAGAAATAACTTCAAATCACATATCAAATCCATGATACATATACACCCATGCCCTAAAAAAAAATCACAAAATTTTATATTGCCATAAAATGAACTACTTGTGCATAAATGTTTAATTTTAGTAATAATTTGCAAGTTGTCATTTAAACTTTTTGTTGGCAAAAGAATGTGTAATTTAAGAAGAATTGAAAAACGTGACTTACGCACAAATAAAACCCTAGTGAAATTGAAATTGGACTAACAGCAGAGTAATCATGTAACAATATCCAGCTCACCATAATATGCAATGTTTATGCGTTGCATTGTTATCGTCGCTGACGAAATCCAGTTTAACATTGTTGGCGATCTCCACAAATTAACATTTTTATAGTACATTTTGTGTACACTCGAAACAACATGAATGACTTTCTGTGACCTTAAAACCGCCCCAAAAAAGAAACAAAATAATAATTTGTGTGCGGTTTGAAGGTTGATCAGATACATATTTTGGCACATACCTCGGTGTGAGAGAGAGAGAGACGTTTTGTTTTAATCTGGTCAGACCAATGTCAGGAAAATCGAAAGAAAGAAAAAAGGAGCAGAGAGAAACCATCCTAAATGTGTGATCGTGTCTGAGCAAAATTGCCCTTATTATCTGTATTTCGAGCGACGATTTCTCGCTCCGGTGAATTTGCTACCAGAAAAAAAAAACAATTTTCTTGGCTTGACAATTTACAAATGGAGCCAATACAAAAAATATGTTCTGACAGCGTGTGTCAAGATGGAAAGAGAAATGCTAAAATTAGACGTGATTTCGTTGCTTCCCAAATGTACTAATTCACCTTTGCGGCGTTTGCATTTACGTTTAGTTCCACGAATTGGATCCTATGCTTTCCTATTTTGCGAAAGAATATTAATTAGAAACGTCGGTGTGTTGTAATAAAGAAATGCAACGCTACGTGCTTCAATGCTATCGAGTGTGGCAATGGAACGCTTGTTGGCTAGGTCAAGTTATACTACGTACAGATAAACTTGTCGAGATAATGAAATTCGAGTGGATTAAAAAAATAATATATACGTACACCTTTTACCAACGTCGATTAGCATATTGTTCGGTCATTTCCGGAACCGCGTATTATCCAAAAATTAACGTGTAATAACAACATTGCTTAATTGAATTAATTTATGGTAAACTCAACAGTTTTTATTGCCCCATTCAGAATAAATTTAATAATAGCTTAATATCGGATTTCTAAAATAAAAATGAGTTTATTGTAGACTAAACAAAGACGAGAAAAGAGGTTCGGTAAAAAGAGCACAACAACTTCTCTCCTAAAGAATCAAATAAGAAGAATCTCAGGGATTTTAGTTGATTCTCGCTAAGATACATTACGTGACTAAATTCCGCAAGCTTTGGCGCCAGATTGACTGAAGGCTGATTCTCACTGCGATCCACGTAATGAACAATGTTGTTGCTACGTTAAAATATGATTAAGCTCGCTGTTCGAGGATTTACAACTAAATATTAATCAAACTTAAATCGATACATTCACGGCTGAATATGTATTAAGTGCTCCAATATTCTCGCCACAACAACATATACCTCCTATATTGGATTTTTCTCTTTTTTACACGTTGTCTGTTTATTTATAGTTCCCGCTGTTAACATAACTTCACTAACCTACCTTAACTTAATTGTAATTTATTGACCACGTCAATTATACACAACGTGATCTATCGACAATAATTTATACACGTATATTTATTTAATATTTTTATACAAGCTATTTTACCTTTCAGTAAAGAAATTTCAATTTTTATATAGCTTACATTAAATCAAATTAGGATAGTAATTATTGTATAGATTTGCTTTAATTGAACTACTAAAACTATATTCCTTATTTAATTATTGAATGTAGATTTTTTTTAAACGCACATTTTTAATGTTATAATTTGATTATAATCATTATTTGGACATTGATCATTTCCCCACTATGTATGTACGTACGTTGTATTTAAAGCATGCGTTCACGTGAAAGAGACGTGGTAGAACCCCGCTAATTGATTGCCCAAATCAATTCGGGAGTACAAATTCCGCGAACGTATCTATATTTGTGCGTATATCTGTTCATCGTTGAATAGAAAGAACGGCTATTCTAAATGTGTTCTCTTTGTTTGATGTTGCAGAGTTTTCTTGGTGCGAGAGAGCCGATCGAATCCGGGCGCCTTCGTCCTGACCTACAAGTTCGGTGGTAAGGTGTTACATGCACAGATCACGCCGATCATGGACCCAGTGCGTGAAGCTCACGTCTTCTCGCTGGACAGCGGCGTGACCAAATTCTACGACCTCCTCCAACTGGTCGAGTTCTACCAGCTGAATGCCGGTTGTTTGCCAACTCGCCTCACACACTACGTCGTCCAAAGCACCAACATCATCAACAATACCAATTCAAATACCAATAGCAACAGTACGAACGGCATCTAATGCCTTCGGATGATTAGACGAGACGAGAGTATTGAAGTAGAAGAAGAATAACGTATTTTATTCGAAGCAAGACGATATTTGAGAAGATTTTTTTTTATTTTGAAACGAAAGACGGAGGAAAGTTAAGAGATGGAATGAGCGAGAGCGATCGAGAGAGTGCGTCAAATAGACTGTGGACAATTTTTTTAACAAATTAATTTTATTTTTTTATAAAGCTGAATATAAATATATATATTTAAGAAAAAAAATGTCAAAAAAAAAACAAATAATATTATGTGTAATTAATATTTAAGCGAACTTGTTTTCACAAGGTGATATAATAATTATCGTGTACCGTATTTCCGTCGTCTCTATTTTCTAATCTCATCATAGACTGTTCTTCCTGCGTTTGGATTCTGTTAACTCTAATTTTGTCTTTTCTTTATTTTTTTTTTTTAGGATTGCGTTGATTTCAGACTTCGCGTACACTTTAATTATTTATTGGGGACCTTGTAAGAGGGTGTAGAGGAGATGTTTTGAAATTTTTTCGAAAAAAATTATACAATCATGAGAAAAATTATATGAACGTGATTCAGTTATGAATGGGGGGGTATTTATTTTGTTTACTTTTTTTTACGTCTTATTTTTTGTGTGTACGTTCTTTTTATTTCTTACATTATTATTTTCGTTTTCGTTAATTTCTATTTAATTCAGTATTATTATCTCCTCCTAGTTGTAATATTAATATTTAAAAAATATGTATACAGGGTGTTATTGAATAATCTCAGACAACAACAAAATAAAATTAATAATTTCTTTGTTAGTAGCCAAGGCTGTGGATTTATTAGTTTTTAGGTGTGTGTGAAGAAGATTATCTGTGAAATTTTTTGGTTTCATTTTGTTAATGTTTGAAGAAGAGCGACGAAAAAAAAATATATTGAATGTGGATTAATTTCTTCACACGCTCTTATTATTTTTATATCATTGAATTATTCTAGAATTACGTGACAAACTGTGCACCTTTATATTATGAAACAATTTATGTTATTCTTCTTCGTTTTTTGCCAGCAAAAAAATGTTAATACTTTCATTTTTTTGTTGTTGTTCTAACGAAGCCCCAAAAAAATATATATATATGAAATATTTGTAATGTTTTATAAGGTATGTGCACAGACTACTCAAACCAAAAAATAATTTTAAATATCCCGTTGTAGCTTTAAGTGCTTAAAATCGATTATTTTTTTTAGAAAAAAAAAAACAAGCAATACTATAATAATATAGAAACATAGAAATAAATCAACAAACAACAAAAAAAATAATCATGTTAAAATTCTTAAGTATATATCAGTTTAAGTCTTATGTAGATGTGATAATTAATTTTAGCATTTTATATAATGTCTGTGTATTCTAGTTGAAAAAGAAATAAGACAAAAATAATTTATATATAAATATATTATATATTCAAGATATATATATATAAAATAATAATAATAATAAACAGTATTGTAAAGAAGAAGAAAAAAATAATAGTGCTTTTTACGTCTACAATAATTATTTTGTTTCACTAAAACATATATAATACATTTTTTTAAGTTAAGAGTATACGTTTCTTTTTAAGTGTTAGTAACTCACTTTTTCCTTTTTATTCAAATGAAGCTACATGTTCAATAGAGTTAATGAAAAAAATAGTCCATAGATGTACGTTTTATGTAGAAACATGTTCTCTTATTATTATCTTGTTTATTTGTAGTATTATTATCTAGCCAGTGCATAAACACCCTACAATTATAATATTTATTTCGATCACATTTTCACAAAACCAACAATATAAATAACGAATAAACAATCTTATATCTGAACTGCAGAAATTGTTTTTGTCATTCCTCCTCTCATCATCATCCCCTGTTCTTTCCCATTTTAATTTTTTTTTCTTCACTTTTTCGTACGAAACGATTTTGTATGTTTGAGAGTGAATTAATTCGGTGGGGTCCTCGGATTTCGCGCCGCGTTCCCAATTTGCTTTTTAATAATAAATGTTCGAGTATAATTTTGAGCGCGTCGTGGTGCAATTTTGTGCGTGATTTTACGAATTTGCATACAATTACACACTCAATTTGGACATTACATTATCGGATGCGAATGCAAATTGCCATTTAACATAGGAACCATTTAATGTGCCCATTTTATAGAACGCGATTGTATGCTAATTTCCGTAAATTGCACAGTACCAGGGAATAATATACAATACAAAAGAAAGTCCATGGATTCGAGATTATGTTGAGGAAGAACATCGTTTCTTGGCGAAACAATAACAACATTATTTTATTCCCATAACTAGGAGTAGCAATATTATATATACATTAGAAAGGTGCTTCATTTTATAACTAAAGTTATTTTTATTAATAATCAACAAAAAAAGAAACTCCACATTATTAATTTCAAGCTAAATATTTCATTATAAAATTTTATTCATTCACTTTATCCTGCAAATCCTGAAAATTACAAACAAAATTAAATGATGCTTATATAATATTTGATATGACCCGAGTTCCTGAAATGTAAGCAAATAAAGTAGTATTTAGTGTAGGCAACCACATATTCTTCTCTGTATGGCGCTCAATCTATCTAACAATTTTTCAATATTATGATATTCCCATAATCCACATCTAAAAGCTGTCTTTATTTAAAAACATGTTTTTTTTTCTTATTTTTGACTACAAAAATTTACAAATTGTAGTTTATTGTACACATCATCGTACACATATATACAGTGCTATTGACCGCAGT
Source organism: Nicrophorus investigator (assembly GCA_963457615.1). Lineage (NCBI taxonomy): Eukaryota > Metazoa > Arthropoda > Insecta > Coleoptera > Silphidae > Nicrophorus > Nicrophorus investigator. Next base: position 2,611,579 of record OY735140.1, read on the forward strand.
CTTTCCGCTCTCTTAAATATGTTATTTACAATTTAGTAAATTATTTTGCGTCTTTTCTTTCTTTTAGAGATTTGAACTAAACTACAAATATTTGTTACATCATTATAATTATTTCACTGAATTACGATAACCTTTTCAATTGTCTCAACTTAAAGGTCTTAATGTCATCAATTAATATCGAATTTCTATATTAGATATTACTTTATCATCATTTTTGTAAATTCTATTAAATATATAAATTTGTCTACATAATATTTAGTAAATTGGAAAATATGCTGTGTTAATTTTATTTATCATCCTTGGATTAAATTAATTTTGAAATTTTACTTAATTCATAATTTGAATTATTAAGAAATTCTAACTCAAAAAAAAAGATCTATCTGAATTTGCCTTGCTTCTTCTAGTACAGTTTAGTAAACATATGAAAATTAATTGATTACATAACAATTATTGTTAATATGTTTTGAGCCGACATTTATTTCCAATTCGAATATAAAATTTAAATGGGATTTTGGATTTTATTATGGTATCATAAATATTTATTATATTACAATAGAAACCCACTTCAGTTTTTTTTTACCTGTACTGTATATTGGGTGAAAGTGCCAAAAGTCATTATGAGGGTTTGCACAAAGAATAATCCTGATCCTTAGAGCTAATAACATTATAAGCTATAAAGATGTTAGTTCAGGTATAAAATAATTGTGTAAAATGTTGAAAATTCACAAATATTACTTGCATTACTCATAAGCAAATAATTTCAGTTTATTGTGTTTACACAGCAAATATAATGGAAGTTATCTATGTGCGTACAATTAAACTTTAATTACTTTCTTGTGAAATAAATTGAAGTGTATGAATCCAATCATTAGTTTAAATCACAGTTTAAAGTCGAAGTAACTTTCCTTAATCCTAATGTATTTAATGCTTTTATAAGTTATTTTAAATGTGCATTTAATTATTAAACGTGATCAAGTTTCAGGTTTTCTCTTCATTATATTTAAAATTGTATGATGGGTTGGTATTTGTTTTGTGCTATTATTTTATGGTGTCTTGTAGCATATGGTGTGTATCAGAATTCGCCGCACCCGATCTCCACCTCCAAAGGTATTCTCTTCTAGGGGGGATAGAGTCAGGTAGAGCTACATACATACCTGTTGACGTAGCACGGGAAAACCGTCCGTATGCTGAAGTCATTACAGAACTTGACTTCCAGTAACGAAGTCAGTTGCGTGACTCAGATAGCGCGCTCAGGTAGTGGTCCGACGCATCGAGGATTTCATTTCCCGTTACACCTGTTGAGGTCGAGTGATTATTAAAAAAATAGAGAAACCTAAAAAAAAGTCAAAATCGAAATAGTTATCTTACCCTTAAAATGTGAACATGTTGCCGTCAAAGAAGATTCCGGTGCTTGTGCTGCTTACCATCCTCAGTTTCCAATCATTAGTTTTCGCCAATCTTTCGTTAACAACAACCCAATGCGGCTCTTTGACTTGCAAAGAGCACCAATACTGCTCCCAGTACGATAGCCAATGCAAACCATGCGAAGACATCTGCGACAAGAACAAACATAACACCGATTCGCAGATTTGCGAAAGGGATTGCCAAGGTACGAACTTGTCTGTTAAAGAACAAACAAAACCGAAATTACAATTTTAACACATTACAATCGGATGCTCGACGCCATTTTTATTAAACAAAGTCACGTACAAGTGTTAAAAACAAACATCGCAGCGTCACATCTAAAAAAAATCATATTATTAAATTCATTTGCAAGTTTTACTTATTTGTACATTTTTCTCAACATTTCCGACATATTTTTTACTCATTTTTTATGACCTTAATAAATGTATAATAATATTAAATGTTTGCCGTGAAATTTGCTTTTTTCCAATAAATATTATAAAACCTAATTAATTGTAATGACGTTGCTTACTAAATACATTTCTTAACAAATCCTAATAGCAACTAACAAACTTTTTGCTTTTAATTTTTCTTACATTTAATTTATTAAACGTCACGGCAAAATGATTTTGTCGGTACTGCAATACGTTTTCATTTATAGTTTCTTTCATTATCAAAGAATCATAACAAATTACAAAATGCGTTATGTAATCGATATTTTGCGCTTGCGAAACGGGTCGTGTTGCATTCCTTTGTTATGTGTTTAAGAAACGTTGTTGTGAAATTTGAAACATTGCTTTAAATACCCGTCACATATATATGCTTGAAAATGTAATTATAATTTACATTCGGTTCGCAACGTGATAAGGTATATTTTTTTTATTGTTGTTCCAGATTATTTACATGATGCCAGATATGTAAAAAACGGAGGGATTAGTGAAGATGTGTTATCAAGTTCTCAAGGTATGACGATTTATGGTTTTAGCGCTGGTATCGAACACTAACCCAGTTTTATACCAATCAATTTTTTGTGTTTCTTTTCGTAAACGTGTTAAATTTGCTTTCAGTTGATATCCAGAAGATTTATAAATTGGCGGTGACGGCTTTAGTACTTTCATGCTTCCTATCCATTCTTGTGATTGCTTTGATTCTTTTCAAAATCTTCGGACCAGAAAAGAATAGCAAGCTGAAGCTCGAAAACTTGAAAGCACTTTTTACCAAGGTAAATGGACACATGAGGCATTATTGGAAATGGTCTTAATTGAAATAATGTTTCTTGTTTAGAAATCGCCTCCTGAAGATGTGGAGAATAAATCGCCCAACAATGGTTTATCCACGATCAGCGGAAAACCGGATCTGCGATTGGACATCCCGAGTCCAGGCGTCGATTCCGACGTCAGTCCTACAACAATGACAACTTCCATCAGTCGAAGACCGGTCGAAGATTTGGCATACGCTTATGACAATCACGCAATGTCTACAGCTTCGACCCCAAATAACATCAAAATGAACAGAGATTCCACTTATTAATTGATTCAGGTATTCCAAATTTAAATTTTAAAAAAACCAAATTTTGTTTCCAAATAATTTAACAATTTAGTACTAAATATTTAATGGTTCATGTACTTAATAATTTTCAAACTATTAAATGCCGTCCATAATAAAATCATACGAATTGCAGACATTAATGTGATTTGTATAATATATTTTTTGAAACAAATAAGTATGAAATGTTCATTCGTGCGCGTTAAGCAACTCACAGTAGACATAAAAGTACATGAATACGTGATAACCTAAATAATGTAGAAATGACTAATTCAAAATACAAACTGTACTTAATTAAAATTCACGCAATGCCTTCGACCACGTTCAACATCTTTCCACTCAATGTAGATTTGAACATTTGAGAAATTGAAAATATATTTATAATTATAACTAGTCATTTAGTATGGAGATTGAAAAAGGACGAAGTGAAATTTTCAGGATTAATTTTCTATGACTTCAACCTTAAACGTGTGCAATCTTAAGAAGATTATAAAAATACTTAATATCGAATTAAGTTAATATTAAGTGAGATTATTATTATTATTATATTAATTATTTTAAGCAGATTAAGATGTTACTCAAAACTGATTATCGACCATACTTTCCCATTCCAATTCATAAAATGATTGATTGATATGAACTATTAATTAAACGAAAATGAATATATTTGGCAAAAAATATAAAATTGCGATTGGTAACTTAAAATCAGTTATTTCCATATATTTTTTTCCAAATTTATTACTTATTAAGTATTACTTTTAAAAAGACATTTATTAAGAAAATTGTCAAATATGTTGAATCGCTTAATTATGGATATATCACAATAATCAATCTTTTATTCTTAGTTATAAGTTTGAAATATAAAATATTATATTGACTGTAAGAATACTAATTATGATATAAGTTTCGCGATTAATGTAATACTAAATTTACCTACTCTTCGTTATGAGATTATATTTGTTGCTTGTACAATTTGTTTCTTCTTTTAGGGTGTTATTTATTGTTAATGTTACTTTTATTTTGTTCTTGTATTAATTTCATTATTGTACATTTATTTGTTACTTATGTGCTTGTTTGTACGTACTTTATTTTTTAAACATGTTATTGTTTTCTTCTGAGAAAACAATAATGTTAGCCTTATCGAAACCGTCCATTGTATTTTAAGTTAGTATTATATATTAGTCATAAGGGAAACCACTCGAATCATCATATTAGATTACGTGTATATAATTATTATATTAGCAGACTATACTTAATTAATATTTAAGATTGTTAAATTTAATTTGTTTTATTATTGTACGCCATCTTGTATACAATTTAATTGCAATGTAATAAAGAAGCGTCAATGATTATGGAGAGTTTAAATAATACACAAATAAATGACCTTTTATTTCTTAATTCATAAGTTATGTAATCTATGGGGATAATATTTATCTCTTGTGTTACAGAAACATCTAGAAGATGAGTGAACTTTGATCGTGGCAACGAAATGGAAGATTCTGGAATATTCTGTAATGTGGTTTGGAACTTAACTAATTAAACCTATTTAATTGAAAACTGGTAAACTAAATTGTATTCAGATAACAGTTCTAATTAATAAATGCGCTATTGAAGATAACTAATTATAATTATGTTCATATTTTACATTTTTTACAAAATTAAATGCATTTATCCATGCGCCATCTTTGGCTGTATGTAAGAATCTGATACAGTTACATCACAGAATTGCCCTTGGAAACGGCCGCCATTGCCCCAGAACGAGATTGGAAGTTGTTTGCACGAGACGCCTGCAGTTGTGTGCCGGCCGAAATTGAGGATTTCTCCTGTTTAAGTATCTGAAATACTTAAAAGAAACACAATAAAGGTAATTATTGTTGGCATTATTTAATAAAAATATAATATTAACATGAATATCGTTAATTTTAATTCATCTATCAAAAGAAACCATGTGGTCTGACATTGCATTTAACTTCAAATCAGTTATATAAAATAATTATCCAATATTGTTCAATCCTGCGTTTAATTACTACATCTTTAGTTCATATATTTAATGATTATGCATTTATTTGATTTATATAAAGAGCGAACCGGGTACATAACCTAAAATTGTATTCCGTTTAACTTTAAATTGTGATTCAATCTAGGTTTGCCGTTACGATGCTATTCGTATAATTGTTTTCGATATTCAGAATGTGATACCTTTAAGAAAAACATGTTTTTTCAGATTTTGAGGTTAATGCGTTGAAGCCGCCATCTTGGCCGCTTTATAGATTTTGTGGTACATTCTAGAAGGAATACCATGTGCACTATCAGTTAAATGACATACTTTCTTTATATGCAGAGATGTAAAAAATAAGATGGATGTAGAGTTAAATTAACTATTTATGATATTTATTAACGAGAATATTTTATTCAAAGTTGCACGCATTAGAGCTCGTTGTGCAGTTTTATAAGCCAATGGGTGTCGAAGCCGTGCTATATCACATGTAACGTCTTTGCATTAGTTTTTGGGAAGTTCGTTTATCTAAAGAACTGCCGATTATTTGCAACGGACGCCATTCTATTCCTGACATCACAGTAGGTTAATTTCGAAACAAATTCAATTGACTTTGTGATTTACCGTCAGATTTACATACGTATAATATAATTCTACCGTTTCCATCATAGATGTATCGTCTGCCATCAAGCTTACGCAACATCGCCGCTCGCCAGGCCAACCAAGTAGCTCAAGTACAAAGATGCATGTACGCCAAGGATGTCAGGTTCGGCCCAGAAGTCCGTGCCCTCATGCTCCAGGGTGTCAACGTTCTCGCTGATGCTGTTTCCGTTACAATGGGACCAAAAGGCCGCAACGTCATCATTGAGCAATCCTGGGGATCACCCAAAATTACCAAGGACGGTGTCACCGTAGCCAAGGGTATTGAACTGAAAGACAAGTTCCAAAACATTGGTGCTCGTTTGGTTCAGGATGTCGCCAACAACACCAACGAAGAAGCCGGTGATGGTACCACCACTGCCACCGTCTTGGCCCGTTCCATTGCCAAGGAAGGTTTCGAGAACTTGGGCAAAGGTGCCAACCCTGTTGAAATCCGTAAGGGTATCATGATGGCCGTCGAAAAGATCACCGGTACTTTGAAGGATCTCTCTAAGCCAGTCACTACCCCAGAGGAAGTCGCCCAAGTAGCTACCATTTCCGCCAACGGAGATGCCGCCATTGGTCAACTGATCGCTGATGCTATGAAGAGGGTCGGCAAAGAAGGAGTAATCACCGTCAAGGATGGTAAAACTTTGAACGACGAATTGGAAGTCATCGAAGGCATGAAATTCGATCGTGGATACATTTCCCCATATTTCGTCAACAGCACCAAGGGCGCTAAAGTCGAATACCAGGATGCTCTCGTTCTCCTGAGCGAGAAGAAAATCTCTTCCGTTCAAAGCATCGTCCCAGCTCTCGAATTGGCTAACGCCCAACGTAAACCACTCATTATCATCGCCGAAGACGTTGATGGCGAAGCATTGACCACTTTGGTTGTAAACAGATTGCGTATTGGTCTCCAAGTAGCCGCCGTTAAGGCTCCAGGATTCGGAGATAACCGCAAAGCCACTTTGACCGATATGGCCATTTCCACCGGAGGTATTGTTTTCGGTGATGACGCCAATATCGTCAAGCTCGAAGACATCAAGCTTACCGACTTAGGACAAGTTGGCGAGATCGTCATCACCAAGGATGACACTTTGATCCTTAAGGGCAAGGGTACCAAGGATGACGTCGACCGTCGCGCCGATGAACTTCGTGATCAAATCGACAATACCACCTCTGAATACGAAAAGGAGAAATTGCAAGAACGCTTGGCCCGTTTGGCTTCAGGTGTTGCCGTCTTGAAGGTCGGAGGCAGCAGCGAAGTTGAAATGAATGAAAAGAAAGACAGAGTCAACGACGCTTTGAACGCTACCAGGGCCGCCGTTGAAGAAGGTATTGTTCCCGGAGGTGGTACCGCCCTCATCAGGTGCATCAAGAGTTTGGAATCTGTCAAACCAGGAAACAATGATCAAGCCACAGGTAATTATATTAAATTTTTTCTAATCTCTAATTGCACACATTAGAGCCTGTTGAACTGTTTTTATGCCAGTAGGTGTCGAAGTGATGCTATATAATTAGTTGACTTATCGTAAATGGACATTGCGTTTAATCAATACTTTTGTCACAATGATTTGCAACATACATTATTTTCTTTTCAAATAAAGTATGTCTATGTTATTTATTACGTTTTTCGCATTGCAGGTATTGAAATTGTAAGGAAATCATTGAGGATGCCGTGCATGACTATTGCCAAGAATGCTGGAGTTGATGGTGCACAAGTTGTCGCTAAAGTAGAAGCCCAGGATGGTGACTACGGTTACGACGCGTTGAACAATGAATTTGTAAACATGGTCGAAAGGGGAATCATCGATCCCACTAAGGTACGCACAACATGCAATCAATTTTTACAATGAAATTAATCATATTTTTTTCTGGAATTAGGTTGTCCGCACCGCCATCACCGATGCTTCTGGTGTCGCCTCTCTCTTGACAACGGCGGAAGCTGTTATCACTGAAATTCCCAAGGAAGAACCACCAATGCCTGCTGGCGGTGGTATGGGAGGCATGGGCGGTATGGGAGGAATGGGTGGAATGGGAGGCATGATGTAAAGTGAACAATGAACAAATGTAACAAAGTGACTGCGATAATCATTCTCTAACATTCGTCGGGATCTCTCATCTCGTCATCCTGGTGTTATCAGTGTGTTCAAAGCCGGTTTAATTCCAGTGGCGCAAAAATATTTTTTTTCTCAAACGACCACCATTGGTATAAAAAATTGTAGACTTTGTGTATTAATATGAGACTGACGCGACGCCAACTTCCTTTATATAGCGTCGGTGCGTCTCTTCATTTCATAATTATATTTTGTGAGCATGAATGTTGTCTGAAATGATTCGTATTAAGATTTTTACTGATTTAATACGAATTTTGAGCGGGTGAGGTTAATTGCATTTTATAAACGCATTTAAAAAAAAGCATACAAAAATTCAAACTGATCTGATGGATGGTTTATTATTACTGCTACTATAAATTCAGTGTACAAAAATCGTTAAAGAAAAATGTCCAAATTGGAAATTGTAAAATGTACAGATTGTTATATTGTTATATATAAAATATATATAAAGTTTTAATTTGTTTATACTGAATGCAACTATTTTTATTTTCTTTTAGTCAAATTAGTCATTTTTAATAAATTTTTTTGTTTAATTTTTGATATTCATTTCTTACCCATTTTACCATAATGCTATTATATTTTGAAAAGTTATCCAGCAGGAAGAATTTTAAAATTTAAAAAAAAATAGGGCATGAATATTTTACGGGCTGATAAAAATTTGAACTTCTGCTATTGTTATGAGGTAGGTATAAAGAGTTTGATGGAAAATAAATTTTCAAAAATTAGTATTTATTAACATCTATTAACACATTGAAACTTAAACTTAGAAAAAAATAATGTATAGTACTTTTTATAACATAAATAAATTTACTGTTCCCGCTACAGTAAAACATAAATAATTAAAAAAAACTTTATTCATATAACTTAGGTTATCATATAATAATTAGTTGATCTATCGTTTTCTGTTTCCACCTGCTCCAGTCATAATAGATACAATGCGGATAAAGATGTTCAAAGTATCCATGTAGATGGAAAGAGCTCTATAAAATATAATGAATATAATAGGAGAATAAATACAAAATAATAAAATTCTTACGAGTTAATTGGGTCGTACGGTCTGACTCCATAGAGTGCTGGAGAGGTGGGATATCTTTCAGCTTGCGCGATTATCCTTTGGGTGTCGTATAAGAGGAAGGCGGAAAACAGCAATAAACCTCCGTAGAGCGAAATTGAGTATAATCCTGCACCTAAAGCTGAGGTGGCTGGCAAGAAGGCACTACCAATTGAAGAAGCAAAAACAACGCCTAAACCCATAGCCAAAGGACCGCCCATCATTAAGAACTTCTCACTTGGAGCACAAACCTAAAATATGTTTACATAATGAATATTATATTTATAAATTTAAATATTTTATAGCTCACAGCAATAGTGCTGAGTCCACCAACTACTCCAACTGTATACCAAGCAGCTGTCATCAATAAAGGACCTCCAAGATAACACATTGGAGCCAAGACAGCTCCCATGGTTCCAGCATGCAATAACCAAGCCATCTGCTTTGGGCCAAAGCCTTGGGAGTAGTCAATACTTTGGCATAAAATTCCAGTACCCATAATAGCTGCAATGCTCACGAAGAATCCCTAAAAAAAATCAAGAAAATTAGAATAAACAATGTTATAATAAAAATATAATTACCATTGGCCCATTAGAAGTAACCAATCTCATAATGGCAGGACTTCTAAATGAAGCTAATGCTGCAGCAGCTGTAATTGCAATTGATCCACCAAAATACAAATAGGTTTGTTTAATTCGGTCCATCACATATTGAGGCCAGATTCTAAAACAAATCTATGTTTATAATGTTCATATACATATGAATGTCAAAAGACTTACGCTGATTTTTCCAAGGCTCCAGCCTGATTGGACAAACCTAATCCATAGAAACATAGAGCTCCAATGCCAAGTGCTGCGCCTCCAGCTAGGGCCCCCTTTCCAATCTTGAAAGCAGAGTCCCCAGCTGGGGCCATCAACTTCTCCTTCAATGTTGGCTTCCTTGCAGTTTTCTGGATAGATTCACGCTCATTTCTCGTAAAGTTGCGGACGATGGTGTTGTTTTTGGGAACGTATCTGGCTGCGGCCAAACGCAGGCTTTGCGAGCAGCATAATCTTGAGACCAAGATCGAACTCATCATTGAAACTGAGAAATTGTTAAATCATTTAAAGGTTAGAAAATGATGAAACTTGGTGCAATCTTATTACGACTGGCCCCAAATGGGATTCACAACCGTCAAACTTATTTTTGTTCTATTTCTAGAATATTCCTTAATGTATGACAAAGAATATGGCGTAACACTTACTTTTGCGCTGTACTTTTTAAAATTTGAAATGGCAAAGTTCTTAACTTTGACAAGTGGCGACTGCAATCAGTTTGTTATGCTATGCCAAAAGAAAGCGTCGTGAGATGGGGGGGGCGGGAAATTCAAACAACCTAGATATTTGACTATAAAATGTATTTATTATGTTATTCAAATTTATAAAGATTACAAATAATGTCCGTATAGAAAAAGAAATGTTCACATTTCACCATTAACCTCTCTTCAAGTATACATACATATATATATGGCCTATTCTTATAATTTATTATCACAATACATAGTAGTTTAGAAGAAATATTCAATTTAATTACAAAACTATTTTGAAAGAACGAATATGGCCAGCAAATTTAGTTCTATTTTATACAACATTTTCTTATACAATTACTTTACGCAATATTTTATAAAATTGTAAATTAAGGCAGAACGTTTACAGTTTATAGGCATTTGCATAACATTGTTTACGCAATAAGTTTGTTTCCCTAAATAAAAATCAGATACATGCTATATATACAAAATGACACTGTCATAAAAAATATTTTTTATTGAAACAATTTTATACGTAGTGTTTTATAATGGAAGAAGCTTATTGTACGAGAAAAATTCCGCTTCGACGTTCAATTTCTAGCATTGGTTTCAACTCTACAAACACAAATGTTGGAATTCGTGAAGCAAAATCATTCACGGGAGCTCTAGAAGAACTAAAACAAGTTGAGAAGCAAAAGGTATATTGTAAAACAACACTATGCTGACTTCGCTCTGAATTTTAACATTCAGAACAATTTGTTCATATATCTTTTTTTTAATCTAGCGACAAGAGTGCAAGGAAACTGAACATATTACAAAGGAAGTCTCAACTGATAAAGTGTTTGTCGTAAGACACGAAATGTTAAATTACAGAGGAAAACAATATTCTATGAGCGATATAGCGACGCGATGGAAGAAGGACTGCAGAATGTGGCTCTGGAAGGGTAATTTTACCAAGAGAAATAAATCGGTGTCGGATGTAAGGGATAAAATGCAATCACTGCGTTTACCATCATCAGAAGCATTCCAACGGATTTCTTAAAAGTTTAAACTGTTTCTATTTTATTTTATATATATATATATATTGCCTTTTGTTAAAAATAATTTAAAGAATTTTTATAGGGAAATTATAAATAAACAAATCTTTTATTAATTTGTTTCTGCAGTTATTTTCTTTTTAATATTACACCTCATAGTAACAGTACATTAGATATTCATTGTTTATTATTTTTTTCGTAATTTGTTCTTACATATATTCATATATTATATATAAAAAATAGTTTTAAAATGGTTTTTACCCTTTCAAATCGAGATGAATATCTTTTCTCACATTTGTCGTACAAAATAAAATTTAGAGTATTTATAAAAGGAATATATGTTTTGGTGGATGCGTTGGGAGACGGCAAAAATAATTTATACATAGTTTTCTTTTTTTTTCCTTTATAACTAGCCTTTCATAGAAAGTAGTTAGTTTATACTTCTCGTCCTGACGACAGAGGAGTTCCAGGCACAAAAAATAATAAGATATAAAATATAATAATCATTTCCTTCAGGTTTGGAAAAAAACGTAACAAAACAGTATTGGATAAAAACTGTTGCAAAATAAAAATATTAATATCTATACGAAACAATAAATATAATTTAATATAGTACATATAAAAATGAATGATCTGTTGAAAGTATTTTTTTCTACTTATTTTTTTTTTCATTTCATCGCATAATACGCTCTCACTATCTCAAAGAAGTTTCTTCCTGTACAAACTTAAAACAATATGTTGGGATTGAGCAAACTTAACAAAATATAACAATATTCTTTGCATTGCATCAGTTTTTGTATGATTTTAAAAATTCATTACAAAGCGAATATATAATAATTACAAACCTATTTGTTTTATAACTTAGTTAATAATACATTTATACACACATCGGTCGTCGCTTAACAATAAAAAGTTGTTTTTTTTAATGAACGTGAATGATATGAGCTTTCCGGTATTGAACACTGATTTCTGTTTATATATTTAATGAGTATGATGATACCTCCACCAAATCTATGATTATACTGAAAAAAATAAATGCGTTAGGGATTGTTCATCGATTACACTCTCAAACAAGCACATATTACTCAAAAGAAAATGAAATGCATGGGGGGCACTTAAAATATAAGTAAAATTTCGATTAAAAGAAGGTGGGAGAACACAAAAGAAATAAGGTAAAATGAGAATTTTTAAATTGAATGACTATACTACTTAGTGAAAGTTGTTACCTTGGTCGAAACAACTGGGGTTGATAATGTTGATTAAGTCATTCTCAGACATTGTTGCAAAGGCTTGAGGAATCATCCGGTCTTCGCCTTTCTTGGTCACGGTAAGGACGTAATCTTGCTTATTGTCGCTTGAAATTGACTTGGATGCAATTAATGTAGTTTCCATAGTTGCACTACTGGATGCGGTTGTATATTGTAAAAAATTGTTCCCATTATTTGGCAATTGGTCGAGATTGGGAAGAACGTCTGTGGTATTCGATGTTGTTAATATGTTGTTTATCATCGTTGGCTGATAATCATTGAATTTCTTCTGGGTTTCGAGTAGATCGACAGCTGCGTTAAGGATGAGAACTTTCTCGGGTTCGCTCACCAAGTTAGTTGCTGTTGTCAGAAGCATCGGTGTATTTTCAACGTTTGTCATGTTCGCTTGAGGAAGAAGGTTTTCAGGATTGCTTCGACACATTAAGCTCGGTGAGATTTGGCTGTTCAGGATCACATTCGGAGCAATGTTTGGACTCGTTTGGGCGGACGACAGTAGACTTGGTGGTAGCTGAGGAGAAGTCATCGGAGTGTGAATCCGTGGCAGAGTGGCATTTAACATAACGTCTTGCGTTGTTAACATTACTTCCTCTTTGGAGGTGATGTGCGACTCGACTGCACAGTTTACCAGAGCGTCCAACTTTTCGGTGGTTATGGGATTAGGTAAAATGGTTGTGACGTTGTTCTGCTGTTCAGCAACTGCGGCTGTTTCGCTCGTTTTCGTTCCAACGTTAATTGACAACGGTGAGTTTAGGAAGCTCGTGGCTTCATGACCGATTAAATTGGTCGTCGTTAATAAATTATTTGTTAAGACCTGGTTTTGGGCTTTGATTTCTATGTTGTTTAAGTAATTTTCTATACTTTGACCAGTTTGATTCGGCAATGGGAGATTTGTTCTTTCCGTGACACCGAAACTTTGCAAAGTTGCCAGGGAAGGTGCGTTTGTGTTTACCAAATCAGCGACCGTGGCCATCGGCATTTTCATTCTCAAATCCATAACTTTCAAATCTGCTTGCATCTCGTTCTGTCGCATTAAAGCTTGTGCGAAGTTGTTGCATCCGTTACCTTCGTTCATGTTCTCGCAAATGTTGCTGCTCGTCATTATGTCCATACTATTCTCGTTCATACTATTGCTCATATTCGAATTCTCGTTTATGACTTGCATCATCTGGTTATGCCTCAATATATCAATTGAATTATCGTTGATCATTGAAATATTTGAATCCCCTTGGTTCACATCCAGCGAACTCTCCGAGATGTTCCTGTACCTCCCGACTTGTCCCAACTCTGAAGCATCCATCACCGAATTTTGACTATTCTCATCCATCAGTTCCTGCTTCATCGTCCTTAACGGAGGCGAATGTTCATCCGCTGAAGACATTGTTGCCGACGGTCTTCTCTGCGACAAAGGAACCAGGCTCGTTCCAGGAGGTGGCATCATATCAACGTCCTGCTCCTGCTTGGTCATAGTGTTCCAAAGCATCTTAGACAAAAATGGAGCGGTTTGCTGTTGGGTCTGTTGTTCGACCGCATGAACTGTAAAATCACATAAAAACAATATCACAAAACATTCTACAGCAGTGTCGCTTAAAATTACAAGTTAGCTGCCACAAAGCCACTGAAACAAAAAAAAAACAATAACAAATGTGTCAAATATTTAGGGATCGATGGCAGAAATGCACCCTCAAACTAGATATACACAAAGATATCAAGAGCTTGGGATTGCAACCCGCAACGTTATAGCCTGCACACGCACACAAATCTCTGTCAGACGAAGAGGCAATCTTGAAAGAAAATTTCCCCGAGAAATAAATGTTTATAAATCTGATAAAAGGATTGAGCAAGGTAAAGTGATTTCGATAATAATTTACGGAATGATGTAAAGAAACCTCTCTACCAAGAAACATAAAGGGGAAAACTGCCACCATGTGTTATCAAATGAAAAAAATAAAATAAAATAATAAAACAGATCGACACCAAAAACCTATTTCATAATTATGTGTTTAAAAAATACCAATTATGTGGAATAAATGTTATTAAATAATTTTGAAATTAAAACAAAATTTGTACAATAAACAATTACTATTCTATTAAAAAAAAATAAAAATAAAAAAGCAATTATAAATAAAAAGAATAAATAAATTTTTGGAGTGCCGTTAAAAATGCATGCAAAAAAATAATGAAGCAGGGACGAAGAAAATCATGCGAGTCGAGAATTAGAGATAATTGTAAATAGATAGATTACAGTAATATTATTTAGCAGTAGAGAGGAATCTTGAAATAACCGGATTTTTAAATGAATTGATAACAAAAGGATGGTTTCGTAAAAGGATGTTCTCGTATTTTCATTGAAAGAAAATTGTAAAAAATATAAATCGTGAAAATGATCGAAAGATAAAATTAAATAAAAATTCAAGGAAGAAAAATCGCACCACACTGAAAACACATTCAACGCTCAGATCATTCGTTCACCAAAACGTTGCAGGTTTATCAAAATCAAAGAATTCTAAGATTTCGTTCGAAAGAGTTTGTTCGTTAATCTTTTTTTTTTCTTTCTATATTATTTTTTTTTTCTCAGGTCCGAACATCTTCAGCCCCTATTGCGGCTAGCTTCCTGCAAATAATATTATCGATTTGGGAAGATTTAAGTGGTTAATTACTATCCTCTGGGTATTTTCGCTCGCTGCAGCCCTTAATCACAATTATTATAAATCTACATTTATGATAAAAAATAGTTTGAAACATATTACGAGTTAAATGATAAATAAATAAGGCTTAAATTAGGAATATGATGATATACTATATGTGTCTTTGTGTGTTCTTTTTTTTTCGATATTTTTCGATCATTTGCTGAGTTGCAACAGGAAATCAATAAATGAAAGAAATATCTATCGTTTCGGTAAGAAAAATATGCAATTACACGCGATGTATAGTGTATATGTTGGTGTTTGTTTCAAATAATAGATTATAAGAAAAATAATAAGGTGAAACAACAAAATAAAAATGTTACTGAGTTGTGATGAGGTAAACAAATTTATACTTAACTAAAAATTGATTGTTATTGATTTATCTGAAATAAGTTATATAGCCATGTCTATTAGAAACCATGGTTACTGTAGCTTTTTTTTCCTAATGACTACTGTAATAGTTACTTAAACCTTACACTTGTTAACAATTATGAAAGTTTTCGCCATTGTTTCTAATAGAATCATGTCTTTTAAAATAAGTTTTTTTTTTTGGAAAATATAATTTATCTGTAGGTATTTTTGTTTGTGTGTATGTGTGAGTGTAGTGTAGGTGTGTGTGTGTGTGGAGATGTTTCATTTTTTTTTAAGTACCCGTGATGCTAGACCTGAATGACGCGGCTGTTGACGGAGGTTAGGCTCCGCAGGCTGACAGTAGACGACGGCAGGCGGCCCCTCTGCGTATACAGAGCCTGTACGCTGTATGAGACAAAGTGGAAAAAAAAGCAATTTGAAAAACTTTATTTACTTTGTAATACTCTCAATAATAAAGCAAAATGAATTCGGGATCGGAGGCTGATGGCCCATTATGTAAAGGCCTTCACTTCTCACAGGGGGTTGTAAAATTTTTTGATCGTTCTTGGCAACAGAAACCCGAAGTACTCGGACTCTGACCACTTGTGTTCTTTTTTTTTTACTAGAGCACCAATTTGGAGTTGGTTACAGTAAATAAAGTTTTTCTACAATTGAATCAAAAAATTTTACAAATTCAAAACAAATCTCCAATAAAAAAAAGAATCTCTTCCCTAACATTAATTTTAACAGAGTATTATCCAGTGGGAACAAAATAAAAAGATGCAAAAATGATGCAGATCATAGCAGAAAACGTAAAACCTTCGAATCTCGCGAGTACTAATTTCGCACAAATGATCAACCTTTGCAATAACAAAACTAGTCTCGAAAGCAAATTTTAGAAGATGGCAAGTTTCCATAAAATCCGTATTTGAACGAATAATTAAAACCAACAAAATAATACTCCATTACAATTAATTAACAATATAAAAAAGGAAATGCTATATATATATATAATAATCATAATATCTTTTTTTGTTTAATAATTCAACAAATTATTTACAAATTATGATAAAAATTTAATTATTAAGTACAAAATTTGGTTTCCTTTTTCTCATGCTTTTTTTATGTAAATTCAATAGAATCAAAATTAAAATATATATATGTATCTATTAAAACAAATTATTAACTTGTACTTTAAATAGTTATTGATGCATAAATCGATGAAACCTATAGAGAAACACAAAAAAAAATACAGAATCAAACTGTATCATCATAATATCATCAAATATGCACGTGTTACTATACACGAAAACAGAGAAACGTTAAATCATTTAAGTAGAAGAAAACGAAAATAAAAAAATAGCCACGAACGCAAAATTGAATTATGCAATAGGGAGTGAAACTTGCGTTGTCTCGCACATTTTTGTATTTACTTTTCATCAGTAATATTTTAAAAAATATGTATTTTTTAAAAATTTTGGGGCAAATATATACCACACAACGCTCTTTGGATCAGATTCGTGCAAATCTTAAGAAAGTACATTTAAAATAAAAATGGAGAAAATTAAAATAATAAAATACAACTGCAGTCAGCCGCCTTCACTCATTCGATGTAAAAAGGACACAGAAAATACACTCATCCTCATGTAAACTAAAAATTATTCTTTAATAATTTGAAAATGGAATGTGAAAAAAAATCTAATAATTATTATTATTATTGCAATAACAACTGCATTCATTCAAAAAATCTCAGTCGCTCAAATAATTCGAAAATGCATACATTTGCCGCCGAGGTTTTCTTTTTTTTTTAGTAAACTAACTACATGAGATCCGATTCTGCTAGAAACGATATTCGAAAAATGAGTTTAAGAAAAAAAATAAGAAAGTAATTTCGAAAGTTCGGTTTTAGCAGAGAGCGGATCTTGAAAGTTGTATTTGATCGTAAAGTATTTCAGTTTTTCCGCATACTTTGCGATCACTTTCAGCTACAATTAATTGAACCATGCATCCGCATGCAATAAGCTAAATTAACTTAATAGTTTATTTTTGCCGTTCTGATTTATTTTGCGCGAATATTACTACTACTGCTGCATTCGAGCGTTTATGATTTAACTTTTTATTTTTATTTTTTTTGTAACGAATTTTTCCAAAACTGCAAACGTTTTTATTAAGCTAATCTAAGTAATTGAAAGTGTTGAAATATATTTAACGCGAGCTTACCGCTTGGCATGGCCCCGTTTACGGGCGTGTATACAAACTGGTGTGCTTCGCTTGTTTTCCCGCTGGACACTACATATAGCCTTACCGTCACCGGTTCGGTTATATCTGGATGCAAATAAGGTGGAACGTGACATACCAAGTGAGTCTTCAGGAATAACCAAATAAAAAAAAAAGTATAAATATTAGTGGAATTGTTGAAAATGTTAGTTTAATGTATGTATTTACCTGCTGCAAAAATTCTTTGTCAGGTACAACCGACTGTTCCCACGGCCTGTGTCTATCATCTTCAGATTGAAAGTAAACTACCGTGTCTTTCAGGAAATTTTTACCAATCACAAAGAGTTCAAGTCCTCCACCGGCCGGACACGATGTTAGAGATTTTTTGCTAATTTCTGGAATTCCAGGTGGTTGTGCTACAAAAAAAATAAAATAGGAGTAAATTTAATATAACTATACAGCCATAGAGTCGGGAATGAACATACTGCAAACTATAGGTTGCGAACAGACTTGGAGTGTTTCCTGTGTTCCATTGTCGTGGGTTATTGTTGTACGGAAAACCATTCGACAGCGTGTCGACTTCTTTTTGCTGCGCGATGCTAGGTGTTCGGGAAACCGATGCTCTACATCCACGTTGCGCTCTTTCAGGATACCGACGCAATCGCATGTTGCCACCATGTCTTTTGTCGGTTCCAGCATCAATTCTATCACAACAGTTCCGTCCATTGTCTTTTCTTGGCACTGCGTGGAATTCTTGCCGCTAACTCTGCAGGCTTGATAGAACATGTGCGGTGCCACTTTGCCTACGTCTGTACCAATGAAGACCTACGAATCGATGATTCAAGTAGAATGCACTGCATACACTTCAAATTTGCTATATATATATACTTGCAAATTTGCTGGCTTGTTGTATCCGGTTAACTGTACAATTGGAAAGCCGTTTCCTGAACGGTCCTTCACAGCACCTCGGCTTCCCTCCGTTTGATAACGCGCTCTGTGCTGCTGCTCAGGTTGGCAAAGTATTGTCAGACCAATGTCCACTGCAAAATTTGCGAATATGTACATTTGTACCGAAACCATAATAATTATACATACTGTAACGTGATGAGGGTTGTAAAAGGGTTGTTAACGTGATTGGTCCGGCGGGTGCAGCTCTGTTCAATACAGGTAAACACCTGGGGATGGAACCACGTGACGATGTGGCCTGTGAGTTATTTACATTTAAAGCCGAGACTGAAGAAGCTGGTACCGTTCTGATAAGACTGCAATAAAAGAAACCGCATTATTTCTTCATCTAATTTCATCGAAATACACACACATACACACATCAAATCGTTCAGATCAACACTCATTCTGGAAAGCAAAGAGATGTTTCAGTAAAAACATTCACTAGTACACATTCACAGCCCAAACTTCAAAACAGCCAAAATTTGAGCGAACAATCAAATAAATTACATATTCTTTTTCTGAGGTGTTTTGCGACTTACGCATTGTTATCCCTAATTGCGTTCACGTGTTCGGGGAATGAGTAGTTTTCATTAACCTCATCGTTCTCTAGCTTTATGTCAACTTTCGACCGTTTCGCCTGGGCCCTTTCATCCGTCCAATTCAATCTATCAGTCATACTATACGAATGTGGATCCGTATGCTGATCGAAACTATAAGAAATAGAAACAGAAAAAAAAAGAATATTACAAAGATTGATACATCCTCATGCTTTCAAGCTAAAACATACACACATAACACACGGGATTACAGGAGATTAAACTTTATATACTTAATGTAAAAGCTATACATATTTTTTTTTATACAAATTTTGCAACAATTATTTCCTAATTATTAAACATATTATTAGTTCATTTTTATTAGATTCATTTTTGTAAGTCATTTATATATCAAAATCAGTAGCTTTTTATTTAAATTATTAAATTTATGAAAAATATGTCTTTAATATTATTGAATATTAGTGTTGCATTGTACGGCGTCTTAAATGATTTGACATGAAAATATTTTCAGTCTGCGATAGTCGCAGTTCGTTAAACGATTAAATTGAAGCATATCAAAACTTTACACTAAGTAATTTACTATGAGACGTCGAATCGATACAATTAATGTGAACGAATGGAAAAATTGGTTCGGAGACAATTTAGCGCTTTTGTCTTAAGAGTTTACAGTGCTTCAAGAATGCAATCGCCACGTTAATTACAATTTACTTATAATATACACATTTTTCTAATAACGTTGAACATTAATATTTTCTATATATATACTATAAATATAATAGACCAAAAGAAATCGGTGTTATAAACAAGGCCAAGCTTTTTATTGTGGGGATTTCCAAGTCACGGGTTTAAAGAACTTGAGGCTAAAATGACTAGTTTCGAATAAATCTGTAGATCAGCGTTCGTTCAAATGCAGTAGCAAAAAATAAATAAATAGCATAGAAGAATAAGAAGCACAAACAAGAATAATGTAATAGCACGTGGCATATTGTATAAATTCCCGACTTGCGGGATTATTTCAGTCAATTTGTGTGCAGGTGCCATGTGACATGAAATCGGTCCTTTCTGTGACACGGTTTTCTCCCGAGTCGATCATCAACGGCTCCGATTCAATCGAAAGCCAACAAATCGGCGGAGAGAAAAAAAACCTGTTATTTCCCTGTTTCGTTCCGTCTTTTACATTCGACTCTTCTTTCAATGTAAACCGTAATTAACACATTGCATTTATATTTGAGGATTTCTCTTGGAATATGCGCGCTCATACACACAAATAAAATGCGACGGGTTATTTGCTGAAACAATTAGATGAATCGCAAACACAATTTAAATATCTAGGTAAACACAATCTAACCTCGTGCGGCATTATATTGTACAAATAAATTCCGTTCTTGAAATGTATTATTACATGCATATACATTTATGTATGTAAAGTGTAACATTTATGTTTCTTTGATTTCGTCGATGCGACTTCCTCCTCGCTTTGTAAGATAATTATAAAAGATGCCGTTAAAAATAGTCTTCGAGTTTGACGTAAATTCGTAAAGCGAAGTATAATTTATAGGATGTTTATGTAGCTTAAACATATCTGTTTAAGTTTGGCGGAGTTGCCACCGTGGTCTATAGCCTTGCGTCGATTGAGAGAGGAGCCTCATGAAACAAACGACGACGTGCTTCCCAAAAACGCTGATATTATTAACTGTTTCGGCCAAATGCGATACACACATTGTATGTAGTAATAAAAAAAAATAGAAGTAACGTGAAAAATTGCATTTTTATCTGCTCACGTCTCTCTTTCTACACAATGTATATTTTAAACTATTACTAATTCATGCTTTACAACAGTCTTATGCCAAACACTTTGACGCCAAATTCTGTAATGAAGATTTTATCTACAATAGCTGCTAGCTATTTATTAACTCAGTATTTTTAAACATTTCAAATTTTGTAAAAATTAAGGGTTCCAAAAGTCTATTTTTCTACTGACATATTTGACAGTTGTCATTTCAAATGTAACCCGATCAATACCTAAACATTATTGTTTGTAAATAAAATATTAAAGATACAAAGGTCCGATTAATTAATCAATAAAATTTTATTTATATTCTGAAAATATTTGGTTTTCGGTAAATGAAAAATAACAAAACTTGTATATCATAATCGATTCAGGTTTTCCCCGTATAATAAAAATCTGTGTTAAATTACTGTAAAGAGGAGTAGGCTATGATTAAATATTGTTACACCACGATGCGAAACAGGATTAAATTTTGACGTGTTATACGGCCGAGATTAATTCATAAAAACACTCCAGTGATTCAGTTAATTGCTAATTGTCATCTCTCGAATTACATCTCAAGTATAATTTACTTTTTCAAAAGTTGGAATACCATTTAACGAGCGGATGTTTAAATGAAGGATGAATATTAATTGAATTTTCTTACCCTAATCCGCTGTCGTTCGAGTTCTCGCACGGATCTAAATTTCTTCTGACCATGGACCGAATTTTTCCGGGATAATTTTTGACTAGCGCCAATCTCTTCCCAGTTGATGGCCTTCCGGGTCTTCGCTCTTTCAGCTGAGCCCGTGGCACCATCGTTGGGGCTGTGTACATAGTCATTTTCATACTACTTGCTGAAAAAAAAAAACCAGAAAAAAAATTAATAATAACAAATAATAATAAGTTATTTAATATTGAATTGCTCAGGCAGACGATTTGTGCTTCGACATGAACAAAAAAATACGTTCGAATCGTTCGAATGTTCTATTGCTGGAGCCACGGTTGTAAATTGGCACTACGACTTCTTCCTACATTGCCCAAGGTTAATTCCTTTTTATTAACGCTTAAATAAGGCGCTCGATCATTTAGTTTGCGCAACATTTGCAAATAGTCATTGATTAGTGAATACTATCGGAACTTACGTCGACAAAAAAAACAGTAACAATAACAAATCAGTTTTATATAAACAAATTGATATCATTTAGATATCAGAAAATATAAAAATTGAATAAAATTTATTTATAACAATATTATTATATTTTCGTTGAAACAACATCTTTGATAACGTTTTTAATTTTTTTTTAATGCAATAAAAAAAATTATATATAATGCTGTTATATAACATTTCAGTTCTAAATTCAATTATAAATTAATAAGAAAGTTATCCGGAAGTGATGTCAGTATGCGAAGATTAATTCGTGCAGAATCGATTCGCGAAAGCATTAGAAATAATAGAAGTAATTGGACGTTGGCAAAATTTCTACTCGGTAATTTTTGTTTAAATTTTCAAACAAGGTCAGCTACAGCACAAATAATATGATTATTATGTATATATTTGTATACATTAATAATCACATCACTCGAGAATAATATCGCAATTAAAATGTTAATCTTTTGGTGCCTTTGTTATCAACCCGTAGCATCACCAAAATAAACAATCTCTTAATTTATTGGTGCCATTTAAACAATTAAATATTTGCTTAAAGTGAGTGAGACTTTTTACAGTTGGTAAGGCGACTAAAATAAGAAATTATTCATTTTCGTGCAGTGTTTCCCAAACTTAAAATTAAATAAAACTATCCTGAATTTACATTAAACTAATTATGGTAATTTATAAAAATATTTAGATTTGAAAAACAAAGTTTAAACTGATTTTTTTTTTACAGCCTTACTCTTGATTACATAAACATGTATATAATTAATTTCAATAATCTTTTAAGTAGAAAGTCGATATTTATTCTAAACTAAACTAAAAAGTCTGTGTAAATTTACGTTTTAGTTACAATAATTATAACTAATTTAATCTGTACAGTAAGCAAAAATTGCACAATAGTGTGTTTAGTGTAGTTAGGTAAGTTGGCAGCAGCTTATGTTGTGTATAAATGATATTAAGATAATTTAGTTTTTGTTTTAACTATTATAAAACTAAATTATTTCTCGCAAATCTTATATATATATATACTTATAGTAGAGTAGAAAACTATATACGTTTCGTTGCGGTAATTAGATTACTGACGTCACAGGGGATCGCTAAATTTAAACATTGTGTTTACATCTCTGTAGATTAGGGGCCTGCCAATTTTACTCTGCCGCTTATGTAACGCTGCGGATTCGCGATAAAAATCTCACGTATGCCACTCAAAACCGGTACAATCTACAACTATCGAACTGTCGCAGAGCAAAAAAAAATGTATAAATAATTTTCGATTCGCGAAGATTGCCAAATAATTATGTTCAAAAGTAAAGTTTTTCAATAAACACCGGAGTCGTGAATTGAATCCATTGGACACTGGAGGAGTGTCTGGTCTGGTCGTCGTAATATGGTGATGAATGCCAGGCGCTAATAAAATCATCGCGTGGCGCGATAAGATAAAGCGGATACAATTCCCGTGTATAGCGTAATTATTATTATTATTACATGTTATTATTGTTGTCGCGAAAAAAGCAAGGTGATGCGATAACATTTTTTAGAAATTTAGATGAAAAAAAAAACTTAAGCAAGTAAGGACATTGTGGTTATCTAAATTCGTGCTGACACACACCTATGATACCGACCATAATTTATGTAATGAAAGACGCTTTGTTGCTGTACTGCAATCGAATACTTGAACAAATAAGTCTATTTTAGATTATATATAAATTATATATTGATTTAAATGCTTAGTTAACACATTTCTGGTAAACCTGATCAACCCAGTTTAAACCGGTTTATTAAGTATATAAATATCGTTACAATATTTTAAACCTTCAGAATACATGAAGTATATCGTTTATGTAAAATATAATAACTTATACACTAATATAAATTGAAGAAATCACAAATTTCTTTTTACACCAGACAATTGTTATTGAACAGTAAATATATAACAATCGGTAAATAAGATTGCTGTATCTTATATGAAAGATATATAATATAAACATACTTTGAACTGTAAATACGATTGTAAAGAATGCTTATATAAAGTTTAACTTGTAAGTCTTAAAAAAGATGAAGAATGTATCTTACAACTTATATGAAGAAAACTTATTAAATTGAACATTACAGACTATACAATGTAGCGTGGACGCTTCTTACCTTTGTAATCTGAATAAAAACTGGGTTTATTCAGATTACAGAACGCACGGAAAATACAATTACAAAAGAATCGATATATCGATCGTTAAATAAATGCGTTGTACGCAAAGTTGTATATTGAATATTTGAAAGGTTGAGTTGAATAATAAAACTTTCAAATTTTGAAAAACTTAAAAACAAGTTCAGTAAGTGCAGGGAAATAGTGTCATCAAATTGTAATAATGGTAACACGAATCAATAATAATATTTGTCGTTGGATTAAATTTCAGTTCGATGATGAACTGTCGTGTCGAAATGTTTATGAAAATGAGAAACAAGTCATTGTTTCGCGTTGGCGAGGAAACAAAAGCTTCTAATTTTTTGTTTGTTTCAAGCACAAAGCAGCACCGGTTGCTATGCCGGAAATATTTGTTATACATAATAAAGCACTTAAACGGAACGATTTAATAATCCAATTCGTCAATAACTCTCAGCGCGCGAACTTCAGCTGTTGTTCTCTTTCGACCATCATGAAAAAAAAACAACCAACAACTGACAAGGAAATTGCTTAATTTATTTATTTACCGTTTAATATAAGTTGCAACTACAATAACAACTGAATTATCATATTACTTTTCTGCACATTCCACAAGTGGACTTCACTGTACCCAATTTGTTCTTAACCATTAATTCAGAATTTATTTTTTGTTACGTAAAAAAAATCGATTACGCTCTGATGAAACAAAACGTTTAACAACGACACAAAAAAAGTGTAACGTAAAGATAGTACTTTGCTCTCTTCAATTTATATAACTTATATAACGTCTTAGTTGAGAGGGCTTATTTAATAATGAAATTAAGCCATTAAATATACTTATTTTCTAGTTTAATATAACATAAACATCTGGAATGTGCGCATTATGATACACGTTGTTAGTGATTGAATAATCAGCATGCATTATAAAAGTCTTTCTACATGTGACTCGTCCTACAAAAAAAAATCGCGCATAAATTCTTACCTATAATATCACAGAAATTGCTGCTCTTTGCAACAAGAAAAAAAAATATACAAGGAACTATCACAGCAAACAGTAAAAATAAAAAACAGGATCAATTTTCTTCGACGTTACGAACAGATCACAGATTTTTTTTTGTTGTATGTGTGTTTATTTAAAAAAAAAATAAAAGTGAAAAGTTTGTGTAGAAAGTGCGTTAGGCTGCGTGACAGCTTTTCCACATTTTCATTTGGTTATGATGGTAGACGCGTGTGGTACGTACATAAACGACATTAGCCGCGAACTGAAACGTAATCTCATCGCATATTAAAACCGCGACGCCGGACTCCACGACGTGTGGACTTGCGCGTAGAAAAGACGAGGGAATTCCTGATCTCCGTCAGAAATGATTACTACTATATAATGCAACAAAAAATTAATATAATAATAACACTAATTCCTAACACTTCCGTGTTGAAAATCGACTGTTTATTGTTTTTTTATGGCACACGTGATTTCTCTCACTTATTTTCATTATTAATGAAATACAAAAACACTAATAATTATTACTTATATAAGCTGATGCAGTTGTATTCAGAATAACTTAAAGTTTAATATACGCTACAGGGCGATTTATAAGTGAATGACGATACAAATATTATTGTAGAAATAAAATTAATTGAAATACAAATTAAATAATTTCACAAAATAAAAAGTGTATAGAAATAAAAAATACATAATTTAATTAAGAAAATATATTATGCGTTGTGTCAAATTAATGATAGATAATAGGAATCCACCGGAGAATGAAAATACTAATCGATGACGCCTAAGGACGTCAGTAAACTTAATGTATTGGTATTCTGTAGATTAATATATTTTACCAAATTATAATTTACTTTAAGAAACAATTTGATATAAACAAAAAAAATAATGTTAAAATTATACAGTAATTTCTTACAAAATTGTAATTGTTGCTGTAATTTATACATTTATTTATAAAAAAATAATTGCAAGTTTAAATATAAAATTATTAATATTATGACTAAATAAAATGAAACAATTGTAAAGTGAAAGAAAATGTCAAAAATTTTAATGATATTTTGTGTGAATGCGCGCGTACAAATTTCAATGCCACGTGTACTTTCAGATATAATTGACGCTCAACGTGAACTTATTTGTGTAATTAATGAATTATAAATAAATCAATTAATATTTGTAAAATACTTGGAACCAATAAATACAGAAAATGACAGAAAAATTAATTAACGTTAAAAAAAAAGTATGTTGTTGCCTGGTTACAAACTATAATATTTTGTTATTATTTCATGTGCGGTCATAACAACGTTCCCTTTCAGTCGAACCTAGATCATCGGTTCATAACCTTGAAATCACCTTTCCGCCTACTTGACATGTTTAATTTCGTGGTGAATAATACAATAAATGTATAAAATTTGACGACTGCAAATATCTTTTTTTTTAAACTATTTTCTTAAAATAATAATAAAATTAATTAATTCAAAATTAATTGATTAACACTTCAAAAGACTTAAATTGATAACTTATTAATTTATTGATACACACAGCTTTAAGAATCATTTGACCTTTGTATTACGTATATTATTAAATCAATGCTTTTCATGAATAAACCAGAAGGCATCGTTTGATTGATAAAAATGAATTAGAGTAATAAAATCGATCGATATTGGTTTTATCTAATAAATATATAAATGAGAAAACTGCATTAAATTGTAGCATACGCAATTTCTACCTTATTTGCGTAATAAATTTATTCAATTATTGGTAATTTTATATTGATACAAATATTCTAAAGTATAATGCAGTGAATAAAAAGAATGGCACGCAACGTTTCAACACATCGCATCTTTATGAAATGACCTTGTGGTGAAAGTCCAGTTAAAAGAAATACTACTAATAGATACACTTAATTCTACTAGTATTTTGAACCTACAGTATGCAGATGTCTTCAAAAAAAAGTCACTAATAGCAACGTTTGTTTATGATGCAGCAAATTCTTTATTTCGACAAAAACATAGCTTGCGTGCATCACTTGTAAGAACATGTTGATTTCATCCAGAAATAGCTAAGAAGTTTTGAAATGAAAACACATTATTTCGTGTCATGTTCAGTCGTGTTACCTTCAACCTCAAAATAATATTAACAAAATCATATATTTAAGACAACAATTAATTATAAATTAATTTAAATATAAAAAAAATGATTAATGTTTTCTAATGAAACAATTAAAACGTTATCTATTTGTATTTGATTATGTATGTATTAAATGATCGATAATATATCAATACAAATTGAAAGTGTACATTTATTAGATAATAATTGTGTATTATTTTTAATACTTAAAATATTTTTTAGAATAAAATATAAGCACGAGAGAAGATCGTGCAGATTTTATATGAGATGTGCAGTTGATACTTTCCCTTTATATGTCTTTATTATATTTTTCCGTGTTTACAGAATAATTTTGATAATGCAATTTACGTAAAACTAAGTGTATTTATAAACTTATCGGAATCCTTGTGTACTTTGTATTATATTTATAAAGAGAGAATCCTCCAGCTACAACATAAAAAAATAAAAATACGCTCTAAACCTGAATACTTGGAACTTGTGTATAATTATCCAAAAATGTTTCGAAAAGTAAAAATGCAACAGCGTGTCGGTGAAAGTTTCCCCACTTTAAAGCCATTTACACGAAAATTATGGTCATAATTAAAACCTGTTTGCATTGATACGAATTTAATTCATCGAAAAATGTTAAATCCAATAATAATTATTAATGCAATTTCTCAATGACGTTATCAACAGGGTTAAGTATTGAAACGGGAGCAAATAAATACATCGATTTCGGTGAATTTCCGAGCCGCGTACATTTAAGTTACACAATTAACGTTTTTGCAAATTGATTGTAAAAATAATTGCGACCTAAATAATACGAGATCTCGCTAATAATAATAAACCTTAATGCAAATTTGCACAATTCATATTTGGCGTGGAGCAAAGAAAAAAAAAAGGAGTCGGAATAAGGTGGCACTTTTGTTGTGCTTTCGTATTAACCATCCGGCGAAGCAAAGTTCAAACTAAATAAACAAACAGCGATTTATCACATCTATGACACCACCAGCACACGTATTATTTTATTTAAAAATATCGCAATTTTGCACGACTTTTCGCAAATACATATAAGAAATTGAAAATAAAAGGATTTAGCGACGGCGTGGTTGTTACACAACGCGTTTCCTGCATTTGCTTTGGTAATTATTATATAAAGCAAAATTATGAATAAATCGAATCGATTTCATTCATTATTTATGGATATCCATTGTTTTCGTTCATCTCGTTGCGGTTTTGCTGCTCGCCCATAATTCGCAATTTATTTATCTGAACAATGGTAGACGCGAATTCTAAATATTGTTTTCCACAATAAAGAGTTTGTGTAAACTGGTGATACTGTCTACGCAAAAGCTAGAATTTAATTTGTGTCATTGGATCATGACCAGTCTCAACGAAAATAGCATTGCACTTTTGACTTTTACAATTTCAAGCAAACTCCAACTTTAATTGGGAATTATACAAATTACGCATTTAATATATTATTTATAGAACTAATGAATCATTTCTATTTTTATTTTGGAAATTAGTTACGTCGTCGTAAATTTCATTATATGTATAATTTCAAAAATTCCCCAAGTTGTAGTTATTATAATATACCATAAATTGGGGAAGAGGACAGAAATATTCTGTATGAAAGACTGCATTAGAGGGGTTCCCAAAAAATATATTGAATTGCAAGTGAGAATGGTTTGCAGACAAATATAAAGGCGAGTTCATTGACATACTGAATAAATGCACCCTTTCATCATAAAATAAAAAAAATATAAAATTGAAATTCTATTTTAAAATAATAATTATTGAATGAGTTTTATGTTTTATAATGTCGCTCATTACGTTAATTCTAATTGAAAATTTAATTTAATATAACAGTACAAGGAATTTGCATGGTATTATGACTGCTGCAACACAGGTACGTGCTCTGTTCCATACATTAATTAAATTATTTAAAAAAATGTGGAATGCTTTACGAACGCGTTTCATACATATCCTTGGACGATATGTGAATTGCATTGACTTATAAATTGTAGATTTAAGTATTTATTAGCTTGCAGCAGTACAAAAACCATGAAATGATATACGCATATACTGCAAATATTCACAAATATAATACTTCAACTAGTCTAGAGCAGCGTTTCTCAACCTGTTTGATATAATTATTTGAAGTTGTAATGCGACCCAATTATTTCACCAGTTCTTCGCCATGACACAAGGTGACAGCTGTCAAAATTTATAGCAATCTAATTCTTTGACGTTTCTATGAAAAATGACAGTTGTCATTTCCGTTAAATAATATTAATAATAATAATAATAATTAAATGGAAACGGTATCATAAAAAAAGTGTAAAATTAAAACAGCTTAAATGTGTAAACTTCTCAAAACTAGATTTGTTCTGCGGAATAAATAAATCTCCACAGTTACAAATAATATAAGTAATAATAGCTTATTTTTAAATGTAATTTTAAATAATCGCGAAAAAAAATCAAATTTGAAAACTTAATACGCTGCAATGGAAATTATTAAATTAAGTTATAAATCATATCAAAAATTCCTCGCTTTGACACTGTCATTTCTCGAGTCATTAAAATTTGTAAAATACAAATTTAACAGATAATTCTGGTAATTATTAGTAAAACAGCATGAATAAAAAAAATAATATTGTAAGATTTGTTAATATGTAGTTCGGAAGAAAGTAGTATTTGCTATTCTGCAAAACAGAGATTTATAAATTAAGTCTTAAATAAAATTAATCGAGTTTGTCACTTGAAATTGTCAAATGAATTAGTAAACAGATGAAGAAAAAGGTGATTCCGATCCAAGATGTTTACAAGTTGCGTTCAATGGCTCCAAGAAAGGCGCTATTTGTATTGTCTGGCTTCCTCAGCGACATTTATATACTTCGTAATTATTCCATCCATTTCAACCTCTTTTTTCCTCTTTATTTTCCTTAAATTTATTTTTCCTGTTTCACTCTCGTTCCGCACCCCTCCTTCGCTGTTTTCCTTTAGTTCGTTTCTTTATTTCTGACGTTTGTTGCACGAATGCAATTAAGACCATGACGCGAATCGCCGCACGACCTTGAATGTGTATTTTTGGGAATGGACTTTTATGCATGCATCTAAATTGTACAATTTGTATACACTTTAATGGCGCTTCTCGTACCAGAACATGATGCAAAACATCTGCAACTAATTCGTTGCTTGATTGATTCTGCTCGCTCATTTTAGACTTTGTATTTTTAACTCTTCTAAAAAACACTAAATATTTAATAATGCAACGCAACAATTCTTGATTCACTAATATTAAGAAGTAAATCTTAACAAATTACTGAAATAATTATAAATTATCATTGTCCAATTATCCAGTAATTAAATATTATATGACTGTAAGTCATATGGCTTAAGTTTTGATAACACTAGAAAAATGCTTGTCATTATTTCTAAACATTGTTTAGATAACCCATTTGTTGTATTATTACTAGTCAGAAACACTTAATAAAATAGTAAACATGTTTAAATAGAATGTCCAGTTGGAATAGTTTATTGTATTCTACATACTAATTTGTGCTCCCAATAACAACACAATCCTCGAATCTAATGATGCGTCTATTTCATAGATTGAAGCTATAAAATGCGAGTAATTCGTTTATTACACTAAACTTAATCTAATAATATACTTCATCTGCGAATACGTGTTGTCAAGAGAACCGAGGCAAATAAAGTGTTTATGTGTAGCTTAATTTTATTATCAATTTTTAGACATACATATATAAAAATAAAACAAAATACAGAAACATTCTAGACAACTTTTTATTTTTTTTTTATTTTCGGAGAGTGTTTACATCACGAAGAGATTATGATCTGAACTGTGCTCTAGTTTATCGTTTGATAAGAATATTGAAACAGTTAAAATTGTAGGAGAAAAGTAGGACGACATCGTCGAGTTTATTCAAGATAGAAATAATATGTAAAAAAATGAGAAGCCGGAGTTACATCTTCATAATCCAAACTTATCATTTTGTCTGGACTCGAAGCGTCAAAGTTCAGGAGTTTAGCGAGCATATGGTATAAAGTTCCACATATAATGTTGACCATCAATGCTGGATCAATATTTACTTTGAATAACACATAAATAGCCGTTATCAATGATCCTCCATTCTTTCTTATTGCGTCAACAATGTAAAAATTGCACAGTATTTACACGAGCAGGTCAAGCACTTTGATGTTTGCATCTGAGGCACACAATATCAATATAGTCAATGGTTAATGAACTCCTCGAATTAAATAAGTCATTCGGATCGAATTAACGAGGTGCTAATCGCTTCCTGTTTTTTTTTTAATAGATATTAAGATTTTTTTTTTTTTTGAGAGACTAGAGATAAACCCAACGAATTCGGTTCGACAAACTCGATATGGACTTTGGCCAGAATCAGATTCTCCTCTGCATCATCGATGTTGTATGCAGTAACTTGTAGAAATGCAGTTATCGCTTATACCTCGCGAGTATTCCAATAAGCAATTATTTAAATAATGACAACGCGCAAACGAAAGAGAACTAAAGTTTCTGTATTTGCTGAAGAAAGGAGTTACAGAAAAAAAAGATCATTAGACTTCCCCCGTGTCTTGGGTCATCGAGCTTCGAAACCAATAAAGACATTGGTCAAACACTACTGGATCGATTTCTAATACACTTCCCTCCCTTCATCCACAAGTTTACAAATAATTGCTTTATTTGTTTAACCCAACTCGGACAGGTTAAATCAGATGACACTTGCAATTAACGACGCCTGATAAGAATAACAACAATATCGACCTACATTTGACTCGAAACGCATGATCGTTATTAATTAACCAATTTACAGCAATTACAGTTTTAGAGCTAATTGAAGCCGGGATAAACTGAACGATTATTTAACCGATTACAGTGCATCTGTAAACAAATAGAATTCCGAAAAATAAATAACACTTCTTTATTTATATAATCGGGCAAATCAAATAGTTTATTCTCTAAAATTACACATAACGCGGTAATTAAACGATAAAAGAACCAAGAAGAAACATCTTATCGTGTTTGGCCTCGATGCTTCAATATCTTTCAACAAACCTATAAAAACCAAAAAACGTATACATTTATTATTATTACATCAAACTATGACAATTGTTACAATTTTTGATATATTTTTTTTAGTTACTAATATCTCAGTTATAAATATTACCCTGAATACTGATTATTAGTTAATTATTAATTAATTAGTGAAGTGATTTAAAAGCCCAGTCATACATGCAGTCTTCATTCTTTTCTATTAATTTTTACCAGATTTCTGAAAAAAAAGTTTTTTTTTTTAAATTTTGGTTTACCTATAGAATTGAAATAAATTTTGAAGTGCAATACTTAAAAGCATTAAATAATCAATTTGTTATCAGACAATTTGAGTTGCATAAATCATCTGCATGTGGCGCCTTCTTAATTGTATGAATCAATTGGAACTCGTTAAGTTACATTATTTTACTGCAGTCATATATTGCTTCTCAATATAAACACGATTATTAAAATAATATATAAAAAATAATTTATCTACATAAAGTTATTATACGTTAATTCGAGCAATTTAAATAACTCACTCGCACAATTCTTATTCGCAGTATTTCTAAATGTTTAGAATAGTGTTTGAAAACAAGATTTTTAATAATATTCAGGTATTTCCAGTCGAAGTTCGCATTATATTTTTTTTTATCCATTTTATTTTACCGCTACAAAGTTTATTTATTTATAAAAATGTTATTATACATGAGTCAGTTTTACTAATTAGAAAAAAAATTGGATAGTTCAAAAACCATTTTATTTAGATTTTTATTGATAATAATGTAAAAACTACACTTACAATTACATCATTTTTTTTTAAGGGAAATGAGCAGATCTATCCTAATCTTAGCGATAAGACGACCTATCTACTACATAAATTCACATCTATGAATCAAATAGTTAAATAATTATTTCGTATGATTTGTTGGTGAGTATCGACAAGTTCTACATGAATAAAGAAATTTGTTTGGGCGCGAAATAAACAGGTAAACACGAACCCGAAAAGAACAACAACAACTTTCTAATATATCTACTGTTTCTACGATAATTCAATTAATTTTTTTTTTCTATGTATTGAATATGTTGTGCTTTTTTATAAAACATTGCTTATTGTAAATAACGTAAGTTATTGAAAATATCGTATTACGATACGTTTATAATTCATGGTATTTGAAAAGGACACGCGATGCCACTTAATGGTAAATACAATGATTTCTTGATATAAAAGACGTCACGTGTACACACCCTAACCTCTCCAGTCGAATCATATTTTCGAAAGGAAATCATCCGGAAAATTATTGTTTTCCACGCCATGCGCGCAAATCGATGCTGCTTCTCTTTAAATTGCGTGCATACATTGGTATCGACGCGAATGCATCAACAATACTTAATAATAGTTTGGAGGTTGCGATAACCAAAAAAATGTATATAAATATGTAAATTTGGGAGATGCTATTGAACCGTACGATATGATATGTGTTGGGGATATATTGTTAACAAGCAGATAGTAGATCAGATATGGTTATTGGTTACCTTGAAATTGTTTAAAAAATATACACGCGGTTGTTTATGAGAACGCACAAAGTGTAATATTTGTTAATCCCATTAACATCAAAACTTCTCTTCCTACATTTTTGTTAATAATTTGCCAATTTGCTTAATATAATTGTAAATATTTGTGGCTCCTCTATTCATTCGAACCCGATGATGATCAATGCAAATAATAAATTTTGTTTCCTCAAAAAAATGGAATACGATTGAAACGATATCTATAAATCATTCATCGAAGTTCCGATACTTTCCATTGATGTAGTTTATATAGTTACCTTTATTTATTAAAATTTATTGAAATAAAAAAATGAAATTGTTGCAACTTATGTCTCAAGTATAATTTTTTAAACTTTATTTCCAATTGCTCTCTTTTAACCTGGTGAGTCTTCTGTCGAGATGGATGCCTAGGTATTTGACTTTTGTTGACTTGGGCAGGTGTCTTTGTTTAGTGTGAAAGTGATATGCACAAATTTCGTTAACTGATATTCTCCACTTCATCAGCCATTTCTGTAATTTATCTAAATGTTCCTGCAGATATTCGGATGCTACAGCCGGATTCTCTTAATTATTATGTGCAAGAATTATTTCTCACGAAGGACAATTAGGGCTGAGTTCCCGAATTTGGACTAACCACTTTCATAACTTAACCTTTATATTTAATTTTCTCATATATTAACTAACAACTGTTATATTGTAGAGTGTCCTAAAGTACTTTTATGTATGACTTTAATTCAAAATTAGGGTTACGTAAAATATTTTCAATGATTTGTCAAAGTTGCCTAAAATGGACCACAGGCATTTGCACAATTCGATCGGTTAAATTGAAATAAAATTAGCTCCTGTAAAATGTAAATTTTCAAATTTTTAAAAAAAAAAATCATGGGAAACCAGTTTCAATAATTTTGAAGTTATAAAAAGTAAATTTGTTTTAACCACATTTTATTTTTTTAAACTATAAAAACGGAAATATTGCATTGTAATTATTGTTGTTGCATCTACTATCATTATTAAACTAAATATAATATGTCTATTATTGGAAATATATGCAGATTAAGTCAGTCGACGTAAATATTTTCTCTGAACGTTATTCTGCCCTGTATTCGAACGTCATTAATACAAAATTTGCATTGGTTTCGAGACGATTCATCACATTATAAAATTATAAATTATTATCTTCTCTCTGTTGCGTAAATGTGCAGATGCGTGCATTAGCGAGCGTTTTGTAGTTTGAGTGTCAACAACTTTCAATGGTTACGATTCAAAGGTCATTTTGTTGTGAATAAAACAATCCGCTCTCCACAAAATGGCCGACGGTCGAAAAGCGCGGCAAACTCGAACCAAAACCGGCGGCTATTAATAACCGATTAATTTCAATGCGTGCAACGTGATCGCATGCTGCACTTCATTAATACCGCGCTTCAAGGATGATTGAACCGTCAAACTGTACTCGAGAATAAGGTGATACTTACGTAAATAAATCGGTCAATCGATAGCGTATATTAAACGCAGAAGCGACGAAAATAATTAAGTAAATATTAGGTGTTGCTATTACGAAACGTGACTCACCGCATCCACCGTCAAAAAGAAAACAATCTAGAATTAAAATTTTAGCGACTTTCGATCGTTCTATCCCGATTGTAACTAACAATTACTAGCTCGAAATATCAGTCCTGGTTATCAGATATTCGAATACTAAATACAACGTGATTGGAGCAAAACACGTGTATATCCAGTAGATAGTCATAAGAAGCACACACAATGTTTTGTTAAGTTTTTTTTTTTAATTACATTCCTATTGCGGAGAACCCCAATGACTAAAGGTCAATAAATATTATGAAACTGATAATGCGGTTCGAAATTAATAATTCTCGATTATATTAAATTCGCGTTTATTAAAAAGCAATAAAATTTTATTTATTTTTAATTGTGATAATGTTACAGTTCTGAAATTATAATTACATATTCGATTTTTTTATGTACAATAATTGCATACAAATATATGAAAAACTAGTTTCTGATTCAATTAGATCATCAATTTAAAAAAAATATTAAAACGAATTAAAATATGCAATTCGAGATAAAGATTGTTGTTTAATTTTCAAGATTTAAGAATTTGTAAATTATTGTTACACAGTACTACAGGATAATTATATAAGTTATATGTTGTAACTGGTCGAACCCTATCTATTTACTGAAATTGTTAAAAGCATAAAAACAATGCGGCGTTGTTTATCAATCGAATAAGCACCGAGGAAGAATGTTTACTGAAAAGAACAAGTCTAATTATCGCATTTCAGAGCGTTAATTAATATTACTAATACAGTAGTAATTTATCCGCCTAACAATAATGTCGAAGGCAAATATTTTTGCGTTACATAACGTTGCCTAATCACTATTTGGCAAAGAGAACACAAATAAAAAAAAAACATAGTTTAATGCGTTTCAAGCAATTGCGAAACGCTAACACTCAATTGCTTGATACACTTTCGTCCCTTACGTAACGCACCGAACATCCACTTGTTTCAGTTACCTAATAGTTTAATTGTGTATTTTGATAAACAGAATTTGTATGCGAATATGTCAAACGTTCGATATAGCAACATATTCAGTAGTTATGCGTCAGTTATATAATATACACGTGTAAAACGTAACTGCTAACTGTTTATACGGAGACGGTGAAAATGAAGTGTAAAAATATGGTTTCAGAGTACGTTGAACTCTTTGCATCTACTGTAGACATAATCACGTAAAAATGGCAAGGTTATCACTGTAAAGTGTATATTTAGAAATATGTTGTGCATTTGACGCGCATCTCGAACAATGAATATATTCTATACGAGCGAGGCGCATTATCATTAACAGCAATTAATAATATCAATCAATAACCACTATGTACATAATAACAACAACATA
Source organism: Nicrophorus investigator (assembly GCA_963457615.1). Classification (NCBI taxonomy): domain Eukaryota; kingdom Metazoa; phylum Arthropoda; class Insecta; order Coleoptera; family Silphidae; genus Nicrophorus; species Nicrophorus investigator. The sequence continues at coordinate 2,648,419 of OY735140.1, forward strand.
ATTAGAATGCTTTAAACTAGTATATGTGATCCAATTAATTATCGACGTTCTGCAGTTATTTTTCTTGATATCTAATTATTTGTAAAATTATTCAGAAAAACAATATTTTTTTGCTATTCATTTATTACCAGGAAAAAATAAGATTTTGATAATTCACCAACTAGTGTCTATAATGCAATAATGACTTTCAAAATAAAGTTTCTCGAAGAAATCAAAGCAAATAAATAAGTATTACCTGGACCTAATAATAACCGATGATAGTGATATGCAAATTTTAAACGTAAACTGTATCATAATTAGCGACTCATCATATACTGCTATCTTTCAATAATACAGGATTCCTAAAAAAATAGACATTTTTTAGCATAAAATGATTACAATAATATCCACGTATAGTCAACTATAGTTTCCATAATTGCATAATAACATTTATTTAATTATGATTTTAGTCTAGACAAGCGCAGGAAACGTATACGAGAATAATTGCATGTGATTACAGTCCATGTGCTATTTATTACAAACACACACAATCTATATCTTTGTAAATAGTTCAATTAAACTAAAAACTATTTTTAATGATAATATAGTAAAATCATCTATTAAATATGCAATAATAAATATTATTGCAATTAATTTACAAAGTTGTTTAAACCGCAGCAGCATTCCCCATAATATTCTGACTTTGTTTTTCAATAACAGAATATAAAACTTGCATAAAACAATTTTACGCTGCATAACTTATGAACTGACCTATAGCACATCCTTTTAAACAAAGTTAGGTAGTGGCAAACCAAAAATAGAATAAAAAACGCATTTGCAGTGCAAAAACAATATCATTGATAATAACGGTTGTTTTCATTAGAAAAAATAAAAATTTAAATTATCGGTAACTCTTTAATTGCGTAAACAATTAATGATTCATAAAATGCAATTTAGTAACAAATTTGTCTATTTATACATTAATTAAATGTTTTTAAATGATTAATATAAACTAAAAATATATAAAGTTAAAAATTCCATCAATTAGGCTATAAGCCACAAGGTCTTTCTGATGCGTATAACTCGCCTATACATGCTGTTAAGACTTACTACTTTAGACTATTTCCGTTCTACTTATATTAAATTTGAGATAAATGCTCACTTACAATTCATTCCTCGTTTATCAGTTCATTAAAATTAAATCAGAAACGTTATTATTCTCGTATTATGTGCATTTGATGCGATCAAAACAAACATTGCTCATTCGAATTAATTTCCAAAAATAAATTAAACGTTCCCTTATGCTAATTTGCATGTTTTCGGTTGTTCCAGACATAACAAAATATTTCGAAGAGGGTCAATCATTATACATTGGTATTTATGAATTAAATGGAAGGATGAAGATAATTATTTATAGGCACGAATTTGGCAAATAGCAGTAATCAATAAGTAATGTACCAGCACGTACTCTCTTTTCAGTTTATATAATCAATAAATGTAATACACATTCCTACAAATACAAAATTTTCATAAAATAATCATCGTTTAAATATTTACTTAACAACATTCAACAGTTTAAGTTTAATGATAAATAAATGACATTTCTATAGTGTTTTAAAAACTAATGGTCATCAATACAATACACAACCTTTGTGTCGCGCAACTTAACATTTATTTATTTTTAGTTGTACTGCGACTCAATTGCTATTTCCCCGCTTTGACATTGACAGCTGTCAATTTTGGATCGTGACCCCTAGGTTAAGAAACGCTGCTATGCCCTAATTATTTAAATTGGAATACAGTACAAATTATTTATATAAAAATATATATATTTAATTTAGTTAGTATAAAATTCGGCGTATTTTATTATTTAGAGTAAACTTCGATTAAATTCATGAATAACGTATAGCCAATATCCACGAGGCAACACAAAAGGCAATTTAGTTTGCAGTTCACCTTCGCTTCGCAAATTGAAATATACAACTTCAATTCACACACCCTAAATGCCAGAGAATCCACACAAATTCAACTCTGGCAAGGTACTTTTAAAGTTTCATTTACAATCGTTTACCTGTACGAATCTGTACTAATTTACACACACAAAAAAATCGAATTTATTGGCTGTTCATATAGTATGAAAATTAAAAATAAAATAAATTATGAAAAATACTTACTTTTTCACAACAATTATTAATGATATTTTGTATCATCTACCGAGTTTGCTTTTTATTTGAAACGACTCGGTGATTGTCTCATATATATATATAATACAATCATAAATAATAATGATACGAATTTTCGGACTTAAAATAGAAAAAGCACACGACGGTGTAATGTACACTTATTTACTAAGCTTTGTGTAGCGGTTTGTTTTGCAAACTGACCTATTCAACAAATGCGCAGTAGGACTATTTACATACGCGACATAGAACACATTTTTTCTTTTACTTGCCGATTAGAATAATTGCAAATTTCCAAGCAATTTATTATGCAATTGAAAAAATATATAAATGTAATCGCAAACGCTCATTATGCTTTGCTCCAAACGTAAAAAAAAAAACATCAAAACATTTTGTTGACATAAAACTTCATATTTTCAGTTTTATCAGACTTACACATAACATATAGTAATCATAAAATAAATTTCATTTAAATCCACTGATAATAATTTGAAGTATAAAGTTTAAAAGTAATTTCATACAAGAATCATTATTATTATATTTTCTGGTTATGTCAGTTTGACAGTCATGTTTGATTATCAAGTTTTATTTCATCAACATGTTATTGAGGAAGCACTATTTAAAATATTTTTTTCGTCTCTTTCTAATAATAATCGATATTTGAACGCCAAATGATATTATATTGACGCTCATTAATAACGAACTAGAATGATGTTAATTATTATTGTTTTTAGTTAAACTAATGACGGTTCGATGCGTAATTGTTCTGTTCACATTGCTATTAATTTTGTACGCGCCAATCAAATGCCATTAAACGTATATTTGTCACCTATTTAAAAGTGCAATAACAGCCTCCATTTTGAAGAAAAAAAAATGCATATCAGTTCCGTATTTTGCACAGAAATGAGCAGACTTGAACAAAAAAACATTAAAAAATAATATGCAAAAATATTTTTTTATTCTTTACTCCGAAGACACGTTTTATTCGGCTGCAGGCTTATTGTTCAAATTCAAGCAACTCAAAGTCCAGAAATAATTAATTGCAGTGTTCTTTCACCGCTTTAGGCAGTTTCTACTTTATAAAATAACAGTGGCGGTTCGTCAGAGCAGAAAAACGAATATTTGAAAAATATTATATTGGTCACCTGTCATTCACCTCATGGTTAGAAAGTCGTAGAAGTAAGTAATCTTTGCTATAACGTTTATGCAAACTCATCCAAATATACCTGTTTTAAAAAAAGTTGTAATAAGAATAATAACTTTTCTTTAAATATTTCTTAATATAATTTGCATATCCAACTTAAAACTGTAATAGAAAATCAACATAATCGTATTCCAAACTTGACCGTATTTCCTATATTAAATAAACATTCTCTTTCACACTTTAGCAAATAAAGAATTTATGAACCGCCACTGTAAAATATGTTTACTTTAATTATCCGAATAAAATTCAATAATCTATTTAAGTTTAATTTATACATTTCATAATTTTGCAAAATACAATAAATTAGTTGCCATGTGCCATTTTTTTTTAAATTCGTTAGTTTTGTTAAAAAAAAATAATTGCAAATTGGTAATATGTATATTATAAAATGCTATTTAATATGCAAAGACATTTAAATAAATCAAAATTAGCATAATCTAAAATATTTTTATTGTTTTTGTAAATTTAAACATTTTGGCTTATTATTTAACTTTATTTCATCATCCGTGCCAAAAATAGAAATAACAAATTATATTTATAAATATTAGTAAATTATAGAATTCATTAATTGTAGATAGTATTAATAAATAGTTAATATTTATGTACTTCAAATTTTGATACTCGCATATAAATTATCATTTACGTATTTGTCATCAAATGGAATTGTAACAATCTTCGTTATATAAAATATGTCACAATGCTGTGAAAGTTATTGTTTAATTATAAACGGTAATATTAAATCAATATATCGATAAAATCAGTAGCAATGTTGGTAGTTGAAGTGTCAATAGAAGGTCGATCTACTGTCGGGACAACAAATAAATGACGTCAATCGCGTTGCAAAAGAAAATAAAGTTGGAGCCATCTTATAAGGACTTGCTCGATGCCGCCGTCCTTTACGTCTCTCCACACCGGCTCAAGTAAATAAATGCTACCAGGTCTAAGCAAACCGAATTGAAATGCCCATAATAAGCGACGAGTAAATAACTAAACTCAACTCATCCAAAATTACGCAACACGCAGGGACGTGCGTCATAATTTGTAACTTCATAATACCTTTGAAAGTGAAATTTCCGGATAAATTATATAAAATCACCCAGTAATTTTCAGAACGACGTTAAAAGAAACGAAATAACAAACAGTCGCAGTTCTATTCGATTGAAGATGAAGGCTGATTTAATAAAATTATAGCTTATTTATAATACATCGAAATATGTGCTCGCCAAGAAGAACATAATCTTATTGATTTTGAAATCATGTCTCCGAATTCTAATTCTATAGGCAATTTCGACTTGCGTGTTAATCCTAACGATTTTTGCGTTAATGTAGGTTCAATGAAAGTGCTTTCTATAGATCTAATTTTACATACAAAATCTATTATAAATAATTTTTGAATTAAAATAGTTCACATTTAAATATATATTTTTGATTATCATTCACAATATTGAAGTACAACATTGTCATCAGTAAAGCTATTAAATTATCGCTTATTTGTATTAACTAAATATATACACAGCAGATAATAGAAAACAGTAAATACTGTCCAAATATGTACAAAATTCTTAAAATATTTATGCTTGATAGTTCAATAATGTAAATTACAAACAAATTATGTAATTTTCTATTTTACATTTATTTAAATAAACCAACAAGATAAGAAAATAAGTCTGTTTACATTAAAAAGTTAGACTTAAATATTGTTTTTATTGTATATCAAGTAGTTACAATATATAAACAAGTGTTGATATTTAGGCAACCAAATGCACAAGTATATTATCAACAATCGACAATATTTATTGAAGTTACACTTGAACATATTTGCAAATATATAATAACGTTACATGTACAAATATAATTTACAGAATATCGATAACAGACATTAAAAATGAATTGTAAACAGATATTAGTGTACATGAGGAAAAGACAATTATATGCATTCAAAAATGAACGTCATAAATAATATTATTTTTTAATGTCTTACATAACCACAAACAACAATGACAAATTTTAACAATTTTAATGACGAGAATAAAGGTAGAATCGTTTTTATAATTAATAATAAAATGTGCTTATAGGTTATTACATAGATTTCATAAATTAATAGTTAATAATCAAATATTTCTTGTGTGTTTCTTTGTGGAAGTGGCTTGATATGTGAAGATTTCTTAACTGATATTTTGTTATTCTCCAGTGTGATTTATGTGACCTAATAAATTGGGATAAACAATGTAGCGTAAATGTTTACAGTGTGCAATGATAATAATACAATAAGGCCCCCTCTCGTTTATGATGCCGGAAGCTTATAGAGCATCCGATAAAAAGAGGGACGAGACAAATTCGTGGAACCGATGAATGATGGCATTTCAATTGACAATTCAACACTTGTTGCAATACGGTGACACGCTGAAAGCAAAGGCAGAAGCAGAGAACAGCATAGTACACTCACCATTTCCAACTTTCGCCGCTTTGTTGGCTTTCTTTTGAGCTTTCGCTGTGCGCTTTGTCATCTTGAAATGGATTATCACTTTCACTTAATCAAAGGCACTTTAGAGGAGATTTCTTAACTTTTCCCGCAATATTTAACAATCTACGAATTATTATCAAGCTGCAACGCATCCGCCATATTTGTTGTGGCTGCGAAATTAAGGTCTACAGCTGATCTAGACTGCTGCAGCTCGATGTGCATTGGTTAACTTGCTTGTGATGTCATTAGCACGTGGTCAACTTCACGAAGAAATTCTATTAAAAAAATACATATTTATAAAAATACTTACAATTTAAGTTTTAATTTTACTATTTACAATCAATTTTTTAATAATTATTTGCGCATAATCAATAAAACTCATTCATGAAAATATACAAAAAATACAATGGTGGGGCGGAATACCTGTGGTCTATAGTCAACAACGTATTAATCTTTCTTCTATTATTTTGATTATTTAAATTTATGTATATTGAACTGTTTCAACACATCAATACTGAAGTTCATTTTCGCATTATAATTTTTCAGTATTTACTCTTCCCAAAATATTTATTTTCTGAGAAAAATAAGTCCTTGACCTTGTCAATATTTATTCTTTATAAACAATAGATAAAAATGAAGCATATCAAGTTTCCTTATAATTTATGTAACTTTTGTAATGATTAAAAACAAAGATGGTTAACAAGTCTTTAAAGTGTTATTACAACTTTTATAGAATTATTAAAATTCCTTTGTATTTGATAAAGAAAATAAATAGCACAGTTGACTGAATGTATACAGAAAAGTGTTCCTATTAGGATGAACAGGTAGAATATTTTTATCGAGTTCCGAGTAATTTGGAAGACCAATGCATTAAAATTATTGCTTGCCTGTTTCCGATGATAAAATAAGGTTTAAAAATCATTGTATAGATGGCGCTTTATAATAATAATAGGAATTTTTAAAAACAACGATAAATAGTATTATTTTTGTAGTAGTATTTTTAACATAAACATTTATTTATTAAATACATCGATCGTATCGCTATAATAGAGATATCCTTAATATATATGATAAGTATATACACATCTAATAATTATTAACAGAAATGTGATGGTTAAGAACTTGTGCCCATACATAACTAAAATACATTTATGAGTCATACATAAAATGAAATTCGTAATATTGCTACTGGGCCGGGGGGATTTTGATTGCTTGTTGCATAGCGGAGGGCGTGGAGAATATTATTGAGCGAATCAAACCGTCGCGACTGGATTCACCGCAATCGCCCGGCCCAAACATGAAAGATACTCCATTTATATTGGTGCATGGCTGATATACTCCAATCGGATACCATCCCATCTTGTTCAACACCACTCCCACCTTATAAATCTGAAAACAAAACATATAAGTTCTGTTATGGAAATAATGGTAAACATTGTTACCTTGTTTTTCTGAATGTAGACAGCTCTGTTAAACGATATATCAAATAAAGATCTGTATAACACTCGACTTGTGTAATGCGTATAAGTTAAACGGCTTCCATCAGCATCTAGCAAATGCGCATATAGCAACTCCGTATATGTATTAATATGTGGAGTATCATCCATATCCAACATTATTTGAGATGGAACCTGAAACCCGTACTGATTAATAAATTATCTTAATAATGAAGAAATCGTATTAAACCTGTATTCCCAAAACGCAAACATTTTTATCACAAGTGAACGTTAAAACGCAATCCAAAACGCTTTCATTCAAACACTCTGTAACTCTAATCAGCTGCCTGGTGCAGTATAATTTATTGGACTCGTACATAGACTGATTATTTGTTATTCCCAAGGGGTTCGAGGAATTAGATGCTTGACTGCAGATCTGATTATTCCTTTGAGTTGTCATCATGGTAAAACCTGTCGGCATTTGCGTGTCGGTTGTTGGCGAAGATATCTTCATTAAAATTGCAAACTTTTCAGCTTGAGTTAATAAATCTGATGTAGCCGGTCCTTCGGCAAACTGTTGCGGACTTAATGTCAAGAATCGAATTTTCATTAAAGCATCACGAATATCTGGAGTCCTAGGTTCGTTAGGTACATTAGCTAAAACATTACAATTTACATATTATTTGTTCTCCACATATTGATTTATTAGTAACTTAGATATACTATGAATATGTTAAGAGTAGTTGATTTGCGTGCTTCAATGAGTGAAGTAGATTAAATGAATAATGAAAGAACCCATACCATCTAATCTTGACACTTTCGCACCTGAGGCCTGATTGTGTTTAGCAGCGTATCGCGACAAAGCACCAAACAATTCCAATTCCGAATTAATATTCAAATACTCCTGATCAAAAATAGTCAAAACTGTATTCAATTCAGCTTCCTCAAAGCTTGGATCTGTTAATACTTCTAAGGTTTGATTTCTGATTATCTGAAAATACAATTAATAATAAGTTGTAGATATTAGAATTATTATTAAAATGAAATACTCACACTGCAACACTTATCCATTAATATAGGTTCTTCAAAAAGCTTAGCAAATTCATATGCTCTACATGCATTCTTAGGATGTAAATCACGCCATAAATAATGAGTGCATTCTTCAACCAACAATGGTAACATATACTTTTTTGCACCATAACATAACTCACATGCTTGATCAAATGATGTGAAATTAATTTTGTCAGTGTAAATGTATCTGCAAATCGAAATTATACATAGAGGGGATAACCGAGAAACTAGATTTGATTACTTACTCAAGAAGAGCTTTAAATGCCTCCGGTTGTACATCCAGAATTGCAATTGGGTCTTTTTCAGCCATACCACCAAAGAACATTGCCTCAAACACAGGACTTGCCATGGCCAAGAACAATTTATGTCCTTCCATCACCTGCTGATTTGGTTCAATACCTACTATGAATCGACAGTCACTCCATAGTCCTCTCTCAAGTAAATATCCAGCTCGGGCTGTGACAACCTTCTTTGTTGTTTGCCAATCACATGTTGCTGTTGATGCAGCCGACATTCTAAAATAAGTTCATAAAATTTATTTTATATTGTTTCAAAGGGACGTTTGACTAAACTACATGAATAATAAGTTTTTATTTTGACTAGTAAATACGTACTTGACTACTATTGAAGTGATTATAGCTCCGCACGTATATTTATGTTATTATTAATAGTTCCACTTGCTAAAATTACTTAAAAATTGGGTTAAAAATAAATTTAAAAACAATAAATAGACGAGCGTCCTTCTTTTTTTTGTTTTGGACTGTCAAATTTCAACACTTTCGCACAGTGCTGCTAATGCAACGAAACGTCGTTACCTCGAAAGACAAAATTAAGAAACGTATGCAACCAATATCACTTTATTCAAATATAAAAATTTTAATTGTTGCTGATTACTAATTAGATTCTAGTTTTTAAGATTTATTAAATAAAATAAATAATAGAATATTACAGAAAAATTTACATTAACATTGATTTATAGTAACAAATTGCTTTAAATATTTCTTTGTTATAAATTGTTAAAATTAAAAGTAAATAAATAAATTGATAGATAGAAATGGGGTACAAAAATAAAGATATTTTAACACCAGTTCAATTTTATTTCAATACATTAAATATTTTAGTATAATATAATTAAAAATAAATATGTTATATATTTAAATATATGTTAGATAGATATACATTTCCGATAATTTAAAAGTTCATAAATTGACACATTTATATAAATATGATACGTTTGGTTTAATAGAGAAGTCTTTTGTATCTCGTGTAATTGATCGAAAAATTTAAATAGTTAAAGTTTAAAAGTTACATTGAATATATGTTGTTGTGTATTAGATATATCTTTTCAAAAAATACTATAGTAGTAATAACAATCGTTGTGATATAAATAGACACCCAGAAGCATATAATGGTACTAACTGTGGAGTAATATCACACATATATAATAGTTTGAAAGGACATAGATCAATATAATAGAGAGTTAAAAAGTGTTAAAGAAGTTAATAATTTAAGTCATCTGCTCGTATTTAGCTTTGTTTGACATTCTAGCCAAACAGCAGGATAACACGACGCCGATCAATGGGAAAAATGCTATGGCTATAGCTGATCCTGCAACCATACCTATGTTTCCGTCCAAGAAACCAATAACTTTTTGATAGCATCCCTAAAAGGAAGCGAAAATCGTAAAAAAAAAATCACACACAATCAACCGATTGACCTTACCTCTGTGTAAATTTGATCCGGTTCAGCAGTGTCGCAATCGTCCTTGATGCAACAGGATGGTGGGATTGGTAGTGGCGGCTCCAAATCGAGCCAGTCGGAGTATCCACGATTTCCGCAGCAATGAAGCTACAAGAAGCAATTAATTGAAACATCCAGATCAATTAGCGAAATTATCTTTACCGTTGCCTGGATGGCGTCGAAGTCGGCGACTTTCTCCTGATCCTTGGACCGGTAGTTTATCATGCTCTGATTCAATCCCTGATTGAATCCAGCCATCAATTTTGTGCGGTACGCGAAAATCGACATGCCCGCACCAAATTGCAATACCACTAATATCGCCAAAATTGTTCCATACTATATCCAAAAATAAATAAATTAAAGCACACAGCAAACAGATTTTATGCATTCCAAATGTTATTTTAATTGCAACTTGCGCATTATTGTTTTTAGTAATTACGCTCTAGCTACTTTCCGTGCGAGAGATCGTTGTAATAATGATAATAACGAAAAATAAATGAATGAAAAATTTAAAAGTTTCAGATTTCCATGGAGATAAAGTGTTGAAATCCATGAAGCGTAGCGTTTCTCCAGCACGTTACTTGTCAAATCAGAAATAATGTTAAATTTCCAGTAAATTAATCATAAAGTTAAGTGTACGTGGATGAACAACGTTTCGCAACTTATCAAGATATACGAACGCGACCTCTCCAAAAGTTACATCGAAGAGTTTCATTTGGATTTTCAGGTATTTATATCGAAATTAAATATTAAATTTAAATAAGATTTAAAGGTCGTTATTGATTGATACAATTCACATAAATTTAAAAAAAATTGAGTGATTTTAAATTACTTACGCTATAAAGGAGATACGGATGTTCTTTGATAGTGCAACAACAAGCGAACGACGCTAGCAGAATAATCAGTGTTCCTAAAAAGATGAGCACGAATGGAGCATGTGCTGAGAATTCAGTACTCATTTCCATGTACTTGTAGAGCTCAACTTCCATCCATATTCCAATACAAACAATTGCGATTCCTGAAATCTGCAAAAATCACATAAATAAATAATCTTAATGCAATTATAACAGCGGTCACATCAAACTTTTCAGTTTCTCACAGTTTTCGTTTATACATTTTTCACGGTGATTTCTTTATTTCTTTTATTTAAGCGATTCCAGTTGTGCGTGTAATAACACAAAGAAATGCTACTGCAAACGGACAATTTTCTAATTCCCACTGTAATTCATGAGGTGTACGCTACATTTCGAAATAATTGCTTCCTTCCTTCATAGTTCAACAGCAGAGGCTTTACCGTGTGTTTTTTTTATTTCTGTGCCTTTCACTCCTACCTTTTTTTTTATTTTTGTATACCGAAACAGCGTTTTTATTGTCGGTTATAATAATCAAACAGGAAATTACGCGAGATAAAAGATCATGTAGCAGGTCTAAAGCAAACGTTGTAACCAGTAATCATGCTTGATTTAATTTAATTATATATTTAATTCCAAATGGAAATATTTTTTAAATTGAAATATGGCTGACACACCCTTAACGAAGTTTCCATATGAAACGCTTATTTTTAATTGTTAAGGTAAAAAAGCAAGGATTAAAACATCTGTTATCAGGAATTCAAGATACATAAATTGGTAATAAGTATTTGCTCTTCCAATATGGTTTTCAGCGGATGCTTAATAATGTGTTATTTGTGTTGCACTTTAGCAAGTGCAAACTTTTTTTTCAGCGCCGAATTGTAATTCCTTATGCAAATGTTGTTAATATTGAACTTACCCAGAATAGAAAATTGAAGACCAAGAGAAGACTTTTCATGCAGGCCATTGCGGCCACCGTGTGGAAATGTTTCCCCATATTTCACTCGTTCAATTTTGCGAGTGCGGCGAGGATTGGATTGGATTTATCTTGTAATTGAGGTGTAGACGGATTAATTTTCTCTGGATTTGGGGTGCAATTACAGATGTTATACGGTCGTGCAGACGACGGCGGTGGTGTGTGTGTATGGATTGTGTGCATGCGAAACCCGCGGCTTTGGATGGATTGGATCGATCGACCAAGGTCTAGGCGTCTTCGGGCAGTAACAGGTTGCCATGCGTCGCGACGTACCAATTACACATGCACAACAAATTGGAGCACGTTCACAACATGTTCATATATTCCTGTTGGAATAAAAACGTTCTGATTGAACAGATAATTATCGAACACTATCTGTGTGGGTTTACTATTGTATAATCATTTTTACATATTTATATATGTTGAAAGATATCTCTTCGCACCATCTCTTCAATGAACATTTTACTATAAATATTTGTATGTGAATTGTCTTTACAAGTCGAATTCAAATATCATAATTCAAAACAAAATACATTACAAATATTAACAATAATTTAATTTAAATATAAAAATATAGAGAAATTGGTGAAAATGAAAATTTAAATATAACGGTAAACAAGAAATAGCACTTTAATGATGTATTATATAAGATTTTCTTTTATGGATCATTAACCTTCTTTATGTTTATCCGCAAGAAATGTATTGCAAATTCATAAACGCCAGAGATAGATCTCTTCTCGCTATATTACGTAATGTTAAAGTAGTTATTTTTTCTTGAATTGCGGTAGTTGGATGACATCTCGCGAGAACGTAATATCTTGACGTGATTTGTATGTAAATTGAGCAAACAGTTATTTTTTCCAAGTAAATAATGCTCGCAGACATCTGCCGCGCATTTTTTAAAATTTAAGTAAAGCATCATTTTATCCTTCGGCCACGGTATAAAACGCTGAGAAATATGGCGTAAGGTCGGTGCCTTATTTAATTGGAGATTCGCACTCAATATACAGTTAATAAAGTAACCACTCTCGAAGGTACAGTTATATCTGTATCGGCAATTTCGTCTAATGAATTTCAGTAATCAATTTTTAATGATCAATTTTTATTGATTTAAGTAAACTTGATCTCATGAAATGCGAACCTAAATTTAGGCTGTTTAATCAAGCCCATCTCATTATTGTTGAATATTTATTTCAATTGATGTGATTATTTTAACAATGTGTTTGACATCATCATTATTTCATCGTTTTTGTGCTATAATTTCACGCTTCCGTTCGTACACAAGCAACATTTCTAACTTTAGGGATCTCTAAGGCTCTCGTACAAATTATATTAAATCAAGGTCAGAGCAAGGTACAGGATAGAGTCAAGCTCCGTTTAACAAACGCTCCGGGTTCCCCATAGTTTAACATGCATATTAATTTATTTTCCAAGAATATAAGTTTGGAATTTGCATAACAAATTACTTTACTCTCAAGTATCAAATAACCAAATTGAAACTAAGGCATTGTAAATTATTCATTGATCAAAACACGCAAACACGACTATAATACGATATCATTTTCCGAATATTGCATAAATAGCGGACGGTTTTTTCTTTTTCTCTCCTTATATAACAATTGCGAATTTTCGCTCCCAAGGTGATCTCTGTAACAAAATACAGCCGCTGCGGTTGTCTGCAATTCGCGTCAGTCGACCTCAGTTCACTTTTGGGGATTGTTTGAAACCCTAGACAGACAGACGTACGGATGGATGGACGTATGGTGCAACAATAAATGGCTATCACAGCGTGCTTCCGGTTCCGGTCAATTCCGTTCACAATATCGTTGCATCCGCGCACCGCAGTTCCAGTTTCTGTGCTTCACTCCGGAAATCATTTTGCCACACAATTTCATGTTGCTTCGCCGCAACTTTCTATTTTTAATTTTTCCTGTTTCCACCGAAAAAAAAAAATAGAACAACAGTGGACGATACCGAAAGACAATTGCAACGAGGTTGCAGATCTGCGAGCAGCAGCGTTTTGTTTCGCGCCGTGAACATCTTATCCAGTTTCGTTCTCTTTCTCTCGTACGAAATTAAAACGCAACTAATTAGTCACAGAAGTGTTGTGCCTTTGATTACTTTCTAATTATGAAAGAGGTGCGTATACGTTATACACAGTAAGTTAGTTCTTAGCACTCATTAAGCACAAAAAACTTTTAACTTTAATTATACCGAAACGTCTCTCATCCAACATATTTTTTAATGTCCATTCGTGTATTTTCAAATTAGTATACGATCATCACATATAATTAACAGCAATTAATTGCAAATTTTCGCTTAAAATATTTATAATTATTATTGTAAGCACATTTTTCTTTATTTTCGCAATTTACTTTACAAATAATTATAACGATAGAAAAATTGATAATTTTTGAAATTATATTACCCGGCGTTTACACCAGTATTTTTCAATTATAATATTTTTAAATTTTATTCACAAAATATTTAATTCTTGAATTAATTCATTTATTAAATACACTTTCCCACAAATAAAAAACATTGAATTAAATTTACAGTTTTTTTTCTCTTTCAAATTACGCAGTTTCCTTTCACACGAAAATTTATGCTTATTATTTTCTCCAATTGATAATGCATATAATATTTTTATTTAAGACGGAAAACTAATTATTAATCTATTAAAAAGGTAATTAAAAATGTCGTCCATCGGTTATTTAATATCTGAAAGATTCAATATTATTGTCATATGTCACAATTAATTCGAAAAATTTGGAAGCAAAAAAAGTATCGATTTTGTCGATTTCATGGGGAAAAGCACTTTATTTTATGTACATATACAACATTTAGTATTAAAAACTTTTAAAAAGTATTGCTAAAAAATTCGTTTCCTGCTATTTATATATTTTTTTGCATTTAGAAAATTGCGTGCATGGATCTGTTGCATATATAAATGCTCCATAATTATTAATAATCCCGTTAATTGCTTTCATTGCACTACTGTATGCATAACTCGTTGAGCCTTAGTGAGTTCAAATTGGCTAGGTTCTAAATCTGAATCACGTCAATCCTTTACGACTTGAAAACTGCCAATTAAGCGTTTCCTACTGACCTCGATGAGATGAATTTGTCGCCAGCAATCTAAAGGCAACTCCCTTCCGATTGCTTCGTTTCCAATTCACTAAAACGTAGTCGATGGTATGTTTTCTTTGCTGTCGCTTTTACGTTAAATTTAAACATAAATACACATCTGTAACATCATTTACCTTATATGGACAAATCAAGTCAAGAAATATATTAATCTCGCTCGTAATGACAGACAGTTATGATTTAATGTGTTGTGCGTCCGTGACATGCTGGAATCAATACTGTTGCAATACTGCAAGGAAGTTATGCAACGTATTTCCTAAGAACTATGGGATTGCGATTGTTCCGCTTCTTCCTGACCATAAATATTAATTAAAAAACTTTATTCGCGCCGGATTAGAATGCAAAATAATGGGATGAGGCTTTTATTTATAAAAATAGGATTTGCGTCCGTTCGTCCATCCATAAATTCCGACTCATTACGCTTAATTAAAATGAAGTGCGGCGATCGAAGCGGAAGGGTAAATTAGCGTGGCAAATGCGAAAAAGTTAATCGGACCGTTGCGGTCGGCCCGAAGACATTCGTTTCAACAAACCGTGAAGATTCGTTATTGTACAAAAAAAAAACCAAGACCGCTCCGCAATTCGCATTCATTCCGTCAGGTCGTCGTGCACACTTTTTGTTTCTTTCCTTCCGTCCTCTTCTTCCTTCTTCAGCTCTTCCTTCTCGCCGGGGATAGAAAGGCATTCGATTCGCAACACCTTTATTGATATCAATCTGATGTATTCGTAACTGTAACCCGCTGCAATAATAACGGATTGAAACCGAAAACGTAACGCAAGAATGAATATCGTCGATGCTGCGATTTCTTCTTACCAACAAGCAAAAAGTCGCGGATTATCCCATGGTGTTGCAAGGAATTCGTATAATTTTGTTTTGCATTACTTTTTGTTGGTTTTTATTCTGTCGTTGTTTACGTTTACCTTTCGGTTTTGCTCGGAAACAATGGGCCCACTTATTGCGTTCGAATCGGCGGAGATTTCTCTTGAAAAACTTGGTAATTCGAATACAAATGAGTTTTAAATGACAGCGAGGCAATCTTAAATGCCTTTTGTTTCAGTCGTTCCACGAAAGTCCTCATTAGAGCCGAAGGTTTTTATAAAACGTGAACCTCAGGTTAGCACTTTATGCTATGAATAATTAAAGCCGCATAATTATTTCCAAACATCAGAAACTTAAAAAATAATTTGGAATTTTAATTTAATAATATTTTAATGTATATTAATGTAATAACGTGTGTTTTGTGAGCCATGCAATATACCAATAATCACCATGACCTTCACAAAAATCAATAATTTATAATTAGAATATCGCGCTTTGCATACATTGTAGATATAAAAAAAAACAGGTATGAATATTCAATGATTCGTGGAACATTTGTTACAATCAGCTATTCTCAGAGAGGCGAGCTATAAATAAGTTTGATAACAAATAATGCGTTTCTGATGAAAACACTTTGTTATTAATGAATTTACTTGGAAGATACCGTGTAATTAGTGCAATCGAAATAGTTAATATTTCTGCAATAATACATGTATTTTAAATAATTGTGGTGCTTTTATCTACACTTGAAGTCAATAATTTTCTTTCGCCGCGCTACCTATGACCTATATTAAGTAACTGACCTTTCTTTTGTACTGAGAAATACGAAATCGATTCGATTGGATGAAAAAGATTCATATTATTTCAATTACGATTTCTCTTTGAAATAATATTGATAAAATTTTATATTAGTGTATAGTAAATATGTTTGTTCATAATATTGTATTGTAAGAATTGTATGTATGCTGGCTGCATTTTTGGCCGTCTTAGTCCTTTCTTGCATGAAGGATAGTCATCTATAATGATTCTGGTTATTATGATTTTCCGGCGTTATTGCTCTGTGACGGGTATGTGCACATAGATATAGAAATATATTCGGTCAGTCGGCGCAGTCTGCGTCTTGAATGGGTAGGAAGGTGTGCTCAGCAATGGAAGAGATCTGAGGGTCACTCACTCCAAGCACTCTTCCTTAAACTCGCGACTTGTGAGCACTCTGCATATCGTGTGAAACATCAAATTTTGCAAGAAAACAGCAATATAGAATCGCAATTACAGAAGGCGATAGCAATAAATGGCAAATTAGTTCCGCGTAAATTTAGTTGCTCAGTTTTCAAAGAACTTAGTTTAGTTTGTGACTCGTCCAAGGTTTGAATCGGTTCGCACTGCGACTTCGGTGCGAGAGAGATCAGTGTTTTTGTTGGTGCTATTATGAACAATTGATACAATTAGGCAGAATTCAAAGCAAGATGCACGTCTTCGAGATTCAGCATATAGATTACGTACGGTCATATCTATTATTTATTATTTTATTAAAAAAAAATCAAAATTTAAAAAAAATAATTAAATTTGATAATTATAATTACATACTTATTAACAATTTAAATAATTAAAAATAATTGTTTACATATAATTTTTATTAATTATTTTTATTAATTCATACTTAATTGGCGAAGATAATTTGTAATTGTTCCCAAAATAAATATTAATCATTTTATTCAGCTTTTAGCATGTTTCTTTGTAGTAATATATTTTAATGTTTCAAAACTATAATTTATTTATGATTAGAAAATTTAATCAATTTGTCTTCAGCCGTGCTCATTGGTAAGTGAAAATGCAAAGGCGTTCCGAATTTAGTTTATTAGAATGAAAATTATCTGATTTTGTATAAATAAATTCAAGATTTGTATAATCGTTTCTCTATAATGATTAAATAATCAAGAAAAAAATCTATGAATAATTTGTTATTAACTGTCGATTATTTGTCGATTTCAGTTTATTACAACTACATTTGGATGAAATAAGAAAAAAAATTAAGACAATGCGGTTGTCACTTTTACACGCACGTAACGCAGTGTTGGTCATGTTTGATGTGTTTATAATATACGTAACGATGATGTTGAAACTGTACAATATTTTTTGTCTATGCGCGCGTACCGTTAAGAAACCAAACAAAAATCTGTTTTTGCATTT
This sequence comes from Nicrophorus investigator, assembly GCA_963457615.1. NCBI lineage: Eukaryota > Metazoa > Arthropoda > Insecta > Coleoptera > Silphidae > Nicrophorus > Nicrophorus investigator. The sequence continues at coordinate 2,666,477 of OY735140.1, forward strand.
TCAATTTACACCGATTTTCATCCGAGTTTAACGAGCCCGTCGGGTTCAATTTCCGTCTTTACATTGCCGCAATTGAATCTGCAAGCATTTGATTATTCAATCTAGTTCTCAACTATTTGGAAGTCAGAAATCCGTTCACATTTTTTTTTGCTTCATTTTAATATGAACAATTATAAGATCACTTTTAGAAAGTTGAAATATCTTAAATACATAACTATTTAAGGTTGAATATGGTTGTTGAATTTGTAATGGTTTAATATAATCTTTTGGTTTTTCATGTCTTATGATTAGTGTAATAATAATGTTGCTATTCCTTCTAACAAATGCATTAAATATTCAAGGATGATGCAGATGGTTTCTCGAACGGAACATCCAACGGTATGGTGGATGCAGCATTTCGAAAAATACAAAGGAATTGCACCGGCTTCCATATATGGCGTATCGAGGTAAACAAAAAAAAATGTTTTTTTTAATTGTTCACGAAGTTTTTGCACTTTTAAATTATTATTATTAATGGCTTCTTCGAGATAATAGCCTCTGAGATAATACCTCTTAGGTGAGGTGACAGTAGAGCTTAACAGTAATTTCCAACATGCGGCATGGAAATTAGTTGCATGTTATAAACTTTGTTGTAGGACAAACGTTATTTACATTACAAGAAAAACGTGGTTGAACAAAAAAATAATAATTCACTAGATTAAATAACGTTGTTACAAAAAAAAACGTATGTGAGAAAATTTGTTGTACCATAATGAGACATGTACATAAGTCATTAATCTTCGCTCAAGCGTAATAATCTAATTATCTTGTTAATGTGACTAGAATATGAATGTTGTTGCACTGCCCAAAGACAATTACGGTACATTCTACGATGCAGACTCCTACATAGTATACGCATCCTCTCAACAAGGTGCCTCAGCAACAATAGACACTGTGGTAAATATCATATAACATACAACAAGAGATAATTTAAATTGCGTAATTAGTGTAGGGAAGTTAAGGGCCCGATCGAAATTCACATTCACTTCTGGTTGGGTTCTTCAACGTCCGCGGATAAATCCGGAGCTGCAGCTTATAAAACCGTGGAACTGGATGGATATTTGAGCGGAGTCGGCATCCAGCATCGGGAAACTCAAGGAAACGAAAGTCCGCGCTTCAAAAGCTACTTCAAAAATGGAATTCGGTATTTACATAGTTAAAGATTTAATCAGTAATGTTTATGAATAATAATTATTTGTAGCATTTTGAAAGGTGGCACGAATACGCCGTTACGCGAAATAATCAACAACAATCATCCGAAATTATATAAGATTAAAGGTAGGAGAACGCCGATACTGACTCAATTGAATTCCATTTCCTGGAGTCACTTTAATAGCGGCGATGCTTTCTTGGTGCAAACCGAAAAGGTAATCTTCGTTTGGATAGGCCGAGCGGCGAATGCCGTGGAGAAATTGCACAGCGCTAAGGTATAAATTCGTAATTGAATATCATCAAGTCATATTAATTGTGTTATTTTAGATAGCAAATCAACTGAAGACGGAAACGGGAATTCAAAAAATTACGTTCATAGACGATGGCTACGAACAAACTATGTCCGCAAGCGAAAAGTCGGAGTTTCAGTGTTATTTACCATTAGATAAAAGACACGTTTTGCCACCGAACCACGACTCAGTCGATGAAGAATACGAGAAGAGTTACAGATCCACTCTAAGGCTTTACAGATGCACGGACAGCAGCGGGAAATACAGTGTGACGGAAATTAAGGGTGGACCACTGTTGCAGACGGATCTTGAATCTGATGTAATTTTCACTGTTTTGATTTCATTATTTTATTTTAATTTATTGGTTTTTAGGATGTTTATATTATTGATCACGGCATCCATGGTATTTGGGTTTGGGTCGGGAAAAGGGCAAGCGATAAGGAAAGGGTTGAAGCTATGCGCAATGCCAGAGGATTTGTTAAGAAGAAAAAGTATCCCAACAACACAAGCGTAACCAGGGTAATCGAAGGATCCGAGTGTTTGGAATTTAAAATGCTTTTCCTCCACTGGACCGACAAAGACGCTTGCAAAGGAAAAACTTCCAGTTAGTAAAATTAAATTATTTTCGCTTATTGTTTAATCAATTTGGTTCGTGCAGTTGCTAAGCGAGTTATAACAAAATTCGACGCATTGACGATGTCGGAGAGACCTGCTTTGGCTGCTGAAACTCAATTGGTAGATGATGGTTCAGGTTCAATTATGGTTTGGAGAATTAAAGGAAACGATGCAATTGAAATACCGAAAGAACGTTACGGTCACTTCTTCTCCGGGGATTGCTATATTGTTTGGTATAACTATACTACATCATCCATCAGACACATTGTGTTTTATTGGCTGGTAAATATATTGATGCGATTTTCTAACTTGAAATACAAAAGTGATGTTTAGGGTTCAAATGCGCATAAACAAGAGATTAAGGCAGCTGAACTAAAGGCCAATGAAATCGATAAGCAATTGGAGGGCGTCGCCGTGCAGATCAGGATGGTGCAAGGAAAAGAACCTGCGCAATTTCTTCAATTATTTAAAGGAAAAATGATTACATACAAGGGTGAAGGAACGGATTACGATGGTAATATCGATTAAGCGTAATAACAATGCATTAAGTGTTTACATTTATAGAGTCTGGTCGTAATTTGAAACATCCTAGTAATTACTTGCTGCAGATCCACGGCTCAACGTCGTTCAGCAGCAAAGCGACTCAAGTAAATTACAAGGCCAATGCGTTAAACTCGAATTACTGCTTCGTTCTAAAGAAGGGAAAGCACTATTTCATTTGGTGCGGAAATACTTCGACTGGTGATCAAAGAGAAATGGCCAAACATTTCACCGGAAAAGATTTCGAAATCATTGTGGAAGGTAGATTTACATGAAGAAAATTATTAAGTAAATGAGTATAATTGAATTGACTTTAGGGAAAGAACCGAATGAATTTTGGGATTTGCTAGGAGGCAAAACGGCTTATACAACATCTAAAATGTTAAGCGTCGATGGACTCCAGAAACCTGCGAGGCTATTTCAATGTTCAAGCTCAAGCGGAAAGTTCAGAGGTGCACTACAAATTAAGTTTATAGCAAATATTGATTTGTTGCTTTTCAGCTGAAGAATTATTCAACTTTTCGCAAAGCGATTTAATACCCGAAGATGTTATGCTTCTGGATGCGCACGATACCATCTTCGTGTGGATTGGTAAATTAAGTACCAAAGAAGAAAGCAGGCTTAGTTTGGAATTGGCCAAAGATTATCTTAAATCCGGTAAAAATGCAAATAATTATATTAATCAAATGTATTAATTATCAATTTTAGATCCTTCCGGAAAGGATGTCAACACTCCTATTGTTATAATCAGACAAGGAAACGAGCCTCCAAATTTCACCGGATTTTTCAAACCATGGGATGAAAACATGTGGAAGGTAAATTCTTTAGCATTTATAAAAATAAAAGCAAACGCTGATAACTTTTATATTTAGAGCTACAAATGTTTCGACGATGTCAGACAGGAATTGCAAGGTGGGGAGATTATACCGAAACCGGTGACCGGAAACTCTTACGGTGAAGATGTATTTGATAGATACGATAAGTATCCTATAAGTATTTTAAAAGGACCTTCGGATAAACTACCGAGTAAAGTTGATCCTTTAGCCAAAGAGGTGAGTGGAAATAAAATAAGAACTATTTTATTTAGAAAATAACGATTTTAATTTTAGCTGCATTTAACTCACGATGATTTCGTATATCTTTTCAAAATGCAATATAGGGAATTCGAAAATTTACCAAGATGGAAGCAGCAGGAACTGAAGAAAAAAGTTGGATTATTTTAATCTGTAGTATTACGATTTTAAACAGGTGTTGGTTGTGTGTACAATAACTATTTAATATTTTGCGTTAAACTTTTGGCTGTTTAAAATAAATTTTTACTATTTTTTAAATTTATTCTCAATAAATTCTAATTATTGCTGCAATCATAATGATTTTATAGCTTTAGATATTTTCATGTTCAGTTATTTTAATGTTATTCAAACTATATTGCTTAGATAACGAATTATTTCCATCTTTATATCATATTTGTCTATAAATGCAAATATTTAATTAATCGAGTATTTATTTCATATACAAATGAAACCTTTGGATAATTCTGCATAAAATTTGCAAAATAAAAATGTACATTAAAATTAACCGATTGATAAGTTAAAGATTTGGATAAATTTTATATAGTAAGTAAGGAAGGTAAATGAATAAAAGGTAAACACATATATAAATAATGTTGGTATAAATAAAAGATTTTATTGTACACTAAAACAGATCGTTTTGGTTTTACAATTTGTATAAAGCATAGAGAGAGGATAATTATTATAAAATACCATTTCTAAGTTTTTAAAAAAATATCAACAAGTTTAATCGACAATAAATATAATTACCACCGTTAAGGCACAGTTTTTTCATCTTCAATCAATTACTTAACAAATCGAACTACAGTAGTGTCTATTTGTATTTTCAACTCCCATTTATATTAACATGACATTAAACAACATAACACACAAATAATTAGTGAATTTATAACAAGAAAAAAATAATATACAGAGTGCAAAACTGTACTTGCGCGGAATGTAAAGTAAAAAACTAATAAATAATAAATACATCTACAAAATATATAGAAGTTCATGTTTCATTTTTTACTCCATGGTTATTTAAGTTACGCTTAAATAGTTAAATTCAGAAGCCAAAAATTAATAAAAACATTATATATTATATATAATATATTAAAGCGAGAGACAACAAATAAAAAAAATTAAACAAAATGTTTTAACGGCGTTTCAATATAAAAAAGGAGAGGATTTATTTACAATATTTAGAAAATAAATTGCATTCTTATTTTTTTCAATATTAAATGTTTAAGTAATTAAGGCGGGCTTATTGAGCATATGTATAAAATTTCACTCAAATTATTTTTAGTGATTTTACTTTTAAACGCAGCATTCACAGCTCTCATTTAGTTTAGTTTAATATTGTATAATATATCACGATTCCTTTAATTAATAATCATTTGACATTCATCGACGTATTAGCTGGCAATGTGGCCGATCTTTGCTGTACATTCAGATACGATTTAAGTGATGATCTAGTTGACTCCCTAAGTAATAAAAATCATCAAAAGTAGATTTAAATGTTAAGATACAGTTAATAAAGACTGCGAAGCACAACACAAAAGCTTACGCTCTGGTATACCCTGAACATGATGGTCAATTACAATGTAACTTACCTAGGTGAGACCTTGGCGGAATCTATGGCATTGGAATTGTTAGCTTTATAGCCGCATTTCTGAATCTTCTTACTAAGTCTATTAACCCAGTTCTTTTGCTCGTCGTTCGATGGCGCTAAGAGTAGCAATTCTTTGGCATACGTAGGATCGCTGTGCAGCTTGCATGGCGGCACATTGTCTTCTTTCCGTTCTAAATGTTCTTTATGCACTTTCACTCGACATCCTGTAACGCAGTTGAATATTTAATTTTAAAATAATCACATATTATTTTGTTTAAACTCACTTCGGCATTCCAAAGCTGGAGGTGGTTTGAACATGTGCCACATTGGCTTCGGGCACACCTCGCAAGTAGTCGGCATATGATACGAAATTTGCAAAAACTCGTGCCATTTATGTACTAATGGCACTTGCTTATCGTCGCCACGAATCGAACTTATGTCCAACGTATTTCCTTGCTCGTCCGTTTTCCTCGATTCTCCTTCGCCAGCGTACAATAATTGAAAAATCCTAGGAATATCCTTGGAATCGGCACGAATCACGTCTCCTTGCGTTACGGATCTAACGTGAAACACTTTGCTGAAAACGAAAATCATCAATTATATCAGAATTGCTAATTACTTGATTTCTCATTTTACCCTAAGTCGAGGACAATGACGGGATCCGAATTTTGCTTATCATTTTCTGAGTTGTAGAAAATCACTTTCTTACTAGATACAACGACATATTGCTTTTTCCAGCCGTGACGCTTAATATTTTGCTTATTAGGAATGGAGAGCCAGCCTTCCAATCTAGCTGAATCCAAATTAATATCATCTCCTTCATTGTCAGCCGAACTTAAAGACGCAGTCTCGCTATTCAAAAGTGACAACTTTTTTTGCAATTGCTCAATTTCTGAATCTTTACTAGCCATTTCCATCAGGTATCTATTGTTCAGAAGAACTTCTGCGTCCAATTGATTCTATAATAATAATAAGAATGAAATAATAAATAAAACAATATTTAAAAAAACTACTTACATTCAACTCCTGCATATTCTTTTGGTGCAATTGGGTATATTTCTCTTTCTCTAAAGTCAATTCCTGTTGCTTTTTCTTCAAATCCTTCTCCTTCCGCCTCAAATCAGAACTAGAAATCTTGCTCTTGCCTTTTCCGCTAGTATTATCTTTTCTATTCATAATTTCATGCAGTTTGTTAACCGCTTGCTGCTTAAGCAAACTTTCCGTATCCAATCTTGCTCTAATCTTTTCCAGCTCCTCGCTGTTTGCCGTATTTTTATTAAATTCCTCCTGCAACTGTTTGATTTGTCTGTTCAATTCTTCCTTATCTTTTAAAAATTGATCATTTTGTTTCTTCAAGTCCGATTCTCGATCTTTAAAGTTATTAATCAAGATTTCCTTCGCATTCAAATCATTTCGGTGCTTCGCCAAAATATCTTTCAACTCCAGCTCTTTCATAGTTTTCTCCTTTTCCAAATCTGCAACGGTCTCTTCGGCAATTGATCTGGCAAGTGCTTCAGAATCGGCGCGGGCAATCGCAAGTTGGCATTGGTGTTTCAGCGACATCCTTTCATCTTCAAACTCTTTATTCATTTTCATTTTCTCTTCCAGTTCCTCCTTCAATTCCACCGTCTGAGTTTTGTATAACGTTGCGAAATATTGCTCAGTTTCCAACGAATCTTGAAGTTCTTTTATCTGCAATTGTTCCACAGACCAATCACGTTTAACTTTAAAGAGATCTTCTTCAATGGACTTTTTTGATTCCTGCAGCTGCGTAATGTCAATTAATATTTTCGATTCTTTCGCTTTCAGACGCGCTATTTCGGACAAAGTTTGTCCCAATTCAGATTGAATAATTGATTTCTTCTGCTGCTCTTGTTCAATCTGGCTATGTAAGGCTTTCACCTTCTCGATCTCTTGTCGATGTTCGCCTTCTAATTTTTGCAAGCGCTGCTGGATTTGTCTGTAATCTACAGACAACATGGATATTTGTCTTTCTTTCTCTTGAGAGTTTAGATCTGCTTTTTGCCTGGCATTCTTCTCCTCGTTTAATTTTGTTTGTAACGCTTTAAAAATACAAATAGTTAATAGCGGTATTGTAAATAGGTGAATACAAAATTGAAAAATAATTACCCAAATTAATTTTTTCCATGAGTACTAAACATATATTTTTTTTTATGAAAATAATATTTATATTTCCTATAGTTTAGATAGAAAATATATTTTAACAACTCACCTTTCACAACTTCTAAATTCGCTTCTTCCTTATTCATAATTCTACTTTTTGTTGTCTCCTCGTGAGCTTTAACTTCTTGGTCATACCGATTTTGAGCTGCTTTCAATTCTAAACTTAAACTTGCACATTCCTTCTCCAGCGTTGAAACACGTTCGGTCACTTGCATATTGTCCAGGGATAGTTTCCCTTCTTTTTGGCGACTTCTTTCTACTTCGCCCAACAAGGACTGGACGCGATTTTCGAGCACGAGTTGCTGATCGGAAGCCTGCGATCTGGAATTTCTTTCCTGCGTCAGCTGTCCTTGCAGGGAAGCAATTTCACTTTGCAAGTTTGCTTTCTGCATTTGCAAATTGTGAAGCATAGTTTGATATTCTCCGGCCATTTGATCTGAAGTATTCTTAGCCATCGTCAATTCGGCTGCTTGCTTCCGTAATCGCTGACAGTTTTCACTTTCAACTTTGACTTTGTCTTGCAACTCTGCGATTTGTTTCTCCATCAAATTAATCTTGTCGTTGTGTTGTTGATTGTTGTTCATTTCTCGCGTCCTCTTATTCATCTCCTCCTCCAGCTGCTCCTTCAGTTCAACTAGCATTTGTTCATTTTTCTTGCGAACCTCTATCTCAATCTCCAGTTTTCTCTGGACTTCTTTGTGGGCGTGTTTCGCTATCGTCAATTGTTTTTCACAGTGCGAGACCTCGTCTCGCATTTCATTTTCGCGTTGAGCTAATGTATCTAATTGAGTGATTAAAATTCGTTGTTTAGTTTCTAAGGCCGCGGTGTTGCTCTTCTCTTGCTCCAAGAGATTTTCCAATTTGCTTACTTGAGCACTAGAATCAACTACATGATTGCTGTCCACGTGGTCAGTGTTAGTGAGCAATTGATAGTCAGAATTATAAGTAAAACCGATAAAAGGTAAATGATTGCCTACAAAATTGCTAGGCGTAGGAAAGATTTCTTCAGGACTTTCGTCCTTTTCGTAATCATCAAAGTTGCTAGTGTCATCGTCACCGGATAATTCCGGTACGACTGGTGGGACGGACTCACGGAGATTGTCGAATGTCCATTGGTCATTTATAAAGAATGGATGATTTTTTATTTCGTCCACTTTATTCCTTCCTGTTGAAAGTAATTACATCGATTATTATAATTATGCTAGAAAATAACGCAAATATAATGAATCTTACCTAAACGTTTAGTTCTATCGCACAGTAATCCTTGAATCAAAGATTTTGCTTCTTTAGTAATTTCAATTTCAGGAGGGAAAGTTAAATTATTTTCGTGGTACATAATCTTGTTGTACGTTCCCAATAAGCTATCTGCATAAAAGGGCGTTTCTCCGACCAACATTTCGTATACGAATATACCGACGGACCACCAATCGCATTCTCTTCCGTAGATACCTTTACCGTGGCTTTGAAGAACTTCTGGTGAAATGTAATCCGGTGTACCGACTACGTTATTAGATCTGACCAAACCATCTTCATCCATCCGCATACAAGTACCAAAATCCGCTAATTTCAAATGCCCATACTTATCTAGTAACATATTATCAGGCTTGACGTCTCTGTGCACAAACCCCATGGTATGTATAACGTCCAGAGCAAGAACAACTTCCATTGTATAAAATTTCGCCCACTTCTCTGGAATCTCGTAATTCGACATCAAATTGACAATGTCGCCACCGGGCATGTAGTCCATGACCATGTACAAGTTCTTAGCATCCTGGAAGGCAAAATGCAAGCGCACGATCCATTCTGAACTGGCGTGTGCCATAATATGTCTTTCTTCCCAAAAGAATGCAGAATCCGACCGTTTGATTAAATCAGCTTTGCTCAATCTTTTCATCGCGTAGACCTGCCGCGTGAACTTGTGCCTCACCAATTGTACTTTACCGAAGGCACCTCTTCCAATCACCTTAATATGTTCATAGTCATCCGTTTTCATCCGCAACTTTATAATGTCAGATGCAAACGAATCATCTGAAAATAGAAAAAACAATTAATTACAGTTAATTTTGATTGTGTTTTGATAATCAATTACATCGATTTGTGTAAACTTCTACGTTTTTTAATTTCTTTACGGACGGATGATCGCAATCGGTGTATAGAGCCTGCACCGTATCTAAAAGAGAATCGATGTTTCCTATACTCCTAGGATCTTGTATGCGGTCCTCCAACGCCCGAAGACGTCTCTCCCTATCCTCATCAATCACCTTCTCCATCTTCCGAACGGAATTATGATTATTGTGCATCGAATCTCACGAAAATGAACTGAAACATAAATACATTGATTTTTTATGTATTATAAAAAGAAACTTTCAGAAAATGCATTTTTGTGTACTAGTTTTAGTTTATTAAGTAACTTCTTAACCTTTCAAATAAATTATAAGCAAGTAATGCACATTAATAGCAGAGTCCCATTGAGAGTTGTAGTATTAGATAACATTTATATTTATCTATTAAAATAAAAATACAATAATCTTATGATATTCAATTAAAAATATATAGATTACAATTAGAAATTCAGTAAAAACATTATATGTGATATATGCATTTACAGCACAATTGTGCTTACAACAGAAAGTGAGTTCAAATGATAATAGAATTATATAAGGATTTCTGAGATAATCCTGTTAAAAATTTCAATCATATGAAAAATACTATTATGGAAGTGTACATACCATTTTAAAATTGGATTACATTGCGAACCAAAGTTAAAATTAAACATCACATTTTTCATAGAAAAAAAATAAGGATGAATAATCAGTCAGTAATAAATAATAATAAATTCTAGTCAGTTTCACAGTCAGAAACTTTCCCCAGACATTTCGAAATGCATACATTATATATTAAATAAGTCATACAATGAAGAAAACACTTAATTAGTTGTTTGTAAGTGCTATGTATTGTGTATCTTATCAGCAATGCTATGATATCATACCCTGAACTTGTATGTATACAAAACTTTGATTAAGACTAAATTCTTGGCTAGATACAAAAAGGAAAACTAACCTCGGCATTCCTGTTTCCTGAAGCAGTTTGTGTTTCACGACACGCCAGTTCCCGTAGTCACAGTCACATCCGAAACGCACAATACATTATTCTCTGCTCGATAATAAACTCAACACTAAATATATTTTCTTCCTTATATTATTTACTTATGGCACTACGAACGGCCATTTTACTTTTGAGTCAATTGTGTGCACTTGCTTAACTTAAACTCAAAATTACAGGTTCCTATAATGTTTTGAAACACAGATGGAGCTGTACAAAATTGAAACCTACTTAAATTTTTAATTATTATTTCTTGTTATTTTTATTATATTTTTTATAAAAATAAATCATTCTTTGAACACTATTTGCATTATTCGTGGATACTATTTAAAAAAGGATATGATTAGTTTAGTCTGAATGTTCAGTTGGGAAAGTGGGAGGGAAACAGAAATTTGTATTTACCCTCCAAAACTGCTGATAGAAGTGGAGACATTATACCTAGTTACCAGCACTTGTCAATTAAGTTAATAATTGTTATTAAACAATTAGAGAACTTAAAATGAGTTTGTAGTTTATATTAAGTGGAAAATAATAATTTTGTTCAGTGCAATAACGAATACACGTGTGATAGTCATAACATAACCTGCAACATTAAAGCATGGATTCAAAATATGACTTGCTTGGATCCAAGAGTGTGAAGAAGTTTCATCTAAGCCCAAAGCCAAAACCTATTATATTTAATTCCAAAAATGGGCTATCATCTCCAAAGAAAATTAAGTTCAATCATACCAAATTTGAAACAAATTCTCTCTCTGTTACCAATGGAAAGAGTAAAATTGATATACAGGAGCAGAAGAAGAAGTTGCCTGTTTTCCAGAAGAGAGGACAACTGTTGAATTTGATTCAAAAACATGATACTTTAATTATTCTCGGAGAAACAGGTAGTGGTAAAACCACTCAGATACCACAATTCATTCATTCGGCTCGCTTGCAAAATAATGGACGTATTGGAATTACCCAGCCCAGACGTGTAGCAGCTGTTAGTGTTGCTATGAGAGTTGCTCAAGAAATGGGAAACACTGTAAGAACATGTAAATTAATCATTATTTTTACATTAATGTATTGTCAATTTTTAGTTGGGAGTTGGTGAGATTGTTGGGTATACAGTAAGATTTGAGGATGTTACTTCGAAACGCACTAAAATTAAATACTTGACTGATGGAATGTTGCTTAGGGAAGCAATTGCAGATAAATTACTCATGGATTATACTGTAATAATCTTGGATGAGGCTCATGAAAGAACAGTACACACTGATGTATTGTTTGGTATTGTCAAAGATGCTCAAAAAAATAGGAAGGAGAAGAAATTGACTCCTCTGAAGGTAACAATAATTTAAAATGGTTCTCTTGAAAAAATATTATTTTTGATTTTTTTTTATTAGGTATTATTGATGTCTGCGACCATGGATGTTGACCATTTCTCAAAATATTTTAATAACTGCCAAGCAGTTTATTTGGAAGGCAGAACATATCCTGTAAATGTATTTTACACAAAGACCACCCATGAAGATTACCAGACAGCTTGTATAGCAACATTCTTTAAAATCCATAGAGAGGCACCCGCCAAGTGCGTTTTACACTTTTCAAATTAGTATCATCTTTAAAACTTTCTTACCATTCCAGTCACGATGTTCTTATGTTTTTAACTGGCCAAGAGGAAATCGAAGCTGTTGCGCATCAAATTAAAATTCTGGCCAAGGATCCTGACGTCGAAGGACCTCCAATAAAGGTGTGTACATTGTACGCATCTCAACCAAGCACTCAACAGATGACCGTCTTTCAACCAGCTGGTCCCAACACAAGAAAATTGATAATAAGTACAAACGTCGCTGAAACTAGCGTAACAATAAGTGGAATTAAATATGTAATTGACAGTGGAATGGTTAAAGCCAGGTATTTTTATCGTTAAATTACTTTTAATAAATGTATGTAATTCGTTTAATTTTAGGACGTTTCATCCTTCCACTGGTTTGGATTTATTGAAAATTCAGAGGACGTCCCAGGAGCAAGCTTGGCAGAGAACAGGAAGAGCGGGACGCGAAGCGGAAGGTTCATGCTATCGCATTTACACGAAGGCTCAATTTGAAATGATGCAGAAAACGACAACACCTGAAATTCAACGAGCAAACTTAGCAACTGTAGCAATCCAATTGTTGGCACTTGGAATCCATGCTATGCGTTTTGACTTTATGGATAAACCACCGAAAGATGCCGTCCGTGCAGCGTTTGAACAACTTAAGAGGCTCGAAGCTATTAACGACATTGATAAGTCTGACTTAACACCTCTGGGTAAAAACATGGCGCAATTTCCTCTGGATCCAAGGTTCAGTAAAGTATTACTATCTGCTCAAAATTATGGTTGCTTAGAAGAGGCTTTGACAATTGTCGCTCTGATGAGTGGCGAGTCGATATTTTTAAATCCACCGTCGAAAAGGGAACAAGCTCAAACTTCGAGACAGAAATATTGTTCTGCTCTTGGAGATCATATAACACTTTTAAATATATACAGAGAATTTAACAATATTAGCCAAAATAATAAAAGGAGCTGGTGCCGTGATAACTATATTCATATGAGAAATATTCTTTACGCGCGAGAAGTCCGTACTCAATTGGCCGACGTGTGCAGAAGATGCGAGATACCTGTTTCTAGTTGCGGCAGCAATATGGACCAAGTTAGGAAATGTTTACTAACTGGGTTGTTTACCAATGTAGCAGAAATTCACAAAGACAAACAATATATTACAGTGAGTATAATTCGTACATATTTCATTCGGAAAATATAATTTTCTATTATTTTCTAGTTGGATAAACGGCAAGTGGTTACTATTCATCCCAGTTCAGTACTGCATGGCCAATTGCCTCCTATACTTCTATTCACCGAAGTTGTACAAACCACTAAATGTTATTTACGAGGTATATCTACAATAGAAAGGGAATGGTTGGATGAGATTGTTCCTAATTATATTAGATCTCACAATATCAGATCTAAAGATTAATTTGTTTTTATAAAACTATTATACTCATCATTTTGTAAGTATTGTTAATAATTAATGTTAAATAATTCATTCGTTATCAATGTTGAATATTATTAAATATACTATTTTATATAATGGCCATAAATTATTATTTCCGAACGATATTTTCTTCAATATTGTAAAACCATTAATTGTAATCAATGTAATTATTTTTATATATCTACAAAATTATTAACAAATATAAATTATACATGGAAACGCTACTCATTATATTTGACTTACAATTTATTCATTTTTTTGTGTATCTACAGTGTTTCTGATCTGACAAAATTATTGACAAGTTTCGACATTTTCTAACGGCTGTTCCATGGTGCCAGTTTCTCCACATCCAAATCTCTTAAAGTCAACTACTTCCACACCACTTTCTTCCAAGATTTCCTTGACACTGAAATTTTCGTCGTGCAAATATTCTTGATAAATTAAACATGTTTCATCTTCAACATTCTTTTCTGGTATATCAGAAGAACATCCAACTTTTTTGGGGTCTAATCCAACAACGTGCTGGCACAATTTTTTTCCTAACTCGTCCAAATTCACTTCCTTCTCAATATTTTGCTTTAAAGCAATCACCCCTCCAAATCTGCCCATGAGTGTTTCAGTTCCATTATTTCCAGCTGGATGTGCATATGAGGATAAATGCACATTGTCATCTACTTTAAAACACATTGCTCTTTTCAAGACTGCATTTTCACCAACAGTTCCAATCATTAAGGCCAAGTGGTCTGATAATGATTTACCATCATTGGTTTTTAAATCCTTCAGCTGTTCAGTGTCAAAACACACCTACAAAAAATGGAAATATATTAAATGAACTAAATTTGCTATACAAGATTAATTACTTTAACAATTCGATCACCCTGAGGTTTGGGTGCATGCTGAATGCAAGTATTAGCAACATTGTCCACCATACTTTGGAAATGCTCATTGCGAGCAACAAAATCAGTTTCACAGTTCACTTCTACTAATGCTGCTGTGTTGTTCTTAATCAAAACTCCTACTAATCCTTGGGTGGCTTGTCTGCCTTGTAATTTTGTTGCCTTGGACCAGCCTAAGCTTTGAGCTTGCTGCTTCAACCATTCTTCAGCCTGAAACAAAGAGATTGAGATTTCCCGCCATATTATTCATTCATTAACTCACTTTAGTCAAGTCATTGTTGTGTAATTCCAGTGCTTTTTTGCAGTTGGAGAATGTGTAGCCAGTTTTCTTACGTAAGGTAGCCAGCATGGATTTCTCTACATTAAATAGAGAGAAAGATGTATGGAGTTTCTGAACAAAGTATTTGCCAATCATCTGGAGAAGAATAATAGCAATTATAATCAATTAAGATACAGAAAAATTTGATGTTACTGTACAAATGGTGATGGAAAACTTCTGTTACCATAGAAAATAAATAAATATATGAAATGGGGGGTGAATTTGATGTTTGAGTGAGGTATTGATTCAATTTGTACACATCAAGTAGAGTGCTCTATACAAGTGCTGTTTTATTAACTATTTCATGGACATTTCTTGAGGTTTGTTCTATAAAATTACCTTTAAATCGCTTAGAATTTCGGGTTTAAATGTAGATAACCTCAAAATCAGTTAACACGATTATGTAGTGCATATATCTACATTACGTCAGACGAAAATTCATGATTTTCAAATTCAAATTTTTGCAACATATGATTTTATATCAAATATACTCATGCACAAAGAATGAAAATTTAATATAAACTACAACTTTGATAACTTAGTATCTTCTAAATATGATTTATTAATTTAGGTGTTAAGAATTTCTATATGAAAATAAATATTTTATTACTTTTTAAACATTGATTTTGTGTTTATAATTAAAAAAAATATAATAATTTATAATAATAGACAACATTTATTTATACGTAATAGGGAATAATGAATTACTATTTATTTAACGTTTTGTGTTCTATATTAATTAGTACAATGTCTTCAAGAGATATTGAAAAAGAACGATTGTTCAAGAAGATTGCTGAGAAAAGAGTTCAGCTTGAAGCAAAGGGATATATACCGCCCCGGAAAAAACGATATCCATTACCCGAAGATTTTAATGTGGCTGGAAGGCCTTTATTCTCCTTACCGCCGGAAATCATTAAACCAATTTATGCATCAGCTCACCCAACATACAAGAAGAAGTTGGCAGAGCAAAAGCGGAAAGGTACTTTGTTTTCGGTCGTAGGCTTTCAAAATATTCATGTATATCATCTTTCAGCTGAGGAACAGGCTAGGAAAATGTATTCCTACACCGAATTACGGAAACAGAGGGAAGAGTTTCGTAATCGTTTAGTGAAATTGATCACCGGCAAAGATATACTCTCGGAAAATAAACATTGCATAACCCGAACGGAAAATGAGACATTGCGATACTATTATTACATTCGTCACGGAGTCGACGATACATACGTAGCTCCATTGGAAGATTGCATTTTGCAAAGAGTAATAAAACTTAAGTTAAATGTTTAATTTCATTAATAATTTGTGTTCGTTTGAGCAGATTTTGAAGTTGCTTCATAAGAAACTGAAGATGTGGAAGGAACCGCTAGATCAGGCTATAAAAGACATGAATGATGATTACATTTTGGCAATGAAGAAATCAATTGTCGATTTTGTTCTGAAAGATGCAAATTTAGAAATTGCTAATGTCGATGAATTTGCTTCCATCGAGAAAATCGAAGCGTCAAGTCACAGCGTGGAATGGAAACCAAACTATGATGCAACTAGGGCTAAAATATCGAAAATAATTATTTCCATTAATCCATGCATTTGTGCTTTGAACGATTTATGGCATTCAAAGTTTAGGTAGTTAAGGTAGTTTTATTTGTCAAGATGATTTATTTATTTTAGTATTTTTTTAAAGCGATTTTCGATTGGTCAATACTAAACTCTTAAGACAAAGAAATAAAGCGTATGAACTTATCGACTACAATTGGACCGTGAGCGAACATATTAAGCACGGAAAGCAAGTCCTAATCGACGAATACTATCAGTCTGTAGGTGAAATTTTATTAAATGGCGCAAAGAGGAATAAAATTCCTCCATTAAGTAGAGTGAAGGCGACAAAACGGTTTTATAAAGCTATAAATATAATTATGACGCACCATTTGCAAATGCTTTGCTTGAAATCTCTTTACGATTACGTGGATTATATTACCGACGTTAAAGTAAGTACATGATCACGAAGTGCAGAATTCAATTAAAATTGTCGTTTAGTTAAAAAATAGAGGATTCGAGATAAATCTCGTCCAAAAAGTCACAATATTGGCGTTCGAACCACCATTCAAGCACTTCCGAGAAGCAATCACCAA
This sequence comes from Nicrophorus investigator, assembly GCA_963457615.1. Lineage (NCBI taxonomy): Eukaryota > Metazoa > Arthropoda > Insecta > Coleoptera > Silphidae > Nicrophorus > Nicrophorus investigator. The sequence goes on from OY735140.1 coordinate 2,683,415, forward strand.
AGTGATCGATGATATATGCGAGGCTGTAATGATATTTCCTACAATCGAACCAGGACCAACAATTAAACCAATCATTCTTAACGAAGAATTGGAAGAATTTCAAGAGATGGAGCACCTCACCGTGAGTCAAATGTACTAAGTATATTTAATTAAAAATATGATTTTTTTAGCCATTAATACCGGAAGAATTAATCATTGGGTATAAGATAAAATTAAAAGATTTCTTGGATGAACAAAGAATAGGACCGGAATTGCGTGTTCAAGATTTCGATGATTACATGCCACTAGTCAATGGCGAAGTGAGAATAAATAAAACCTGAAAGAAATACATTTCATTAACTAAATTAATAAATTGTTTCAGACAGAGACCGAAGTAGACACATTTCTAACAGAAGATCACACTTTTGAAGAATACTGTGTGAAAATCGAGAGTCTCAAAAGTATAGCTGATGAGATCCCTCTCGCTATTGAATATGTTTCCACTATTGGTATGTATGATATGCTTAGGTTCACTTTGGTTGAAGATTTAGTCGAAGCTGCATTGATTCTGCGTGAAAAATTAACAAAAAGATTAACCGATGATTATCAACTGGTTTGTAAAAGGTAAACATTTCTATTGATGTTATATTATTTTAACTAAACTATTATATTATTTATCAGTTATTTCTTTAGAACTTATATAAATAAATGATATAATCTATATTTTAGCTTAGGAGAAGAATATCAGAATATCATTGATACTGCATTGACGGTTCCTACGAACACTGCAGAACTGATGAAACTAATTCAATATGTTCGAAATGTAGAAACTGTCGTTTTAACGGAAATGGAAGATCGTTTGAGAGATGTTATGAAATATGTGGTGTATCTTTCAGATCACGCAGTATGCACTCCAGTTGAGATGAAGCAAAACAATAATACTTTTTGGTTGTACGTAATTAATGAGTATTTTTCAAGGCAATGTTCTAAGAAGTAAATTCGTTTTAGCTATTTGAGAATTGTACGAACTTTAGATGATTACAATGAAATAGTCGATACGAAGATTCTGGAGTTCCAAGGCGCTTTGCAAGCCAAGATAGACAAATTCATTCAGAACTTGGAGATCTATGGAAACATGGTCAGTGAATTGCAATATAATGGAGATATCGAGTTGCTTCCTAAATATCATAAGAAAGCGACGCAATTAGATAACAGATTGATCGCAGCGATGGAGAAGATAGACATAATAAATGAAGAAGAAGCTGCGTACAAATTTGAACTCTCGCAATATCCGCAAAGGAAAATAGTTCACGATAAATTGCGACCATACAAATTACTTTATGATAATGCAATGGAATATCTGAGGAAACACAGTTTGTGGGTGAATTCGAAAATCGGTTCATTCGATCCGGAAGACGTCGACACGGAAACAAGTCAGTTTTACAGATCAATTTATAAATTGGAAAAAGTTTTTTCCGATAGACTTCAAACCGAGGCGCTGGCAAATGCGGTTAGTTTAAAAATGAAGGAAATAAAAAATATCTAATGTTAATATATTTGATATTAGGTTCGTGTCCAAATAGAACGTTTTAAGGAATTTTTGCCTATCATACAAACTCTTGGAAATCCTGGTATGAAAGAAAGACATTGGGAAAATATATCGGAAATCATCGGATTCCCAATCGTGGTTAACGATGATCTAACATTGGGAAAAATATTGGATTATGGGTTGGAAGAGTATTTGGATAAATTCGAAGCCGTTTCTGAAGCGGCCACCAAAGAAAATAATTTGGAGAGGAATTTGATTAAGATGGTGAAGGAATGGCAAGACGTCGAATTCTCTGTTTTGATTTACAGGTAAAAGAGTTGTTTATACCTGAAACAGACTTTAATTAACTTCAATTTGCTTAGGGATACTGGAACATTTATTATTTCTGCGATAGACGAAATACAATTACTTTTAGATGATCATATTGTTAAAACGCAAACCATGAAGAATTCACCGTATATTAAACCTTTCGAGGAAGAAATAATGTGAGTTTACTTTATATGTTTGAATCATTTATAGTGAAATATAATATTTTAGCGCATGGCAAACGAAATTAGAATTACTACAAGAGATTATGGATGATTGGTTGAAAGTGCAAGGCACTTGGATGTATTTGGAACCAATCTTTTCATCTCCTGATATCCAACAGCAAATGCCAGAGGAAGGACGAAGATTTACTGCCGTGGATAAGGTAAGAATATTTACATTTTTTTAAAAAATAATACACAAAAAATATCTTAAAAATAGATTTGGAGAGAAATAATGGGAATAGTATATGAATTTCCAAGAGTTATGGATGTTGTCTGCATTGAGAAAATGTCTGAGCGGCTGAAGAAGTGCAATAACTTATTGGATATGATTCAAAAAGGTCTTAACGATTATTTGGAAAAGAAACGCTTATATTTTCCTCGCTTCTTCTTCTTGTCAAATGACGAACTTCTGGAAATTCTTTCTGAAACTAAAGATCCCACACGGTTTGGAAACATTATTAGCATTATTATTATATGCTTATGTTTTTTTAATTTAATTTTGTAGAGTGCAGCCTCATCTTAAAAAATGTTTCGAGGGAATTGCTAGACTTGAATTTACAGAGGAACTGGATGTTACCATGATGAAATCTAGCGAAGGGGAGGAAGTTTTATTGGAAGATGTTATCCATACGGTATTAGCGAGAGGTCAAGTAGAAAAGTGGCTTTTAGAACTCGAGGCCGATATGTTGAAATCCGTCCACAAGACAGTTCAGCAAGCGATTGATGATTATCCGCAAAGGCCGAGAGATCGATGGGTTTTAATTTGGCCTGGGCAGACTGTAATCTCGCCGTAATAGAATTCTGCAACTCTTTTTTTTATACATGTAACTCGTTTCAGATTCAAGCTGTAGCTTGCACGTTTTGGACATCTGAAGTACATGCGGCTATACAAGTGGGCATTGATGCCATGAAACATTATCTAAGAAAATGTAACAAGCAAATCTCCAAAGTTGTCGATCTTGTTCGTGGAAATCTGAGTTCACAGAATCGAATAACATTAGGTAATAACTATATTTTTTTAAACAATTACAAAATCTGATTTAAAATTTATTTAAAGGAGCACTCGTTGTGCTGGACGTGCATGCAAGAGATGTTCTTACCGAATTGATAGGTTTGAAAGTTGGAAACACGAACGATTTCCAATGGCTCAGTCAAATCCGATATTATTGGGAGCATAACCAATTGTCCACATCCATGATAAATTCAACGTTGAAATATGGTTACGAGTATTTGGGAAACATTGCTAGATTAGTTATTACACCGCTAACAGATCGATGCTTTCGAACACTATTTGGTGCACTTCATTTGCATTTAGGTTTATTTATCGACTGGTAATAAATTAACATAATTTACACATATTGATGATATTTTAGGTGGAGCACCGGAAGGACCAGCCGGAACTGGAAAAACTGAAACGACTAAAGATTTAGCGAAGGCAGTTGCGAAACAATGCGTTGTATTCAATTGCTCAGATGGATTGGACTACATTGCATTGGGGAAATTCTTTAAAGTAATCTTATTTTAGTATTATTCTGTATTTAATTTCCTGATATTTTAGGGTTTAGCTTCATGCGGAGCTTGGTCGTGTTTCGACGAGTTTAACCGAATCGACCTGGAAGTATTGTCTGTAGTAGCTCAACAAATTCTTACCATACAAAGAGGCATAAATTCAGGAAATAGCACTTTAATATTCGAAGGTACCGAATTGCATTTAGATCCAAGTTGCGCCGTTTTCATCACCATGAATCCCGGTTATGCTGGAAGATCAGAATTACCTGATAATCTTAAAGTAACTCAAACATATTATTTTTTCATGATAGTATATTTAATGCTCATATTTGTATTATAGGCGTTATTTAGGTCAGTGGCAATGATGGTACCGGATTATGCTTTAATCTCAGAAATTGAGTTATATTCGTATGGATTTTTGGATGCTAAACCGATGGCCGTGAAAATAGTAGCAACTTACAGGTTGTGCTCGGAGCAGTTATCATCGCAGTGCCATTACGACTATGGTAAATAACATTATTATAAAAAAATAACAGTAATTAATGTTGTATTAAACTTTAGGTATGAGAGCAGTAAAATCAGTATTAAGAGCTGCAGGTACGCTAAAGTTGAGATATCCTAAAGAAAAAGAGGATATTTTAATATTAAGATCTATCAAAGATGTGAATTTGGCCAAATTCCTCGTTCACGATGTTCCACTATTTCAGGTACATCAGTTTATTTCTTCTAAAATTTAGTTTTCACTAGTTATATTTTAGGGAATTACTTCAGATTTGTTTCCTGGTGTCGTTTTGCCAGAGCCGGATTATGTCATTTTAAATAAAGCCATTCAAGATACATGCGATGAACAAAATTTACAAAACACTGAATTCTTTTTGGAAAAAGTCCAACAGTTGTATGAAATGATCATAGTCAGACATGGATTAATGTTGGTGGGATTACCGTTTGGTGGTAAAACTTGCAGTTATAGAGTTTTAGCTGATGCACTAGGATTAGTCCAAGAAAGAGTATATTTTTTTAAAATATTAATTTGAATATTTTAATAGTACATTGTATAATATGTGTAGGGTGGAATGAATGAACATAAAGCTATATATACTGTGATGAATCCAAAATCAATTACGATGGGTCAATTGTACGGTCAATTTGATCCAGTTTCACACGAATGGTCAGATGGAGTTCTGGCTGTTAGCTACCGACAATTTGCCATGTCGACAACAGATGAAAGGTATTTTTTAATGTAGGAAAATAAATGGAATTGCTGAATTATCCTTTTAGAAAATGGTTAATTTTCGATGGTCCCGTCGATGCTATTTGGATTGAAAACATGAATACAGTGTTGGATGATAATAAAAAATTGTGTTTGATGTCTGGGGAAATCATACAATTAGCTCCAACGACTAATTTAATTTTCGAACCTATGGATTTAGAAGTTGCTTCTCCAGCTACGGTAGTTCAATTGTATAGAAATTTAAAAAAATAATAATTTCATAAATATTTTCAGGTTTCGAGATGTGGCATGATATATTTAGAGCCGCTGTCTTTAGGCTGGGAACCTCTATTAAAGTCTTGGATAAATGCTTTGCCACCGGCTTTGGAAGATTTCAAAATTTTGGTTTATAACTTATTTATGAGATTTATTCGTCCAATTTTATGGTTAATTAGGCAGGGCGGTGTTATTGTAATATTTCATTGTATTCCTTAAAAATCTATTAATTTATACTATTACTATTATTTTCAATAGGAAATGGCTCCGACGTCTGATTCAAATTTGTTACGAAGCACAATGAATCTATTCGATTGTTTCATGGACGATTTTTACGATGAGAAATTCTTGGAGAATACAAACGATCTGGACACGAGGGCTCAACTCGAAGGATCCTTTTTCTTTTCGTGCATCTGGGGAATGGGAGCAACTATGTTTGCTGAAAGTAGACCGAAATTTAATGCGCTGTTCCGAGGATTGTTGGAAAGGGACTTTCCCAAGTCGACGATTGAAAAATTGAATATTCCCTTTGACATACCGAAACCGGAGAAACCATATATATTCACTATTCCAGTTGGTGAAACTGTTTTCGATTACAGATATATAAAAGAGGTCTGCTTAATCAATTACTGGTAGTAACATGTCGTGTTCATGTAAGCGGTTTTAGGGTAAAGGTAAATGGAAATTATGGACTGACGAACTCATGTCTATGCCACCTATTCCCAGAGATATTCCCGTTAATCAAATAATTGTTCCAACTATTGAAACAATTAGGAATATCGCTGTAATGCAATTGCTTGTTCTACATCAAAAAGCCCTAATGTTCATTGGACCAACTGGAACAGGGAAATCCGTTTACGTTTACGTAAAACTTATTTTATTATGTATGAAAAAAAAAAATGTAATCATCGATATCGAATTTTAGGACTTTCTACTAAAAAAGAATGACAATAACACTTATAAGCCGATGTTTTTAAATTTTTCCGCTCAAACTTCGGCGAATCAGACGCAGGATATTATTATGAGCAAACTAGATAAAAGGCGCAAAGGTACTTACAACAATTCTCATTTTATCGACGCCCTTGGCAAACGTAAAGTGGTTTTAATTAAAAATATTGTATCTTGTAGGTGTTTATGGACCACCTGTTGGTAAAAAGAGCGTCATATTTGTTGATGATGTTAGCATGCCACTGAAAGAGACTTACGGCGCGCAACCGCCTATTGAATTGTTAAGACAGTGGTTTGATCATCAGATTTGGTACGATCGTAAAGATATTGTTCCAATGAAACTTATAGAAATTCAAGTAAACTTTGTGTTATCATTTTTTTAAATCTTATAAATTACATGTATTTTTTAAAGTTCATCTGCGCGATGGGACCGCCGGGTGATGGTCGTAATACAGTGACACCTCGATTTGCAAGGCATTTTAATCACGTCTGTATCGATGAATTTCAAGACGAAGTTATGGTTATGGTCTTCAGCAAAATAATGCTATGGCATCTGGATACTAGGTATAAAATTTAATATAATACTTAAATAGTGAATGATTAATATTATTTTAGAGGATTTTCCAAAGACTTTGATCCATGCATTGAACAAATTGTTTTAGCTACTTTAGATATATACAAATTGAGTCGTGTTAATTTGCTACCCACTCCAGCTAAATCACATTATTTATTTAACTTGCGCGATTTTTCCAGAGTTATTCAGGTATAAACATAAAAATATAAATATTATTTTTAACTGAAACATTTATCTTATAGGGAGTTTTATTGTCTGTACCAGAGACAATGGAAGATATGGTAGCTATTAAACGACTTTGGGTGCACGAAATTTTAAGAGTTTATTGCGACCGCTTGATTGACGAGGCCGATAAGTCTTGGCTGTTCAACACTTTACATGAGGTTTCTTTAAATAGATTAGAGGAGGATTTAAACAAAATGTTCCATAGGCTGATGACAAAAACATCTACCAGAGTAAGTATCTAAAGTATAAAAACTGTTTCAATATATTTTTGCACAACAGATTGGGGAATCTGAATTAAGGCATCTGGTTTACTGTGACTTTGCTAATCCAAAAGCAGATCAGAGGTTCTACATAGAAGTCCTGGATTTAGAATTTTTGAGGGAGATAGTGGAAGGATATCTCAGAGAATTTAATAACATGTCTAAAAAGCCTATGAATTTGGTGCTATTTAGGTAAAATATATTACAGTACATATTTATTTTACAAGATTGAAAATTTTAGATTTGCTATTGAACATCTATCGAAAATCTGCAGAATAGTGAAGCAGCCTAGAAATCATGCTTTATTGGTAGGAGTCGGAGGTTCAGGAAGGCAATCCCTAACACGTTTGGCCGCGCATATCTCCGAATATGAGCTTTTCCAAGTAGAATTAACACGACAATATGGTGCATACGAGTGGCACGAAGATATTAAACTTATTTTAAGAAAAGCCAGCGCTACAGATCAGCACGGAATATTCCTTTTTACAGATACACAGGTGTTAATCAAAAAGTAATTTATAATTTAATTTATAGTAATATATTTTAGATCAAAGAAGAATCGTTTTTGGAAGATTTGAGTAATTTGCTGAATTCTGGCGAAGTACCCAATTTGTTTCCAATGGAAGATCGTGTTGAAATTTGCGAGAAGATGAGACAATTAGATAGACAGAGAGATAAAACCATGCAAACCGATGGAAGCCCTGTGGCGTTATTTAACTATTTTGTTCAAATCATTAGGGAACAATTACATGTGACGCTAGCCATGTCACCAATTGGAGATAGTTTTAGGAATAGAATTAGAAAATTCCCAGCCATCGTCAACTGCTGCACAATAGATTGGTTTCGGGTATTTATATCCAAAATTAACTTAAGTTACATTTGATATTAATTATAATTCAAGCCGTGGCCTGCGGATGCTTTGCTCGCTGTTGCTACCAGATTTCTTGATGAAGTGGACTTGACTAAACATGAAAGTAAGGTCTGCATAGATATGTGTCAAATATTCCATACGTCCACGGAAACACTCTCCGATGAATTTTGCAAACGTTTGCGAAGAAAAACGTATGTGACTCCAACATCATATTTGGAGTTAATCAGTACTTTCAAGACATTCCTCGATAAAAAGCGCAAGTAATTAAAACTGGTATTAATTTTTTTTTTGCGGATTCTAATGATTAATTTAAGTGAGGTGTTAACTGGAAAGAAGCGTTACGAGATTGGATTGGAGAAATTGGAAAATGCCGGAGCTGAAATTTCAGTGATGCAAGCTAGTTTAGAAGCTTTGCAGCCTGCTTTAGTAGCAGCTGCAGCGACTGTTGCTAAAACTTTGGGTGAGGTTGAGGTGGAATCAGCAGAGGCGGCTATTGTAGAGAAAAATGTTATGGTTGATGAAGAACTAGCAAATGAACAGGTCAGTTAATAAATTGAGTATATTTTGTGGATTTTTAACATTACCATTTTTAGGCTGATGCTGCTCAAGCTATTAAAGAAGAATGTGACGCAAATTTAGCGGAGGCGCTTCCAATTTTGGAAGCCGCCATGGCAGCTTTGAATACTTTAACTACAGCTGATATTGCTATTATAAAGACTATGAAGAATCCTCCGAAAGGTATAAAATTGGTTATGGAAGCTATTTGCATTTTAAAGGTAAAATTGAAATGATATGTATAGTAATATATGAATAAATTTATGTAATTCAAGGATGTAAAACCAGATAAAATACCTGCTCCAAGTGGAATTGGAACTGTGGAAGACTATTGGGGACCATCCAAGAAAGTTTTAAGCGATATCAGATTCTTGGAAAGTCTGTTGATGTTTGATAAAGATAATATACCACCAAAAATAATGCAAAAGTTAAGCGACAAGATTTTGCACGACGAAAATTTTGATCCGGAGAAGATAAAATATGTATCCACCGCCGCTGAGGGTCTATGCAAATGGACTATAGCCATTGCGAAGTATGATAAAGTTGCAAAAATTGTGGCTCCAAAGAAGATTGCGTTGGCAGCGGCAGAATCTGCGTATCAAGTGGCAATGGCGAATTTGGTGATAAAAAGAGCACAACTTCAGGAGGCTCGAGATCGCGTTGCAAAACTCGAAGCTATTTTGGAATCCGAAAAGAAAAAATTCCAGATGCTCAGCGATGAAGCCAACCTGTGCTCTTTGAAATTGCAAAGAGCGCAAGAGCTTATTGGTGGATTAGGAGGTGAAAAAACTAGATGGAGCGCAACTGCAAAAGCGCTGGGTGAAAGATATTTCGTGCTTACTGGTATTTAACGTGGTTCCATTTAAAACACAAATAATATTTAATTATCATTTAGGTGACGTTTTGATAAGCTCTGCAGTTGTGGCCTATTTAGGGCCATTTACAATGCTCTTCCGAGTGAAACAAATAGAAGAATGGGTGTCCCAGTTAGATGCTTACAAAGTAATTTGCTCGCAAGATTTCCAACTCACAGCTGTTTTGGGGGAAGCAGTTGTTATAAGGCAATGGAATATTTACGGTTTGCCGTCGGACTCGTACAGCATAGACAACGGAATTATAATAAAGTAAAAAATAATTATTTAGCCAATAATTCAATATACTATACATTTTAATTACGACAGGAACGCACGAAGATGGGCTCTGATGATTGATCCACAAGGACAAGCCAATAAGTGGGTTAAAAATATGGAGAAAATGAGCAATCTAGCAATTATCAGGCTGAATCAAACTGATTACATTAGGGTTTTAGAAAATGCCATACAATTCGGACAACCAGTATTTACAAAAACTTATAAATTTTTACTCTTTTATAAAAAATAATATTTATTTTAGGTACTTTTAGAAAATATTGGAGAAGAATTGGATGCAATTTTGGAGCCGGTTTTGGGGCAGCAAACATTTAAACAGGGCGGCGCCCTGTGCCTTAAATTGGGCGATGCGGTAATTGAATATAACAATGATTTTCGTTTATATATAACGACGAAATTGAGAAATCCTCACTATTTACCGGAGGTAGCTGTAAAGGTGACATTAGTGAATTTCATGATTACTACCGTCGGGCTAGAAGATCAACTTTTGGGAATTACCGTAGCCAAAGAAAGGCCGGACCTGGAAAGTGAAAAAAATCAATTGATTATTCAAGGCGCTGAAAATAAAAGATTGCTGAAGGAAATTGAAGATAAGATCTTGGAAATACTGAGTACGTCTGAAGGAAACATCTTGGAAGATGAAACTGCTGTGCAAATATTAAGTTCGTCTAAAGTTTTATCAAATGATATTGCGGCAAAACAAGAAGCAGCCGAAATCACAGAGAAGCAAATAGATATAGCTCGTTTAGAGTATACTCCGATAGCAACACACTCAACTATATTGTTTTTCACTATAGGTATATTTAAAAAATGTTATTTATTATATAGAATACTTGAATCATCTGTTTAAGCTGATTTGGCGAATATCGATCCCATGTACCAATATTCGCTCGTTTGGTTCATGAATCTTTTTCAATCTGCAATTGATAATACGGAAGTGGTGGATGAAGTTATCAAGCGTTTAGAGATTTTAGAAACTTATTTCACTTACTCATTGTACGTAAACATTTGCAGGAGTTTATTCGAAAAAGTAAGATATCACTGTGTCAATATTATATTTTATTTACTATTTAATTGATTTTGTTAGGATAAACTTTTATTCTCTTTGCTACTAACTATAAATCTAAAGAAGAGCAAAAACGAAATTGACATCGGTGAATGGATGTTTTTGTTGACCGGTGGTGTGGGTTTGGATAATCCAAACGAAAATCCATCGACCTGGTTGATTTCCAGCGGTTGGGATGAACTGTGCCGACTTGATGAGTTTCCTGCTTTTAAGTTGTTTTCGATTCGTTTGCATTTCGATCTGAAAACTAACAATCAACAATGTTTTAGGGGAATTCAACTTAGTTTCGCAAAACACATGGGCGAGTGGCGTCAATTGTTCGACGCTGTGGAACCGCATAATCACGATATGCCGGATCCTTGGAATTGGAAACTTAATATTTTTCAGAAATTGTTAATTTTACGCTGTATTAGGCCTGATAAAATCGTCCCCGCCGTTCAGAACTTTGTTCTCTGTGAGTAATTTTGTATATTACCGTTTTTTTAAATTATTAATTGGGATTTTTTTTGCAGCTGAATTGGGTAGGCAATATATTGAGCCGCCTCCCTTTGATTTGCCCTCGTCTTACACTGATTCCCATTGCTGCATTCCATTAATTTTTATCTTAACACCTGGCGCCGATCCGACGGCAGTTTTATTAAAATTTGCCGATGATCAAGGGTACGGAACTTCGCGTCTATTTTCATTATCGTTGGGACAAGGGCAAGGGCCGATTGCTGTGCGTATGATTGACGACGGAGTAAAAAATGGTAATTGGGTCGTTCTGCAAAATTGCCACCTGGCGAAGAGTTTTATGCCGACGTTGGAACGGGTGAGAGTTACATGTACATTTTCGATAGTATGAAAATGTAATTATGTTAATTTAGATATGCGAAGGATTTTCGGTGGATACTACTCATCCCGATTTCCGGCTGTGGCTTACGTCCTACCCTGCGGATCATTTTCCCGTTTTGGTATTACAGAACGGCGTTAAGATGACTAATGAACCGCCGAAAGGATTAAGGGCGAACATAATTCGATCCTATTTGAGTGATCCTTTATCGAATCCCGAGTGGTTCGAGAGCTGCAAGCAGAGTGACAATTTTAAAAGACTTTTGTATGGACTTTGCTTTTTCCATGCGTTGGTGCAAGAGCGGCGAAAGTTTGGCGCTCTCGGTTGGAATATTCCATACGAATTCAATGAGACTGATCTCAGGATTAGCGTTATGCAGCTGCACATGTTTCTGGATGAATATGATGTTAGATTAATTAAATTTACTTAATACTGTAATATAAACTTTACGGGTTTTCAGGATGTACAATTCGATGCATTGCGCTATTTGACCGGAGAATGTAATTACGGCGGTAGAGTCACCGATGATTGGGACAGAAGGACATTAATAACAATACTAAATCAGTTTTATTGCAAGGAAATAGTGGAAGATGAGAAATACGATTTCGACCCGACCGGTAAATAGTTCATAGTTCGATAGATTAAAAGATATTTATTTCTTTTTTGACCAGGTCATTACTACTGCCCCAATGAAAAGGATTACGAGAACTTCATCAGTTATACCAAAGCGTTACCTCTAATCACTCAGCCATCAGTTTTCGGTATGAACGAGAATGCTGACATTATGAAAGACCAACAAGAAACGAATTTGTTATTCTCCAATACTTTATTAACGCAGGTAATCATTTATAATCAGAATATTACTAAACTTACATCATCTCAAAAATATTTATTAACACATTCAAATTGAATTGCATACTTTATTAGGACCGTTGGGTAAGATTTAAATTAAGTAGTTCAATAATATCGACTAATCTATAATATTTAATTTATTTTTAATAATACACGTCAAAATAGGATATTATAAAACGGGAGGTTAGTTGTAGCAAAAATAATTATAGTATTTTGTCTTATTAATGTTTTCTTTGTTATAATGCAATTCTAGGCATTGCTCAAAGTAAGTAACGCAATAGGTTTGATTACAATAACTCAATATACTTCATGATAAATGGTTATTAATATCAATTAGGGTAGTATTTTCATTAATAAAGTTTATGTTAGGATACTCAAGCTTCCGGTGGTACTACAAAATCTGCTGATCAGGTTGTTCAGGAAGTAGCCGAAGATATTTTGAATAAACTACCACAGCCTTTTAGCAGAGAGTTGGTCATGCAAAGATACCCAACCTCGTATTCGCAAAGTATGAATACGGTTTTGGTGCAAGAAATGGGAAGATTCAATAATCTTTTGAATGTGATCAGAGTAAGTTTACATAATGTGAAGAAAGCCATCAAAGGTAAATAATATAACTTGATAATAGATAATGAGTTTATAAATAAACTTTGCGTTAGGTCTGATTGTTTTGTCGGTGGAAATCGAGGAGGTTTTTACAAGTATTATGCTCGGTAAAATACCAAATATGTGGGCTAAAAAATCGTACCCTTCGTTGAAGCCTTTGGGAAGTTATGTGAACGACTTTTTAGCGAGATTGGCGTTTCTTCAGGTATGATTTATTCATTGCAATTTATTTAGATTTATTATGTATTATATTATCAACAGAAATGGTATGATGAAGGTCCGCCTGAAACGTATTGGGTATCCGGATTTTTCTTCACGCAAGCATTCTTAACTGGCGCTCAACAGAACTACGCAAGAAAATATACGATTCCCATCGATTTGCTAGTTTTTGATTACGAGGTTTGAATATTTTGGTGATTGATTCAAATGAATAATATTGAATATTTATTAGGTGCGAAAAGAGGACTTTTTGGATTATTCCCCGGATGATGGAGTGTTCATTTATGGTTTGTTTTTGGACGGGGCTCGTTGGAATAAAGAGAAAATGGCTTTGGACGAGTCTTTGCCGAAAGTGTTGTACGACACAGTTCCATATGTATGAATGAAAATAATATGTATTAAATATTTTTATTAATCTAACTTAAATTTTAGATATGGTTGAAGCCAATGAAGAAGGTCGATCTTGTTGCACGCCAGACTTATCTCTGTCCAGTTTACAAGACTTCGGAAAGGAGAGGAATTTTATCGACTACTGGTCACTCCACCAATTTTGTCATAGCCATGACTTTACCAACGCTGCATGCCCAAAAACATTGGGTCATGAGGGGAGTTGCAATGCTTTGTCAATTATCTCAGTAATATTTGAAATGTAATGAATCTGTGAAAAATAAAAGAAACTTTGAAATTACTATAGAAACCCCTTTCAAACATCAAACAGCGTTGACAGCGTTGGATATAACGTTTCATCGATTATACAAAACTTTACAAGTATGTGTAATACGTGGAGTATATAGAGGATATAGCGATGGCTGCTGCGAGGAAGAGAGAAAAGGAAAGAATTTTGAAGAAGATTGCTGAAACCGAGGCTCGTTTAGATAAGAATTACCTGACGAGCAGGGTTAAAGTTCCCCGTCTTGTATTACCAGACGAATACAAAGCGCACGTCAATCCATCTTTTACTTTACCTCCGGAGTTTTTACGACCAACCAAGAAGCAGTTGGCGGAAAAAAAGCGCAAAGGTACAAACTCATCTATTTATCGCGTATAATAGTTTCCTAATTACACCATCCGCAGAGGATTTTAAATCGCAGCATAAAACTTTTACGCAGCTGAGAGAAGGAAAAGAGGAATTCAAAAAGCATTTGGTTGATGTCATCAATTTTAAAGAGGATGGCGAATCCTCGGCGATATCAAGCAGCTCGACCTCAAGCGAATCAATTAATATTCCACAGAATGCGAATTGCATTAGACGTTATAATTATTACGTAAACCACGGCGCCGATACAATACACGTGGCACCTTTGGAGCAAACCATTTTGCACAAGGCAATAATATAGTTGCTTTAATATTCTTCAGATATTTTAATAGTTCTCTTAGGTTTTATTTCTCATACCGCTGAAACTGAGACAATGGAGAGACATTTTGGCTACGGCGATCGAAAACATGAAGGAAGATTATATAACGGCTATCAAGAGGTCAATCGTCGAATTTGTAATGTCAGATCCGGCAGCCTCGTCAATATCGTCGGTAGAATTCGATACGAAGGAAAGAAAGGAAATTGAAATATACACAATATTGTGGAGGGACTATTTCATTGAAACCAGAGCGAAAATATTGCGTAGATTGCATATTGTTAATCCGTGCATTCATGCTCTCATCGATCTTTGGTACATATATTTTAGGTAACTCGATGCAAAGAAATAAGAAACCGTTTGTTACACCATATTTTCTAGGCAATTAAGAATAATAGAACCGGATATGTTGATGACCAATGAAACGCCTTTCACATTGGAACAATTCAAAACCAATATAGGAGCGAATTTGCAAAGGGTTAAAGACATTCTCACCTATCAATACTTCAAAGTGGTAGTTGATATCTTCCTCAGAGGACACGAGGAAGACAAATTGCCGGATCCGGCCAACCGTACGGTTCTGAAGCAGTTCTACAATTGCGTCGCTGTATTGATGACTTATCATATGCAGAAGTTATGTATGAAATCGCTCTACGATTACGTCGATTATATCAAAGACTATAAATATAAGAACGTCGGCTTTCAAGTTAAGCTATTACTGAAGGGACAATCGCTCGTCTTCGAGCCAAACTTAAATGAGTTTACCGAAGCCGTAATTGCAGTGATTGATGACATTTGCAAAACCGCGAATTTCGTTCCCAGATTAGAGTCTCAATTATACTTGGATTTCCAAGAAGAAATCGTTATTCTTCAAGTATACTTTCTGTAATTGCTTTAGAAGAAATTAATTAACTTTTGTTAATATTGCAGCCAATCATAGATCCACTTTTAATAAAAAATTATAAAGTCGAATTGTTGCAAGTTATGGAAGATCAAAAGAAAGGTCCATACTCAAAAGTTTTGGATTTCGATATTTATTTAGATTACTTCAACGGAAAGGTTTTTTATACTAACTTTATTTATTATTTTTTAATAAAATATATTTTTTAGGCGGAAAGCGCAATGAATGATTTTATGGGTGAAGAGCATACATTTGAAGAATATTGTGAGCAAATTGAAGAATTTAAGGATGAAGCCGACAATATTCCAATTATTCTCGAACATGTTGTTAGGGTGGATATGTTCGATATTCATCGTGGCGAATTAATAAAAAGCTTAGTTTATATAATTGAATCGTTACGGCAAAAATTACTGCGAACAATGATTGACGATTATCAAATTGAATGCAAACAGCAAGTATATGAAAAGTAAGAAAAGCAAAATGTTACTAAAACATGTTTTAGTTTAAGGGAAGAATATAAAATTGTTGAAATCAAAATATTACAAATTCCTAATAATACTGCGGAATTAATGGCTTTGATTGCAACAACGAATCGTATAATAGATGTGGATTTATTAGAGATGGAAGATAGATTAAGAGACGTGATGAAATATATATTATTTTTGTCAGATCATTATTTGTTTACTGAAGAAGACATGGATCAGAACAATGATACATTTTATAGGTAATTCATATATGATTCAATAATGGAATATTAAAAAAAAAAACATATCATTAGATTTTTAGATATACCAAAAGTCTTGGAGAAAAATAGGGACATAATTGATCAAAAGACACAAGAATTCCAAGAATTATTGGCAACAAAGATAGAGAAGTTCATTGATGATTTAGAACTTTATGCAAGAATGGTCGATGAGTTACAATATAATGGAAATATTGAAGAGTTGCCCAAATATCATAAAAAAGCAACTCAATTAGATAACAGGTTATTTAAAATTATAATAGATTGAAAAATGTAGGCTAGAATATATAAATATTTGTAGATTGATTACGGCAATGGAGAGAATCGATGCATTCAATGAAGAAGAAGTTTCGTTCAAGCTTGAAGAATCACAGTATCCGCAGAGGAAGGTTATCCATGATAAATTGAAACCTTACAAATCCCTGTACGATAATGCTGTGGAATTCACCGAGAAACACGACCTTTGGATGAATTCGAAGGTTGGAACTCACGAACCTGAACAAATCGATCAGGATGTTGGACAATACTACAGAACTGTTTATAAATTGGAAAAGCAGTTTGTCGATCGACCAGCAACGCACGGACTAGCAACTAATGTAAAAAATATTTTTAAATTATTATTTTTTATATCTTGAATTATTTTATGTTTAGGTTAGAGAACAAATTGAAGATTTCAAGGAAAATATGCCTATAATTCAAACGCTTGGTAATCCGGGCATGAAACCAAGACATTGGGCCAAAATATCTGAAATCGTTGGGTTTCCCATTGTGGTCGACAACGAGCTCACCCTTGCCAAAATCATTGATTACGAATTGGATGATTACATCAGCGAATTCGAAGCTATTTCCGAAGCCGCGACCAAAGAAAACAACCTTGAGAGAAATCTGATCAAAATGATGGGCGAATGGGCGGAAATGGAATTTTCAGTTCTAATATACAAGTATTATATATAATTTTTATTGAGCGCAATATACAGAAAGGGAGACACTGAAATTGCCGGCATATTTGCGGCCGGAAATTTAGGAATTCACATCTCCTTATTTGAAATACTTGCGGCGTCGCCCTTTCATTATATGGAATAGGTTTTTTGTTATTTTGACATTCTTATAATTGCAGAGATACTGGAACTTACATTATTTCGGCGATCGATGAAATACAAGTACTTTTGGATGATCACATTATCAAAACGCAAACAATGAAAAGTTCTCCTTACATAAAACCCTTCGAAGCGGACATTCTGTTAGTAGTATTAATGTATACTGCATTAATTAATAAACTATAAGAAATTTGTTATAGGCAATGGGAATCTAAACTCATGTTGCTAGAAGATATATTGGATGATTGGTTGAGAGTTCAAGGCACTTGGATGTATCTAGAGCCAATATTTTCGTCTCCAGATATCCAGCAACAAATGCCCGAAGAAGGACGACGATTTTCTTCAGTCGATAAAGTAATGATTATTATCACTTAATAGTAATACAAATTACGGACTCTATGTTTTCTTAGATATGGAGGGATATTATGAAAAGTGTTTTTGCAGACCCAAAAGTACTTTCTGTTATTGAGATTGATAAAATGTCGGAGCGCTTGAAGAAGTGCAGCAATTTATTGGATATCATCCAAAAAGGTCTCAATGACTATTTGGAAAAGAAACGCCTTTATTTTCCGCGATTCTTCTTCTTGTCCAATGATGAATTGCTCGAAATTCTTTCAGAGACTAAAGATCCCACAAGGTATTTTCAGAATGTATAGTAGGTAGGATGTAGTAACGTTTAATATTTTTTTTTAGAGTTCAACCTCATCTTAAGAAATGTTTCGAAGGTATTGCCACTTTGGAATTCACCGAAGATCTCGATGTTACTAGGATGAATTCCAGTGAAGGAGAATCAGTTTTGTTAGTCGATGTCATACAAACTGCTTTAGCTAGAGGTCAAGTAGAAAAATGGTTATTGGAACTTGAAATAGATATGAAGAAGTCTGTTCATAAAATGGTTAAAAATTCCACCGAGGATTATCCAAACTGCGATAGACATGTTTGGGTGCTCAAATGGCCTGGACAGACGGTATTGAATTTTATTATAATTTATTTTGATATATGTGAATTGTAAATATATTTCAGGTTCAATGTGTTGCTATGGCATATTGGACTTTGGAGGTCCATGAAGCTATTGAAACTAATGTGCCAGCTATGAAAGAGTATTTGAAAAAATGTAATTTCCAAATATCTAAAGTGGTAGATTTAGTGCGAGGCAAATTGAATTTGCAAAACAGAATCACATTAGGTAAGTTTATTTATTAATTCTATTAGAATTTATATTTTTGGTTTAAATTTATTAGGTGCTTTGGTGGTACTTGATGTGCATGCCAGAGATACTTTATCCGAATTAATAACATTGGAAGTTAACAATACAAATGATTTCCAATGGCTATGTCAAATTCGGTATTATTGGGAAATGAATGAAATGGCAACAAGAATGATAAATTCCACCTTGATGTATGGCTACGAATATTTAGGAAATACCGCAAGATTAGTCATTACTCCATTAACTGATAGATGCTTCAGAACTTTGTTTGGAGCTCTTCATCTACATCTGGGTAATTACGTGAGCTGTAATATCTTCATTATATTATGATATTTTTAGGTGGTGCTCCTGAAGGACCCGCAGGAACTGGTAAAACAGAAACAACAAAAGATTTGGCCAAAGCCGTTGCAAAACAATGCGTTGTATTCAATTGCTCAGACGGTCTAGACTACATTGCTTTGGGCAAATTCTTTAAGGTATTGTAAATATTATATACATAGATCATCTGACATATTAGTGATTGTTTGACAGGGTCTTGCATCATGCGGTGCTTGGTCCTGCTTCGATGAGTTCAACCGAATTGATCTTGAGGTGCTTTCGGTGGTTGCACAACAAATATTAACAATTCAAAGAGGTATTAATTCTGGTAACAGGACGCTAATCTTTGAAGGAACTGAACTGAAATTGGATCCGTCTTGCGCTGTATTTATTACTATGAATCCTGGTTATGCAGGAAGATCGGAGTTGCCCGATAATCTTAAAGTGAACAGTCTAATAGAAATTAATATACAATTAACTATTCTTAAATTTTAGGCATTGTTTAGATCGGTAGCTATGATGGTTCCGGATTATGCCTTAATATCCGAGATAGAATTATACTCTTATGGATTCTTGGATGCTAAACCAATGGCTGTTAAAATTGTAGCAACTTACAGGTTGTGCTCGGAGCAGTTATCATCGCAGTGCCATTACGATTATGGTAACCAGTCGAATTATTGTAATATTTTATATTATTATACTTTTGTAGGTATGAGAGCCGTTAAGTCAGTACTTAGAGCAGCAGGTACTTTGAAATTACGTTATCCAAATGAAAAGGAAGATATTTTGGTGTTAAGATCTATTAAAGACGTCAATTTGGCAAAGTTCTTAGTTCCCGATGTTCCTCTATTTCAGGTAAAATCAATTGATCTTTTGATTGTCCAATCATGTGTTGTATATTGATTTTATTAGGGCATTACATCTGATTTGTTCCCTGGTGTAGTCCTGCCAACACCGGATTATGAAATTTTAAATAAAGCAGTGGATGATACTTGCAAAACTGTGAATATACAGAATACACCATTTTTGTTGGAAAAGATACAGCAACTATATGAAATGATTATCGTCAGACACGGATTAATGTTAGTAGGATTACCATTCGGAGGAAAAACTACTAGCTACAGAGTATTAGCTGACGCTTTGGGATTAATCGAAGAACGAGTTTGTTTTTTAATTATAATATTTGAACATCATATATTTGTGAGTAATTTAAGGGTGGAATGAACGAGCATCGAGCCATTTATACAGTAATGAATCCTAAGTCTATTACAATGGGTCAACTGTACGGTCAATTTGATGCTGTATCACATGAATGGTATGATGGAGTTTTGGCTGTTAGTTACCGGCAATTCGCTATGTCCACAACAACCGAAAGGTAAATTGTATACATTGCAAGAATCATTTGTATAATTACATTTTTTTTGTAGAAAATGGTTAATATTTGATGGACCTGTTGATGCAATATGGATTGAAAACATGAACACAGTGCTGGATGATAACAAAAAGCTGTGCTTGATGTCTGGCGAAATTATTCAATTAGCACCAACGACAAATTTAATTTTTGAACCTATGGACTTGGAAGTAGCTTCACCAGCAACTGTATGTTGAATACTTTAATCAATCATAATTTTATATGAATTTATCTATAAGAGAAGAACTCTTTTATTTGTTTAGGTTTCAAGATGCGGAATGATCTATTTAGAACCTCTTTCCTTAGGCTGGAAACCATTATTGAAATCTTGGTTGAATACTTTACCAGCAACGATAACGGATTTTACCAAAAACATGTTGAAAGGTATTTTCAAAAGATTTGCTGATCCTTTGTTATGGCTTATAAGGAAAGGCGGTGTTAAGGTAAATATTACCAGTCATTGTTTGTATAATTATATGATATGTTTGTTAGGAAATGTCGCCGACTTCGGATTCTAATCTTATGAGATCCACAATGAATATTTTCGACTGCTTTCTCGATGACTTCAATGATGAAAAATATGTTGAACAAATTAGCGATTTAGATATGCGCGCCCAATTGGAAGGTGTGTTTTTCTTTTCTTGCATTTGGGGAATGGGTGGTACATTAGATGGAGAGAGCAGGAAAAAGTTCAATTTAATGTTCCGCGGTTTGCTGGAAAAGGAATTTCCGGAGGAAATTACAGAAGATCTCGGTATACCTTTCGAAATTCAGAAACCGGATAAGCCTTACATATTCGGATTACCCATTGCTGAAACTATTTTCGACTATAGATACACAAAAGAAGTAAGCTACATTATATTCTCATAAGTTTAAAAAAATAATGTTTACTTTATGAATAGGGAAAAGGAAAATGGACGAAATGGTCTGATGACCTAGAAAATCTTCCTCCAATTCCCAAAGATATTCCTGTAAATCAGATAATTATCCCGACAATCGAAACAGTTAGAAATATGGCTCTGATGCAACTCTTCGTAACGCACGATAAAGCAGCGATGTTTGTTGGACCAACTGGAACAGGAAAATCGGTTTATGTTATAGTAATTCCTCACATAATTTGTGTGCTTCATTTTATTTATATTGATGTTGTATTTAAGGATTTTCTTTTGAAGAAAAATGACAATAATCTGTATAAGCCTTTATTCATAAATTTTTCGGCGCAAACATCGGCTAACCAAACTCAGGATATAATTATGAGCAAATTGGATAAAAGACGTAAAGGTGTTACTAATAAATATACATTATATTAAGGAATTCAGAAATAACCTAATGATTTTTTAGGTGTCTATGGTCCACCAATTGGTAAAAAAAGTATAATTTTTGTTGATGATGTCAGCATGCCTTTAAAAGAAACATACGGTGCTCAACCACCTATAGAATTACTGAGACAGTGGTTTGATCATCAGATTTGGTACGATCGTAAAGAAATTGTGCCAATGAGATTGATTGAAATACAAGTATTTTTATATGATGATATTCATTGAGTAATGTATGATAACTATTATGGTTTTAGTTTGTCTGTGCGATGTGTCCTCCAACTAGTGCAGGTAACACCATTACACCAAGGTTTTTGCGGCATTTCAATCATGTTTGCATTGATGAATTTCCCGATCATGTTATGATAAGCATTTTTACTAAAATCATGAACTGGCATTTGGATGTTCAGTAAGCAAATATTGCTTACGTTATTATCTTGTTTACTTAATACATTTATTTATATTTTAGAGGTTTTGGAAGACATTTTGATATAATTGTCGAACAATTGGTTCCAGCCACTTTGGATGTGTATAAGCTAAGTCGTCAAAATTTACTCCCGACACCAGCAAAATCTCACTATCTATTCAATTTGCGTGATTTTTCCAGAGTTATTTTAGTATGTTCTGTTTCAGCAAATTCAAACATTTGTTATATATGAATTATGTTTAAGGGTGTTTTGCTATCAGTACCAGAGACGATGCCAGAACCCTCTTCTTTCAAGCGACTTTGGGTTCATGAAATATTAAGAGTGTATGCAGATCGTTTAGTGGACGATGCTGATAGAGATTGGTTATATAATACGTTGCATGAAGTTGCGCGTAGAAGACTGGAAGAGAATCTGAATACGTTATTTAAGAAATTATATCGTAATAAATCTGTATTCTCGAGAACTACTCTGACTGGTACGGATGGCTATAAAATCGGAGAATTTGAATTGCGGGAGTTAGTGTACTGCGATTTCATCAACGATCATAGATGGTATATGGAAGTAGAAGATTTAGAAATGTTACGTGAAGTCGTAGAAGGTTATTTACGTGAATATAATTCAATGTCTAAGAAACCAATGAATTTGGTGTTATTCCAGTAACTATTATTTCTTTGAGTATATAATGAATTTATGCAATATATTTATAATTTCAGGTTTGCTATCGAACATCTGACTAGAATTTGCAGGATTGTGAAGCAGCCTAGAAACCATGCACTACTGGTGGGCGTGGGAGGATCTGGAAGACAATCGTTAACTCGCTTGTCGGCGCATATTTCCGAATACGAACTGTTTCAAGTGGAGTTAACTAGACAATATGGAGCTTATGAGTGGCATGAAGACATAAAAGTAATTCTGAGAAAAGCCAGTTCATCGGATCAGCATGCTGTTTTCTTGTTCACCGATACGCAGGTAAATTGTAACTGTATTCTTTTTTAATTCGATAGTAACTAATAAATAATATAATATTACAGTTAAAAGAAGAATCATTCCTGGAAGATATAAGTAATTTGCTTAACTCCGGCGAAGTGCCAAATCTGTTTCCCATGGATGAGAGGATTGAAATATGCGAGAAGATGCGACAGTTGGATAGGCAACGGGATAAATCGATGCAAACAGATGGAAGCCCAGTGGCTCTGTTCAATTTCTTTATTCAAATAATTCGTGAACAGTTGCACGTCGTTCTGGCTATGTCTCCAATTGGCGACGGATTTCGAAATCGAATACGAAAGTTCCCTGCTATTGTGAACTGTTGCACTATCGATTGGTTTCAGGTTAGTACAAAAGAAATGCAACTTTTAACATGTTTATGATGCATAATTCTAGCCGTGGCCCGAAGATGCGTTATTGGCAGTGGCCACTCGTTTCTTAGGTGAAGTGGAATTGAAAAAACGAGAGAGACATGTCTGCATTGAAATGTGTCAGATCTTTCATTCGTCCACGGAATCACTTTCTATCGAGTTTTGGGCTAGATTGAAAAGGAAAACATATGTAACGCCAACATCGTATTTGGAACTTATAAGTACGTTTAAGTCATTTTTGGATAAAAAGCGAGAGTAAGTTTTTGGAATTATGCAAGTGATACTATGTTAATAGTATTATTGTGTAGCGAAATTCTAGTTGGCAAAAAGAGATATGAAATTGGTTTAGAGAAGTTAGAGCATGCCGGTTCGCAAATTTCAATTATGCAAACTAGTTTGGCTGCTCTGCAACCTGCTTTAGTATTAGCAGCTGAAGCCGTGGCTAGAACTATGAAGAAGGTGGAAGTTGAAACTGCAGAAGCTGCAATCGTTGAGCAAAATGTTATGATAGATGAAGCTATTGCTAATGAACAAGTATTAATTAATTCGATTCATCCTTTTTTTTTCGATTTGGTTAAATTATTTTTCTTTCAGGCGAAAGCCGCAGGCGCTATAAAAGATGAGTGCGATGCTAACTTGGCAGAAGCACTTCCAATCTTGGAAGCTGCTATGGCTGCTTTGAATACTCTTACCCCAGCCGATATTACAATTGTAAAAACGATGAAAAATCCACCAAAAGGAATAAAATTGGTCATGGAAGGTATATGCATATTAAAAGATGTTAAACCTGATCGTGTTCCGGCTCCAAGTGGTTTGGGCACCGTCGACGATTACTGGGGACCATCAAAACGTGTACTCGGTGATATGAAATTCTTAGACAGTTTACTGCAATTCGACAAAGATAACATACCTCCAAGAGTTATGCAGAAACTGACCGAAAAGATTTTGTGTGACGAGAATTTTGATCCTGAAAAAATTAAGTACGTGTCCACGGCTTGCGAGGGATTGTGCAAGTGGACCATTGCCATATCGAAATATGACAAAGTTGCCAAGGTTGTTGCACCAAAGAAAATAGCTTTGGCTTCGGCTGAATCGGATTTCCAGAAGTGCATGGCCGAATTGGAAATAAAAAGGGCTCAGTTGAGAGCAGCTCGAGAAAGAGTTGCCAATTTGGAAGTGACATTGGAGGCAGAAACTAAGAAATTGGATGGGTTGAATGCTGAAGTGAATCTGTGCGCATTGAAGTTGCAAAGGGCGCAAGAGTTAATCGGCGGTTTAGGCGGTGAGAAGGGCCGTTGGATGGCCACTGCGAAAAGTTTAGGTCAAAGATATCATGTTTTAACTGGTATTATAAGCATTTGAATAAGCATTTTATTTCTAATACTCAAATTTATGTTAAATTTTATAGGTGATGTATTAATCAGCTCTGCAGTTGTCGCTTATCTGGGACCCTTTACGATGTTGTTTAGAGTGAAGCAAATTGAAGAATGGGTTGCTTTACTTACGAATTATGGCATTGTTTGCGCTCAGGATTTTCAGCTTACTGCTATTTTAGGAGAAGCTGTAGTCATTAGGCAATGGAATATCTTTGGTTTACCATCAGACAGCTATAGTATTGACAATGGAATTATTATCACGTACTACGTTTCTAGTAGTTTTTGTTGATGAAATCTAGATTTTAATATGTAATTTTCAGGAATGCAAGACGATGGGCTTTAATGATAGATCCTCAAGGACAGGCTAACAAATGGGTAAAAAATATGGAGAAAACCAATAATATTGCCATCATCAGATTGAATCAAAGCGATTACGTGAGGATTTTGGAAAACGCCATTCAATTTGGTCAACCAGTCTTATTGGAAAATATCGGTGAAGAGTTGGATGCTATTTTGGAGCCCGTTTTGGGACAACAAACATTTAAACAGAGCGGAGCGTTGTGTTTAAAATTAGGTGATGCTATAGTTGAATACAATACAGCATTCCGATTTTACATAACTACAAAATTGAGGAATCCCCACTACATGCCTGAAGTTGCAGTAAAGGTGACTCTAGTTAATTTTATGATCACCACAGTTGGTTTGGAAGATCAACTGTTAGGAATCACGGTTGCAAAAGAACGACCTGATCTTGAGTCGGAGAAAAACCAAATGATACTGCAGAGCGCCGAAAATAAAAGATTACTAAAAGAAATCGAGGACCGAATTTTGGAAGTATTGAGCGAGTCCGAGGGTAACATTCTGGAAGATGAAACTGCCGTGCAAATTTTGAGCTCTTCGAAAACCGTATCCAATGAAATTGCAGCGAAACAAGCTATAGCAGAAATAACCGAAAGGCAAATAGATGCTGCCCGACTAGAATACACCCCGATTGCGGTTCACTCCGCAATTTTGTTCTTCACCATCGGTTCGTGGTCGCACGTGTTACATTCTCTATTTTATTAATGAAGTGCATGCTAATTTTAGCGGATTTGGCCAACATCGATCCGATGTATCAATATTCATTGATTTGGTTTATGAATTTGTTTCGATCGGCAATTGACAATACCGAACACGTCGAAGATGTCAATCAAAGGCTAGATATTTTACAAACATACTTTACATATTCTTTATATGTAAACATTTGTCGCAGTTTATTTGAAAAGGTATTGAAGTATTTTTTTTAGAGATAAATTGAATCATGTTTGTACGTTATAGGATAAATTATTGTTTTCTTTGTTATTGAATATTAATTTGATGAAGAGTCGCAATCAAATAGATATTAGCGAATGGATGTTTCTGCTAACTGGAGGAGTTGGTTTGGATAATCCAAACATTAATCCAAGCACTTGGTTGGTATCCAAAAGTTGGGATGAGTTGTGTAGGTTGGATGAATATCCTAGTTTCAAGTAAGCTATTATTAGTGAATTTGTTTTAAGAGATTATTGAACAACTCTAATAATAATTTATTTTTCTGCAGTGGAATTTTAGAGCATTTCACGAATAGACAAGATCAATGGAGGGAACTGTTCGATGCGCCGGAGCCACACGATTTTCCATTACCTGACCCATGGGAAACAAAACTGTCTCTGTTCCAAAAGATTTTGGTGATTCGGATCATGCGACCAGATAAGGTTGTGCCCAGCGTGCAGAATTTCGTTGAAAGTACGTTTCTAAATGAATGAAATGGATGGGACTTTACTTTTGTTTTTTTTTTCCGGTCACAGATCATTTGGGAAAGCAATTTATCGAACCTCCGCCTTTCGATTTGGTCTCATCCTACGCGGATTCCCACTGCTGCATACCGCTCATATTTGTTTTAACGCCGGGCGCAGATCCGACGGCAGTTTTATTAAAATTCGCCGATGATCAGGGTTTCGGTGCCTCCCGTTTATTCTCATTGAGTTTGGGACAGGGTCAAGGACCAATCGCTGTTCGATTGATCGACGAGGGAGTTAAAAATGGCACATGGGTCGTCCTGCAGAATTGCCACTTAGCTAAAAGCTTTATGCCCACCTTGGAGAAGGTTCCCCCTCATCGGATCCTTTCGTAATGAACAGTATTTTAAATGGCAATTATTTTTGCAGATTTGCGAGAACTTTACCGCCGACACGACGCATCCTGATTTCCGGCTGTGGCTGACGTCGTACCCGGCTGAACATTTTCCGGTTTTGGTGCTGCAAAACGGAGTGAAAATGACAAACGAGCCTCCGAAAGGTCTGAGAGCGAATATAACGAGATCATATTTGAGTGATCCAATATCGGACTTGGAATGGTTTGAGAGCTGCAAGCAGAGTAGAAACTTTAAAAGGCTTTTGTACGGTCTATGCTTTTTCCACGCATTGATTCAAGAGCGGAGGAAATTCGGTCCCCTGGGTTGGAATATTCAATACGAGTTTAACGAAACTGATTTAAGAATTAGTGTGATGCAGTTACAGATGTTCCTTGATGAATACGCGGTATCCAAACGATCAATAATATCACTTATTTGAATTGTTATAATTTATTTTCCAGGACGTGCAATACGACGCTTTACGATATTTGACTGGAGAATGCAATTACGGTGGCAGAGTCACCGATGATTGGGATCGAAGGACTTTAATTACAATATTGCAGAAGTTTTACTGCAAGGAAATTGTCGAATTACAGAAATACGACTTTGATCCTTCAGGTACAAAACAAAAAAATGTCCTTTCGGTAACTTTGACTTTAATTTTAAGGCCAGTACTATTGCCCGGACGAGAAAGATTACGACGCTTTTATGTCCTATACAAAATCGCTGCCTTTAATCACTCATCCGGAGGTGTTTGGAATGAACGAGAACGCAGACATTATGAAAGATCAACAGGAGACTAGCCTATTGTTCACCAACACTTTGCTCACTCAGGTAAAGTACACACAAAATTATGTTATTTTTTAATATATCTGAAAATTACCTAAAACCTCTTAAATTTACAATTGTATTTGTTAAAAACAACCAGGATCGCGTGGTAAGTATTTTTAAACAAATAAATGACTACAATAATACTAACATATTTAAATGCACACAAAAAGGATCTTTTCAAATTGAAATTAGTAAGTAATTATAAAAGTTTGATATTGTATAATTTTAATTTCTAATTTCGAAATTTTAATATTTTATTTGTTATTTAGGATACTCAATCCAGCGGTGCTTCTGCAAAATCCACAGATGAAATTGTACTCGACGTTGCCGCTGATATTTTGGACAAGTTGCCGGATAATTTTGATAGGGATAAAGCCATGGAAAAGTTCCCAACTTCATATTCACAAAGCATGAACACAGTGCTAGTTCAAGAGATGGGACGTTTTAATAACTTGCTGAACGTGATACGAGATAGTTTGAGAAATGTGAAAAAAGCAATAAAAGGTTTGTACTCACACACGATGTTTTTCGACATAATGTTAAATGTTAAATTTTCAGGTTTAATTGTGATGTCTTTCGATTTAGAGGAGGTAGTCACCAGCGTATTGATTGGTAAAATACCAAATATGTGGGCGAAAAAATCGTACCCGTCTCTGAAACCGCTCGGAAGTTACGTGAATGATTTTCTCTCGAGATTGGCTTTCTTGCAGGTAACGTTACATAATTATAAGAAAGAAAAATATTTTTATCAAGAATAAGAAATGATGATTTGCAAGTGATTATTCTCGTTCGAAAATTTGAATAAGCAAACGATGGAAATTTAAAAATTAGCAATTTAAAGCAGAAAAGAATATTCAAATGAAAGGACAACAGAATACTAAAAATAAAGTGAATTGAATATTTTCTGAGATCAGCAGACACGTTTCAGTATAATCGTAAAATGTCTATCGGTTAATTTTTGCAACTTAATATATTCATATTAGTTTTACTAAATTAATTTATAACATACAGAAAAACTTTTTTTTTAGCATTGGTTCAATAAAGGTGCTCCACAGACATTTTGGATATCAGGATTTTTCTTTACGCAAGCATTTTTAACCGGGGCACAGCAGAATTATGCTAGAAAATATACTATTCCCATAGACTTGTTAGCATTCGATTATGATGTAAGATTATTGTTAATGCAAAACTTGATTTACAATAATTCCATATGATATTTCTTCTGATTTAGGTGAGAAAAGAGGAAAAACTTCACAAAGCTCCGGACGATGGAGTTTATGTGTACGGTTTATTCTTGGACGGTGCTCGTTGGAATAAGGATACCATGGCATTGGATGAATCCCTTTCAAAAGTATTATACGATACAGTGCCTTACGTTGAGTTTAAATCTGTACAGTTTTTATACATTTTATTTAACGAATTTGTATTTTTTTTTGTAGATTTGGCTGAAGCCGATGAAGAGAACGGATATCAAGGAACGCCACACTTACTTATGTCCTGTATACAAAACATCTGAAAGGAAAGGAGTATTATCAACTACTGGTCATTCAACCAACTTCGTTATAGCAATGACCCTGACGACGAATAAGCCCCAAAAGCATTGGGTGATGCGGGGTGTAGCAATGCTTTGTCAACTATCCCAATAATTTACATTTTATCAATATTATATTTGTTTTAAATCACAAATTAATTTTTGCCTTATTTATTAATTATTTTATTATATACTGCAAAAAAATACTTTTCATTTTATACGTATCAGTATAATTTAGATCAGAGGTCAGAAACTGAATTCTTTAATAATTGAAAGACCTTTAATTAAACAAAGCGACTCCGGTGATGAGTGAGTTGCATATTTTTTTCTATTGTATACCTAATTATTTTATATTATCTGGCATAAGTAATTCTTTATTATTTAAAATGGAAGTCGTATTTTAATATTACGTTTCATAATGTATATTTTACTTGTACACTGGAGACATATTATAATGAAAATTAAGATGCACTGTATTTTTACAATCTGTTCATTCTATTTATAATAGACTTTAATCATTTGGAAGATAAAAAAAATGTATAAATTCTTCCTGAGATGAAATGAAAAAAAAGAAGCAGTTTGGAAAAGTAATTAAACACCGGTAGGATGCAAAGTTTTGATCCAGCCACAGCATCCCATTTTTTCCCGAGTAGAATTGCATTATTAAGTATTCGGTGCATTAAGACTATCTGCAATAAATTACGTCATTTTAATTAGAAATACAAAGCTAATTACGGCTTCAAAGAGAAATTAATACGCTGATATCTCATTAATTTTGTTCGATATTCTATGCTCTTTTTCTGTTCTTTTATTTTATGGAGAGAGGTTCTAGTATTTCCCTTTTATGTTGTAACCAATTATTTTTTAACTCGAGGAAATTCGAAGCGCCGTAATTGAGTGCCCGAGTTCGGGCGAAATAAAAGCAGCCCCAGACCCCGAAAATTTAATGAATTGATGAACGACGAACGAGCAACGTTTGGGGGCTCGTCAAGTGCTTAACGCAGAAGAGAGAAGAGGGATGCTTCTTGCTCGGAGGGGTGACGAGCGGTCGCCATGTGGTGGACAGCACCTCCTCGTCTCCAGTTCCAGTTCTGATAATTCCTGGGGATGCTGAGCCAGGATCAGAACTATTGTAGTGAACTGCATATAAACCGGGAGTCACCTGGTTTTACCCGGGATAGAGCAGCATCAGGCAGGGGTGAACATCATCGATCCCGTAACCCGTGGCAACCATTCTATATTAGCTTAAGACGTTACTTACATAATGGGGAGTTCCGGGGGCCCAAATCAGATTATATTCAACAATTTTTGCTCTCTTCTTTTCCATCCTTGCCCTCCATTATTACTTCGCTTCTGCTTTCGTGCGCTGCGGTGCCAAGGAAAATCAGTTTCCAGCATTATTTTTTTCATGTGTTTGTTTCGATCGCGCACTCCATTTTCGGGGGAGGCTGCGTCATCCACCGAAGGCAAAGAATTGGTACTCCCAAAGCGCACATAAATAGAAACGCCACCCTCTGAAACGGGAGGCTACATTTATTTCTATTGTTACAATTTCACACACGGACGCATTAGAAACTACACATTTGCTACATATAGAAAAACCATTTTTTTTTATCGAAACAAATTTGAACATTTTATATCAATTTCTTTATTATATATTAAACTATATTTTTATAATTAAATTGTATTTCAAAGTTTGTTTTTTTCGAATAATTATATTTGGGTATCGGAAGTTTGAGTTTGTACATTTTGGTTTGCGGTTTTATTGGTGTTGAAAATGTCTGTTGGCTTTTCGGTAACAATGCAGGTATATAGAAAGGAAAGAAAATTTCGTTAGTGCGGTAGTAATTAATTTCCCAACGACAACTGGAAAAGCGATTAAGCACATTTCCAGCGGGAGAAAAGTCCCGTCGGTGCGGCGGGGTGATGCAGTGGGATGCGGGGATGTGGACGTGGAGAGGGGTGGCTCTGTGCTCTGTCCTAGTTAGGGCGTGGTGGTCCCGGGATCGGGGGCGTCACACCGTCTCGCAGCAGCTGGTTGCCATGGGAACAGCTCCAGCCACCCGGCTAGATATTGATCTGCGGGGATGCCCCTTTTCTCTGCTCCATCCGCGCTCCCTGGTCCCCCCGAAAAATTACATCAACTACAGTTTTAGCCTTCTTTTGCCCATATAATTTGCGACGAGATGTTATTCTTTACTCGTTACCCTCGTTTTCTTTGAAGTCCTCCACGTTCACCCCCACACTTTTTTTTCCGCAATACTTTGCATGTCCTCCTGCCTCATTCCATTTTTTTAAACACAACGCCTCTTTTTCACAAAATTGTTTTTTTCCCCTTCTGCATCCGTTTAATTTTCCATACAAACATTTCGCACCTTATCGCAATGCTTAATCCTGATTGCCACTCATCCCCAAAAAAACACACCAGTCACGTAACAGAAATTTTACATCAATTAATCCATCGTTACCTTAAATCATCCACAATACCCTTCTTATATATATATTAATCTACACACAGATTATGTAAATAAAAATAAATTTAAAATATTATAACAAAACAATAATTTACTGCATAAATATAATAATATTCATCTTATTTCATTTATGATTATGAAGTTTCTTAATTATATTTTATTTCCCATAGTCTAAATATGAAGTTAAGATTCATATATTTTTCTGTTTGCAACTATTTATCTAATAGTATAATTGCAACATCAAATATAGTAATTATTAATTATATAAATATAGTACATATTTAATGTACAGTAATATTTATTAAATAAAATTTAAAAAAATATCTAGACTTTAGTTTCATATCATTTGATTAAAGTTTGTAATAAAAATATTTTAAAGCATAATTTAAAATATAATAAAATGTTTTGAATAAACTTTTAAAATAATTACCATAATTATTGTAAACATAAAGTGAATATTAAAAAAAAAATGTATTGGCAAAATTGAAATCGAGATGAAATCTGAGTGAATGCAGAAATTAAATGGACATTTAATATTTCCAGACTCATCGATCGTCCTGTGCACAGACCAAATCCCATATTCAAATACTGCAATCCAACAAATCAATTAAACACCTAAATTATGTACGCTAGGCGCAATAAGCCACAATAAACATCGTTGCAAATCGTCAGACTTATAAATTAAGTTGATTAGGTTTATTTTTTGTATTAAAGTTTTTTTTTTATCTAAATATTGGAATAGTCTTAGATCTGCTGCGACTACATGGAAAATTCATCTAGTTCTGTGCCGAGGGACATAAAGTATACATAAACGGAGAATAGCGAATTTCCTCTGGCCGTAAAGGCCAGACCGAATAGAGTTTTACGCTCAAGCAAAAAGAAAAATACTACTCATTTACTTCTTTAAATTACATCCGCTCCCTCTCTGCTCCAAATAAATATTCCAACCACTTATTGCAATTAACTGCATCCCATCCGAACCAAAAATAAAAGCAAACTGTGAAAAGGGTTGGTTCATCTGAACAGATTTATCTAATTATCCGGTCGCAAAAAAGCAAAAACGGAAAATGTAAATAACGCGTAGGAAATTGTACACATTTTATTTATTTTTTCAAGTTTCATCCGGCCCTCGCGTTTTATTGCTGGATTTAATTAAAGTGCAAATATTGTAATGACTTGTAATTGCGTTTTTTTGTTGTTGTTATTCTAAAACGTTCATTTGCGAGACGAATTGGAGGCAGCACGGCAGGAGCGAATCTGCGATGCAGTTGCATGCGGAAATGAAACGCTACCATCGCATCTGCATCCGACAATCTCTGACACCCCCGAGAGTGCATTTCTAACTGACAGAATACGGCAATGTGTGCCCCCTTTATTTTTATTTTCGGCCGGAAAAATGCGAAATTTCCTCACACATTACTTTCTACCATAATGAAATGTTGTTTATATTTTTATATAACTTACATTTTATTATATAATGCGCGTCATTTTATTAGCAGACTGAATATGATCCTATAACTCGGAGTAATTTGCTTTTAACGAATCTACGTTGATTCGGGTAACTCAAATGCGACGTGGATTAAAGATATAAGTATGAGATTACTTTAAGCCTTGATCCTCGAAGCGTGCTTGTTTATATCTGTTAAAATTCGCTACGAAGGAAAATGGCTTAAGCATTTTTAAAAGTTAAAATCTGTGAAAGCGCTTTACATTTCCCATCTCTCCTTACCATTTTTTAATATGATGAAGCAAAATACTTAAACACTGTCTTTTAATATACGTAACATAAAATCCTTTCATTATTATTTACGACAAACGCTCTTAAGATATACTTTTTATTTATTTACAAAATATTGCAATAATATTATCAATATTATAATACCTCGTATAGTGCGGATAATCGGATCTACCAATATTTAGAAACCGAAAAACTAAATTACCATATGTTAATGTTAATAATATACAGAAAGAGTAGCAAAATATATGAAACTTACCCGTTAGAAAGCAGTAAAAGACTAATTTTAGATGAAGTTATGAATCATCACCATTAATAGTTGACGAACTGAGTAAATAATTTGGTTTGAAGCCTGCAACCATATTCACTTTTTCATCTTTATTTATTGTAAACACAATAATTAAGAAAAAAAAAATAGGTTTATAATTATTATTACATTATTATGTAGTAAATTAAAAAAAATAATATTAATATGTGATACATTTTTTGGGAGCTTACAATTATATTTGTTATGTCTGTATCTTCCTCATTTATTTGATAGTGTCCCCACGAGTTCAACTTAGTTAAATGACCTGTCTTCAAATTAAGTGCCCCTCGCACGTGCTGTTTAACAGCAAGACATGCCATAATATACACGTGCGTGTGTTTTGCTATTCCTGTACATTTCTACCAATCTTAATCCAACCTTTTCTTATAGACAACATACATTTATAAATAACAGATTTATCATATGTTAGAAAATAATATTTATGTAAAAGTTCATTGAAACATTTTTTATATATAAATTGTTATGTAATATTTAATTTACAATATTTTATCATAGATAATTGAATGGGAATGAAATTGCTGGGGGTCTCGAATGATGAATAATTTTGCAATTATTCGCCAAACGAGCACACAAAAATAATCCAATAAGAAAATTACACCGCGTTTTATGAATAGAAAATATTCGCGTTTCTCCCCAATTCATTCAATTTAAGGTGCGTTCAACATCAAAGAACCTTAAAGTGAATTATATGAGTAATGATTTGGAAAATAAGGTAATTATATGATTTTCCAGATCTTTGATTGATGTAAACACTAAGTTTAGATTTGTATCTTTAAGAAAAACATCTAAATTTTTTCAATTAAAACGTTATATAAAGCATAAATTATTATTCAATTTAATGTAACCTTTTTTACACCAAAATTTGGATTACATCTTATTTTTATATACAATAAGTATTAACTATAATAATTTGTAAAAATTTATAACATCAATTATTATGTATTTTTTTTGGAATTACCACAAAATTTGAAATATAATAAATGTGCATACTTTTTGTATGTTTTACAAGAAATTTAATATTTCATTTATCCATAAATTTTATATGAAATTAATTAACGTAATTATTAACATGTTGATGATATTTTAATAGTAATATTCTATTGAAGTTTTTATATAAATTTGTGCACTAATTGGAATTAAAATATATAGATTTATCAATTTGTATAAAATTATTTTAATAAACTTTGTTAAATAATTAATGAATTTGAAATAGTGCATAGTTTAAATTTATTGATTTTGTCACTTTTTTTTATATTTATTAATAAGTTTATCAATATTTATTATTTTTTCCTCTTCGTTTATTATTGCGTGGTTTATGTAATTATTATTAATGTTTTGTACGGTATTTATTTATTTTTGTCGTTATGTAAACATAGTTTACGTGCGTTTAAATAATGTAGATGGAAGTGTGTATCTATTGCATTATTTGCAAACGAGGTCCATCATTCAAGTTATTCGAACGCAATGGCTGCGAGATGAAATCTGTTGCCAGGGCAACGGGATCGATACGGCCGAGCTTTTCATCATTTCCCAGGGAAAGCCAGAAACGGACCGAGCCCGTCGGGAAATTAAACACCCGCGAAAAATAAATAAATACAAAATAAATATTTGATAACTGCGCAGACGAGAAGAACTACAAAAACAACAAACAACAAAAAAAAAAAACAAGAATATATACATATATAGATATATATGCAACAGCGAGGTCTGCTTATAACTATAGCGCGTGTTCCGCATGAAAAATTCGAAACTAATTTGTTTTCAGCCAAACGTAATTACGATATTTTGATTGCTTCTGTGCAACCGAAGCACACTTTGATCATGCATATGCATTTTTTTAATTACTCCCGTTGTTTTGTTGTTGCCATTTGTTTTGTTTGTTTTTTTTGTTGGTTGTTGCTGCTGCTGCTGCCTTCCCGTCATCCCCTATGTAATATTATTTTATATTGTCTTTGAAGTCGCGATGTGCTCTTTGTGATGTAAATGTTTGTTACGGCGCTGCGTTTCGCCAAGGACAAAGGGCAAAGTGAGCCCTGCCAGCGTCCCTCTTATTTCTGTCGGTGTGCACACTGTAACATTCGAAGAATTTCATTTAGGACGTTGATGCTGCTGGATGCCTGGATGATGCTGATGCTGCTGCTGCTGCTACGAGAGACGCGCCCTTCCTTCCCTGAAACATCAAACCTCTCGCGTTTTATTAATATCCAACGTCGTCCCCATTATAAATATTTTAATTAAAAAAAAGCACACACACTTCTTCAGGTCTTATCGTCCAATTAAAATTTATATTATGCACATGTTGCATTCTGAAAGAATCAAAAAATCTACTTGCATTGTTTTACAAGAAAACATCAT
The DNA here is from genome assembly GCA_963457615.1 of Nicrophorus investigator. Taxonomy (NCBI): domain Eukaryota; kingdom Metazoa; phylum Arthropoda; class Insecta; order Coleoptera; family Silphidae; genus Nicrophorus; species Nicrophorus investigator. Next base: position 2,719,536 of record OY735140.1, read on the forward strand.
TGTGTAAAATAAATATTTAGCTTTATAACATATTTGATCTGAACATTTAGCATATTTGTTAGCTTTAATTTGCATTTTATTAATATGAAAACTTCATTTTATAATCTTTTTCTCTTAAAAAGCAATAAATCTTCATAATAATTTCTCTTTTTAGCCATTATAATATTTTAACTATTAGATTATCAATTATATCCATATATTTACGTTCCTTATTTTGTTTGTTTATATTAGTGTTAATATTTATTAATTATTCTTTTACTATTTAGTGTATATTTTTTGTAATTTCTGAATTTTTAAATAAAATTAATTGATTAGTTTTCATTTCAAAAAATGTATTCTCAGTTTACATAATAATTGATTTTACATATTTGTGTATGTAGAATAGAAAAAAAAATAAATTTATTGAATAATTATTTCAAAAATTGACCTTCAAAATATATAGTACTATTTTTTATCAATCATATTTAATAATAATATCAGTAAGGAAAATAATAATTTTTATATTTATTTTAAAAAAATCAGCAAACTGTACAGAATATTATTATATTTTTACTAGATATGTTTGATAAATAGAAACACGTTATTGTATTTCAAAGCTTTATATTAAATTCTGTAATAAAAAAAATTGCAGTGTATTCTCTAAAATGGAATATTCATATTAAATATAATATAAAATGTGCATGGAAATCCCTTTGAACATTCGCATTTTAAATATTTCCAGTCGAATAATTGTCAACTACGAGAAAATAATAAATAAAACGTGGGCGAGCGTGGGCGAACAATGATGAAATTAATACCTGCTTTTTCATTATCCTCTTTGATATTATTGAAATATTGAAATTATTCATCTGAAAAATAGTTCAAGTTGCGTATTATTTCTTTTATATATATTTATTTATGAATTTGTGTTAAAAATTTCATAATTTCTTTTTAAATTATACAATATTTTGTTAATTTTGAAAAAAACTTAATTAATTAACATAATATTTCAGAATATATATATATATATAATTAATTATATTTTTGTTGATAATTTATAAGAAAAATAATTAGGTATAATCATTTCTATATATTTTTTTATTATAAATTTATATAAACTTCTTTAAATGTAAATGTTTAAACTTATATATAAACTATAGTAATTTGCCAATGGACTTCAGAAATTGAAGATGGGAGAATTCGTTTGATTGCTGTAATGTTTTCTGCTGAGCAAATTTGAATCTTTTGGCATAACTTCTGGACAAAGGGTTGAAGGGAATCAATAGACAAGGGTTAGGGTATGCCGAGGGAGCAATGTCAATATCAAGGCCGCGGGATGGAATTCCCCTAACGTGTGTCCCCTCAGGACGTTTATGGTGGAATCGCCGGGTGCATCCCCTTAATCCAACCACGTGGCCCGGAATGATTCCCGCGGGTAGATTAAGCTTAGAACCCCCGCGTTGCGTTCTTGAGAATGAAGCAGAAAAATACGGATATACATTAACTTCCTTGACTTGATGTATTTTTTAATTTTGCGTACTGCTGGCTGACGGCTTAAAGCGGACGGAAAGTTCTGATTAGTTTCGTAGCTGCGGATCAATGCAGCGAGATAGCGCTCCATCAAGAGTCGGACGTTTTCATTAAATTACATCTTCGGGTTTATAATTTATTTAATGTACATCATGAGTAAGTGGTCGGATAGACACGGCAATGAGGAAGAAGTTTCGCCTGTACATGAATTATAAATGCAAATGTGCGAAAGCGAATTTTTTTTGTTGTTGTTATGGAAGAGGGTTCGTAATTTCTTCCCTCCCCCACCAAAAAGAAGTCGTTGACCGAATTATTTTGATGGAATAGACGAGGGTGGATTTTCGGAGAGGCATCATGTGTGAATCGAATTGATGCTGCCTGCTCCCCCAGCTTCTTCATCATTGTCATTCTTCCATACAATGAAACAATGACAAACAATGCAATGCGATTATTTTTTTTTTCTATTTACAATTTAGTTTAAGCTCAAGTTATTTTAATACAATTTTTTTTAATGAAATTCAAGATTAGTGAGTATTAATTTCAATATTTTAGAAAATGCACTAAAAATAATTTAAATATATATTTTTTTATTATTATTTGATTATTAACTTTAGTATAGTTGTATAATGTTTGTAGTGGTAATACAACCAATTAACGATGAGAAATAAAAACAAATTATAAATTTAGTTTTAAAATGCATTATAAAGTATAATAATTATGTATTGTTTGATAAGAAATATTATCAAATACAAATATTTTCAATTTAGGTTAAAATAGATTCTAAATAATTATTAACATATTAATTTTGAAGCTTATTTTATGGTAGTTATATACAAAAAAAACATGTTTACTATTACATTTGACGTGCGTGAAATTTTTATTACATGATATCTAGTTATATACATTATTTAAGTTGGTACACATGTGATCATAGTTATTTTTACATTAAAAGTTGTTTGTAATACAAATATAAAATATTTCCAAATCTCACCAAAAATAACCGTTTTGCATCTCTTACGTCACTAACTTCATACATATTTGCTGTCACTAACTGTCATAAATGTTAAAAATAGAAAAAAAAATATCCAGGTTAAGTTTGTTTTATTGATTCTAATAGTTGGATTAAAAAATAGTGAGTATTGTTATAATAGAAATTGTAAATTTGATGTTTGTGAAGAACTAGTATGTAGTGAAAGCAAAGATTATTATGAATGCAATATGTAGATAATGGTTTTAACATTTGGTATTAATAGCAGTTGGTTAGTAAATGCAGAAGCAGCTAGTTGTTCTCGTAACACGATATGATTTATGCATTGCCGCTTATTGTCTGCAATATTAGTGTGGCGGTTTTTAGGTCTGCTCTCGTAGACCGGAATGCAACGCGAGGACTGTAATCAAACACCCCTTATAGTCGCAAAGCGTAGGGTGGAGGGTGAGCGAGAGTAAAACATGCACCCTTATAGTCTATGACCACCACCCTACGTCTAGTGCCCCTTAGTTAAAGTTCTTACGCTTCCATTGTATCCCTTGCATCCCCAGATAAAACTATTATATTTGCTCTGGTCCTCACTCTTATCGTCGGCTGCGTTCCTAGTTGATTTTTTTACTCTCTCTTCTGTTGTAGTCGCTCTATTTTCAATTCACACGAGATGGCCGAACGCAGTTCTTGCAGCTTTCCAAATTAATATGCTTTAATGTCGTCGCACCAACCCCAATTTATTTTCTTCTGAATGTGAACAATTCAATTAAACTTTATTATTGTCGTTCTCATCACCTCATAACCAGTGCCGCATTGAGGTCATCGCACACGCTAAGAAACGAATCTCCTCAACAAATATTTCGTAGCTCATAACTATATAAACATCAAATTGAAAAATAATGTTATTTGAATCGTTATATAAGTAGATTTTATTATACGAAAATTATATTTAGTTTAAAACAAACTATTGTGTAATACAATAATTATTCATACACAAATACCATAAGATTTTCAGGCTTGTCGTATTTTTTTGTTAAATTAACTTTATATAATTTCAAGTTAATTGAAGTTTAAACTAATATGAATTAAATATTAAATTATTACTATTTCTATTTAAAACAAAATATTTAATAAAATAAATGCAAATTTTAAATTTTCTTTACAACGGGATTTTAATTTCTTTAACTTTAACAATGTTATACATAAATATATTGAAATAGTATTTGTTAATATAGAACAAATTAAAAATAATATAAGAAAATTATGTAATACTTACTTTTACTAACTTATTTCTTCGTTTTCATCTTCTTTTAAGCTGCAAAGCACTATTTTACCAGCTTTGACTAAATGATCATAGGTTAAAAATAATGTTCAAATCGGTTAACGAATATCTTATTTTATTACAATATTTTTTATTTAAGTTCCAATTCAACATAAGAGATGGAGCAACTATTTTTTTTAATAATAAACGACAAAACATCAATTTTACTCCATATACGTTTCTATTATCCGGAAATTATGTGTGAAATATTGCATTTTAATTTAAATAATAATTTTTATAATAATTCTATAGCCTTTTGTTAGAGTAGATATTTTTGTTACATAACAATAATTGTATAAATGTGTTTTTTTTTAATATTGGTTTATGTGAATATATTTATTATATAATAGTAAATTATTTAATAATTTACGAATTTACAGTTTGAGAAAGGCAATGTTGAAATTCTAAAGATATATTTTAAATAACTTTTTATTGATAAAAATTACATTTTTAGATAGCTTATATAAATATAGATAATAAAATATTTAAATAAATACAATTCGAATATACATTTTTGATTAAATCACTAACAAAACTACGTTCTACATTAAATCTAAATAAGAAATATATAATGCAATAAATAAACAAAAATCTAAATATATGCTATTAATTATATAATTGATTAATGTATAAGTTAGTACCTGTAATTATTATTGATTAGTACTATTAATACGTCCAAGAGTCGTGCAGCATAGGAAATGTTAGTAGTGGTTAGTAGAGTTAAGTCTGCTCTTGGCATTCACCGCGTGCCTTATGATAAGAAAATAAACATAAGGGCCTACAGTGAACACTAGGAGAAAGACAAACTGATGAAGGAATCAGCTGAAAAAGAATATTAAATCCTGAAAAATAAAACAAATGTCATGAATTAGTATACATAAGTAATATTTGTTAATGTTATGATTAAATTATACGAAAGGTGTTTGAAATCTATTTTAGCATACATCTAATATTAGATTTAATTGTGGCAAAAACAACGGATTTTTGATAATAACGATTGCTTATAAATAGAAAATAATTAGTGAATATTTAATGTTAATAATAGTAGCGAGTTTCTGCTTTCAGTTTATCGATATGTAATTGGAGCTGATTCAGTTCCAAGTCGAGGAGTGTTGTCTGCAATTTCGAGGTATGTCCAATGGACATGTACATACAGTAGACGCAGCACCTATTTATGTCTGTCAAGCACGCAATGCTTTTCATTCACCCTTCCTTATGTGCACTCAACTTTTCTCAAGGGATACCAAAATTAATACAAAAGACACATATTACTCACTCAATTTCATTAAATAAACTTTCAAAATCATTCACAGATGCATCTGTTAAAAGATTATTTGAAATCTTTTTATTATAGTAGTCTCCAATAATGTCTCCACTATGTGTCAATGAATTATGGTTCTAAATCTACAAATTTCTATGATGTTTTCTACAATTTTGATAATGGGATACTGTGATGAAAAAAAAAATCGATTTCGCAAGGTCGATTCGGATAAAAATAAAGTAATTTCCATTCGAATTCAGTCGAAAATGTGGTGGAGTAAAAACGCCATGCAGAGGAATAATTAGAATAGGGTAAAGGGAAAATGCATATTCCTGTATGAATGTGGCTTGCTTGCATCAGACACGCGGAACGAAGGTCCGTGTACAATAGTATTTGTTGTAAGGACTTTATCAGCTGATAGGTGCACGTGACAATGGCGTGTCGGACGTGACGTCACGGCGCCGCGACGACCCCGTCTGGTCGATATAAGGATATATTTATATTGGTGAGTGAGTGTGTGTGCGTAATTTTATTTTCGGCTTTAATCTGTTTAATCAATTACCAACTGTGGCCATTCTATTAATACAGGTGAAAGAAAGGTGATTTTAGTAAAAGGATGGATGCGCGTGAATGGTTTCAGTTTCAGCGATGAAAGTTCGTTCGCCTTCATTGTTTCTGCTGCTTTTATCTATCTTAGCATCATACTTTTACTGCTCGCAACTTCATCGTATGTGCATTGTTCATTCATAATGTTTGCATACAATTTCTAGTTACTTTTTATCATTTATTCATACGGAAGATTCATGCATGCAATTCAAATACGAATACAAAAAAATATTTTTAATTTAAAATCTTAATTATCGAAAGTATAGCAATATAGCAATGTTTCTCATAATAAAGCTAATACTATATACTTACTATGCCTAAAGAAGAATTGATGTAACAAAAATCAGAACAAAATTAAAACAAACAGCTGGATGAAATTAATTTAACACTATGAACACTACAAAAGAAAGTAATATCTTAAGAACACCAAAATACATAATAAACATTAATTAAGTAAAATTATATAATAAATTATATATTTCTTCTAATTTTAGCTTATCAAGTAGTAAATTTAATGTATTGTTAAACGATTAAGAAATGTAGTATTTTCGAACAAAGAAAATGACTGTTTTCGTGGTCAGTTTATTAGGTGTCATCGCGTGTTAGATTAGAGGCAACGAGGCTCGAATCATGATGACCATATCCGACGCCCCAAGTGGTCATCAACTTTTACGAAGCGGTAAAGTGGATAACTTTAAGTTGCCTCTACTTCTCATCCCCTTGGACGGTCATCAAAAGTGAATAAGCTGGAAAGTAATGTTGTTTTAAGAAAACACACTCATAGTGTAGTGATTCCTGCAATGCAGTGGTGTTCCGAATGCAAATTGCAGCACTTCAACATTGTAGTAGATAGAGAAGATTGTTTGTCAAAATATTAATATGTGTGCATGAAAAACACTTTCGATTAATGAGTAAAATCGATGTGAGCCAGACGCACGCACGTACGATCTAAGGGGGTAAACGGGCTCAGGGGTGTGCAGAGTGCAGAGCGCGTCGAACACCCCGCCGCCGCCACCAACAACAACCCCATTGTTACGCTCCATCCGTCGAGGGGTTTCCCCTAGTAAAATGCGACCCTATTTATCGGCACAGACACGTGCCCGATGATTATCGCTAGCCGTCCGTACGTATTACTATTTTCTATTTCCCTCCAGCATTCAATAGACCAAAAGTCCCATCCGCCAAAATCCGAATTCCGAACAGTGATTTATTACGGCCGTTCGGAGAGGAGGAGATTACTGCTTCCATCGACGATTTATCACGCGTTTTCTTTTTGTTGCTTCCACGCAAAATACATCATCCATTCCATTTTCCCACAAACCAGATGCATCGCACAAATTGATTCGTATCTCACCAAATTTCATCCACGCATTTCTATTTCCATAAAAAAAAAACTTTACCTTTAAAACATTATAAAAATACCAATAATTTTGTAATTCTCAATATTAATATTCAATATCTCTCTTTAAATATTTGTTACAATTTTTTTTTTAATATTCAATTTATTTTCATTCATTATTTATAAATTAAATAAAAAATTTAATTTCTTATAATTCTAAAATTATAATAATATCTAACATAGATCTAAATATTTCTTCTATTATTAGGTAACATTCTAAAAAATATATGTTTCTAATAAGTAAAAATCTATAAAAGGAATTAATAGTTTTTTTTTCAGGTAGACGAAATGAATAAATAAAGACAAAATGCACATGAATTAGTTTATGACGTGTAATTACTCAAATGTCTACAGATCGATGTAAATGTGCTTTCGAAAAATAGAGTACATCAAAAATTAATTTCATCAATTTCGTGGTCGAGCTTGTTTGCAAACAGCAATAAATATACTTACTCGACAAAATATTAAAAATAGTTTATTTTCTATTTAAAAGCAAAATAATTTGGAAATTGATTTGCATTTTTAATGGGGCTAATTTATCCCTTATCCTAATATTCACCCTCCTATATAAAAAAAATAGTAACAGCTACAATAGTGGCAGATGGCAGATTAAACCCGGCGCAACCCTCTCGACCAAATTACATTAGGAAAATGCACACACACACACAGACACTACGCATTAATTAGCTGGATTTGAAAGTGAAATAAGCGCAATCGTTCAACAGTGAAAATAAACTGGCGGGGTGTCGTTTTAAAAAAGAAAAGAATCATTATTACGAAATATCAGTTATTACATTTATAAATTTACATAGTTTTTGGGTTAATTTTAGTGGCGACATCTATTCGATGAATATGAACTATTGTTGAAAAGTGACAGCATGATTGAAATTGAAATTAAATTCTAAACAAAAATATAAGATAGATTTGCTTTAAGATTTGTTAAACTTTTTGCAAAGTTTTGTATAATATTAAAAAAAAAATACATTTGAAGTAAAAATTAATTTTTAATCGTTTTGCAAAGTACTTTTTTAACGACTTTTCAGTTTTCTGTTTGTTTACGTTGCAGTAACTATACAAAACCCGATCAGGTTTTATGGTTTCTGTATCCGCATGTGCAGTGTTTCTGTATTTGTATACGCGAGTTCTATTTCATTCGATTTTTATACAATAACAATAAAATACGTCCGTGCATGTAAACGCCTCTAATCACGTCGCAATCATCAAGACAAATGGAACCCCTTGAACTACTTACAGCTCCGTCAATAACAACTTGACACGTTATTTCCATTGTTGTTATTATTATTTATGGAGACGCGTCGACTGCAACATAATAGCAAATCAATCCACTCAATAGTCTATTCATATTTCAGTTGAAAAAATATTAAAGCTCAATCACCATGATAAAATCATATAAAAAAAATCGATGAATAATCAATGCAAGTGTATTTAAGAATATTAAAATATTAGGAATAATTTCAGTTAAATATATTTTTTCTCTCGAATCCTGCATTGTTTTTTTTTTTTGTTGATCGATCGCATGTATAAAACGTGTGGTCACGTCGGTTTGACGTAGACCCATCTGACCTGACTTAACCGTATAAAAATTACACATCAATAGTCATTTTCCAAACACACCCAGTACATCATTTAATTAAAATTCCGAGCGTATAAAGAAAAATTGATTGAAATCTAATGCATTTCAGTTTTTATTCTCAAGCAAACACTTTCGTTATTACATAATAATAACTGAAATATATATAATTTTAATTTAATTGAAAAAATAAATAAATTGCACTAAAATAAAATATTATATGTATAAATAAAATAATGATTCTACTTGTAACTTACATTTAATTAAAGTAAGCTTAAGTTAAGTAACTTTAGTTTAAGTAGCGTCAAAGTTACCAACTTATTAAAGCTGACAATACTACTTTAATAAAATAACTGTCCTTTTTAGAATCAGTATAAACTAAATTTATGTAAAAAAAAAATAGAAATTGGAAAATGTAAGTAATAAAATGTTTATATAAAAGAAAGATGTAATTGTGTGTTTACAATGATTTAAGTCATAAGTATAACCGACTTAAGTCTATTATGTGTAAATCGGTTTAAGTTAATTGCTGTTTTATGACAGAATCAGTTGAGATGAGAACAATGATGCTTAAATTATCTACAAAGTTAAATATTGATCGATTTTATCGAGATCGAGTATTGATTTGCAAGTTGTAAATATTATAAAGCAGCAGACGATTTTTTCTTCATCAACTTTTTTGTTTTGTTTAATGAGTCTGTTGCATGTTGTCCGTCGTTAATTCCCCCGGTATCGTTATCATATTATTAAACTATCCATATAGTCTAAATACATTTCTATCTAATGTTTTTCACAAATACAATGTTTTCATTACTCGCCTGAAACTGAAGGTCTACGACCGTTCACTGATAATGAAACTTTACGCATTTTTTTGCGTTAATTCTTACTTACTAAATAATTACTAGCTACAGTCTAATGTGAAATAATTATTGCGTTACTTGTGAATGTGTGGAGAGAATAAACGAATTATTGATATGGTCTAGGTTCCCCTTTTAACGTTTTTTTTTTTCATATTTGATGTAAGTTTTGGGGTGCATTTATCTTATCTACGTTTATACAATGAGCACTAAAGCAAAGCTGAGGGGATAAAAAAAGTAATAATAAATTCGATTTTCATTGAAAGTATACGTTACCAGGAGATGCCTTAGAGTATTTTGTTCGTTTTTAGAGCACTCACCGATTAAAAAAAATAATTAAAAGTTTGCCCACTGTGTATTATTAAATTGTTAGAAGAGTAGAGTAAGTAAATATTTCGTTTCGTTTAATCACTGTTATATAATTTGGTGTTGTATTTATATGTTTTTCCCCAAGTGGCACAGTGCGGACCTCTGTTTGTGGTGTTCTGTTTTTTTTTTCCAAAAGGTGTGCAGATATGGTGTGTAGTGTGTTGGTTGGTGTGTACAGTGTGAACTAGTAAAGTAGTATTATATTTAACAGAGAGAGAGCTCACTTACCCGACGAGAGCTGTCACATCCAGTCGTCAGAGACCTGCCGACGCCAGTCTGTCTACCCACTATCTGGTACGTCGCGACGGGCGTCGCGGACCCTTCGCTTCGTCCGCGCACGCTCACCCCACCAAGGCTCGGCTCTCTCACCCCCTGCCAATGGATGTGTGCAACCCCCCGAAAGCAGGACCGAAAGCGCCGATTGGCACGGCGCGCGCTTGTAGCTCGCAGCACGCCGAAAAAAAATATTTAACAAAAATTAAACAAAAATTTAAAACCCTCCCACGCCTTCAGTACGCGCAATTTTTGTTTCAACATTTTCAGCAAATACGCGAAACCCCGAAAACGAAACAAAAACCTGCCCACCGCATAGACCCTTCAGACGTGCACGGACTGCAAAACGCAACCCTCGCAACGGATCCCGGACCACAACCACATCGATTATTTTACGCCCGAGAGTTTGCGCGCTTTTTACACGGTCTACTTTAAATAAGTACAAAAAATCTACATTCATACATAGAAACGCATCAAGAGCGAAACCTCCTCCGAAAAAAAGAATAAATAGAAAGGGATGCACAAACATTTAATAATACCCATCGAGTGGAAGAAATTTAATGAAGGGTTGTTGCAATCTCATTTCAGCAATTTAAGACTTTTTCCAATATAAAATAAATATAACATCAATCCCATTAAAATCTTTCATCAAAGTCACCTAGAATGAAAATAATGACATACAAGCAAGCACAGCCCGCAGCGAGCAGTCAACTTTGTGAGTTAACACTCATTACACAAACGGCACTTTAAAGTAATGTTTAACCCACTATACACGTTGTTTTCTTGACTTATGATAATAACTTTCTACTCCATATTAAATTTACATCAACCATAAATCCAGCAATAAAATGATTGTTGATTAGTAGTAAAAATACCAAAATTAGATATTTTCTAAATATGTCGTAGTCCTACTATTGAAAGTAGTTAGTTATTTTATGACTATTAATAATAATATTTAATATAAAAGCTGTATTAGTTACAGTGTTAATATTGTTTCAATATTATTATGCTTTACAACTATAAATGTAAATATAAACTATAAAAAGATAAATTTATTTTTGGTTCATTAGAAAAATATGTGTAAGATATCTTAATATATGAAATGAAGTGAATAAGGTTTCTTGGAAGATGCAATTAGTTTAATATAAATTTATGGTATACAGTTTACTGTTTATTAATCATTAGTCCAAAACTGTCTGACTGTAGCCCACACGTTCGTAGTAGAGTGTTGAATTGAAATTTAATATTTCAGCATCTTGCTCTGCGGTTTCAGTGACAGTGAGTTACGCAAGCATCCCTATACATAAAATGTATGATTAATGTCCGTATCAAAAACTATATACTATAAACCGAATCGTTATAATTTTTGCTATACTAAAAATTATATAATACATTTTATTTTAAGAAAAAAATAATTAATTATTAATTAATTTAATTTATTATTAATTAATATAACATATTTGATAAATAAATAATGCGTTTGAAATTAATGTAAAATTGAAAGATGTTAAACAAATAATGGTACAAAATTAATATTTGCAGGAATTTGTTTGTTTCAATTATTTCGTGTTTGTGCGAATTAATATTTTCCGCTGCCAAGTAAATAGTTGTTGAATCCAAACTGTTTGTATATAAAAGAAGGATAGGTATAGTGCTTCGTTCATTTCATTTCATTTCAATTCCGAGCGAGTAATCTATTAAAATCGCTCGAACTAAACTTTCGTCCCGCAAACTTTGCAGTAGCAACAAATGTGTGCACTTATTTTTATATAAAGAATAATTTCTTTTCTCAGTTAAAGTTTCCATTGAGTAAAATATATTCTACAGCATATTTTTATAAGTTTCCAGTTTCATCTATTTTTTTAAATAATTAATATTAAATTTAAATTAATAAAAACAAAACTTAAGTATAATCAAATTTTTAGTAATTTAGTCTAATGCTATAAAACATAACAAATAATTATTTTAGTAACAATTTCTATACGTTTATATCTACTACTTGATAAATTTTCTGCATTTAAAGTATTTTTGTTAATTAAAATTATAATTTGTGCCAAATTTAATAAAAAAAAAACAAATATAAAGATTTTGTAATATTGCATGTATTTTGTGTATAAAGATGCGAAATTGTTGTGTAATAAAGGAGTGGATGGTAGTTGTATATTATCTTTATTCAGATCACCTGTTTGTAAATTAATTTAAATGTATTCCGAGTGGCATAGAAGTTGGCCCCGGCTTCGCGGTGAATCCCATTCAGCATGAGAATGCGAAATTCGCGGTGGATGCGCCGGGTCGACGCTGCGACGAATGCTAATAACTCTAATTTCGTCGCTTTTAATTCCCGCCGCGATTGCCGCCATTATTGGCTCTCAGCGGAAGACCTTATGGCAAGCAGCGCGCAACGTCCATAGACGTTTGCCGTTGCCGCAACCGTTTCCATAGCCGTCGTTGCCGTCGATACCGCCGCCGCAGCAGCAGCAGCATCAACCACGGCCCCAGCTTTTCTCCCATCGTATTCGACTCCGAAGGTTTTCCGCAATCTGGAAAACGCGAGGACTGAAAAATAAGCCGAAGACCCGAACCGGAAATGCGAACCAAGAGGAAATTAAACAGATAACACGAGAGGGAGTTTGAATTGTTTCTATTATCGCCCGCTGCTGTCGCCGTTGTTGTTAATTTATTTGCGTTAATTGCGTTTTCAGTTCAAATTAAATGGCCCACCATTGCCGAGCGTTTACAATTAAATTCCAATTTCAATCACTCCATGTGCAGATAATTAAATTTTTATTTACATTTTAATTACGATTTTTTTTACAATTTTGTAACATAAATATAACATCGAATTATTCATTAACTTTTTTATAATACTATTAGAATATCCATTAAAATTTGAACCATTAAAAGGACAATTTGAGAAAATTATATTAAAAAGTAATTAACATCTTATTTTCCAAGCAAAATACTAAATAAAAAATAATTTTGTATAAATTATAAATAAAACCGTTTTTGAATAAATTACTGATCTTTTAAAATTTGAAAATCATTTATTTTATATATAAAATATTGTATTGTAAAATTATGAATAAGGGAGAATAAAATCAATGAGAAAAAAGTTGTAAGAAAAGTATATGCGATATTCGATTTCCATTAAGTGGAAGATGATGAAAGGGAATTGCTGAAGTATAATAGGTATGTGTCACATGGGATACAAGAGCCAGGGCAGACTGCTTCCAATCATGATTAAACTAAGAAGTTGGGTGGATAAATAGAGAATAAGGACCGATTGAAGGGCTCTAAAAGTTTTTCCAATAATATTAAATAAAAACCAATAGATTGTATTTATTTTATGAGAGATTTTAGAAATATTTCTTATTACTTTTTTCTACCATATTAACTTAAAAGTATCTTTATTTGTAAATTATTATTTCTAATATTGCTTTTCCTTGATGATTTTTTAAATTGGATTTTTAACATTGAAATATTCGTTCTCGAACTAAATTGTCTTATAATTTTCTTCCAATTAATTTGAAATAAAACGCATTACTTTTTAAGCCCATACAAGGTTTAGTAGTAAGTGCAAGTTTAAAGAAATATTTTTTTATTGAAAATGTTATTTTAATTTGAAAAAAAAATGTAAAGAGCTATTTTTAATTTATTAATATTATCGCTTAAGATTTTTACTACTACTTTTACTAATTACATACAATAAACGACTTTTTACCGTTTTTACCAGGGATCGGTAACCTTTATGGGACAAAGAGCCATTTTAAAAATATTGCTATTTTTCCAACATAGCCAATATAAGAATATGGGCACCAAATTTTCCTATCGAAAGAGCCATAAGCGGCTCCGAAGTAGCAGATTGCCGATTGCTATATACCTTACGTGTGTTTTAAGTGTTATGTAAAGTACATATATAATAAAATATAAATAGGAAAAGATAAGATTTGTGAAAAAAGTTCTGAACGTGTTTAGTTCAACAATGTAAAAAATAACAACTTCGGTCGAATATGAGATACTTTACATAAATATTATTAACAAGTACTTTCAATTTTTTATTTCATCTGAAACTGTGCGATCACCATCAATCTTCAAGAAAACTGAAAATTTTGAATCTAGCAAAATGATTTATTTTCCATAAAAGTAAGTTTATAAATATAAAATCCCACTAATACTTTTTTTAGTATTAGCCTTTTTTTTATAAATATGCAAAGTATTTATTAATAATGGTTAATATATTTAAATTACTCTGTGGATCATAAAAATTCATACTCCATCTTCTCTTTTATAATCATCATTTATTAAAAATATTCTCTCATTTTTTAGTCATCCCAATTTAGGAAGAAGTGAATTTCATAAAATGTCATTGACTTTGTATTTAATAAAAAATTATCTAAGCTTTTCATTTTCTATTTGAAGAAACGTATTAATTTTTTACCTTTGAAAACGAAGTTTTATTTAACGAAGTAATGTTATGAAACGAAATATATATTTCGAAAATCGAGCGAAAATGCGTTCCCAAAATTATATAATCGGCATTTCTGATTGCTGCCTTGTTCCATTACGATGTTATTGTTTATCTATAACTATGTTACATAGAATGGGTTTCCAATGGACGGAATAATTAAAATGTGCATAATAGATACACGGCGGGTATTGAATTTCGTTATTAAACATGCATTGAGGGGGGGGGGGGTTTAAAGGAACGTTTAAATTGGAAATATTCTTCCATCCGAGCAACGCGTACACGGAAAACCCATACGAAAATGTTCAATTACATCCACTAGCGAAAACTTGCATGTATATATGTAATATATAAAATTATGTTCATGCAATTTAATTTAGCCCGAAGTGTTGGTGGAAGTCGCAAAAGGGAATTTCTCTCGCAGAAAATTCTTGGATGAAAGCGGCGTCCCGGCGCTGAAAAGCGGGACGCTGCGCGCCGCCGCCTAAAAATATAACGTAGCAACGGTTCCTCCCGGGAATCCCAAATACACTATATATATATTGAATCCCCTATCTCCCTCACTCTCATCCCTTTCGCGTCTATCTCCATCCCTTTTTCTCCCTCTCACTTCGCAGCTCCGCCACTCTCTCTCTCTCTCACACTTTTCAAACACATACACACTCTACCTCTGTGTGTACAATCCTGGAAACTGGGGCCATAAACATCGCCCCTGAAATTCTGGTCGATACAATTCGGTAGCGAAAGAATTTAGAGATGAGATTCTTCCAAACAATGGGTCCGGATCTAGCTCCCATCCAAACCCACCCCTCGCATCTCCTTCACATCGCTTTCCTTTCACAGCTTTAATCGTGCCGCCATGAATTGCAAATAAATTGCAACATTGATTATTTCTCCCGTTTCCGGCGACTTTCGTCCATTAATTAATTGATATGTCGCTGTTAATTAACGTCCGAATAATCCCGAATTAAAATGATGATTGTATGTACAATGTATTAAACATATATATCCTTTTGTGTATAATTAAAATCACCAATTAGATGATATGAAAATGAATTTAAACCATTTTCAATCAAATTCAAACCATTATAATTGCTATTGTAAATTTGCAATTATATTATGTAATAAATCTTTATAATATTTTCAATAATTAAAACTTAGTCAAGTTCCAGTCAAGAAGCGTCGAGTATATATATATGGATTCATGAACATTTTTTTTTAGATGTTACCCCCGTCCGCATCATCAGATAATTTGAATGATGAGCACTCAGTTGGATGGCTTGGCTGCGATATTTCACGTTTATTAGCTTCCGTACTATGCGGCATTGTGTATATTTTTTTTTGTATTTTCGTTCAGAAAATACTTACTTCCGGTGATATTTCTCTCTGATTTCTTTGTTATTAAATAAGTTATCTAACGGTTTGTATCACATATAAAATATATTAAGTGAAAAGTAAGTTGTTAGGTTAAGTTAGTTTAACTGAAATAGTTTATCAAGTACTTTGTTTGAACAAAGTACATCTAAAAATTACAATTAATTATTTACGTACTCTGTGAAGTACCAAACTAATTGATATTTGGTAAATATTGTATGTACGTGTTACTTTTTTATTTAAGCATTTTGGTGCAATTGTTTGTTGAACCCGAACGATTTTGTTTCATCAGGGATGACTGGATGTGTATACGCTTTGATGCATGTGTGGGTGGTTTTTGTTTGCAAGGGTGGTACCCATCTCTAAACCAGGACCACAGGATGGTCCGGAGCGGCGGCTGGTTCAACCCTGTGAAACCCTGTTGCCTGGCAACCACCGTAGAGCAGAGGCGACTCCTGCGCCCGGAGCAGTGATCAAGGTTAGGTCGACACGCTCCACTTTGCAAACTCCGGTGGGCACATTATCATTAAAAACTATTATAGCGCCCTCGCGGCCCTCTTTCACTCTCGCCCTTCCGTCTTCCTCCTTTTACGACCAGACAAATATCGTAAAACTGATACACAGTAGCCGCAGGAAAACGCGCTAATACGTAAACAAGTTGCTCCGGCAGCGACGATAAAATTTAACTACGATGATTCGCTCACTCCAGGCGAAAAAAAAGAGAGAGAAGTGCAAAAAAGGAGCGAAAAGGAGAGGATAATAATAATAATAAGAAGAAAATGATGATGTGGAAATTACATGCCCACAAAGTAATTGGCCGATCTGAATATAACAGGAGCTTCTCGCTTCCTCTGGTTTCGCTTAAACTTTCTGCCTTTCCCAACAAAGTTTACACTACAATTTTAGTTTTAACTTAGACGGATGTGGCCAGTAAAACGGCATCTATTCCCATGTGCAGGTCTAAAACTGCACTAAACATAAAACTGCACGAGAGATAAACGATGCAATTTTATTATATAGTTATTAAACATTTCCCAAAATTTATGCTTTTATTGTAAAATATTTACACAAATAAAATAATCACACAAATAAAATTGAAAATATAATATTTAAAGTTATTTCAACGTAAGTAGTCAATTTCAAAAAATGTTCCTAATACTATTGGTATACTAATCTAAATCACCAGTTGCCTTTTAAGAAAAACATAGTATCAACAAGTAAGTTGATCAGTTTTGAATAAAGAAAAATTCAGAAAATATTTAACTTTACAAGAATTTAAAAACCGAATTATTAACATAAATTTCTGAAGAATTTAAATAAATGCGGTTCTTATTAACCTCCTCTAAGAATTGGATTTTTTCTTGATCTAACTTAACTATAGTTACTTAAGTGGTTGAGACTTTGTTGGGGACATGCATTTTTTTATTTTAAGACAAATTTTAATATGAGGGCCTCTTCAGATTTTGATTTGGGCTCACGGGAAAAGTTGCTACGTCACTGTTTTATATTTTTTGTTAAATTATGAATAATTGTTATTTTATCTTCGGATTACATTTAGATGTATGTATTTAGATCTCTGGTATCTCTGAAAATCACATTTGCATTTTCCTTTTACATGTTTGGGATGAAAGATTGAATGAACCTATGACCACCACACGATGCTGTCTATTTTACGTTGCTTAATTGGATGTACTGTGTTGAATCGAAACAATATGCAACAATTTTTTTGCTTGTTTACAGTTTTCGAGTATGGCTTTCGCATTTGCACGCAGCGGAGTATCCAATTAAAAAGCAGCGAAATTCGATTATAATCCTTTGAAAATTGTGGAGGTAGAGCGAGAGGCGTGCATGCATATTATGTTTATACCATTTTATTTTACTCTTCAGGTCCCCATTCCTCCACGTCCACCATTTGTAAATGGAAAACCTCCACGGTTTTCCACAGTCCGACACGTTGGAAATGCTACACGGAACCGCAACTGCGAATTCGCAGGATGTAATTGAATTTGTCACCGCTCTGTCACATTACCATGCATTACCATTCCTATCGGATTATGAGGTCCACCTGCAGAGCAAAAAAAATATGCGACCGTTCCTCCCTCTCAAAAATAGCTATTTTCGCACTGCAGACGAAAAATCAATAAATCTGTACGCATTTTTTAACTGCAAAATATTTCACATTGCATCATATCCCAGCTTATACAAAATAAACTTTCATCCAGCAATATCTTAAAGCAATGAATTTTTAACTACAAGAATTTGTCTAACATTTTAAGTAATAAAATCTTAATTTGTCGAGTTTATTCTGTAGAGTTATTTCCATGACATTTAGAAATTATTATTTTTAGAGTACATTTATTTTATTTTTGTTTTATATAGTGTATATAGATATGATTTGTTATAGGACTAACTGGTATGGTTATTGGGATCCCGAGTTTAGAGAGGATCAAGTATCGCCTCGAAATAGGTTCTCACAAGAGCAGGCAGGTGCATTTTATAACTTCCCGGATACCAGTTCTATCTATAAAAATCGTTTTATCGCACATTCAAATACAATATCTGCTCGCACTTATTTTCCTGCTGTCTACGCACACATTTCAAGCATACTCTTTTTATTCTTTTTAATTTTTAAAATTATTTTAGCAATTTTTATTTTCAAACTACTTTTATAGACTTATTTAAGTTAGATTTTAGTGAAATTAATTTATGTGATAAAACAAATATGTTGCTAAGTCTCATTTTTGGCTTGTTAGTTAATGTTTTATTTTCCACATAGTAAGTGGGATTTTCTTACGATTTTGTTTTAACAGTTTTATATAATTTTAGATTACGTAGTTGTTTGTTTTGTATATTATTGTGTTTTATGTAAGAGAAAGTAATATTTATATTTAAAAAAAAATGTATTTAGGGCGGAGATGATGTAGTGCGGAATATATGAATGAGAAATAGATACGGGTGCATAGAGAATTGAATATTAAAAAGATGAAAATTTGTAATGAGGGGATGTTTGATATTAGATCAGGAGAAGGACCGTGCACATATCTCAGTAATATGCGAGTGTGTGCAGAGGATTTGGGGTTCAACCCCCTATTGATTCTGACGTATGGCCCAAGGGTGAAAGTGTTTTATGCAAGCAGACCCTAGGAATATATTAGTTATAGGACAAACAATGCTACGCTTTTCCTCTTTCCACCCATCTATCTGTCCGTCCTCATCCGCCGATGGCGACGGAACACAATGGACTGACGGACAGTCAAAGTCCTCTTGCACGGTTTTCCTTGGAACGTTAACGAAATTTTAATTCAGGATTCAGGTCTGCTGCATCATGTCACCCGGATGACACTAGAAAGTTCATTTGGCGCGTAATTTAAATAAAAGTAAAGAATAAATATAACAAAAAAATATTTGATTGAATTCCAGATTGAACCGAACACAGCGGTTTCCATTGGTGCGGATATTTTATCGCAATTTGCATTGCGGCAGAATAATTTCGGGCTGCAAACATACGCGTGCACAATAATTAATATTATTAATTTGTTTGAACTGCGCCGAAATGAAACGGGAAACGGACGGGCGCAGGATGTGGGGGTTCGAAATAAAATAAAGCGAAATGAAATAAAATTAAAATGAAATGAAACGAAATGAAACAACAAAAAAAAAAAAGATTTAAAGGATCGGCGGCGGAGGCTGAGGTGGGGATGAAAACGGAAACGAACTGTTTTGTATGGGCTGGTACATAGTAAAATATGTATATGGTGGGATTTGACCCGGGGGTTGATAAAATGTACATTGCAGGGGTGTGTTCGAGCGCGAGCGTACGCCAGATGAAAGGGTTGCTAAGTTACACGCCGGGCGCGCTCCATCCTCTGGACCGGGGCTCGTTTTCCAAAAATAAACGTGAACACACGCCCCCGTCATGTCCCGCGAGCCCCGGGCAGTCGCAGACCACCACCCCCATGTGAAAGAGACTATCCCCACACACATCCCCACCCTCAAACATCCCTCGCACTCTCTCACTCGAAATGCCTCACCCACATCATCTCTCTCTCTCTCTTTTATACGCACATAAACACTACCTCCATCGCTCCATATCGCTTTCTCGCTCGCACTAAACCCAATCACTGTCTCTGCAATCATATTCCAATTAACGTTTACGCAGAATCGTTATCAATTAAAACTTTCTAAACTGAGTGCAAATCATTCAAACGCTATACGAAATAATCACTTAAGCAGAATCTAGAATATAAAACACGGCTGTATTACGTGTAGATCCGCAAATATTGGCACTGCCTTTTTATTAAAAAAATATTCCTGAAACCACGATCAGCTTTACATTTTTTCACATTATCCAATATTTAGTTACCATTAATCCGATTTGATCATCTTATGAATTGAACCCAAATACATATCTCACTATATTTTAAATTATTTGCTAATTGTTAAACAACATAAAATAGAGAAATCTTCTTTTCTAATGTTTGATGTTCCCCAAACAGTGATATTGTTAAAAAATGTATATTATGCAATATTGTTAGTAATAAATCTAATCCAATTTATATTTTTAATATCGCTAGTAATACTAATTTGTTTCTTAAGAAAATATATATTAAAAATGTTTACTATTTTGTTAATCAATATTCACGGAAATTGCAAATACCGTACGAACTTTAGGTTACGCCCACCTCAAAACGCCCATTATAATAGAATATTCAGCATGAATCCATAAAAAATTATAATTTCATATATTATAAAACTTACACCAACATTTTTTATACAAACTATTAAAGTTCAATTAGCTAACTTTAACTGTTGTTATTTTGTTTAGATCAATATTTTATTAAGTTTGAAATATTATTTCCAAAGTTTATACCTAACATCATAAACGTTTATTTTTATAAATCAAATAATTATTTTTAATTATTCAAAATGTATGCAGACATTTTAATTTATTTCCTATTAATTTTTATAATAAATTATCTTGGTAATTGAATTGTATTATTTATAAGGTAAAATTAACGCGTTTTTGTTCGGTAAATATTGTAGAAATTTAAAAAAAATAATGTAAAATTATTTAATACATATTCATGTTTATGCAAAACTGTTGTGAAACAAATCTTGTAGTTGCTATATTTTAGTTATTATAAGATGCTTGTGTTTTCATTTATTATACGGTAGACTTGTAATTTAATTTAAGCAGATGTGAGATCTTGCTCCTACAGCCTCTGAAGATGTTGATTCAAATTACAATATAGGTAGTTACATCTGCCGGTCGGAAACTTGCGAAAGATCGAGCAGCGCCATCTAGGCATAAACGCATCCATTGATCTTAGATGTATATCTGCATTATATAATATATGTTTTATTTATTGTTATATCCTAAATATTACAAACACATTTTGTAGTGAATCTGGTAAAGTGGGGAATAATAGAACATAACTGAACTAGTGTTAGGAGCTCTGCAAACGCGTCCCGCATGAATTATAACAGATTACATCTGATATTATCCTTCCATTATGTAGTAGGAAACCGCAACGATAGATTATAATATATTTTATTTAACAATAATTAATTTACTGGATAAATGCGTTGGTGTATATAATGCTAAAACTACTAGAGGTTTTATGATGCTTTTAGTATATTGAATACTACCTACAAGTAATGTCCTATAAACTCTATAGTTTAATATCCAATAAAATCTATACAACAATAGTATGAATTATTATAGTGAGTTAACTATTAATAATATATTATAAAGTTTATTTCTCTAGTGGAAGCTACAAATTTCCATATTGAAGGATACAAACTTTGCGTTTATTATTATGTGAATGCCTTTATTTCCCAAATTTGTTGCAGTACAGCGAATTGGCCTGGGTATTGGCTGTAGCTAATTGGCAAGCGATAGATAGCATGCATGATTGAGCTCTCATAATTGCACGAATAGTAATAACTGAAAAGCCCGGACATTCAGGAATACTCCGATATTGCGACTGCAGATGGACACGTTCAGGCAAAAAACATAGAGGAATGCACGTCTACATCCAAGCAATTGCGGTATGCCAAATTGAATGTGCTGAAGTTACAACAGGTACAATTTTTGTTTTGTTCGTTCCTCGCAGGATGGGCGAACAAAAAGAACGACAATTTAAATATTTTGCGTGAGGAATGGTCGCTGTCCGAGTGAAGGACGGTCTGCGGTGATGTAATGCGGTCGTGTCTGTCCGTCTGCGCGAAATTACTTAATTGCTAATTACGCGAATTAATCTCGCGTACATAAAGCTCCCCGTCGCCGTAATCGAGCTTTAGTCCGTTTGACGTCACGTTCCTGGATCGTAACCATGGAAACCATCTGGGGCTGCCATCGGGCGTCTCTCTCAGCCACCTGCGGCGGGCCCTCGACCCCTCTCTTTCCGATGCACAAAACAAGTTTTGCGTGCGGAAATTTGCGAGAGAGGTTGCTCCCTTTCTGTTGCACTGGATTCAATTTCCATCGCGCCCAGATGAATGGTTCCGGCATTAGCCATCCCTTTCCCACTTGTGCTAATATCTTTCTCTGGTTTCGAACTGTTCCTCTCTTATTCACGAGAAGCAGCATTCCCTGTTGCAGTTTATTGTTACAGTTTACACCCACTTCCGCTTCCACTGCATCTCGCTCATCCGCCACATGCGTGCTCATTTTCTATATCGCTCCAATCCATTTGATAGCAAAGCACAATGTGCAACCATCCTTTTTATATTATGTATTATTGTCTGCAAAAAAATTCAAAACAATTCGACATGCAGACATCTTTGTTAATTTTACTACATGCAAAATGGTAGACTCTAACAATACACTCTTATACATTACAACAAAAACCTGAAAAAAACCTTTCAATATTGAAAGAAAAAACAACAACAATTAACTTTAGTAATTAAATAAATATAATTTGGCTTAAATATATGTTTAACAAATATATTTAAATATAATATTTTTAAATTATATCATTTGACAGAAACATTAATATTCTAATTAAAGATAAATCCTTTCCATTTCCGACGCACCCTTTACCAGATAAGCAAATGTAATAAGCTGTCAAAGTTGAACAACAAGTAATAGGTTCACTGCTTCCTCCAGCTATATCATTCAGATTAAATCAGTTATATCAGTATTCATTCCTCATTAAACCTTTTTTTTTTGTTTAGCTTTCGCTTAATTGTAGCATTGATCATCGAAATAACAATGATTTTTGTTCAACCGGCTGAGACAAAATGAACAAACGTTAATTCCCAGAACGTGTCAATAAAAGTAAAAATCCAACAACGACAACTCAAGCTGAAATAATAAATTCGTGCAAACAAGCGGATATTAATCTGGTTAATTAAAAATTTAATATTCCGCTTTGAAATACGTTTGAGCAAAGGTTGCGAGATGAATTATGGATCGAATCCGATTGGGGGGATGAAGTAAGAGAGTGCGCGCTGAAGAGAAAAGAATATTTGCGAAACGAAAGGCGGTATAGGAAAACGAAGTGGAATATATAAGGAATTGACTTGTGGGGTTGGAAGTGAAAGCTGAAAGCGTCCGGAACCTGGGATGTGGATTAATAATATGATTTGGAAAGGGAAAATCCCATTTAAAAATTCAGTGATTCAAGACGTGGAAGTTCTTTTTATATATATTTCACAGTTATATTAAAAGGAAAACCAGGATGTAGTTGATGAATTGATTACAATTACTATAATAGTATTTTGTAAATGTATATAAATATTAAATACCGGATATGGTCGTACGGAAAACTATCTTGCAGAAAGCTATACTTCATAAAGTTTTAGAAACTTTCAGACAATCAAACTCAGCTAATTGTCTTCGGGATGGGATTTACTTACAAAGTCGGAGCGAGTTTCACAATACCCTCATTTTACGCCCATAACTTATAAAGGCGATCTTTTCAATATTTAGAATATATCAAAGTATTAAAACTTAATTAATTACATTATGAAATATATCCGAAAAAACAAAAATATTTTCAAACATGATAGATAAGTGTAGCATAAGGGATGGTTTATATTTGGTAGATATAATCCTAACTATGCGTGCTTGCAGGTGTTTGGAGTCCTTCCAGAAATTTTTTGGATACTAACACGTTCACTTCCTGAGTTATATTAAAGCAGTAGTTGGGAACAAAAATATAAAATTATATGTTGATTATAGTTTTATGAAGAAATATTTTTTTTAACCTTTTAAATATCATTGTCTTTTCATGTTTGCTTCCGGTTTACCATATAAATTAAAGCTAGATATTCACTCTTCAAAATTATTACACTTGAAGAAACGTTTTGTAAACTTCGAAATGGGGCCGGAACTATAGGAATTCAAATCAAGAGGGTACCAAATCTTATTTTTTTTTACTGTAACCATAATCTCAAAGGTCTACAGTATTCACTAAATAAAATTGGTTATAGCTAAAACTACTTTAGAAATGTTAAGTTTTCCATCTGAATGACAATCCTGAAAACTAAATAACTTCATATCCTTTTGGTGACCTTCTTTTATGTATATAGATGTTATAGAAAAATCATTTTGGATGAATGAATAGTTGAGAATAAAAAAAAGGATGGATGTTATAAGATATAGCATAAATTCAGATATTTCGGGGTGTGTTTGCGTGTTGGATGTGATTTAACGTATATCGATGGGGGTTGTTTTTGGCCGATATGAGGATGTGTAAACATGCACCTGGTTAGTGGCGCGCGTAGGTGATGCTGTGTATCTGTAGTCGCCGTAGAAACGCGTGCGCGAGATCAATAACAATCAAACGGGATGACTACGCCCTGAACACCCCACGCCTGGAGCCTCAGTTACCCCCCGCACCAGCTCAGCCTCACAATACATCTTCTATACCTATATATAGTTGTACATGTATACATCTGAACACTTTTCAGCATTCGCATCGGCGACCCTTCTTAACAAATCGCTTTTCTTCGGGTCTCCTTTGCCATCTCGCATTCTTTTATCTGTCATCCAGACCACCGAACGCCGCATGAATGCACAAATATTGTGATGCGACTTTAATAGATGGAGAAGTTCTTCGATCAATCAACATTTCAATTCACACTCGTGATATTTACTACGACGGACGCATTCATCTCTGCAGCCCTTTATTATTTATGTATCGCTGGTCCGTGAGAAACATCGCACGCTTCAAGAGTCCCGCATTAAGGAGGGCTCTCCTCCACCGCCCTTCGACAACGTTCGACGCCTCCAACATCCTCCCTAAAAGTATTTCTACTTAAATCGACGATCTTATAGTGCGTATCATATTCGCCTAGCTAATTGTCCGTCACTCAACCAAACAATGGCGTAATCTAATTTAAGCCCAGCTGATTAGGTCTGAACGCACTTAATATGTGCCGACGTGACTTGAAATTACTCAACCCGATCCACTGTTAATCACATAAATATTCTGTCCCGGAGATAATTAGTTCAGCAAACTTCCAGAAAACCGACTTACATTGTTTACAACGATGGTAAACACAGATACACAAGAAATTAATAACGAGCGCATCGACCGTAAACGTAATTCTATTTATGCAAATTATTATCTAAATCTCATAATTTATTATAAAATGAGATGAAAACACCAACATTTTATACGTTATTTAATTATCACAAATGAAGTACATTTATTATGTAATTTTTGGGATAAAATATTGATATTATTATTAGTTTAATATTTTATATATAATCATTATTTTGCATGAGTCTTAATTAGTAAAAATGTTTTTGGTTTTCGTACAAATTATTTACGATAACCGAGCTTCACGTAATACTACCAGATTGGGGTCACATTATTATTAAATTTCTAAAGTCCAGCAACATATGCCATCTGTGAGTAAATAGTCATGTTATTCACTTCAATATAATATGTATTGATAATGTGTTGTAACGTTATTATATGTCAGGATGGCCGAGCGGTCTAAGGCGCCAGACTCAAGATACACATAGTTCTATATAACACCAACAATAATATCTAAGTTCACTAATCTCAAGGATCCAAAACACTTCAAATGTAAATATCTGCTTAGGCAATTATAATTGATAGAGTGTAGAAAATACTAACCACCACAAACTAAAAACCAATTAAGGTTGTGAAATTTGTAAATATTAATTGTATGTACCCTCTCAGGATTGTAAGAGGGTCAAATCTATGTATATATTAATAAAGTTATGTTTGATTTGATTTGATTTGCCAGACTCAAGGTTAAACCTTGCCTGTTAAACCAGGTCTGTGAGCGTTCTGGTCCTCAATTGAGGGCGTGGGTTCGAATCCCACTTCTGACAAATTCTTTTGAATATTATTTATTAAATCTAAATATTAATTATTTAATAATTTATTTTTTTAATATAATATGTTTTAAATTATTTCAATTTAATAAAATTAATAATTTAGTTTTTTTTATACAGAATCTATTATTTAACTTTGCTAATGTTATTAATCAAAAATTATAACAATTTAAAAATTTTGTGATTTAAAAAATGTCATATGCATTTCCTAATTTTATGTATTTCATTAAAAATATACTTATAAAAATGCAAATTTCGTTTTATTGCATAGATCCATGAAATAGAGTAAAATGTGATACCTAGTGTTAATTATGTCATGTTGCATCCTTTTGCATTCATGATTTTGACATTTACGGAAGGAAACTGTAATTTATAGAGGGCAGCAGCGAACAGCCATTCTCTTTCCACCCCCAGCTGAAATTCGTCGCCATAGAAACGGCTTTATCTTTTGTTCTCTTTAATGCTAGTTACCATTTAGGGGTGGATTGCAATAATACAACCATAATCTGGACACCAGTGGCGTAACAGACATTTGAATTTTAATATTAATAATTCAAAATTTGTTAGGAAATAGTTATATTTGATTAAGAATTTATAAACATAAATAAATAATTTCAAATATTCATGGCATAATTTGTGGCCCTAATTTTGGTATTAATTTATTCTAACATTACTATTTTTAATTGATAAATTAAATAATAATACTTTGGGTTATTTAAATGTTGAAAAATAATATAAAAGCTCAACACGTAATATTTATTAATACATATTACATAAAAATGCTTCTCAAATTCAATATACAACAAAAAATAACTATTTTGCAATTATATATTTTGATATACAAACAAAATTAAAATGGAAAACAAATATTTAGCAAGCGAATTCTTGAATACTGTAAACTTTGACTTTATAATGTAAAACATATCAAATAGTATTTAGGTCCGCCACTGTATTTTCACCCCTTGCGCTTTAGGTCCATGGGGTCGCATCTGTCACATTTTGGCGTGCGGGCATTTAACGTTTCTAACGCCGTGATTGCGGCTATATTAAAAGTTTATTTAATCGTGTAGCAAGTTTGGAAGCACCAGAAGAAAAATGTGTTTAAGTAAAAAGTGCAAACAACAGAAGTGAACAAATGTTTAAGTGATGAATTACATGCAAAACAATTCCGAAGATCGTTTATTTTATCAGCGCAAATCAATTGATTTAAGATACTCATCTTGGAATTAAAGTTTAACAATTAGGTAATAATATACTATTAACAAACAAAATTAAGTGCACGATAATGATATGAAGAAAAAAGTATGAATAATATTATTAATTTCTAATATGAAGTTATAAATGCTTTGAAAAGTGATTTAGATATATTATTTTTACGTATATCTATTAATATTCTACTAAATTATTGTAAGTAAAATAACAATACTAGTTGTTAATATTAGAAATAATTTATTTTTGTAAATAATTTTATTTATTTGAACATTTTATAATAATAATAATAATATTGGAAATCTAATATTGGTTCTAGTTAAATGAAGTGTATTTAAATTCTGTGGGACATAATAATAATAAATCGCGGTAAATAAAATGAAGTCATTTGAATGCGAATCATCTTCGGAAGGTGATGAGCCCTCGATTTACCCCATCTCGCGAGCGATAGCAGCACCCCCGCAGTGGTTACGCGGAAACGCCGCCCCCAGCTGGGGCTGGCCGCAATCGGTAATATTAAGTAAAATGCAAAGATGAGGCGGTAATTTAAATTCAAAATTTAAGGGAGCTTCGTCGAGTGCGGGTGGACCGAGTAGTTCTAATATGGAACCAGTGGGTTTTACACCCTTCGCCCATCATTCCAATGAGGAAAGTCAAATCCCAGGACGACGGACGCCCCTGGGAACAGTGGGACTCGGAGGATTTCAGTACCAAGGACCTCCGTCCGATGAAAATAACCCGGATCCTGCGGGACCACCGCTGAGCAGGTCAGAATTTAACCGTTCTAAAAGTGTAGCAATTTTTAATTGAGTTCAACTTTTAGGTCACCGCAGAATCGGACGATGCCTAATTCTCAGGTGGTGCAAGGTGGTAAAGGCAAGAACAGGCAGGGTAAATCAGTCCGCTTGAATATCAATGCCAGGGAAAGGAGGAGAATGCACGATCTGAACGATGCTCTCGACGAGCTGCGATCGGTAATACCGTACGCCCATTCACCGTCCGTTAGAAAGTTGTCCAAAATCGCAACACTTTTACTTGCAAAAAATTATATTCTAATGCAGGCGAATGCCTTGGAAGAAATGAAACGACTGATTGCTTATTTGCAAGGAACTGCTAGCACGGCTGCAATCGTCGCTCCTCCGGGTTTCGATCTTCAAGGCTTCCCTGCGGCCGCCAAATTTTTGCAGCAGCAGCAGGAGGAAGGCAGGAACGAAGGCAGTTCGAGCGCTTCTTCCGGCAATCCCCTCTAGCGCTAAATACTCACAAACATTTATTTTATACTACTCCAGACCTTATGCTAATTCCACACTATGCATGACATCAAACATAAATGGTGATACACTCCTGACTGTCATTTATGTTAACGCAACTCGTAGTGTGGTTTCTGCATTATACACTTAAATGTTCTTGAATGTTAACAACAAACATTCAAAGCAAATAATGTACAAAAATATTAACTAAATACTAATTCACGATTTGAATTTAAAACAGTCTTTTTCAAACTGAATTTTTCCAATCGTTTTCAAATTGGATCAGTTTCATTAGCTAAAAAGTCAATTTATTTACAAATAAATATTATTGTTTAAACGTTGATGAAAGAACAAAGGATGAATAAAAGATCAATTAATCTTTTTCATCCAAACTCATTAAGATTACTGTTTTAAAATATACTCTAGCAGTTAAATAAATTAACTCTCGACGAGCCGAAGTTTGAAAAGCACTGATTTTAAACATTCTCAAGAGATTTACTATATGAAAGTAGAGAGTATTTTTAGATGCAACAATTTTTCGTCCCTTTAAAACGTCGCTGCTGTGATTTGTCCAAGCAACGTTTACTTTATACCTATTCTAGTTGTAATTCTAGTCGATATTTTTATTATTTCACTGATAACGAATAATTAAAATACATAGCAATAAGCGAAGACGTCCTATTGGGTGTTTTCAAGATTTTTTTTTTTTTTGTTTCAAACGATTGTGCCAAACAAAGTAAAATATATAGCAATAAGTAATGTGTAGTAGAAATGTAAGTAGACGCAGTTTGTTAGGTTGTGGTTTATATATATGAAGAAAGAGGGAATTTTATCTAATTAAGATTTATATTTAAAAGAATTATTATGTATCTATTTATATTATTTTATTTTATTTCGAATGTAATAAAAAAATAATTTAATTTGATCTTTATTTTAGTTTGAAAATTAAAAAATTGCATTTTAAGTGATAAAAATAAATGCTAAAAAATAGTACACACTATTATTTTTTATACATAACTAAATCAAACTTTACACAGTCAAATATAAGTACGGTTATAGATCTTCCATTAGTCTAGAATATTAACGTCACTAATTTTATATAAGTTTTTTTTAATTCAAGTTTATATAAACATGTTCCTCTTTTCAAATGTTTAGTTACAAACTCCTTTCCCCAAGAAATCGATGCATGTACGTTTCAACTAATTTTGTTCTCGAGAACAGATATTTTATATAATTATTCAAATAAAATTACATTTTAATTAACATATACTTAATTAATTGTTCTGATTCTAATAATATAATTTTGAAAATTCATTTTTCTTCAAATAATATTTAATATTATATAATATTTAATTAAATTTAAATTATAGAAGGTAAATATAATTAATACAAATAATTTAAAAACGACAAAATCTTCTCCGACTTGCAATTTTCGGCAGCACCTTAGTTCATTATAGACTTAGATTATGCAACCAAATTATAACATTAATCAAATGTAACTAATTTAATAAATATATTTTATATTTATTATTTACCATCAAATACATTGAATTAATATAATTTCCATTATAAGAATACGATCTTTAGTTAACAAGATGCTTCTGACATCTATCTGTCATCAATGTAATATTGTCAAAAAAGCTAAATCATTATTTGGATACATTCATGGTTGTCACAGTAACAAAACGATGACTACAACGACTGCAACTGCATCAACACTTCTTAGAATGCAATAACAACTAGTGAACAACAGGCGTCGCGACGCAGCTTCTAATTGCTTAGGTAACACAAATACATACCAAATTTTGTAGTATTCATAGTTATAAATATATCTGACAATATTCTTTATAATAGCTGGTTCTTAATTGAAAATGTTCAGAAAAATGTATTTGATAACCTAACCTATCAAAATTTACGGTATTAATCAAACTTTTAAATTTTACAGTATTTATCAAACTTTTAAAATTTACTGTATTTGTATATTTCAGTTTTAAAATTTACGATATTTTTCTAGTTTTTGAAATTTACGGTATTTTTCAAGATTTTGAAATTTACGATATTTTATAAACTTTTAAAATTTAAACACTTTTTGTAAAAGATATTGTTAAAACTACAAAATATATCTCCGTAATACATAATGCAAGAAAGCATCTGCTATTTGATTTTTGATAATTTGAAAAAGTCAAGGATATTATAACAATTGCAACTAGTAACAAAAATTGCAAAAATTACTTGTGTTAATATTATCAGTTACTTTAAAATTATTCCGTAATATATAGATGTATAGATAAAACTTTCTGTTTAATAACCAGTAAAATGAAATACTTTGTAACAAATACAACATAATTAAATGCAAAGAAACTAAAATTTAGTATTTACAAATTTATATTTTTATCACTATTCTGTGCACGTAATAATTTAATTATGCGGTTTATTTAGATGGACTATCGTTATATCTATTCTCAACATTGATAAATTCATGCTTGTTGATGCTTTTTGTGAATGTATATACAAAATCAAGTAATAATCTGGCGAGGCTTTGGTGGCTGTGTGTATGTATGTGGGTTGGTGTGATGGAAGTGCAGTCCGGGTATGAGAGTGTGGCGTGAGGTTGGATCGCTGGAATGGGAAAATGAAGACGACGTCGTCGGCGGCGTTCGCTTGCCTAGGGTTGATGGGTGGTTTGGAGAAACCGTAGTGGGGAGCATCTCGCTCTCTCTCTCTCTCACTCCGGCGTGTTCCCTTCATCCCTCCTGGCCTCTTTGTTACTGCACGGAGTCCTCGAAAAGGACTCCAGCAGGTGTCCAGTGCTTATGCGCGAACCTCTGCAGGATCGGTAATCAGTATCAGATATGTACCATGCAGCCGGTGTCTTTAGTTCAGTCGCTTTCACGCTGCCGACAACGCCACATCCTCTGCAGAGCGACACCCACTGGGATCCCGAAGATCGGTGGGGGCGGCAGCGGCGGCGACCACGCACTCTTGAATAAAAGTAAGTTCCTTTCCTTTTTAGATCTCAACAACCTCACACGCACTCGACTCAAAATTAATAAAAACATCTACTAAAATAAAAAAAAATAAAATATTTAACACGTATTTCATACTCAAATAACAATAAACTTATAATATTTACATTTATTTTAAAAAAATATAATCTTTTATTGAACAAAATCTTGTAGTAATAAAATTAAATTATTCCACAGAAATAATTAAAATATAAAAATTTAAATATTTAACCAATTAACTTATTTTAAATAAATGTTATATAAATTCAATTTTCAAAGATAGATAACAGAAATGTATTATATTGATTGATATAAAAAATTATAATAATTATTCAAATATAAATCGATCTTATTTTATCATAATCTATTCGTCGAGTGCGTGTGCCAGTTTATTTTTTCAGATCTGTTCTCAGCTGATTGCATCGAAATTAAGTTATCGTTAAGTAATCTGCGTTACAGATAATAATAATAATAGCAATATGAAATAATTGCACACATTTCATTATCATATTTTATTTTACCGGTAAAAAATATTTATATAAATAACATTCAAATAAATATGAATTTAATACTTTTTCCAAAAATGTTTATCAATTATGTTAAAACAAATAATAAAAATAATTTTCAAATTCTGGACTGATGAAAGGTATTTTTTAAACATTTTTGTAATGAACGAATTGCTGGTACGCGGATTTTAAACATTTCCGACAGTTCGACGAACAAACACAAAAAATTGTTTATTTAATATGAAAGCTAGGTGTGAAATCTAAACAGAAAAATAATAATATCGGTTTTATTTGTAATTGTTTAATTGAGACGTTGAGCGGCGAATCAGTCAATAAAGTTAATTAATTAATAAAAATGGTAATTTCGGATCAATTATGATCGCTTAAACGTGCATTTATCAAATGCAATGTAAATATTTAACTTTATTCAATTAACACTTTTCGTTATTATTTCTGTACAAAGCGTTTTCGCTAATCGAATTTATTTATCTGTTTATCGAAAAATTTCCATGAGAATTAACGATATTATTTATTTTTATTTTTTGATGATTTTCGTACTTAATTTAGTTTATTTCTTTGTGGATGTTGTCAAATGTCTATGACGTATAACGTTCGTTCATGGACAAAAATAAAAGTAACAATTTTGAATAATTTGAATATTCGATTCCTCAAGGGAAAACATATTTCGTATACATACTAAACTGAAAAGCACGCCCACGCAAAACACTTGTCACGCGGCTTATGACAAGTCCTGATCTGGTTTATGCGCCTACGTTAAACATTTTTCCCTAGTTCTTCCCTAATTTATATTTTTTTACTCTCAACATAGTCTCAAGAAAATCAATAGTCTACGAACACAAAAACTGTGCGTTTTGCCGTTGATCAATAGTATTATATAATACGTTACTACTCACGTAACTCTTTCATAACAGATGGACATTCGGTTTAATAATAGGCACGAATTTTGAAGACAATCAACAAATGGCCGCAGAATTGGCGCATAAATCCTAAACACAATAACACAAAATTTCATTGCTCTTTCCCGATGAATTATAAACGCGCGTTCCAGTTTCATGTTCCTCCACCATATAAATCATGCTGTATCTGAGGTATTTTTAACTTAATTACTTTTTTTCTCAATAAATATGTAAAGTAATTACAATTAAATTAGCAAAAACATACTGAACATACTTACGTATTTAATAATATCGCGAAATCATGTTTAACTTTCGTCAAAATCGGATATCAAATTGACGTCCTGATTCGAGTATTTTTAAAATTTAGTTAAAAATATTTTTGCTTGTAATTTAGCAAGAAATGATAGAAAGGATTTTTACATTAATTAAAATATGCAAAACGTTGTAATTTCATTTACAGTACCAAATAGGAACAGAACACATTGCAGCTTTTATTTCTTCTTTTTTTTTCGCAAATAGAAACTGCATTAAAAATAATGAAGTTTTCTAAAAATGAGCTTAAAACAAGAGCGCGAATAAATATTCATGCAGTATGTCAATGTCGGCGGGGTTATGAATTATATTATTCGCGGCACATGAAACTGGGCGTCGCGGCGCTCCGACAAATAATCACCGTCGCGATGACGCGTCGTTTATCTACGGGCTTTTCGCGACTGTGAGATTGATTACATCCATGACAGAAATTATCGATAACTTAACGAACTTATTACAGTAGGGTTAGATGTTATTATATTAATTTTTGATACTTTTTGAGTAGAACGGATAGTACTGGAACTAACGTGTAAATACAGAATATTTTATATTTTACAGTTTCAAAAGTTAAGCAACTTGTAGAATACTTGAATTTGCAAAAGTTAAACAACGTATAAATCAAACACTGTATTATTGACTTTATTTTTCACAGATTATAAAAGTTAATTATTCCTGAATCATTTTAACACATTACCTTTTATTTTATGTTGCACGATAAGCTAACAGATAATATTTGAATGGATTATCCTTATGCCATATTCACATAATTTACTGAGATATCATGTAAAACAATGCTAATTTTTCGAATTACTATTTTTATGCTTATCAAACAATAAATTAATGTAAATATGAAATGCTTTTGTTTAAAATCTAGATACCTTTACTTTGAAACAAATTATATACGAAATATCGGTGTGTTGCCCCGGTAATAGATTGGTGTGAGCTGGGTGGAAAAGGGTTAACCAAATTATTGGCTCAATCTTCTCCCGTGTCAGCTACGCGAATAAACGTTCCAATCGCATCAGGAATTGATGCGGGGATGTTGGGATATGCGCCTTACACATGTATAATGATATTGTCGGCTTCATTTCGCTGAGTGTCATAAATACCTAATGCGAAACTTTCAGGAAGGAGGAAAACGGGAATAATAAAGAGCGGATGAAAAAAGAAATGAAACGAAACGAAGAACATTTCCTACCCCTATCTACGTGCGTGTATATGTGGCAGCGAAAACACGTTTTTTAAACTTCCTGCCCCCTACGGATGCCTTTCGGTATGTATTTTATTATTTATCCAAATGCTGCCGATCGGTTTTATTTATCCCTTCAAACTCCCACGAGATTCGCAGTTACTAAAAGCAACCCTCATCCAATTTTAATCAGTTAATAAATTATAAATTTCCTTTTAACACTATTTTAAGTGATTTATAGAATCCAATGATTTTCTATTTCTGTAGAATTTAATTATTATCAATATTTAAGAATAATTAAAATCTAAATTATTTACTAATTATCTTGAAATAGTAAAGTTTATGACATATTGTTTTTTAAATATTTAAGGTTAACAAATTAAAATAATAAAATAAGAATAAATATATTCAATTTAGAATAACGAAATTGTTATGTTATTCGATTTCAGCGTGGTATAAGGTAAATTGCAGATCAATTAAATTTAATAACCAGAAACACGGAGTGTTCAATTTTTCATGCGATCCTTATCAGAGTTTACCGTGTTCGTCGGCCAACGCTTGTATTTCATCGTGGATTTCCTCCGCAACCAACTTTCGATATTCGCAACGGATTTTATAGTTTAAAGGATCAAATTCCTTGCGCCAACAAAGCATGAACCACTTTCAAACTTGCTCTGCGAAGAGAAGCTGAATTTCCAATATTATTATAATTAATTTCCAAAACGTACGTCAAAAAACGACGTTGCAATTTGTATTGCGCGAAATCCGGAAGCGAACAGAGACGGTGAAATTCTTCAGAAGCACGTCGTTCGCATTTAATTATGGCAATTTCGCTGGGTTTCGTAATTGTTGTCTTGCGTTATGATGTATTGTAATACACGTAGCTCAAGATTGACGGGTGCATTTAATACGGCGATTATATAGTGGAAACTGCCGAGTTGCGTGACTCGTTTATGAAATTTCAAGTTAAAAGTTGAAAATCTAATGCCGAACAAAATGGGACTCTGAAACTGATCGAGTTTAGTTGCTTCGATGATTGGAAACAATTCCGTATGAACCAGGAAGCTTTCTCGCTCGCTCGCTCGCTCATTCTCCGACGCGAAAGCCGTCTTTCATTTACGACGAAGATTCTCCTTCCCACTTGCCAAAGCAGATTTTAAGAACAGGTTTCAAGTTTTACACACCAATTTACGAAAACCTACATCAAATTTATAATAGACTTTCAAAACTTGCATTTAGAAATAAGTGATAAATTTATTCAAACAAAATCCGACATATAAACACAAATCAGAAATTATATCTAAATTTAATATTGAAAAAACTAAATCATAAATAAGCTTGTTTTTGTGAGAATTATAGCCTAATACAACTAATAACTGGTTTTGGTTTTGAATTTATATAATTTTTAAAATCTTATACATTTCATTGAATCTTTTATTATATAAGAATATTAAAAGAATAACTACGTTAAGTTTTTGTATCTAAAAAGAACATCGTTGTTTATTTTTTATAATGACTTTTCTGCTTTCAGTAAAGAAGTGTTTTTATAATATTAATTAAAACAGTGTATAAAGTTGGCTGGCGCAAAGAGTAGACGTAAGTGCATTATCAGTGAGTACAAAACTTGCACAAAGGGCAACGAAACAGGTGAAGAAGGCTGAGGGAAGAAGAAAAAAGTTTGAAGGGGGAGGAAACAGGGAGCTGTTTCGATTGGTGCTTAATTAATGTAATTAGTGCGGATCAAATTGCATAGCTATAGTTGGTGGAGGGTTTGGTTGGGATGCGCGCATATCTAGCTCGATATTGCAGTTTCAATTTTTAATGATTCCCAGATATTAGTGCATCGGATGTTGCAATGCATCGATCGCAATTATGCAATTGTCAGTAATGCAAGGCACGCGTGCGAATGATTTGATATACGGAGTTCGGTAGCGGCCTGTAATTAATGCCCGCGGAATGTCAGTCAATTATTAATGTGCGATTCGTCGCGACGCCGCAGATAGAATTTTCAGCGGATCAGCTGAAAAATATGTTAATCTCTGCACTAAACACCAGCAATTTCATGCAAAAACCCAACATTCATTTTTACTAAATATATTATTAGAGAAAATCTACAAATATTCAACTACAATGTCTTCTTAACTAAACAACTTATACTTTTATTTCACTTAGCTCCACAAATTTTGAAAAGTATTGCTCTTAATATATCTAATGATTGATGAACGTTGAAATTTCGGTGCTTCATAAATTCGAAATTTAATTATTTTGCAATTTTATCAGCACATTTATTTACAATAATTATTAACAAAATAACATTTATCAATCATTTGTGTGGATACACCACTGCTATGAAAAAATACATTTTATACAGGATTCCAAAATTCCGCTAAAGAATATTTATTTTGGTTGACAGTTGACATTTTCATCTGTCAGTTCAGTCAATGACTTTAGAAAATAGAGAAGTATGTGGATGTATAAAATATTATCAAGAAATACTTTTAAAACTAAGTATTTCTTGATAATATTATAGTAATATTTATGCATTTTTTTTAAATTAAGAATTGTAAATAGAAAATTATGGTATATATTTTCAATCAGATATTATAATATCAAAGTATGTAATCAACCTGTTCGCACTTGCTACCAATCTATAAATGAGACTTTACAATACAAACATTATCAATGTCAACATTGACATTGATTGGTGACACAATAACGTTTATCTAATCATGAACTGTAATTATTAATTACAACTCGTATATTTAAAGACAGTTTTAAAATGTACATTTAATTTATAAAAACATTTTTTATAATATAATATATTGTTACCATATCTATAATATGTATGTTTTGATTTTTATAAATATAATTGGCTATAGATATTCCTCTTATTTTTAGAATATATTATTTAAAACAAAAATTGAAATTATTCAAAATTGTAAATAGCTTAATACACAAAAATATAGAGATTTCATTTTTGTATGAATTAAAGGATCAAATTATTTATATTTTCAGGTTATACTTTATGTTGCGTAATTACGAAGCAGCGTTAATCAAGATCTTACTGTATGCATGATTCGATTTGATGCTTCAATCTGCATATAAGTGATCAACCTGTTCACCAAGCAACCCGAAATTTAGATGTATTTTCCAGTAATTTATGCGACACTTAACAATATTACTTCAGCGCCGCTGCCGCAGCTTATTCGTTGCCGCCACCGCCGTATCCTCTGCACAATCGCATCGTTTGCCGTTGAATATGGCTGCAATATATATTCCGTCTATACGTGAAATCAATGTGTTCAGTTGGTTGCCGTGGCGACGGCCTGCGTCGTCTGGGTAACTGCATAGACGCCGCGGCGCTCCTCCCAACGCTCCAATCGCGGTCCATCGATATTTTCCGGTTGTTTACGGCCGATCCACGATCTCCCTTTTTTTTTGTTTTCTCTATTACAATTATTATTATTATTATTCCTCGCAATTATTTCTCCCTGACCCGATTACCACACTTTTTGTTCGACGTCGCTTTTCGCTCACGCCGTCTTCCATAAGTCAAGTTTGCATGACGAGCGTATCCAATTTGGCGAAATCAAATTGGCCGCCAAAAATATTGCTCCACCTTCCTCATCCATAAAAAAAACAATAATCACACACGTGATAATCATAATGCAGAGGTCCTCAAAAGCTGTTCAAATACTTGTATTCCATATCGATCCAATTTATCTATATGAAACTATAAAAGCCAGTTCTACGTTAAAATGTCCTTAATTAATCGATTGTAAACTGTTTGATCATTAATAATTATTTCATAAAGTTTTTTTTTTTCAAAATAACGTCAACCGCAACATGTAGAGAATTGCAGTATTATGTAAATATTTATAATAAGCTCACCAAAACGTAGATTCGAATTGCTACCAATATGGACTACGTAAATCGCGAATAACAAACACGCCATCTATATAATTTTCATTGTACTAAAAATTCATAAATTATACAATAAAATAATTTTACGCTCTCACTATATATTTTATGTATCCGTAAGAAAAACTAATAATTGATTGTATAAAATGCAGATTTTATTTATAAAAGATATTTTTTTAAAAGTATTTATTTAAAACATTCTGTAAATGTATTGGTTAAATCAAAGATTATGTAATCAATCATTCTTATAAATATATCAATTTTCGTCATCTTAGTTTTAAATTCATTTAATTCTGGTTGAAGATCAGCGTGGTGCGTTACGTAATGGTGCTGTCTGTTTGCAATTCCGATTCACTTTAAAACAATATCCAGCGGAACAATTTTACGCAGAATAAAACCGTTCGAAATATTAACAGGCGTTCCGAATTGAATGGGGATTGTAACACGAGCGTGTAATAAATTCAAATTAACAGATTTATATCGACGCTAAATGCACGGCTATCATCGGCAACATCACACACTTTATTGTGCTTTTTGCATTTTTGTTTTGTTTAAACTGTTCTGCTAACATTCAATTTCCGAATCAGATTTATGGTTTTTTTATTTAATTGTACGAATACACCAATTTATTTGTTTTATGCATTTCTATTGACTCGTGTAAAGTCACCTACACACTTTGCAAATTAACTTGTCAATTATTATTGTACAAATACTTGTTACTTGACAATTAAATTTGTTTTAAATACAAATACATTTTTGACCTCAGGCTTTCCGAACAATTATTTTGTCAATAAATATGGAAAGTGACTAATGAAAATATTTGCTTTGCAGCTAACTGTACTTCAAATATCTTTATAGAAAATCTACTTA
Organism: Nicrophorus investigator; assembly: GCA_963457615.1. NCBI lineage: Eukaryota > Metazoa > Arthropoda > Insecta > Coleoptera > Silphidae > Nicrophorus > Nicrophorus investigator. Next base: position 2,759,040 of record OY735140.1, read on the forward strand.
GCGATAGAAATATGTTTATTGGGTGAGCTAAAACGGGATAATGCTGTAAGAGACATTAACGACTACCGTAATAAACGTTAAAGCATTAACCGATTATATAAGACTTATTTTGATATACATCTTTCTAATAACAGGTAATCCGCGTTTTTTTTTTGTAATGTTTAAGAATTTTTAAAGATATATAATATTAATAAATAAATAAATTTATTTATTTATTATTATTGTTCTAATAAACTCACCAAAAAATATTATTGTATATTTGTTCTTTTATTATAATATATATTTAGTAAGTAGAACTATAGAATGCTGTATTCCGGATTCTAACGATCCTCTTGAGTTCGCCTGAAACCCCGGTTTTCGTTGGACCACTTCCCGTTGGAAGTCCCTTGAGATCCTAAGAAGTACGAACTGAGAAAATAAAAAAGAAGCGACTCGAAATCTTCACGAAAAGCGAACGGTGAAGAAACGAAATAAAAGGAGTGACGCAATTAATTTTAATTGAAATATATGCGCGGAAGGAAATAAAATGAAGCGAAACCGATTTACAATCCAGTTATAATAATAAATGTAGGTTATTTCAATAAATGTATTCATAATTCAATCGAAAATATAAAAATAATATCAATAATAATGTACATTACATTTTTGTTTGCGAATCCAATTGCAAATATGTTTCGCGTCGCGTAATTAGTTTCGATGCGAACTTCGCGCGAACATTTTCATATAGGTTTTAAACAACATACAAATGTCATGAATAAAATTACCGCAAGTTTAAATTAAAATTTTGAAAATCCCTGAGGAAATACTGATGCTTCTGAATATCGGATGTTCCAGTTAATTGCTACATTGAGTTTGGACTCGCATGAAAGCCTTTAGATTTCTGGATATTCCTTTGAATGTCAACTTTCTTCATACTCTTAGTTCGGAATCCAAACATTATTACATTTCTGAGAATTTTACCAATATTATTATAGTGGATATAATTTTAATTAAAATTATTCAGATTTGAAATTTGGTTTTCAGGAAAAGCGACTTCAAATAACTATTTATCAATAATTACTTGCAAAAAAAATATTTCGAATTTATTACCAATAATAATAACAAATATTTTATTACTTTATAATAACATTAATAATGTTTGTTTTTTTTTTTCGAAAATCTTAGCAAAGGTCAATTTTAAACATGATAAAACGATTTTTGAGAAAAACCTCGTATTGTTTTTCGTAATGTAGTAATGCGATTAGAAAATAATAAATTATATTTCCATTAATAATATTTTTGAAAAATTAGATGTTTTTGAACTTGACCATTTGTTATTACGTCAGCGGTAATTTTGATGTGATGCAACTGTAGCAATTTCAGTGTTATAATAATTGGTACCAATAGTAATTTAATGTAAACTTAGCTTAATCATATTATGAATAATTGTTGTTACTTTTTTTTGAACTTGAATAGGTCAAGAGTTGAAATGTTAAGTGTTTTACAGATCTGCGAATCTCTGAGTAAAGCGTCGCGACGCACGTGAGCGACGTAAATCTTTTGCGGTAGGTCGCGGAGACGCGCGTCCCGATGCCAGGCGTCGCGCTTCCCTATTCGGACGATGCACATGATATCGGTATTCGGGTAAATAATTCATGGACGGATTTGTTTTCAATTCGCATCTATAATTCATGCGGACATTGCATATTCAGAGAATCCAAACGGTCGTCCATCAATTAATTAAACGGTATTTAATCATTGATTGATGTTGCGGCGCAACCGTGCCGCTAACTTTCCAGACGAAAGACAAAAATCAGTACTACCTGTTAAAACACCTGTAGGAAGCGGAAACCGACGTTGCCTTCAAAGCAACAACCCTCTTCTTCCTCGCCACAACCCCGACCGTGGGGCATTAATCTTAATTATGTCTAATTGGAGGATATCAGCGGAAGAATAAACAGGTTCCTGATAACTTCTTATAGTGTTGATTGTGTATCGACGCCAGGATTCGTGCGGTGCCGACATCCTCCGCGCATTTCCGCTTTACAAATTATTGATCCTAGAGAACCTTTGTATATATATATATATAAATGTATGTATATGTATATTATATATAATACTTTTCGAAACGAAGATTTTGTCAGCAAAAGATGCTGAAAAGTTGTTCCAAATATAATTTAAACCATAATCAAAGGTATTTACTTCACCTCTAATTGTTTTATACTAAATATATATTTATTCAAAGCAATAGAAAATGAACCTTTGCATCATATGCTAGATTCAAAGACAAAGACTTAATTAAACCCATTACGTTTAACGTTCCTTGAACTACGAGTTTGTATTTATAGTTTCCGAACATCCAAGATCAAGGTGAAAAGTAAGTTAACACAATTTCAATGTAAATTGTGCTTGATGTTGATTTTAAGGTATAATTTATATAGGTGAAGTTACAGGAATTTATTTTACATGGCCACAATTGAAGCCTTTTTGCTCTAATTATACTCTGAGTACGGTCGTTCACATGGAACGTATTGTATAATAGATGGGATTTCGAGGCTGCGGTGCGGCAGACGGGTTATCGATAGGCGTTTGCGCATTAGCTAAAATCATTCAAAATTTTACCAGCCTATCACTAAATTAGTGGATTAATGGTTCGACTGCAGAAGCACAAAACTAATAACTATCCAATTAATATTTAATTGATTTCATACCTATTGACATGCACCTGCAAATAATTAGTTATGAATTGAAATACCTAAATCATTATTACTAGGTGTAACAATTTCAAAATTCGAGTAAAGCGGCTTAAATCTAATAATTATCTTATTGACTTTTAATAATTCGGTTAAAAGTTTCGTGGTTTTCAGCAAAAAAGGATGAAAATTTCCTAACAATTAATTTTAAATCGAGTTTGGAATACTTATACGCAGCTACTGCAAATACAAAGGTGTATTCAGCAGGATTTCAATTGTTCCATTTCAATTGCAAGTTATAAAAAAAAAAGCAAACCAACTAGTACAGATAATGGGACATAAATCTGGATTTTGTGCGATTTTAATGGTGTATGGAAACCGGAAATGAAACCGATTACGTTTCGGGAGGCGCGTGCACACGTGTAAAAAGGTAGTATAGAAATGTAGAGTAGTACCATTCGTCCCATCGTTCGAACGCCCACGCGTCCCCATCCGCCGCCCACACGCAAACCCTATGCCAACAGGCTCTAATCCTGCGGTAGCATCGATCCTGCGAACCTCTGAACAAGAATATACACACATAGCATGAGCTGAATGCGAAATTCAATTTGGCTCGCGTGACATTTGCCTAATGACATATATTTTTAGGCACCCCCGAAGTTATTCTTGAACGTAAATCGTCGAGCGTAACACGCGGAAAATCACGGTATCGTTCATCCCCCACAACCGCAAAGGATACAATCAAATCTGTATTATTATATTGTTGAGTCTATTTAATATATGAAAATATAAAACGAAAAACGACATTTATCTTGATCAAAAAGTTTGAGAGTCCGAAGAAGTTTCAGCCGTTGATTTATGTATAAGCACTGAATGTGAAGTTTCAAAGAGATAAATCTATTTAAAATTGATTATATAGATTATATTATAAAAATTAAATCATTAAATATATTTGTTACACTTTAAGTTTAATTTCCAATTTCTCAAAGTATTTATGAACTATTAAGCGCTATAAAATAAGTAAATAATGTGCGTATAATATTCACGTATTTAGGTAAGAAATACCAATACTAGCAGAAATTCGTTCCTGAATGATAAACACTAGTTATACGAGTATTTAGTTAAACCAATAAAATAGTTTCGTTTACTTCCTAAGCTTTGAAGTGGACATGATAGAAATTAATTAATCCGGTCAGCTCGTAATTGCTGCGAAGGGTTCGGGTTCACCCTAAAAACCGGATGGAAAGTTTTTAATGGTGAAAATGTTTGTTGGTTGTCCTCACGCTGCATAAATAAGTCTTTTTGATATATCCCCCGCACGCAGTATTTTGATGTTTCAAGTCTCGGTACAGACCAACTCTCAACCTCCCTCCACACTCCGGCAGCATTCACTCATCTTTCTTCCTTCATGTTTTCTTTTTATTTCGTTTCATCACTCGCCCGCCCGCCTCTTCCATTATTGCAATTTGAAAATGAGGGGCAGGGGGGTGGTTGGAGGGTGAAAAGAGGGCGAGATGAGGAGAAACGGCGGTTCTGCTGCACAACAGTGGAATTCTCATTCTGTTTGTACATTCGCCGGGGCCAAAAAGTGCAAAACAAAACGCGTTATTCGGGCGTACGGTGAAATGAACTCGCGCGCGCACAAAACCCAGAAAGGAAGAAGGGAATAGAGCAAAATAGAGGAGACCTGGTGGGAGTTGGTCTGCATGGACGTGCGGGAGCAAGAGAGACGCATATAGCAACAGACGTCGCGACGCCGAATCGATGCGACGCCGATCCGGTGGCGCCATCTGTCGACGGATCGCGCGATCCTCTCCGAAAATAATTAATGACGCGAACGTAATTTAATTAAAACAATCCTTTTAATTAATTCGAGTATTTTCATTGAAATCGAAAAACTGCAGCAAGAGGTTAGCGTTAAGTTTTAATGAAAATCGCTTCGCTTCGGTTATTAACGTTATTAAATTCGAGTGGCGCCAGCTTAATTCCGACATCAAAAACTGAGCGAAGCGCGCACATTTTGAATAATCCACACATAAACTAATTAATTACCTCTTTAACGTTGATTACAGTTAATCATTATTTTCATCTCTATATTGATTAATTTCCTTCATATTTAACGTTGAACGACGGCTGAAATTTCATAATTTTCATGATTGTACGTTTCTTATGCAACGATCCGTTGGCTCGATGCCAGAACTGGGGCCTTGTTGGTTCTGCTGATAATAATAATAATAAATTGATTTTGGTTACCATAAATCATTCTGGTTGTCTGCAAAACATTGCAAACAATATCTTGACGCGATAACAACGCGAACGCTATCGGCTGTATTCTAATTTATTGTTTAATAATTAAGTATGCGATAAAGTGTACTTATAAAATTAACAATGAGAAGCGTTCTTTAATTTTAATTCAAAATCTAAGTTTTCCTTTCGATTTGTCTGGAACGACGTTGAAAACTTATCGTTGAAACCGAGTGATAACGTGTTATTCACTCGCTATTTGTTTATAACAAAGTTCGCCGTAAAAATAATCTATTTATAAATTTAAATCGACGATATATTTTCCTCATAAGCATCCCAATCGCAACTGCACTGTTTTGACCAGTAAATTTTCATTAGGAGAGATGTGCTTAAAAACTTGTCCAAGTATGGATTTGTGGGTCATATGCTTTATCGATGTTTCCTTTGGAGCTAACGCTATAGCAGGGAATAGCCTAATGGAAGCCCCAAGGAATATACAGTTCTATGTCTCATGTTTGATTTTCGTTACGAAATAATATAAGTATTAGTTTATTTTTAAATAATAATTTTATACTTGCAAGCAGGTAATGTATATATAAATATATATTATTAAACAAATAAAAGCGATTTTTAGTGACTAAAAATGTGCTTGTCATGGAATATTTTATAGAAAACTTTGTCAGTTGTTATACAAGATTAAGAAAGTATTTGTTTCTTCATAATATAATGTTTTAATCAATAACTCAAAGTTTTATGTAAAAGTAAAACTTCTGTTATTTGGTGTATATATATTTTATTTGAAATTGCGAGCACGAGTACCTGTTTTAAATAAAAGGAGGAAAGATCAAAGAACCGTTATTTCGTTGAAAACTTTCAGTCCGTATACATATATATATATATATATATCTCTGTGTGTATATATATATATGTATATAAAGTGTAGTGCATAGAGTAAGAGGCAATTTAAAGTAGCGAAATCGTCGTTAGTGCATCCAACCGTGATATCATACGCCATTATAATAGCGTTCCACGCTACGGCTCGATTAAGAAAATATAAAAATCTTCAGGTACATCGCTAACTCATTATCAATTAAATGAGATACAGATAAGATGACTATAAAAAAAAAACATTACATTAAGATTTGTTGTGATTCGGTGACATATTCTACATATTTTTGCAAAATCATAATTTATTACTTTAAATCTGAATAAAACAGCGTTAGAGTTTACCTTTTTCTTTCTACCTGATATAACATTCTTAACAAAGTATACAAGGGTATAAAAAAGAAAGTGCGTTCAAATCTCAGTTATCTACCAAAATGTCCTTGGAAATACTTTTAAGAATTCCTTAGAAATGGTATATAATTATAGTTTTAATTTTAATAGTTATAAAATTTATTTTTAAAGTTTTTTTTCGATTTTTTATTTAATTGGTAAAATTGTTATAATTATTCTTAAAAACTTAAAACAAAAATTAGTTGTTTCTAATAAGAATTTATATAGTTTTATTTTTGTATTAATATTCACATACTCCAGCTAAAGTTCATAACCGGTTTTCATCTACGTTTCTATTGGAATTTACTACATTTTCATCTGTTAGTAGTGTTAACAAGATAATAATAACATCTAGAAAAAAAAAATAAGTTGAAATGTTGCAATACATTTATTTTGTAAATAAATAATATAGTAAAGCTTGAAATGTTTAATCCTTGGCAGCCCATTCGTAACGTTCTCCAAGATACATCTTTTTTTTAATCAAAGTAGGAAAGTAAGTACTGTTTAATTTAGGTTTTTTCTATATTATTTTATATTACTATACTTAGAGTTGTTTATTATTTTGCAGACATTAAGTAATGTATATTTATAAGAAAAAAAGACTTTATTTTTTATATAATAACTTTAATATGAAATGAATAAAATAATAATTATATTTATTAGAAACATCGTTTTCATTCAATAGACGATTAGATTATATTTATTAAAGAAATGTTGTATTAAGAATGTGTTGCATTTAAAAAGTTACAAAAAAATAATAAGGACTATTCAGGATTTGTATTCTGTGTTTTCTTCAAGATTATTTCCAACTATTTAATACCGTTCTTATTAATTTATACCAAGTGAATGCATACAAAAAAGAAAGCATGGTACGGTAGAAAGCGTCAGTTACAAGAATTGTATGGTTACTGGCATTCATCCTTAGACGAATTGGGGGAGTTGTGTGATCCTGTTAGTGCATTTGATTATGTGAACTATGAAGATTATGGTTTATTTTTGAATTTGTGTTTGTGGGTAAATAACCAAAGGCGGTAATACCTGCCCGGCTACCCCTTGAAGCGGTTATGATTGCGGGGGAGGAGATCGACGGTTAAAGTTGGCGCACCTCCGTCTCCCATTTGACTTTAAATGGGGAACATTGGGCGCGCTAGAAGACCGTGCACATCTCTAAAATACATTCCTCGTCTGGTTTGTACGTCATGTGGAATAGCTGGAGGTGCGCACACTCGACGGCCAACAGGCTCCTCTCGCTCACACTGCGAGTTTACAAACCTAATCCGTTGCTGAGTATAGACTTGTAGGGCACCACTAGTACAATGAACTGTAGTATATTTCAATAGAATACTTCAGGAGATCGAGAGAAAGAAAGGAAGACAGAAAAGGATATCAAGAGAAGAACTACGAAAAAAAAAACGAGAGGAAGAAGCAATAACAAAAACTATATTTATTTAAATTTTTGCTCGGGACTTGAAGACTTCGCAGCCAGTGAGAATTTATCTGCAAATTTAGCTTTTATTGTTTACTACTGAATCACTTTATCCTCATTTTGTTTTAGTTCGTCTTTTGATTATCTCTTTTTAATCCTGCCTCTTTTTTTTTTCGCTGCTTTTGTTTTAATCAAGACTTGTGCGATACGTATATTACACAATCGGCCCGGACTGATAGCGCGAATGTATTCGAAGAGATATCGCGAGCGATATTTATTTTTAAGTGCGACTGCGGGAGTAGCCTGGACAAAAGGATTCGCCTGATCCCTGTGATTGGAAGAAAAAGGACCTGACATCGCATCTTATCGGATATCAATTGGATAAGGTAAACAAGCAACTATAAGTTTATATAACTTGAATAGTTTGATAGAAACAGACAGTGTACTGTTGGATGTAGGTGGGTGTGTGGATGTTTTTCGTTTTCTTTTCGGTGTCGAGTTGAAGGATTTTCGTTATTTCTAGCCGAGCCGGATTGTGACTCTTGAGTGTTGAAAGTTGCACACACTCGAAGCAGATTTTACATTCTATTCCGCGCTAATTCCAACCGTAATGAACGTTTGCATAAGACGACGTCCGCGGATCGCTTACGTTGGCTAGGAAATTGATAATATAACTCTCGTTTTATTTTATTTATTTTTTTCTGCCACGGTATAGATCCTCCACATTTATAGCAGTTTACTAAACTCTGTAACGCGTCAACAGGTTTCCGGCGTTGTTTTTTATTTTATGTGTGACACGCACACCGTTTCGCCACCCCTTTTATATACACATATTATTTTACCAATCTCTTCACATCTAATTTATAAGTTTATATACGTCCTCTTTAGTATACTCAATTTTGCCAATATGAAATATGCATAAACTGTAATCCAATATTTATAACCTACGACCATAAATACACTTTTCAAAATAAATACCTTCTATTCATAGAGTTTCACTTGATTCAAATAGATCAACTTGCAAATTTCTATCCTATAACATATTCAACATTTACGTAACGAATGTATAAATATATTTTTTTATAATAAAAATAACTTTGAATCTTCGAAATACTTTTCTCTTTTAAAAGCAGAATTTTTATATTGTGGAAAATACATATTATATCGTAACTATTAACTTCATTGCATTATTACGAAACATAAATAAAAATATTTTGAAAATTTGTTTTAAATAATAATATCAAAATCTAGTTTTTATAGAATAAAAATCAACAATTTTCAAAGTATATATTTACTTAAATAAATAGTAGTTAAACACTTTCTCTAGTGCAAATATGTGAAAACCATATATATTTAATTTAATAAAATCTATTTGCAAAAATGTGTTTCTACTGAAGATTAATATATTTTAGCAATTCATTTGAGGAATGCATAATAACATTTCTGTTCCTAATTGTAAATAGTTCATGTTAGTTTGTTTTAATTTTTTGATAGGTTTACCGGTTAATAAACAAATCTACGGAAACATTTATAGTTCACACCAGTATGCTAATTTGCACAATCACATGCCATTATTAGTTGTGTGTTGGCAACACGAGCTGCAGTTGTTTTACCAAAAATAGTTAGCAATAATATTCTGCACATATTTTTATACTCGAAATATATAAAATTAATTATTTTCTAAAATTGAAAATAAAATGCCATTAAAACTATTATACAACAATAACAAACCTATATTGTTGAATATTAATTAGTTTTTTGAATTGTTTTTCAAGAATAATGTATTATTACATAAGTGAGTTGGTCACGACAGAAAATATGTTGTGGATTAATTGTATGTAACCTCAATAGACGAGACGAAAATAGAGTTGTTTCAAAAATAAAATTAACATTTGCTAAAGAATTATTAAAAACTGAATTTAAAAGATTTAAAGCAGAATTTTTATGTCTAAAAAAATGGGCTCCAAAACTTTTGTTATATAATTCTTAATAACGGTGCGTTTATTGTTTGTGTTAAGTGAATGCACCGGAAAATACAAGATAATAATGTTTGAAATTTTATTATTTATAAGTAACCGGGTTTGTATTTTGATAAGGAAAGTACATAGACCATAAAAACTTGATGCTGAAAGAGGCTTATTCATTATATTCTTATTCTGCTCTCGGAGGGGTCATGTATGGTTTAATTATGTTTGATTTTGGGACAAAATCAATACAGTTCGACAATTGAATGTGTCAGTTCCCCCACACCCAAACATGACTATCTTGCAACAACCAGAGGGGTGCTACTACAATAGATGAACTATATTTGTAGTGAAATATTACTACACGAATATTTCGAGAAAAAATTGTAATTTTATTGTTTTATATATATAAATAATCAATTTTCTCTTTTAATACATGATAAGCTGATATCTGTAATTATTTTATCTATAAGTACCTAAATGACATTCAATAAAAAAAAAATGCAAATTTGAAAGTTAATATTACGATTTTAATGCAGTTTACACGAAAATGTCATATTCCTTATTAACAGTGAACGTGCATAAGATTGAATATAACTTAAGTAAATGAACAAATTTGAAATTCAAATTTTATACTGATTATAATCATTACTCGATACTGCCCCAAGTGTGTGACTCTGTTATTAAAACGTGTGCCAAGCAATTGGTATTTCGATTTCTTTGGCAATACACATTTAAAAATATATATTGCAAGACGCATCATGCAAATGCGCTAATCAACGGAATTATTTCGTTTTATTTTATTTTGAGGTGCTCGAAGACGAAGAACTCGTAATTAAAATGAGGGAGAAGCGGTGGAGACGCGAACAATATTTATTTAGTTTACCAACGGACGAGTCTCCAATCAACGTCGAATAAATATTTTCGACGAGTTTGCTTTTAATCTTTTAATAACTGAAATTGGTTTCCTGCGAGAACGGATTTGTTCGTAAATTGGTGAATTGGATTTTTCCATGAGAAATACAGTTCTAAATTTGTTAATAAATACAAACTATTTTGTTTAATTTAGCTTTAATTTAAATTATTATAATAATGTAAATTTATTAAACCTTGAATTTTGGAGATTACGTATTGTTTTTAAGAAATATTTTAGTATTGCCCGGAAATTTATTTTTGTAGATTTAAAAAATAATTAACTAAATTCTTCTTTAATTCATTGTTAGTGAGCTGCAACGTTGTATGTTGTGAAAGTTGCTACAGAATATTAATACAGTAAGGCTTCGTTATTCTCGAGGCTCGTAAGAAATAATATATTGTTAATCTTGTGCAAGACATTTAAAAATGTAATTGTAAATGCACAAGTGGCGCGCGTTTCTGTAGTGTGGAAAGAACCTAAATAGCGATGACTCGTTATCATAATGTGTAGAGTCTTGTCGTTGGGAACGAGGCAAACTTGAATGATTCAAATTAAGACGCAGAAGGATGATGATAGCATCACGGATAACTAAATACCAAAACAAACTCTATAAGCCGAAAACCATTTTTCCGTCCACAGTGACATACTAACTCGCATTATGCAAAACAACCTTGAAATAAATTATTGTTATTACTAAACGGTGAGCAGCGAGCAGATCGCAGCTGCACCCGAAATTTTTAGCATCAACGTGAAAACATTGGATGTGCGATTTGAAAATCGAAAGTTTGTGTGGGGAAATTTAAAAAATGGAAATGCCGTGCCCGAGTGTTTCGAACAGCAACGGAGACAAATTTTAAATATAAAACGCGTTTAACCTTGCGAAGCAGCTTGCTGTAACCTTCGTCAGAGCGTAGCTGCTGCCTTCCCATGTATTCAAAACGTGTTTCGAATTGCGAAAAATACATGTTTAATCCGAAAAATTAGTTACTAATGCAACCCGATTTTGATCCAGCTTATCCCAGAATAGATTAGCTTTTTGATGGTTACACCCATATTTCGGTGGGGGCGACTCACGCACGCGTCCCGTAAGCCATTTGAAAACTGAGCAAAAGTATTTCGAAAGTATAGCTATAAAAATTGTAAACATGCACACCTATAAAGGGATGTGTAGGTCGAAGAACGACGATTTTCCGGAGATTAGTATCAATTATTGAACGGATTGAGGCGGCGCGTGTTGGCCTTAATTAACAAAAGTTTCATCATAAATAAAGTGAAAATGGCGTGGAAAGCGGGCGAAGAGATGTAGCACGAAAGCATTAAGAATGCAAAGAATATAATAGTAATAATAATGAAATATTGCTATAATTGTTGAAAAAAAAAACTTTGTCGCGAACTGACGGGCTAACTTGACGTCAGGACATTTTAATGTAAAAATAGTGCATAATCCTTGTATGAGTAATAGAGAATGCTCCGAAGCCCCCGCTTTTGCTTCGATTGGCAAGTAAGAATTGGAAACAGTTACGTTTTGCGCGTACTCAGTCCGTACGTCCGTGCGCTTTCGTCCGGGTTTAATTGAAATCGCGAGTGCCGTGGAATCCATGTGATTTATCAGTTTGTTATTTGCGTCTTGAATCAAAATAACGCACACACTCGCTATACGCAACGAGCCGTATTATTTGAACTTTTCTCCGATGATCTTTTGACTAGAGCAGACGCAATAATCATGGCTCCTGCAACTAGCAAGTACATTAACGGCTTTTTCCGAGCGATTCCTTAATTTCGGTTCTCTTGTATTTTGCAGATCAAGATGTCCGTGGAAAGTACTTCGGCGCTAACTAGTCAAGAGGAAACAGAGATGGGCGGAACCAATTCGAAGGACCAAAATGTGGACGAACTACCGTCATCGACATCATCTTCATCACCATCAATATCGGACGGATTGTTGGGCGTTGTTAAGTCAGTTTTTCTCGAGTCCCCATCGAGTTCGAATGAACGAAGCAGCGACTACGGTGATTCCAATTTATACACGGAGCAACAAACGAACGAAGCAGTTGCTAGTTGCGATACCAATGATGGCGAGGACTCCGCCACAGAGTCGCTTCCGACTGTGGAGGAATTAACGGAGGAGCCGCACGATAGGTCAGACGGGTCAGACTCCGGTTTGGGATCGGAGCTGTGCGACGAAAGGGCCGTCGTTACCACAACGAGTACAACGGTTATGGGCGAGAGCGACAGCGACACGTCGTTCCTAGATAGGATTCACGAGAGCTCGACGGCGGACTTTGAAATCCTCACGACAAATTACCAAGATCCCAAGTCGAGCGGCGGCGAAGTTTTGGAGCACAGCGACATTAAGGTAATTGGTGCTATATTGGAGGAAGCTCAAAAAGAAACGAACTCGAACGGCGATGTTGAGCCTAAGAGAAGCAGTCTCAAGAGGAAATTCGATGAGATTGAGGTGGAGCCTGAAGAGATGAGTTTGGAGCCGAATCTAAAGAAGAAGAAAGGTATTACTTTTGCGGGCGTCACCGTTTATTATTTTCCAAGGGCACAAGGATTCACCTGCGTACCGAGTCAGGGTGGTAGCACCTTGGGCATGGGTCCTCAACATTCGCACACGAAGAAGTTTTCCTTAACGGAACACGCCGTGGAGCAACGTAGGTTGCATCGGCAGCTGCTGCAGCAGTTGAGAATGGAAAGGCAAGTGGCGAGTAACACGGTTTCCTCGAGCGATGACAGCGATAGCGAGGAGGAACCCAGCGATGCCTCCGAATCAGAACTGGACTTGGAAAACTATTACTTCCTGCAGCCAGTTCCGACGCGTCAGAGACGGGCTTTGCTGCGGGCTGCCGGAGTTAGGAAAATTGATTCGTTGGAGAAGGACGAGTGCCGCGATATCAGGACATCCAGGGAGTTCTGTGGATGCGGTTGCAAGGGATATTGCGATCCGGATACGTGCTCCTGCAGTCAGGCAGGGATAAAGTGTCAAGTTGACAGACTGAATTTCCCATGCGGATGTTCACGCGATAATTGCGGTAATTCCAGCGGGCGGATTGAGTTTAATCCTGTTAGGGTACGCACACATTTTATACATACGCTGATGCGTTTAGAGTTAGAGAAGAAGCAGAAGTCTGAGGAGGAGGTGGCCGATAAGAAGTGGATGGAAAACGAGCGGTTGACTTATAAGAAGGAGGATGGTCCGACGAAGACGACGGGAAAATATAACAGCAGTTTACTAAGAGACGTCAATTTAAATTCGCACGTCGAAGTGGAGAGCTGTGTGCACGACGGAAGTTTCACGAATCTCCATTACGGTGCACCGGGTGAAGGTCCTGGACCCGTTTCCCATTCGCCTCCTGCTAATTTCACCAATTTACCCGCACGCGAAGATTCCTTGGATCTGTACACGTTTCGAGAAGAGTGCTATAGGGAGGAGGAGGAGCAGCGTCGCCAGAGTCCCGATAATAGGAAGCATTTCCAGCCGCCCCCGCCACCGCCGCTGCCTCCACCACCACCACCCTCGAACCATGGGTTCCACTTTTCCACCGACCCCCGTTACTCTGATGTCGGTTTCCCGGCCGGCGCACCCCCTTACGCCGCCTCTCCTTCCAATCAATACACACAACCGTACCAACCAGGCTTCACCGACTTCGCTCCCGTCTTCACCCCCTACTATACCCAAGAGTTTGCTTCCAAAACTCATCACGATGCAAACTTCCAGCATACCAATTTTGATCATTTCGCAGCTCAGGACAACTACACTCCTCCAACCGATACGAAGGAGAACCAGTACACCAGCTTGATCCCGGTTGCACCCAACAGTGCAAAAATGGAATCCTTCTCAGATCTCCTTCACGGACGTTACTATTCCGAATACGATGATAACGCCGAAGGTTTTGTAAATTTAGCAACGGCAACGGAGGCATCCACCAACTGCATGGATATCGATAAGTGCGACTCCAGCACAGCAGTAGCGAATGCAGACGACTGCGACGAAAATTTCGGAGAGATCATTAAAAAGTCAATGGTTGAAACGGTCTCAGCTTAAGTAAAATAATAAATATACATAAATATTAAAATATTATTATTATTATAAATACTATATTATATTAACTAATAAGTAATACGTTCCATATTATGATTATATTGATTATTATTATTATAATGTAAAAAAATGATTTATATATATATAAAACAAATTGTAGGAGAAATAATAGATAAATTGTTTTAATAAATGTTGTGAAAATAATTTATTAAATAATATTCGAATCACAAAACATATTTAATTCCATCCAATGGAGCACCGGTTCTTAACTTGGATCTCAAAATTCAGTTAATTGAAAAATGGGTCAATAAATCGCCAATCATTATAATCGCCTTCATTGATTCTGTACTCCATTCAAATTTATCACCGCAGACTAAAAAAAAATATTATTTAATATTAGTAAATATAATTTAACAGTTAAGAACCAAAGCAATTATTATAACCGAATTATAAATTTAGGTTTAAGTTATTCGTAAAATTGCTATAAACTGATTCAAAAGCATTTAACGTACATTTTATCTCTAGTGAATAATCTTAATAATATATGATGACTAAAACAAATATTAAATTAAGAGACGAATTATTAGTTATAAACTACGTAATTCTTCAATGACATTATACAACTATTCATAATTTTAATAACAAATATATTCAACTCAACGTTGCTGATAGATGCAAAAGGGTTATTTACAATATTATGCAACCAACGTTGCTCAAAGTAACGCCCTGGAGGTAGCTTATATACATGTGCTTGCGAGTAAATCAATAATTCTACATTCATACATATCTTGCATTTCCTGTTGAATATATCCAATAAATAAGCAATTACCAAACAAACAAAAAAAACAAAACATTTTCTTCTTTAACCTGTCCCAAAAAGCCGCAAAGGTAAGAACAATTACTATTATCTCCGTTCTTTATTTACATTTGATAACATAAAAATAATGGCTGATAGAGCATGAATCACATCTTTGCAAATATATACATATTACGAATAAATAATCTAAGACTAATCTAAGACACGTTTTTCTATTGGTCAATTGATCGAAGGCCATACATTATGCCTAATTGTTGTTTGTTTTCAGACGTTAACTCCACAGTTGAAAAACATGTTTAGTCCTCTAAAGAGGAAATTACGCGAAAAGCGTATAATATTGGCAACGCAGTCAATACAACGAAAAGAATTATTTGATTCTACTGTAAGTAAAAATGCATTTATTTTTTAATATATTTTTACTGATTTTTGTTATTGAGTAAAAAAAATAGTTAATATAATTAATGAAATATTTGTTAATATAATTATAGAACTATAAACTCATGTTTACTAATTGTGATTAAAATTAACAAATATTTTTATTATTGTATAGGTTATGTAATCAAAGTTCATATTAAATCATAATTTATGTATTTTTTCTTATTCTTTATAGGGTTTAAAATTTGAAACCATACCTTCAGAATATG
This sequence comes from Nicrophorus investigator, assembly GCA_963457615.1. NCBI lineage: Eukaryota > Metazoa > Arthropoda > Insecta > Coleoptera > Silphidae > Nicrophorus > Nicrophorus investigator. Next base: position 2,775,043 of record OY735140.1, read on the forward strand.
AAGAGGATCTCGACAAATCCAGGTATTCCTTTTCCGAGTACGTGCAAGAGACTGCCCTTCGTAAAGTGCAAAACGTCTTCGAACGGCTTAAAGACGACGAACAATATCCAGATATAATAATTGGAATGGACACGATGGTTGCCTGTGATGGGGTTTTCTATGGAAAACCAAAAGATCCGGAAGAAGCGGCGCAGTTTATCAGAAAGTACAATAATTCGCATAATTAACGTTATCAATTTTAGAATCCTACAAATTTTAGATTAGCCAATTCCGGACTTCCGCACATGGTCTATACGGGTGTCGTCATTTTGCACAAAAATAAGTACGAGATATTTGTGGAAACCACCACAGTCTACTTGAGATCTTTGAGTGAAGAGGATATCACGTCATACGTGGAGACCGGAGAGCCAATGTATGACTTATTTTTTATTGTAAATGAACTACGTATTTATTATTTTTGTATTTCAGGGGCAAAGCTGGTGCTTATGCCATTCAGGGTTTAGGTGGTTCATTTGTGAGGGGAATCTTGGGTGATTTCAACAACGTCATTGGCTTACCGCTATGCGCTATTACTCAACGCCTTACGAAGATGTTCGAGTCGGAATGAATTTAATTCACTTAACTTATTTCATATAACTAAGAAACTGGTAGAACCAAAAAAATAATATTAGTCGCATTTTATTTTGTTAAATGAGTTATATAAACTACTATATATAAATAAATATTTAAAGGGTCAAATTAGTTGATTTCAAGAAAGCTTATTTGGAGACTTAAATTATGGTTATAATAATGGAAACTATTAAATGATTTATTTAGCTTACAAGAATTCATTAGTTATTACTTAGGAGTTGAATTGAACTGATAAGTTGAGATTTAAGTAATTACAAATTTGATGATTTCTCAAATATCCACATCCATGCCAAAATCGTCTGCAGCGTTCTCTTCTTCGCGCGCATTCACCCCGCCGTAATTAATATTTTCCCAAACTTCATTTATTATGCGATTTGGACTCGGTTCGTTCTGGACGTATCTCACGATGTCTCGAAGCTTGAAACGATTATTCAAATTCACGTTTCCAATTGTAGCAGTTTCGTGCACCTCGTATTCTTCCAACGCAGAAAACAAGGCTTTCATTTGTTTGGGAGTCATGGGACCCGTATAGTTGCACTTCTTCATTACCGATCCGTGTCTATCATCCTTCGATATGAGGCGGAAAAATTTACAGGACATGAATCTAGAACTGAATCGTCTAAAAAATTTCTATGATTTTGAATTGATATAGCAAGTCCAGAAAAGGCTACCTGCTTTGGCTGAAGTTATAACTGGACAATTTTGGACATCGAGTAACTAGATGGCAGAGCGGGTTACTGTGAAGACGGTAATTACTACGTGAACCCCAACAATTTTGTAGCTTTATTGATTCTAGATTCTTGCAACATTTAGACACCTCTTCTGCCAAACTGTTTATATCGTGCCTATGCCTGAGGGACAAGTATTTCAAAAGTTTGGCCGATTTGATCCACTGCTTGAGGGTGGTCGTTGGTACTTCATTTTCCACCTCGATCGACTTCCATAAAATTGGAGACATGGCCAGGTCTTTGTATCGTTTGCATACTGGACGAATGTTATAGAACAGTTCTTTAATCGGTATATACGAAAATATCTTTAGCAAAACTTCATTCGGCAAATCGTTCAGTTGGGTTAAATTGTCAGAGATCAAGTAGTTTTTGTTGCGAGTTTTCCTATTCGATCGTCGTAATCTTTGAACCTGTATTGGTTTCACTTTAGCCACTACCATTTTTAATAACAATAAATTTATCACATTTCTTGCTACATCTGTCACAGGAATCAATTTATGACGTTTTATCATCGACATTTGAACAAAATCAGTTTCAAATTTTGCTATTACCTCTCTGTATAACAACACTTTTGTTGCAAATACGAGTTCTTGATTTTCCCCTCTTTCATGACATTTGTCAATTATATTGTAATAATATAAATATGCATAATATTGCTATTACATAGTCATAAACAAAATCAAAACTATATAAAAGTAAACATTTATTGGCATCAATGTGAGATCTTCCCACAAAATAATTATTAAATGGAACGTAATATAAATTCAAAAGAAATAGTAATACTTGAAACTTTCAAAGTTCTGTAAAAATCAAAGACTATACAAAATATAATATATTGTCAAAATATTACAATTTAACAAACGTACGAGAATACATAAGAGAATTAATGATTACTAGAGGAAGTTGTAAGTTAATCTAAGAAATAAAGTTTTCTTATGTAAATTTGGTTGCCTATGCCCTCCTCTGTTTAACGCATCTTTTATATAAATTCATATTGTGTTTGCATTTTAAAATCAGTATAATCAGTAAACATAAAAATATTATTTTATATATTATATATTTATATAATATATTAATATTACAAAGAAAATATTTGCATCTTGTTTCAATTATTGAATTATCATGGAAATAATTATTACACAATAATTATTTCACTACACGGCGGTTACTTAAAAATTATTTGATTCTTAGTATTATTTACAAGTAACAAAATTGATTAAAAATAATGTAAATTACTTGATTAAATTAAAATATAATGTATGTAACATAGATTTACTCTTTTATTTGTTCGTGATTGATAAATTTTAATAAAAATGTGTTAGCATTGAAGAGATGATTCACGAAATAAATAAACGTACGTGCAGTTATAAGCGTTCACAAGAAAATTACATCTTCATTACACACAAATCATTGCCTTACAAGGATTACCCTCATCAAATTCAATTATTAACGGAAGAGTACAAGCGATTACAAGCAAGCAAATGTTGATAATTCATTGTAAGCGACTGTATGTTTGTCAAGGTAGCAGTACATTTTTGGATGTGCTTAAACAGGAAATCATGGAACGTTTCCTATTCTCTTTTTTTTCTCTCATCTTCATCTTCAAGAAGTAGCGTCAAGAAGTTTATTACCATGCTATAAATTCCGCTCACGGAAGTTTGGATTTATCTGTTTCGGTACACTTTGTCTACGACGTTTGTCTCTCTACTCGCCGTTGTTTAATCTTCACGCGCCGTAAAATTAAAAAACTTATATCCAACCAAATTAAGGTTCATTATGAAAGCAATATGCAAAACGACAATTATAATTATGAAGTCTCTTCGATAAGCCAAATTATCTAATAAATAACATTTCATTAGCGGCATCATTTGTAATATGATTGATTGATTTACAATTATTTTAAATAATTATCCTTATTTTGTGATATTTTTACAATTGCTGACTTATAATTGGAATATGATTTATGGCGTTTTGTATATTTATTTTCTAGAAATTGTCTCATACTTATGTTTCATCTTATCGTCTATAAAAAGCGGAAGAGATGTTTGAAAATATATAAAATTAATTCCTACAGTCACTTCTAAACCAATGAAACCTAATAGTCTTGTTACGTATGAAGAATTTTCGTTTTTTTTTTAAAGCTGATTTCATATTTCAGAAGATGATTTGTCGCTCTATCTGTTGACACTCGCATCTGCCTCGGATGGCACAGAAAAAAGCTCTTGCGTAAAAATAACTTGACGTCAACAATTTTTGCCATCCACATGACACATTGCGTGCACATGCTATGCCTTTTTTCACCATTTCCTACACATCGAACCGTAACTTAACTTAAGCAACGCGATTTCACCACACGCCCTCGGCGAATTATCTTTGATGGATTGGATGTCTCATAAATTGGGATTAAATTTGAATACGAAGCACATGTAGCTGGAGAAATTCAATATAATATAATACACAAACCAATTCTATTGTGAGATGCGTGAGAGTGTTATATAAATTAAGCAGAAAGTAAAATTATTATTAAAATCGGGAAAAATCCCATTGAATACACGATGCAGAAGGAGGTTGGTGGATCTGGAGCGTCGTTCCTCCACGACAAATAAAACAATTATTTCGCAAAACTTTCCCTAGCAATTTTAGCCCGAGAAAAAAGCAACAATAAGGCGAGCATCTTCATTGTTTAATTTAGTTAATTAATGAGCGCTCTGCGAGTGAATGAGTGAATTATTGGGAAAGTCTTGGGAACTGGTGCACGAACGAATGGACCGTGGCAATTTCATTTCAATTATGAACTAAGGAAACGTACTCAAATTATTATACAATTGAACTTTCAAAGTGATTCATAAATATAGTTGTTTTTTTTTGTAATAAAATTTTAAAAATTTTAAACTACAATTCTCTGTCTTTCCACACGGTTGTTATCAACAGGATATACAGCGTTCAGGATATTCTATTAAATTATTTCCGTTTTACGACAAGAGTGAAATTCATTTATTAAATCTTCGTCCGGCGTTAAATGCTACACTTTATTGTTCGGATCGGACAACAAACAATTCGGATAGCGAATATAAGGAAGAGGATAAATATTCAAAGATAATTATAAACAGGATGAAGTAGATTTTTTTTAAATCGCAACAAAATGTCATAGAATTTCCTGTAAGTCATTTTCCTATTGCATAATTCTATAACAACCTAATAAAACATCAATTATTTTTGGTTGAAATCGAATAATGTTGTCAATTCTAAGCACACAATCAATTTTGTAAAATAAAATTATTTAAGTAGATTAATACCATTGTTCGTTTTCGATGGGCATTCATGAATAGTTACATCTCGTTAAGTAATGTTGTTGGATTGAAACGGTAGTTATTTATAGGCCTCAGCAGTTTATTTACAGTCTCACGGTTCAGAAAAGGCTTTCGTTTTTTAACCTACGTCTTCGGGCATCTGTTAATTTACCAAAATGCACATAAGCACAACATTTACTTCCAAAATATAAACATAAACGGTGTTTGTAGAGAGTTCGCGCCGTCATCACCTTTCGAATCTTGAGGAACGCATGCGCGCGCGATCTTTAACAATAGGAATAAACTGGATGAAATCAGCCCCAATAACATTAGTTTCTTATTTGCCTTTGTTCGTTTTTGTTGATTCGTTTTGCGTATTAATCAGATGTGAATCATAAGATTTTTTTACTGCAAGTTTACAAAGTTTCATCTCAAAGGATTTTTTTATAACAAATTTTTAAGGTAATGCACAAAATTAAATTATTATATTCCAATAAAATCTAATGAAAAAAAACAAAAATATACCAACAGTTTAATTTATTTATAAAATCCAAAAATGTTGCTTTAAAAGTAGAAAAAAACTTTAAGTATAAAATTTTATTATTTTCCTCTATAATAAATAATGCTATTTGTTTTTAATGTTTATTGGTAATTGTAATGTTTAATAATTTTGTTATAAAACAAAAATAATTGTCAGAAGTGGGATTCGAACCCACGCCCTCAATTGAGGACCAGAACGCTCACAGACCTGTTGAACAGGCAAGGTTTAACCTTGAGTCTGGCGCCTTAGACCGCTCGGCCATCCTGACATATGAAATATACGATAGAAAAAGTATTGAAAAGTAAATTAATTAACGCATAATTCAATTAAAATGTTTATCTAAAAATTATTATATTTAGGATGAATTCTACTGATACAATTACACACTTTTAAAACCTAAATACTTTAGCTTTTATCGAACAAATATAATAGTCAAACATCCAAAGTTCATCTACGTATTGATTTCATTGATTTGTATAGCAAATAAAAAGTAAGATAAAATTAATAAAAATTGTAGAAAATAAAATAAAAATTCAACTTTGATCCTGACACGTATAAATAAATAGAAAAACAACAACTGTAATTTGATTTTACCGTACGCAGCAAATTTAAATAGAAAATTAGTATGTTTTCGTGTGGTAAGAAAACGTATACTTTACAAGTTATATTTGTTATGAATTTCCTAAACAAGCGAACTCAATTATGTTAAACAATGTTTCGCAACACATGAAATCTATTTGTAAGTCGATATTTCCAAATCATCACAGAAAAAAATAATTAACAAAATATGTTATTACACGCAGCCTAAATTTGTAATAAGCTCTATTCATAATTGGGAACATCTGCATTTTACTACTTTGAGAATTTTTATTCTGGTGAGTAAAATTTTTTATTGCTTCAAGAAGATGTGAAAACACATTATTAGTTGGATTAAGGAAGATTTATAAAGCAATATTTTTGAATATGCATTAAGAAAACTACATAATAGGATAAATAGAAAGAAAAATATTGGAACTTATACCTGAGTGAGGATTTTCAAAGAAGAATAAAGTCTTTAGAATGAGTGATTTATTTCATAAAAAAAAGAACTGTGAGAGTATTAAACTGAAACCTTGTATAATTCTAAAGAATATTATATTATAATTTGTGATAAAAATAATGTAACTGATGTCGATAAATATAAATATTATTTATTGTGGTGTGATGTAATGTAACGGAAATGTGAGTACAATAAACGGTTGAATTTCTAATACGTTAATGAATGGGCGATGCATTTTATCCGTGGAAATAAATCAAAGTTGGAAAAAGGGAAAACGAAAAATGAACACGAGGCGTCATTGTAAACACTTGTTTTATTCCGTGTCGTGCACAGAAATGGTTAATTTCTCGTCTCGTGCATGGAATAATGATCGGATCGGATTGTATGTAAATAATGTATCTTAATATTTTTAATATTCTTTGAAAGATGCATGTTTATTTATACGACAACGTACAAATTCTTCCTACTCGTTTTCTCCGATTCCATCTGACTTAGTACATTTAAACTTGTCTCATCTGCTTTATCTGCCGACACTGAGCAACTCGTAACTTATTTCCTATCGTTTTTATTAATAAGAAAATATATTTCGTGGATGAAAATCGATTTTTTTTTTAATTGCCACGTGTCCAAATGCGGAGTGAAATTTAATTAAGTTGCTATAATCGTACAGCGTGTGCTCTTAATTCCTTACTATTATATATAAATGTATACAATGACGTCCGGTCGAAATAAAGATTGTTAGAGATGACCGACAAACATAAAAATGTACAATTAACGATCAATAAATTTATATTTTCTTTTAATGAATCTTTATGATTATTGATTTCCCTTTTCTAATATTTTAACTAATTTAACATATTTTTTTTGAATTGAATCAACTGTAAATAATTTAAAAGTTATAAATTCATATATCTTTTTAATTCTGTTATCTTAAAAATCATATTTCCGAAGCACGTCGTACTAGTAAAACGTGGCTCAGATAACCGTTGAATATATTTCGATGCTAACTAATATGACCACCATCGAATTTTAAAATAAGAAATACGTTGATCTTACGGCATTTTCTCTGGGATACTTAAATACTTGATTGAATCTCTTATATTAAATTATAATTAATAATTTAAACTTTCGATTTCAATGTAATAATAATATTTTTTTAAATAAAAAAAATAAATTTATGATAAGTAATTATATTTAAAAAATATATTTAATGTGTGAATCTGTTTCTATTTGCAATTAAATTAAGCAATGCTTTTTTCTCAGGCCTTTCCATATGTCTAGTTCTTTTTTTTTATTACATCCATATTCCGACTAAAAGAACAATTAAAATTAATTTGAATAAATTGCTAATTGCTAATTCAATTACAGTTGTAATATGTAGCGTGGCATCATTAGCATTTCCATAGTACCAGTAGTAGAAGTACCTTTCTCAACAATCATAAGGTTGTGGGAATGTGCAATTAAAATTTTAATTGGTGGAATTTCAATTTTGATTCATATCGATGTCGTTTTTTCTTATTATATTTGCATACGAAAAAAATAATGTTTATTATTATTAGATATTTTATTAAATTCTGTATCGGAGATGAGACGAGAAGAAAATGTTTATTTTTATCATTATAAATTGGAGATTACCACACGCATGCTGATTAATTTCACGCTGAATTTACTTGAGAATCTCCTCATACTTGCAATATTCTTCGTTTATAATTAATCCAAGAAAAGTTTTAAATTATATAGGATTTTCTTGTATTAATAGGAAATACTGTTCTACTCTAATATTTAAAGTAACACATAATAACTAATTATTTAAAGAATGTTAATGATCACTTTTTGACGATTTCTATTGACTTTACTTTGTACATGTCTTTAAAGACTTATTAATTAGTTACTAATAACGCTGCACCGTCTTAAAATTTACCATTACCTTTGATAACTTACGGTTGCTATAGACGCTTTGCAGTTGCTATTGACGCTTGCTTGTTGCTATAGACGCTTTAGGGTTGCTATGGATTATTTTATGTTGCAATAGACGCTTTTCCTTGCTTTAGGGTTTCTATGGACGCTTTTAGTTTATTTTGTTAATTAACAGATATGAAAAAATAACTGAGTATTGCTAAGAAGTCTTTAGAACTTTAGGAATGCTGTGAGTGTCATAATAAATTCTAAAGATAATAAATCTGGGTTTTCGGCAGTAAATTTTTGGTTTTTGACTAGAAAGATATTTTTTTTAATAAGATGGTCAGCAGTGGCAAATTGGTTTTTGGGAAACATGTGGGTCATTAATGGCTAAATAGAATCGTAAATCTTCAGAAGCGGCAACACAAGCAAACTTCTGTGACAGATCCACAAGTGTTAATCTTGCTGCGCCGAACTGAATGATGATCTATTAAAGATCCGTGTGTTATTTTTACACATTGAACTCATCTGTTGTTTATTGTTGTATTGAAATGGTCGGAATCCTTGCGTTTCTCTGAATCACGTAAACTCACGAAGCTCCACAACAAATTGCGATTTTACTCATTTACGTTCCGCACACATACGTAATGTATCTAGGTACTCTGACGTACGTCCTACGCGTAGATTTTCAATTGTTCCAAAGATTAATAAGCAATAATCGAATTGAATAAATCACGTGTAACGAGTGCCGTCTGGTCGCAGTCTTCGGTCGCCGTTTTTAATAGAGTCAAGTGTTAATTTATTGCCAATGGGAAATATAGCCATAAATTCTGGTAAATCGTTTGTCCGCACCAAAGAACTGTAAGTGAACTTCAAAGCATTGAACTTTAATAGCCAATAAATCGCGCAATTAATTATAATCGAATTATTATAATAAATGTCAGACCTTTTCAATTGAATTATATAATTCGATAATAATAATTATTATATTTATTAAAAATAAATAATTAGAAATGAAACAACAATTTTTCTAATTATTTAGATGAATCTATTTAAAGAAATTGTGTGTGCATAAATGTTTAAATAGAATATCTTATAAACAGTTTCAATAATTTCCGGTGGATGAGGTTCTCTTTCGCTGCAAAGCTTCATAAAGCTGCACAAACTTATAAATTGTTTAGGTTATATAGTGTTATGTATTTTGAACATTATTAAGGCGACTTTATAAATATTTGTGAAATACAGAACATGTTTCTTAAATTGAGCAAAAATTAGAAATTTATAATTAAAAATTCAGGAATTTACAATTTCTGAATACATTACAGTTTCATAGTCTAATATATAATTTAGCTTTTTACTCCAGATAAATTTTATTTGTATCTCAAAAACTGTGTGTTGCTTTCAAAACTTTTCGTAATTAGGAGATAGGCTTTAATTAGGAGATAGCATTAATAAGATTTGAAATTAAAATAAGTTATTTTGGATATAAAAAATGATTACGACATTGATTTTTAAATTTAACACAAAATATCCCACACACCACCTTGCTGAAAATTGGTTTAAGAAACCTTGATATAACCAAATATATTGAACTATATTATTTTTTTAATGTTTTGTTCCAAAAAAATAGAAATTTATGGGTGTAAAATGAGCAGGTAATGAAGTTTGTTCCTTTTATTGAGTGGATAGAGTTTCTTGCAGATGATGGAAATGTGTGCGACAAAAGAGAGAGATCTGTCGTAAAGGAGCGGCCTTTGAAAAGGGTATGTGGGTGGTTCCGTGAAGCAAAATCTCTTGGCTGGGTGTAGCATGCAAGTGCATTCGTATAACAGGAGTTTTGTTCCGAAGAGAACGCCCAAACACAGAATGCAATAAATATGGAGGTCGGAAGATGGTCTTCCCAAAAGAGGAGTTTATTACAAAACACGACGTTTATAGCTCCCACACTTCACGCCGATGCAATCGGTTTTCACCCAAATAAACACACGAGACGAGGGATTGTTTCCCTCCAAAAACAGTTAAGAGAATTTGCGCAAAATACACAAGACGCGAATGTTTATACGGGGCGCAGATGGTCGTCGGCGGCGATGATTAAGCGTCGAAAATTAAACTTCTTTTTATTACAAACAAATAGTTTCGGTGCTAAATTTACAAATGATGCCCTCAGCAAGAGATGCGATGGACCGCATTTGCTGTTTTTGTTGTTCCTGTCGGAGGGTCTACTCTCTGTCTCGTGCAGAACGAGTGTGGGCTTTAAAACTTTCATGTTCATTTACATACGTTCACATGGACTTGAAACATCTGGCCACTACCGCCGACGCAATCTTATTTATTTATTTATTTCTTTTCGCCATTCACACTCACGCACCTTATGGCAGGATAATCGATTCTTTAATTGCAGGACCCAAGCACCGAAACGCACGTAAAACGCCTGAAGAAAAAATCGTAGCCCACAGCTTCGTGGGCTTAAATTGACCTGTGCTGTAATAATCATTAAATTAGCACAGGTGTCTCGGCAAACCTGAATGAAACGTTCATTCACAACGTAACTAATTCCTAATTTGTTTTGAATGGAAAATGTAAATTGCATCTTGCCCTAACGATTATATCTACTATAGGTATCAAACACATTATCTTTGAAATGTTGTTCAAACATTATCCAATTTATGACTTATCCAATTATTTTTCCGCCGTTTTTGAGGATTCCTTTCACGATGTGAATGTAAACGCTTCGCCCATTCTAAACATAACGGCAATAATTTTAGAATCGAATTAACGTCGCATTTTTTAATTTCCGCTTGAAATAATAAAACATTAATTACATTCTCAACTGCAGCACGTGCCATCTCATTCCCAAACTTCTTCATCAAAATATACAACAACACCTTTTGCTATTCTTAATGCTACTTTTTATTACCATTACTAATTTATCAAACTATTTATATCTTAATTTTAGAAGAAATTTTTTTATTAAAAATAATTTAATTAAATTTATTAAAATGAAGGTTACATTAATTCGACTCTTTGCAAATTATAAATTTTGTATTGTTTATTAGTCGAAAGAATTAATTAAGATCATTTAGGACATCCGACGGACACTATTAATTAAGCTTTCAGTGCAACACAAACGAAAAATGACCTAAATGAGACTTCCGAATTGAACGGAGTTTTCACCGAAAGTTCGAGTCTTAATTTTCTTTTTAAACCTACATAAAAAAACAACAAAAGGATCAATCTCTTCAAGAATAGTTGAACACAAATACTTCCAGTTTCAGGAGATATTCGTAATTAGTAACAGAACGTTTTTTTCTTTGTGAAATACAATATCTAACTTAAAAATAGATTCATTTGAGCTCAAGTCGCAACGAAGGACAATGTAATTAAGTGATTGGGCGGAGGAGAAGGAATAGAAAAAGCACCCTGAAAATGAATAAAAATATACATTTTTTTTTTGTTGAGGTGCAAGAAATATGGTTCTCATCTATTACTAATATTTTTTTAAATCTTCATTTTCATCTGATCTCGACGGGGAAGATGAACGCTTGCACCTTTATTTGGTTTTTGGGGAAACCAGATGCGAGGGAGAAATCCGCAAAACTACCGGCAGTTGTTGTTGTTTCCGCATCTCCGACAGGAAACACAATATTTTTTTCCCTCAACCGTATGTGGTTTTATATTTAAAATTATATTACTTTACCACACTCAGTATAAATAAAGAACTTAGATGATAGAAATGAAAATAATACTCACATTTTCTTAATATTAATAACGGAATTTTTTACTAATAAATTTTAATTATTTTTATTAATTTTTATATTAATCTATTTGAGTTGTAGGAGGATTATAAGTTATAGAAATGATTAATAAATGCGTTTATCTTATCATATTTGAGAAATATAGTATTAGCAGAGAATAGTAATAAACTTGACTTATTTAAATATATTTTATTCTTTAAATTTGATTATTATTTTAATCGTCATGTATACTAACTCTAATTTTATTGTATGATATTAATCTTTATTAGAGAGGTAGTTGAGACTATAAGAAACCGAAATTTTATGTAGTATGCAGTGTATATAAGAGGTCGAAATGATTGGGTCATTATTTCGACGATGAATAAAAATGAGTTTACTTTAGTAAGCAGCGATGATCCCGAATATAACCCGTTTCGAGAGTCGAGTCTGTTTTTAATAAGTTTTACGTTGGAATGTGATCTGGCCGATCTCGGATACTCTCACCTTGCCAAAGGCAAAGGAAGTAAACTGTCCATTCTACCGGTGCGTAGACCCCCGACATCAACCACAATCACACACGCACGCATTCAAAACCTCTGCAATAATAGTAAATTATTATTATTATTACATATGTAGCAAGAAAGCCGCAACAATCATTAATATTCAACAGGTGTGAAAGTTATGCAAGCGGCAAAACGCATGCTAATACCGGTATTTAATGTAATTTTTTCCAAGTACATTTCGTTGGAATATCCGCGACACAAATATTTCCGAAGGTGACATTCTTCGATCGGCTAAAGGCTTCATCGTTCTATTAGGTGAACGTTTTTCCCTGAATTTCGAGCGTTCGCAAAATGCGGATTAATTTGCATACGAAGCTCTGAGACGAAACGCTTCTTTCGTCTGGAAGAAAAGTAAAGGCGCGGACGAATCCGTCGAGCGAGACTGGAGCCGAGCAACCGAAACAACATCACGTCGAATGCAAGAAGAATCACAGTATTTATGTTTAACAAAAACTTGAAAACTTCGTAAAATAAATAGCGTAGTTATCATTACATTTCAGATAAAATAAGGGATTTTTTTCCCTTAATTAAATTGAAGATGGAATTATAATAATATCTTCTTTATTAGAATGTGAAAAAATAGTACCGAACGGATGTCGACCTTTTCATCTCAATTATTAACCTTTCATTACTTCGGTGACTCCTCGAGCTTCCATATTTTTTTGCCTCCTGCTTAATCAAAGCCATTTCAATCGTCTTCAGCATCCGTTTGGTAAAAATGACAAAACCGAAGACGCTTTAATTATATATAATCTTCTTGGAAGAACCATTCTCTAAGAGCGAAACTATTTACAATAACAAAAATGTTAATACCGTTTGATATAAAACATTTCCTGTCTCCCATAAGAAAACGTCTAGGATGTCTTTTTTCTTCACCGAGCGCTCGCGTGTCGGCTTGCTCTATTCATAGATCTTCAAAGAACCAAAAGCAGTATACTCTGCGCATAGAAATAAAAAAAAAACTCAACATTATACAAGTTGTTCCATCACAAAAATTATCGTTATCACATTTTTTCCAATCGAAATATTATATTTTTTCTTATTGAAATTCATCATTATTTAATTTAAAATTATTAATTTTTTATATTTTATTTCTTGATAATAACGAAAATTAAAATTTTAAATAAATATTTTATTATTATTTTGTTAAAATTGCATATTTTTGTATTCGTATTGAAATGTCTGAAAAGTTATGAAAACTGCCAGTCGTAAAACGAATCCCGATGGAATTTTAAAATTTCCGTTTACATAATCCCGCAATTTGTACAATTTTTGTGTATTTTTATGCGCGTTTTCGTATTCCAACTATGAAACATTTAAAGCAATTACTTTTTGCCGTGTCCCGGATATAATTATTAATAATAAATATATCGCATGCCACCGAGAATTATGACGTTGACGTGTTGAAGTTGTGTGTAAGGTCAGAGATATCTTATTGTTCGAGCAGTGAACTAAATAAATAAAATTTGCGTACGACAGGATTCGTAACGAGATATAAACACAGCGTAAGAAATATGAATTGATTTCTTGTCGTAATCTTAATTAAATTATTTATTATAGCCACGTTGTCAGATGTGACATTCAATTGATTCGTGGTAATCGTAGGTATATGTATATATAAATATAAATAGTTTAGAGAAAAGATTATGTTATATAAACATAGTTGATAAGTCGAGGCTGATGGGACGTCGCATTCCAGAAGGACTTGCATTGATTAACAATTTTTTTCGTTTATTCAAGTGAGTAATTCTTAAATATAATTTTTTAACTGTAATCTGTTTTCTACGTGATCGTGAAGTCATAACACAACCACATATTTATATACTCCGTAAAAATATAAATTGATCATAAAACTTAATTAATTTTTTCTGCTAAATAAAGGCAATCAATTCACTATTTGATTTTAAAACAATCCATGGAACGCATGATCTTGAAATGACAGCTGTCATCTTAAGTCAAACTGTCAAAAAAATTATGTTATATATAATTAAGACGCATTACTACTACAAAAAATATGTATGAATTCGTGGCGAAAAGGTTGAGAAACGCTTTTTTATGATCATAAAAATGCAGAAATTTTAGTATTGAATATGCATTTGTCAATAAACTTTTGAGAATATTGCAGCAGACATAATAAACAAATGCAATTAAATAAATAAATACAAGTATAAGGATGTTGACATTTGTCATGACAATGTTTAATACGAATTTACAACCAAAAGTTTCCTGTTGAGACATAAATAAACTTTGTAGCTTTTTTCAGCAATCATCAGATTGATACGAATTAATATCGTTGTTTATGAATATTTACGAATAAGTAATTTATTTTATAAATCTGTATTATCTTATAAACTGATTACGTGACGAAAATCTATTTCATGGAGCTGTCAACTGTATCAAGGAGTTTTTTTTCTTTGCGTTCTAAATTTTTATCTTTTAAAGTGTTTTTTTTTTTATATATTTAGGTGTTTCATGTTAACACCTAATAATAAGATAATTTATTACCATAACTTGAGAACTTTAACATAATTTTCACAAAATTTTACTAACAATATTAAAATTTAATAAATTCTTGATAAGCATGTGAGAACATTGAGCATTGCGTCAAGTTCATTCGCATTGGATAATTTTTGTTTTTTGGGGAGAGTACAGAGCGTCGTCGGAATGTTTTGTTAATGTTTTCGAACAGGAAATTTTAATTTAGGCCGTTTCTCGCTGCAACGGATGCACGTCCATTATTACGAACGTGCATACAAATTGTTTGAATTTATTAAAATTGGTATACTCAAAGTAACCGAATATCACACGAATACGTTTCTGTTATGTTTGTTTATGTAATATCAACTACAAAACGCACGGCGTCCTTGTCAAAGTCGTCCGCGCGATTCGGTTATTCAATCTATAATTAAGACAGAGAAAAATTAGCAGGTATAACAAAATGATTAATTAGATTCGTGATTTCATCGATGTGATCAATGCAATTAAATAAATATTGCTCAAGTTTATGAATGAAACCAATGGAAAATGTATTTATGCACAGTTGGTAGCCAATTTGCCTCAGGGTACACATGCTTTACTTTCTCGAGCGCAATTAAAGCGAAATCAGTTACATAACTTTTCGTCCTTAATCCGTCCATATTTCCAATAACGTTACAATCTGTTTCATTTACCAAATAATAATATTTACCAATTATCTAAATACTTTTCTTTGAAAAAAATAAAATAAGTGGTAAAGAAATAAAAATAATTGTAATTTTTCTTAGCGGATTAAAGGATAAGTCGTTGGGTTGGATTTATTGTATTTGAATTTGTAGTTACAACTTCGCAAATCCGCACTTGGTTTCTGCTAAATCCTTAAATTATTAACGACACAACTTGAATAAGAGAGCCGCGACCGGTTTCACCACAGTTCCACGAATATTTTGCATTTCCAATTCTTCTAATCACTTTCAAAGTCGTTCTTCATGCCTCGACAACTATTATTTTTATACCTGTTAAATGCTGCTTTACAAAGTATAATCACATGAGATTTATAAAATAATCCTCATTCACTTTATGTACTTTTTTATTAATTTAAAATAATTTAATATTAACAAAATATGTGAGACAAAAATTACTATATTTTTGATTGTCGTGTTTTATCTTAAATAGAATGCAACTATTTACTTATTCTAACTGCAAGTCTTTTGTAAAAAAAAAATTGTCGAATAAAAAACTAACGAACATGGAATAGGTACATGCTACATTCACTACGAGAAGAGAAATTGTTCACTGCTCACCATGAATTACCAACGGATATTGCAGATAACGTGGAATATATTCGCATGTATTCACTCGGAACAAATGTATTTTCAACATACTGAAAAAAACGTTCTCAAGAACTATCAAGATAAGATGAAAACATTAAACCTCGATTAACGAACCAAAATTTTACGTTTTCAGATGTCAAAAATATGGATACATATTAACATTTTTTAGTAGGAACTTTATTAATTTAGACTTCACATTATTTGAGTAGATTTAATTTATATTTTTTTTTGATGTTATTTTCTCTTCTATGAAAACTTCTGGCCTTACTTTGCTTGAAATTGTTCGCTATATCGAAACTTCATTAATTGAGGTATAACTATAAATATATGTTAAAAGTAGTTTTCTAACTGTGAAACGACTAACGACATTATTATTGATTGTAGAAAGTATCAATTACGCGAGAATATTGTTTGGAATTGCTCCAATTATAGAAAGTCATTCATTTTACTAATATAATTGGCCATCACAATAAGAGACTCAATTGTCTTTGCAATTTATTCAATCTAGAAGATCCCAATTATAGTTCATATTATTTTCTACAATGGAATCGTCGTTCCCATTTTATAAATTATATGAGTATATCTTTTATTATCATTAATACTATTTGTATGTTCAAGATTATATCATAATTGCACTATGATTCACTTCACTTTGATTTTGTAATAATTATGTTATTTGTTTAATTAATTAGCTTCAATTATATTCTTACTTATAAGTAATTAAGATCGAAATGGATGTTTTCTTTTTTAGAAAAATAAAAACCGGAAACAGCAGTTGTTAACCTTTTAAATTTGTAATTTAAATTTAGTTTCTTATATCAAAAGATGTTATCTGAAATCGTATTCTTCTATAAAAAGTTATTGTAACTTGTCACCATTGAAATCATGAAATTTATATGTATAAAAAAATATTAAAATAATAATTTAAATATTTTAAATTTTATAATTTTTTAAATGCAACAAAATTGTATACATCAGGTAAAACGAAAATAATTGTAAATTTAATTTTTCTATATTTAGATGTTTACGTTGCTAAAGTTTTTAGGAATAAATAAAAATCTAAATCAATATTCCCAGCTCGCACATTCTTTTACGCAATAACTGAACACGTTTATGCTACCTACACCTTCTCGTTATTCCTGATCCGTGCTGATTTGCTTACCAATACATTATCCATCACAAACCAATATATCAATCCAAGTCCCACACATCAAAATAGATTTATTTCTTTATAAAATGAAGAAATTAAAGACAGATTGAATTTTTGCCGTATTTTAGAGCCAATTAGGGTCGCTTTCTGCAAATCAAACAAAATATTTGAAGATTTCTCTGAAAGTGCAAAAAAAATGGTACAATTCGATGCTCGTTATTCCTGATTTGCTTATACATTATCCATCACAAATCAATATATCAATCCAAGTTCCACACATCAAGATAGATTTATTTCTTTATAAAATTAAGAAATTAAAGACAGATTGAATTTTTGTCGTATTTTACATAAATTTCTGCAAATCAAACAAATTCTTTCAAGATTTCTCTGAAAGTGCAATGCTTTAAGTTCCTGCATTGTTTTTCCCACGAGTGTAATTTGCAGATGGGGTAAAAGCGGAAATCGAGTGGCGAAGTGTGACGACTTCGGTGAAACCGGAAGAGGGCAGGTGGCGATCGGAAGCGAACGCAGGAAAATATGATATTTGATTTGATGTCGTTCGTAGAACAACTCGAACATATACACACAAAAAAAATATAATAAAGGACCGTCGAAAGGATGCACACAAGAGCGATTGAGCTGTGTCGGTGGAAACGCACCTCTTCCATAGGATGCTGCCTTTTTTCCACGCACAAATACAATATTACAACATCCTCTCCAGAGCCTTTGTGGATTTCGAAATATTTTAATGCGCTTCCTGCACGAGCACCCAATAGAAACTCACCTCGGAAACAACAACAATAAAAAGTAAATAAAACAATCTGCATCTCTTTCCAACTTAAAATTTCTCCATCTCTCTGTTTCACTGTACAAATTGTACATTCACTTCAATTAAATCGATGCGGATGTTCGAGATTAAACGTAAAATAATCAAAATTATTGTGTGTTCATTAAAATTTCAGGAAACCTTCAATATTTATAACTACAGAATCCCATAATTAAGATTATCTGTTTAGGGAGAGGACTGTAAGTGTTAAGTTTATTTGGAGTTACAGAAGCCGAGCACGCGCACGCCCCAAGGTTGTTACTTAAGTGTTGTTACTCGGTAGTAAATGAGTCAGCACGAGCGCTCTCACCGCAATTGTTTCTTAGAAAACAATTAGCTCTCAGTATTTAATTTCTTTCTTTTTTTTTTGGGTTTGCCCGAACAATTTGAACTTACTTTTCACTCCATTAGACCCGCACCGCACCATCCCTGAACTCGCCATTCTTTGTATTCGCGCCGACAAGGTTATCAAATCCAACAAAAAAAAGATACAAACAACATACACGCATTATCTTTAAAGGTTGAATTTACAATTCACTATTATCAATTTGTATATTTACTTGTTTTGCATGCATATTACTTCCGTATTTATGAAAAAATAAAAAATTATATAAATTTTATATTTACAAAAAATAAATATTGTGTATTTTTATTTTGTATAATTAAAATTTTCTGGAATCTGGACTGATTGAAGCCGGATTATGCGAGTCATTAACGAAACTCCATTAATAGACAATTAATTGAATATCTCATAGAAAAACAGTTAATCTTTCGTAAATCTAATTCCATCCTGCTATCAAGGAAAAATATCATCATCTAAATGTCATTGAGTGTTGCAAAACACATCCTGCAAGCAACGGAATTTTGTTTTTAAACGGAATCTAGGTATACCAATGTCCTGCAACCTTGGTCCAAATTTTACTGTTACGAAATTGCAAATTTATTTTATAATATTAATTTTATTGATTTTTTTTCAAACGATTTCCTGGTCACATCGTTGTGAAAATGTTTTGCTGTGAATCGCACCTTTAGCAACATCATTAATCTTGGGATGAATCAGGTTGAATCTTAGTTAGACATTGAAAATGAATTGTTTTTTGCTGTCTCATCGATTGATCACCGCTGCTAATATTACCTATATAGTTACTCATATTGCATTGCGGTTTTAACAAATATTTATTCATTAACAATTTAATATGCATAACTATTACATCTTTTAATTGTAAGATTTAATCTTATACAAATAATATCAATTTTTGTAAACTGATAAAAGGGGAAGCACAATGGGATATATTCAATTGGAGTTTATATTTCTTGGTAGTTGCAGTGAAGTGATTCTAATTATAAAATGAAAGAGAATTATCAATTGGTGTGTGACCTGAATAGTGCAGCATGCATGATGCAGTTGCAATTCGACCGGATTGAATCAAAGATAATTAGCTGCAGCTTTGCAAAGCTAAGACTACCATGAGGGAGCTCGAAGAAATCTCTAATTTGAGGAAACGTCGGTGCTGCGCGATAAATAAAGCAGCGAGAGATCTTTACGTTTAATTTAGCGGAATGCTGAAAGGTCGCTCGGAATTTGCACAGCGATTAGCGAGTACATTAACATCCATCTGAACCAAACGAAAGCGGACCGGGTTACATAATCCCACTGTTTTCCGCCGAGAAGCCGCATAATTATGTCGATGAAATATCCGGATAGCGATTAGACCCAGCGTTTAATTGGATAAATCCATCGGTTACGTGAATCTCGCATCTAAGTCGAAGTTATTATGATACACAGGAATGGAAATTTCATTTTATGCTATTCCAATGCTGAATTGTTAAATGTTACATGTTTCCTTTATTCAAGCACTTTCAATTAGTTAAGTAGAAACTAAACGGATAGAAAAATGTTTATTCAATATTAAAAACCATACTTTATAGTCGTAAAACTTTTGAAACATGAATTTTATTTAATGTTAGGCTATTCCTAAGTTCGTAGCTAAACAGTCGTAACTTAAACGTTGCATGTTTTCTTTTTAAGGCCGTTGCAATTAGTTAAGTGGCACCGAAAAAGGAAGGAAACGTTCGTGACTGCAGCATGATGTTGCAGGATAAATCATCCCTATGTTGACTTAGCGAGGGTTGCCTAAATGGCCTGGGCGCAGTCCGTTGATCAAATTGCGCCGCTCCCCAAAAAAAACTACACCACTTATCAACACAATCAATCAAGCCCTTTAATTTAATGAATTCCTCATCGTATTACATGAACATATTAAATATTGGTTTTCGATTTTTTTTAATTATCATATTTATCAAAATTTGGTGCAATTATTTTACTACGTTTGAAATGAAAATATCTCATGCAATTTACTTCAAACACGAGAATGTTTACTTTCTGCACGTCATCGCATCATTTTCTTAGCGAATACCGCAAGAACGGTGTGCGCGGATGGCGAAGAAAGAGATGATATATTAGTAAATAAATTGCCAATTATGTAACAACAATTGACGTTGCGAGAGGAGGATGTGATGGGAAATTATGCATTTATATAACAAATGGCCGACGTTCGTCGTTTAACCGAAGAAGTACTGCAAATTCTTCACCGTTGAAATGCATTAAATTTAATTAATAAAATGTTCTTATTTTTATTTTAAATCAATTTTGTTAATTTTTTCTTCCAAAATTGTTTTCCAATATATTTTCTAAAGATTTTATATAATTTTTTGTAAATACTTATTTTTCTTATATATAAATTTGATGACTTATTTATAATCATTATATGCTCTCAAAAGATTAAATTAATTATAGATATTTCAATTAATTGATAAAAATAGATAAATATAAATAATCAAAGTTATATTTATTCATTAACTAAATTTGGGTATGATTCTGGATTGTTTGCATTAAAATAAACTCTTGATTATTTTTAGTGTTGAACGCGAGATTAACTGGACCAAACGGTGTGTAAATAAACTTTCGCAATTGTCTGTTCTGTTTGGATTCTGAATTGAATCACCTCAGAAAAATCCGTTCGTTATGTCCGATGCGAAGCAGTAAATCCGGCTAGGAAAGGAGATCCGACGAATTATTCTCGTTATGTGCAAAAGGATGATAACTTTCTGCGTTCATTGTATGCAAAAATGCGAAACATCGCATTCTAAAAGTGTCTTAGCCACTTTTTATATAAGGCGATACAATAAATTGCGTTAAATAAGGAAAAGTTACGCGAAAGGGAAAACGACCGATCTATAAATGGGTTCGTTGGAACGTCATTAATCCGTTCGAGCATCTAAATGGTATTTTAATGAAAAGCTACAGCTCATATCTTGTCCTATTAATTACTTTATATATTTATTTTTCTTTTTTAATTAAGCTACAACTTAAAACTTGTTTGAAAACCTATTTTTAAAGACGCATTTTTAACTATCAAAATTTTATTTTGCTCCCAGAGATATTATATTTTGATATAAAAGTCAAATTGAGGTGGGCGGATATATCCGCCACTTGTCCGTAAATGCTTAAATCTAATTAAAAATAGTGCATTTATGTATTAATTATATATACAGCTAGATGATGGTAAGTTTGGTCGTTCTTCGCGTTAGTTCCGCATCTGTAAGCAATTAAATCATTAAAACTGTATTTGTTTTGGATTAAAACGCTTCAATCGCTTTTTTAAAATCATTATTAAATCTTGTTGCAAACCGAAGGATAAAATCACTTTATATGAATTTATATATAAGAGTTTTACGCAATTATAAAGACGCAAGAAAATATACTTTTGGTTGAGTTTTGCAAAATTATTTTATTAAAATAAAATTTAATTGATATTTTCAGACAAAATATAGAAATAAATACGCATTTTATATTATTTAATATTAATTGTTTATAAAAAAATAATTGATAATTAATATTTTTTTTATAATTAATATTGTTTGTAAAACTGGAACAAAAATGTCTTCATGAAAGCGAATATATATTTGGAAAAATACATTTTCATGGGGACTAATGTGCATTATTCAGCGTTCGAAAATAACCGGCTTCGCATATTTTTAGACAAGGAAACAAAAACATTCTAAATTCGAACTGGGTCTTTCTGGATAGATCATCGAGCACAATACAAAAACACAAACAAATCATCCACTTACAACTAAATACATAATAATTGTATTCCGAAATGCAAATAAAAAATATTTACGAAATCGAATTTACCTAACAACAAATTTCAACATTATCGTAAATACCAAATAAACATGAACGAATTCGACGGTAAACATCGAGGCACAATTTGTTCGGTTATTTAACGTCGTGAGAAGATAAACTAGTTTTTTTTATATGTATGATTATTATTGATGGAATTGTAGAATGATTTTTGTTGTGTTGCAAACGGAAGCGCAGAGTTACACAACAACCGACGATTCAGATCGAAAATCTATTAACGCGGACAACAAATTACCACATTATATCCACAAAACTGAGTCCTGGGCGGCCGCCTATTGCATAACTCTTTTTTCCCATCAACGGTTTTACATTTTTTTTCTTCAGAACGTGCTCAAAATGAGATATTTCTTATCACATGAATAAAGCTATTTGTTCAGATATGAAAAGTATATCAAATATTTTTATATAACTAATTGTAAATCGACTTTCGATACGTGTTACTAAATCCTGGAAATTACAGTTTTACGATATAGGAGATTACATTTATAATTATCTAAAATAAATCATTTGTAGATTTAACATGAATTAAACGTGATACTTTTTGCCACAGAAATAGTTTAAAATTGTATATTGCTTCAATTTACGAACAAATAACAAAGGTCGGCAACCGTCTTGGAGAAAAGAGCCATTTTAAATATATAACTCTAGAAACACGTAGTCTTGTGGACGTCTTTTTGACAGTGAAAGTGAGAACTGGGAAACTCAAAAATTCAGTAAAAAGTGAATTCATCTGTAAAATCCATTTACAAAATATTTTTAAAATTTATTAACTTTTGAGTAATTAATTAGAATATGAATAAAACATATTTATATAAATCTAAAAATGTTATAATGAAAATTGTTGTATCTACATTAAATTTTATTATGTTTTCCAATTATAAAAATAATGAATTATAAATAGCAAAATTGCATTTGATATCATTAAAAAAATATATCTGAGCGTAGATAAAATGAGAAATACTGTGGGAAAACAATAAGGGTTAAATATTTTGCTTGATAAACAGTAGATAAGTGATAATTGCGTATTGTTCGATAGGCGATGGGATCGTTAAATTTCATGTTCATCACAATGGGATGCTTTGTATAGGAAACTTCTTGGTAGGCACAAAACAAACCGTGACTTTAATTGTCTTATATCGAGGGTCAACGCGGTCTAAGTTAATTTTCGGCCCCACAATGTTGCATGAAGATTCCGAAGAAACCATAAACAAATGGTCGTACTGGGAATGATGGACCTTTAACCGATTGGATTGACGACGCTTGGTTGGAAGGCGCAGTCTACAAATCCTCGACTCCCTACTACAACTACCTACTACTACCGCCACTACTCAAAACAGTTCAGTTGCGTGCTGTCTTGGCTGCAGTAAGGATTTAACGTGTGCATCGTTAGTTTGTTGTGGTGCCTGTTTACGTTTATTTTATTATTTTTTTTCCATCGAACGTGTTATTTATATTTTGGGATTACCAGTTTACACAATCAACCATTCTAGGTATATAAAATACACATTTTTTTAAATAAAATTTAAATTAAATCATATTATTCAACCAATTACATTTATGCTAAACGGATATTTGTATATGTTTATTGCAATAAATTCCGAGAAATTAAATAAATTAAGATTAATTCAAGGAATATTAGTTGAACAATGGGTTTGGATGGATTCATTGATTTGTATTAAACTAGTTCACGAAATTGATGATAAGTAATTATGTCGAAAGTGCGTTGCGAAATAAAGCAAATAATCGATTGATGATTAAACCAAAATCAAATTTGAAATTGTTATCCAAACTCTAGTATTACTTGCAGAAACGTAATCATCGTTAAAAACAATGACTATTCTTTATTTGAATAATACGTTAAAAGCTACTCAGTTCAAGTATTTAGATTTATTAAAATTTGCGTTTAGTATAAGCACAGGTACTAAAATTACAGTTTTACTTTTAAGATTAACCCAAGAAATATTATAATTTACGTAATGTACAGCATGTATTATTCATCATTTTTTACAATTTAAGTTTTTGTAGAAATCTATAATTACTTAACTTTTTGATATTTAATTTCTGTTTATTATCTGTGAAATATCTTCAAACTTAGTTTTTATTTCAAAATTCAGATGTCATTATTAATGAGGATTAGTAAAGTACTTATTCCAGGAATAAATTCACAAACATAATGACAAACATAATTATCGAATTACGTGAATTTAGTAATTGAGTAATTGCTTAGAACTGAACAGAACAAAAATACTCTTCAAAACCGCAAATATTTGCGTCGATGCGCTCATTAATTGAAATTAATAATTTCCTGTAATAATTGCACTAATAATTTACTTAATGAAATTAGTTTTGTTTACAAATTACTTCCATCAAATAATATCTCTGGGAACAATATTTATAAGAATATGTAAGCGATTTTGCTTATAATAAATTGAAATTGTTTATTTTTTTTAAATATTTAACGGAAACGAAAAATTCGTTTAAGAATAAAATTAATTTTCTTACGTTGCGTAAGTGAGGATGTTATTGTTTCCATTTAAATGAATAACAGCAAGTTCTGGTTAAAAAAAACAAACATTTATCAATCCGAATCGTTAAAGTAAACAAAAATATTGTGCAGACACGAAACGCGAATGATTATTTCTTTTAGCACGTTTCACTTCTTTGTTTACTACTATTGCTGCTGTTGGAATTTAACAGATATTTATGAAATTATACAATAATTAAATGCAAGTTAGAAAAATTATATTTTTAGAACTGCAAGATATAAATAATTGTGTTTTCGAGGAATGTGATTTTATTCACACATTGATCGTTCACATCCTGCGACAGAATTTGAGTCTTTTTTTCGCTTTTCGTCGAGAACCGCAACGGCGTTCCAGCAAACCGCAGATATGCGCTCGCGTTACGTGCAACGAATTTCTCGGATTATTACATAATCAAATTTGATTGTATTATTCATTCATGAATTTTTCTGAATTGGCGATAGCAAGGACCGCAATTACTACTAAAGCGAAAAAAATATAGACATTGCGTGCTGTCGTTTTTAATTAGCGTTCTCTGCTAATAAACTCAATGTATCTGCAGCTTAAGACGTTGTGTAATTGCCGATGTCCTTGTACTCTGTTGCTTCTCTTTGTTGTTTTTGTTACTACTGATATTTTTGTATAAGAAATTTAATGGATTTTTTCTTTATTTTGCGGTTTTCAGATGATGAAACACGTGCAGCTTTCTCCGTTCAGGAGCAGAGCTGATACGGTCTCGCTGAGCTCGACGACTTCTTATGGAAGTTTAAGTCCAGAGCCACTAGGAAGCCGATCCTCCAGCTACTCCTCCCTCAGCGAATCCAACATGCAGGTTAGTTAGAAGACGCGCTAATAATGAACGAACGAACGTTCTCAGGCAATTTTAAATTGTTGTCAACCGGTATTATTCACGGCTCAAGTGATATCTTCCTGGATCGCATTATTCACACGAGTGTTTCCTAAACAACAACAACAACAACAAAAAAAGGAAGAACAAAACAAAACGAAAGATGTGTGAGTCTTACGTAAATCTCTTGTGACCATGTAATTCATCCTGCGGCCTTACAAGGCCATTCCCCATCCAAGGGAACCGTCGTAGCATTCCCACGCGTTCACGCACTTTTTTACATTCCCTCAGTGTCAGTCAGCCTCCTCTCATCTTCAATCCTCCGACCACACGAGAATTGCACAAACAATTTTCAAATTGCTTCCTCTTAAAATAATTGGAGAAAAAACGAATCATCGTAGTCGACGTTCCCATCTGCCACGGCTAAATTGAAATTCTGCACATGCGGACAATTAAATCTCGTATTTATTATTTTCGTTTCCTTCCTATTTATCTTCATATTAAACCTTATACTTGAGTATAGATACCGTGGGAAATTTGTATTGTTACATTAATGTATAATGTATGGTATAAATAAGTTGCAAATCTAATTGTACTAATTCTCATTTTGATTCTCTTTTGATAATTATAAGTAAGTCGAAAAAAAGATCATCAAAGGATTTTGTTATGAAGTCCGTAGTAATAAACGTCAAATTGCATGTTTTCGAAATGATTAACATTGGAATGGATGGATGTGATTTCAATTCGAGGGCTTCCTCGGTCGGTTTGCTGAAAGAGGTTTCTGTTCGCGGCAGCGGCGATAAATTAAATGTTTTCCACTTGAAAATCTATTGGAAACTTTTACTCCTTTTGTCGGCGCTCCTATCTGTTTTTGCGTAATTTCTAAATTTTATCAGCTATTAATTGGGTATGTTCTAATGTGTACTAAAAGAGCATCATTATGCAGCCGCTTATCACTGCAACACACATACATAAATACTAAGTTTATTGTGTTTATGCAACATGTGCTATCCCCGGAGTTTATGTGCATCCCAACCAATTGCGTCCAGCCCTAAAACTGGAACCATTAAATCCATTCGGTTAATAGACAATTCCCCCCCTTCTAAAGACATTATAAATTATATTTTGTTTTTTCTTCTTTCGAACCGTTCGGTCTACGATCATGTTACCAGTTTTAAAGAGAGCATTTAACACTTGGAAGTATCGTGGAATGTCTTCAGCTCTGATCTTCGTTATTTATTGGCGGTTTCTCGTACCTCACAATCATCTCAAGCGTATAATCTGCTTCCTCTGAATTCCATTGTGAGTTTCACAAGTGTTACTCTCTTGACTTTTACGCTGTGGCGACAATTAGATGCTCTTTGGAGAGATTTCAATGGTACCCGAAGAAACCTATTGTAATCTCGCCTAGCCGGAAATGGTTGGACCTTAAATTTGAAAAAAGCCCTAGAATAACAAAAACATTTAAAAAAATGTTGTTATTTGATACGTTTTAAATAGAAAATATATATTGAAATCAGTAATTTCCTGTTGTTTTTAGAAATAGTAATTTTCCGGAACTGCGTGTAAAAGTTAAGATAGATAAGAGATTCTATTTTGGATTATGCGGAATGTTGTTGGCTGTAACTGCGGCGGTTTTTTTTGATAGAGGGACCAATTTAACCTTTTCGCACCTCTAACTGTAAACGAGCCGAGTTTCTTGAAACTGGGGGGGCGTAAAGTATTCCATATCTCCTCCACATTGTAAATGGTCATTCTTTCTTTCTCATTGTTGCTTTCTCGGAATTGCTTCGCGTCCCTCCGAAAGGATGCCTCCCCGAGACGCGGCAACAGTCCGTCCTTCTCTTCTTCTCATTTTCATCCGAAAGAAGGGACCGTGTAACAGGTTTCTTTCCCATCGGATGTTCTCATGGTGTCGCATGGCATCTGGTTTGCACGTCCTCTTTCTAAACGTTGGTTCCCTTTACAATATTATGAGAATCTCAATACACTTGCTTTCAATTTTAGTACCAATTTAAAATCATTAATATAAATAATTTCATTTCATAATTACATATTATTTTGAACTGCAATTAATTAAATATAATTTTCTTTCTATAAGATTACGTGATATGTAGAAACTATATCAGAACAAATTACACGGAAAATAACACATATTATAAGTTAATCAAGCATCACAATAGCAATTTCGTACGTAACATGGGAAAAGTAATTATTATCCGCCTTGATTGTATAACATTTTTCAATTAAAGCTGACTACGGTCCAAAAAGTATTCTTTGAAATTAATGCTCCGCGCAAGTACTGAAAAATCAACGAAATGTCATCAAATCTTTGTTGTCAAATCTGTAATTTCGTTAACGATAAAATAATGAGAGTAGATGATGAACAAATACTTTAATTGATTTGAAACGACCCAATTCTTGTTACAGATCATGGTATGTTTGAGATGTTCTTGATGATGAGTATTATAGTAGTTCAAGTATACGTGTGGGAAATAATAATAAATGGTGATAACATATATATTTATGTAATAAAATCCCGCCTGGGAATCTGAGCGGAAGGGCAAAGACCCAACGTCGCGAGTATTGCACGTCCATTGTTGGTAACAACAACCTCCTGAGCTGCGCACGGACGTCGCGAATCAGACAAATTAATTTGTACAGTTTAACGGAGTATTAGAAACGGATATTGGATTCGATGGTAATCTTGAGCGGGGCGGGCGCCGTTTATGAAACACTTAATCTATTCCACTCCCATTTTCGGATTCCACTCAAGCACACTTGGTGCAACTAGAACTAAACATTTTCTTAATCCGTTTCCTCATTACTCGGACCCGTCACTAATTTATTAAGTCTGATAGTCCGTAATTTCAGAAACAAAGACTGCCTTTGACAACGGCATTATCTAACGAAGCTTTTCCGGTCAGAAGAAAAAAAAAATTAGACTCCCAGTTGCTTTAATTGCTACGATTTGTTTTTCTTTACATCGTTGCCCGTCTTTAATAATAATTGAAAGTACGAAGCTCGAACTGATTTTATGAAAGCCATGATTTCCTGCACGATCTGATACATTGCAAACGGATATGCGACATGCCACCATTGTTTTATTTTTATTTTTAAATTAATATTTCCTTCTACAATAATATAATAATAATAATGAGAAGAGGTCATTCCTCGACTTTCACATTGAGTCTCCACGGAAGAAATCTTTGATCTCTTAAAATCATTTTAAAACAAGACACAAGTAATTACCTTCGGTTTGCAATTTCATCAGTTAATTTCTTCTAAACGTATTGTTATTCTTTTCTCATACGATTAAACAATTCAACCTTGCACAAGACGTTTAATTCCCTATTAGTCATTATGTTAATTTTCATAACGAGCTTCGTGTGAATTTTTGTCGCAATCCTACAAAGAATAAATTAACTCAAGAAAATAAGACGAATGACACAAACGTATTTTCATTGTATTTTTCCCAAGTTATAATTGTTTGCAAATTATTGAGAAAAATGTAACAACAGTTGTCTAAAAACTAAAACCTTGTAAAATAATATTTTTATTACTAAATTACCTTCCAGATCCGTTTTTTTAAAAATTTACTAATATAAAAAATATGATGGGAATCGTAGATTTGCTCGTAACGGAAATCCAAAAGTCAGAAGTCAACTAATTTGAATGTAAATTCATGAATCCAATGACGTAAATTCCAATTGGAATGTAACAACAAACAATAAAAATATGTAGTTTTTGCTGTAATGTCTATTCAATTTAAAGTCACCTGCGTGGTTCCTGCATTATTCAACGGCTGATAAGCGCAGGGGTATATTGGAAGGCGCAGCACGCGTTTTTGTAAATAATGTGTCGCGATGAAATTTCTATCGGAGCGTTTCTTAGAGGTAATGCATACCCTTTGCTTTCTCGGAAAAGCTATTAAGTTGCGGAGCTGATTCGGCAACGATTTATATAACCGTGCAACATTACGCAAAAGCGGTCCACTTATAAATTTTCTTTAATCAATCAGCTTTCACGAGACAAATTTGCGAGATGTTGCATCCTACGTTGTTACTCAATAATTGTACTATTGCAGTTTTGGGATAGTTCTGCGAAAAGTAATAACTTTGGATTGATAGCGACATTGTTTTGTTGTTGTTGAAGCAGTAATTTGTAATATTCGTTGATTTATGTGAATTAAAGTGGTGAAGAGGCGTGGGTACAAATTTTCGTGTCGGATTGGCTTTCAGGAAGACAGGGAGACAGCTCTAAAATTAGCTTTCGTCTTCGTTCCGAACTTACTTTGAATTTATTTCGAAACGCATGATGCGCCCAAAGCAAGTTTTATTTTCGATGCAATTATTTAAATAGGTGCAAACCGTTCGCCCCTTATGCACTCTTCGCGTCATCCGATCGCAACGAAAAACACGTCGTCTATTTTCATCCGAAAATGATTGAAACCTTTTGATTCACTTTCGGAAAGTTTATTTTTAATTATCCATTATTGTCCGCAACAAGAAAGTTTACAAGTTATTACAAGCATGTTTTATTAGTATCTTAGACCTTTACGTTCAAGTGGCGCATAAGCACATAAAATCTATAAATAATTCAAGATAATTATTAAATTCCTTATTGGGTGGATTTAAAGTTAAAAATAAATACTCTGGAAATTACAATTATTTATTTCTTACAAATCATAATTGATGACGTTGCAATCAAATGCAGTTGATTAAGCCTTAATTCAATACACGACAAAACTAAAGATAAGCCGGTAATGTAATTGTGGTGTTAAATTGTTAATTAAACCGAATAGAACAATTAAACTTATGTGTTTCAAATTGATAAAGACGTGTTGTCGCTTTTCTCACCATTGTTTCGAGGCAATTTTCTACACATATCGAGTGGGTTTCTTTCTGCACGCATCCGCTCCAATTTAGAGAGTTTCCAGGTACAAATGGCTGCGGTACAAAAGAAATGCGTAAGCGTGGAAAGACCTACTTCGATTGTGTCTCCGACGATTACAAAACGAAACCGACTAAATTTTGCGCAATACCAACACCGCCGTTTCATCTCTATCTGCAATTATATTTAATTGCGCTGATTATTAATATATGTAAAGGTGTTTCGTTACAGTTTGTGGATGTCGCCAAGTATACGATTTCGTCGATGCAGCGTCTGTAATTCTCGTGTTTCGTAGATTATAGTAAAACAATAATGCGAAACACCTAAACAGAAAATAAAGTAAAATATTTTGCTCGAAGCTATCTCGAGATTGGAGCAGCTGTGATTTGTATCCTGCATCCTTGCAGTTCGCAGAGGAAACAGCTGCGCTTTTAGAATTTATAGGAAATTCGCTAGAGTAAATCCATTAGATTTCAGCCCAATAGGGGTAACTAATGAACTTATCGGAATTTATGTAATTTTATTTGTAATATTCTCTTGAGATGAAGCTTTAATTGACTGATTGCATGCATAATTTATGTATGCGTATATCACTCGCTCGAACATAGCACTTGCTATTTAAGTAAGTAGACTTCGGCAGTCTCTGGCGCCTCCGTCCTACAAGTGCTTATACTGTTCATGTACTTAAGATACTTACGAACACAATCGTTATTTATGTAAATGTCAACAGCTTCCATCAAATTTCCAGAATATAAATATTGATCTTTAAGAAAATATCATGATTCTTGAATTACTATTTACTTTGTTAATTACAATATAGTTATAATTTTCTAATCTTCAATACTTTTATCATAAATATTGTTATCCAATTCCTCAAAAATTCAATATATTTACAATTTGATTAAATATATTTGTTTTAAATACAAAGAAAAGTTTATCAGGAAATCCTCTGTGTAAATCATGTGCAAGGTTGACTTATATTGCAGTATAATCTGGTGGCAATCGAGAAAACTTTGCGTTAAGGAATTCAGAGAACAGGAAAATGTGAGTGGAATAATCCACTCTACGATAATTAAACATACGTCTTTGTCACCGTTGAGGCAACAGATTTTGCGTATCGCAGTTGATAATTAAAAAAAACTGCGATTGCACATGCAACTTAATATAATTAACTTTCTAATTAACAATCATCAGTGGGATTCTGCAATTCGCGGCAATTTGAAAAATATGGGAAAGCGTGGGTATTATTTCGGACAATGGACAATCGCATTTCCGCGTGAATTTTTTTCCATCGAAATACGCGTATTTCTTACGCAGGAGATGTCTTCAATAATAGCAGCGTTACGTTCACCAAGTTTGGTGATTCAAATACTTGGAATTCTTATACATTTAAATGTTGTGCTAATTTCAACATTTCCTCGAATGTTATTGCCGCGAATGGATATGATTCAAGCGATTGGAACTTTGAAGCTCGCGGCCTAATCGATCTGGATTAATGAAGTAAAGGAAACTGCATTAAAAACGCCCACGACACGTTTTAGGTAATAGTTGCGAATTTCGTTCAATTTAGAAAATTGCCGCTGCATGCACTGGTAATTTCGGATGAAATACAAGGACTTCCTATACTGAATAAATTACGCTCGTTCACAGTTATAATCACCCAATTTGTTTGTTAGATGCAATTTATCAACGGCTTAATCTCACTTCGGCGGGCGTTGATGATGATTTATACCTTCCATTTCCAGATTACGTCCATTACTGTAACGGCGTGGAATTGTGTTAATCATTTGTTGGAGCGCGAAAAAGCGTAATTTTCTAAACACGTTTTTCGTGTGTAATTGAAATACTTCGCAGAGATTTTAGCAGACTATGCAAGAAATGCACCAGCAGACTTGGACGGTCGGAAGGCGCCAGCAGTCATGTTACATGAACCGATGGGAAAGAAGTTGCAGACTACTTCATTAATTTCAGTTTCTTTAAATAATTTAATCTTTAATTATTTACAATCTTGCAGCAGAATAACAAGTTAAAATACACTCAGTTCTTATAAAATGTCGTAAAAAGTAATTATTTGTCACTCAAGGGATTTGTTTATTTTTTTAAATAAAAGTAATTTTGCAATCGCGCATTAAGGTTAATTACTTATGGAAATAGTTTTAGAAATGAAAGAATAATTAATTGTTGGCGGCTGGAAACAATTGTGATTTTAGGTGCGAAATAACTAAATTACCTAAAAGTTTTTTTATTCCGTTCTATTCTTTAATAGTTGTGGGAATTGGGTGAATGCCAACTATTTTTTTCGACTAATTCAATTTAACAAATATATTTATAATGAGTCAAGTAAATAGTTAATGTTATATTTGCGTTAATTTCTTAAAATTGACTCTTATTGCAATTCTTGGCAGAGTAACAATTAAAGCTGAGAACGGACATTTTGCAATCGCTTCTAACGTTACACATAATTGTTTCGAAACGGAAATACTAATAAATTTGTAATACAAATCATAATTGCTTCTCAGGATGCAACCATTCCTCTTTCGTCGTACAATTATAGAATAAGCCTAATTTGATGTAATGATCTGTAAAATCTTGCGGGGTTGCGCGTATGGATTGCTATGCTGTTCCAAATTTAGTTCACGTGTGCTCGGTGTCTGTACCCTTCTTTACCATCGCAATTAAACAAACCAACCCTTTCAAAGCTGAACTAAAGCGTGGAAGAAAAAATCAGTTCCATACATCCACTTCCTGCCAAGATTAACCCACATACAGTTGTACAGCTGCTCGGATATTAATTTAGAATTATTCAGGGCACGTGTTTTATTTACTTCTAAAACTATTCTTTATTTAGTTCCACGTCCCTGTTATACAAACACAAAGTACAACTTGCTTATGTAACACCAATTTGTCTGGTACAAAAAGAAACAAATAAATCATTAATAAGCAAAAATTATATTTGTCAATTAATTGAATGTTTATTTAGTTATATAATAAAATGTAAAATATTCTAAGATTAGATGCGCGGCGCATCAAACAAGAATCGTGTTTGAAAATTTTAATCTCTCAACAATGTGTTTCGGAACGCATTCTGGGACGCCGGAAGAACCGAACTTTTATTTCTCTGTCGGCCGTTTGGTCAGAATACTAAGTACAAAAATCTTCCTATTCGGGACTGGTTCTAAATGGTGCGTTCCGATGAAACTGTATCGCTATGCATCTAATTACCTTTAATTTCAATGAAATGAATATGTAACAGTAACGTGCAGCAAAGTGTGAAGTTTGATTACTTTTTGTGAAAAAAAAAACTTAAGTAATTTATTAGATAATTGCATAAAAAGAAATAACGGAGGTGAATTATAAGGAAATAACTACATTAATTTAATTGAAAATATTGCAATAAAAATTTCGATCAATTGGTTAATAGTAATTATTGTAGTTAAGAAATTTGTTAATTGCGTAAATGTAAATGAGTGAACAAGGCTAAATGCATTTATTTTTGGACTGTTATTTTTGTCTTTAAAGTGGGTTAAAATCGCTTAAATTCGTGTTTTTGTTTGGTTTCACTTTTTTTTTTTCAAGAGAATACAGAGACCTACCCTAAATGGGTATAAATCTTCTCGGGTTGCAGCCTTATTTGCAGCACACATGGTGCTGTGAGGGTGACGCCGAAAAGGGTCAGCGGATCCTTGAGCTCGTGCCATTTGGCGTCTTATTTACATCCTGCTCCTAACAAATTTCCTGCAACATAAGGCTCCCCAACCAACACCTACCACTCACAACAAAACATGAGTTTTGAAGCATATGTCACGGTTAAAATTAATCTTTAAGATAAAAAAAAAACAGATGATGTACCAAAAACGTAATTAATATTTATTTCTTTTATGAATTAACGAAAAACGATTAATTAAAATCGTCCTCAATCTGTTACGTAAGATGGATTGCTGTGAGAAATTAGTTGCGCGCAATATTAATTGAACATTACAGGAAATGGATTATCCACTTTGTATCTTAATCATACAGCATTATAACTAGGTGCAGTATTATGGGAAGGAAGCGTTGGCATTCCGAAAATTCGACACAGTTACGCAACAATCTTCCTGCTATTTATGACCGATATTTTTGGCTCGGACATATTTTTTTCCCCGTCCTTTGATGAATCGAGAATGAATCCAATTAGCCGAGAAGCGATCACATAAATCGGCGAAATTCCCTCCTTACACTACAAACTAATATTATCCATTCGAGTTGTAATTTTAGTACATCAGTTCGCACGTGCTACCAGTTTTGTAGTTTTTTTTTCTTTACTTCGTCGTCTTCATAATATTTTGATCCGCATCGGAAAATAGAGAAACACCGCATGGACAGCTGAAACCTTTCCATCAAACTTAATTGAAAACAACTTACCGTTTCCATTAATTTTGAAATGCTATTTGAGAGTTTTTTTTTTATAACTATATTTGCTTTATGCGTGTTTTCCTGAATAACTATTTAATTTTAGAGTGTATTGGAAACCCGTTGAGCAAGTTGCTGTTGCGACTTATTTGACTATTGCTTTACCAACTTTTCCTGAATGTAATTTGATATAAATAGAGAAATTGCATAATTGCTATGTTATCAACACCTGAAGGTATGCAACGGAACCTTTGAGCTCTTTGTGTGGTCTGGGCTGCTATTAAAGATTGCGTGCTTTTTTTGTTGTTGGGTGAAGTTTAAATTTGAGAACGTGCCTAACAATGACCGCAGAGAGTAGCACAGGAAGGAGGGTATTTTAATGGTAATCGAACACCCATGGAAGTTGGATCGTTTAACTTAACATTAAGAACGGCCCATAAGGGCCTCGAGTTTGAAGAAGAGGCGAGGGTGAATTATCCGGTCCGGAAATAGAGCGTATTCTTGTCGAGCACGTGCTCGCATCTTCGAATGCAATTGTGCCTTTCGTGCGTCGGATATGAATTTAAAAATTGGTAAATCCAATGACCGTTCTTCAGGAATGTAAATGATGGCGAGATCCGCCTCGAGCTGTCCCATCATGAGTGGATTTCCTTAATGGCGTTTTTTGTGGTCTCATGATTGTATAATTCAAATATCCTCTCGACGAACGAGATGCAACTGAAATATGTGTTAATACGAAAGTAAGTGCGTTGGAATTATGTAATCGCCTCAGAATCCTTATCGCGACAAGGGGTATACAAATTGATGATTACACGCTCTGTAAGCAGGCGATGATTTCATGCTCGATTTACATGTATTGCATGAAAATAACCGAAGAGTTCGAAAGTATAGGAAGAAAACATACATTAATCATTGGTAGACCGCGGCGCTCCGCTTTTATATTTGATCTCACCACCGGATACGTCGCGACGCTCAACATCCACCGATAAAAAATAGTCCAGTTTTAGTTCGGCTGCCTACAAATATACACACTTTTCATCGTTTATACTGAATCGTTGAAAGAATATCGTTAGTTTTCTGCAATTACATCTTTGAAAACAATCAGAATGTATACAATACCGAGAAGAAACCTTATCAACGAAATTATTCCCGCTTGCAATATTCATGTAAGGCTTTACAATTCTACATTTCTATCAAATACAATATATTATAAATATTTAATTATTGTTGTTATTTATGAATTAATTTATTTTACAATTTACAGGAGAAAATTGTTATTAATCTATACGTTATATAAGAATATAAATTTATTAATTTTGATACGGTCTAATGGCTAAGACGTAATAATCTATTTTCTCGTATTAATTATTGTATAATTAATAATTGCGGTAAAGAATATTACTTATTAGTATAATTGAAAATATGTATTATATATTAAATAAGTCCGGTATGGTCTAGTGGCTAGGATACCTGGCTCTCACCCAGGAGGCTCGGGTTCGATTCCCGGTACCGGAATTCTTTTAGATATCAGTTATATTGATGATATAACAAAAACTATATGTTAGAAAAGTTTTGTGTTTATTATGTAATTAATAAATAATTTGTCTTTTCATTATTTTAATTGGAGATTAATGTTTTGTTACAGACTACAATAAAGGTATACGCAAAATGTCTTCGTCCGGACATCGAATACAAAACGCTGAGCATTACATTTCAAACAACATGCAAGGAGGTTGTGGCCACTCTTCTTGGAAAGTACAAGATGAAGCATCGAGATCCGAAATTATTTTATCTCAGCATGGAAGTTACGATGCGTAAAGCCGGTGTCCGCACCCATCTGCCTCTTGACGAAGAAGCGAGGCCGGCAGTGTTACAAAGTTGTCACCCCAAAGGCGATTCCAAGTAAGAGTCAAAACACAAATTATTTCAATAAACCAATTGGATTAACGTATATCTTTCTGTTTTCCCAGGTTTTCTCTACAAACAAGACGCGGAGGACTAGTGAAAGTTTACGACTCGGCTCTCAATAGCAATTCACAATATAAAAGTTTATTGATTAGTGCTAAAACATCCGTTGATGAACTAATTCATTTGCTTTTGAATTGTTCGAGCAGCAAGGAGCGCGTCGAACAATTTTCTTTGTACGAGGTGAACAACGACAAAGAGCAACAGCGAAAATTGCACCCAGACGATAGACCACTTCAAGTGCAAGCCATTTGGCTTCCAACTAATAAATGCCACTTTCTCATACGCCGAAATCCTGACTACCTTCCATTATCCCGAAGAAAGTTCTATTGGCCTCCAGCCATATCTGCATCAACCTCACCGACAAAATCCACCCAACAATCTATGAACCTATCCAAATCACAATCATCCCTCTTAAGCAGCAAAAAAGAAGCCACAAAAACAAGTACCAAATCCAGTATCCCGCCAACAATCGCCGAAAACAGCAAAAGTAGCAGCGGTCAAAGCCCTTCTTACGCAGATTACGAAAACTACTTTTACATTTAAACTTTCCCCCAAATTATTTCTAAATGTAAGTTGCAATAAGTTAACAAAATGTATTCAAATAAATAACTTATTTTTTCCTCTTTTTTTTACAGGAGTGAATCTAGTTCGTCTCTGGAGCATTTTTATGAGACTCTTGACCAAAGAAATGGATGCCTCCTCTATCAATAACACTCAGCTTCTCAGTTTTCCTTGCATTTCAAATACTATTTTATTCAATTCAGCGTACAATACAGCACTTCGTAAATTTGTATAAAACCCAAAGATTAGGTTATTAGCACGTAAGGTTTTATTTTAAATGTAATGTGACTTGTATATTTTCGTGTTTGAGTGCAATTATAAAGCATTTAATTTAAGTTTCCTATGTATTATTTTAGTTTTAATGTAAATTATTTCTATACCAAAGATGGATATTTGTTTTTTTTTTGTAAATATTTTTTATCATTTCGTATGTATTTCTTAAGGCATTACAATAATAAATAATAATTATTCGTATACCATGAAACATCCCAGAAAATTTTATACTTTTATTTTAACCTTTACTATACATTTTATTTAAAGATAAAATAAAACAGATTAAAAAAAACTTTCATATATTTCAGTATTTTGTATGTTAAAAAATTAGATGTATTCTAAATTATTTTTTTGAATTTTATTCACATAATACTTATTCTATGTACATACTATAGTATATTTGAAATATATAAAGGTTTCCATTTATATATTATGTATATTTTTTAAATAGCGTGATTATAGTAGAGTTAGATGAAAAAAATAGCTATCCGTTTTAATTAATTATTAACAATACTTCTAATCAATAGTTACAAAGAATTTGAGAATTGAAAAATAGCTAAAGCATACTTGTATTTGAATAATATAATGACATTACAAATACAATTTTTTTTTTCATAGGAAACAAAGTTTCTATTTAAATAAACATGTACAATAAAAAATAATATCGATATTAAAAATAATATGTTAAATAAATACAACTATAAGAATGTATTATGAGTAATCATCCACATCATCATTGGGTAAAGAGGCTGCTTGTGCCTGTTGTGCAGCAGCTTGCAATTGCTCCCATTGTTGTTGCTCTTGAAAAGCTTGCTCTTGCCTTGCTTTGGCAAAAAGTTCCTGCTGCTGTCGAAGCAATTCCTCTTCTGGGATCCCCAAATTTTCCAATCTTGTGCTCTGTCTCCTCCTCTTCGCTGCTACAGCCTTACAATCTTTCAATACAGCCTCAGCTTCAGCCTGATAGTCTCCAAAACCCAACTTGTCCAATGCTAACAAAAAAAATAAATGTTTACTTTTGAAATCAATAAAGTAATTTTACTTACCTAAAAATATATGCTCTGCATTTATAGTCTTCTTATGCAATTGGTTACATATATCATTCGCTTCTGAACTCAGAAGATGTATAAATTCGGTGCAGCAGTTCAACACCAGCTCTCGGGCATCATTTGCTATTCTAACAGATGGGACTAGTTCTTTAATCATCTTATTCATACTTGCCCTTGGCAGAGTTAACTCATCATCCTCATTGTTTCCTATAGCGCCAGATGTATTAGGCGTACTCATTCTATTAAAATGTATTAATATGTTTGTAAATAAAAGAATTTCTAACCTATAAATAAACTGTCAAATGTAGCAGATACACAATGGGAACTTCAAAACTTAACATTTGTATATATAAAGCATTTTTTTGGTTATGTTGGCATCACTGCGTGGTATAGGCATCTTTACTTACTTACCATGACTTCCTTTGCTTGAATCATCACCCAAGATGTACATTAAAAAGGGTAAGGCCTTTATAATCGAAGAATTGTCTACAATGATGATCATCTAATGGTAATTATATGTTCATATTATTATATAATATTGTATTATTATTGTAATAAATTGCTTAAGAATATGTATAAAACAAAAACGTTTTTAATATTTAGTTATGCTTCGTGATTTTAAAAATGGACAATCCCATAATCTATCCTAGCAATTTCCTGAAATTATACAACACAAATTTATTTTCTTATAATTATAGTATTTTCATTTTAATATAATTTTCATTTAAAGTTTTCTTTATAATTAAATTTGTAATTATATTTTTACTTATTAAATGTGCTGTGTCCAGTTTTTATTACTTATATAAATAAAATTAATATTACGTTAATTTATTAGTTTAAGTTTTCGAATGTCAAAGTATGAACACGAAGGTAGCGAGTTCGAATCTCCATAACCAAAAAAATAAATGCAATTAACTAAGGATCAAATTATATAATCAACTGATTATTAAATTATATAATTGGTTTCATATTTCGTTTAGGTATGTATGATAATAAGTGAATAAGAGATAATTATATAATAAATCAGTTATTGGAATTGATGCACTTCATGTGAAAATATTAGAAAGTTTATAAAGACTACACCAGATGCACTTTATGTTTTCTTTTATTTAGGTTATGGTTTTTAGTGAACGAAGTTTGTGATTATCTCTGT
The DNA here is from genome assembly GCA_963457615.1 of Nicrophorus investigator. Taxonomy (NCBI): domain Eukaryota; kingdom Metazoa; phylum Arthropoda; class Insecta; order Coleoptera; family Silphidae; genus Nicrophorus; species Nicrophorus investigator. Next base: position 2,815,111 of record OY735140.1, read on the forward strand.
ACTAAATTTTAATTTATGTAAGTATTTCTCGCTTTAAATTAAATCTAAATGTTAAGATTTCGGTGCCAACTTGAATTTCAATCTTTATTTTGACGTTATGTTTTTAGGTTAAGATCTACCTCACGTTTATTATTTTCATATTAAACTAGAATTTTTGGCTCTCAGGCATGCATTGTGAACTTACATAAATTATTATTTTCAGATATTCTAACATAATGGATTCTCAATTAACAAATCAAAAGAAAAGTTTACGCAGATCAGTTAGAGTAATTACTCCTGACCAGATCAAAAAGTTAGGATTGGATGTGACATTGCGGAACTTAATTACTAGGCAAACAGGTTAGTACAATTTCTTTGTTTTTAAAGCCAGTCTAAGTAAATTGTTATAGGAATTTCAAATGGTGATGGAAACTTGGAGAAGGCTGCAAATGATACTATAACTAAAGCAAAATTAAAAATATCCATTCACAAAAGTAATGATGTAGATGAAACAGTTTCACAGCAAGTACATGAATCACCTAAATCGATGGATTCTACACAGAAATCGTCTAGGAGAATCAGTACTAAAAATAGTGTAAATATAATTAAAGCCACAAGAAATAGAGCAAGTCTGAAAGGCAGTAATGAGAGTGTGAGTAATGACAACTGTAAAGGAGAGAACCGAGAATTAAGAAGTAATGCAAAGGCTGATAATATAATAAAACCCCAAAATGCTGATTTAAATACAGATAAAACTGTAAATGTAATTAATTTAAAAGAAACCAGAAACAATTTAATATCACATGAAGATATTTCTACGCAGCCTACAAATCCCACTGATAATTTTGTTAAAAATGATCATTTAGAAAATATAAACGAACGTGATATTAATTTAAAAGTAAATGAAGATACAAATTCTGAAAGTTTAATGAAAGCTACAACTGATGGTGCTGGTGGATGTGAAGAAAATAAATGTAAAATTAAATTACCGAGTGTAACCAGAAAAAAGGGACTTTCAAGTGAGATAAAATTAAGCAGAAATAATAATAGGAAGAAAGAAGAATTCGAAAATTTTGTGGCGAAGGAAAATGATGAGATTCAATGCGTGGATGAAGAGGATCAATCTTTAATTGAAACACCCAGAAAACCAAATTTAAATAAATCTTGTATAGATGAATCTAGTAAAATTGATGTGAGTAAAGAAAGCACAAATGAGAACATTGATTTGCCAAGTGTATCTAGACAAAAGAGAAGTGAAGCATTGAACAAGATGAGCTTGAGAAGAAATAATAGGAAAAAGGAAACACTTGAATTAGAAAATGTCGATGAAAAAGTTTTAGAGCGAGAAGCAATTGAAACGCCAGGCAAGTTGGTAAATTCAAATACTGCTATTATTGATAAAGCAGTTGAAAAGGACACTATACTATTGGAAAATGTAGAAGAAAATATAAGAAAAGATATGACTAAAGAAGTGGTAAAAGAAAAATTAAGTAATTTACCAAGTGGAACTAGAAATAAAAGAATATCAAGTGAAGCATTAATTAATTTGAGAATGAATAATGATGTGTTGAATAAATCACTTGAATTGGAAAGTGTTGATGATAATATAATAAGAGTGAATCAAAAGGAAATTGATGAAAGTCTGTGCAAAGATCAACCTTTAATTGAACCTCTCAATAAGTCAACAAGTTTAAGTAGTGTTGATATATCTGCCAAAATTGATGTGGTTGAAAATGGCTTAAATGAAACTACAAACAAAATTAATTTATCAAGTGTATCTAGGAAGAAGAAAATTTCAACTGTAGCGTTGAATAAGATAAACTCTAGAAGAAATAATAATAAAAAGAAAGAAATACTTGAATTGGAAAATATTGAAAAAGAAATGGAAATGGATCAGAGTCCATGCGTTGAGCAACAAGATATTGTTGTAGTCGAAAATGACCCAAATGAAAATAACAACGTTAATTTACCAAGTGTGTCTAGAAAAAAGAGTATTTCAAGTGTAGCACTGAACAAGATAAACTTGAATAGAAATAATAAGAAAAAAGAAACGGTTGAAAGTGAAAATGTTGATAATCATATAGGAATAGAAACTTCAATGGATGTTGATAGTTCATGCATGGAAATAAAAGATCAACCATTAATTGAAATTCCAAGTGAGTCAACTAACAAACTTATTGAAAAATCAACTGTAATTGCTGTAATTGAAAAAAATATTAAAGATGAAACAAGCAATATTAATTCACCAAGTGTAGATAGAAAAAAAAGAGTTTCAAGTGTAGCTTTGAATAAGGTAAACTTGAAAAGTAAAAATAAGAAAATATTGGAATTGGAAGATGTTGAAAATGTGGTCACAGGAAAACCTATGGAAATTGACAAGATTTCATGTGTAGAGAAAAAAGATGAATCTTTTATTGGAACACCCAGAAAAAAGAGTATTACAAATGATGAAATAAAGCTGACTAGAAATAATAACAGGACAGAAGCTATTGATAAAGTATCAATTGAAGATGTTATAAAACCTAATATAGAGAATATTGAAGATGTTGAAAGTTCAGATGATGACAATAGGTTAGTAATTGATGAACGCACTTCAAATGATAAACTCAATGAATCTTTAATTGTTGAAGCGAATGTCGGTTTGAATGATTCTATAAACCTAAATATTTCAACTGAAATAAATACGCACCCAAAAAATAAAGTCGAAACAAATATTGCTTTAAATGATTCTTCAAATCAAAATATTTCAAATGATTTAGAAACACGCAGAACTTCAAGGAAAACAAGGCATGTAAATACGTCAAATGTTGCAAGAAGATCTTCGAAGAGGAATTCAATAAACAAAACTAAAGACATTGTTATTGAAGCTGGAAAAGAAGATGCGACACCACGTCAGATAAACGAAGGACATGAATTACCAGAAATAAAACGCAAATCTGAGAATAAGGAAGATAATTTATTTATGCAATTAGAAGATGATAAAGTGTTAAAAGAAGATAGTAATTTAAATAATAAAGAATCTGATTTATTAGCTGAGAATCAGAAACGAGAAAATAGTCGTACGTCAAGAATTGAAGTGAGTTTGGAAGAAACTAAAAAAACTGAAGTAAGGTGCAGTAAAAGGACATCACTGAGGCGGAAGCAAGGTGACAAGACAACGAATGCTGGCATTGATTGTAACTTGCAAGAAGCACCGGCAGTTTTAAGAATTGATGATACATTTAGTGACAAAAGTAATGATAAAGAAAGTCAAGTTTTGAAATCGGAAAATGAAGAACTGGCGAAACCAGAAATAAAAGGAACTCTTAAGAAAGTATCAGAAAGGACTAATAGAAATGTTAAAGTTCGTAGCACAAATAATAAACTAAAAGAGTCACTTATAAAATCAAACACAAAGGAAAGCGATGTTAATGTTTCAGTAAATGAAATAAATAAAAGTAATGAAAAGAAGGTCTCTCGTACACCAAAAGTTACAGCGTCGAGGAAGAATGCTATTGAGAAAGGTTCGAACGATAATGAAAGTAAACCTGTGCAAAAGAAAATAACGGACTTTTTATTTTTGAAAGAGAAACCGGACAGTGAAAAAAAAGTTGGTAAATCTAGAAAACGCAAAGCTTCCAGTGATATAATAAAGTGTGAAACAGATGATCTTGATCATTCAACAAAAGATACATCAGCTGATGATGTGGCAGAACCAGAGAGCCAAAAAGATAATAAAAAAGTTTTAAAAAATAAACGAGCCAAATTAGAACCAGAATTGTTAAAAGAAAACGAATCGGATAATGAAACAATTAACCTAGCGGAATCTGTAACTGATAGTGCCAATATTCAAAATGATGAAGATGAGTTGAAGCCGAAAGGTAATAAGAGAAAGCGATCAAATATTACCGAATTAAATAATCCTTGTAAAAAAAAAATTAAAGAAGATAGCTTGGAAAATTTAAAAAATGATGAAGGTGAATCTATTATTGAAATGTACAACACTAGCAATCAGCAAAAGAAACTAATAGAACTTTATTCAGTTGAATTGAAACAGATGTACGCTGAATTGTTGAAAAAGTAAGTACGATTATGTTTTTTATTATAAATTTATTAATATAAATTTAAATTACAGACCTGGTCGTAAATTTGGTAAAGTTTCTGGTACGGTGGTTTGTGCATTGTGTGATCAAAGTTTTAAAAGCACTCTTTGGACGAGCCACAAATTGAAGCATAATAATATAGCATGGCGCGTTGGAGAAGAGCCTATGGTTAGTAAAAATTTAAAATACATTTCGATTTTTAATAAACTTTTTTTTTGCATTAGAGTTTAGAACCTTCTGTGATTACAACCGTATTAAATGCTATGTACAAGGGCCGCAAAAAAATATGTTGTCACAAATGTACCGATTCAAAGAAATCGGTATTTGGATTTCTATGCCATTTTATAGTTTGTGGAAAAAATAATTACGAATTAGAAGAAATGAAAGTTCCATGTGAAGTTTGCGGAACTAAAGTATTGCCATGCTTATATTTATTCCATTTCAAAATTCATCTGAAGGCAGAAAAAACTGTTTCGACTATTGTAACGAAACCTAATGTTGATATTTCATCAGAATCACCACGTAAAGCACGAGTTGCTGCTAAAAAGTAAGTGTTTCACTATATAATTATATATTTACTAGATTTAATTAATTATCGTTTCAGGGCAAATGTTATGATCGAATCTGTCAGCAAATATTTGGATGGAACTGATGTAAGTTTATGTTTATAACAACACAAAATGGTATTTATTGAATTTTATTTTAGGATGGATATTTTGTTAAAAATGTATTTAGAAAGTCAGACTTGGATGTTGTTTTAAATAAGGAAATTTCATCTAAAGGATTTGTGTGTTGTCCATTTGAAGGTTGCGAGGCGAAACTCGAAAATGTTGATAAAATTCTTAAACATTTCGAGGAATGCTCGCATAAACCTGAAGAGGTAGGAATTTCATTATATGCTGTATACTTCTTATATTAATATGTTTTAATATAGGTATACATGTGCAAAAAGTGCTTTCATTGCAACAAGGTACGAGCAGATATGATAAATCATGTTCAGCAGCATCAGAAGCAAAAGAAACGTAAAACCGACGACGGTGAATTCAATGCAAATGCTAGTGATTCCTCCGAGGAGACTGACCATGAAGATAATAAATCTGTTACAACTACCAGCAGAAGTAAAAATAGCCAAAGTATTTGTAAGTTATTCCACTTATTCTGAACATAAAAAACTATTAATTTCTCATTTTTAGCTAAATTTTGTAATTTAGCTTTTTTGGGCGAGAAATACAAAAAACCATATTTGCATGGAGTGTTGTGCAACAGAAATTACATGTGGATGTTACAATTGTGAGTATTGTCAATCTTTAGAGTATATAAAATGTATCTTTGCATAAATTTCAGCTGTCAAGATAATTTTAATGATAAAAAACTGTTTATGAAGTTTGCGTTTTCGAAAAAATATGTAAATGCGATGAACCCAGAGGATATAAGCAATTATTTACCAAAAATTAAACGATCTATCAATATGCAGCAGAACATTAAGAATTTTGCTACAAATAAGTCAAAGTCTAACCAGAATAGTAAACAATATAAATTATTTGAAACGGAGAGTGACAATACAAGTATATAAGATCTATGGTGTATTTTCCTATCCTCGTATTTTACTTATTTATTTTAGGTACAAATATATATTGCGGTGGTCCAATCAGTGCAACAACTTGGGCTCCAACTCCATATGATGCTGATACCTACAATCAAGTGTTAGCAGTTGCAATGAACTTGGATGTTAATAAGAGCTACACTTTCTTAGAGATCAATACTGATAAAGGTTTGCTGCAGTTCTGGAGTTTCGGGAATATGAATTCTCGGACATTAAAAGAAGTACTGGAGCCGGAATTAGCATTTTGCATCGGGCATAATTATGGGTATGTCACCTCTATGGAATGGTGTCCATCTGGGTGCTACGATGAAGATAGGCTAGGATTGCTCTGCATATGCTGCTCCGATTCTTTTGTTTATGGATTGCCCATAAGCCAGCCAAGTAGAGTAACGTATGTTTCTATTTCTAATTGAATTACGAAAACTAATTGTTCATTTCAGTAGCAAAATGCTTAACGTTAAACCGGCGTTCAAATTATCATTGAGTAAATGGCGAGACATGGATTTAGGTGATTGCGTTTTTCATCCCACGACAATTTCATGGTCTAAGGTAGATTAATATTGAAAATAATTACATTGATTCAATCCGTAAATATTTATTTAGTCTGCAGGACATAAATACATTGCCATTGGTTATTCTAATGGAGTCGTTGCATTATTCGATTTAAATACTGAATCTGAATTATTAAGAAAGCAAGAGGACGATTTACAAGTTTACTTTCCATATAAGACGTTTTTGGCGCATTCTGATATGGTAACAAGTATGTATTAACATCAGAAATATAGCGTGGTATTTAACTTTTCTGAATTTCAGGTTTACAACTGTTTCATCTTAACGGCGGTAACCGCTGGTTGGTTTCTGGTTCCAATGATCGTATGGTGAAATTTTGGGACTTACAGCAAACTGCAATTCCGATTTATATTAATCAACGGACATATGTTAGCCAAGTGTTGTGGCCAATTAATTATATTGGTACAATTGATGCGCATAATGACTTTCTCAATTCTGGTAAGTAATTTAAATACTCGAGAAAGGAAATCCGTTTAATTTTTTTTCTTCTTCAGTGTTACAAACTACAACGGTATCTCACGTCCGTGACTTTGCTAGCAACATTAATAATGTTTTGATGTATACTGGAACTTCGGTGAATTCCATAAGTTGCAATGAGTGGTCTAACATAATCGTTCAAGGCAACGAAATGGGCGAAGTGATTGGTTGTCATTTCAACAACTTTTTCTCAAGCTCAAAAAAATTTGTAAGTAGATTTTAATACTTCTTTAATTTGCTTACTAATTCATTGTTTTCTAGTATATTAGCAACATTGAGTTAGAAGGAAAACTGGCTTCAAATAATAACGATACAACAGTTTATCCTACTTATAAAGATGTTTGTGATAATTTTAACGTAGTTTCCAATGATTATGATATGGTACGTATTATTTGACTATGTAAGAGTTAGTATTATATTTGTCTTGCTTTTTTTCAGCAATTTTATTTTAATGTGATTAAAAAGTCGGATGCTATTGTTGGCCATAGGGGAACTCACGCATCTCCTAAACCTAATATATTCCCTATACAAGCAGTAACTCAAATTTCGGTTAACCCAAACCGATACAGTTACTATTATATTGCTGCCGGATATAAATTAGGTTTTGTTAAGATTTTCAAAATGAAGATGTTTCAATCCAATTAATATTTTATATAATAATATGCTATATTATTTATTTTGTTAATAAATATTTTTATATACTTAATTTGCGTTTTATCGTACCTTCTAAATAAATTATTAATATTTAAAATATTAGCGATATTTTGAATTTTAATAAAAAAAAAAGTTTAAATAAGTCTTTACTATATCTACTTAATATAAAAAATATACAAAAATTAAAAATTAGATTTTATTCCGGAAGAAATTCATCTGCTGGAACTTTCGCCAAGTAATTATCAATTTCTTGGCGGATGACTTTGTTGGAATAGTCATTGAAAATAGGATTGATTGCATCCATAACCAGACGTGGGTTCTCGTTATAGAAGTTTGTGATTAAATCAGCTGAAATAAACATGACTTTATATCGAGTCTTGATTTCTGCAAACTATATTTACCTGAGAATTGCAACTGGGGATTTTTGGCAACAATTTTGATAACACCGTCGCCGACGCGGAACTTCGTATCGAATTTATCGATGGCGAAGAACTCGATGCCGTCCTTCTCGTAACGTTTGAACTGTGCGCGCATGTACATTTGAATGTTAGCTGCAATAAAAGAATGCATATAATCCTGTGCAAAAGGAGAAAACGAAAGTTGCTACATCAGCGATGGAACTTTCGTTTTATGTAATTAATTTTAATAATAAACGAGAGCAGGAAGTTGTCACAGATTTAAGGAGAGTCTTACTAAAGTTTCCCTTGAAGAGTCCTCGGCTTTTGAGGGGAATGATGAGCAGTTGACCCGTGACATCGTGTTCCATGGACATCTCGCATCGTGGAACTGTCAATCTGATCTCTCCTAACATCTTATCGATATCGGCTCTGAAATTTTTGCGATGTTATTGATATTGTTAATAATTAATGTTTCGTTAATTGTACTTCAAATCGTCGATTATTACGCCTTTGAGCCCCGTGACCCTAACATCTCTCATTACGGCTTTGATGCTGACTAATTCGTTCAAAGTTCTATCGACGGAGGTGACGTTGATGATTAATGGGTCGATTCCCGGGAAATCCAGTTCTGGGACTCCGGACACGAAGTAAGGCCTCGCGTGTTCGAAAGCATCCAGCAGACATTTCGTGTAATCTTCGGATGACTTCTTGCAAACGGACGCTTGCACTCTTTCAGCTGTAGTAAATTAAAGTTGTTGATTATCAGGCATTAATTAAAATCGACTTTAAGTGTATCAAGGTAAATATATTCGTGCGCAACAAAATTTATAGGACACAAAAATAAAGGTAACGACCATGAGACCTCTGAAATGAATAACAACATAGCTGGTAAGGCGCAGCAATCGTATTTACTTTCACGTTCTTTTTAGATGTAGAGAAAGTGTGCTGCGTTATTTCATATCATCTTAATGCTTTATTTACATTCCTATAACGAGTTTATTAAATATACATGTTATATATTAATAACAAATATTAATTTATTATTAATTTTGTGACAAATTTTTGAACTTTGATATAATATTGTTATTTATTATTAAATATTTAAAAATATAATGAACGTTATTAAAAGTTGAAAAGTATTGTATAGTACGAAGGGAACATGTTAATTATTTAACTTTTCTTAAGATTATTAGCAAAATTAATTTTTAATCTCAAATGTTGAAAATCAAATGTGTTGTTTTCAAAACTTTTCAAACTGATTTGTAAATATGTATAACTTACGTAGAATTGCAGGATGAACTACTTGCAAGGTAAGAGCAAGACCGAAGACGAGGAGCTTGATCATGATTCCGTGCGTTGCGAATCTGCGTTGAAGACTTGACGGAAAGCAAAAGTGAAAACGGTTTTATTCTAAACCCCCCTTTAACCAACCTCGCTCAACCATTATAAAACAACATATCAAACAACTTCTTGCATAACTCCAGATGAATTTTCTGTATATAATTCATCTTTGAATGTTATTATGTTTTGAAATTAATGTATTACAAAAATGTTAATACATTATTAGTTTGTTATTATCCTCATTGAAGGTAGTATATTTATTGATCAAAAAACATGTTTTTTAAAGTTTAGTGTTTTATTCAAGTTTTGAAAGAAACACAAAGTTACATCAAGGTTACCCCACGTAGACTAGTTTAATTAAAAAATGAAGGTTTCAGCGACAAACAAACATAATTATTTGGTATTGAAAAAGGTAAACTAAATGTTGTAGTTATTGGAAAATATTATTAAATTGTTTTCTTCATTTGTATCTTCCACTTGATATAAATAGTTTAATTTTATTGTTAAATTATGAATATAATTAGTACATTACAGGGAATTGTGGAATTGAAGATTTATTTTAATAGTAATGAGACAAACATGTATAATTAAAAAAATATGAATATGTTAAATCATCTAAACGAGTTCGTTATTTGCAAGGAGAAACGTGAAATGGACCTAAATGGAATATTAAAAAAAAGAGACATGTAACTTCGTAGTTCTTAAAAAGAAAGCACTTGTGCAACCCACGCAACATTTGGTAAATTGAATCGCATGAACTCTTATGACTCCTGAACAACGTGCAGGAGACAATTTCACACTTTCTTTCTCACGAACGACATCAATCGAAATCAAAGCACTCGCATGTCCCGTAGAAATTTCCTTCCTATCAAAACACAAAGCATTTTTTTTGTTGTTGTTGCAGAATTGCACACAATGTACACAATCTCCCGTAATTACTACCACCACTTTTTACTCCCGTCGCTAATTGGAAGCTTTCCAATTTCCGTTTTCTTCCGGTTTCGTTTTAAACAAATCATCTCCACATCATTAGTCGATTGAAAGTATTAATCAATTACGCAATTGCTGCTCAACTCATCAATTTCACTTAATCAACAATAGAAAATAAATTACGTAACTGTTTTGAAAAAAAATATTTAATAAATATATAAATGAAACATAAATAGATATTTGAGTTGACTCAATAAATATATGAATATAAATATTAAAAAAAATCATGGGAAGAGTTCCGCAGTTGAGAACTTCAAAGTAATTTTATTGGAAATGTCGGTGAATTTCGCTGCGAGCGATCGTTGCAACGGAGGCCTGATTTCGTTCAAGAGAATATCGTTGCTATCGTTGATGGCATCGTTCGCCGCTTTTCCTAACGCTGCGTTGCCATTGAACAAATTCTCTAAAAGGATGTAGCTGTGTCCAATGGTGATATTCAGATCCATTCCATCGAATTTCAGAAACTCCTGACCATCGCGTTGGATGCGATTTCCCTTTAATACAGCAGAAAACGCGTAATCCGCTATAAAAATAAATCAAGCAATTAAACTGATTTTCTCTTTTACCTAACGTTTCACTCACTGAAATTTCCAGTCACCGGGCCTTCACCCATCAGATTTAAAATCACAAATTTCGCATCGATTTCATATCTTCCAGCGAAATTCAGCCTAGGTAATTTCACGATGAAGGCGAATCGATTTTTAGGTATGTTCGCCCTGCAATGTTACGTGATTAATATTAGTTACGAAATCAGTCTTTAGCGTACCTTAAATCTATGATTTCAAAGTCGGACGCGCCCCAAACTTTGAGTTGGGTAATGTTCGCCGAGAGTCCGTTCGATCTCAGTTTAATCTCATCTAATTCCAATGGTTCCAAAGGTGGTACATCCAATTCCGGTATTCCTGTTGCAAGAATACCCTTCAAACTATTCACAGAATTTTTTATGCATTCTGCGAGTTTCTTATCGTTCGATTTACACACATGAATGTAATCGGCTGAGAAAACAATTTTCATTAATTACAGAAAATATCTATAAATTAAATAATAATTCTGATACGGTCAAAGTCCGTTGCAACGATTAATCTAATTTTTCTTCTGTAACTATTTATGTAATTTTTGTATTGTTCCAGTAAATAAATATGACAATTATTATATGATCAACTTACGAATGACACAATAGCAACTGCAAATTAATGCGACGAAGCAGATCAATCCAGAAATGTTGCACATGCTGATGGAATAATTCGCACGAATAATTTTTTTTAATTACGCAACGAAAGACGTCGCTGAGACGCTAAAAACGATTAAAATCTAGCAGACAAATGCACGCATTTTATAAGAAGCAACTATGAATCCTTGAAACCAATACAACTTATTTACAAAATAACTTTCGGTCATTAGAGGAAAACCTACCGATGTATTTTATATTTCCGGTTATGCTTTAATTATTTCTAAAGGTCGCAGATGTTCGAAGGTCCTTATATTATAACAATTAAGTATTTACATGTATTTTTACAAAGGCACGTTTTGCCAAGTGTCGTTCGATCTTTGGAAATCTGAACAAAAAAAAAAACAGTAAATTATATGGCAACAAGTTATGTCATAACATTGCAAACATGCATTGAGCATACATTGTTCACAGCTTGGCAAATAGGTTTATTCGATTTTTCACCTTCAAACATCGTTTAAAATAAAATTGTCAACAATTTATTTACAACAAAATTTATAAAATTCGAAATTGTTTTAATCGACAATAAACTAATTTTTAGAAGTACGACACTTTGAAAATTAATAAATCATTTGGATTAAAAACAAGGCTGCAAAGTTTTCGAGGACTTTCAAAGATCACTGAATTTAGAAAACTCATAAGAAATAATAATAAAGACAATTAAATATTTTCTATACTTCTTTTGATTATTGTTTCACTAGATTACTTTCATTTTTTGTACAGAAAATGATTGGTTTATGTTAAATAAATATTCTAGTTTCAGAATGCTAATTTGTTTATATTGTGACACATATGTTATTTTAATTGCGACTATAATCTTACTGTAATTATTAAATTACATATTTGTCACTACTATTCTAAATTTAATTTTTATTTCTAACAATGTTCAGTGCGTTTTTGAAATTAAACATTTAATATTATTCAATTGGAAATTTATATTGCTTTAATTAGCACAAAATAATATTAATTAAAAACTGAAACTCGTTATATAATATAGAATAAAATAACTAAAATTGAACAAAAAAACAAAATTTACTTATAATGAAGATTTGTTATTATACCTGCATTCCAAGTGACTAATTTTAAATATTAATATTTTTATTAAAAATAATTATATTTATTGCAACCCGATAACAACTAATAATACATTTAAGTAACAATAATAATAGAAAAAAATCCACCCGAGAAATAATTATAAATTATATAGAAAAAAATGATATGTAAAACTAGTGTTTTATTTATTTTTTATGTAATAAATCATTGGGAGGATTATTAATTGGATTATCGGGTGTCTAATCTTGTTGATCGCTCGTTGAGCCACTTATTTTTATTAAATAATAATATTTATTGCAGCAATAAATTACAAAAATAATAAAAAAAATAAATAAATTAAAAATAAAATTCAACTGCTGCAAAGGGCTTAGGTCTTTCGGCCCAATTATTTTTATTATTAAATATATTTATTACCTACAATTATTAGACAGATATTATTCCACCTTTATTTTTATTATTTAACAATTTACTAGACGTTTCTTTATTTAAAAGATGTATATTTGGTTGCCACCTAATGTCACAATTAATCAATACTATTCAGTATAGATTGTTGAAAGCAAAAGGGAGTAAAAAACTTATTTTCTTAAAGTTTGTCTATTTACTAATTAAGGATGGGCTAGTTATGCAAATATTGGTCCCTTTAGCCCTTATGTTTAAGTCATCCCTAATATTATTATACTTTTTGTAATATGATTCTCGGGTCATAGTACAAATTTAATTTTAATACTTACAAATAAAATATAAAATCTATTTTTGGTGCTCTTATCTTTATATTTATTATGACACTTATTTGTATTTTTTTTTCATCTGCAGTAAAAGATGTGTTCATTTGAATGTATCATAGATTAGATTAGGTGTTCAAATGTTGATTCATATATTTTATATGGAATCGATTTGCTTCTAGAGAATCGTGTGGTAAAGAAAAACGTTTATTAAACTCAAGAAAATATTTACTTTAAAAAAATTCGTATTATTAACGAGTTTTAAGTGCAATAACCGGATTTAAATGATTTTAATTGATTCCAGAGTTATTTGGAAGAAGTCGAGGTCATAATATTTTGTGAGGTCAGCGAGAATGGTAAAATTGAGTTTATTAAGTTTGAATCATATAGTCAAATTATCAGTTAAAATTCATAAACAAAAATCTTGAATTTTTCATAATTCTTCAGAAAATTATAATATTTTTCGTATAGCTTTTGCAAAATTATAAGTTAAAGAAATTATACGCAGTAAAAATGCATTAAATTAATTATATAATTTGATAAGCACAAGTACTTCAACTAATTAATATGTATCATCGATAATCTAATCTTAATCTGTGCAAATAAGCACCCAGATAAGAAATTACATGAACATTGTTCAGCAATTCCTAAAGCAGGAAGCTACTAGTAAATATATGGGACAAGTATTTCGGTTGTAACTGCAAAAAAAAAATTATTAACGTCAGATTATAAGTTATTTCTGGATACTGTTGACTCAGTTGGTTAATGAAATTGCAAGGGAAATATAGTGTAAGAAATTTCGTTCATGGTTTTATTCATAAATTCTAATATAATGTTTTCTGAAATTATCGCACAAATTAAAATATTACCAACAAAAAAATGCAATTCCCAACAAGTTTAATTCCAAATAAATAATTTTCTTTTTTGATTTTATTTCTGAAAATATTGTTTTTGCTTAACTTTTATTATAAATATTATTGTTTTCAATTTTAAATATTTAGATGCTTTACATATTTATAATAAAAAAAAACTTGGCAACGGATATTTTTAATTTTCTAAACAATAAATCAGTCGCAATTTGTCTATTTGTTTATATTTAAAATTGAAATATCTTGCTACATATTATTCTATTTATTTTACTTTCATTTCTTTCAGTACGTTTTTTTAAAGCATTAAACAGCAACGATTTATTCTAAATCTAATAATTGTTTCTTTCTAAACTGATCATAAATTAATTATAAACTATTGCCCTTTGAAATGTATTGAAAATTCTGACAATGCAAAAGGAACTTTGTTAATGGACATGCTTTTTCACTTTCGTTTTTTAAACTGAAAAAAAAAATCAATATTTATAACTTTTGATAAAACAAAGATTTTTATGTATTTACTAATTAATGCCTCATTTAAATTGAAGTCTTATACTGATTACTAGCAAAATGTATGCCAGATAGAATTACACTTTATACAAAGCGAGACTTCAAAGAGTCTTAATGTAAACCTCTTGCATGTTTGCGACTCAAAAACAAGTAACTAATTAGGTTAGCTTCATACATCAACTGGATACAGATTAATATACATTGCGTAACTAAAAAAAATACTTTTTTTTTTAGAAAAATCGTAAATAAATATGATTTAATAATACAGATTTGTGCGGATAAGCAAGGTAGATAAAAATATTGTTATTTTATTTATGTACTAAAGACTTACGTTATCTCAATTGTTTATTGAATTTTGATTCAATAAAAATACTCAAAAATATATTGGATAACATTTTTTTTTATTTAGAACAAGAATATTTCTGAATGAAAATTAAAAAAAAAAAGTATTAAATAATAAATTTAAGTTTTTAATTATTTTTTTTTGTGCTATTTATAATTAATTTTAATGTAGTAATATTTATTTGAAATGTAATTGTAATATAATAAATTATTTAAGATTAAAAATAACAGTTAAATTGTATTAATTTTTTTTATTGGAAATTTGAATTGACATTCTGAGATACGTAATTATACACATAAACATATGTCAGTTGGCCGTCGCGGCGCTTTTTCTCCCACCCCGGGAGAATTCTCTGTGATTGAGTTTCAGTTCGCTCGTGAAATTGTAACCGCGAAGGTGAAAAAATTGCATGCAAAAAAAAAAAATAACAAGAAAACAAAAGGATGTCACTTTTATCTGTAATCGTAATCTTAATTTTCGTAAAATTCGTTTCTTGTTTTTCTTCGAATTTCAAAAATCCGCAAATTGTATTACCGAAATGCTGTCCGTTCGACGAACATTTAAAATTTAATGGAACGTACAACTGCGTGCACAGTGAAGAATATTTCCAGATATTTACGGAATCCGTTCGGGAGTTTACCAACTGTTCCTCTCAGTGCATTGATTTTTTTGTGAACGATTCTACTGAGCAGAGCTTAGTTGAGTACGATTGTTCTAAGCAGACGTTTAAATCCATCGAGTATTTGGCGTATCCGAAATGCTGCAGATTGGGATTTCTTTACGACGAAACGGAGTATCGATGCGTCGAAAGCAATAGAGTGATCGATTTGGAAGGTTTCACCGTCTTCAACATCAGTCTTTCGCATTGTCCTTTGAAGACGCATGCCATAGTAGATTATTTAGATTATGAAGATAGTTTAAGAATAGATTCCGGATTGGTCGCGTCTCTTTCGAACAAGAATTTCCGATACGGAACTTATTGTTTGGACGAAACGCAAAATGGCACCAGCATAGTAAGAGCATGCCAAAAATATGAAGATGTTTGCAAAACGTCCTTTGATGATCACAAAATAATGTGCATCCGAAAGTGCTGCCCCGATGGTCAGGCTTATAAAAATAGCCGGAAATGCGTGAAAACTTTCAATCACGGAATTCACTTGAACAACAATTTCTTCCGCACCAATGAAGAAGGTACGTAAATGGAAACTTTCCAATTGATTCCTATTTATTTCTTGATTTATTCCAGATAAATTTGCAATAATCCAATCTCACACGGGTACCAAATACCCATGGAAACCCGAACATATCTGCGAAGTGGATAAAATTGGGAATTTGAAGTGCGACATACAAAATCAGACTCAAATGTACAATTCTTTGGACGCGATTTACTGTACAGAAGTTCGAGAGTGGCGAGGTGTTGTACAGCAAATGGTATTCCTCTTTTTCGACAAGAATTTAGATCAACCCGATGTGAATTTCCTCATTAGCAAGATCTTCTTATTAATATCCGCCTTCTTCCTTGCATTGACTCTACTCATATATTTCTTCACCTCCAATTGGATGAAACTATTCGAAAAGGCAAATAGCTGCTATTGTTTAATAACGTTCCTTGCTTACGTAATGTTAGTAATAGCCCAATTCAAACCTTCCAATATGTGGAGCCACACTACATGTTTCTCTTTTGGTAAGTCTGTTTCGAATTTGCTATACACATATATTTAACATCATGCGTACACAACATAAAATACTTTACGACGCGGTAAATTTGTTCCGTTTCCTTCTAATCAAACCAAATAGTTCATAAATATCATTTATCGTCGCCATTTACATTAACATCTGCATATTTAGTGATGACAATTAAAGATTAACGTGACTGCAACTAAAATATAATTTACTTTACAAAAATAAATGATATCGTGTTTACATTTCCTAATATATAATTCTAGGATATACGCAATTGCAATTACTTCCAAGATATTTTAATGACGACTGTACTTTATTGATAATCAGCTAAGATTAGCGTCTGATTAAAGACACAAAAATATATTTATTAAAAAAAATTATTTATATTTCAGTAGACTTTATTTGTAATAAATATTTATTAATTAAAATAAAGACAATTTCCTACAAACTTTCACACAATTTGAATTGAAGCTTAGGCGATAACCATTTAAAAGAGATGCAAGAGCTTGATTCAAATAATTATATTTGTGAATACAAAATTCCCAAACTCAGACATATTTATTGCGTGCAAAATTTGTTTATTTATGGAGTCTTCCGTTGATACCCGAAATAAGTATAATTTCTTACAAATATTTAACAAAAATAACAAATTTATAGTTGCCATATGTAGACTAAAAATATAAATTGTTTTATTTCTGTTATGTTTATATTTAGGTTGAGAAAGTTACAATTTTCAAGATAATTCAGTAACATTCAGGTACAAAGAATCAATAAGTATTAAGACTTTTCTATTTCAATAGTCATTGAGCAAATAATAGTAAATTGTGAACAGATGTTGTTTTAACGTTTGTTAAGAAAATAAATCTAACAAAATCGATAAAGAAATTAATACACTACGTCAATCTTTATTTCTTAAAATATTTGATTTTAAGTAAATATAATTTCATTTTTTTTGTTAATTTGATAATCCGTATTGGCGATTTTTTTTTCAGGGCAAATATGTGATGTAATGCATTGTAATAAAATAAAACGCGTACGTAATTTATGGGATTTTGTGATATTTATACTTTGTATATAGATCTAAATATTTACAACACGTTTATGATTTTATATTTTTATATTATTGAGATATCACTGTTGACGTTCCGCCAAAATCAATCGATTAAATATTGCCGCCCTGTGTTTTGATACCGAGAATCAACAATATTGATTCAAAGATATTAATTACTAATCGTTTACACTACGCGTTTACCGAATAATTAGTACACTATTATACGTTTACGTTTTTCAGTATATGTTATAATAACACAGGGGTCGGCAAAACAGCGGCTCCGAAACAGTTGAATTATATTATTAGAAAAGTCATTACCCTAGTAAAAATAACGATATATTAAAAATGGTTCTTTGCTCCAAAAAGGTTGACGACCCCTGTTTTTCAAATTTATTTATGTTAAGAAAATAATACGAAATTATTTGATAGAAATATTTTCCTACTTTTTAAATATTTATAATAAATTATTATTAGAATATTTTATGCTATTGTATTAGTTAATATCTTTTATTATAGATTTTTGAATTACGAGAAACACATTTGATAGCAAAATATTTAGAAAAAAAAATATTAAGAAAAGTTGAAAAATCTTAAATATTTTTCTCATGAAATATAAATTTGTAATAATAACATACAATTCGATTTTTAAACATAAACAAGTTTGTTCCTCTTTCTTTGCTCGTCTGATTTCGTGAGTAACTCTATTTTTATAAATATTTTTCTCATTTTGTTTGTTTGCTAATCAGATCATTAAATTAAGTTGTTATTTATGTAGGGTTGATACGTCCCAGTTGGGTTTTGATGATAATATACAGTAGCGGATTAAGGATAGTTAAATAATATTGTTAAACATTAATTTAAATAATGTTGTTAAATAATAACATAGGCGTGCTTTAATAGATAATTCGCCACAATATGATAATATTGTAGAAATGGATAGGATTTGATATAGTTGCAAATTAATATTAGGTTTTAATTTAAAAGCATTTTTATATATACAACCATGCATACTTTTCTATTATATATGAACGTACTACCATCTATTATCTAGTTATTACATTAATGAGACTTGCGCTTTTCTGGTGAAATTTGCAACCAATTCGTAGATTTCTGGTTAAGTTTACTCGTTTATTAATAGAGCTGTAGTAGTTGAATTAAAAACAAACAATAACAAGTCTGGTTAAAAATATACCAATACCGGAAATATAGGAAACCAGACTAATCGAGGACTTCAAAACAGCATAAAATAAAAGACAAATACTGAATAGTAAAATTGACAGTAAATATTTTCTTGCTGCACTATTATTTTTGTATTTGATTTGTTTTTTTTTATCTAATTAGGTAACTGTTAAAATAAATATTATTATTAACTTTTTACATTAATTTCCTTTAAAAAAATCATTATTTTCAATTAATTATATTTAGTAAATCAAAGAATCCCCACTATCAATTGACACTAATAAACTAAATTATGTAATTTGGGTTGCCTATAATTTTAAACAACTTAATTTCTTAGTCAATCCATTAAGATTTCAAGTTTTCTTTTAAACCAAAATTCATAATATTATTATAATAATAAAAGTAATATATTAAAAATATTGCATGAATTAACCAGAATATCAATATTAATTATTTATATGTTATTACTTTGATTTTGTTGTAAAATGTATAAAATCCTAGATTATTTCCTTATTGGATTTTGTATATATTCATAAAACATAGTGATTTTTGTTAATTTTGGTGTCTTAAAATAATTTTTAATTTCTTTTTTTAAGTGTTCTAATTTCTGAAAGCATGTTGTTATGATACTTGCGTTAATGTAACCATAATAATGAACGTTTTCATTGCTTGCGGTTTCGCGCTGAAAATATAATACGTTAAAATCAAACATTGACCTATATTCCGTACATTGTAACAACATCTCATACAAATATGTTCTGTATCTTTTCTTCAGTATAAATAATTACATATTTAATTAATTATAATTATAATAATCAATAATTATCAATAATAAAAATTGTATTATAATGTATATAATAATTCATGAATGAATTTTCTATGTAGCACATCATTCATACAAGCTTTTTTTGCGATCTAAGAACCATTAAAGTTATGTAAACATAGAAATCGTAAATGCGTTTTAAATAGCATATATCTAAGTGAGTAAGTGCGAAAATCAATAACATTTACTGAAAATTAATTCTTGAATGTATATTTTTTTAGATTGTATCAAGATTTTAATTTAAAACATCGTCATCGATATGTTTGGACCAATTTTTTCGTGTCAAGTTTTTATACCAGAGTTATCGAAAAACTTTATAAATAATGAAATAATTTGCTCAAAATTATGTCGACTTAATTTAGAAAAAGAAACGGACACAACTTAAGTTAGCACTCAATAAATAAACAAGCAAATGAATAATTTGAAGCAATAAATTTGCTATAAAGTAATATGATACATATATTACATAATCACTCTTATTTTAAGCTTCACAAGCTGTTTAATGTCAATTTTAATTACTTTGAAAAAACGCATCTTAGTGTAAGAAAGAATAGACAAAACTTCTTGATCATTCTAGAAAAGTGTGTTCTTTTTTCAATAAACTAGAAATAATAAACACATTCGAAGAGCGAAATTAATTTACAATTTGTACCAATAACATTTTATTAAATACTTTTTGTCTGAGTAATATGTATTCATCATATATGTCAATTTTATTCATAATTGCATTGCATTGTAACAAAAAAAAAACGTATTGAAATTAGTTGTTTCCTGCTCATTAATTTTCTGTGGGAATTTTATATTTTTTGGTTATTCGCAACCGCATGGAAGTTGTTAATATGCAAATATTTTGACCAGTATAAAAATATGTACATTAATATTGATATAAACAACATTTAATTTTAATATTCACACCGTTGATTCTGCCATTATTGAATAAAATTACATGCTACAAATATCTTATGATTGAGCAAATTTGCAGTAGGTGAGACGTCGCAAACATTCTGAATGCTGTGAAAATGACTCACAATCTTGTGAATCTGATGTCTACGTGTTAATTTACCCGTTCAAGCTATTGTATAAAAGGATTTTTTTACACCGAACGTTGCCAATTTACTTTTTTCAAATAATCCTCGATTTTAGTAATTTATTTATTTTTCCTGTATTTAAAACTCATTGATTTCTTTTAATTTTAAATTAAAATATTGAAAATTCTATTTTATGTTAATCACTTTTTCATGAGAAAATAAATACAAAATATTTAAAAAAATGTTTATCAGTATATAATCTATGAAATTTACTTAAAACGTTTCCTAGTAGCAGGTATAAGCATTTTCAAATTTTTTGAAATTATTTCAGAGAATATTACTACAATTACCTTTGCGGTGGTTTTACAAACCAGGATCGTCAAGAATGAAAGAGTTTCAGTTATATTTCCTATTCTCATTTTTACCCATTTTCTTAAATATTTCCTTCAAGTAGATCGTTTACATTGTATACAGTTACATCCAGTTTGTTGACGAAAATAACTATCATTTCAGATTTCCTCTTTCTACGTTCTGTAAGTTATAAAAATCTTCCAAAATTAGAAATAATGGTGAAGGAAATCAATATTAGCTGTCATCAACAAATTGAAGTTACATTTTTTTTATTTGTAGAGAATGTTAATAAACTTTCTGGAAAAGAGTGGAAATGTAATTTAATTGTACTGAAATCTTAAGAAAATCAAGTTTATTTTAAAATGAACGCACACGCTACACAAAGTAATCTCTTTAGATAAAGATAGACTTTGTTTATTCTCGGATTAATTCAAATGTTATACGTTTCAGCAACCTGTAGTTTTGTAATTATTTTTTATTTCTCATGCTTTAATTAATCTTCAAATTATATAATAAACATTAATTTTTAATCTCAATTGATTAAGTAAAAGTAGACTACGTATGTTGAGATAATCAAAGATAAGAAATAAAAATAACAGTAAAGAGATCAACTGTAACATTTATTTTTTATCTCATCTACTTATTTTATATTATAATAATGTGTTTTCTATATCGGGAGAGATGATCATAAAACACGAGCTTCTAAGCGATTTTCAAGTTTTCGTTTCAGAGTGTGCCATTAAATGTTATGTTTATGCTTAGTTTATATATTGAGTAAATAAATGATGTACCAAAAACATCCTGTATAATGCGAGAAGTGTGTGGGGATCAATAAATATTAATAATTAAGTGATAACAGTTATAATTTATTTTTTATTCTCAAATTACTTTTAATAAAATTCAAATGAAATTTATTTAAAAACACGAAAAACTTATGTTTATTTATAAATGTTTGCTTTTACTTGTAGTTTCAGTTACTGTGTGGAAATAAAATATTTTTTAAATTTGAATTTAATCTGAATTAAAAAAAATGCATTTATTTTACTATCAAATACTGACTAGATAATTTAGCACATGTTTTGAAATATTGTAAAATAACAGTCTTATCATGACAGCAAGATACTAGTTTATTTTGCAAATAAAATAAGTTCATAATCGAATACATTATAGTCAAGGTAACGACGTAAATCGTGAATATAAAAATATTATATAAACATAGTTTTCTTGAACCCGTTCTAATAACGAACACTAACTTATAGTGAAGTGATCGCCTTGAATAAAAGCAAATATTGTAGCAACTTATCTTATTGATGTGAACATTTATTTTAAATTAAAAATTGTTTCAAATCTTTCGTATTCTGCATGTTTTCCTCTCGAAGGAGAGGATGTAAATATTATGTTTAATACTAATAACAACAACAGTTTGGAGTATTTTTAGTAGGTTACGGGCGTGAATTTCCTGTACATTAATTATTTTACATTTTGCTTGGAAGTTCATTAATTTAATTGTTTTCTTTAATTATAAATTAGCGTCCAAAAATATCAATAGTATTTCTGTTGAACCTTTTAAAATTTTATATCTTTTTATAACTTTTTTTGTTTTATAAATAGATTTATTTCATTTATTAATTAAATTCTGACTTGAAGGTTTTTAAAACTTTTGTCGATAAATTAAATTTTTTTAATTTATTATTGATTTAAATTAATTTAGTCTATTTTTTACTAAAATAATTTTAAAAAGTATGAAGTGATTGAGTTTTATTTGTAAACTAAAAGCTGTTTACTTTTATGAAGTGTATTGTGATCATTTAAATCAATTGAATATTTTTGTTGGAAGTGGATGGTCATTCGTGACACATTCAAATCGAATGTGCTTTTGGTCGTCGCGGCGCTCTTCCTCCTCCCACTAGTACGTGCTTGAGTGTCCGATGATGTTTGAGTTTCAATTCAGTACGTCTGTGAAATGTGAGCAGAGTAGGTGAGAAAGTGAACGTTCATGAAGATGATTGCGTACAGCACAATTCTGCTGTTCCCACTTGTAGTATACGGGCTGGAGCCCTTCGTAAACCCAGAAATAAACTCCCCCAAATGCTGTCCTTTGAATAGTCATCTGCTTAATACGAGCGGAACACTCTCATGCTCAGAAAGGCGCCAGTACATCCAAGTGCACGCGAAACCGTTGGAAATATTTGAAAGTTGCAGTGATCATTGTGTTGATTTTCTTATTAGCAACCGCAGCCGCTTGGTGAGGTACGATTGTAGAAGCAAAGAAATAGAAAACCAAACGCACAGGGAATATCCGAAATGTTGTCCGTTAAATTACAATTACGATCCCGTAATTCACGGATGCGCGAAGGGCCGAGTTATCGAAGAACCTGTAGGATTCACTGTCTTAAACATAAGCCTTTCGCACTGCCCTCTCAAAACTCACGCGATTGTTGATTACATCGCTGAAAAGGAAACGACTTTTGATAGTGAATTGAGGGTGAACTTTGACGGTAATTCTTTCGATTATGGCACTTACTGCCTGGACGAGACGGCTAATAAATCAAGGGTTGTCAGAGTCTGCCAAAGGTACGAAAGCACGTGCAAAAGGAGTTTCGACGATAATAAAGTCAGGTGCATTAGGAAATGTTGCCCTGATGGTCAGATTTACGTAGGGACAGTTTGTCAAATATCTTACGAATACGGCATTGATTTAAGAAGCGTCACTAAATTCAGGCCGAGCAAAGGTAATAAATGCATCCCAAAACGATCGAGATCTAATATTGTGCTCGAGACTAATAACACTTTGTTTTCATAGAGAACTTCGCCGTAATCCAATCTCACGTAGGGATTAAATATCTAGCTAAACCGAACCACAAATGCGAAGTCGATAAGATCGGAGATTTGTCTTGCATCATCAAGGACATTCCTGTGACGTTCAATTCGAAAGAGGCGATTTACTGCACCGAAGTGCACCAGAGCAAAAACGTCTCCATCCAGAGGTTTTTCCTATTTTTCGAAACGAATTTGCCGCTGCTGGACTCAAAGTTTAAAATAAACAGCGTCAGTTTAGCCATTTCGTGCTTCTTCTTTCTTCTGACGATGATCCTCTACTGTTTGCTACCCGACGCCCTCCACCTCTTCGGGAAATCCATCTTATGTTATTGTTTCATAACGTTCTTGGGCTACGTGACTCTATCGGCCATGCAATTCAACATTAACAGCAAATGGCAAAAATCGCAATGCTTGGCAATCGGTAAGGATACACAACACATACACCTCCTTTAATAATTAATAGTTTTTCATTATCGAAATAGACTTTATAATTACAACGGGGCGGATATCGATTACGCAAACCATTTGAATATGCATTTCGAAATTACATAACATTTCGCAATGATTATTAAATATCGCCGTAATTATCATTATATCGACAAATATGCTTAAATAATACATTTGTAAATTTATCACAAAGAAAAACACATTTTATTATATTTGATTAGGCAACTTTATTTACACATTACAGCGAAATCTTTGCAACATTAAAATTTAAAATGTAACTAAAGAAAATCTTAATTTCACAATTTTGTTTTTCCTTACGTCCTAGGTTTATTGCGCAATGAAGCCGCAAACATATAATTGCGTAGTAGCCAGGAAGCGAGAAAGCAATTATGTACCACGATTCGTTTCAAAATGCAGACAAATTATCGTTTCGTTCGGCTCTAAGTTATTGTATGCAATCATTTAATGGTTTTACGGCTTGCGACACATTGTTTGACATTTTAAGATGCGAGAGTTTAAGCCAAAGCGTATTTTATTTTCAAATTCCGCTTGTTATTTACTCATATCAAAATGAAACGCCTAAGGCCGTCAGCACTATTATATAAAACATTTTTTTATTCAAATATAAAAAAAAAACAGTAATTAATTATGTTTAAATACTACATAGCATAGTATTGCAATTTTCTTCAATAACAACTCATAAATGTTTGTTTATTTTCATGGATTAGTAACGTATTATGTAATTTCATCGGATATGCGTTTAATTTGTTGTTTAAAAAATGTGTATATTAATCAAGGTGATGAAAATCTTGTTAATGCATTTTATAGCAACAACAAATGTGTGTTTTATTATCATAACTTATGAAAAATATTTGATTTGAATGGTGCTATTTGATAAAGTTGAAATATTATATTTAGTATTAAATTTTACTAAAATATGTTAATAATTTTGCAAGGTGATGTAATATTTATATTTGTTTTTTTTTTGGTGAGGTTGATTGGATGGGATATGTTAAAAGTCGATGGTCGACGGGTTTTAGCGTACATTGGCAAACGCTAAAGAAAAAACGTGTTTATTACAAGTTAAGTCAAGAGTACATTTAATAAAACAAGGACAAGGAAATAAATTGCGTTGCGTTCATCGTTTCTTGTAATGATTTATTTATTGACATGCATATATGTTATTAGTAATTTAGTTGTAGCAATTTATAGTAAATAAATGGTATGTACTAATTATATGCACGAACTAGCAGCGAAGACTGGCAAGGTTACAACAAGATATTCACACGGAATCGGTCGTGCTCGAAGTAATTTTTCTTAAACAATATATATGAAAGATTGCTATAAGCAAGTACAGATTTGCAATAATTTAAAACCAAATAAATATTTATTAACATTTTTTTTTATTATACAAATATTTAAATTATTTAATGAAGACACGTGTAATTAATATGTGCATTTTTTAAGAAATATCTTTCTCAATTGACCTTGCATTTAATAATCATTTAAACGTATAAATTAATTTAATATTTATACTGAACAGTAGCTGTAGTCACAGTGTTGAGGGCCCACGAAAATATATTTAAATTCAATCTTAAATTAACATTTATCATTGAAAAAATATTTGATTTAAAATTATGTTTTGTAATTATATGTTACTTTCCGGTGAACGATCACCTATTCAAATCCGAACCATCCCTTAATTTTTTTCAATTATCCAATTACTCGACAAACATCACGATTTCTTGTAATTAAAAAATACTTTGTCTAAAGAAATTTACGTTTTACATGCAAATTATTTTTATACGAAATATGTATCATTTACTTAGAAATTAACTGCACCTTCTTATTCTATGAAGTAACGGTTAGACGTTTAATTTTATTTACTATCAGTCTATTTCTGTTGAATACGGACTAATTAAAAAAAGAAATTGTTTACCTAGTTTTACAATTTATCGTAAATACTTTTAGCGTTATCAAGCCTTAACACGTCTACTTGTTTTTGTACTTATGTCATTTATTTTTATCCAGACCAAAAAAAAATGAAAACAAGATATTTCTTATTTGTCTTGTTGTTTGTTTCTCATATAATACGAATTCTTATCTGAAATTATCTTTTTGACTAAAAGTTTTTCGAAAATTTTTAAAATTCCAATATTTTATTCAATTAGTTAATTACTGCTTCATTTCGTTTCATTATAAATTTAGGAAGTTAACACAATGAAACGTAAATAAAAAATATAATTATCTTTTATCATTAATAATAATGAAACAATGATATTATAGTCTAAAAATAATCGTAGTTAATATAATCAATTTTGTTAAACATTCAATTTAATTGCTTAAAAATTTAGTAAGGATTATCTTTAAATATTCTTTTCTATATAAATGGAAACCCAAAAAATATTAGAATTTGTATAGTGCGTAAATCCGTTACGCAAATATCCAAAAAAATATTTTTTATTTATTTTTTTAATTAGCAGTATTCTTCAATGTGTTAATATATTTACGATTCTTGGTTTATTTTAAGTAATAAGTATTATCACTTATGTAACAGTTACGATAGCAGTCTTTTCTAACTAATTGATCCATTAGGCTTGTATAATATTTTTAGTTAATTCGTTTACCTTTCTCAAGATATATTTTTTTTTTAAATTTTGGTGCATTTGAATCAGATTGTTCTTTCGTTTCTGGCGTGTAGTGGTGAATCCGAGATTCATCCATAATTGTGAATCGACGAAATAAATCAATTATATTCTTGTTGAAACGATCCAAAGATTCTTTAATGCAAAATGTGGAAACTGATAATAATAATAATATATATAAAACTTCAAATTTAAATTATATTTTATTTTGTAACTATTATTTTAATTTTTTTTGTTGTAAATTTATGAATGAATTTAAATTTATTTAATATTATAAACTTCTTTATTATGTGATGACTAAATTTTACGTTATTTGAAAAGTAAAAATTTTTAGGTAAGAAAAAAGTAGAAATTGTAAAAGTTTATTTACGAACATTGTTGATTCATCGAACGATTATGTCGATAACAATCGTTCATACATTTGATTCATCGAGGCTATTTAAATTCACCTGGTGTAAATAAACTGCAAGTGTATCTCAATAAGTAGGTCATCCGTCTGCGTGTTTTAGTAAGGCTGCAATGAAACTTGGGATAATTGGGGGACTTTTGCAGGCGCATGAAATTACCACATCCAATTTAAAATACATTTTTCATTAATAATTTTATTTGTAAATGAATTATTTTAAGTGATTGTAATGAATACAAAAGTAATCTTGCTTATCTAATCGTCGGATGTAGATAAATCTAGAAGTTTGAATGTATTTATTTAATTTGAAACAGTTTGAATGATCACAGTCGGGCTGAAAACAGTGTTTGTTTATTTTTTTTTTTGATCTAAAATAAAGATAAAAGAAATGTTTTCTATCTGGTGTTGCAGACTACGTGAAGTGTGAAAATAAAACGTGAATCGTGTTAATGTTGTGTTAATAATTATAATATAAAAAGTTATTAACAACAGCAACAAACAAACAAAAAACGTGTTAATATCAGCGGTGATGTTGATGTGTTTTTGGGCTCGCCCAGAAAAGGGAATTACCTTAATTGAGTCGTGATGTGGCAATTAATTTAGAAAATTGGCTCTTACGTTCAATTTAGAATCTATTTGGTGAGATGAAAGTGTGAATGTAAACATTCCCACCGTCGCGGCGCTCCATTATCCCCACTTGTTTCCATTCTATAGCCGATCTTCGATATCTGAGCTTTAGTAATGACATGAAAGCCGCGAGACGCGAAATGTCTTCTGTTCGATTCATCTTTGTCGCAATCCTTCTGTCATTCACGGAAGCGATCTACGATAATAGCAGATTGAAAGCACCGAAATGCTGTCCACAGTTCGAGAGCCTCAAAGAAACCAATGGGAATTTCGTGTGCGAACCGTTCTTGCAAAACAATCAGATAGTATCGACTTACGTTAATTTAATAAACTGCGTGGGAAAGTGCATCGATTTTACCACGAACGGGACTTTGGTGACATTTGATTGTAAGGAGAGGCAAGTGCAGGAGGAGAACGATTACATCCAGTATCCGAAATGCTGTTCCTTTGGGCATGATTACAATAGCGAGAAACACGGTTGCGAGAAAAGTACCAAATCATTAAAGACCCATTTCCAATTGCTGAAAGTTAGTTTGAGCCATTGCCCTGTTGACACGCACGCAATCGTTGATTACATCACCGATGAAGACAAGATTGACTACCAAACCGACTACTCTATAAGATTCAATAGATCGCAATACTTCCGGAAAGACTCTTACTGCCTCGATTTCACGACTAATGGTAAAGCTGTAGTCAGATCCTGCGAGAAAGTTGAAGACGTTTGCTCGATTTACAAGAAAAACGGAATCCAATGCATTAGAAAATGCTGCGTCGATGGCGAGTTTTACATGGGCCCCAATTGCAAAGCTGAACCCTCTTACAAATTCGTTCCAGCGCAAGCAGGAATTCACAAGAAATACGCCCTCATCCAATCATCGAAGGACAACAAATTCTTGCTGGAAGATCATCAAATTTTAGAGATCGATTCGCACGGAAGCATACAGTCAATACATAACAAAATCGTCAGCTTCCAGGATGTCAGCAAACCTTCATATTGCTTTGAAACGTTAGGAGGCGTTAAAACTTCGATGTTTAAATACGCCGGCAGAAATTATTCTGATGAACAGAAGTTCATAATCTCTTCGATTTTCTTGGGAATTTCTTGCGTTTTTCTTTCGCTAACTATAATTGGTTACATTATATTACCAAATTTGATGAACAAGTTCGGATTCCTGATATTGTGCTACTGTATAATCACACTCGCCGGATTTTTGAGCTTGGAAATCTCCATAATCGTTAACCTTAAGGGGGTTTGTGCCATTTTAGGTATGTCTTGATTTATTTCCGTGCATCTCTTTCCTTGCATTTTTTTTTTACTTTTCTTATGCAATAATCGTGAGTAAGAATTGGATATGGTAATTTCGGAAAACCCATAGCAAATAATTTAAAGTAAACAGACGGAGATTCCCATTAACCGCAAACTCAAACCTGTTTTAAATGATCTACAAATTATATAGAATTAAAATTTTGTAAAGCTGGATTTACAAGTTATACACATTTCAGTGTTAATAATTGGATCATATAAAAATATATCAACAAATTTAATTAATTTTTTGTAGTATTTTATCAATTTCGATATATAATTCCAAAAATTGCTTAATTTTGCGTGTGACAAATTTTATACGTAATGCACTCTTGCACTTTACATTATATTATTATTATTAATCAGTAAGATGTTAAAGAATGGCATTAGGTGTGGTATCTAAATGCGTGATGCGGCATCATGAAGCGAAGGTCGAAGTCAGATATTACCAGAACCTCTTTGAATTATTGAACCGTTATTATATGGAAATGATGATGAAAAAAATCACTCAATTTTCTATTTATTTTAATTAAAATCATAATAATAATTAATATAAATCAAATATTGGTAATTAAAACGAATATTGCAAAATTTCTATTAATAGGATTGATTTTCAATTTATATATTGAAAAGTTTAATAAATATTTATTAAAACGAATAATTCATTAAAATATTGGATATAAATTTATTAATCTTTTATTGTTTGTTGTGTAGAAGTCTTTATTTCTTATTCAAAGAAAGAAAAGCGTAAATACTAAAGAATAGTTAAGAAATTGTCTGTGTATAATTATTACTGAAAATATTAAGTTGTAAACTATGACTATAAGGTTACATTAAGAATAAGTTATAAGCATTGGAAAAATAGGAATTAATGCCGCATTGAAAATAACAAATAAAATAATATTTTTTCTAATTGATGCATGCAGACAAGGACGATGCGGTTATGGAAGTCACTATCAAAACATATTTACAATAATGATTGTTGTTAAGTTAAAAATACTTTAATTAACGTGTACGTCCATGTATACATTGCAAAGAGAAAATGGGAGTGAAAAGGTGATTCCCTAATATAAACACGAACAAAAATTGGTTTATCCAAGCCGGACGGAAGTTTGTATAATGCCGAGGTTGGTCAAAGTGTACGGAGAGAGGAGAAAAAAAAACGTGTGTTTACTGTCAACGTTGTTAGATCATCCCATGCGGAGTTTTAACCCAAATTTACTTTATTTGTTTTCTTTGCGAACAGCGAGTGATTAATTACATTAGGGCATTTTTGTGTTAAATTCAATTCCTCTTCTTTTAACTCTCAACCGGTTTTGTTTAATATAGAAATAGCTATGACAATATTTTCGCGCTCTATTTTTCTTCACTTGCTCTGGAAAATGTAAATATAATATCACCATATTATATACAATGATATAATAATACGTTTCTAGAACGTGTGTGGGATTCAACGGCGATTGAAGTCGGATTATAATTTGATATAAATTTGTTTCAGGTTTCATTATCATGTTCACGTTTCTGGGATCCTTCACCTGGCTGAACATTATTTGTTTCGATATGTACATGGCCTTTGGGTAAGTCTAACGCAATCTAATTTTAAGTAACTGAAGATTTATTGATAATTTGTCGATCGTAATTCTGCTATAAAATTTGATGGATTTATTAAATTATCGCAATAATATTTGAGAAATTTAGTACCCATTAAATATTACGATGTTTTCTAAAAGTCATAAACACATTCACAATAATGTTTTAAATCATTTTACTCAGTGGCGTAGCTACTGTATTGTAAGGTTTTGAAATGCGGACGGGCCCACGAGTGAGGGGCCCAGGTTATCATCTATAAAAAAAATATTATAATAATCATAATGCAGCTCTGTTTTGAAAAATTAAACTGAGAACAACAAAGAAAATAATATTATTTAATAATAATATTTTTGATAATATTGATGCGATAAGTTAACTAAATATTATTCAATGTGAACTAGATATAGTTATCAGAGGAAGTGGTAAATAATCGCAGATATTGTCTTTAATAATAACTGATTTAATAATAAGATTAGGTTAGGTTAGGTTGAAAGAAAATGATAAAAATAACATATTTATAAAGATAATACATTATTTTGCTAAATATTTCTTTTGTAAAACTTTGTGAAAATTTACCCACAATCTTAAAAATATACCTGTTTATTTAGATAACAAATAGGAATATCTCGTAACAAAAACAGTTAAAACTTAAGTTGCAAAAAAATAAATACACTGTAATTAGACACATCACCTTTCTACAACAAATTACGTCAATTGCTTATGTGATAGGCGCATCTTAAAATAACCCAATGCGTTCATACCTTATTTTTTTCTTCTTTTCCACATTTGTTTTTTTCGAAACAGTACAACTATTTATAAGTTGCCTAAATTTAAAATCGATTTCTAATTTTTTTTAGATACATTCAAAGAAATACGTTTTTCATTTTATGAAAACATTTTAGATCTTCTATTATACAACATTAGTATATTTTTTCTGTAACTAAGAATATTTCAAAAACCAATTCGTTTTTTTTAAATTTTTTGGAAAATTGAATTTGGAACACATCTTGAAATTTTTTTATAATAATTAAAATTTAATGAACTAAATTATTAGTAATGTGTGAAAAACTTAGTAATAATTTGTAATTTATAAAAATTATAATAAATTAATGTGATGAATGTATAAAAAAATATGATTGCTTTATGTGATTTTTTTTGTAATTAATTTTGCAGCCATTAATTAATAGCTACAAGTGTACCGTTGATTCAACGTATTTAATGTGTATGAAATGTGATTCGGTTTTATTGTCGAATTAAGTTCTATTAGAGTTAGGCGCTTTTTATTAGCGCGAAAATTAATTAATTAACCGGTTTTCCCTTGGTCGCATTAGGTCTGTTCCATTAATTGCCATAAAAAAGCGATGTGCTGAAAATGGTAATATGGAAATGTTTATAGGTTTATTTCGTGAAATGTCGCAGCCAATTATTGGATTGTCCACCCGGGAATAGTGGAAAAGATCACCGCATCATCACGTAACGTGAGGTGGGATGCAGTCAACCAGAATGGATACATCATTTTTCCGGTGCGCGTGCGAAACTGCATGTAATTTTACAATTTTAAAATATTGCGAAAATGCGCCGCAGCCGTTCGGTTTATTTGTTTTCGTCGAGTCGGAAAAAAAATGGAAGAAAATAGAACAGTTCTAAGCATAACGTTTTATTAAAATCTAAATAAATGAATTATACACGAGCGTGTATAATCTCCCTTGATGATTCGCCCTTCAGTGCGTGGGCGTGAAAATGTAACGAGAATGAACAGAAAGGAAAAAAGGAGAGCACAACTTAAACAAACGATATTTGCATAATTATTCCGGCTCACATTTGAATATCCAATTACGCGTGAAAAATATTTTAAATAGAACTTCCAGAACAAATAAATCCATAAATCAATTGATACAAAAAATGCTCATTCCATGTGTTTAGGAAATAAACTTGTTTTTTATTCATATACAACCAATCGCGTATTAATGAAATCCTGGAATTTCATAATTTGCGATTGTTTCGGGAGTTGGCGCCGGCTTCATCGTAAGGAATTCTACTTTGAATAACCAAAGATAATAAATGAGAAATCCACGAAATGATTATTTATAGGTCTTCAATGTTTACATTCTTGTTGTTTTAAACAACGGTTCCGATGTGTGGTAATTGTATATATTAAATTTTTTTTCTCCATGTTTTCTGTTCAAGTAAAAAGTATTTTTGGAAAACGCAGGTACTTGTTGTTAAGTACAAGAATATTCCATCGTGTTTGCGTATCAATTTTGTTAAAAAAAATAGGGATTAAATGTTTTGATCTAGTGGATGGGAGAGAGCAGGTGTCGTTTTGAAATATTTTATGTTACATTTCTTTTCCTATTAATAGATTCAAATGTCTAATGAAACTTAGTTTACTTTCAAAATACATGTATTTTTGTATCTTGTATCGTTATCCCACGGTAGATTTTCTTCTTTTTGGAAATAAAGACGTCCCAACAACATCCGCGCGACATTTTATATATGTATTTTATAGTTGATTATTTACAGAATTATATGTAATGTAAGTGACGACTGATATGAAACATGCCTAATCGCAGTGAACTTTCAATTCGCATCTTCTTTTTTACAGATTCAAAAACATCTCTACTTGAATATATTTCATACAAATATTCATTTCTCGAGAAATATTTCGATTATTAAGATTTTAATTTCAATAGAATTTCAGAAAATATTTTTTATTACCAGATGCAATATTTATCAAATTACATTTTTTATATCGTTTTTATTAAGATTTTAGAAATACAAATGTTGTATATTTTTGTTTGTTATAAAGAAAAATGTTAAGAAAATTTTACTTTTAAATTCTAGTTAATAGCACATTTTATACCACGGTTAAATTTACCTCTTATAACGAAGATATAATGAATCGTAGTCCACAGTTTCAATATAAATATTTATTTTTTTGCAGAAACTACAGTATTAAAAATGCAATAAAAACATTTATGGTTAATTAATAAATGCTTTAATGGAGTTTGGTTCAAGATATGGCTAGAAGCAGTTTTAAAAAATAATATATATTAAATTATAATGGAATATTTAGAAAATAAAATTACATAAATTGCCGAAAAATCGTTAACAACAATAGATTTCAGAACTTACTTAAATTGCATTGTAAAAGTTTTCATTTTTTAGTGAAAATAATCATAATTTAGAGAAAAGTGTAATTGTTAAATGGAACAAATACAAATTAGACGAGGATTTTGCAAATTTATTGAATGTAGAAGTTTATATTGTTAGAAAATTTTGAAGATTTCAAAAATTTATAAAATTTTGTTACCAATGAAGATAAAGAAAAAGAAGACAAAATTAAAGAATTGTTAATTAAGAGTACAAATTTCCAAATTATTTTTTTTATTGAAAATAATACTGATTTAGGAATTTAAAAAAAAAAGTATTTAAAATGATCGAAAAATAAAATTTCTCTAAAAATTCGTTAATCGAGGTACGACTGTATTATAAATACTGTTTATAAGAATAATAATTCTTAGAATACGTATTCCAAATATGCTATTTTCAAATGAAAACAAATATTTAAGACCAATTTTTGCAAAAATATAGAACAGTTAAATATGTTGATTGACGTTGGACTGATTGAAAACATCTGTATTGGCGCCAAGTGAAACAATTTTGGTTGTAATTGTTTCGTGGATGGATCCTCATGTGCGGTGTTTCCTAATATATATACGTTCTCTATTTGTTTTTGTTAAATTGAAATTTTGCGGTGGAAACCATAAAATATAAGTTTATATATAGTTGAAAGGATATCATTTTTTTTTTATCAAAATAAGAGCGGTGTCGTCGTCTTGCTGAGCAAATATTTGCGAAAGTGCTCTCCTCTGTATGTTGTTGCAAGAACATAGCGAAGGCGAGAGAAAATATTAATTTTACTTTTAGATTTTTAAATAATTTAATTTAAATAAAACATTAAACAAAAAAAACTTTATAATTTTTTATATTATAAAAATTTTATATTTTTGTGAAAAGTATATATTTGATTGGTTGTTTCGAGTTGTTAGATTACATATGGTGTTTAAATATATTTTCATATAATTCTACTTTATTTATAATTTATTCATAAAAATTATAAAATGCTGCAGATGATAGAAAAATCTTAGAAGTTGATTAAGTTGTTTTCAATTATACTTTAAAACATTTGTTTGCAATTAAAAATCTATTTCAGTATATTTTCTTTCTATTTGGAGATTCTATTTTAGATACCTTTATATTTTTAATAAATTCTGAATTATAAGAGATTTCATAATTTTCTCATTTTATTATTTAGTATATTTTAAATGGAAGTGGGTATTAAATTTGATTTATTTGTTAAAATTTATTTTTGATAATTCTTCGAAAAAATATATTTTTTTTTTAGTAGAAATATGCGAAGCCAGTATGAATATATTGTTTAGATTCGTAAATTGTTTGGTGCTTCCCTAAAGGAAATTGAAAATGTTCTCAACTAAAAATAGACAGCTTTAAATCAAATGTTTGGAAAGGAAATAGCTGAAGCATGAAATAGTTCTGTGGAAATGTTCAATCGATGCTGAAACGCCAACGTTTCCGTTTACAAATAATACAACTAAGAGAGAAAAAAAGGAAAACACACACAAATACAACAGCGTGAAACGGAAAACTCGTTTTCAATACAGCTTTTCACGTTCCTGAAAAGTGCAAACTGAATGAGTCATTTGTGATGTGTTCGAGCATGTTCAGCGTGCTGACAAGAGAAATGGGTCATTCGAATGCAATTTTTAATCATTTAATGGGTCATTCAATTAGTGCTCTTCTGCGACGTGTCCTGTGACAGTGAAAGTATTAGCACTAGTTAGGTCAATATTTGCTGAAATTAAGGTGACGAAAAGAAATTTGAAATTGCTTCTCACAAATTGCGTCTTTAAGTTAAAAGGAAATAAAACAATGGTTTGCATTATCTATGACATAATCGAAACTTTGTTAAATTAATATGTATGATTATAATTTGTTATTAAATAAATTAATGCTAACCTCACTTAACCTAACCTACTTTTCGAAACAAAAGTCACGAATTTTTTTTGAAGAAATAGACACTAAGTTATTAGATTTCTTGTTTTTAATTTCCTTTTTTTATTACTTGATTTTCAGAACTATGAAACTAATTAAAGTTGGAGATAAAAAGCGAGACCGCAAAAGATTCTTCTTCTACAACTTATACGGCTGGGGCGTTCCCACGTTGTTAACATTGATGACATACGTGATTTACATAACCGATTGTGTCCCTAAAGCCATAAAACCCAGAATTGCTGAAGGAAGATGCTTCTTCAACGTCAGTAAGTGATCTACTTTTTCTTCTTGCAATTATTCAGCAAATTAGCAAAATATCTTAATTTCAGCGGAACCTAATGCTTACGATCATCTCCTCTACTTCGTTCTACCCATGACCATCATGATTGTATGCAATGCCATCCTCTTCCTGAAGACCATCATCTACTACTTCAAAGTTAAAAACGAGATCAACACTATGAACGACAATAACGCAACTGATAAGGAAAAACGGTTCAAACATTTCAACGCCGACAGGGAAAAGTGAGATCGCAAAGCAATTTGCAAACGTCCAATTATCTCTTTTATCGTTAACATAATCATCTAGTAATTATAATTGCGTAACTGCCTGTTGATTTGCATTAAATAGGTCGGCGTTATGAATAAACGCTTTTATCTTCGCAACCTTCACTTGTGCCACATATACATTTCTTTTTAATTGGATTCTTTTTTGTTTGCGATTTGCAGGATGATTATGCTGATGAAGCTGTTCCTCGTCATGGGTATTTCCTGGCTGTTCGAGGTCTTCTCCAACTTGGTTTCATTCAAGTCTAACAGCGTCCTGCAGGTTATCGAAATTATTTGGGACTCATTCAATTCCCTTCAAGGTTGTTACCGCTATAGTTTGTTATGCATTTTATAATAATTATTGCTTTTTAGGATTGTTTATATTCTGCATTTTCATGGTGAAAGCCAAAACTTGGGAAGCTCTAAAAAAAAAATTTTGCCCGGCTTTCGGGAGGCGACGTTCTGAACATTCAAGCTCAACGTTAGGTACGACCCTGTATACCTCCACGGATGATCCAAGATCTATAAGATTGATGAGCAAGGATAAGAGCATCGACATAGATTGAGGATAGAATAGGGAGAGCACGTTCACAAGTACTACTTAAAGACAAATTATTATAGGAATCTCCAATTTTAAATTGCACTATACACAATAATAACTCAAAAGAAAAACGATTAAAATCCACCTTATATATTTATAAATATATATTGATGTATTGAATGATTCTAATTAAGTTTTAAGGATATTTATTTAATTTTTGTATCAGATCTGTGATTGTCGAGTTTAAGCTCATATATTTACTAATATCTGTTTAGCACACTTGGAACTCACATATATTTTATACAATATACATCATATATATTAAGTTGCTGTCTAGCTTTCGATGTGCCATTTCTTGATTTATATTAAACTTTAAGGATAATATTATGTATTGTATTGCGATTGCATCTATGTATTTCAATAAACTATATTTAAAAAATATTCTGTTTTCAATTAATTAAAATATTATATATTAAAATATATCTGAACTATATAGATGATAAATTTTGATTAGTCAATAACATTTTCAAACATTACAAATTTTGGACACGTTCAATAATTTTACCATATAAAACGTTCAAACATTTAATTTTGTGTGCAAATGTCTATAAATAATTGATTACTAATTATTTTGATACCATCTGCAGAAAACTACGTTATTTGAAATTCTGATTTAGTAACATGGTTATAATATAGGCAACCAAATACACATGTATATTGAAATATGTAAGAATTCATTTAAATACGTTGTAAATAATAGTATTATTTTCCTTAAACATATTGAAACTGTTAATTCGTTTTGTTTAGAGTTATTACTAATAAATATAAAAAGATTTCTACAAATGTAAAGGGAGCTTTCAGGATTTTCTGAAAATCGATAATAATACGTACAGAAACCTTACAGATGACCGGTTGAAGAGAAGTTTTCTACATCGTAGTATAAAAAAAAATGTCATGAATATTTATTAAGAGTTGTATGCAAATAGCGCTTTAATTAAATCTCAGCTGCGAATTCCACCTTTTCGTAATCCCTTTAATTAAGGTCGGATGGAAATTGGGAGATATGATTTTT
The DNA here is from genome assembly GCA_963457615.1 of Nicrophorus investigator. Taxonomy (NCBI): domain Eukaryota; kingdom Metazoa; phylum Arthropoda; class Insecta; order Coleoptera; family Silphidae; genus Nicrophorus; species Nicrophorus investigator. The sequence continues at coordinate 2,853,115 of OY735140.1, forward strand.
ATAGTCGCTGCGATAGTTGCAATAAACAGCAGAGGCAGCTTTTACGTAATAAGTTTATCAGAATAGTGCAGCTGCAATTTTGGTGAGGTAGTTGTGAGAGCTAGAACTGAGGAGGTTTTTAGTGCCGTTAGTTCTGGGACGTTTCATTACACGTATCTTGGTGACAGTTTTATTGGCTAATCCATCGGGCAGCCAGCCGTTTGCTGTTCGGCTTTCAATCCGTCCACTTAGAACGGCTTTCAGAAAATAGTAAAAACGAGGGAATTTAGTGCGGAATCCCATTTTCCGCAGAACGAAGTACAGAAGTATTAAATTTTTATTGAGATCAATTCCGTGTTTCTCCCTTAAGCAATCACAATTAATTATAACATCTGCAAATTTTATAATTAAAGTTTAAATAAATTTCGCAGATTTTAACCCGGAAATATATCATTGTGTATAAGTTACGAGTTTAACTAAATCCTGAACTAGTTGGTGGATGCTTTGAGACGTCGCAGCTCGTAAATTAAATTACCAGGGAATGAATGAGATTGTTCAACGAAATGCTTCATCCTTTTCGAAGGTGTCAGGAAATTAGTCTTGAAAATCATATCTCATTAAAACAATTGAATTATCTTTCAATAACTAATTAAATAGAGTACATAAATTAAGTTAAGTTAGCTATAAACTTTCAGTTTAATTAGTTTAAAATTCAGTTTCTGATATATAATTTTATCGTTACATTTTAATCGAAAAATAATAATTAGAAAAAAATAAAGGATTATGGTGGAAGCGCCAGGTGAAATTTAAAAAAATGTAACGTTTTAATTACATAAGTATATAATTTTAATTATAATAAGAATTAAAATACGTAATTTTTGTAAATTCATTTTATAACTCAGATGTGAATGACAGGCAGTAATTGCCCTCATTATTCTGATAATTAGTTTTACAATCAAAATGCATTTGATATATTGTAAGTAATTGTTTAAATGTTGCGGTTTCTATCCAATTAAATATTTTAATAACGCCAAACATAACAGGAGCATTGAAAGCGCTCGACTGAAGATGACAGGAAAGTCAATATAATTAACAGTTGCGGTTACTTTAGTGAATATGAAATCAACTTAATTGTTTATTATAGAATTTCGTAAATTCTAATTAAAAGACGTTTTCGATAAAGGATTATTGATTTTATTTGAATTGTGTATTTGATTTGAATCTCTACCTGTAATGAGACAGCTGACCAGTGCATAGTTGATTTAACATAACCGTGATTTCCACTGCAATGTTGCAACATGCAACACCTAAACTACATTGTATATTACTAATAATTGAAATACATGTGTAGCTGTCAATATTCAATATGTAATCACTACGTATATTGAGTCCTTGCTGAAGCATACATTTATTGAAATTAAGTAATTTTAAAAATAAATATTTATTATTCGTTTAATTTTTTTGCCCAGAATTATGTTAATTTATTTTTTTGAATATAAAAATGTTATTAATATTAAGTGTTATTATTTATTGAATTTGTCTTTTTCGGGACGATTGTTTTTTAAAATTCTAATTTGCAAAGTTTTAGAAAATTATTTTGATGTAAGACTTGGAATTTTGTAAATCTATTTAATATGTGTGGATAATAATCCATTTTCGTTACTCTCATCCATTTCAAAAAAACTAAAACGACCTTACTAAAAAAGTCTTACTAAATAACGATTTTTTTATATTCAAAAGTTGTTTACATTTTTAAATTGATTTATTTCTTTATTGTCACAAACCGGGTCAATTATTGTTAGTAAGATTAGAATAATCCTCTTAGTAGTAAAGAGATAATTCCTTATCTTTAATTTGGTTGCGTAACGAAAGTAAAATAAACGACATTTATTATGATAATTTTATTTCGTCGAGTTGTAGAAAACGAGGTATTTAGAATAGCAAATAAAATACGTCTTAATCGTGGAAGTTTTCCAATTAAAATGAGGAGAATATAAAGTTACGCGTAGAGGCGCGCGCACGCGCTTTTAAATTTTTTCCGTTTTCTTGATTGTTTAAACGAGGCGGTTTTAATGATTTCAGAGGCCGGCATTGTTTACGGCAAAATTCAGAAGGCTTTTCAGGCATAATGGTTTTCGAATGTGACGCGATTATAAATTAGTTGCTGGATGGAGGCACGACTTTATCCTGCGACGCTCGCGCTGCGAAGGTTCTTATTTTGTTTTTCTTCTTCTTTTTGTTATTTTTTAATTCCCGAGGAACATCAAGACATTGATGTAGTTTTCGTTGTGATTCAGTGCCTTTTAAAATAATTGCGGCAGCCTTCCGGAGGAAAAGGACGAAGAATGGGGAAATAAACGGGAGCGTCCTCCAGATTGGATTGGATAAGTAGTTGCCATTTATAATCATGCGTGTTCCTCCGATGAATGTGTGTTTTCCATTTTCTTTTATTTACTTCGGTACTTGCGATTTGCATATTCATAGGAGGGAAGGGGTTGCTCTTGATTCTGGACTGCCTGGAAACCGAAGTAAGTGACAGTTTATTGTCGGTCAACAACTTTCTCGGAGAGCGAGGAAACCCTCGCTGCAACAAAAAAAAAGCATAAGAGAAGAGAATCTGCAAAGCTCCGAAGTGATCTGAACATGAAGAATAGTCGGACACGTCCGCTCCGCGGCGCGGACCCATCGAGAGCACTTAGCAAGGGTCGAGAGTTCAACTGGATCGTTGTAAGCGTATATATATGTAGGATTTTTGTCTACCGCCCGCGCCTCTCCCGCAGATGATATCGATTGACGCGGGGCGTCTGCGTCGCGACGCGAGGATGTGCGGTACTACACTCAGCATCCTGCCGGTCCAGCCCGGGCTCCGATGCAGTAGTCAGCAAGCGGACGCAGGACGAGCCGCAGGAATTGGCGCGATCCTTCCTTCTATCCATCCTCCCCCAAAACACGCGCGATCCTTCGGGTCGGACACGCAGACGCGACGCCGCCGTCGCTAAACCCGCCGCCAACACGCAATTACTTTCAAAGTGAAACTTTCGAAAATTACGTTAAAAAACTTTCATTTGCACACACAAACCAACGAACTTTTTGTGTTTTTCTATTACATATTTTTTCCTTAAAGGATTATTATCTTCCAAGGTAAGAATATATAGAAATTTACAATAATTTAATCTTTTCTTCTTCACAATTTTAAAATGTAAACTTATTAAAATTAAATAATTAAAAATTACACTTTTTGATCAAACATAAAATGTATTATATGATTACATTCAAAAACTACAAATTGAAAATTTAAGATTGAAAAATCATAATATTATTTTTTACTATTACTTTTCTATTACAATAATTAATTATATCAATTTTTTTCTCACTCATTTCAAACACAAAATTAAAAAATGTAGAAAATTATTTTTATTCCACCCTACACAAAATTGAGGAGTCCAATTGATTAAAAAATATATAATTTATTTTATTGTTCTCAGAGTAATATTCCTTTTAAGATAAAATCAAAAGAAAATCAAACATTTGTTTACAAAAAAAAAACACATTAGTGTTTCATCAATAAAAAATCGTTATTGCTTATTTATCAATCACATAACGTCAAACCTATTATTGTTTGTAAATATTTTTACTATAAAGAAACTGAATTATCTGTTAGACAATTGAACATTAAATTATAATTAATTGTTTGTTATTACAATCAATATTTTTGTTATTATATTTATTTTCGTATACTTAATGCAAAATACTAATTTTATTTATATTGGAATATTGAACTTCGAATTGTATTAAAGTTAGATTAGCGAAAATATGAACATTATATAATATTTTTTATTATATAAAGTAAATATTAATACAAAAGAACTATTAACTGCAGTATTTCCACCCACTTATAAATTAACAATAATATTATATAATAATAATAATAGAAAGAACCATTCATCATAAAAGAGATTCGAAAATAGTAAAAGCCAGAAATTTCACCAATCCGTGATTTTCAACTCAAAAATTACAAAGAAGATATAACGAAGATATATATTAAAATTTATTTATCTGAAAAAATAGAATAATTAATTATTTAAAAAAATATTTTCATGTTGCTTAGTAAGTTTAGTAATATCGAATATTGTAAATGAATAATTTGAAAGGTTTTTAATAACTTAGAATATAATGATTTACTGTAGAAAGTAATTTAAATAATATGATTTAAGAAAATATGCAAATCTGAAAAATTCATATTCATTTCACAAAAATCTGCAATAAAAACCCACCGGAATAATGCAAATTCCTGCAGATATGTATTCAGACAAATTTTTTTAACTACATTCAGAATTCAACGTGCATGGCAAAAGTGCAGAAGGATCGTTGAGTTTTTGCTCTAGCCGTAGCGTTTTGCATCTGTCCGCAAGGAAAATAATCCAACGGATTTAAATGAAGTTACCAGTTTCGTTTTGTATCATACTTTAAGTGCCCACCCGGGCGACCGAGCCACTCTTTCCGGAACCCATATTTATATAACATCAGATCTAAAATAATCCCGCTGTAATCCAAGGAAATACGCAGTAAAAACTATAAATTCCTTAAGAATATTACAATGTATGAAGCAATAATATAAAACAATGTAAACATTCTTACAATTTTATAGAAATAAATTAATTGAAAAAATTGCTCAAATATTATACGTGCAAAAAAATAATTTAGGTCTAAAATAATTTTTTAATAATATTAATATTATAAAGATTATTAAGATAACAAATGTGTTTTTTGCGATTTATATTAATGTTTTTGTAAGTCTGGGAGAATGTTTAAAATGTATGTAAAAAAATGTCTGAGGACGACTACCGAAATGGTAAGCTCGATCGGGCAACAGACTTGCCTTTTTCTCATACGATTACGACTGTTTATTGGATTTTCTACTCCAAGAGAGGCCAGATTGTGTAAAAGACCCTCTTCCATATGTAGTTAAATGCTTTGTCGGAGTCTGGAACAGATTTGTTATTGTGACTTCTATAAGCAAATATTCCCATTGAATAATATACTTTTCGATTTTAATATATTTATAATAATAATATTTATTTTAAATAGAAATTTAAATTTGTGTATTTTATAATCTGATGAGATTATTTGAAGTTTAAAAAGTAATAAAATAATATTTAAAAATAATGAAATTTGTTAGATATTTACAAAATATATATATATATATATATATTTTTAAATTATTGATTTATTTGTAATCTGCCACACTCTGGCAATAAACAAATATGTATGAGAAAATTAAACAAATAAAAATAACCTGAGCGGAAAGATTTCCCATCGGCAATCTTCCAAATTAAGATATATCCAATTATAACAAAATAATTTATACAGCACATGAAATATTAATACAAAAACCCTCCATCCTAACTTGATAGTATCTATTGGACAGAAAAGATTTTAATATACAGAAGTATGGATGAGGGAGCAACAATTTAATTTTGTACAACAAACTTTATCGAAGGCCTGTCTTATGTCCACAAAATTGATATTTCGGGGAAACGCGAGCCCCTAGATCCGCTGTGATCTGTCGGTTGATTGCTCGTATATTCGAATACGAACAACCACCTCAACGGATGCACCTCGAGAAGGTTTTAGCACAGACGGTCTTGCCATCCCATGCGTATCACTGCGGACGTGATAAACGCATAGAATGACCTGGTATTTTGAATACCTTGCATCCATAAAAATAACAACAAAATAAGTAACCTATAAGAAAAAAAACATTGATAATAATTAGTAAAAGTGAACTTACACAATCAAAACATGCCATATAAGTATATGTATTTTTTTTCTGTAAGAAAGTCCTAATGTTTAGTGTCAAGTGGATCAAAATGCGATCCGCCACAATTTTTGTATAAAACAGGTGCGACCTCGAGAAGGTAAATGTGTACGGTCTTGCATCATACCAGAGGCTGTGTATTGCGCTTGAAATGATACCTGGTTACCATCTTCGAAGGAAGATGACATACCTTTAATTAGCGCCTGGATATCCGGCCACGTGGAAATCGCTGCTTCCATTCACAGCAAATGAAAGCAAACGCATGACCGCACACCCGGAAAGAAAATAAGGAATGTTTAGGATTAAAGGAAATGCTGTGACCTAAAGGGTGATTAGTAATAAACACAATGATTAGTAACAACAAAATTATATCAAACCTGAAACAGAACACAAATAACACATATAAAATAAAATATACATCAACAATTACAATAAAAATTAATTGCATTACGTAGTATCATTATATAAATTTATGGAGAGGAATAATTGTTTTCTTTTTCACTCTCATCTTTTCTCATGTTTATATTTTTTATTATTGTTATTTTCTTTTTTTTGTATATATTTATATTTTTTATTATTGTTATTATTGTTTATTTTGTATATATATTTTTTTCGTCCATTCTTACATAATAATTTTTATAATTTATAACATATATTTTCTTTTCTATTATTTATTTTTTAATTTTTTTCAAATTTTTCAATATGTAATGCAATGTGGCACAATATAGGCTAATTGTGCATGTTCATTAGCTATCCGGCATTATGACATTTTGTTTGTATCATATTATGACTACTCTATAGACTCTGAGCAGCTGCCGAACGCCTTTACAACAATCTACAACTATAAAAAAATTACAACCCATTTAATTCCTCAAATTTTGGGGCACAATAAGGATATAGAAAGGAATATAGGGATAAGTCGAACCGGAGACTCGCGATTCTTGGAGGGGACGGAGAGTCCTCGGATTAGGTATGTTTTTTTTGTGAGTGGGTGTAAACTTAAAACTAGGAGGAATATTGACAAAATGGGCGCATTACAAATAAAACTAAACCTAATCTAAACCTAAAGAGAACGAACTATTATAGTAAATTGCACTCTACTGTATTAATTAGTTCTCTGGCAATGATATTATCATAACTGCCCAATTGGACATTTAGGATAATCAATTGCAAAACTTATTAAGTATTAAGTATTTATTGTTTATGGTTTTTGCTGTGTAATTCTATTGTTTGATCCACCTCTGAAGTGCCCGACCCAGCAGCAAGACCTGAACATTCACAGCAAAAATGAACAGATCGAGCGCAACAGTCCAGAGGTGAATTTTATCTGCTGAAAGAAAACACGTGAGGATACGTTAGATCCCCACAGACATGGATTAGTACAAACAACATATATAGTAAATAGGATAGGAGAATCACTCGAAATAATAAAGCAACAAAAGTGAATTGGAGTGAATCGTGAGCCAAGCAAAAGCTCATTCGATCCATACTAAATACTAAATGCCTAAACTTAACAAGGAAGTCCAAATGAAGTTAATAGCAAACTTCGCCCGAGCGAAGAGAATTCTAAAGTATTGAAATGGCAAATGGTTAGAGGATGAAGGAAGGTGTTGGGACCGGCAGAGACCCTGTCAGAAAACTGACTAGTCTGCGGAAGTACCGGCACCCCCAAAATAGTCATAGCAACAGTTAAGGGGGGACTCGCGGCGGACGGGCGGAGTGAAGGGAACCAAATGCCAATCAAATACTAAAGATTTCTTTAAGAAAAATTGAAGTTACTTTAACAACAAACTTAATGCAAATATAAACGATTGAATTGAAAACACGGAGGGCTGAGGGTGGATCGTGAAAGTGTGCAACCATCTCACGATCCCGGGGATATTTCATTATCAAAAACTAATTAAACCTCGAGATAAGCTCAATGGGGGTGGACGAGGGTACTGAAACATCCTCTATTTAATACAAATCTAAAATCATGCATAGAGAGTCTACCAACAAGTCTTGTTGAATTTAAGACTGCTTAATACAAGACTCTTTCTGCACGACTTTCGAGTGATTTTCGGGCACGGTGGATACGTTAGATCCAGCTGAAAGCAAAAAACATGCAAAAGCCGACAAATACGTTAGATTTGCCACTAACTACTCATGCTTATTAATCGCGAGGCGACACGAAATCACCATTGACATTGGAGAAAATTTAAAATTAATACATTAATAAAGACAAGCTAATAAATAGAAATTGATCATATTTATAGAATATGATAATTTCCATTATTAACAAAATAATAAACAATTTAAATAAAAATTGAAGGTGTAATCTGAAATAACAAATGTTTAATTAATTTTGAGAAATTAATAATACATGAAACTGAATTAATTATAGTTCAAGAATTCTAATTAAGTATCTCAAAACAAATTCAAAATGTTAAAGAAGATTTAACATTTTCTAAAAACCTATCGACATCTCAACACAATCATAACAGCAACAACGTTCAATCACTCAAATCATCCAAAATCAAATACTAAATCGAAACAATTTTGCTCATACGTTCATACATGCATACACAGACAAACAATTGCGAGCTCACATTGATTCATACCATACACTATACACACATACAATGTTCAGATTTTGGAAATATGAGAAACTTTCCAAAAACTGTTTAAAAACTAATTAGCTTTAGGGTGGCCAACCCTAATTATAGAATTTCCTGAACTATAATATTTTAAGTAATGAAATAAGAAGGACGTAACATGAAACATTTTTAAAAACATTTGTTATTTTTGATTAATTAGGTGATCAGCGATGTTTCAAAATAATAATAATTAAGCAATTTTGATTCAGTCTACAATGAATAAAGTATATTGATGTTATTACAACTTCAATATAAATAACACATATGTAGAGCAAAAATCAATTAACAAAATCATCATAATTATGAAACTAATAAAAATAGACATTTAGCGAAAACGTGTAAATAATTAAATAAGTAAAGCAAATGATATTAAGATCTTCTCCAAATCAACAGTAATTTAATGCAACCTAAACTAAAACATCTCACATTATGTAAGTGGATGTAAAGAAAACGGTATTACGGATAAGAACAAAGGAAATCAAATAATTAATAAATTTGAATAGGCGCAGTAATAACTAAAAATATAAAAAAACTTAAAAACAAATGAAATGAATTTAAGAAATAGATGAAAAATTAATTAATTATTTTGAATAGTTAAATGAATAATTTAAAGAATGAAAAAGTTGAAATCAAATGAAAAATCTATTTAGGTTGAGGTGGGAGGGCTTGTTGTGAATCCCGTGTGGTATAAAATCACTTACTACTTCGATGTTTTCATCACCATCATCTGATCTCTCCATCTCAGCCATCACCTACATCTCTGCCATCTCGTTGTTGGCACTCACTCCGAACACTCGCGATAATTTAGCAAAAATACGCACAAAACTCCCGGAAATTTAACACTCCCGTGATTCTAATATAATTAATAATAAGTTTATAGCAAATTGAGTAACGTGAATTTAAACTGACTGCAATCATTACCGGTTGAAGAACAAGAGCCGAAGCTTTAAACTTGTCTTCAAAATAACGCACACACACTTCACTACAGAATGTAAGACTAAGTTTGGTCAAAACTTTTCTTAACGACATCCGTCGCGATAGATAAATTGATATTTCGGGGAAACGCGAGCCCCTAGATCCGCTGTGATCTGTCGGTTGATTGCTCGTATATTCGAATACGAACAACCACCTCAACGGATGCACCTCGAGAAGGTTTTAGCACAGACGGTCTTGCCATCCTTTACGTATCACTGCGGACGTGATAAACGCATAGAATGACCTGGTATTTAGAATACCTTGCATCCATAAAAATAACAAAAAAATAAGTAACCTATAAGAAAAAAAACATTGATAATAATTAGTAAAAGTGAACTTACACAATCAAAACATGCCATATAGTTCTAATATTTAATGTCAAGTGAATCAAAATGCGATCCGCCACAATTTTTGTATAAAACAGGTGCGACCTCGAGAAGGTAAATGTGTACGGTCTTGCATCATATCAGAGGCTGTGTATTGCGCTTGAAATGATACCTGGTTATCATCTTCATAGGAAGATAATATACCTTTTGCACCTGGACATGCTGCCACGTGGAAATCGCTGCCCTCATTCACAGCAAATAAGAGCAAACGCGTGACCGCACACCCGGAAAAGAAAATAAGGAAATTTTGGAATAAAAGGAAATGCTATGACCTAACAGGTATACTAACAAAAATAATAGATCTAAGCTAACGTGAAACACAGTAAACACAACATGAAATACAACAAAATTAATTCAAACCTGAAACAGAAAACAAAGAAATTACACATACAATACAAAATATACGTTTACAATATATAAAATTGCATTGCATTACATCATTATAATAATTAAAGGAGAGGATTAATTAGTGCTTTTTTTCTCTCATCTTTTCTTTCTTTTTTCCTTTGTTGTTTGTTATATATTTTTTTATTATTGTTATTATTATCTTTTGTATATATATAAATATATTTTATATATTATTTTTTATTTCTTTTATATTATTTTTATTGTTATTGGTATTATTTGTATATATATATTTTTGGTTATTTTTATAATTTAGTTTCATTTTTTTTTTCATTCATTATATTTTTTCTATATTATGAATGTGTAACGCAATGCAGCACAATATAGGCTAACTGTGCATGTTCATTAGCTATCCGGCATTATGACATTTTGTTTGTATCATATTATGACTACTCTATAGACTCTGAGCAGCTGCCGAACGCCTTTACAACAATCTACAACTATAAAAAAATTACAACCCATTTAATTCCTCAAATTTTGGGGCACAATAAGGATATAGAAAGGAATATAGGGATAAGTCGAACCGGAGACTCGCGATTCTTGGAGGGGACGGAGAGTCCTCGGATTAGGTATGTTTTTTTTGTGAGTGGGTGTAAACTTAAAACTAGGAGGAATATTGACAAAATGGGCGCATTACAAATAAAACTAAACCTAATCTAAATCTAAAGAGAACGAACTATTACAGTAAATTGCACTCTACTGTATTAATTAGTTCCCTGGCAATGATATTATCATAACTGCCCAATTGGACATTTAGGATAATCAATTGCAAAACTTATTAAGTATTAAGTATTTATTGTTTATGGTTTTTGCTGTGTAATTCTATTGTTTGATCCACCTCTGAAGTGCCCGACCCAGCAGCAAGACCTGAACATTCACAGCAAAAATGAACAGATCGAGCGCAACAGTCCAGAGGTGAATTTTATCTGCTGAAAGAAAAACACGTGAGGATACGTTAGATCCCCACAGACATGGATTAGTACAAACGACATATATAGTAAATGATAGGAGAATCACTCGAAATAAATAAACAAAGCAACAAAAGTGAATTGGAGTGAATCGTGAGCCAAGCAAAAGCTCATTTGATCCATACTAAATACTAAATGCCTAAACTTAACCAGGAAGTCCAAATGAAGTTAATAGCAAACTTCGCCCGAGCGAAGAGAATTCTAAAGTATTGAATTGGCAAATGGTTAGAGGATGAAGGAAGGTGTTGGGACCGGCAGAGACCCTGTCAGAAAACTGACTAGTCTGCGGAAGTACCGGCACCCCCAAAATAGTCATAGCAACAGTTAAGGGGGGACTCGCGGCGGACGGGCGGAGTGAAGGGAACCAAATGCCAATCAAATACTAAAGATTTCTTTAAGAAAAATTGAAGTTACTTTAACAACAAACTTGTAAATGCAAATATAAACGATTGAATTGAAAACACGGAGGGCTGAGGGTGGATCGTGAAAGTGTGCAACCATCTCACGATCCCGGGGATATTTCATTATCAAAAACTAATTAAACCTCGAGATAAGCTCAATGGGGGTGGACGAGGGTACTGAAACATCCTCTATTTAATACAAATCTAAAATCATGCATAGAGAGTCTACCAACAAGTCTTGTTGAATTTAAGACTGCTTAATACAAGACTCTTTCTGCACGACTTTCGAGTGATTTTCGGGCACGGTGGATACGTTAGATCCAGCTGAAAGCAAAAAACATGCAAAAGCCGACAAATACGTTAGATTTGCCACTAACTACTCATGCTTATTAATCGCGAGGCGACACGAAATCACCATTGACTGAAGAAGATTTGAAACTAATATAGTAATAATTAAAAGTTAATAAATAGAAAATTAATCATATTGATGACAATTTCCATTATTTTAAAAAAATTAAAAAAGGATATAAGATAGGAAATAACAAATGTTTAATTAATTTAGATTGATAAATAATCGATGAAAATAAATTAATTATAGTTCAAGATTTCTGCTTAAGCATCTAAACACAAATCGAAAATGTTAATAAAGATTTAACATTTTCTAAAAACCTATCGACATCTCCGCACAATCATAATAGTAACAGCATTCAATCACTCATATCATTCAAAATCAAATATTAAATCGAAACACTTGCTCATACATACATACACAAACAAACGATTGCGAGCTCGCATTGATTCATACCAAAACACACCAACATACAATTTTCAGATTTTGGATATATGAGAAAGTTTCCAAAAACTGATAAAAGACTAATTTGCTTTAGGGTGGCCAACCCTAATTATAGAATTTCCTGAACTATACATATTTTAAGTAATAAAATAGGAAAGATGTAAAATGAATATAATGCAGATTGCAAATTATCTGCAGCTTGTAAACATTTGTTATTTTTGGATAATTTGGTGAGTTGAGAGTTGTTTGAAAATAATAATAATTAAGTAATTATGATTCCTTCTACAATGAATTAAATATATTGAAGCCATTACAACTTCAAAATAAATAACACATATGTAGAATTAAAATCAATTAACAAAACTATCATTATTACAAAACTAATAGCAAAATGAAAAAAATTAATGCATTGAATTGCATTAAAAAATGAATAAAAATCTTCTCCAATTCAATAATAATTTAATGCAACCTAAACTAAAACATCTCACATTATCTAAGTGGATGTAAAAAACGGAATTACGGACAAGAACAAAGGGAATCAATTAATTAATAAATATTAATAGGCGCAGTAATAATTAAAAATATAAAAAGTTCAAAACAAATTAAATAAATTTAATAAATTGACGCAATATGAATTAATAATTTTGAATAGACGCTGTAATAATTAAAAGAATGTGGAAGCTAAAATCAAATGAAAAATATATTTAGGTTGAGGTGGGAGGGCTTATTGTTGTGAATCCCGTGTGGTATAAAATCACTTACTACTTCGATGTTTTCATCACCATCATCTGATCTCTCCGTCTCAGCCATCACCTACATCTCTGCCATCTCGTTGTTGGCACTCACTCACGAACACTCGCGATTATTTAGCAAAAATACGCACTAAACTCCCGGAAATTTAACACTCCCGTGATTCTAATATAATTAATTAATAGCAAATTGAGTAACGTGAATTTAAACTGACTGCAATCACTACCGGTTGAAGAACAAGAGCCGAAGCTTTAAACTTGTCTTCAAAATAACGCACACACACTTCACTACAGAATGTAAGACTAAGTTTGGTCAAAACTTTTCTTAACGACATCCGTCGCGATAGATAAATTGATATTTCGGGGAAACGCGAGCCCCTAGATCCGCTGTGATCTGTCGGTTGATTGCTCGTATATTCGAATACGAACAACCAACCTCAACGGATGCACCTCGAGAAGGTTTTAGCACAGACGGTCTTGCCATCCCATGCGTATCACTGCGGACGTGATAAACGCATAGAATGACCTGGTATTTTAAATACCTTGCATCCATATGAGTTATACATGTATCATGGGGATATAAGTATAAATATTAGTTTGTAGATTAAATTCAATAAATGGTAACAACAACATAAGGTACTCGCGGTTAGTTTTCATCGATTTCTAATCAGAACGATGTTGACTTAACGAAGAGACGCGCACAACTGAGGCTTGGGGACGCCACGATAGTGCCAACTAAATTAAAACATTTTTTCTTATCTGCATCGAACGAACTTGTGGTCGACAAAAAAATATCTTTTTCAGCCACGAAAAAATGCACTTGCACGCATCGACAATCTCCGGAACTTTTCGTTATTAACAATTCTGTTGGTTCCATTGCGATCGGGTCGGACCAGATGGCAACTCGCTATTTTGTTCTTAACTGATAAAATAATAAAAACTGTTTTTTTTACAATACTGTTCTAATCAAATCGATTCGATTATTTTCGAAGCAATATTTTTTTAAATTTATTATTATACTATTTAAAATAATACAATTATTTTGAAATATCATAATATTAAAATCATTTAACTTAATAGAATTAAATAATTAATTATTAATGCAAATAAAAGTGTTAATAGAAAAAATATAATTTTTGATAACTAATAAAAATGTTTATACATTTTTAGAAAGTCTTTAATATTTGATACATTTTAATGCAAATCAAACGTACTTAAGAAAAAATCAATAAAAGTTATGTAATTTACGAAAACGCAATTCGATTTTATTAATACTCACGGTTTTTCACCGCTCATGCCACTAAAACCAGATGAATTTTCAATAGTTATCATCGATTTCTAATAGAAACGATGTTCACTAAACAAAAGAATGCGATATACTATGTCGTGAGGACGCCACGATTGAGCCAACTTCAGCAAAAAAATACTTTTTTTTTTTGCAACAAAAACGCTTTTTTGCTATCTTCACCAAACAACGCTGCGAAAAATGGAGGGAAGCCATTTTTAATGCGTCGCAATTTCTAATTATTGGCTTGCTTAAATATAATACAAATCAAAATCAAGTCATAAATCTAAGCAAATCAATTAGGAATTACGCAGTTGTACAAAATAGAAATTTTCTGGTAAAAAAAATCGAATTACTCACTTTAAATTGACGAAATCTAATTGGATTGGGATCTTAGATGATGGATTGTACAAGAGCGCAATATATTTCTTTGAATTTGAACTAATTACACAACAATTTTGAACAATGAAAATGCGATGCACGCAAACGCATCGAAAACCGAAGCACGACTCGGCGTCCTCCTTCCTCGTACCCGCGCCTGCGCATGAGAGATACCAACTGAGAAGATTCAAACTTCTCTAAACTTTTTCAATACTTCTGACCTCTCGTGTTTAAATCGCGAAACTCATTAGCACTCATATAAGTCTAAACTATATTTATTAATTTACTATATACTATATATATACCAACATATAAATAAACAGATTGTATAATACAATTCATTGATGTAAAATTAATTTAACTTATATATTTACAAGAGCAAACAAATGTGGCAATAAAATCGAAGCCTTGTGTTATTTCTCGGAAATAAATATTTTTTCCAAATGGTTAAAGATGTGGAGAAAATATATTTAACACACGAAAATTTTAAAAAAAGTTTTCGTAATTAAAGTGGATTGTGCATTTAATTTCGGTATTTTTCGAGGTGTATTAAGTTGAAAATCAAGCTTGCAGAAAAAAAGTTTTTCCGAAGAAATTAGCAACAGGCGCATCTCCGCGTCGTGCAAATTGGACCCGATGATTGGCTATTTACACCGGCACTAATGAATGCCACCTTTCTTCGCCGGTCGCTCGAATCCGAATCACAAACTTATTTCTACCGATTATGCAATGATCATTATGTTCGATTTGTCGAGCGGACGGATGGGAATCACTCATATGCAAATTGCATCAAAACCGAATGAACAATACTGAACAATTGATTATTTATTAGGTGTCAATAAATATTTTATTTGCACGGAACAGAAAGACAAATTATTGCACGTGGAATTGCTCTAATTAATGTTACATCAATTATAAAATATTTTACGCTTAATCGAGAAAAATAAATTAATTATGAAACAATTTTTGTTAAAGTCGGATTTTGTAAATGCATGCTCGAATTTTTTTTTTTTTTGTCTTATATTTTTATTTACAATCTATTCGAGTTGAACATTAAGTAAATCTGGTGGCGGTTGACATTTTTTATTTGAATAAAAATATTTTAATTTTTAGATGTAAAAATAATTATTTTTAAATCAATATAATTTTACTAAAAATAAAAGTTTTGAATGTTATATTTAAGTGCAGAAACTTGCTTAATTTCGTTTTAATTTTCTATATCTATATCTAAATTTTCCACTGAAAAACTATCATTTTCTAAATTGTCTGTGAAAATATAATTTTCAAAAGTATAAACCTGGAGATATAAAGAAAAGGAAAATTGTTTTTTTTTCAACAAAGGAATATTTTATTATATAAGCTGTTAACATAAAGTAAAAATCATGTCATAACTTAATATCTTCTGTAATGAAGAACAAAAAATTTAAAAGTTTTTTTTCGGCAGGAACTTTGTAAATTTTGTATTCATTTTCTTTATATTCGTTACTAATTGAATTTTTATATGTACAACAAATGGAGCTTCATTCTAGAACATGTTTTACGAGTGTTAAAAATAATGGAAAATAAATTTAAGTTAAAAAAACGTAAAAACTAAATTCAATTAGCAGCTGTAAAAATTCTTTATGTGTTTGATGGTAATTTTGTTTTCAACACAAAAGACCCAAGTTTGACCGTATATGAAACGTACATTTTTTTTTCAGCTTGTTTTCGGTTTGAGTGTTACAAATAAAACCGCATATTGGTTCCAGTGATTAAAACATGTCCATTTCCCTTGTCTAAATCGGACAGAATTGCGTGACGTGTGCGCAGCAATTCCGGCGACGCAATCGTGCATTGTACACGTTATTTAATGATAAATTCATTTTGCACGCTGTCCGAACCTAACTACTAACTAAATCCTCCCAACTGCACGGAAATATTTTCAAATTTCATTAAAATCGGAAATTGCCTTTCTGAAAAACAAAAAAAAAATAATACATAATCATTTTATTATTATGCGTCTGCATATAAATTTAGTTTTGAATATGAAATACAAATAAATTTCATTTGAAACCCAATATAGCCGATTCACATTTTGCATAGATAAATTTCAATCAAAATATTTGTAAATCGAATATAGCAATAAAAAAATAAATTTTATGTGTGGAAAGTGTTGCTCGTTATATTCGCAAATCGTTTTATGAGCTTTAAAATCATTGCTTTATTAATGACCTACCATTTGTATACATTTCATTTCAATATTATATTAGAGTATTAAATTGATTTAAAAATATAAATATTTTTTTGTCAGTAATAATGTTCAGTCGATTTATAAAAGAAATATTTAGAATTTTCTTTAAAAATATTCAAGTAATTTTAATTGAAATGGTAATTTACTATGCATTTATATTCGGGTTTCCAGAAAACATTTATAGTACTTAGAAAATAGTCACTAAAAGATGTTTGGCGCAAAATATGTAAGAAGTCAAGTCAAATTATTTGTTTCATAGATTTATTACATTTCCTATATTTTCTGTTTAAAAAAACTCATAATATTAATTTCAATAAATTACAAAAAAAATATATATGATGGCCCAAAATATTTCTAATTTGTAAAAAAGAAAAATAAAAACTAATTGAAACTAATCTCATTAAATCAATAAAAAAAAAACTGCAAAATTATACATAGACTGATGTTAAAAAAAAATCAAATTTGAATATTACATTTCCGTTTGGGATTACCGGAAATAACGTGAATAAATAATGGCCGTTTATACATTTTTTTATTTTTTCTATGTATGAATAAAACGTTTTCCAATTGCAGTTTTTATGCAGTGGATTGTGTACCAAAATAATAACACTTGTTAATTTCGTTTGCATCGTCAAGCGTTCGACAATTTTTAATAAATAACTTTGCAATCGGCTTTCGATGCAACGCGAGAACTTAATTAAAAACTGATTTTCGCCTGGAAACGATTTCGCATAAAATGATAACGAATTAATACGGTCTATATACGAAATACGTTTAAATTGGTTTTTTAAGTGTTGGATTATTGCATATTTGATGATGATTAAATATTTAATTACGTGATTATTATTATTAAATTTAATATAATAAAATTTTTAATAATTAATAAGAATATACTGATATATAAAATAAAATAATTTTGTCTACATTTTTTTAAATAGTGAATTAATATTGTTAGAAATTGGTATTGCTGTAATTGTTTTCTAATATTGGGGAATAATGTAGTTTTGATTTGATAAAAGTTGTGTTAGATTGGGAAAAATTGGTATTGGAAAGTTTAATTCGAATCTCGGATGACCAATGGTTAAGCAATTTCATCATCCCTTCTCGTTCCCGGGGGGTTGGCTAATTTTACGACATATAAACATCCTGTGGCTCGAAGTGCAAACAATAGAGAGGAAACTGCCCTGCCTGCTCCAGCTAACTTTGACCCCGGTCTGTTTGGATTTAACCAATACCCCACCGGTCGGTGTACGTTTCTTAAAAGGTACGGGAATCCTAAGAAAACAGCGTTTCGCAATTAGGCCGCGTTTCCTCGCGCCATTACAATTGGAATTTGTTTATGCAAGACATTAACTAATTACGGGGAAGACCTAATGGGCCATAATTAAATTACCGACCGGGAGCATTTGTTATGGAAACAAATTTACCGCGTTATTTTGCACGGCGGTAACGACCTTCTAATAGTACCTGCGGGCTCGTATTATTATTTTAGGATTTCAGGCGTTGCCGAACTTGAGACAAAGTCGTGTTTTGATGCATTTGTAATTTAATACATGAGCTGCATCAAATTTCAGAGAGTTTCTTGTGAGCCGTTATCTTGCAAATAGCTCATGCAATTTACGAAGATTGCATGGAATGTCTCTAAACGTTGTTAGTTACGCACAAAATGCATATTTCATTATGCCACGTCATTTAATGGAAATTCATCGCACGTTGTTAATACCAATTTTACCTTAATTCAAACATTGCTTTTTTCTCAGACTAAAAGACGTGAAAACCAAACTAAAAATGAACCTCAAGAAAAAATTCTTGATTGTGTAAGGAAAAAAACAGTTATTTGTAAATTTAACATAAATATTCTTCTATATTATATTTAATTAAAAAAGTTATAATAGTTATTTTCTAAAGTATCGTACAATATTATGAATATTTTTTGATTTTTCAGAAGTAAGAATTAGATCATCAATAATAATATTATATAAGAGTTTGAGAATTATATCCATAGAGTATATTTGTTTGAATGTTAGATTTAAGCAATGCAATGTTGGAAGAAGTTTACATTTTCGAAAACCGAAATCACTTTATCGTGATGCCGGACTAAAAGCTTTCGAAGGGAATAACAGTTAAACTATGCGCGGCTACGAAACACTCTCCACTCCTGTTACTGATGGATACTGGTGCGGACTTCTTCATCCCGCCATTTGCATTTAAGTCGCGTTACACTCGGCCGCAGCCCTCGATTGCATTGTCTTATCCATGAGGAAAGCGGGAGTAACGGATCGGGATTTTATTCGGAAAATACAAATTGCTGATTATCCCCGGAGACAATTCAAAGACTCGAGTTGAACGTGGAAAACGAGACCCAAAGAGATGGAAAGAAAGAAAAAAAATCTATATGTAGAGAAGAGAAAGGAAAATGGAACTCTGGGAATTAGGAAAATGTTCATTTAATCGAAATCATTACTAAAAACATTTCGATGTAATTCTACTAGTTTGCAATAATTAATTGGTTTCGCAATTGATTAATTTTTCATTTATTGATTTCGACTAAACTGATCTAGTTAATCCAAACAGTTTAAATAATTAATTCCCTACGTTGCTGATAATGTAGTTCGGATTAGCATCACATGCAATTAGTTAATTATTCAGTAATTACTAATCTAGTTAAATTTATGTTGTTTTTTATGTATTACGTCACATTTTTAGCTTGTCATGTTATGGCAGGTGTACCAACTTTTGTCACCATGTTAAGTTTATTTAGTTATATCTACGAATGTCGCGTAATAACTAAAAATTTTACTATTAATTGCATACATTTGATTTTAATTGATTTGTTGATTGTTGATTGATTAATTGATACTTTTCAAATTAGACGAAATTTATTTCTATTTGAAACAGTAATCAAATTTTATATTAATGAATACGTCTTTAACAATTGGGTATTCGGTAATAATCTTGAGGGTTATCGAATAATATTAGCTCGAAGCTTGAAAGCTGGACGTTCCTAATAACGGCCATAACATTTACTATTACGAATATAACCATTTAGGTATTATTTCAGGGCTTTGCGGAGTGAAAAGTGCAATTTTGCACGTCCCGCATAACCATAATAACCGGAACAATATTAATAATTCAGTACTCGACAATCATTACCTCCTCGAGCTGAGCACTTAGGCACTCAATAGTCAGAGTAAGCTGCGATTGTTACGCCCCCGCGCCGACTACTCTGGATCTTGCGAAACCCCTCGTACTAAATAAATCGATTTGTCGCTTTAGTAGTGAGCGAGTTGAAGTATATTTCAAATTCCCTATCATAAGTACGCACATTCAAATTTTGTTGAATTTTGCTGCTTATTTCATTTTCTTGATGTTGAATTTGGAAGGCAACAAGTTTTCGGATGGATGCGTTTCTTTCGTTATTAATTCAAAGCGTTTCGGTCCGTTTTATTTGTGGAGGTGCCGGGAACCGCTGTCGCAATTGATTTCCCTCATGGAGTTGCTGCCGCATCGCGTTTTAATCTAATTACGTCGAGAGGACGTTGAGTTGGGATGGATAATTAATCATCTACTATATCACACCTATCATGCCGGAGCTCTGTCCTCGCTTAGGACTTCGGACGTTTCGAAAAAAAAAAGAGATGGTGTGTTTACACCCTTTCGGATTTGCTGGCAGCAGCGAACTACAGCTCTGATTTCCTGCGGGGATAGTTACAATCTCATACCAAATATACTGATGTATACTCTAGATCATTCAATTACTTGCAATTTCATTTAAACGTCTTTAATTTATTTACGTACTTACTGGTATAATTAATTTCTGAACGAAGAGAACGATAAATTAAATACGTCTCAAAACAAACGTTTCAGCTCTAAATAAACGCAATTTGCACACATATTTCTGCGCTGTAACTACTGTTCTACTGATCCGATTTAAAAAAAAAACGAGCATTCATATTAATTCTGAGCATTTAGTAAGTTATATGCTGAACTCAGATTATTTTTAAAATCATCCCCTGTGAAGACAAAACATAATTTTTAATCGAAATTTTTTATTATTTTTATTAATTATTTCTTGAACCAAGCGAGATTTAAAAAATCTTTTACCTCCATAATGCTCGGATTGCTCCTAAAAGTATACATTTAAAGTTTCATCGAAATCGCTTAACGCATTCAAAAGATATAATTAATTTCTGAGCAATAAATTCAAACAGTCCAGATATGAACATTTCAGTCCTAAATAAACGCATTTTGCACGCAAATTTCTGCGCTGTAACTACAGTTCTACTTATCCGATTTAAAAAAATGAACATATTTATATTAACGTTTAGCGTCTGTGAACTCAGATAATTTTTAGGATCATCCCCTATGAAGAAAATAATTAAATTTTAATCAAGAAATATTATTATTTTTAATAATTATTTCTTGAACCAATCGAGATTTTAAAATTTTCATCAATAAATTACCTACTTCAATAACATGGAAGTACTTACAATTACAATATTCTGGTAGTTACCTCTATTAACGCAATTGCTTAATTAAATTAAACTTAATTTTCAAGTGTAAACATACCAGATTACGTTTCTTCATAAAGAAAATGAAAAGTTCTATTAAAAAAAAACATTTAACTTTCATTTACAGTGAAATCACAATTTCAAATATTCTTTATCCTAAATTAAGATTATTTTTACGTAAAAAAAAATCTTTGGTTATTACCTATAATTTTATATTTATTATTTTTTTCTTTCACTAAAACTTCTGGTCATATTTTGATTCAAATTGCGGATTTTGTTGTACTGAACCGAGATATAATACTAAACATTTTTACACATTCAATGAAAATGGCGTAAAATAAATTGAAAATAATTTGATTTTTTTAGACATTGAATGAAAACGGCGTAGAATGAATTGGAAATAAATGAATTGATATTGAACATATTTTGAATTAAAAAAAAAAAAAATTATTAATATTTTTGTAATTTAATTAGAAAAAACTTTTGTTATTTGTATTTCACTATTTAATTCGATTTTATTGTTATTTGTACTTTTAAAATAAAAAAAATCAACAAAAAAAAGATACGTAAAATGCGAATTTAATTAAATACTAAAACAATTTAGTTTTATAACATTTTTTTAAAAGCATCTGGAATTGAAATTATAATTTTCAAAATAATTATTTAAATTTAATTAATTGTAAAAATAATATGTATTTTAATTTTTAAACCATTATTTTTTTCAAATTGTACAAAACTGAAAAAAATTTAGTCGAAAAAGAAACTTTTTGAAAAATGGATTTTAGATTCAATTAGCAAACATTTATTTGCATGAAAACGGCTCACGGCTTGAAAACGCACCCAGATTTTCAACCGTGAGTAAATAATCAAATTACAACCGTATGTGAGACCAAAAGGCAAACAATGCAATTACAGTGTGTGTGTGTGCAACTGTTGGGAACTTCGGCCTTGTTAGTTAACGTTTCCCTTTTTGATACAAATTAAAAGTATAAAATGGTACAAAAATAATACAAAATAAATGCGACGGGCGTTCGGTTTCACGCATCCCCGTTTCATTTACTTTAATAATTTATTTAATAACACATGCTTTTAGTGCAACGTATAAAATGTTTATTATAAACCAATTTGCTGATAAATTTGCGCTGATTCAATTTAAATTTTGTTATGTTTATTTTCAACTTTATTGATTTGAGCAGAATTAATGTTATTATTTTGAATTTTAGAATATGATATCAATAATGAAAAATAAAATTAAATAAAAAACACATAAATTCAACTCTAAGAGCATAATAATTTTATCAGAGAATTACCGGGAATTTTTCAAGAAAAATCAAATATTATTGTTTCTTACAGTCTCTATTTTGTATATAAATATTATTTTTTTATATTTTTTGTTATCAATTTTCATATATTTAATTTTAAATTTCCCGGGAATGATTAATTAATTAAAATTAATTATTATGATATATTATGAGGGTTTTCTTTATTTTAAATGCTAGTTGTATGATGTTATTTGTGTTTTGTTGTTAAATTGTGGAAGAAGTGTTAGATGGAAATTGAGTTGGACCGCAACTAATTTTAGTTGTGAAACAAAGTGCGCGGCACTTGGGCGTGTGTATATCTGATAGACTTGGAGAGGTGTTTCGTTAATCTAGATGTGCAGGGATAATGCGTCCGTGTGCGGAAATGCAAACCCAAAACCACTTCACGTAATAACGTACTCTCCGCGGCCCTTTGTCCTTGCACAACAACGAGCTATCATTTATCAAAAGCCTCTCGCATATGCTGCTCCCACATTCACGGTGCATGCACGTAGATCTAGAAGCAGAAAGACAAGGGACAAGGGAAAAAGAAGGAAGTGGGAAATAAAAACTGCTGCACCGGACGGACAAAAAGCATCCATCAACTCGCACCCACACCCTCCCCAGCAAGCACAACCTTAGACCCTTTCGCCTAGAAAAACAAGCCGAGCTTGCATATTAAATTAGGGCCCAAAGTGTACACTTATCGGCTAACAATGAACCAGGTACTAAACTAAGTATAGAAAGTCCTTTGTTCGCGTAGTTTCAATACCGGCCAATTGAATCTTATCGCTTAAAGGTTTCAATTGCTTTTCTGAACTACCTCCATTCCCAAACTGGAATTTACTGCCACCATTCGCATGCATCCTTACACCCAGAAAGTAAAGAAAACTAAAAAAGAACACAGAGAATCTATATAAATATATAAGATCATTTATCAGGGCGCACCCAGACGCTTAAAGAAATGGAGTCAACAACAACAACAACGACAACAAAAAAATACAAACGACGAGAAACTTTTCTGGAAACTTTTATTTCTTCGCAGACAGAATTATTTACAATAAAAAAAAAGGTTCCAGACGGTGAGAATATTTTAATTGGCGAAGCGTAACAAAATTTCCATATTAAATATTCAATTATAAACGCGCCATATTTCATAAATCACAATGATATAAATGTAATTACGCCGATCAAAAACAGCAGCATTAAATTTCAAATTATTTTAAATCGAAACCGAAAATAATGCGCAGCAATTTACGTACATATTAAAAATTAATTATTTATTTATTAATAAAATAAGCGATTATTTTAATTGGAATTCTATTTTGTATTATTTTCATTTTATTTAAATAAAACTCACACTAATTTAATGATTTGATTTTTTTTTGCAGTTTTTTCATTGAAATGAATGTAAAATCGGTTCAACCAAAAAAAAAATTGTGTAATATTTTTTAGAATTTTAGTATATTTTCTATATGAAATTTACTATATTTAAATGATCGATGTATATTTATATTAAATTTTACACGGAAGATTGAAAGAATGAAATGTAAAATGTGAAAAAATTAAAAATAAAATTTTGTTGTAACAAACTTTGAAATCGTTAACGTTACAACATTACACTGACTTGATGCATTAGCTTAGCGCCGCGTGTTAAATCCCACAATGGATATTAATTTAATTCAGCGAGTAGTTAGATTGCAAAAGTTTTGTTTAATTAATATTTCATCCTGTAACAATATGATTATATTACTCGTTGGCGCTTTCATAAAAGAAAAATGGGGTAATTTTCATATAACGTATTAATAAATGACCGCTGATTTTTAATAATAATTTAATAGATTGATAAATAGATTGTATGAAGAACTAAAAGATGTAAATAGTCATTTTGCAGTAATGGAAAATGGGAAATATTATTGATGTAGAGATTTATCTTAGATTAATTATAAAATCTTGTGATTTGGGAGAAGCGGAATTAGAATCTATTTTGTGTCTTTTATTGATATTTTAAAATATTCATTTATAAAAATTGGACACAACCAAATTATTGACAAAAAAATATTTTAACTGTTTATTATTCAATAATTTTCAGCTATTTATTTTTAAGCATCAAGTTTTTAATGGATGCTAAATATAAATTAGTAAACTTTAAGTTTTTCTTTTTATTCTATCCATTAGGCTTTACTGTAACTTTAGTTGTAACGAATTAGTTCGGAGTTTAGTTCCCGTTTAGGTTTTCAGAGTAGTAACTATAAACAATTAATATCTGGCTATACTCCCCTTTACCTCCAGCAATTTAATTAACTTATAAATGTTTCTTGCTCATATCGAAACGTTCATACATTTCCAGTGAAAAGTTATAGCTTTATTAAACTATAAATATTGCAGCATATTAATTATAACTTTGATATTTTCATTAATATTTTATATAATATAAAATTATTATTTACAATTTACTACTGGCAATAAGTAAATAGTTTTGAAATAACAAGAAATAAAACAGTGAGAGGAAACCTTTTAATTAATGATCTAAATCTAACAAAAGTGGAATAAAGAAATAGATGTATCATGACTGATATTTATGGTGAATTTTACCTCGTATATAAGGGAGACGAAGAACCTAAAATAATACTTTTATCTGTCCGTAAATCATCTCTGACTCAATGTATCTAAACTTGCTGCGGACCCTCTTCATCCGCACTAGCAGTTGGTTTCAAACTACCAAGATAAATAGCGAAATGGTGAATATATGCTATATTTTTATGGAATTTAATTTGGAAATGAAATATTTATTTGCATTGAAGCAAAAACAATCTCTTTTTTTTTTCTTAATTTAAATAAATTATTTTAAAAATTATTAGTTCTAAATTTTAAATATTTAAAATTGTTGAGCTTAATACAATTTGATTTTAATCTTGTTTGGAAAACTTGGATTGTGTTATATGAGAGCATAAAAGTGATCATTAAATTGACTATTAATGTATGTCGCACTGATAAATAATCCGATGAATCGATAATTACGTAACGCAGTGAATTGTTGCCTTCGGAACAAATAAATTCGGCGTATGTGTGTGTGTGAGATTCGATAAGTTAGTTGTAAATGAACCAACCGTAAAGTTAGTTTTATCTAATCGGTATGTAGGACATAAATCTATGGAGCGGCGTCGTCTGCAAATCGACGTTTTCTGTTGCAGCTATCGGGATGTGCTCAGATAATTACATCGACGACGATGTGGATAAATGGAGTTTGGAAATTTGTTGCTGCAACTCGAATAATACACGACGCTTCGCAATTTATATTTTTGCAGCTCTGGAAGTGCACAATTTTTACATTCCTCTTCGCTTCCATCAATTTACCATTCTTCTTTTTTTTATATACTTTCTCCACCTCTCTTTCATTTCAACAAACTGCTTTTTGCCAACGGCGACTTTAGGTATTCCCATTTTGGATGTTTAGTTCAAACGAGAAATCCATAATCTTGAGAATATAGAGCTTCCCTTTGATCCTGCACAATTAATCGCATTGAAATTCTTTTTATTATATTAGTTTATCACTAATAAATATAAAAAATATATATTTCTAAAGGTATTTTTTATATAAGAGCCAACAATGTAAGTAAATATATAGACTGGGCGAATGCGCGACAACAAGGGCACTTTTCTCAAATTGAACCATCGATGTTTGGCAACCACTCCATCAGATACAAAAGCTATTAAAAGAATAAGCAACTTATGTAACTTGACAATAAAAAAGTACAATAGGGCTTTTAGGCGACTTTATGGATCATAATTTAACTATAGCATTAAATGCTGAAAAGAAACTTATGTTATGTAAATTACTGAGTTTATCTATAATTCTTATTTAATTTATGATAAAACGTTGTAAATTATAAAATTACAAGATCGTGAAAATAGAATATTTATTAATCTATTAGAAATCATTTCCCATTCCTCAAATATTAAAAATATTAGAAATTGTGTCAAAAATAATGAAAAATAATTGCAGAGACATCGAATTAATATTTGCAGTTTTTATTATTTTTCCTTATATAATATGTGATTTGAAATACATGATTTTTGTATAGTCTAGATTCAAGATTGGAATTTTCTACATTTCCTTTTATGATTTTTTTAATACATTTCATTCGGTGTTTGTGTTATGAAATTATTTTTGTTTCGTTTAGAATGAATAATTTTTTCTTATTGGTTAATTTCCGAGAAATGGCCTCGATTTTATTTCTGCACACGTAAATATAGTATTTTTTGTCAAATTTATTTTACATCAATGAATGAATTTCACATATCTTTATTTATTTTACATTTATTTATTAAAGACAATTAAAATTTAAAATAAAATAAATTATTTATTAACGAAGAGAAATTAATGTAAAATGTTTAAAATCCGATCTGGAAGTCCAGATATACGATATAAATATAAATTGTCAATATATGAAAAGGCTTATGACATAAGCATTCAATTGTTCGTGATGAATTGCAAAGTGTTTGCGTTCAGTTATCAAAATAGACAAGAACAGTCTGGGATGATTCCCCTGCGGGGATTACTGTCACATTAGTGGGGTCTTCTGGCCTAGATTCATGTAGCTTTCTAACACACATAAACTCCATATACCAGCGAAACGTCAAAACCAATAACGTTCGCATTTTCAACGCTTAATATATTATTCGTAGAAATAATAAAAAAAAATGGCAAATACTTCAGTTTTAACACTTTGTATTTGATGCATATAAAAAAATGTATAATGCAAAATTATACTCTTGAGAAATCTAAGCCTTTTTGTTATTAAATTAATTAAATGTTAATAGAAATTTATAATATTCACATACTATGGCGTTTCGGAAACAATAATTAATTAATTTAAATAATAATGATTCGTTCGGAAAGTAATTTCGTTTACTTTTTTTGATTGAAAATATCATTCCTCCATATTGAGATCCAGATTAGAAATATGTAATTAAATCATGTTATTTAATCCGGTATTCAGAGGTGGGATTCGATTTGGTCTCACTCCGTACTATATTGGACATCGAATTGCTTTTCTCAATGTGCACAAGGGAATTACTACGCAGAGCACAAACGCAATATCAACTATATGACATGTATTTGTGAACTTATTAATAAATACATAGAGGTTATTTGTTTTCAATTTAGCATTTTTTCTAATGTTTAAAGTATTTTCAGTGGTGGAATGATGTTACATAGTTTATGAAGTATTTCAATATTCAAGTATTAACTGCAATATAGTTTCTTAAGTGATCGTTCAAATCCTCGTCGGACTTGTAACGTATGCGTGTATAAGCATGCGTTAGCAGCTGACGGTTTTCTGTTAAGTCAACATCACGTCTTTAAACAAGAAGTAAAAATCGTGGAGTTCTATTTACATTGTCGCCTTTCAGGGTTGAAGGTGGAAAGGGCGCGTTCCAATAATACACAACTGCGACCGTGGGGATATAAAAAAGCAATCGGCCCAACGCAAACACGCTTTCTGCTTCTTTAAAAACGATGGAAGATAAACCGAATCAACCGAAACAAATTCGTTTCGTCCTTTTGCAAACAGCGAAGAAAGAGAAACAACAACATGCAAATACTCATCCGTAGAGGTGCGGTGAAAGTTGTCTGCAGCTGATAAAAAGGCAGGTTCAAAGACCGCATGAGCAAAAATCCATATAATGATGCGATCTGAAGAGGAGCTTGCAGTGGAAGTAAATGCATCAATTTAGAATCATAGTTTGTTGTCGGAGTGGATTGGTATATTATCTCATGGATTATTTAAGTGTTTAAATTTGTATGGGAAATCTATATTGATTTAAAATAATGACTATTTGTATAATTGCTGTTTTCGCCTGATGAATTCAAGCGTTTGCCTTTGCACCGTTGTAATTTGCGAGCGAAGCCTTTGATAAATAATTTTCTACGATAGTTGTTGCTTGAACCTGGATTTTGGTCAAGTTAATTATTTACACGCCTCGATCCGCGAATTCAAACGGAAAGTGAAAAGCGTCATTAGATAATGCAATGTTTCCACACATCTTCACATTAATTATGGATGCTACGCCTTTAAAATTCCTACACGCGCGAAGCACAAACGAGAAGCAATTACTATACAAAACAGAACCTCGTTTTGCTCAACAAAGAAAGGACTAAATTACAATGAAACAAATAACTGTTTCAACTCAGATATTCCTAGCAAAATAAAAGTATAACACCGATCAAAGACACTCCAACAATGCGTGCATCAAAGAAACTTATTTTCATTATCATTGACTCCAATTTAATTAAACGTAATCTGAATCAAAAAAAAAAATGTTCCCAACAAAACCCTTATAAAATAATACGATTCAAAGTATAAAAAAAATATATAAAATGGCATAAAATTATCTTCCAGTTTGCGGAGTCAAAGTGAAATTAATGGTGCGCGAAACGCTCGGATTTTTTTTTTGTATTTGGATTTACCAGTCCCCTTCGGAAGGTCGAAATGGAAAGCATAAAAAAAGAGGGAATTCGTGATACCGGCGGTGCTTGTCCAATTGACCCTCGGTTTGTTTCACAATTACATATTCAGTTTGATATCTAAAAAAAATGACCTTTTTCCCCAAAGGATAATGATAATAATGACATTCTGCTTGTGTGTAACATAAAAATACACACGGAATGGTTTTGTAACATTTCATTTTGGTCCCAAAAGCGACGCTTGTAATTTTGATTGTATTTGGAAGCAATGAAATATGTTACATAAATGGAAAATCAACTGTCTTTGCCAAAATGAGAAATTAATGTTTCAGCAGCGTTTCTCAACAATTTTATTACATGATGATATTACATTTTTGTAGCTGTCATTAAATTTATGACAGACAAAATGTTCAATGGAGATCATCATGGAAACAATCAACGCATTACGAATAATTTCAATCTATTGACTTATCATTTGATGATGTATCATTTTAAAATTGAAAAAGTAAATATTTATATATAATAATGTTTATTGAAAGATGCACAAAATAATATTTATAAATAATCATACGTATTACATGTATCGTATGACTATATAGAAGCATATGTATATCTTTAAGTTAATCCAACTTACGAAATTCTAAAGTTCAAAAGGATTTGTAAGTTTATAAAGTAGAATCCGGATGAAGTACGTTCCTATCGGAATAATAAAAATATAGGTGGTCAGTGAAAGAGGCATGAGGGGTGGGAAGGAGTTGCTCTATCTGGTGAGCTTAATATAAATAAGGAAACCCTACATGCGGTATTAGCCGAAAATCGTGGCTACAAAGTTAGGTCGCTCGAATAGCTCATGAATGGAGCCCGGGCCGGGAAGTTTATTAATAAGATTACCTTCCTAATATATAATACATGTAATCCCCGCATATCATAAGACGTTCCACGAAGAGGGTCATCTTATTTATGTTAACTGGACCATTTCTTATACAGCACACCCACGTCTTAAGCAATTGCTCCATACCGTTTATTTTAAAACGAAATTTGCGGTCGACCACCTACTAACAATTTTGCTAATGTAAATTATCACTTACTTATTATTATCATACACTTTAGGATTATTAACTTACAGAAATTTACCTAATTTGAGAAAATTTGATCATCGCATTTGAAACTATATAAAAATATAATAATTTAGTTAATTTTTAAAGTTTTTAACTAAAAAAATATAATGTTTAACTTAATTATGTTGTAATTTACTGTTTTAATTTTATGAATAGACGGATTGTATATTTGGATTTAGTTGGTTATTTAATAATATGCATTGGTCAATGTAATGAGTTCATGGGCGTATGTGAATAGTAAAATCAACACAGGGGCTCAATCTGTGTGGATTCAAGTAAACACATATATAGACATATCAAACGCGTTTTGCTTGCAATATCACAGAGCCTGTGCGAATTGATTTGGGATTGATTGTAGATTATTATTATAGTGGGTGAATTAATTATGGGACGTTCGAAATTGTGGCTGTGTGCTCAACCGGCCATCAGTCATTTAATTTATGTGGATGGCATCGGTTACGATAAATCACGTAACGTGCCGTAGATGATATTCCGAATTACCGAGAGAAGTCCTTGCTTCAACCCATCCGAAGAACTACTTATTATTTATGACTAATCCATGTGCAAGATACTAATATTATTCGTTAATCAAAATATGCTAATAATCACATCAAATCTATTCACATTTGTCTTATTTTTGAACATATATAGCCATAACTATATCAGAGCTGAATAAGAAATGACGCAAAAGAAAATAATGACATTTCTAACTCCAATCATAACTATTTATTTTCATAGTAGTCATTGTAAAACTGTAATTATATTTATATTAATTTCTTATGGTTTAAAAGCATCTAATAATTAATGCAATTACTGAAGAGTCCTTTTAAGATAAAATTAGATAGGTTGCTCTATATGATAATTAAATGAAAATTTACATAACTTCAGCAGTACAAAAATGATGATCAAATAAAATGATAACGCTTCTTTTATGACAAATCCGCCATTTACATTAACTACACACTATTTATTAAAAAAAACATAATTTTATAACTACAAAAAAAAGGCGTCTAAATGAAAATGAGGCGTCTCTAATGAAAATTTACGTAACCTCAATACTAAATAAAATGGCGGCTAAATAAAATGGAGGCGAAATAACGTAACGCTTCTTTTATGAAAATTTTGTTATTTATATCAACCACACACTAGATGATATAATTAACAATGGTTGAATAAAAATTTACATAACTTCAATACTAAAGAAGATGGCGGCTAAATAAAATGGTAACGCTTCTTTTATGACAATTTTGTTATTTATATCAACCACACGCAAGATATTATAATTATCGATGGTTGAATGAAAATTTACATAACCTCAAAACTAAAGAAGATGGCGGCTAAATAAATTGGTAATTCTTCTTTTATGATAACTATGTTATTGATATCAACCACTCACAAGATGTTATAATTAACGATGGTTGAATGAAAATTTACATAACCTCAATACTAAAGATAATAGCGGCTAAATAAATTGGTAATGCTTTTTTTATGACAATTATGTTATTGACATCAACCACACACTAGATGATATAATTAACGATGGTTGAATGAAAATTTGCATAACCTCAATACTACAGAAAATGGCGGTTAAATATAATGGTAACGCTTCTTTTATGACAATATTGTTATTTTTATCAACTAGATCAGTAATCTTTGTGCAATGGTCTGAAGACATTTTTTTATCCAGAATACGTTATGTCCAAATTTGCGTTAAAAATATTTAATTTTTTGTTGACTCAATTTGCTAATTTTACATTGCTTATTATTTTTATCTTAAACGATTAGGTCCGCGAAATATTTCTCATATACTCCATGCAAAGAAACTGAATAATGAAACACATTCAACTGGGATTTTTAACTACGTTTATAAATTATGTTGTATAATGAAACTGCGATAATTTATGAAAGCAATGAATAAAATAAATGTTGTATAAACAGTAAAAATCCATTTGTTGATTGAGTGGTAATAAAAATGATACGATCAATGTATTTTATAACATTGTACGGAAGGCAATTAAGGAATTGGTAAACATTGCGGAGCGTAATTCATATTGGCTTTTCTTTAATCGCATCAAATCAACATTAACCTTTGCTGAGTTTCCAATACCATTGCTCGCAGTACATCTGCAGAAACTGTTTGCCAATGGAGCAAACATCACCGCAACATTACTGGGTAATTTACTGTTATGTTCTCTAATGCAGTGTTATTTCAGTATGTTGCGTTTTACAGGATTTAATCAAGAACACATTCGAAGGAAACTTAATATCCTTTCACGATGATTAACTCGCATGCAAACGTTCAAAGAAAACGAACATCCATCATAAAAGAACAAACCAATATAATTTTATTATCCGAATGATTTACAACAAATATTTATATTGGAATCAGCGTATTTTGTAGCTTGGCTTAATTAAATTACTGATTAATATAAAAAGTGTAAAGTTTATAGCAGGCGACCGAAGTAATCTCAGATACGGTTCATTAATTAACGATTGCGATTTCGAAAAGTAATTAAACTGAGAATTAATGTTCGTGAGAGGAGCAGATCGATTATTTCAAATTAATTGAATTACGGCTTTTCCAGACCTTGAACTTCCAGAGACAGGTTGAAAACTTAACTGATATCTGCCTGAAAGCTGTATATAATATATTTATAAAGTAATCAATTTCTATATTCGAGCTTCGATTGAGGAACGTAAAGTGTGTATGGTCGAAGTTTAAATTCGCCGCTTTTCAATAGCGAGAAAATACCTCGGTTTATTATATTTGATCGAGGGATTGAGTTAAAGTTTGCTTTTAACCCCCGATCGAGTGTAACAATAAAAGTTTCCACGTTCCGCAATTTTACCTTGGCTGAAGTAACTAAAAAAAATAAAAATAAAATCGATGCCGAAGCCCGATACTAATTAAATTGCAACAACGGTAAAAACAACAATAACAAAATAATAAAAAAAATATACGGGAATCAGAGAGAAGAAGTCGAATCAATACGGGGTGGAGGAAGGTGGTGGCAGGTAGAAGTTATAAGCGAATTTATATTTATAAATGTGTTTATAGCGAGTCAGGCTCGTGGGAAATACGAGTTTTCATTATTTGTCGGTCTGTATTATTTTCAGACTTCATTGCGGTGTTTGCTTGAAAATATATAGCCCATGATTAACGCCATGTTCAAGGTACACACATTCATCTCCCATTCCATAATGAATTGAGATAAATTATTTTACCTTCAAGTTTCTTTTTGTTTGGTTACCTGCAAAAAAAAAAGTAAATCCACGCGACGGGATATAAATGAATAAACGAAAAGTTCCAAATTGATATGCGATTTTTTTTTTGTTGGTGGCAAAAAACGCACGCGTTGGCGTGATAATTCAATTTTCTGTAAACGTATTAGTATCGATCAAAATGTCTCCGCTCTATTTTGTCCATTAATAATCCATCTCAAACATACAAGAATACACACCTTTCATCCAAAAACACTCAGTGTATTAGATACATTTCTTTCAAAAAGTCAATTATAAAAAAAAACATTATTTTACTTTCGATGCATTAATTTAAAGCTTCAATAATAATTTGGATTCTTTTCACCTAAATTATGCAATTATAAAACCTTTGATCTTAATACATTTACTTCAACATTTTTCATGACTTCAGACACAATGACTTCCGCATTTGATATAAATTATTATTAAGTATTAACAAAAATATATTTATTTTATTTTTAATTTTTGTTCATGTTTCATGACTATTTATACTTTCAGCGCATTGACTTCAATATTTTACTTCTTCAATTTTAGTAATATGAAATGTCAACAGATGGCGAATTCGAATTGTTTCAGTTTTGGGACAAAATATAGATTTTCTGTTTAAAAACCCCAATAATTATTGTAGCTTATCCGATAATAGTAATAATTTAGATTTTTTTTTTCATTCTTTAGTATTTAAGAGGTTCGCCAATAATAATTAATATATTTTTTATTCAATTATTGGTGGTTTTAACTATTTTGTAAAATTTCTGAAATGTATGTTCTATTCAGAATTAGTGAAGTGAATTTGCATAGCAAGTTAATTTCTTGAATTCTAAAACTAAAGGAATTGTAAATGGTCCATATAAGCATTGCCAGGAATCTTCTGGGAGGTCCTTAATGGGGTGCAATGAGAGCATATAATAGTTTTGGCAACAAGCAAAAGAATTGGTGAGTTTCCCAAGGAAATAACATTGAAAAAAGAAACAGAACTCAAAGGAAGTTTCGGGTCTGAAAGGAATGTGTTTAATGTCAATTGTGTGTGTGTCTTCGTGCATATTTATACCACTTTGTTCGGTATTTAATGAGACGTCTTTGGAATCTTTTTAACTTAATAATCCTTGGACTGGAAGCCGGTTGATGTTAAAGCGCTTTAATCAGACGCCATTTGAATGCATAAAGCGTCGAATCCGGCTAAATAAATAAGCCTGACTTGCAGACCGTGAGCGAAGAAAAATGAAGGTCCAGAAGGAAACGTCAAGGAATTAATGGCACGACGTAAAAAGTTAATCAACGAAAAGGCTTTGATTCTCCTTTCCAGCTCTCTCCGGTTCTTCGGCAAACGAAATTAAGATTCACAATGATTCAACAGAAGCATTAGTATAAAGGATTAGCGTTAATTTGGAAGTAAGACATAAGAAAACAACAAAAAAAGAACGATGAAAAAATCAAAAGTTTCGAACAATATTAATTATACTAAATATCCAAAGCGACCGGAGTTTCCTTTAAACATATTTAAATAATGTTTTTAAAGTGAGCGAAGAGCACAAAGAAAAGAGGACTCTCTGAGGATCCGCACGGATTGGAACACAAAAGGTTTAGTCGGAAAAGTTTTTGAAAAGTTTTAAATTAGAATCGCGCGTATAAAATCGATGCGAATAAATCCAGATTTGTTCCATTATTTGTGTTTCCAATTGCAAACAAAACGTCGGATGCGTCCGATTTCAGTTTACATTCCAATCTAGTTTTCGAAACGAATTCGTTTAATGCATATATTAATATTACGCGCAATGCAACGCAATTAATTGCGATCAATCGGAAACTTAAAAGCCGCAATTTCCGCAATACGATTAATCCGCATTGATTTTACATAATTCCGCTCAAATTTATTTAAATAAATAATAAACAAACAAGAATTAATGTAATTAATATTTAGTATTATTGACGCTTGAAATTTCATTAAAGTATTTGCATAATTAATGGAAGGAATTAAAAGGAGTGGAGTTTAATGCCGAATTAATTATTAATTCGATTTTTTGCATCTGTCCATTAAGAAAATCTTTAAAATATTTAATGATTCGTGCTTTTTCCATGGTAGAATTGTTTGTTTAACTTTTAATTATATATAAGTAGCTTCAATGCACTTACATTTATTAAAAAAAAAAACAACATCTTTGTCGAGAGGTTACTTTTCTTGTGAACATTTCCAGGAGAAAAATAAAATGGAAAGTGTGAATATGTCGAGGCAAATATTCCCTCGTCTTGCCGCACGCTCTTATAAAAAAAATCTGTTTAATTGGGGCGAAGTTCCCTTCGAGGCTTGTTCTCTAATTAAAGAAGTTAAATTAGTGCAACCCTTCGTCACAACCAATTACAATTCATCCTAGGGCTTCTCATCTTCCTTTCAAAATTAAAAATAATAAACGGACTGATATTTCAAAAGATTATATAATATATACAATGCATATTATTGCAATATTACTTTTTATTTCAATATTTATTAGAGTATAAAATATAACTAGTCTATTTTTAAAGTTAATATTAAGATTTCTCGAACAATATTTCAATTAATTAAAAAATTGGTAAAAATGACATCAATTTTATTAATTAATTTAAAAAACTCAATTAATTAAATTAATTATTAAAATTATGTTTTTTTTTTATTAACAAAATCAAAGTACAAACTAAATTACTTCAAGCTTTAAGACGTTAAATGTTTTCTTTAATAACATTAATTTGCATAGCTGTAGAAGAAATAATAGAAGTTTGTAACTTGTTATAGAAAGTTGATAATTGCGATATTGTAATGAAATCAAGATAATATTATTATAAATGCAGTTTTTAAATATTTTTTATTAGTTGTGAATAAAAAATAATTTTAAACTTTTGTAAAATTTTAATGTAAAATAGTCAAGATTAAAATATATAAGTTTGTGATTACTTTTTGCTTTGATCTAAGTCTAATTTTGGGAGGAATCTAATCTTTGATCTCCGAAATTGCCACTTCTCTATATAGTTTATGTATCACGTAATGCATATATAAAGCCTTATACTAGTTCTATTTATAATTGCTTCCTGTTTCGCAAATGATACTGCAAGTCTTGGTAATCAGATTTATCAATATCTCGGCAGTTAGAAACCGGAAATTTTGTGTACTAATTTTTGCTTCTTTAAGTTTCTTTAAATATTTGAAATTATAAACACATGGAAAATGTTTATTCTGAATATTATAAGAATTCAGTGATAAATGTTTAATTCTAAACGAAAATAGATTAAGTAACGTGTTGTATGCGCATTGAATAGAGTTAGAGTGTGCATGTAGATATATGCGCTGAAACAAATGAGGATAATAAGCTTTACATGCATTCTCGACGAAATCGCGGAAACAACGACCGAACTGATTTTATACAAATGTCTGTAACATGCGAGGCTTTGTACGAAAGCTTCAATGATAAGCACTCTATCCACACGGAATATGTCTCCTTCCTGAACCACCAGAAAGCTCGACAAACAAACCAAACCAAAAAAAAAGAATCATATCTGAAAAAAAGCAAGCAAAACCAAACAAACGGTTATGAATGTTTAGCGTCTTTTCATGAAGCCGAGAAATCACGAACGAAGCGTGAATTGCGGATAATCCTTCCCTTCGCCACGCTAATTTGTTTAATAGGTAAACTTGTTCAATATTATCCGTGCTCGGAATTCGCTCCCAAATCTCATCTTCAATGCATCACGCTGAAACGAACAAATAAAATCAGCCGCCCGCTAATTCCAGTTCAAATCTCCAGGGCACGGACAAACGTATTATCGATTCCATCAAATGAACGCTCCAATTACATTTGTACCTTTATCAAGGTGTACATTGATCGTTGCTTCAATAATTAATGGATGTGCCATCCCCGTGCGAAACATGTTGTTGTTTGATAAACGAAACGTTTACGTAAACCTACAGACTTAATTGGACTTGTAAATAAATAAGAAATAATAACATTTACAAATCTTGTAAATGCACGTATTTATTTTCGTTTAAGGGTGTGGAAACATGAATTAGTTTGTCTTTGAATTTATGTGCAGGTTAATGGCCTTTTTTTATCCACTCAAGGGAACAGTTCTCTGGTTTATATACCCTGGAAAGCAATCTAAGCTTATTTCTTGTAAGTGAGCTCTTTCCGGATAAATGATATTATTATATTTATTTTATGAAATTTTATCACATTTATTAATAGCAATCTGACCAAAGGGCATCAAATTTTAAATAAATTATATAATGAAATTATATTTATATAATTAAATAATTAAAGAAGTATTTGTGAAATTACTCGTAAGATGACAGCTGTCATCATATGTCAAACCATATTACAACTATAGATGGAATATAGATGGAAACGGTGATTTGTTCAAAATATATAAAAAACATAAAATACATAAAATATGAATGTGGTATCATAAGTATATTGGAGGTTATAGAGGTTAGAAACGGAGATTAGTTACAGGGAAAAATAATCTTAACTTTAAGAGAACAATTTTCTAGTAGAATAATGTTTTTTGAGGTATTTAATTAATATAAATAATTTGCGTGAAACCACTTATGTTATATAATTAATTAAAAAACAAAATTAAAAGCAAAAATAATATAATAAAATTTTATTAACAAAATTTAAATAAATTATTAGGAATAATTTTTATTGGATTTTTTTTGCACATCAATTTACGTTTCATTCACTTCTTTCATTCATTGTGAGTATTTATGAGACACGATCGCGATTTTATAAAATTTATTTTTTATCAATGAATGAATTCTCAATTATTTCAAATAGATTTTTAACATTTATAAGATTATATTAATCGATTTTTTATAATATTCTTCATTTTCCGGATTTATACATATATTACTATTAAAAAGTAATTATAAAAATAAAATTAAAATGTATCTAAAATAAAGCTTGTAAAAATTGGTAAAATGTACAATTAACTATAATAAAGATTAATAACATGTATTTGATCATAGAAAATATAAAGATGATTTTCATGCTCCGCTGAAAACGGAAATGCTACACAGTGTAAAATACGAGTGTTAATATTTCTTTCAGACAGTTTTCTTTATGTCCTGAGAAGATTCCGAGGATCCGTTGCTTGTTTCGCTTATTTATTCCATCCGGCAGAGTTAGCCTTCCCATTGTGGCAGAAATCCGAACTGAAAAAAATAATGGATAAAAGCTCATTTTTTCTTCTTCTCCAAATACATCCACTGAAATGATGGGGCTTATAAGATTTTTGTAACTTAATTGATTTTGTTCGAATTATAATGAAAATATAATTATTAATTTAAATTGAAAGTTATTGATTTTTATAGTTTGTACATCAATTTTCTAACAAAAAAGTTGATTCTGAGATTTTTTTTATAAATTTAAATACTTTTTATGGAATTTGTTTTTTTGAAGTTGAAAGGAATAAAAAAAAGTAAAATTAATTGGAAAGGTGTTGTCGTTTGCAGATACGGAAGTTTTTGATATTTGTAGCTGTGAGGATGGGGTTTGGAACAATGGACTGTTGTAGTGAATACTGAAAACGTTTTATTGGAAGATGCTTTGCGGCATTAATTTAAAGAGGTAGTAACATTATAGTTGTTCGGGTGTCATCTAGGGGATGAACTTTGCGGGTGGGTCCATAAAACAAAGCAGACGACAGAAGTTTTATAGTTTCGTTCCATGTGGCAAGAGCATAAAATACATTTGAAGTGGTCCGAAAGTAATCAAGTTTGAGGGGGTACGAGGATTTTTGGTACGAAGCTCTTGTGCAATTATCCGATTAAAGGACACCGCACTGCATCGCATCGCCCGATGCACGAGGTTCCGTGCGGAAAAGAAATCGTCTCAATTAAACCCGATAAAGTCGATCGTAATTTAAACGCGGAGCGAAACGGAACAGAACGGTACGGGTCGAACCGCCTACCCCGCTTCACGTTCGACCATCGAACAACCATCCAACCCTCTCTGTCTCTATGCGATCCGGTTTAATCGTGTCGCATTTGATTTGCACCCTTTACAATGGACTATACAATCGACCTTATACCGCACCAACACATATATTATATTCAACACACTACCCTTTCTGTATCACAGCTTTGATATTTTAATTAAATTCAAGCAACAAAAACAGGTAAACTTAATTAAATTTAAAAAATAATACATCATTACATTTCAGAATATAAATTTCGAAATATAAATTATTCAACATCATATACAACAATACCTCATAGAATTCACTATAGTACGAGTTGAAAATTTCTTTATATTATATTATATATTAACATTACATAATCTTGTAATATTTAATTAAAATTATATATTTAGTAAATTTCGTGGCACTTATCAGTTCAGTTTGTAAATCATTGCTCTTTACAGTCAATTATCTTTCTTTTGCGGTTTTCAAGTCCTCAATACTGCTGCATTTTGTTTTATTTCTTTTTTTAACTTAATGCTACTTTCACAGTGTTTATAAAATTATAGATAAATCTCAATCAGCCTTATGAACTATTATTTTCCAATCAATCAGATGAATGACAGCTGCATTATTAGGACACTGTCATGTCAAAAATAACTAATAGCCTGATAGATTATAATCCATCATTTTTCAAATTTAATTTGAAATCCTTATTTTATTACGAACTTATTTATTAGTACTAATCAGTGCAAATTTATATTTTCAAAAGTTGAACATAAAACTATGTATTTTCTATTAGTTATTTTGATCGAATCATACGTGTTACATAAAAAAATATTTTCGACTATATTATATATATTTTTAAACAATAGCGTAAAAATGTTGAGAAACTCTGATATAATTCGACTATTCAAAGTTGCGTAGTTCAACCGTTGTTAGACGAGAAGTGATTGAAATTGCATCTGCGTATAATCGATGTGAAAGCATAAATGTTGCTTTTCATTAGTTATAATTTAATATTTTCTGCAATGGTTATGATTTCAGGATTTTGATTTATTGAACGCTTAGTGGGTTAGAAGTGTCAAATTTCAAATCATTTTTAATATCATTTTTTTAAAAATTATTGTATTTAACAGATTTGAAAGTTATGGGATGTTTGGTACGAAAATGCTTGTATAATAATAGTTGAGCTGTATTGTCTTACAGTATTGTCTTATAAACGGTTTGTATGATATGTTTCGGATTATTAATAATAATGACATGAATAGGATAGAATATTGTTGTTTTCCTTGATGCATGGAATATTGATAGTGGTGTGGTGTGTGGTGTGTGGTGTATGTAATAGATTGTATTTGCAGATACGTCGCGGACTGAAAGAGTTGATGAATGTAATGCGACACGTGCTGTTAATTTGCCAGAAGCGATTTATAATATAAGTGGCAGTAGGTCGAAAAGGGGGATGAACGGTGGGGCTCGTAATCAGGGTGCAGCGGGGGTCGTAACTTCCCCCGATGAAAATTGCCGGGGTTTATGTCCGGGAGCGGCGCGCACCGAAGTGTCGATTATTAAAGAAGCGCCATTAGCATAAATAGCGTCGGCATATAATGTCTAGCAATTTGCATCCATAAATAAACGCGAATTGCCGGCGCGGCGCAATGATCGCAATTACGAATGCACACAGATAGATACAGCCGCTCGCAAATCATCTTCCAAACGGAACAATAACGCACAACCGAACAATCCACTCGGAAAAACAATGCCACACAATTACACCTGACATCTGTCTAATGTTCAGCAATACAGCCGTTTTTCGGTTATTCCCCATTGTTAGTCTATGTAACAATTTTACTATTCCAAACTTAATTAAAGCGGCACCGTTGATGTGGTTCCAAGCCGCAAACACAGTCTATACAGACTGAAGTATACAAGAGATACCACTGTTGAATTTTGTATGCCATTGCAGCTATTATCACCTATTACTACAGAATCACTGTAAACATTTATATTTTCCCGGGAATTATTATTTTTAAATCCCGGGAAATTCTAAAAACATTTAATACACTAACGAAAATATTTAAAAAAATTTAATTCCCGGGAAATAAAAGAAAAAAAAAATCTAATTTATAAAAGTCTTATAAAAGTGCATTTTATAATACATAAAAATAAAGTTAAAATTATATTTTTATGCATTTTGTATTAACATTAGATTCATAAATAGTATTAAATATATTAAAACGTTATTATTTTAGCAGATTTAAATTATATATGAATTTTTCTGTAGTACATTATATAAACTATGAAGCTATAAAAGATTCGGTCTACATATTTTTATGTTAAATAAATACGAAAATTTTACACTTTTAAAACATGTTTTTAGTTCCACTTATTTTACATATAATAATGCTATGAATTCGTTACAAAAAAAATATGTGCATGAGTGCATTTACTAAAAATCTTGGAAAATGCACGGCGAAGGTACAACCTAGGTATTTTCTTCATGAATAAATTGGACATCAAAAATAGTGTAAATGTATGACTTGTTTGAATGAGCGAATCATATCGCATATTTTTAGAACCGGAATGTCTTTTTACTCTTGTAAAATGAAATGTAGATATTTTCTTCAGCTCTACGATGCTCCTCGGAAAGTATTCGCAATATCGCAGCCCTTAAAGTATTTGGAATGCCGCCGGAGCTTCGGATCGGGATTTGAATGATAAAGAACACCGGCGAGACACTATACAAAACACGCACATTTCTGCCAGACGGACGGCTACGCCATTAACATAATTGTATTAAGAGCATGTTCAGACCGCGATCGAACTTGGTATTTATGATATTCAGATGCTTTCACGCTCAGCGTATAAATTACTGAAAGTTATTTCATTACATCGACCCAATATTCTGCAAATATTTTGGTAATTACTAAACCTTATTATGATAGATTGATTAAACATAACTTTAACACAATTTAAGAAGAAATATATTAAAATATATTCTTGAAAATAATTGGTGGATGTGAAATTTGTTGATTTTTATAACTATCTGCAAACTGGTAATTTAATAAATTCTTTACTTTTTTTATATAAAATACTTTAAAGTGTGAGTTTAAACTGCGCTTTCCTCAAGATATCTCCAGAGAATTTAAGAGTTTCCGCAACAACTTTAAGAAATGTTTTTCAAAGTTTGGGATACGTTCGTAAAAAAATCAGTTTAAAACTTGTAAACAAACCAAAAATACATAATGTCCATGATAAACAACGTGATTAGTTCAACCGGGATCGTCAAAGTGTACGTAACGCAATCTCACATCACATTTCTTGGTTTCTAATTTAAAAATGCAAATTCCCGCTCTCATATATACTACATATTATAAATTAACATAAAAAAAAAAGAATGCGCTGAGATTATACGCGAGAATGACTCTTATAAGAAGGGTGTTGACGTGAAAATGTTTCATAATGCAGAGCGTAAATGGTCAAGATTAAGTTTCATGGAATGAATCAGCGCGCGAAAAGGGCCTTGTTTCATTAATAATTAATGCCATCCCTTTCCGTTTTTTTTTCTACCTCTCTCGCTCTGTCCATCAACGTCTTGAGCGGACCGGATAAATTCATATTCATGAACAACAAAGCATTCGCCTCCACACATTTTCTTCGTCTCCTTCTCGCAGCCTTTTCCATCCTTGTTCCCAAAGTTTCCGAGGATAGTTTACAAAGTAGATGGAGGATGAGGTTGGGAGGCGGGTTTCGTGCAGTGAGAGGAAAGGCCTGCTCCTGTTTGCCCTCTGATAAAGTTATAGTTCAATTTAAAATTTTAAATTAGCTTCGCGTAAGTAAATAAACTTATATAAATATGGGATATTGTTGTATTATAAACGTTTTTTAATCAATTAACAAAATTACAACATCAATTTTCATGCGCGCTTGTTATATAAAAAAAAAAAGGAAAATTTAAAACTGCACAAAGAAAATGTTTATTCGCTTTAATTTTGTTAAAACGTAATGCACTTATATTATGGAGGAAACTCGGAAAGTGTTTGCAAAGCACGAGCGCACCAATGTGCAAGGTCCTCTATTTTTCAGTGGAAACTTTAATTTTCCAAGAGAAATGCAAATTTTTCCGTCCCAACTTTGCACGCTTCTTATTGCCTTATACCCATAGCAGTTGCAGCTAATACCCTTGTAAACAAAATTATACCCATGCTGGACCTTCAAATTAAACGCGTATTCACGGTATTTTAAGCATACTTTACTGTAAATTATTTCCATTGTTGCGTTGTTTGTCACCATTTTAGATTTGTTTT
Organism: Nicrophorus investigator; assembly: GCA_963457615.1. NCBI lineage: Eukaryota > Metazoa > Arthropoda > Insecta > Coleoptera > Silphidae > Nicrophorus > Nicrophorus investigator. The sequence continues at coordinate 2,897,010 of OY735140.1, forward strand.
GTTGCACAATGCGAATTCTACCGGGGGTATAATTTCGCTCGACAGCCGTTGAACAATAGCTGCAATTTATGTAACGCTCTGTCACAATTTCTCATATAGTTTTTTTTTATTACTTACCCACTAAATTTTAAAACTTGCCATTAAATATTTATTAAATAAAACCAAATTCGACTTTTTGTTATTTAATTCATTTAAAATTTACAAATAACAACAAAATTTGTGCAATAAATATTTTCAAATTATATTTTCTTATATCATTCACTCAATTAGTTTGTAGGGTGACTTGTAGATGGCGCCGAGTTTTAGGAAGTACCAACTTTCAGACGATCTCAAAATTTGATTGATTTGCTTGAACGGTATTTATTCCCATCAAAAAGCAATGTTTTATCAACAAATTTATCAAATACAACTTTTTACACTGTAACTTCTTGTAAACTGCTTATTTTTCCTTCCGTCAAACTTCTTAATTTTGCTTCCGCACTGCGCCAACAAGCCAACCACTGTCAACTAAACGTCAATCTACGTCATCTATATGTTATCCTATGAACTTATTGAGTGAGGTAATATATTTTAACATATAGAGTATTACAATGCGCTAATCGAGATCTTACAGTATTTTTTACAATTCTCCTATAGTCTAAGTTTTTTTTATATGGTTTTATCAGTGTTTATGAGATATTTATTTGAAACATCCCCAGTTGATAAACCTCGCTCGCATCCTTGTAATGGCAACTATAAAGAGAACACCCTTCCTTTTTATGATTGATTTTTTTTCTGTGTAATCTCTTATGTATTCTCATAACTTACAGTTTAAAATACTTTGCTTTTCCTTATCTTTACTACCCTTTTCTATAGCATAACTTTATTCTGTACTTGAAACTATATTTATACAATTTGTCTTTAACATTTTTACTTCAACCCATTTACATTGTTTAAATACGAAATAATTTTGATAAAAATAAATAAAAAAATTTAACAAATTAGTGGCAGACACTGCTTAGACTAAAATTTATTTTAGTATATATTGAGTTCTTCTATTAGTCCGGTTTCAAACAGTCCGGAATATTGTTTTTGTCAATATATATATGATATTCATTGACTTGAATCAATTTATGTCAAAATTGATTTATGCGAGTTCTTATATAATCATTACTTATTTTTATCTAATGGTATAGTCATTTATTATTTTATATACACTTTCGTTCCTATAGAAACTGTACAATAGCGCCATAGCTGTAGCTATGACGACATTTCAACTTTACCAATAATTTTATGTTATAACAAATGACTATAAAAAATCGTTTTAAATATAAAGTTATTAAAAATAGAATTATTTTATCGAAACTAAATAAATTAATATTCGGATTGTTTATGAGATTAATAAATAAATCTTCCTTGATGGAAATAATTTGGCATTACGTGAATAAAATAAATTAGTCTTCGGGGTTTCTGAGAATCTGGGTCAGCGGCAAAATTATATATAAATACATTTTGGGTATAATTGGCTTTCGCGAACGTATAGCGCCGAAAAGCTTCTGGATTTCGCGCGAAAACAGCTTATCTTTTAAATTACTAAACCGCGGAACGTATGCTCTTCCAACCTGGGATACTTAAGGAAATTTATAATCCACGGTTTCTGCTTAACTTCCACTATTTCATTTCATTTCCGCCACGTGCAACTGCTTATAAATATCGCTTCAATTTGTACTAAGTGCTCTATGTACATGTAGTTGCAGCGTGCACGACATAAATCCAAAAACAGTTGTACGTTTCATATTTATTATAAGGGTTTAATTAGGCACGTAATTGCCTACATTCGCTAAAACAACATAAGGTACTTTAAATTGAAATATTTAAGTTACATTATGAATGTTGTAATTATTTCTTAATTTTCTAATTATGAAAAATTGATAAAATAAATTTAGTAAACTATTGAATATTGAAGTAAACTATTTCTGATTGGGCTGCTGTCTTTGTATGTAAACTACAATAAAATTTGTCTATTGCTATTTATGAACAATAATTTGCAATAAAAAACGAAAAACTTAAAGTTGAATATGAAGATGTTGAGTAACAAAATCTGAGAGAATCATTAGAAAATGTGAAATATTAGATATCTAATAAAAAATATTTTAGTGTTACGGTACGGCGAGATATTACAGTATTTGTATCTCATTGATAAATTTATTTCTTTGTATATAAATAAGCATGCATATGCAAATGACATATATTTTGAGGAATAAATTTATTTACTACTTGTAATTTGAAAGTATGAAAATACGCAAATGTGAGTTTTATTAACCGCATAAAATACATTTGAAAATATGCAGGCGATATAAATTTTTCTAGACTATAAAATGTTTAAAATAATGTAAAGAACATTGTATAAGAAAATAAAAAGAAGTAACACTTCGTTCTTTTCAATCCTCCTTCATTAATTAAGGAGCATCCCGCTCCGTCGAGGATTAAAATCTAAATTATAGTCGGGTGGCCTCTAATAATGAAACACCCCTTTTTTATTGCAGCACCAAAGGTGTGTTAATTAATTGAAGCCCGTCCGTGCAATTTGATTTCCAATTAACATTTTTGCTGATCAGTTAATTATAGTGAGATTTATTAAAGCTTCGGTAACTTCCTCTTAAGAGCAATCCATCACTAGCGTGAATTTTTCTTGCATCCGGTTCCGTATCAATCACTCGAAGCTTAACACCGCACAACGCCCGCACCGAAATTACACCGATCGGGCGTTTCTTTAATTATTTCCATCACCAACAGCGCGTACAAAAAAAAAATATATTAAGAGGAAATATAAGAAAATTTCCAAGAGAAATGAATGTTTCATTTCCTGGACGATCTTTCAGCGAGTCCTGCTTTTGCCAAGAGCAGCAGATAAAATTGGCTCAAAGCGAAAACTTCCGTTGCTCCGTCTTCTCTCTGTTTGTTGTTATTGTTGCTGGTATATATGTTTTTCTTTTTTCACTTTGGATTTAAAGTAAAATAAATCGCTGGAAACTTTTCAGGCATTCACGAATAAATTGGAAATCGCGTTTCCATCTAGTTCGAAATGAATTAAAAGCGTTTCCTTCCGGGCGACTGAATTCGGCCCCCATTGTCACACTACAATGGAAAACGGATGCTGCACGTCCACTGGAAATGCGGAAATTTGTGACCTTACGCACAGAAACAAAACAAAAAAAAAAGAGAACAGGACAATGCAACGAGAGGACAGCTCACGCAGATATTTATATTTAACATTGATTTATTTCACGGCGCTAATGGAGAAGCATGGATGATCAATCAATCCGATCTGTACAATTTATTATTCAGATTTATTCGGTTTTCCGTTTCAATTGCTGTGGGCTTAATTGTATTAAGAACTTTTCATTTTTCCGTCAATTGAAAATTATAAAAAAAATAAAATATTTTGTTCACAGAAACAGTTTCAACAATTTACTTCCTAAATTAGTCCGGTTTTAAATAGTCCGGGATATTGGTAAAATTGCTGAAAAATTCGTATAAATATTTATTATTTATAAAATATAAATGTACTTTGTCACATCACGTTTTTACAGATTTGCACATAAAAAACTTTCAGTTCCTGTTTGGCGAGGATGACGTTAAATTATGCAAAATCCAGTTTTATATGTTTTTTTTTTCAGTTTTCTTCGTCGGACGTAACGTAAAGCGGGTGTAAATTAGATGTAAAGTAATTTGAGAACGTGAGTATCAAATTAATGGAGGGCTGCATATGATGTAGAGGAAGCATAAACACTCACAATAATACCAGATAAAAGAAAGGCCAAATGAAAATGGTCGGCCAAAAAGGAAAAAAAAAATGAAATAAGCTCGTGTTCGTTTTTATCTCGTTCTGTTCTCGGTACTTCATTTGATTTCCACCTGTAACTGAAAGCCATAAACGGTTTCTTCTTTATTACATCTGCAAGTTTAATATACTCAAGTTTTCAGGAAAGTGCGTTCAAATAAAATCAATTGCAACAGTTGTAACTATTCAAGAATTAAGTAGAAACAGCTTGATATATTAAATGGTTTGATCCAGATCATGAGGCTTCTTTCCATTATTAAATAATCATTGGTTTCAAATATTTTGGCTCTTTACTACAAAAAGTTTTTTTTCAGGCCACATAATAGAATAAGTCAAATTTAATTAAATTAATTAATTATGAAAGCGCTGCAACCATGTTTCAATATTTTTCTTATTTTAAGATTTTTTATCTAAAAATTTTTGATAAAAAGAAAAAATGTAATTTTCTGGCGAAGTTGATAAAAACCTTTATTTTAGGTTTCTATTCTAAAATAGTTTTGTGGACCATCCAAAGTATATTGCTTTTGGTATAAATACATTGGATATAGCAGAAATAATCTTATAAATAATTTAAATATTTAATGGACAAAATTAAAGGCTATAACAAATAGTTTCACCGATGATTTAAGTGCACGGGCGAAGGTTTTCGGTTTAGAAACAATAATCCAGTGAAATATCCTACAAACCGTTTTTCGATAAAATATGAAGGGTGATTTATGATGGGGCTTTCTAGTGGGTGCTCACGGACTAGATGGAGGCCACCGCTTCGAGAGCATAATGTACACTACCGTCGAATATAATCTGTTTTCGTTGTGAATTTTAATGCAGATTTCACTCACCCGTCGATTTTCCAATTTCCAAACGCACCCCCGCGCTCCAACCCTCCGCCTCTCGCCCATCCGATTTCCATTGCCTCGCCAAATGACATCCGGAAACCCCGCAAAACCAAAATTATAGAGAAATTAATTCGTATTTCCAAACCATTTGCTATAAATAGCATAAATATATTCGATACAATACCGCAGTATTCTATATCGATGGAAATTCGTTCAGTTAATAGAAACTATTTCGATAATTAATTTTAAATTATAAACTTTATTGAGTATTATCTAATGTTTAATTTACAGTATATTTCTCACAGTTCTATTCCCTCCATTATAATAATTAGTTGACAGACAACTTATTAATGTCAATAACAAATAAATATCTGATGATGTAAGGAAAACCAGCTGAAAAATAAAGATTTGTCCATTTTATTAACTTACTTGTCTATGACCGATTACAATAAAGAAATAGATTTTGAGATGAAAAACATATTTTGAATTTAAAGATTTTGGGATTGTTTTGTACATAAATACTTAATTAAATGTCAATAGACCTTTAGCGTATATACTTTGACTGGAATATAGTAGAGACTATAAATACTACCGTTTATTTGATGAAGTCAAGTATTCGTGTATAACCATCAAAAGCTCTTCGAAGTTTATATAGTAGCGAATGCAAATATTTGTGGCTTGTCCCTAATACTTACATTTCCAGGAAGAAAATATTATTCATTCTGCAAAAAAGTAATGAAAAAAACTCCAAATGTCCAAATCTGAAAGATCTAAATCTAAATACTATAAATAAAATAATAAAGAAATCAATTTATAACGAAAGTTTTAATTAAAAAGTTACGCAATTAATGAGGGAAATGGAATGTTATTTTATATTTACTTTGTATCGTAATAAAGCAGTCAAAGAAGGTTTTATTCACATTTGTGACTTGTTTCTTACAGCAGAAAGATCAAAAGAATGCATACAAAAGATCTAAGGAAATCGTATTTTCCAAGAAAGAATACTAAAAATAATTTATAGAACTTTATTATAAATGTGCAACGATCAAATACATTAATATTATATTTAACAGTGTTGTTATTTAGTTAGATTTTTCATTATTTTAAGTATAATCTTTTGTATTAGGATCGAAGGACTATTTTTATATTATTTTTTATTTATTAGTGATGCAGTAATATTTTATAGAAATATTAAATTTTAAAATTATTAATTATGTGGTAATGATATTATGCACGAAAATAGACTTGGAAATATGAAGTTCAAAAGTGATGGGAAAGTTTTGGAAATTATCGTAGTCTGCGAACACCAATTAATTTCGGAGAGTTTGTTTTGGAATCTTTGCAGCGTTTTAAATGGAAAGTTATGTGCGAGTATTTAGGAAGGTGTTGTTCTAAGTGAGTTTATTAGAAATGTATGCAAACAGGCAGGACAATAAGTGGAAAGCGAAAGGAGTCGGATGAGGAGGAGGACAAAGGAAGGCGGCGGCAAACTTTGTTTCGCGCGCGCAAAGTTGAATTCGAAAGTACAATCTAATTGTTTGCTTTCGCATTCTTTTGATCATTAGATGTAAGGGGGCGGCAATAAATTGTGGCCCAATTTAAATGTAGCCGACGCAAATTCCAGCATTAAATAACAATTTCGGCCACTTTGCCGGGACGTTTTTATCACTTGTTAAGGGTTTTCGGTGCGCGAATAAACAAAAGAGGGGCATTTGCAAACCTCGAGGTCCGAGAGGGTTGCTGGGGCACAAGGCATGACTATTTAGGTGACCATTCCAGTTCATCCCATTCCAGATACACACATAACTAGCATAAGCAAAAAAAGTATAAAAATAAATAAATAAACGTAAATTTTACGCAAGGCAGGTGCTCGAATTTCCATATTCATGCTCACGGCCAAGTTTGCCTTTCATTAATTCTGTGCGCGCTACACACCATTAATTAGTTTAGCTCCACGTTCTACAGGGGGGACCAGAACTTTCGTTTATTTCATTTTTTATTTTTGATGTTCAGTCTTTTATATCTTTTTAACCGCAGAATTTTGGAAGTCCTGATTTGCATACATCAATTATCGTTTAAGGAAATCCCTTAAACTTTCAAATTTGGAATTTTTAATACTTTGCATAATTAAAAAAAAATACTATTAATATTGTAATTGATTTTTTTTTGGTATCTCTGCGCAATAAATTATTATTAAAAGAAGAATAAAGAAAGTAAAATTATTAAATTTGAACTGCGAACAAAAATCATTTACCTGCATATTTTGTGACTGCACTCGAGATATTCGATTCCATTCATATTCATAGTCGTTCCTCCACGAGCTAATAGACAATGCCGTCTAATATATTTTCCTCAGGCACGTGCCATAAATCAAAGCTCGTATTTCAATTGAAACGTATTGAATTTTTGATTATTTTATTAATACATTTTGCAGAAAATAAACATTTTTATTAAAAACTAGTTTTTTTTTTTCAAATATGTTTTTGGTAAGATCTTAGGAAATCTAAGAACTTTTAAATATGTATTTATTATACTAACACTATTTGGTGGCCCTCGGATAACTCGACTAATAATATTTAGGGGCCCTCAAATTGTACTGTTTGAGGGCCCTATGCTAACATTGTTTGGTGGCACTATTTTTTGTAATTATAATCTTTTAATCTATTTTTAATAAATCATTGACTCCCAGTACTAGCTGCTACCGGCCGTTACTGATTACAAATATCGGTTATTTTCTATGAAAAAAAGTACAAAAATTGGTGCATGTTCAATTTACATGAAATCATAGCATTTTGCTGTTTAGAATAAAGCCACAACATTAATTAGTGGAATCATCATCGTTCCATTCAATTGGACTTTCAGCACTTTTATGTGTTTCCATCAATCCCAAATATCAACAACAAATATTTATGCTGCATTGATATTGGATACAACGATATGATGAAATTCATGAATCTGCAATTGAAAATACTGAATCCTGTAAAAACATTTTCCAATTTTATTTATTTGTAATTTTTTTACAAGATTAATGACATTTGATAACTCTGTATGAAAAATACTAGATTCAACAGAAATTAGTATTCTTATGTAAATGACAGGGCGGATATAACCGCCGCTCGTTTGCTAATTGTTTTTTTTATATAAATGCAATTCTATTTATATTTTAAGTGTAATAACCAACTTGACATTTGGCAACAAAGGTGAAGTAAATGGGTCTTGTTTTAAATCGAATTTATTTGAAAATATAAAGTGAAATGTATGATCATTAAGTTGGTAGTTAATGGTCGAAGTAATTTAAATAGAGCGAAGGTTGCCAGAGTTGGTACGTATGTCAGGTAGAATTTCAGGTCCATTTGGCAGGTCTCGTCCTTTCTGCCATTGCAGCGAAATTGCGCTGATAATTGCGCGCACCATGAAATTTCCTTATCTCACCCACACTGAGGGTTGTTCGTTTGGGCGCAATTCGTTGCCGTTTCATTGCGTGCCTAATGCCCTAATTCGTTACGCAATTAAAACGCATAATAAACTCGAACGCCGTCCCCGAATAACAGAAAACGTTTCGGCAACGCTGCGCCAAAATGTCAAACTAATTAATTAGATTCTGCGATTCCGAGCGATGTGCGAGACCTAATTGTCTTTACCTTATTATTTCCAGGTTGGCGAGGAAGGAAGAAGGAAGAGGAGGAAGTTTGAAGAAGGTGGATTCGGAGAAACAATCATGGTGATGCCGTATGGAATTGAGGCGAGGTTGAATTGAATCAGAGATGCCGAAATGGGGTGGTCCACGGGAGAGGCGGTCTGCAGAGACCGAAACGAGATAATAAATCGGTAACAGAATATTTATTGGGTGTTCGATGGGTGCTGGTAATGTGAAGAAGATTGGTGGTGGTTGTTGGTAACGGGCACCGATGAGGGCGCGTGAATGTTCGAAACGTGGTCGCTGGTGACGACATGCGTGCGCCGGGCTGTGTGCCGCGACACCTCGATACCGTCGTCGTTTTCGTCGCGTCGCTCTTCAGCGCCGTTATCCTGATGGTGCTCGTCCAGATGGATGGGACCGGCGCCTCCTTGCTGGTCCACAAGTACAGCACGCGCGTTGTCAGGACCAAATACGGACCACTGCGTGGCGTCATGATACACATCCATCCTCCTGTTGAGGCCTTCCTCGGTGTACCATATGCTACTCCCCCAGTTGGTAGTTTAAGGTTTGTATTCTAACAATTCCCATTACTTTCCATACATCATTTTCATATTTTATATCTGAAGTATGGAAATACCTGGTAGATACAATTTCAAACAAATTCTTCAAACGAAGTACAACATTACTTTTTATTTACATATTGTCTTCAATTTAACCCATTACACCCATTCATACATTCTTCATATCAAGCAGAAAAGCAACACAATTTTGTTGCTTTACATCTCAACCTTTCGTCTTATTTTTATTTTAATAACACATTACGCTTTAAATCTAAAATAAAACGTAAAAAAAAATCTGATTGATACAAAATAAGTTTCAAACATATTCTTAGGTCATAAAGGTGCATACATACTACATTTTACATCTGAAATATGAAGAAGAAAACTGGTTGATACAAAATGCCAAACATATTCTTGAAATAGTTTAAAACCAGCAAAAAAATATTATTATATAATAAATATATTTTATTATTCATAGTATAAATGAATAGAAGATAAATATTCTCATTACTTTTCAAAAAGTAATATTTAATTCAAGCAAATATTCAATATTTTGTTAAAATTTAATATAATTATTTTTAATTTCCAATACCAAATTTCATTAACAGCTATGCTTTTTACATGTCTTTTGTAAGAGTTGAAAATATTTTTTCAATACATAAAATTTAGAAATTCAAATCACAATTTAAATTAGAAGCTTAATTGTTTTACTATATGTTAGTTTTATAGAAATTTAAAATTTTGTATAATTAACGAAATATTAAGTTTTGTAAATCAATAATTTGAAATGTTTTCTATTAAATAATCTTCTTAAATATTATGATGAAATAAATAATAAAACAACATTAATAATATAAACAATTAATATCCATGAAAGCATGTCTGTCAACAGCACGAATGACATTCAATTAATTATCCTGAGCAAATGTGAATACTGTATAGAAAATAAAGAGAAAAAACATATTTATTTTCAAGAATGCTACTGGAGAATTGCGCAACGGCAATAAAATTTCGATAATTTATCAGTGTCAGAGCATCGACGATGCACAATGAGTTAGGCTTCCATTGTGCAAGACATTTTCACGCAATTTACTATTAATTGATTCGTCAGGAAATGGTAATATTGAAAACGTCCATGCAATATTGCACGCATCGATTCATAAATGCAATTTTAATATTGCGATTGGTTATGTTACGTCTGTTGCATTAATTGCAGATCGATAATTTCCATCAAAACGCTCTTAATTAATGTTTAGCAATTAATTTCTTTATGGCGTTTCCATTGTGAAAAATCTGTAGATGAATGGATGCTTGTGATTTAGTAGCATAGTTGTTTATATAAAATATTTATGATTAAATATTTAATGGAAAATTTCATATTATATCAATTAGTTTTTAACCTGTTGAATGAAATTATAATGCTTTTTGAGTGCAGTGAAACGATCTTGCAGGTAGATTGGACCGGTCTTCCTGAGGGAATTCAGCGTATTCAGATCACACTTTAAATTAAATTTAGCAAATGAATTACACATACACATAGTGGATGCGATTAGGCAAATGGATTCTGTTTACGTGGGATACGTTGGCGACGTTTTAATTAAATCGAAACAGAATCCACCTACCATTTCCCCATTCGTTCTCTCCGCTCCTCCACCCAGGAGGATTACAGCGAAATGGACAGGAGAAAAAAAAAACACGAATAATTAAAACAGACGTGAAATGAACTGAAATTTCGTACAAAAACTTTACAATTTAATGATACGAATGTCGACTGTTTTATTTGGAAAAGTATGTGACAGATGTTTGAATTGGACTGGACTAATTGAAAGTCGTAAATTAATAGAATAGTTTAAAAAAAGTAGTTCAACTTGAGTATTTAATGAAATATTTTTTATTGTTTATGAAATACAGTTTTCTTAAATTAGAGAATTATTTAGAATAATATGTTTTTTAAAATTAGGTGGTCCAAATTAGGAAACTTCCTAAATGAAATTGAATTGATCTTGTAAATATGTTAAAATTTAATAAAGTTCATGAACCGTGATGCGATGCGAAATAGGAAATGCAACTTGACTTTAACTGCAGGATCGTCGTGCTCTGCTGCGAAACGCTCGTAAAAGTTGGATTCGTAGTTTAAAGCAAGTTGGCCATCGAGCTAATCTACGTGCTTTAAATTCCTTAAAGCGATGCCGCGAATTTGCAACGCGATCGCGCACTGTTTTATAAAAACCGTTCCGCTGTGAAACACTTCATTTTCTTGCGATCCGTACATTTTTTTTTCTTCTTAGCTCTACTAGCAAAATATAAATATAAATTCAAAACTTCAAAAGGCACTTTATCAGAGGGATATACCCACTCACGTATTTTACATTTTCGCCCCAAACCAAGTGTACGGTGTCGTCGCGTTCAACCGCTACAAGAATGGGGATGGAAAATGACGGACCAAAAAAGAAAAACGTTGCGGGGTTGTTTGAAAATTACGTAAAAAAATTGCATGCGCAAAGGAAATGGACAGATTTAATTTGCCGCTGGAGATAAGTTTATTTAGGGACCATTAAACGCATTTAGCATAAACTCTGCATTCGGGAAATTTTTAAATGAAACCGCAATAAGCTTTCCTTTATGATATGCATCCTTTGACGGAAATAACCGTTCGGTTCAATTCATCTTTAGCCCCTTTCTAATTAGGTTTTTTTTTTAAATGAATTGGCAACTTCAATAGGTATTATTATTACATAATAACATAAGTACATTGATATTTAAGCCTATTTAAAAAAAAATCCGTTTAAAATTATTGGGAAATCATTATTTATAAATCTTATCAAATGTGAATTTTTGAAAGTTCGTCATGAGTGTTGTCATTGATTAAATTTCCTGTAGATTTTGCTTTTGACAGTTGAAAATTTGTCCTTGAAAATTTTATAATAGCAATTTATAAACAATAAAATCTTATTTTAAAGATGGTTTTAAGATTATAGACTGACGTTATGGAATCAATTGCTGATTTTAAGTTAAATTCTTATATTTTATATAATGAAAACTAAATGTGATGAATATTTTTTTTGCTTTTTTTTTTAGATATATGCCCCCTGTGACACCATCGATGTGGAAAAATACGCGATTAGCGGACAGATTTAGTGCAGTGTGTCCTCAGAGGCCTCCGGATATCGGGAACAGAACAGAAGCCTTGTTCGAATATCCTCGAGGTCGTCTTTTGTACCTCGAAAAACTGTTACCTCTACTAGCAAACCAGAGTGAGGATTGCCTCTACCTCAACGTTTACGTCCCCAGAAACAGTAAGTAGACACTACAAAAAAAATCTGATACAGAAAAAGACCACAAAATCGACTTCCTCTTTCCTCCGAATGCCTTGAGGAGCAAGTAAATAATCTTTGATCTCGATGCAGCTTTTTACTTCTCATCTTAGTTCCCTACACGCTAGACTGCATTCTTATAAGAAGCTTAAATTAAACGTAAGCCCCAAATGAATTCTTGGATAAAGGAGAAACATTCGCTGTAAGACTGTTTAGTGTAAATGAGAATTCGACTGTCTCATCCCGTATTATTTGCTCAAATTTCAATTGCAACTCTCGTAATAGTTATTTGAAAAAAATATAATTTTTTTTCAGTAATATTTATGACTTATGTGATTATTTCAGTTTTCTCATTTACCTAGCTCTGAAAGCATGTCCATGTTTTCACCGCAAATTATTTATCGTTGCGTGCCTTTCTGACGCGACGGATTTATGCTCTTTTTTAAAAATCCTTCTCCAAATTTATTTATTACATTTCTCGCTATTTCGCGCGCGCACAATGCGTCACACTTGTTACATTGATGTGGACTTTTATTGCGAAAAAATTGAATTTCATGGTTTATTTTTTGATTTATAGACAGTAAAGGAACTCCAATACAATATCCTTAGAGGCTGTTACTATAAATATCGTTACCTGATCTTACGGGAGAGTACACATTTTTCATACCCTAAGTCCCAACGGATTTGTTTTTTTTTAAGTAAATATACATAAAAGAATTAATCATAAATATAGATAAAAGAAATAATATTTTTATGTCTTTAATAGTGTTTGAAAAGGATTAAAATCAGTTTAAAATTATTTAAAAAAATGTATAGAAATTGTATATTCAAATCGTAAATTGATATGTATTGTTTCGGTACTTGAAAAGCATAAAAACAGAGGTTTTGCTGTACTAAGTAAATTGTTATGTTTAATTAGATTATATTTATATGTATTTTATTGAAAATGTCAATATGTTGAGAGCGAAAAAAAACACGCAAAATTACTATCGTTGGTAGGTTGTCTTTGATCTCCAACTCAAACTCGTGTTTATGTATGTTCTGCAGAGTATTATTAAAGTAAATATAAATACACTCCACGTATATTAAATCGCATGAATAAATGAGGAATTGCCGACGAACTGTGCTTAAAGCATCTCCAGAGAGATAACTTCCTACGACGGAATCCAACCCCTCCGGGTTTTGGTTTCGCAATGCGGATTAATTAATTAGTTATTTTGGGGGATGCGTTCGCTGCGGCGGAAATTTAAATATCATTTAGATCTACGATTCATTTTACGAAAAAAATAAATAATATAAAATAAATGTGTTTGCATTCTGATAGTTGTACATTTTTAAAAAGGATGATCTGAGTCGTGCCAGACAATACGCTTTCAGGATTAAGGAAATATTCTAGTGAGAATACGCGGAATAATAACCGTATCAAAATAAGGAGATACATGCAACGCTGTGGAGAAAATAGTCTGTCTGGAAATTATTCAAAAGGATTAGTTTTCAATGACCCTAAACTACATTAAGATATTAGCGCAACCCTTTGGTGGTCTGTTAGCTAGATTTAGGAGGACTTTGGCAGAATGCGCATCCATGGCCGTCCAAATGGGCTGCTTTAATACCGCCGTCCTCAACATTAAGGCGACTTCCGTTTTATTACCTCCCCATCTTATTCTACTTTATTTTTATATATTTTTTTTACTCTCTTTCTCCTTGCTGCGTTCGCCGAATTACTATTATTTGGATTGGAAAAAAAAAGCATTCCCGAAACGCTTTCATTATTTCAGGCGGGTCAACGAACTGAAAATCCGCACTCTGTCACATAAAGAACAAAAAATTGCTTTCCACGGATTTTAATCCAAATATTCGAATATTAAATCCAGCGATTTGTTGAAACTATAAATCTATTCTCCCTTTTGAACACAATTTCATTACAGTTTTTCCTCGAATATTCTAGCTATATATATTCTTATTTTCCACATTGCTCACATATTTCATTCATTTTTAATCATATTTTGAAGTTGAACTATTGTACTATTTTATGATAACTATGATAAAAATATAAAACACTAAATTAAACTATTAGATAAATAATTTAAATAAAAACAATATTTCGAAAAAGTTTACTTTTTGCAGTATTTCTTGAAAAATGTAAGTCAAACAAGTATTAAAAGACATAACTATGATGGTTTGAATTTTTCTGTCATAAAACTGAAAAATATTTAAGATATATAAAATGTTTTGTTATATTTCATCAATTCTATAAAAAGTACATGGATTATTGGATTATAAATCCTAATTTTAACAAATATTTCATTAATTTAATTAATACTAACAAAAACTATTAAAATTATAATAAATATTGAAAATTATAATGTTTTTGTTTTTTAACATTAACGATTTAATAAAATTGTTCAGTTGAGTTTTATGAATCCGGTGGTATTTGCATCCTTTTATATTTAAAAAAAGTTGTTATTTTGCGTTGGAAAGAATAACAATGAGAGGAAATGTTATTCTTGGATTTTTGCCTTTAAATGGAAGATCCGCTAAAAGCGGTTTTTTGTTGAAGGTGCACCCAGGGCTGAGGAGAAAAAATTAAAAGCAGCAAGGGTGTTTCGAGCAGACGTCGGTTTATACATATTTCATGTAGGTTCGGGGCCTAACAAAATCGCAAAATTCGCGGGACGATATTAAATATGCGCGATACGGGAACTCCGGTTTGATCATCGTGCACGTACATTGTACGTGGATGGAAGTCCTGGACTCCATACGCCATCATACTTCTTCATATTCATGCAGTGGAGCTGAGCCGACGGCGGTATTAAAGCCGTATTTTTAATATTACTCATATTAAGAATACTAAGGATGTGAGGCTTGTGTCTGGTACAGGCCCATATCCGCCACATCCACCCTCGCAAATTCCCACTCACCTACCACCCTTCGGGCGGATTTTATTGCGAGTTGAAACGCGCGATAAATGAATTACGAGCGGGGAAAACGCGAATTGTTCAGAAAATATTTCCCAGATAAGTGAAAAGTTTCGAACGGCGGACCGGGCGGGAAGCCGCCGGAAAACTTTTTAATGCTTACGCCGTACTTTCCGACGGTTTTTCCCTTCACTTCCATATCTCGCGCAGCAGAAAAAAAGGTATTATCCGGGGCCCTCGAACGAACGGTTTTACCATCGAATTTACGAAATTATTGTATCAACAAATTAAGCACACCGGGATTCATTTCCGGTGCCGCCAATTACATCGCACGCTCTTACGTAATTGGCATTAGCAGAACGAACGTCCCCGTCTGTTCTCTTCATCTCGCTCGTGTTTATAATTAGGGTCTGCAGATCCGGGTCAGCTTATCCGGAACGCAATTTTTGTTTACACTCCCTTCTTCTTCCGCCCTCGCTTATCTCCAATCCAATTCAAACCCAAACCGCTCGTGCTGATCATCAATGAAACGCTTCAAGCTGTACTCATCCCCAACTCATACCACCCATTGCTATACACATTTTAATTATAGCATCCTTTTCAAGCTGAAAGCAGCAGCACCAAGTGGGATATTTAATATCAGCGCTCGTAATTTGATCGGCCATTTTTAAAGCCAATTATTGCCATGCCTTCACACACTTCTCTTTCCTCTCCAGGAATCAAGCTCAATTAATACCTCATTACTCCAAACGAACAATTTTTCCACGAAACCGAAAATATTGACTATTGAGATTTAAATATATAATAAAACTAGAATATCAGATAAAACTCATAATATTATTTTTTTCCAAAGAATGATTTTAAAAAATGTAAGAATTGCCAGAAATAGAAATATTATGTAAATCTTATAATTAAAAAAACGGTTTTAAAATTACTGCTATGACAAGGGATTTAAATTATTGTATCGCACATGAATGAATAAAAAAACAAAACTGTTTTATTCCATTCATTCTCAATTTTTATTTTTGTTGTAATTATTATTTCATTGTTTTGCGAAAATTGCGACACACAAACATGTGCGAGAAACGTGGGAGCAGTTTCTGAACACAATCAAAGTCGAATAACAAATTTTCAATTGCCGCTTGTGGCAGTTTTTTTTTTGCATTGTTAACCCGCGCGATAAAAATACCGTTTCAAAATTCATTACGAACCAGCTATTTCCACTGAAAATCACGTGTATTCGCAACGCGGTTATGTTCCTGTACATTTTTTTTATGCAACGGGCGCGAAAAATGCCATTTCAATATGGTTTTATATTTTTTTCATCGTGTCGAGGCCATAATTGCGAACACCATTTCAATGGAAATTTGTACAAATTCATGCCGTGTAAATTAAATGTTTCATACAACGCTAACCATACAATACACCAGATTTATACAATCTGCTGCGCTACAAATTCCATTTATAGAAGGCAATAGGTTTTGCAACAAATCAAGTCATTTGTTAATTGACTTCCTGAAAACTTACAAATTAAGTTTTTTGTATTTTGTTACTTATACCAATATTGTAACTTATTTTATGAAATTTAGATTATATTGGAATAATAGTTACGAATTTAATTGAAAATCAATAATTACAATTAGTATCTTATTAACGCAAATCAAACTAAAAGTGAATTATATTTCTTAATGAACAAATTTATTTGCCACAATTTGAGAGAAAGTGTAAATTTCTTATTTATCAATGAAAATTGAAACGCTATGAATATTTTACACTTTTTTGTGTATTGGTGTCATCGTGTTTGCAAATTCAAATATATTTCATATGAAAACTGTAACATTGATAGAGTGAGACATTGCGGATTCAAACGATTTATGCGTAGACAGACGCCCAATTCAAATTGACATATTTGGAATTGTATACAAAAATAAAGGAATATAAATGCTTTTACTTTAAATTTTATCTCAATTCTGTTACATAATTAACTTGATATATTTTAATAAAATTTAATAAAAGATTTATATAACAATTTGAAAACAACATAACTATAAATTATTGAAAATTATTCAAAAATTATTGAAATTATTGAAATTTTCTCAATTATTTTTTTTTTCTAAAGTCTTGGGTTTCATATACTTATTAAATATTATTAGTGCCTTGATTTTAATTCTTTAAATTAAATTTTCTTTTGTAATGAAATAGATAGGAAATAAATTGTGTCAGCTAATATTGATTCGAAAGGATACCGTAAATGTTACTACAGATATTTATCTACCAATACGTTCCAATAAATGTCTTCAGAATTTGAAGCTAGTCCCTTACTTTTTTCGTGCCTCTTCAGCGAATTTCGTAAGCCGAAGGCAACCCTTCCTTTTTTTGTCGCACACTTTTACAGTTTATTAAATCATGTTAAATTAACAAAAAAGATACAGAAAAAAGTTATTCCTTTAAAAAATGAATCCTATAATATTAAAATATACCGTAGTAAGTAAATTATCAAAATTTTACTTTTTATTAAACCTTTATTAAATAATTTTGAAAAATAATTAAAATTAATACATCGAATAATTGATTGATTATTGTAAATATTTTTTTATTTTCTATTTTCGCGTTGTTTGAATTATTGAATGGAAAGCGGAATAATTAACAAATCGAATAAAGTTAAATGAATTTGCATTATAAATAATCGATTGGAATTTATTTTGGATAATCGTGACAAAGTCGCAATTGCTGAACGAGAAATTAACTTCTCCAATTATGCGGAATCTCGTGATGCTCTGGGCACGTAATAGATTTTAGTTGGGTCTTAATAAACGCTTGATTATAGCGTCTAAACACGCAGTGGAGACAGTCGAAACTTTAATGGCTCGAGCAATGTACATGAAAGTTATAATATTATGTAGTAGATTGTGAAATATCTAGACGTGCTTCTTGATGCGTGGATTACTTGCAAAATAAACATGGATTTAAAGGATAGCATAACCTCTGATAACGAAGTCTGGAATTTCAAGCCTCCTGTAACATAAAAAAAATCCAATTTTAGGCCAACGCCCAAAAATCATCTTAAAAAAATATTACCAGAAGATTTAAAGAAATTTGAAATTAAAAACTTTTTGCAAGACCTAATCATATTGATCAGTTGAAATTGTTTGTATTTGTTATAATTAATATAATTGTTATTATAGCAACAATACAGTAATCTTAATAATTATGACATTTTCAAGGATCTTATAAATAAAAATAGATGAAATAATAACAATATTATGATGTTGTATTTTTGTTTAGGCCGTAGGGTAAAGGTGTCGTTCCTCTCTAATATCTCATTTTATTTTTCCTCTCCCACAGTGCCCGTAAAAAATACAGCCGCCATTGGCTTCATCAATTTATGCTGCATCCCAAGGGGTGGATCACATTTGCGAAAAAAATATAAATTTATATATTGACTTTATAACCTGCCGAAACTTTGATTTATTGCAAAACGATAATCAGTAATAATATATTACGTCCATTTTTTATATGCACAGTTTGTAGAAAAAAATAAATCAAAAGTATTTTTAATAATAAAGCGACTCATTAAAATCAATTTATATGTGTAAAAAAAAAGAGCGAATAAATTATTTTTATATAAATTCGCCGATTTGCTTTTGCTTTTTATTTAATAAAATAATAATTATATTATAATTTATTGTTTTCAACTATACAAATATTAAATTATATCGGAATAAATATCGCAATTGAACGTAATTACCAATTAATTTTATTTATTTTATAGAAAAACTTTAAATTATTGTCTCGTTTTTTTAAAAATAAATGAATTTTGTTGAAATTTAACGTATTTTTTCTAGTTGTTTAAATTTTCAATATTTTTTTAATTTTATTTTTAGTTTTTGAAATTTACTATATTTTTCTAGATTTTCAACTTTATAGATTTTTTTTAGTTTTTTAAATTTATGGTATTTTTCTAATTTTTTTAATTTACGGTATTTATCCAGTTTTTTAAATTTACAGAAAAAATTCTAATTTGTGAAATAAATTTATTATTATTTAAAACAATATCTTATATTCTTCAGTTTTTTTGTTTAGTACAAGATCGTGTTTTATTTTTAATGGAAAATTTTGTTTGACAGGTGTCACTTTGTGGCATAACGAGGAACTGGCGAATAGGGGCAAAAAGATTATAAACTCTGCTATATCCATAGAAATTTTGAAGTATTACTAGATAAATTGACTTTATGAAAATAGAATCAATGTTTAAATAAGGTGATAGTTATTCAAGTGGTGTTAAAGGTATAAAGGATAAGCAAATTTTGATAATGAGTTTCCACTTATTCCGTTAGCATAGAAAATATGTTTACGATGTTGAGAAGTTCGGCTGGAGGCAAAAAGTTTTGCAAGTTGCTAATCCGTCACGGAGAAAGGCAAATTGCGGATTCGCAACGCCGACGCACTCAAGTTATTAGAGGGTGCAAACAAGGTGGATCCCTTGTATGTGAATGTGAGAGTGCCCTTGCGCATTCGGAAATTAGAAACTGTAACACGAGGGATGGAAACACTTGTTAACTTTAACGTTGTTAACAGTTTCAGAGTTGAGTAAACTCGTGTGTTTGGTTGTGAAATAAGTGGACGGACTTGACACGAGTTTGATTCGTTTCAGAGAAACAACCCCTCTATTTCTCTCAACCATCGAGTTGTTTTATTTTATTTCATTTTGTTTACTTCGTTGTTTGTATTTTCAAGCGCGTGCTGCCTAAAAAAATTGTAAAAACAGAGGGACATCAGAAAACTGGTGGAATTTAATTGATTAATGGTATTTTAATAGCTCGCATTAATCATTTCATTCGAACGGCGTTCCCTCTGGATCAATCATTCCGGCATAAAAATCTGGCGCACTTCGATGTTTATTTAATTCTGAGCCTCGGGACGAATGAAGCGAACGGTGACACATTAAATGCGAAAGGAAAAACTAATCCTGTTCCCAGGAACAATTACGAATTATTTTATGGATTTTCTTTCAGTGAAAAACGTAATAATCACGAATGTGTATATGGAAAAATGGAGCAAACAAAGAGGAAATCCGCAGACTGGAGGAAAGAGACAGCCGTAACGGATATAGTATAAATTTCCACGGTTTTAATCTCGCGTATATAATATTTCAAGTCGGAATGGGGGAAGAAGAAAGATGGGGATGGTATGAAGGAGGAGAGTGCGAGAGCGAGAACATTGGTCCGGCCATCGCGTTTGTCTTTGAAACGGTCTTCCTTTTGAAATTCCACATGAAAACGGCCCCTAGAATACGACATGCACGCCCTAATTATTTTATGAAAGACGTTGATAACGTGAACTTGTGCATCATGTAACGGACATTTTCAGCTTCACCTTTAATGTGACTTCTGAAATGTCATTTCTATAAGAAACATTTATGTAATACCTGCATATATTTTAACATTTTTATTTTTCTCTCATCTTTTTAAATTTAATAACACTCAAATTACTTCAGTTGCAATAACATTCCATATACAACTAGTACATAAACTAATACTTTTTTTCCATTAAATAAAAAATCTTAAATGAATTAAAATGAATGAAAAATCACCATTAAAGTAAATTTTACAAAAAGTAAATGTTGGGCGGATATATCCGCCTTTTGCGTTAAAGCAGCATATTTTATTAATGAAAAATATTTATTAGACAAAATATATAAAAGTCTATTAGTTCCACCCAAATCCATGATGTTTTTTTTTACTAAAAAGATGAAAAGTGTTGTTATAAAGTATAGTTTAAATAATTCTAATAATATTAAATACAAACATTTTATATTATTTAGAAATATTTACATTTTACATACTTTGTATGTATTATGCATGTTCTTTAAAATATTCATACATTCACATTTCTGTATTCATTTGGATGAACGAGATATCGATTTGTTAAATGATTCAGCGTATTCGAGGAAGAAGAGAGAAAAAGAGAAAAAAATGTATTCTCATAGCTTGCATGGATGCGATGTGCTCAATGAAATGTAAGAACATAATAAAAGTGGGGCATGAAGCTTTGGAAAGTTCACTCAGATATATAGAGCGTACATATAGTTATAGTTGTTTATGTTTAGGATGCACCACGCTAAACTATCAGCATTTGAACATTTTATCAATTTATTTATAAGAGCATAAATCTATTTAAAATATTTGTTATTGTATTATATTAATTTTATATAATGACGGCTTCGTCTGAAAAAGACTTGCGCACATCGCTAGGAACAATAAAATGATAACACATAATTTAGATAATATGTAAATCTTGGGCGGATATATCCACCACTCGTCAGGAATAGGATAAAGGGCAACATATTTTTTTCGTGTAATAATATTTATTAGATATAATATAGAAAACCATAAGTTTAAAATTTATATTTTTAAATTTTAATATACGCATATACCAAAATTATTTTACAAATAAATCTTTATTAATTAAATAAAGTGATGAAGGCTTATTGATTACTAATAGTTCTTATTTTGAAGTAACTGATTAGTTAACTGGAAAAAAATAATATACTAACTCCGCGAGTAAATCATTTCCACAGCAAGAAATGTGGACCCACGTGTTGTAAAATAGCCTCGTGACACTATAAGTAAGTTAGTTTCAGAAGTTTAACCTCATCCATCTTCTGGCGCGGATACTTCGCCAACAGATTGCTATTTGTTTCGATAGCTAAATAATAATAATGAGATTGAAAGAAGCAAAAAAAAAATATAGTACAGTTTATACTGAACTTTCTAACACGTTTATTAATATTGCAATAAACTTGAACATTTCTTCTTATATATTTATTTTATTTTTGAATACTTTTGTATATTTTAAAAAAATACTAATTTATTTAAAAAAATATATAACTATTATTTAAGATTAAAAAAATAAACTGCACTTATTAAATATAAATAAAATAATATATATTTCTTTTTTATAACTCTAATATTTTTGACATTGTTTATGTTAAATTAATATTATTAGAAGGAACGCTTTTATAACTTTTCTGATTTCCTTCATGTAATATATAAAGCTTACCCGGTTTCGGGAGAATAATACTTTCAGTAAAATGAGGTCTGAATGTTTGCCGCATACAAATATTGGAATTACTCGCAATCCTAGATTATCCTAGAAACTTTTTAAATTCTTTATAGGAAAAGAAAAATTATGTTTATAACATGCAGTTATGTAAATAAGTATATTATTAATAATAAGAAGAAATATATTATTAATAATAATAAGAAAAAAGTAATAAAAATTGGGAATTAATTGAAAAAATCAGCTGTTTCAATCAATTAACACTTTTGATAGTAAATTTACTATGCGATGAATTGAATAAAAATAAAGGACGAGTATGATTCAAAGCAAATATGAGAATTAGAATTTATTTATGCTACATCGAAGTTCCTGTTGGTTTCTGGAATTACTAAGTGGATTTGTGTTATAACTCATTTCCGGTTCAAATATTTGCGAGCGTTTGTAAAAGGAATAAATTCGAGTCCAACAAGTGTGGTGTGAATTGTGGATGGGGAAGGAAGAGGGCCTTCTGCGGTGATGCGATGATTGATGGGGAGCTTCGTAAATTTGCCTAAATTCATAATAAATTTCCTCGGAATAAAATTCCTGCACCTTCATCCAATATGAGAAAATTGAAACAATAACATCAACAGCACGCATGTATGTTTTCCCCATATATAGGGACAACATTTCACTCCATCCACGTCCTTACTTTTATTTATCTTTGCCATATCTTATTTTATTCACCACTAAACTTTATAGGACTCGCGCCTTCTTATTTATTCAGCATGTTCACTTTTGTCTCTCGCTCTTGATTCTTTAAATTTACGTTGAGAAGAGCTTTTTTTTATTTCAAAACTTCAGAATACAAACTTTATACTTGAGAACATCACAAACCTAACGTAATTATTTTATACTAACGATAAAACTTTCTATTACTTTGATTTATTTAATATTAAGAAAATATTATATAATTCAATGTAGAAATATTTAATTATATTTTTCAATGAAAGAAAATTCGTTTTCTTCCACGAGTGTCATTATTTGAATTGTAAAGTTTGTCTACAAAAAAACAACGGACAATACAAATGAGATACACAAACTTGCTATAGTTAGAAATTTCCAATAAATTAGAGACAATGTTCTTATTTGTTTTTATTTGTTTCAAAATGATTACATAATTTAAATAAACTTTTTTTGCACTAAATTGCACGAATGTATTTTTTATAATGAATATTGCTTGTTGTTATTTACATAATGCAATTATTATAATGAAAGCAATTGCTATAAATATTACAAAATAGAGTATATTCCGCATATTTATGTCGTCCATTTAATTATTAACCCACTCATGAAAGAAATATTTATATATTCGCAGTGCTCATATGAAAATAATTAACATTTACCGTTTTATTCTCAAATGGAAATTATAGTGGATATGCTATTGTTGAATCTGTTCAGTTTTCAATTCAATTTGTTAAAGTTGAAAATTACAATTTGGTACAAATTAAAATTAAATTGTTACGCAATTAAATTTATTGATGAAAATGGTTTAATAATATTAATCTATTATAGAAATACAATAACCAGATTGACAGTTTGAAACCGGATTAATTGAGGACTTTGTATGCATATATTGATTTGTATTGGAAATGGAAGGGATTGAAAAGATTGAATATGTTGTTTCCCGTAAAGCAATTTGAAATATTTCGCGAATTTATGTTGGAAACGGAACGAGCGAAGAGAAGAAGGAAAAAAAAATTTGAATGTACATGCATGCAAAATCAATTTTGCAGATTGAAGCTGAGAGGAAAAACCAAATATAATCAAGACACAAATCAATGGATTCGAACATATTTTATTTAGCACCTGGATCGGCGTTATTTGCACGACGCTTGTTGTTTGCCTCCGGACACCATGGATTTCCACGACTAAAATGTAGGTTTTCCATCAATTCCGTAGTGCATTGCAGTGTTTGATGGAGCAGTCTGCAAGCAGTGCGGAAGTGAGGGAAAGCTACAGCAATCTCTATGGATTATCGATGATAATGTTCGCAGCGGATTATTCGAAAGGATTGAGAAACGCTCAGCGTTGGATGAAAGATATTTGGATTATGTTCGGGAGGAGAGGATAACAAGGATACTTGTTGACACACCACCGACCGACCGAAAATTGATCGCAGCTGCAAATGACTTATTGGTAAATTAATGCAAGTTTTCCTTAATACACACGCACGCACATCTAAACCAATAATTTGTGAGGGTAATTTCCCTTGAAGTTTGCGTGTTACGTGTTAACGTCTGCTTCGATGGCGCTAAACTATACCTGTGTGACGTATTATATGTACTTACTATGTCGCTAGGGAGATTAAGTTACTAATTATCAACGTCTGAATTGCCAAAACTTCTTGCACCTGATGCCTGGCGGTAAATTAGACCCGCGCTGGAAATGCCTCGACGATAAGTTTTCCCTGAGCATAAAAAGAGGAAAACAAGGAGACAGCAACCGCTGGGTAGCATAAAAATAGAAGAAGAAGCGGAAAAAAGTAAATCCCCCAAAGATTGAAAGAGACCTAAACAGCAATAAACAAACGCAAAGGAGCGTTATCGCTCACGGAATAAAGGCAGACTATTCCTCCTTATCCCAACCATTATATCAAGTCCGAAGCTTTATCTGTGTATAAAAAGAGGACACATATATAGCAGAAAGGAAAACCGTTACGCGGAGATTGACCATTTGCGTGTGCAAATTTTAAGGATCCCGTCGAGTTTCACCCTTCATGATGGAGGATTTCAGAATTTTGATAGGCGCCTAGTTTGGACCACTGTAAAATATTTGCATTGTATGGTAATTGACGCCTTCTAAATTATATAGCAAAATATATTATATATAAAGTGTACTTAATTAATTACAATTAACTATAATACTTTTCATAAAATAAGTTTAATCTATTATGTATGTAAACAAATTTAGTTTTGTATGTAAACAAATTCAGGAAATCACGTTGATAGCTATGTGTGAAATTAGTTGCTGAGATTGGACCATAACAAAATTTACTTAATTTTTCTTCCAATTTTCCTTATTATTTTTTTAAATTAATAATTGTTAACATTCTCAAAATTCACTAACCTTCCCCTATATACTATATATATATTACCCTGCGGATGTATACTACTAAGACTGCGTTCCAACTAATTTCGCAAACTTTAACGGATTGCCGCAAACTCGCAACTGAATTACCAAGTTCAAACTTCAAACGATCGCAAATAGGGAAAGTAACAAACTCGACATGCGAATCAATCAAAAACGGATGCCGTTAAAAAGGAATTAAATTTTGCGCAGGTCACGTTTATATGATGGGGATGACTTCGCGGCACGAACTTTGCAAAACTTGCTAGACCAATTATATATAAGTTTTGGACTGCTTTATTTATTATGGCATTTGGTTGTTATTTCTTTATGAAATATACGCGAAACATCTCACGTATATAATTTGCTGTTTTACAATCTTTTTATTTACTTTTCAAATGAATTTTGGCAATTGATTTTTTCCCCGAATTTTCATCACCAGGCAAACCCATTGTGCCTTCATCGACTTTATTTAATTTGTAAATAAGAAAAAAAGTAAATCAATATTACATTAGTTGGCAAACATCTGCACAAATTGTATTTTTACCAATTCAAATATGTACAATGTTATTAATGAGATTTAATCACATTCCAATTCATGTGTTTCAATGTAATTAAATATCGAAGTACGAATGTTACAGTATTTTCTACAGTAACATTCCAATAGTTTACAAAATAATATAAACATTTTATTTAATAAATAAACTTAATTATATTTCAAACTTATTTTATTTCATAAAATGTTTCCAATAAATTCTTTAAAAGTTCAAAAATCAAAAAATGTCATCAAAGCTTTAAAAAAGATATCTTTTTCGGTGGGAAATAAAAAAATTATATAATAGATATTTCAAATTAATAAAATATTAATAAAATATTGAACTAAATGTTCAAGAAAAAAATGTATTTTTTTATGCAGGATTACATTTCCTCCATGTTTTACTTAAGAAAATTGACTAGTATTTTTTTCTTGTTATGAAAACCGTCGGATTGTATACAATTTTTGCGATATGCTAGTGGAAGGATTTGCAAGACTAAAAGCCTCCATTTTGCATGTACCTTTGAAATATTACATGGGATAAGGGGCGGCTTTCTAGGACATGAATAGATATCGTTTTTGTTTATTCGAATCTCCATTTCGAGTATTATCCGCGTTTTCGTGTTGTGTGTGTGTGTGTGTGTGTGTGTGCAAAATGATGTAGAGGCAATACGCGGTGAGGTTCTTGGCAGTGTTTCCGTTTTGGAAATAAATTTCCGTCGATCCATCAAAGTGGCTTTATTGATATCTGCGAATTGTTAGGAAGTGAAACTATGCGGCGCGCGCGAGGGTTTTTGGGGGGCGTTGGGTATTACCTAATGATCCGCGACACCTAATCACATCAAAATTTCATTACTGGGACAGTATCGAATCCGAGCGAGAGGTAGGAAGAGGAAGAAGTAGGTCTCTGTGATAAGTTTCGCGAACATCCCTCATCGATTTTGCACGCATCCATAAACCCCAGCCACAATTACACAATGCCGTCCTCCCCTGACGAGGGGGAAACGAAGAGAGAGAGCAAATAATGGAAATTGCGTGCGTGAGACAGAGATATAGCAAAAAAAAAAAGATGGAACGGCGGGAGCAATTTTTATTTGGGGACTCGCGTATCCAATATTCAGGAGGGCTATAATTCCTGCTTAGTCAACATCATCATCCATTCTTTGCCACACGTCGAGAATATTTCTCTCACTCTCAACCCCTCCCAGTCGCATTTTTTTTTGTTTCCCCCCGCACGTTATTTATGCAACATCGGAAAATATCCGTTGCGTTTGTTCTTCCTCCCCGGTTTTCTCGTTATGCCGGAACGCGCTCGTAAAGCTGAATGGTCCACTCGTCCTCTTTGCAGGATGATAAGGGAGCACACCCCGCGGATAAGTTTTATAGGCGAGTGAAGGAGAGCAATAGTTTACGATTAATTTATTTGTTAATTTCGGTGGGGATGTGATAAACCTTTTGGTTGAACGAGGACCGCAGCTGATACAAGTGATATACGACCGAAAACAACAAGTCTAAAGGATGTCTTTGCTAATACAGAAGTCTACGAAGCGAATCCTTTTATTCCTGCGGAATATTTAAATGTTTTGTTGGTATTTATGTTGGGCGTAGCGTACGATAATGTCTTCAACAAATCAAATTTTCATGTATTCCGCTGGATTTGCTTAATATGTTGGGCTTTACATAATAGGTATATTTCTCGTTACTGTTTTTGACGAAACGACAGTTGATGGATGAAGGTTCCCTGTGGGGGAGAAGGACTAGAGCCACTCCACTTCCTTTCTTCATGTTTGCAGCAATTTGTGCACTGGTTACACGGAAAACACGATTTCTCTTCGAAACCGGACATTCTACTTAAGTTAATAACGTTACTACATCAACGACGTTACACTCATATATTTTTTTTAGTATACAAAATATGGCTTTAATAACTAACATCAAACATAATGTTATTTTTTTTTGCGTAATAACACCATCTAAATTTCATAAAATATTTAAATCAGTTATAAAAAATAATTTAAAATTACAATTTGTAATTAACTTATTATTGCGATAACATTTTTAGTTAACTAATTATAAAGTGTTGACAATAATCGTATTGGTTAATGCTGGACAGATAAATTTGATGCAGCACAAAGTCAAAGTAAATAGGTCAACTATTTGTCGGTTTTGTAATTTTGTAGTTAAATATTGACAACATTATTATGCAAAATGTCAAGAGTAATTAAGCTTTACTAGAGTAAACTGATAAAATTTATTTACATCCTCATGAACGTTATAATTCAATTATTTTGTCTGTATCAACAATTTCCAGTTCAAGTTCAAATTTCATCTGATTATATTTTTACGTAACCAAAACTTATTTCAAAATAATTGATTATAATTTAAATTTCCTGAAATACTCTTATTTATACATTTACAATAAATCTTGTATTCAGCAGATTTTAGAAATAGGATAAATTTTTAAGTTTCAGTTTCATAATCTTTAGAAAATGAGTTTATGATAAATGTTATAATGATTTATTTCTGATACGTGTTGTAATTATAAATAGTATCATAGAGGTTGGAAGGTTTCAGAAAGGAATTAAGATTTTTCATTAGGGAGTTGATAGGTAGGAAGATTAAAATGTTTGGCGAGAGGAGAAGAGCGCCGATGGAAAAGAAGATAATTTGGTATTGATAGAAACGTCAATAGAAATTAGTGCTTGAGTATGATTTATGAAATTGGCAATAAGCTGGTTGGAAATGAGTTTTAGTGGATCCGCTCGTTTCGTCCGTGCCGAAGATATTTCTCAATTCCTCTCTAACTCGCAGTTAATTACAGACGAATCCCGTTACGTTTTCCCTTTTGATCTTCTCGACTTTTTATCCTCCATTCTTTCGCATTACGAACAATCGACGTTCACCGTTCAAAGTGAATTAAGATGACGTAATTTTCCTTGTTCAATCATTTATTTTTACTTCTCTGTATGGTTTCTCATTGAAATTTGTGTTGTTTGTACCCGGCGCATCCACATCAAAAACCTATCCGTCCTCGGCAGCCCAACGATATAATAATAAGGGAGCGCAAGTTTTCGCAGGTGTTTTAGTTTTCCCCAGTACGTGTTTTCGCTTTAGCTAGATAATTCGGAAATAATGCGAAACAAAGGAGACGGAGAATCTTTAGTGAAGGAGCGAGTAATAAGTGCGAGAGTTTCGCAAAGTTGGAACACGGGGACAAAGAACGCGTGGAAATAGAACAATGAAGCTACTAAACAAAGTAAACCGCTCTCACCCAGATCCACTCACACACTTTTACATAGACGTATACATACACATATACTGTCTAATAATAAGAGCGTCAATAAGACAATCCGAATAAACCTAGTTATTGCAGACATCACAACTATAATCCTTTTCTTCAATATTTACAAAAACAAACTTTCATATACAGTAAATAAACATCAAAAATATCGGAATGAAATCTATAATAAAAATATGTTTACCGTGTTTTCGCATTAGCATGCACATCAAAATTATGATACAATTATTTTTATGTAACATCTTTTAATTGATATCCTAATGTAGTTTAGTAATTATTATTATTACCCATAGTTTTAATTGTGATTTTCAATTGACATTAAGAAATCTGCTAGTAATTTCAATCGAATTCATTCATGCTTTCCTTAATGCTGTGTAAGCACACAGCAACTAGTGTCTAATTTAATGGTCCTTTCAATGAATTTAGTTTGAGTTACAACGTTGTTAGCCTATATAACAGCAATGTTCAATCATCAGATTTAGACGTATTTTTGGTAGATTACAATCGTTATTTCAGCTAAGAATACAGAAATTTATTGAAACAAAAATTCAAAACAATTATTTTATTGGAAATAATTAATGAAATTACAATTATTTAACTTAAGGTTAAACAAATATAACTTAATAAAAAATTTGAAATAGAATTTTTATATTTTAATAATCATTTTCAGAATAAAATTTTAATGTAAAATATGCAAGAAAAATGTAAAAAAAGATTAATTGAAACATCAAAGCTACTTTATTTACTTTTTCTAATTAATGCATATCACTTTCATTAGTAAACGCTTTAATTATAATTATTAAAGAAAATATCGCCGTAAAATAAATAGTTATTTCTTGAAGATTATTCTATAAACAATATATTTAAACTATTTTAATAAATTCGGCTTATATAAAAACACGAAAAAAAAATTATTAATTAGATTTTAGCATACAGAATATTTATTAAGTCAACTTTATAATAGTATGTTTGACATGATATAAAGAAATTTAAACTTTAACATAAAATCAGTTTAAATTGAATGGATTTAAAAAGATAATTAGGTTCGACTATATTTTTAAAACTTTTATAAACATTACTTTGAGATTGAGGTAAATTTAGCGGTTATTATATTAATTGTACGCATTTTCAATGTTAGTTTTCAGAATAAAATTCAAATGTAAAAATGGAGAAAAGATTCAGGAAAAAATTACTAAAAGATTCCAGTAAATTATTGTTACATGTTCGTGGGTTGAATAAAGAAAGTTTCTGTAAAAGTTTCTATGAATGGCATCTCGGAATTGCTAGTATTTCTTGGGAAGGGTTTTTTAATGCTTTTTATGTTTGGTTTGCAGCAGCTGTACGGCTTTGTCCCTTTGGTAAACAGGAGATTGCGGTGATATGCGTGTACATGCGACTGACATCAGAGGGATGTTTGACTCAATTCAATTACGTCAATGGTACCAGACGGAAGTGAAAGCAAGCAACGTGCATTACCTACTGCATTGTACCGATAAGGCACGCATCCGTATTCGAGTGTCCTCCAGTTAAATATTAACCGACGGTTCGCATATTTCAGCCTAAATGATTTAATCGCGCGGATATCGATATGATTTATATGGTGGATGTACGCGTTTCTGCATCTTTGCGCCCATTAGAAAAAAATGAACTGAGGGTGGTTTTGTGTTGTGTGTGGAATCCTTTCGCATTCAAAGCGCGCGTCGCATTCAGGGACGCAGTTTACATGATAAATCTATAATCTATAATGCTTTCGGGGTGATTTCCTCTTCAGCCAAAAACCATCCCCAATCCACGATATCCCAACTTCTTCGCGTTCTCCCATTGCTTTATTTAATATTCAATTCGGCTGTGTCACTCCCAAGGATTCGCATCTACATTTATTGTCGGTTATGAAGTTCCTTCTGTCCAATAAATTTTTATGTAATTCATGATCGCGACGTTATTTACTGCCGTCCCCGAATATTTTTGCACCGAATCCTCTTCCTTATTTAAATATTCATCGCTCTTAGCCGGATCGAATCGGTTGGTGGCATTTACCGTCGTGGTCCAAACGCACATAACATATTTGGTACACATGTAGGAACAGTCGGATTCCGGATTATTCCAGATTTTCCTTTCGCAGAACGATCCCCTGGAGAAATTCCCCTGCGACGGCGTTCCAGTTATACATACTTACATAGTCGGATAAGTTTTTACATCCCCAAGATTGACTTTAAAACTAAATGCAAACTACCGTGTGCAGGTGACAGAACAGCAAAAGTTTTTCCCTTTTTATTGCGCTAAGAATCTCTTTCCACGCCTTTGAGCGCATGAAAACGCCGTTAAATATTATTTTCTACTTTACTCTGACACAAATATATTCCACACTTTTATTTCCTTTGAATTATTACAATTTTTTAGTTATATTTTGTACTACTGTATTATAGCGCATAGTTTATTTATTTGCATAATATAATTGTTATCTAGCAGAATACGGGCGGTTTGCTTCATCTGCAAATCAATAGCACATGTGGAAGCGAAACCTATAGATATCAGATATCAAGGTAACACTATTAACAAAGGAATGGTTCAGAACAATTATAATAACTGTACTACATCTACTGTATAATTACATTGAAATACCAAAGCATTTATTTCTCTTCTAATTAATGCATATCATGTTCATTATGAATACTCATTTATTGAAGACAATTCTATAAAGCTCACACTTAAACTAGGTATGATTTTTTAAAAATTAAATTGATATAAATTATATCATGATAAAATAAAGAAAAAAAATCGATTAATTTACTTGGGACTTAAAAATTTAGAAATTAAAAGCTTATTTTAGGAATGGAAAATTTATGCTTTTATTACTCAATGTGATATACTCTTAAATATATTAAATATTTATCATTAATATAAATATAAGGATACAAATAAATTTATAATAGTTATATAAAAATATGTATTTATTACAATCATAATTAGCAATTAGATTTTTTTTATGGTTCACCCATAGGATTTGTAAAGTTAGAAATTTATTTAAGGTGGAAGATAATGATTTTTTTTGAAGTTTTAGAAAACTCTGTAATGAAGACAATGATAATGAGGACGAAATTCGAAAAATGTTAACTTTCTTAAATGACATTTTTAATGAAAATCATCCTCATTTAGAAATAAATATTATTGTTTCACTTTCAGGTTGACTTGAATTTTTCTTAATCGAGGTTTGATTACAATTGTTACTTAATAAGTAAAAGTGATATTTAAGTAAATAAAAAGTTCATTACTTATCAAATTTAGGGTATAAATATTTTAAATCTAATAACTTTATGTAATGTTAGTATAAGTATAATAAAGAATAAATAAATCTAAAGCTGCTTTCACTAAATGCAAAAATTAAAAAAAAAGTATGTTTGCGTGTTTCTGGGCTCTAAGTGCGAGCTTCCTAATATTATGTAATAACTATAAAGTTTCGCATTACTCAGGCGTCGTACAGTAAATTCGTTTTTCCTTTAATCAGACTAAACGGTCCGTGCAATTTTGTAAGATCCTGGCAAGGAGGTAGGAAAGGCAGGATTAATACACCTGCGGGTTTTTACCTCTCGCGCAAGTATTTCTAAACTGCGACTAAAAAAATAATAACAATGATAACAAAACGAAGTTAGCTTTCATTTAAATAATAATAACAGAAAATTTACATTAATTTCACGAACCGTCGTGTAATTTATTCGCTCCCTTATTTTTTTTTTTTAGTATACTTACTAATTGGAAAAATACAACAGCGTTTTTTAAACGCAACCAAAAAAAATAAATATATATTTGAATTTGCAAGATTCGGCATTAAACAAATTACATATAATTAAATGAAAATATTTACTGGAAACATGGAATCCATTAAAATTTGTTTGAATAATTTCGACCGTTGCTGATTGATTCGCCTCGAAATTGTATAAATTATATGCAATTACCATTTTTTTTTATGATTGCTATTAAATTGAAATATTTTAAATAAATAATGTGATTTTATAAAATTATTGATATTTACATCTAAATATTGTACAATAAATAAAACTCGAATTAAAAATATTCAAAGGTTTCAATCGAAATACATATTGAATAGATTGAAAATAAATTTATTATGACATAGAAAAAAAAAGTTCAAATACCAAAATTCAGTTTTTGTATTTATTACCAATTATTATAAAAGGACTACAAATCAGTGATTTCCAAAGTGTGCTACCCGAAAAAGATTGGGAACCTCTGGTCTAGACGATACATTACATATATTAAATAACATGTTGTTTTCTATTAGGCTTAAATCTATTTATTTTATTGGGTGGGTACACGTTATACACAATACGCGTTGTATATAAAATAATTTATTTAATAAAAAATGTAATGTATGTAGAATAAACGATACTTTTTGTTAGAAGCAAAATAATGTGTGCGGTGCGCGACATTTGGATGTAATTTTCCTCAGTTATTTTATGGCAGATATCTTTTGAAGGCAATGTAATTCATTCCTCGTCGTTTCAGAAGCGACATTTACTTTTTGATGTCTAGACACGCGAAACGGGGTTGCAAAGAGGGTCGGGCTGAGTGGTAAGAGATGAGTAAGAGGAGGAGGAGGAGGAAGAGAAATAAGAAACAACACGTTTAACCTCGACCAAAGTGGAAAATTCCCGTGGGGATTATGTTTAATTAGTAGAAAGATTTTCTTTACGCTCTGTTTTTCTTTTTGCTCTCGGTTAAAAATAAATCTGTATGCGGTTGGCTATAAGGTGTGTACGTGTGTATTTTCCTGCGTTCTTTCTTTCTGCGCGGTTTGGAAAAATTGCGATGGGTGGGGTGTAAGAGAATATGAAAAATGTTTTAATTAAATTCAGGGAATTTTTATGTTGCGCCCCCCTTAAAAACCGGTGTTATTACAAGTGCCGTAAGTAGGGAAGCCGTTCCCGGAGTCCGATCATTTATTTTTGTGTGTTTCGTAATGAACAGGATGGAAACTTCATTAAAACGTGAAATTATTCAATTGCAATTTAGTTTTACGTCTAATTGCGGCAGCCGAATGTGACCGCTTTTGTAATTCTAATTGCCAACAATAACTCATGCAATAAATCAGGAGACTGCTTTGGTTTGTATGGAGTTATGGTTACTTTTGGTGGGGGCTGGATTAATGGGCTCGGGCCCCTTTTGTTGCCTATCTTATTAAGCGGGGACATTTCAGGCAAAAACAGGAATCGCGAGTTGTATTTCGCGAATTTAATGCATTTGATTAAAGCAAGATGTATACAGTTTGAAGAGAGTGGATTTAGGCAATAATACATTTATTCTATGATAGCAAGTTAAGCAACGTGTGTCGTTGCTAGTATTTTAACAATAATAATAATTCTCAAATACAAACAAATTTCATCGTTAAGCGAAACTTAATTTTCGGAGATAAAATCAACTTTTGATGATAGTTTATACATTTCTTAATGACTTTTTTCAATTTTTTCAAACTTCGTTATATTGAAACTTCATTATAAGAGTTAAAGTTAAACAAATGGTTTTTGTTAACAAATAATGTTCAATAATTTAAATGGTTTTAACGAAGAAAAAAATATTTTGAAAGTAAATTATTTCGCGTCAATTTTTTAGCGAACCGATTAAATACACATCTATTTATAATGTGAATATTTGAAAAAAAAATATTGTTTCAAAGTTCAATAAAAATGGAAAGTTAAAAACGAGTAATCTTGAAATGTATTCGCGAATTTAATGCATCTACTCGAAGCAGCCGGAAAACCATCTGAAGAGAGTGAATGTAAAAGCTCAAACAGCAACAGCGAAGTATTTCTTTCTGCCCCGAAGATAAAACAACATTCTTGTTTTCGTTTTATTTATTTTTTTTATGCGAGTTCGTGTGTGTATGCGTATTTACGATTTTTTTTTTGAGAGGGAAAAAAAGCTTATTGATCCGTCGGGGGAGAATTATAACTGCGGATGCATAAAATTTATGAATGAGGAAATCCACATGAAATACAGAGAGCAACGCGTTGGCGAAGATAAACCTCCGCAACGACAACAACAACAGAAAAAAAAACTAATAGGAAATAAAAAAAAACATGATAAATATCGCTCGTACTCCTCGCAGGGGGTCGAAACAAAGTTGACTTTCGAGAAATAATTAAGCCAATTAGTAGAATGAATTTCGTAAAAGAAAGAAGCTATTATTCAGTCGACTGTCAAAGTTAAATTGCCTGTGTGTGAGTTTGGGCTCTTAATTTTTTTTTTCTTCCTTCTGTTTTAGGGTTTTGGAGAATTAGTTGTGTGGGGTATTAAGAAAACGCGATGTATTTGGAAGGGTAGGAAGTCGTGAAGCGCGCACCGGGGGTTGGTTTTTGGTGGCTTGCGTACGGTTCCACCATATCGGCGGAGCTTGTAATTTATAGCCGATGTGAAACATTTATAAATGCACAGAGCTGCCAGCCTCGCAAATTTATCTCCTACCACTTCAAATACAAATATTTACAACTTGGCTTTACGTTTTCGGCATTCTTCACATTTCAATCTCTGCTCTGAATTCACCGCAGATTTTCATTACTAATATAAATATTTCAAATTCAATACTTATTTTTATTCTATAGTACAGATAATCAGTTTTCATACATAAAAGAGATTTAACTTTATTTTTATTTTGTTCAATTAAAATATAGTTAGTTTGACTTTTGGGAATAAATGTAAAATAATGTTTTAAGAAAATGTGGATAAATTTAAAATAAATAAAGATGTAAATATTATTAACTATAGTATATTACAATAATATGACAATAAATTTAAATACTTTAATTATTGTAATGAAACTGTATATCAATAATAAGTAAGGAATTGTTATTATAAATTTTATTTTTACTTGAAATTATGCAGAAAGTTTAATATTCTCATCATTTATCTTCATTTTATTTTACATTACAAGTTATCAAGATGAACGTAACTAGCGTTATAAACTTTGTTTCATGTATTCTAGTTTCATATCTAATTTCTTATATTTTCAACGTAATTTAATTTTTTTTATATTAAATAAATTATAATTATATAATATTTGTGAATTTAATTTTTAGTTCTTTATTTAAAAAAAATATTTATACAATATTTTAGATGAATCTAATTGACTTTAAATTTCACGGAATATAATCTGATAACAATCATTAATTATACAAATTTATAAAATAATTTGAAGGCCTTTAAAGAAATTTCTTCTAAAACGTTATCTTTTCAGTTAGAAGCAACATATTATTTTGTATTAAAAATTTATTACATAATATTAGCTAATATAAGATATTAAACGTTTAATATGATTACTAAAATTACCGGAAAATTTTGGCTTTTACTTACTAAAATTACCGGAAAATTTTTAGTAAATTGGCTTTTACTTAAAATATTTACCTTTTACCTAAGGTTTTTTTCAATCAAAAAAAAATTATTAGAAATTAATACAAATATCTAATTATTGTTTTATGCATTGTTTATTAGTATAAGAAAACAATATAGAACAATTATTGTTTTTTGTAAATTCATGAAATTGCAATTATTTACTATTAATAAAACAACATTTACACAATAAAGTTCAATAACGTACATTTTGCATATGTGGACATTTCAATTAATAAAAATGTTTTTTTTTATTATTATTAAATTTATTGGTCAAATTGAATCCAAGTGATTTTAGTGGAATATTTAATGAACAGAATAAACACATGTAAATCGCAAAACGAACATCGAATTCTAATGGATAACAATTTAAAAAAATAGTCATTTTATTTTGTTTCATTTACACATGGAACTAATTAAATAGTGAACGTGCATTTGGCATTTTAATTTCGGCAATAAAAACTTCGATAAATGTGGGAAAACGTTTCAATTTAAAATGTAATTTATACTGTATCAAATAAAAGTTTATTACCGTTGAAACAAATATCTTACAATTTCTTCATTTTCGAAGTTTCTATTATTACTAAGGTTTTCAAATTTTGAATTAAAAAATCATAAATTTTAGCATTCAATAAATTTCAAACATCTCTATCATTGATTTTTTAAAATCTATTGATTTTCACTTTTAATTTATTGAATGTTCTTTTCTTGTTGTATTATAAATTCTGGTCATGTTATGATATTTTTTGTAAATGCAGAGGAATTATAGTAATAATTATTATTAGACTTACAAATAAATTCGGTGTTATTGCGTTCTTAATTTACGTGAACGCTTGCAATAATTTTCGTGGAGGATTTTCCAAATGGAAATGAGTAAATATATATGTATTTTGTGTAGAAATGGGATACGGGAAAAGGGATAATGCGGACGATAAATAAAATTGGGGCAAAATTCCCGGTTTTGTGTGGATATTAAAAGTGGCCGCTCGGTCGGCAGTTAATGCACACTTTCTATGCGCCTGCAAGCGTTATGTATGCGTTACAAAACTGTCCCATAACAAAAAAAAAATGGTCGCACGTTCCGCTTTCCGAAATGATATAAGATTTCCACGTGCACATTAAAATGTATCATTTGCAAAATTGAATTCACAGTATTAAATGAGCGTCGCCCATACGAAGTAGGGACGTCGCGACGCTCATCATCCGTCTTACTTATAAATGCCATTGTAATCAAATTACCTACACCCATTTCGTCACCCACCAAATTGAATAAGATTGGGACGTGTCCCATTTTTCCTTTATCGCACTTTTTATGGATAAACATCAGGACGCACACCCCCTTCAATAAAACACGCACGACGCAACGGGCCGAAGGAGAGAAATGCGAACAATATGTTTATTCGTTCACAGGAGGGGAAAATGCAATTTTCTTTCGGGATGTAGCAAATTGCATAAATTAATGGGAAGAGCGATTCACCAAAGACATGTAAATTCCAGTTTTTTTCTCTATCTCCTCGAAGCGACAATTGCGGCCGCTCGAAGAGTAAAAAAATATATATAAGGAAGAAAAAGAACACGGAATAAGTTGCTTCAATAGGGAAACTTTCTGAATTTTAAACCGATGTTCGCAGGGGAAACATTAAAGCTTATCGTCCAAAAATTTACATCAATAATACATCTCGATTTTTTTTTATCTTTCACATACCAAAAATAAAATCACTGATTTTTAAATACACGAGAATTGTTGAATAATATTCATAAATACATATTTTGTTATTAAGTTAAGAGATGACAACAAAAACTAAATATGGCTGTACACAAAATTTTTATATATTTTTTTTAAAACTTATTATCCCACAAGGACGAGCCTGAATGGCCGCATTATAACAGCATAAAATCTCCTAACTTTCTATGTTATTCGTCCTGCGGGAATTGAACTCGGGTTCGTTCTTCATTCCGCTGCAGATGGAGATCTAATTCACTTAATTATTAAGTACATTTAGTAGGTGAATATATTTCCGAAGATTGTTGGGCGACGAGCGCACAACGAATGCAAAGTTTAATTTTAAGTTTATCTTCGGCGTAAATTCTTTACTGCTATCTTTTTAAATTGGACCGTAACCGTACGTTGTATGCATTCCAACACATTTTATTGCTTGTAAAAACTTAAACTATTAAATTATCCTAGATTTTAGCTTTTTAGAAGCAAATTTTACGAAGAATAAATTTCTAATGGATTGAGAATCAAAAGAAACATTATTAAGATATACTTTGAGTTAATATAAAATTCAGAAAAATGTTTTATAATATAAACTTAAAGAATTAAATTAATTCCTGCTAGAATGAAAATTAGAAATTCGTGTAAATCGAAATCGTAGATTTTTGAACCTTCATAAATCGAAAACAAACTAAAATGTTATTTATTTAAAATACAAATATTATATCCCTTTAAATCGGCTTTTTATTATTTTTTAAATTATTATAGAATATAAAATTCTATTTATTAGAATGCAAATTTCAATCTCCTTCATTCTCATTCAAGTATTGTTTTCATTTACTCGCATTGTTTTTTTTTTGTATAATACTCGTCCCACATTAATCCTCGACAATCTCAAGCTCAATGCATCCGTCTCTTCCCCATTGTCACAAATCTCGCACGCACGGCTTTCCACATTCATCCAATCACGACCACCGCCAGCTTTCTCTTCACATCCCGAACAAAGTCAGGCTATAAACCACAGTTCTCCCTGATGGATTATTTACTCAGTCAATTAATAATGCTGCTGTTGCAAAAGCAATTTTCGTCTATCGTGTTTTTTAGGTATATATTGTGAAATATTAATAATAATAATAATTTATTTTTTTACTCTTCTTGAATAAAACTAATAATATTTAAAAAAGAAATAAATCTCATACAATTTAAACAATATTTATGAATGAAAACATGTTTTTTACATTTTTTTTTTTAGTTATTGTCAATTTACGAGAGAAAATAGAGGCAGAACAATTTTATTCGCAGTAAAATGACAGAGTGATTGATGTGAAAATAAATTTGTATACATAAATCTCTAATAAAAATCATAAACTATGTTACAAATACTAGTATAAAATAATAACTATAATTTTAGTTTTGCAAATGATATTCATAATTTAGTTATTTTATTATATTCTGGAAAATAAAGATAAATTCTTTTAAAAAAATGTTTTTAGTTATTGAATGAAAAAATGAATTGGTAAGGGTAGAAGATTATGTGAAGAAAGTTATGCAAAATGAGATTTTCTGGTTGAATAGATGTCATATATAAATATCGATGTAATAAGAGGCGGATAGTACTAAATCACAAAAAAAAAACGAAAATTTTTAACGTTCAATAAATTCCCTCATATGAGAAATTCCCAGGACGCGTCGTCCCCGATATTTATTACATTTATAAATTGCCGCAGCCCTTTCCACTTAGAAATAATAAATTGCGGCAGGAAAATTAATTCCACTTAGCAAGGACAAACAAGGACTCGCATCAATTAGTCGACTTTTCAGCAAAACATAATTATTTAACAGCAACACGAAAAGCTGAAAGTGAAAAATGAAACAACAATGACAAGGTTCGTCCTATCTCATCCCTTTGAAGTTGTCAATTTTAATTTGACGTTGATCAGATTAAGCTGCGTTACGTTTCAATTCCGACATCCACAGGATTGTGATTGCGGAAATGGAATTAATGCCGGGAGACTTTTTGCGTATGTTTTATTCGTAAAATAATGGGAGGAAGTCAAACAATACAGGATAAAAATATGTTCGAAGGGAGACGTCGGTCTCGGCAAATGGGAGGTGATTACACTCAGAACAAACATGTTGCAAGCATTTATCTGAAGCGGTGCACATTTTCAACTGACGCCTGTATTCATTTTCGCCACTTCAACAAAAGCAAATGCGGTAATTCCAAGATAAAAAATGTGCGCGAATTTGTGCCGTGAACGCAGAAATCCAGGTGCAATTAAAATAATCACCGGAAACTTTCGGGTTAAATTAATAAACACTCGCATCCACCACCCGTGAAGTGTAAAAAAAATGAAAATAAAAGAAGAAACCAAACAACAACTTTATTTTCTTAATTAATGCAAACAGCGAATCCGTTTTAAGAATTCATCTGGCTGCGGCGATATTTCATGTAGCAAACAAAGCCGTATATCATAAAGTTTTTGGCTCCAATTAGTCAAAATTCTCCATAATTAAATAAACCCACGGCAAATTAATTTATTACGCCTGCTAAGTTTTGCGTGCGATCAATTAAAAAACTTCGAAGTCGACTCAGATGGAACACAATTTCATACTTTATTAAATGTTTCTTCTTGTTTGTTTGTTTTTTTGTTTGTTTCGACTATCTCATTCGGATGCTGAGATTTGTGCGAAGTGTTGCTGGCACGATCCACCCCACCACCCCTTTTGCCATCCTTCCAACCCCAATCGGTGTACCCCAAATTTATCAGCGAACTTGGCGATGCGTCAGAACCAACGTAACCGTGAATTGCATCCGCCGAAACGCAGATGCTGTTGAAGTGTTCGGAACTATCTCTGTTTATCTAAATTCCCTCTACCCGAAACAAATCCTAAATCATGACATGCTTTAATTATCTTAACAGCAAAATCCCACACTATTAACTTCCAGCTATTTCAATTATGCCGCTGAAATGCGTTTTCATTCGCTCGAATGAAAAGTGAACAACATTGCTTTGTTTCGTCGACAACTCTCGGGTTAATTATTTGCTTACGTTGCAATATATAACTCCACCTTATGAAATACGCCATCTAATAATATCAAATACAACTACAACTCACATCTTATTACATACATCATTTTTCGTATTAAATATAATTTTATGAAAACAACATGAACATTTATAAATCGACTATTTCATAATCCTATGAGTAAATCGGTTTATATTATTAACTGACAGAGCTAAAACCACAACAAAGCATAGGATTATTAATCCCAATCCATAGTTTATATTATTATAAAGCTTCGCAACCGATTAATCCATTTTACATCTAGAAATTAAATTGTTTTTATTATTTATTTTTTGTATTACTCATATATCCAATTAAGAAGTTGCCCAATTTTTCTTATAGAAGTTAAGTTAATCAAATTGATCTCATTTAAAAATGCTTTTTGTATATAATTACGAGTTTTGTAAAAATTATAATTGTAATTTTGCATTAAATAAATTCAATGTTTTAAAAAAAATAAAAGATATAAAAAAGAAAATATCTGTTTCATTTTGATTCATAAATAATTCATAATATTTACATGGGACAGTAATAATAGAGCCTTTTATGTTGCCTTGCTATCTTTCTTATGAAAGGAAAATGAAATGTATTCATAGTTTTTTCTATGCTACTTACACTTTTTTTTAAATGAAAAACAAAATAACTTTCTTGAAATAATACTAATAATTATAGAAATTAACCATTTCTTCAATTTAATTTATTATGTGACTCTATATTTTATTTATTTATATGTTTATTATTTTTGAAATTTTGTTGTTTATTTTTTGCATATTTTAAATGAATATTGGATAATTTTATGTAATAGATTTGTGGTATATTTTTTTTTTATTTACGTAATAAATTTATGAATGAATTAAATTCTATTCATCTGAATAGATTTATGTAAAATGTTTAATACAAAATGTTCAAATATATTTTACCCTTGAACGTTCGGAAGCTCGAGTGAATGGTTTTAGGGCCTTCAATCAATGTCACAGAAAGAAAAGCCAGTTAGAAAATGGCCGGAAATGTAAGTGGAGTGAGTCTTGCGGATGAATAATGAAGTGATGCGGGATCGATTTATAATGCTTCGTACCTTCTTTTATGACCATCACATTGATATACATGTAGCATAAATTTATAAATGTGTAAACGTGCATAAAGTCTCTAATGGCGATACGCAATATTGCGGAGCCAATAGTGCAGCAAATTCCATTTTAATTAAAATGCCGCTTTAATGAACTATAAACATCGAATTCAATTACGCAAATTGTTATAATTAATACGGCGGTTAATTAATTGATTAACGCGTATCCACTGGATGAATTATTATTATTATTTTTTTAATTCTTTATTTATTCTCCGCATCGTTTCTATTTTTAATTGTCGTTTCCGGTTTCTTCGATTCGCCCGTCGGGGATGCAGGCTAGGAACATTGCGTTGGGCCCATGCCAAGTTTTCGTTTACCGATTTTGGCTTCGACTTTCACCGTGGCAAAAATATTTCAGAACATTGTTGTGCCGATGGATGAATCCTTTGGCCGCGGGCCCAGAGATCCGTGGGAGGCGGCGGCGGCAGTAAAAACTATTGATTTCTAATTAAATCGCAAAAGTGCTCTTCTGCATGAATGTGATATGATGCGTTATTACAGAATGAGAGAGAATATGAAGGAAAAATTCAATCCGCGTCGGCAAATTTGCGCAATGTGTAGGAGTGGTAGTAGCTGCGACCCGTATCCCTTTGACAGTTATCCGTTACAAATTTAATAGAAATCGTACGAAGGAAAGGCTAAAGAGAGAAAAAATAAAGACGGAAAAGGGAGCCGTGTATACGCTACACATGCGTTACACGACGCGATATCGGATTACGAAAAGGTGGTGTTTGCTTCTCGCGTATCGAATTTTCAACGGGTCTTAAAAACAGCGAACTTCTGATGGAGGAAGGAAGGAAGGAAATATGGGCGAATCTGAAGGTTCGATTTCAACCCCCCCCCCCCAAACCAGTTTTCGAGCAGCCGCGACTAACCCCCTTTATATTGGATTTTCCGTATACTAATTGGATTTTATTGGTTTTAGGTGCCGGTGAGGAATATCCAGAACCTCTTCCTTGTGTCGTTTATGTGCACGGGGAGAGTTACGAATGGAATTCAGGAAACCCTTACGACGGCACCGTTCTGGCATCCGCCGGCAAAGTCATCGTAGTTACCATTAATTTTAGACTTGGCATATTAGGTAATTAGACTGTACAACTAAATTTTACTTAATTCCGATATAATTAACACATCATTTACCTTCATTTAAATTTACGTCCGAACTATAATTGAACCAGCGCAAAACCGCATCCAAATCTATAGAATAATTAAAGGATTATTCCCTTTTGTGCACCAATGAATAGGATTCCAATATATACACATTCACATATTCAGAAATAAATTTAGAAAAAAAATATAGTAAAAGCGACCGGATTTTAATCCATAATCAAAGCAATTAATTCAATGCGAGTTTAGTCAGAGAGAATTTCATTTATTTATCAATATTCAACATTTTTAATAATTTGTTTAAACAAAATTGTAAATAGTAAATTA
The DNA here is from genome assembly GCA_963457615.1 of Nicrophorus investigator. Lineage (NCBI taxonomy): Eukaryota > Metazoa > Arthropoda > Insecta > Coleoptera > Silphidae > Nicrophorus > Nicrophorus investigator. The sequence goes on from OY735140.1 coordinate 2,940,851, forward strand.
TCAGTATTTTATCACAATTATTTACAAAATCTTAATTAAATTAAAAATTTTCATAAAAAAATGAGTTTCAATTTCTGTGAATGTAAGAAAATTATAATTTATATATTTTGATTTTTATATTTTCAAAATTTAGATTTTTCCTAAAAATATTAGAACAATTGTTTTGGGGATTTATGCAAGATATATATTATATTTTAAGTTAAAAAATTAAAAAAAATTACCTAGATTATTTTTTTTTATTATTTAATTCAATTTAACAAAGTTTTATCTATATTATATAATTACTTTACATGTTAGGACAATGAACTGAAATGGCATTGAAATAATAACACGAACACACATTATTTTCTTTGATCCTCTTTCCACTTGCTAATCCCATAACGGCCGATATATATACTTGGATCTCTTTGTTTTGTTTATCCGCGAGGAAAAAAATATCGCGAAAAAATGTATATAAAGAAAAACTTTTCGCCTCATAAATAGGAGCAGCTTCTTCTGAAAACTTTCCACGCCATCGAACTCACGTCTTAGATATTCTTCGCGGTTCGGCTTAAAGCAAATCTCCGCAGTTTTCGTTTCCACAACTATGTCTACTAAAGAAAAAACTTAATATACGAAAAGATCAGCTTACTTTATAAAAAATTGAGCTTAAATTTTGAATATTTTATTAATATACATATATTAGCAGGATATGTTAATTAGATAAATATTTACATAAATATTTTATTTATTTTTATACTTATACTATACATGAAATTTTTTATTATATTTTTTTTAATTTTATTATGATGCTTAAGTATATGTAACTTATATATACTTAAAAGTATATACGTATAGTTAAGTGAGTATTAATGAATGGTTGAAGGAGGATGAGTTTTCGCAGAATTTTTAGATTTAAAACTGCAGTGTGTTCTACAGCGCTACAAGGGGTGGTAGATTTAATTAAAGTATTAAAGTTGCGCTCTCTCGCTCGTTATTTTTTACGGCGAATGCACACAACGGCGCGAATATAAAAAGCCACAACATTCATAGTTAATATAACACGAACCTTAAATAGTTGTAGAAGCTCAAAATTGCACTCAACCTCGATGGTTCAGGGGCGGGCGATGGTTATGCCCGGGAGTTATACTCCTAATTAGCGGGGCTTTCATTTCTAGCGCACTTATTTTATTTTACACCCTTAATTTTTGCATCAGGATTGGGTATTCCTGCGTTTTGAAACTTTCCTTAATCCTGCAGTCTCTTCATGTCTGATTAAGAGCCCCGAAACAGTTCCCACCTGCTGAAATAATCTCGTTAGTGTCGCGAAACACCGCCGGCTACGGTCGAGGTTATATCACGAGGTTCAGGCAAAATATTAACATCCATACGGCTGAGCCCTGCTGATATTCCTGCTATATTTAACAGGGGAAATACCAAGCCCCGATTAATATGCTCGGGGTGTAACCTCCCATAATACCGGCTTTAATCATTGCACCGCCAACATCTTGATTTACTGTTTCATACTCGATTACCAAATCTGCTCGACCTTAGTCTAATTCAATTAAATCTTACCTAAAATCTTATTCTCAATTGATTATTAATTAATTTATTCGATTAACACAATTATTAAGGAAAATATACAAAAGTTGAGTAATAATTGACGATTGAGCGTCATTTAAAATGATTACAATAATAAATTCTACTATTGTCTTTTACTATTTGATAAAATTGTTTCTAGAGATCAAACAGTCCTTGCCATTAAGAATACTGTTGCCTGCTTAATGCTTCATAAATTTATTTTACGATCGTTTCAAATAAAACAATACAGTCACCCTAAATAAAATGAAAGTTAAATGTAATTGCTCACTAAGTATATTAACCGCTCGGAATTTTTTATTTCGTTTTCGCTAGAAAAAATATAAAAATTCCCGGCTATATTCCAACTGAATCAAAGATCCTTTTGAAATTAATGAATTTTGTTTCCTTAATACAAAATTTTATCTAAAAAAAACATGAATTATAGCGAAATCAATTATAAATTTTTTCATTTTTTTTTATAATACACAAAAAGTTATATGAATTAATTAAAAATGAAGAAATAAGTTTAAAGTAAACGTGTACAAGATGGTGCAGTTTTTTTTATGAATGTGACCATCGAAGTGCAATTGAGGTTTTGCTCAGCTACTTGAAGTGAAATCGATCCGGGTTTTGCATTGTTGAAAGACCAGTCAACCATAATTCGAAATAGGATGACATTTTAATTTGCAAAGTTGACAGATCTTTTTATGCTTATTCAACGCTCTTCAAAAGAGATGTCTCAGTTACGACTTTTTTTCTATCACTTGAGCAAAATATAAGTTAAATTGCCTTTTGGATAAATGCGATCACCATTATTAAATAGAAATACAAAGTTTATATTTAACTATGCATATGAGCGGCGGATTTATCCGCCCTATCATTTAGATAGGAATTTTGGTGCAACAGTCTTTTTCGGCGCTGTCAAATGTCATTGAACTGGGAGTAAAATAAGTTGTGAGTTATGAATCTTTGTTTTTGTTTATTTACAACTTTATCAAAATACTATTTGTGGGGAAAATGAAATTACTAATACGAAACCTTTAAATTAGTCAATAATAAAGAGGAAATCTTTCAATTACAGTTTATTCGTAAAGTTTTTTTCTCTTTCCGGACTTTCCTGCAGTATCTCATAATATCTTCTATGTCGGTGGCAACCTTCGAAGTTTCTATTATGGGGTCATCCCTTTCAACAATTTATTTCATTGCCTTCCAATATATAAAGAAAACACCCGGGAGCTTTATTTTCAAAGCCTTGCTTTGGTGTTGGATTCGTGTCCAATAAGTTCAAGCTATATATATTTACTTTCACACACACAATCTTTAATAAGAGCTTAACTATAAAATAAAATTAAACAAGATTTTTTTGAAAACGATTGATTTTCAATATAAACATAAACATATTTTACTTATTTTACATGCAGACATAAAATAATGGGATAAAAGTTGAATATGAATGAATTTGTTGTTGTAAAAGATGGAAGATGTATGAATTGTATAATGCAGTCAACAGATCAAGACGTAAGGCCACGCGAAATTCTACGAAACGTAGAAAAGTTCTGTTAGCCATTTCAGCGAAGAACTCGAGCATAAGGGGAGATATTTTATCTCCAAACAAATATTGAACGGTTTACCTTACCACCACTTGCATTCAAATCCTTTAAAAAGGAAATAATAAAAAAAAACAGCGAACAGGAAAATCGTTCACAAATAAACCTCTCGTTCCACTCACACACATATTTTTTTTACTATAAAGGGGATGATCAATCAATAACGAAATCCTAATGGATCTTGGTAATCTTTTCTGATCAAACATCAACGTTGACATGTTTTTCTCGGAGATTTAAATGTATTTCAATTAAATTATCCTAGCGAAACTTTATACTAAATTCGTTCAAATTAACTCCCCAACTTAGAGACTTAATAATCTATAAGTCTCCATCAGTGGTCGGCTTTTTTGATGATGACATTGCTGTCAGCTATATATTGTTGTCAATAATATTATTTAATTGCAATTTGATTGCGTTCTACATAATAATAAATTTGGTGTATTTCAGTTTAATTAGACAATGAATTCGTGCTGGTATCAAATGGGAAATTGGCAAAATGATCAGCTCGTTAGGTATCCAATATTACCCCGTCGAGTTATCTTCGTTTCCGGCTCAAATAACACGCAGCGATCTCTCCGGAGCCTCGCAAACAAGACATTCTAAAAATTGCCTCGGAAAACAACTCACTCGACGTTGCCATAACCACCCTTAATCTAATTATAATCTGCAAATATTTCCCCGGAAGCATTTCAGATTTTGACCTCGGGCGCGATTGTCCAGCAATAAGTTTATAATTTTTGATTTATGAAGCAAAGCATAAATCCTAAACTCTTTAATCGTTGCTTTGCATTGTAGTTTGTTAATCTGGTAATATGGGAATCTATAATTCAAGTGATTGGATTGGTCTTTGTTTGGGAGGATCCTATATAAAGGATCATTCGGATTTGGTTACAATGTAGGACAGCATCGATCCACTATAGTTATTAGTCGCGTGTGTACTTAATAAGCTACAGTATTGAACATCCAGCATTAATAAATTAATATTAAAGCTTACATTTTGTAATATAAATCTACTTTGATTATTGTCATTTAATTGCACATTATTTATTAAAAGTACATATTTATCATTTATAAACTGTCTAATACTTAAGATAGGTTAATACTCTTAAGATGAGTTCATGAACTTTAGACCACTGAATATAGTTTTGACAACTATAATTCTGTGAATCGAACATCTGATGAATGGTAGTTTCTGAAACGATTGAATTAATACCTTTTCGTATTATAGTAATAATCAAACTTTTCAAATAGTTTTTTTGATTAATTTTATGTATTTTTTTTTTAGAAATTTATACTTATAAATATTAGAAGCAGTTGTTATAAATGTATTCTATTGGCGCCAAATAAATATCTTTGTAAGCACTTACAGCCCCTAACATACCATTCACTTTTGCCTGCGGTGCCATAAATCTGCCTTAATTCACACAAATGTGCTCCACACTACTCTCGACACTTGACACATCTTGACCTTAATAGCGGTAAAGCAACCCACGTAAGGATTCCTCTACAACGCACGGAGAATATTGCAGCTACAAATAATGGAATACTTAATGTCTTTGATTTATATCGCAAGATATTATATTGTTAAATGGTCTCACTTGAATCACATTAATTTAACTAGAAATAATTACATCAAATATACAAGTTTCACGGTAGTCAAACTTTCTTAAATACAGTACGAAAACGGAATTGTTTTGGAAAACGAAAAAATTTTCATAATAAGATTATAATTAAGTAATATTTAACATTTTTCGTTAAATTTGTTAAATTGATAAATTTATTTGTAAAAATTCAAAAGATTTTTTATATTACTTTAAGAATACATAATTAATTCATTATGTAATTATGGAATCCAAAATTACTGAAATTTACTTTACAAAAAATATTTTAGGTGAAAATCAGTTAAAGTTAAATTATAGGTTTTGTTTTTAGTGAAAATTAAAACATTAACGAATGTTTTAGGTATTGTTTTGAATACGTAATTTTAATATTGAAATCAATAACACTTTTTCTAGCTTTTTTTTTAAGAAATTATCGGTATTTATTGTAAAAATTTAGTGATAATTTCGGTAATTATATTAACCGGTTAACCGTTTACGAATAATGGAAACTCTAGACGTCATTTTCTTAGACACTAAACAAATCGAGCTCAAAGAAGATGTTACAAATGATATAATATTAACAGGAAATTTGAATTACTTTCTACTTTGTGAATATATTGATTTTCCAAATTTATTTTCTGGGAAAGTTGCAGATATGATCTATTATTAAATTTATTAAACCTAATACTGAAAATAAATTATTATCTACAATAATGAAAGAAAACACTTAATTTTATATACCGTATTTTTCATACTATAAGACGCACTTTTTAACATAAAAAAAGTATACACAAATTTTGGGTACTTCTTAAGGTCTTCAATTTGAGGTACGTCTTATAGTCCAAAAAATATGGTGAAGCTGGTATGACGCAAGTTATCTCAAGACAAGCCGGGGATTTACCGATTTACCTACACTCTTTGTCTATGGTCGTCGATAGTTAGTATTAGGCTTAGGCTGTAATCGTGTGCGCTTTTGTACGATTCGTTTGAATTATCGTATTTTCAGACTATAAGACACAGATTATTACATAGAAAAATGGACTCAAATTTTGGGTGCGTCTTATGGTCCGAAGGTAAGAATAAAATATTTTTTTCAATAAATTGTCTCTAAAAATAGGTAAATCTATTAATTGCAGTGTAGTTTTATAAATGAGTATTCATAAGGACGTGTAGTAATTACACTTTGCAATTATATAAAAGTAAAAATTAAATTATTTGCTTGCGTTGTTTGTGCGCTCCAACGAGGTAGGAAAGCTATTAAATCACTTTACGCCGTTCCAGTGCGATAGGTTCCAGGATAGAAACAAACAAAAAAAAATGAATAAAAAAATGCTCGCATTCAGGCATCCACCCTCTCGCTGCCTACAAATATTTCATTTCGTTTTTCCCTATAACATTTCCACGAAATTTATTCCGCTAATGCGGTGCGAGAATTAAACACGAAATAACCGCGGAATGTGCAAAACCAAACACGCAAACCGACCACGCGGAAGCGCACACACACATATGAACATATACATTTGCACACGTCTTTAATAGAACAAAACTTTATTCTGCAGTTATAAAAATATCCGCATATTCCTGACCGAATGTAATTAATTTCCACAGCTTCACATTAAATTAAGTGCGCTTTTTAACTTCCCTACATTCTGGCAGTCACATAAAGGCTCGAACTTTGCCTCTTCATACAGTCTCATTACCTTTTGTTTTAGATTTTTTTTTCTAATTAAATGAAGCCTAAAAGTCGCTTAATGAATCAATGTTCCGGCACCCCCTTTGTTTCAGCATTAATTTTCTTTTCAAATTAGACATGAAATTATGTACGGAACGAATACAGCCCCGGTTTCAGTTCTTCTCCAAATGCAAATCGTAAAGTGAATGTTAATCAAGGTTTAATAGCGGCAAAAGAAGAAGAAGAAAAAAGAGAGAAGGATGATGAGAAAGGATTGCATAAAACGAGGATAAAACAGTGGGAGTGTATTAAATTTGAAATCGCTTGATAAACCGATTACGGCTCAACTCTTATTGATTTTCCAACAAAAAATGGAGCCCGAATTGAGGTGTTCGAGTCCTTTTTTTTTTGGTTCTCATCTATATTGTTTCGCTCAATTTACATTATCGAACCGAATCAATTCGTGATTGCGATCCGTTTAATTTATTCTCCCTTTCTTCGGCGGAGATGGGGAAAACGAATTCAGTTTAAATGGAAAATTCGCAAAGCTATACAAAACGCATTTTTTTTAGAGTGGCGTAGCTATTACTTGAATTCGGTCAATTGGAATGATCCATTGTGTACTGAAAAACACATTAATGCATTTACTGACAAAAAAAAAGTTTGACATAAATCTTCAAGTTACATTAATTTGGAAGCAATAGGATAAGCTAAGTTTAGTTAGTTGATTTAAACAAAGTGCATAAGGTCAATGTTGCAATGAGATTATATTAATGATTATAGCTTAGGTAATATTCAATTTCCGTTTAAAAATTAGGTTGATTATATAATTAATAAGTTGTTGTCTAAACGATAATGTTAACGTAATGATGACATTACGTCAACGTTACGATGACATAAGGTCAATGTCAATATTAAGTCAGGTAAACGAGACTTCGATCAACGTCACGATAACTTTAAGTTTGTTAAAAAATAATATTCAATTTCTAAATAAAAAATGAAATAGTTTAAATTATTAATAATTTGTTATCTCAATGGTAACGCCAAGTTAACATTGAGTCAACGCTATGATGACATTACGTCAATGACACGATTATATAAAGTTAATGTCAAAATATTGTCAAAATAATTTAATGTCAAAATATAAGTCAATGTCAAAATAAACGTCATTATTAAGTTTCTTCGTTTAAGTTGAAGAAATTAGGTAAGTTGCAGATATTAATGTTTAATCCGTTGGAATTTTCGGTAATGTAAAAATGCAATAACGTATTTGTGAAATACCAGTTGTTGAATGGTTCAAAAACGCATTAGAGCCAAACTCAAAGTTGCACGCCTTTCTACCAATGCGAAGTTTGCAATGCATGTGAAATTCTAGGGCCGTTGGAATTTATCGACAGACGTCTTTGCAAATATGAAACTCTCCAAGATTCCTACTCAATTTTCCCTGAAACTGAAATATTGCAAAGTGCGACGCGGAAATTGAATGTAAGTTGTTTAGAATGCGTAAAGCCCCTATGGATGTTCGCACAAACACACACAAAAAGTCCTCAACTTAACATATTTTGGTTATCACGTACTTTTAACAAGTTCAGATAGGTTGAAAAGTATACACAAATCTTGCTACTTCTTTGAATAAAAAAAATATTATTTTATCATCAAGTTAGAACTAAAGTTAAGAATATTCCTATTACAAACTAAGTTGAATAAAATATATTTGAAAAGGAAACGTTTAAAACTCGTTACAAACTTTATAGAAAATTGTATTAATATATTTAAAGGCATAATTTATAATCGATAGATATGAATATGAAGCTTCCCTTTAAGTTATGTAACACTATTGACCCATATGAAAATCGTGCTCGTTATATTAATTGTATCCTGTGGAAATTTGAAGGAAAACTGATAAATTGTGTTTAGCGCTGCTGTGGTTTCGAGTTTCTCTCCGCTTTTAACACTAAATTTATACGCTTGAAATATAAAACGCCTTTCAGTCTACACACATAATTCATGAAACTTGAATATTGAACTATTTAATATTATCTTATAGTTACATTAATACAATTAGACTAATTCTAAACAATAAAAAATATATTAAAGTTAGTAATTTTTGAATAAAGATTTTATTTCAGTTTTACTTCAACATCTGAAAAACACACATTAAATTAATGTTTTTCGGATCTCACAAATATTAATTTTTACAAGATATATCTATATATAAAATTATAGATGTTATTATAAAAATAAATTCGTACAAAGAACTAGGAGATTTAAGTAAGGTAATCTAAGGTAATATTGGCATAATTCTCATATATTCTGCATGAAAATTGAAAAAACTACATTATTATGCATATTGGATCATTCAACGACGCAATCAAAGCTAAATGTCTTATTTGGCAAAGAAAACAGTTCAATTCGACGACAATTGTAATGGAAAAATTGCAAAGTTTAAAGTAACTGCCTTGCATTTTTATCTATGAAATGAAATGTTTCAACAAGAAAACTTATCAATAACTGTGACTTAGGTTAAAATTGATATTTTTAGAGTTTTGTTTCAATAAAAGTTTAAACAGTTATCACAAAAAATAAGATAAAACTAAATTTGTATTTATAATAAAATGCATAACAAAATTAGTTATACCATAACTTAAATTTATAGGATAGGTTTTATTTTATAAACTATGCTGTGTTTTTAATAAAATGTTAGTTTTCTAAGTAAAATAACTTACGAAACTCATATTTTTTTTTTTATAAACTTCGTAGTATTCTTTTATGTTAGTGCGATCGTTGTTTCTAGACTATAATAATGTGTATAATTAGTACATGAGGGAACTAAAGTTCCTTTTCATGAAATTGCTGTTAGAAAAGTTGGTCCGAACTAAAAAAAGGAAGTAGAATCGGGCGTCCTTGCAAGCCGGGCTTGGCTTGGCTTGGCTGAACAACAAGGAAACTGCATAATAGTGAACAGGAGAGGAGCTGGACGAAATCAATATTTATCCGTGCGGAATGATTCGCTCAAAGGAAATACAAATGACGAACGAAAATTGATTCAATAAATGTAGTAAAAGACGTTCGGATAATGGACAAAAGCGAGTTCGTGAAAGAAAGGCGTTCGGCCCTTATGCCATCTCGGTCCGAAAACACACAAAAAATATATAGAAGGAGAAGAAGAAAAAAAAACGTTGATCGAGTCCGAAATGATATAGCTTATATCCACGAACAGGTATTTCATTTTACAATAATAGGAAGCAATATTTTATTAACCAGTTCATTGCGTTCTGAAAAATATTGAAAATTATAATAATTTAATCGCCAGTAATGCAAATATAAAACAAACCATAAAAGTTAAACACCGAAAAGAAATAAATAAAAAATTATAATAAAATGTAAATTAAATTAAAGAAATAACATAAATAGATAGATAAAAATAAAGTAACAATAATCAAACTTAAAATATTTGTCTCGTTTTTGTATTTTATATAAAAATAAAATATGGTATTAAATAAATTATTTTTTAAGCTATACTTTAAAACTATAAAACGCACACAAAATTTTAGATACACAGATAGACCTTAAACACACACCTTAATTCTAAGTCTATAAGTCTAACAATGATTTAGAACGTTTGTTATAATATTATACAGAATTTTATTTATGAATGTGAGAAAAAGAACTGTCGGACGTGAGAGAAACGTTTGAAAATTTGAAGGTGGGAAGTGTTTGTAGGTGATTAACGAGGGGGTAGTTTCGCTTACAATGGAGCGACTGCTGTCTACTCCCGTTGGCCGGTTAGTTATTTCGCTTTGTGCGGGTGTAAATTCTGCACAATGGCTTTTATAAATGTAGTCCCGCTCCCTAAACTCGTTATAATCAACAAATGTAATTAAATTAATTACCAACATACGGGATACTAGTTTAATTAAACTCTTTTATTTTGTATTTTTATTCTCGGGACGCGTTTTTGCATTCGGCAGGAATGCATCGCGCCACTCCTTACCTAATCTCGGTCCATCGTTTACGAAAAGGATGATGATGATAATAAAGGCGTTTGCGAATTCATAATAAAGCGCGGAAATAATTCCGCGCAAACGTCCCTTTGTTTCCACGCGAAACTTACATGGGATTCCCTTCATATAATTTTGCCTGTTGTTTTCCATTTTGTCTCATTACGTTACAGCTGTATTCGTGTTACTCGGAAGAACTAATTTCGCCGTTCCCTGAAATTAATTCCTAAAGCTTCCCTTTGTACTAATTGTAATAAATTATATTTATTAAAAATAAACATCAAATACACAGCATATTTCATTACACGCGTTATTTATTCAATTCTATATATAGAATACAAAAACAATAAAAGTATACATTTTCTAAATTATTTTATTTAATTTAAATTTTTTCTACAATTTAATGTAAATAATCTCATGTTATATACAAAATTAGCAGAAAATTAGGACCAAATTTTAAAAAAAATTATAGATTTTATAATTGTAATTATAAAAAAGTAATTTTGCTTAAAATACATTATATTTTGTAGTGATGATTGTAAAACGTGTCGAAATGAATTATTTGTTAAGAAAAAAAGGGGTGAAAGCGATTAAATCTTAAGACAGGGATTTCGTGTTTTCCGCGCAATTGGACTAATCATCTGGGATGGAGCAACCTGTGCAGTAACAATGATGTTAATGTGCAGTGCGTGTTTATTTAATCGCAGTCCCGATTATTGTCCCGTCCCAAATAATAACGTGTTCCTTCGGGAACGGTCTGCGATGCGGGAGGAGCGGGACGGCGGCTAAACAATGGCCGCCCCAGACGGAGATAAATTACGCGACGTCGGTGAATATGCGAAAACATAATCTCGCCGACAATATTTTGGGGGACCCGAAGATTCCAATGTAATAACCATACGCCGGGACATTTATCAACTGGAATAATAAATTGTGGTACATCTTGTCACGCTTTTCATTATGCTTCACATAACGCAATTTCTATGGGTTTGCAATTAAATGTGTCCTAAGATACAGAGCGAGGGTTTTACAAACTAAATTCATATAGTTATCAAATAATGTAAATACATTTTTTTTATTACAATTTATAATTTATAAAACATATTTTGTTAAAAATAACTTGCTTTTGCGTACATCTAATCCACTATATCCCGATTGTTATATTACTGGTACAAGATAGGTTAAAAAATTTCACTATTTCAAAAGAATTTAAAGAAGTTATAAGTTATTTAATATCACCTACAAGCGTGGCTCGCGGGGCCTTCAAATCTTAATATCTAAACTGACTATTAAAATAACATCCTTTTATCGACATCATCTACTTTCCACGTAAGGGCTTTATGAATTTATTCATTTAAATTGGCAAAAATTAGAAGTTGTTTTTTCAAATATTTGTTGATGTTGTTAGAAATATTATATTTAATACAGTTATTATTATTCAGATCAATTTTTGGAAATGTTAAATATTAAATAGAAATAAAATATTAAACATTTAAAGTAAAGTAAGGTAAATTTGGGTTTATCGAAATGTCAACAGCAGATATTTTTGTGCGCAAATTGATTTTTATGTATATAATCCGAGTAGAGTTTATAATGTATAATACTTCTTGAAATAAATTGCACTTTTCATAGGTCCTCGTAAACTCAGATTCGATTCAAAGTAAAACCTTGTTTGGGATTTTACGTTCGTCGAGGAATTGGAACCTGCGATGGCTGTTCGGTACGAGTCAGCTGGAATTCCTTCGAGTGTTTCCTAACTGTGCGCATTTCCACTCGCCTCCGCCATTATTTTCAGAAAACTCTGAAAGCCGTGGGACATTTTAATTAAAATATGAATGCTTTTATCGCGGCTCCTATAACGAGTTACAACTAATTCAGCGATCTGGAACGTGCAGTGTTCCACTTTCGGTAGAATGAAAAGCGTTCAAAGGAACGATTGATTGGCTATATCTGGATATTTATTTCCTTTTGGGTCGGCCAGACGGTGCAGCTTTCGGATCGTGCATAAAATATAAAGCCGTTGTGACTTTAAAAGGAACCTCTGTGTTACATAAACCGTCTGCCGTGGTCGTGCGCCCACGCAAGATCCACTTTCAGGAAGCTCAAAGAAGATTGAAAACATTAATAAATTGCACCGACGGCCAACTTATTCACCGAATCGCCTTTCCACATAATCTACTCCAGGCTACGAGTTACGTGACGTCTCTAAATTAAATTCATATTTCATATCCGTTTGCCCCCATCCACGATTTTTATCATCCCCTACCAAGTTGTTTTACAACCGACATATTAAATCTCCGCGCATCAAAACCCTGCACATTTTCATATTACTTCCTGAAATTTTCAAACGTTATTTGAAAACACAAATTTATAACTTTTACGATTTATTTACAATTATCTTAATTATTCAACTAATTTTGTTATTATTTAAAAACATTAAATAAAAAATTTACTTAGAATTAAATCCTATAATTAAGTAATTGATTTTTTCAAATATTACAAACGAATTAATGCTGCATCCATTAAAATAGTTATATATTTTGAAATCTCCTGAAAATAAAAGAAAAGAAATAAACAATAATTTTCTCTAGTTTCATTTCGAGCAGTATTTACAGGTGTACGTCTTTTCAGCCCTAATGTGAATTTATCATCTGGTTTTAGGGACTGCGCCTGATATATCATCCCTCTTTATAGCAAACGTGACGGGAATTCTCTTGAATTCTCTACGCACCCGCATTATTCCTTCATACCTATTATTAAGGGATGGGAAGAAAATGGAGAAAATAATAATATCTCAAAACTGAATAAAAATATATTATTCTTTTATAAATATTAATAGTTGCATTAAATTGGAAAATCAGAACAATTAAATAATTGTTTAATGCAATTAGTATTAATTTAAAATATACTTTCATAATATATAAGTTTTAAAAATAATCCATTTTAAAATTATGCACTAATGATGATGAATGCAGGCTTTAACTTCTCGTTGAAAATATAAATAAATGGAAGATGTTACGATTTCAGGCAATAAAATATGTAACGTTTGCAATGAAGTGTGTCCAGAGAAAAAGTTTTCAAAGGAATCGATGCAGAATTTATGTCGAGAAAAGATGCAGAACGTCTTGTCGGCTGTGCAGAATACTGAATGGCAATGGTGAAGTAGCGTATCCTGAAACGAATTTAATTTTGTAGCGAAGCACCTCGGCGTCATTAGCGTAAAGTAAATATTTATTTTCTTTGGCAGGTTTTCCATTTCGGACGTGTATTGAAAGATGCTGCGCCAGTTAAAAAGCTATAGCATCCGCATAAAGGCGAAGTAATGGTTTCTTTTCTACTTCTAAGATTGGAAGTTTTGTTTTAAGCATTCAAAGGTTTTCAATATTTTCCCTTCATCGCGGTTTTGTTTTCTTTTTATTCTCGCGTACTTCTTCTTCCAGAAAGTTTAGCTCGGTTGTTGTTGTTCTTGTATGTCCATATTTACAGCCCCTTTTTATGTGTGTGGGGAAAATGGAATTTTTAATTACTTTTTGCGCCGCGTATTTATAAAACGTTGCTTGAAACAAGATGGATGATATTATGTTTGCGGTTTGAAGAAAAAAAGTAATGCGCGAACTGTTTGCATTTTTTTTTGTGAACCACTCTAACGGGGCAATATAAAGTTTTAAATTTGCACGATGTTTGCTGCACAAACTCATCGCGACCAACCCTATTTATGTTTGTGTTTTCGTTTGCGTCCTTGCTGTTTTATTTATTATTATTTATGAACAGATGATACCTATTTAAGGCATGTACTTTGTTGAAGGGATTTTATATTAATAGTGCGTTTTGTTCGCAGGTTTTCTCAAAACGGGGACTAAGGGCAGCGCCCAGGGGAACTTCGGGCTAATGGACTTGGTGGCAGGTTTGCACTGGCTCAGGGAAAACCTTCCGGCTTTCGGCGGAGACCCCGAGAGAGTGACCTTAATGGGTCACGGCACTGGGGCCGCCCTCGTCAACTTCATAGCCGTATCACCTGTTGCCAAAGGTAACAAAAACTAATCATATTAATTTTGAAAGTTTGTCATGTTCCTTGATTGTGCCGCTCCGAAAGTTTTGTTTTTTTTTTCTCCTCCGTCAGACTAACACGCGGAACGAGTCAACCAAGACGGTTCGCTTACTACCAAAATCGATATACACCCTTACACGTCTCTAAGACGGTCAGCCAGCAAACCGAGCGTTAATTAAATCCACAAAATGACTGGAGCTTCGCCTCGATCGATACATATTGGTTGTAGATGTAATTCCAAAACGAGAATATAATGGCACCCGTAATTGAAAACTAATTAAACGATATGCATCTTTGTTTCCGCTCTAAATTACTATAGAATATAAACTCATATAGTATGATTAATAAATATGAGTTAAGTATAACAACTATTATGTACCCATTACAGAAAATTGTGTTCAAACACAGCTGTAATAATTTATTACAACTACTAATATTACTAATCCAGTTTGAAAAGTTCAAATTAAACTAAATTTTCATTAAAAAAAGTATAAACAAATTATTTAAAATTAGTACAAAAAATAATTATTTTTCTCTTTTTGTAATCATGAGATAATTAAAGTTTTACGTTTTAATCTAGTTAGAGTTTTGTATACTGGGCATAATTTAAAAAAAATATAAATTCTGTTGTTGATTTCATAAAGGTTTGAATAATTTTTGCAAAAACTTTCAACCAATTATTTTTTTTCTACCATTTTCGATTTTTTCCAAAAAAAGTTTTGGTTGTTTGAAATAATATCATTTCATGCTTTAAATACAAGTTTTTATCTTTTGTGGCATCTTATCTAATCGCCAGTTATAATATAGACTTACATTTTTATCAAAATGATAAATAAATTGTATTTTGGATCTCTACGATATTTTAACAATTTTTGTATATTAAATTCATGTAAAATAAATATGAAAAAATATTGTTATTATAATAGACTATAAAAACATGAAAATGTATGTGTTTTTATTTCCAAACTTTGGCAACATGTAGAATTAAATTATTTCAATTTTTGGATTATATAATAATTTTCAAACTAATTAATAATAGGTTGATTTAAATACAGATTAATTTCTATTTGAGGTGAAGAAAAGAAATTGTATGGAGGATTTACAATTAAGCTCGATTTGAAGTGCTTGGATCGAAATCGCAAATGAGGATTTAAAACCAATTCATTCTAGAATCTTAATTGAGAACTAATTAAATTCTATGCATTTCCCAGTTCTCTCGGCACTTAAGTGCAGCTCTCCGTTCGTTTCTTAAATATAAATGGGGATAAATCAAATCGGGAGCAATCCTCTTTTCCAATTGCTGAATCAATGATACACACAACGCATTCGGATCCAATTTCCTATTCGAACGATGGATGGGGTGTGTGTATGTGCGAGAAAGGGAGGAAAAAAAACGAGGAAGGAAAAAATAAATGAATGCAAAATCCATTATTTACTTCCCCTTTTCTTCTTATTTCATCGAAAGAAACCGGAACGTAAAAGGCCTCCGAGAAACACGAATTTATGAAATCTATTCAACATCTTCGCCGAAAAAGCGAGAAGAAGAAAAAATATATACACTTATAAGGGATGGCGGGGCGTTAACAGTAAAAACGTCTGTCAGTTTTAGTTGTTCTAGAAAGGGGGAAAACTCGACGTAAAACTTTTAATTGGTTCCTGGGATGTTTGCGGATGCAGATTAGACCCTGTGATCCGCGTGTACCGAAATCAAAAAGTTCTCTATATACTTTTTTTTTATTCTTTCAGCCTCGGCATAGCTAAAAGGTGACATTTAAACGTTAATAAAACTTTCATTGCCACTTCGGAAGCCGCAAATCAGAATTTGTAAAAAAAAAAATGAAAGGATTTTCTCTGCTTTTGCCGATCCTAATTGGAATCGAAGATCTTTTTTCTCACTCAATTTAATCTGCTTAAATAGAAGTTTATATAGCAATTACTGTTTAAACTTTATTTTTCCTAAAGATGAAATTTCAAATTAATAAAAATCAATCAAAATAATTGTTGCAATATTGAAGGATTAAAATTAATGAGTTTCAAATCATATTGAGTTTTCGCTAACTCATTCAACCAACTTAACTTAGGTCTAAGAAACTGTAAACGATAGAACTAAAAAATGACATTTAAACGTTAATAAAACTTTCTTTCCCACTTTGAAAGCCGAAATTCAGAATTTGTAACAAAAAAGGTAGGATTTTCTCTGCTTTTGCCGATCTTAATTAGAAACGAAGCTCTTTTTTCTCACTCAATTTAATTTTATTTAAGAGAAGTTTATATAGCAATTACTGTTTGAACTTTTTTTTTTCTAAAGATCAAATTTCAAATTAATAATAATCAATCTAAATTGTTGCAATTTTGAAGGATGTTAGTTTCTTATTAAAATTAATCATATTGAGTTTCCGCTGACTCATTCATCCAACTTAACTTAGCTCTAAGAAACTGTGAATGATACAATACAAAATATGTATATTATATCACATTTAATCATTTAACAATTAGATTTTGGTGAGATAAAATTGCAAAGGAAACATTGGTCATTGGATTTTCTGTTTATTTCAAAAAAAAATCTGAATAAAATAATTGTTTTCCGAATGAATTTAATTGTCAAATAATTCCGAAAAATCACTTTCATTTTAATATCCACTTATTAATGTCTTTCATAATCTGGTTAAAAATATTGGGCTAAATATAAATAATAGCGATTATAAACATAATTTTTACTTATAAAAGTGGATAAATTCAAATTGGTATAAGATACTTATATTTCAATAAATTTCACCTTCACTTCAGTAATCTTTCGAAATGTGTCTCATGTTATTTCACTTGTGAACGGAAGTATGCTTTATCAACACAATACCAATATTACCACTGGCAGTGATGGATGAGACTGAATGATGAACTTTCCCAACACAACTAACAATTTCTTTTAGTAAAAGTTTTTAATAACAAATGTAATAGAAAAACTAAATATATAATATTTATAAAGTATTGAGATTGTTGTAGTTATGAATGTTATTGAATTTACAATAAAAACCCTCTATATAATATAATTGCTTAATAACATTTTTTTTTTCTGATGCAATTTGTGAATACAGCTTGAAAGTAAAGGATTTCCATTAATCCATTCAACACTTTCTTCGGCGCGCCGGGTTTAATCTTTGATGTGAATTTTAAAAAGGGAGAAATTATTGCGAGCCGTCAATCGCAGCAGCAGCATCGATTCGCGGAACGACGGAGTCGCGCTCTGCCTACCGTTTTTCTCACTCACTCACTCGCATTCTGTGTATGCGCCCTTTCCTATTTTTTTTTTCCTCCCCCATCATTCTTTTCATTTTCTTTGTCCCCCACTCCGCACCGCTCCACCCTATTAATTCCGGCACCCACGCGCATTTTTGCAGGGCGTCGATCTTGGACGGCCTCCAAACCTGAACGCAGCTTCGCCAACAGTGAAATAAAAAGAAAACAGTAATACAAACAGAGTTGGAAAGACTAGATGAAGTGTAAATGAAAAAAATGGGAATAATCGTGGATGTAATAATTCTAATTAATGAGGATTTCATCGTGTTGAACAGGTCCGGTTTAGTGGCGGGAATTTTATATAATCCTGCGGAGTTTAAGCTACTTAAAATGAGTAATAAAATGCACCGGGAGCAAATACATTTTTCTAATAAAATTTTATGGACGAAAATCTATTTTTTTATTTCACTGCGAAATGTGAATAAACTCATAATACTTTTATTTCCACTCGTTTAGATCATAACGAGAATAATCTAGTCGGAATACAATTTATAGCTAGTTTTATTAATTTTTAGAATTAAATATTTCGTTACAAATAAACAAATAATAGAATTATGAAAATCAAAGTTTTTAGTCTTTCGCAGTTTTTTTTTGAAATTTAATAACAATATTTAAGTGTTTATAATGAAATTAATTAATTGAACACGATTAATTAATATTTTTAATTATTTTATAAAGTATTAACAAACTGTAATGTTAAAATTAAATTATTAAGATACACTATGAAAGTTTCTTCAATGAAATTTGTTGCCAAATTTATTAAATCTAATAAATAAGATAACCGAAATATATTTGTATTACTTTGTAAACTACTATTGGCTGCTATTCTGAGCACAAAGAAGTTATGTCTTTTCTGAAACTTTATAGTTTTTAATTTATTAAATATCTTTGTTCGACCCAATTTATGATAATCCAATTCGTTGGAAAAGTGGATATGTTTAAATCAAATATAGATGGACTTTCGATGTTGTCCTATTTATCTAGGCTATGTTCACTGTCCGAGCAAATAGACTGACGATGCGTTGAAGGCGAGAGTATCGACCGAAACTTTCGCCCGAAAGTTAAGTGGAACTTCTTGGGGCGGTTAGCGAAAGGAATTTTACACGAAGCTGACCACAGGATGCGTTCCGATTTTCCCGTTCCTTTGTGCTCCGGGTAATCGCAAAGTAATTTTATTTCGTGCTCGGGGAATCTTGAAAGCGGATCCGAAGTGTTAACTGTAAGGAATTTTATTTTCAGTACGGAGTTTCGCGGAAATTAATTTACATTTTAATTGGAATTATGAAAATCAGAGATGCTCTCTCTCTCTCTCTCTATATATATATCTATATATTTATATAATGGTATATAACGTGTACACGTATATAAACGTAACGCGATACCGTGGAGCGGAAGTTTGCTGTTGCGATGATGAAGATGAATAAATCATGTTTACAGGAATCCGGATGCATTTATCAAATGTAGTGGTAACGTTTTATGAATGTAGTGGCATATGGAACGGTTAGGGGAGAAGGTGATGATGGTGTCCTTGAAGGGGAACCATTGTGCCAAGTGTTTTCCAAAGTGACGAAGATTGATGAAATGTATCTGCGGTAAAGCCAGAGATGGACATCGAGTGAAATGGAAAGTCCAGCGGCAACAACTGGTTTTTTCGATTCTCTCTCATTTCCTTTATTTTTTTGAAAAGCAACAAAAGAAAGTGTTAAATATGGCCTTCCTGCCGGAGAGGAGTAATGCACTCAATCGGGACGAGTTTTCAGAATTTACTGCTGAAAACTTTTCTGGGCACTCTCCGACACGTACGTGTGTGTGAGTGTCTATCCTCCTACACTATACGAAGGATACTTTTAATAGAGCACTTGCGTTCCTTTTTAACATCCCTCCAGCGAGACGTTATCCTTACAATGCGACGATTTTCGATAAACTTGCGAAACGTATTGCACCCACTGCGACTCGAATATTCCGGACCCACCTATATATTCCACTGAATCCACTACAACCCTATGCATATTGGAATACGTGCCAATTTAAGAGGAAGACTTCTTAAACTTCACCTGTTCCACTTATTTTTCTTCAGCCAGATTCACTGCCCCTTGCCTTTACCAGATCGACGATTTATTTTTAAATAAATTTCAGTACTAAAATTGTGTGCAGTAAATCTTCTAACTAAAACCACTTCTATTTCCTGTATAAAACAAATTTCGAAAACGTGAATATAAAATTTCTAATAAAAATCCCACACTTTGTACATCACTACATAATGTTATGCATTAATACCACAAAGTATCACACATGTATATGTAGGACAGACTTTCAACATTAATCAAGTTCATAGCAGCTTCACAAAACTTTACCAATCAATATTTCATTTTCTCCTACAAATGTTTTCACTTTTTTATATAATAACAACATTTTTGTAGTTTTCTACTCTAAATAATTGCATTTTATCATTAATCATTATCAAAATTCTTACAATTTTGTTAAATCTAATTTTTTTTTTTTCAATAATCCAATTTCTATGTCTAACATTTATAAAAGTGTCTAAAATTACGCAAGTTATGTGATTTCTATATATAAGGTCAATTATATTTATTTACAATTGTGCAAGTTCTGAACTTTGTCATATTTTGTTTTCGCTACAAACGCAAACCTCTAACAAAATAGACTCTTTCATTTAATTGCATCGATCTTTGTCTGACATTTATAAAATTGTCTACAATTGTGCAAGTTCCGGAGTTTCTCATCTAATTCTAGTATAAATAACTGAGCAGTTAATTCCGGCAGAGCTGGTGTGGATTACGGAACTGGATAGTCGTCAGACTTTACGTTTCTCGTTTAACTGAACTACCAAAACTAGACTGATAAATTATTAGTTTAAAACAAGTTGGATGTAATACAAAGTAGAAGCGCACGGCATGACGGGACTCATGAAGTGAATAAAAACTTAATCAAATGAAAATCTGCTTTACCATCATATGTCAACTTAATGAAACATTTCTTAGTAATTCATATTTTTTTCAATTGGAAATTTAGATTTATAAAGAAAAAGTGATGGTTTTTTTTTATTCTGGTTGATATTGATTTTATTATTTCTAGAATAGAAAAGAAGAGATGAAATAAAACGACAATAATTAAGTGGGATCAGCTTTAGAATTAAACGAGATTACGGTGGATTCAGGGAAAATCGCAGAAGGGAAAAAAAATGGCGAAAGAGTTAAATGTAGAATGAATCCAATTAAAAGGCGCTTTTCTTGCGAGCTTGGAATATAATTAGAATGTGCAATTTAATTTACAAGCGGCTTAATTTGAAACGTGATGCATGGCGAAATTATGGACCGACTCGTCGTGTTTGGTTAATATTTTTTTACGCAAAGACATTATGTAAGCCATATAAAGTGGATATTTAATGTATAAATCTCGTCTGTTTTTCTCTCACTCTTTCGTCGACGTTCTTCGCGCGTTTCGTGATTTAGTGGTTATATTTTAGTATCGTGGAAATTCAGGAAAGATTTATTTTTTTAGAGCGCAGGCAAATTTATGATGTAAGATGAAAAGAAAAAGAAATTTAGGGAAAAAAAGTCCTAAGGAAAACAGAGGACGAAGAAAATTCCTACCGTTATCTGTTAATACGTTTACTTCTGTTGGCTGTGTGTTTTTCAGAAAACTTTGTTGGTGAAATATTTTGCTTCCGCATTCTTTTTCAACTTACTTATGATAATGTTAGTTTGTTGCTGAAAGTTTTATTTACTTTTGATGGGTCGATTGTTGACCAGGTTCTTTTTTTTGAGCAATTCGCGGTGCGATGCGTTTGAAATAATTTCATGAGGCGATAATATGCGAACTGAGTATTTGGAGCAAACTCGAGCGTGGCTCACGTCTTGTGTGTGGGAACAATAAGTCCGCACGTGACTGCACAAAGGAATTTCGAAGCCGCTTCACCCCTGAATACCCTACACGTTGACCCACTGCAAGTTTTCAAGGAGTGCATCACGACGTCCTCAGAAGATTCACAGCCGGATTTACATACCTAATCAATGCACGGATATCTTACATCCCCCTTGCAAAAGGAAATCTTCATAGAATAGTCACGTTTTATGAAAATACCTGCACTAAATTCGTTTATTATTTTTTATGTTTAAATTCAATTCAACGAAAGCTACGACATCTAAAAATTTGATTTAAAAATCATTATTAATCAAATACATATAGTAAATGCTTTTGATTTATAAAAAAAGATTTTTAATTAAGTTTTGTATGATGTTTTACAAAAGAGTTTCATACTTTTATATAATATATGGACTTTGAGGTGAAACTTTGGCGCTCCCACAGAAAAAATAATTAAAACTTTGGCGAAATCGTTTAATATCACATATATCACGCTGAAACTTCATGTAATAATAATTTGCGAAACACCGCATTATCCTGGACTTTCGTGCACCTCTAAAACTAACTGTTAACGTAATTTACTCGTCAGAATCTTAAGTAATTTACTTAACACTTTAAATTTATATGAAAATTAAAATATATTATATTTGGTTAATTCTTAAAATTATCTGATTTTATATATTCCGATTGAGATTTTTATGAGATTTCTTAGAAATGTATGATATTCAGTTGTAGAAAGTTTTAGGGTTCGAGGCTGCAGTTCTCAACTACCGCATGACACTTGTTCCTCGCTTCCGGCATCCCGACGCCCACAATGCACCCATTGTAACACATCCTGCATTCTTCCTGGCCAGATCCGTAAACAATAGTGGCGGAAAATTATTGTTGCGCAACTGTGTCAAGAACAACTTCCCGAAAGAAAATATTACGCGTGTGCACAGTTGCATAAGTCAAATAAAGTAACGCTCGGAAATGGGATGGGTTTTGGTGTGTAAGGTTGATGGCGAAGAAGGGGTTGGGCAGCATTATGTGTTAATCATGCAAATTCGCCGACGGCTTTAGCAATGATAACGTATTCAGATGGCATCGCTTCTGCATTCGGATTATGCATTAAATATGTAAAGGTCCCCTTGTTTTCTGGTGGGAAAACGGGATTAAAATACTTTGGTCAATGTCTCCGAAGGGGATAACTACGTGCCCATGTGCGAAACCCCGTGGTGCGTGATTGGATTAGTTCGCACTTAGACGAGGCATATGTCCCAACAAGTAGTTAATTATCATCATCGCTTGTACTTTCTCTAATCACAGTTTAATATTACCACAAATTTCAATTTTCTTTAAGATATCCTAAAAACACACAACCTAGCATTCACATATTCGCTTAACAATATAGAAATTCAAACAACTCAAATAACATTTCGCTAAGTAATGAATATCATTTTTTGTAAACATTTGGGCGCATATATCCGCCCATCAACAAAAGTTGCTCAAAATTCTAAAAATATTTTATACATATTTTGAATAATAGCAAGGCAAAATTATATTTCTTTATTATTAATGAAATAATAATTTAAAGAATTTGAAGAAAATTAAAATTCATCTTTAAACTACGTATAGATAAAACCACGTAAAAAGTAACAAGAAGTCGTGCAGGTGGATGTTCGGCAACAAGTGGTGGTTTCGATAAAAATGGTTCGCCGCTTGTACACAATGGTAATAAAATTATGCTTCTATAAACTTCTACTGTTTTGTTGTACAACATAAAAAAGGAACAGAAGAATGATTAATACAGTCTCAGTCTGTATTGAAAATATAAAACCGCATATGCGTTCATTCTCACAAAATAAGCCACTTATTTGAATTAGCTAAAATATAATTATTGTTGTTGTATGTGCCCGGCGCTTCCACCATAACTTAACATTATATTTTTCAATAAATTTCTTAATTTGTTATATGTAATCTCTGAAGTTCAAAAAAAAAGATTGTTACATTGATTATCTGCCAAGTAATGGGTTTAATTAATTAAATTAAATGAATCATAATTAAACTTTGAATAGTGTAATGGGATTCTATGAATTTAGTCTAATTCGAGGGATGTTTCCAAATAATTGTAAAGTCATTAGACGGTTTAGAAAGTAAGGGAAAATGAGTTTCTTAACCCAGCCGCGGCGGCGCTCATTAACAAGGGTTCCCAGAATGAATGCCCTCCAGCTGAAACCCATTACGCTCCATCCTGCTGTCTTCCAGAAGGCCGCACGTCTGTCTTCATCCTCTAATCAATAAAAATGGGCAGAGCGGCAGGTGCAATTATGAATAATCCTGGACGCATTGTCGACCGGTCCAGATTAACCGCGAGTCCTAGCGGCTATTCAGGATAATTGGTTTTGCGGTCGCACGCGCTGCCTCCACACACGATTTACGCACATACCCGTCCCCGCAATTACATGATTAAATGCCACCCGTAACGTTAAGGGACGATCGCCGGGAGCGAGTTGTGGCGCAGAACACTCGGGATTTGCTAATCTGTGACATTGATTGAGCCGTGATAAAAATATTAAATTTAAAATCTGCACTATCTTCGGTTTGATGACCTATGATTTTATTTTCGTTGCTCAACATTTGTATGAAAAAAATTAATACAAAAAATGTAATAATATTTCAGCGGACAACCATAAAACTTGTAGCCATATACATTTTGGGCATACATTTTTACGATATTTCGTGATAAATTTCCCATTTCGCAAAGTCCCTGATTCGATATCATGTAATATCACTTCTTTACGACTCCATAAACTTTATTTATCCACATAATCCATAAACAATTAAAATATACGACGTATTAAGAATTACAGTTCGTATTATTAAATTGCTGCTCGATAAATTGCTAACATTAATATTTTGTTACAATTTATCATTTCTTTATTAAAA
The DNA here is from genome assembly GCA_963457615.1 of Nicrophorus investigator. Classification (NCBI taxonomy): domain Eukaryota; kingdom Metazoa; phylum Arthropoda; class Insecta; order Coleoptera; family Silphidae; genus Nicrophorus; species Nicrophorus investigator. The sequence goes on from OY735140.1 coordinate 2,965,447, forward strand.
AATATATATTTTTATTAAGAAACGCATTAATTTTTATATAGAATCAAATAATAATAAAATTAAACAATTTGTCAATAAAAATATTCATATAATTTGAGGTTTTCACATATCAAGGACAGTATGGATGCATCATTATATTTATTTATTACATAATGCACATTTTGTATTTTGTTTTTGTTGAAAAAAATGTGGAAATAGTTTTAAACGATATGTTTTGGAGTTTGTTAAAATAGTGTTAATTATTTTGGAATGCAGTAGAGCAAGTTTGTCACTAAGGGTTATAAATTATAGTGGAACGGATGGAGCAGGGTTAACCGGAGGGGAAACCCTAAAATATCAGGTTGCCGTGCTCAGGTTAAATGAAAAGCTATCCAATTTACGGCCACATGTATATGTATATATATATATATATATAGATATAAAGCGGCATAAACTGTGCAAATGATTTGGTACGTCGGTAGGGAAAAGCCGGAAGCATTAAGCCCCAGCAGGACCAGACGCAGCGCGAAAAATCCTTCATATCGCTCATCCGGAAGAGGAAGGCTCCGTACATTTGCAGTTGCGTGACGTGACGTAATTCAACAATTTAAGGGCATCACGACGCGACGGCAATTTAATCTAATTATAAAATACTAAGATTTCCTGGCGGAGCGAATAAATCTTCGTTTGTTGCAAAGCTCCGAAAAAATAAAAATTTGCATAACTTGCATGCGGCGAAAAGAAACATAAATAACGGTGACTCAATTAGTGCGATTTAGGTAACTTAATTCAACCCTTAAATAAGGGAATCACAAAAAAGCTTTGAGTTGCAACCAATACATATCAATTTGTCGTCATTAAAAACGTGTTCTCCTCTTGTTCCAGAACTGCTACACCGAGCCATCCTCTTAAGTGGCTCCGGACTCAGTCCTTGGGCCCTGCAACGTGATCCACTCTTCGTCAAGAGGAGAGTTGCCGAACAAACTGGATGTCATGGGGACCTCGTCGAAGACGATCTGGCGCCATGCTTGAGACTGAAACCACTTAATCAGTTACTATCGGTAAACCAACTTTTTCTTCTATTTGATTTAGTTACTTTAGTTAAACTTTATAATATTGCCAAACTAATTCATAATAAATTCATTTTTTGTTCCTATTTACAAAACTTTTAAATCAATGTATTAAAACAAACTCAAAGAACTATTGATATTGAATTATTTATTAAAATAAACTTTGATATATTTATAGTTAACTACATAACTACACGCATTTCCAAAGTTACGTTTTTTGTCAATATTTGCTTAATGTCCCTTTGAATTAATCATTACTCAAAGACCGAATCTCAAAGTATTTTATTATTTATAATTTATACTGCACCCACAAAAACATTAAAAAAATTTATTTATAATATATACAATATATATATAAATTAAAATCTTAATTTTACAAACAAATTTCTGAAATAATAGGTTACGTATGAACATTTTTGGAAATCCTTGTATCATCATTTAATTTTTTTTTAAAGACCAACATTTTTTCGGGCACATTTAGAAAAAATCTCATGCCGGACCTGTATTTAAACATGCGATTTTAGTAATAGTTATATTGTGAAAATTATCATTATGTTTGTGAAATAATCAATTGTTGTATGGATGTAAACAAAAGCACATGGAAAATGACAGATGTCAAAGTTAATAGTTTCCAAAGTTAGTCAGTAAAATGCAAATTATGTAAGTTCAAAATAATCGATATTTTTGATCATCAATCTTGTAACGATTGATGTTTTGTGGTAATAAAAGAGGTTTACTTTAAAAATTTATATCGGAATAAGTTGGACGAATAAAAAATAAAATGCGGCCAATAAATACGATGTAAATGGATCGTTTGCAGTAAAACGTATATAGATACATGATAAAACCACGTCAGCACAAATGAAATAAAGGGCATTCGCGAAAAACAATTTCTTAACATTTGTGAATTACACTTGTTTGTTAAATAACAGCTCGATATTGCTACACCTCCAATATCAATGACTTGTAATTATGTGTGATCATTATTGTTGTAACTGTTACCCAATGTCTGATGCATATTAGTCCTGATCACCAGATTATTACACGGCTCCCGTTCGCTAATTGATGTAATCATCTGAATAATTCCATGGGAACTGCGTGTTTCGGGTTGGATTTGATTGCAGGAAATATCGGTTTACGCGATTAGACTTTATTTTCTATTCGCATTTCCCCATTTGCTGCTATGTACATTACTGCTAACCGGTTGGAACTTCTTTGGAAGTTTCTCGCGAACTTACTGTTTAATTTACCTCGAGCAGACTATAAGACCAACATTGTTGCAGTTAATTTAACTTGAACTGAATGAAAAAGAAAAATAGTAAAGAAATGTACACGTAACTGGATTATTTCATTAAGCTAAGGATAATAATTAATTAATATTTTTCTTTCTAATAATTATTTGTAATTTATTATTTTTTTTAAATTTTATTACAGGTTCAAGTGGAACCTCCGAGATTCCTGCCCGGATTCGCCCCATTCGTGGATGGTACGATACTGGTGAATCCTGGCATGATGTCACCTGCTAGTACAGGAGGTTCATCCTCATCCTCGTCGACGGTGGCGACAGCAGCAGGATTCGAGCTTGCGGACTTTGCAGAATGTGATCTTCTTTTTGGGCTGACGAGTACAGAGTCCTATCTGGATTTGAGCGCACAGGATCTGGAATTCGGGTTCAACGAGACACGGCGCGACCGCATCCTACGGACATACGTTCGCAATTCTTACTATTACCATCTGAACGAAATCTTCTCGACACTGAAGAACGAATACACGGATTGGGAAAAGCCGACTCAAAATCCTCTCAGCGTTCGGGACGCCACTCTGGAAGTGTTAAGTGATGGTCACACAGCTGCACCGCTTATAAGGATCGGCTATTTGCATGCGCTCAGGGGAGGAAAAACGTTTTTCCTGCACTTTCATCACCAGAGCGGAGAAAGGGATTTTCCACTGGTAAACCCTTTATAACCATTTGTTCCTTTCATACATCCAACTCTATCTCTCACTTCATTCAACCATAGAAATAATTCATTTTACTCAGATTATGCACACAAAAATATTATATAATTCGCAATTTTTAAGTAAAAATTTCGCTGCAACTTAAAATCATATTTAATATAAAGCACCAATTAAAACATGCAAATCCAACTGCATATTTTAAGCAAATTAATTGCTCAAATTTTCTAAAGCAAATTAAAAAAAAATATTTATCGATATTCCATATTTTTATACAATATACAAGCGAATTTTAAATGAAACTTTGTCCCTTCGGGACAATACGAGTTTCCATTGGATATAAACTTTATATATCGACTTTAGGAAAGTAGATGGAATTATTTTTTTCCTCTCTCCCAGCAGGAAACTGGAAACTACTTTGCAATTCGTTTACGTAAATAGTGAAATGACTGCGTTTGATGTCCGAAATGATGTTTTAATGGGTGTTTACAACTTGTGGTAAATTGTTCTTTAAATATTTCAGTGTTTTCGTTCCTGCACTATGAATCGAGTTGGATAAGAACAACGGCAAGAAAAGAAGCTTTCATGCATTGAACTAAGCATAAAAAGAGAAATGGGGTTGAAAGGAAGCTGCATTAAAGTTTAAAAAATAATTTGCACATGGTGCAGATTGTTTAGAAACCTTTCAGCGCTTTTTAATTTGAATCTTTTCTCCAGTTCGACTACAAACAGAAAACAAACAAAAAACAGTAATAAATGCGAGGAGAAACCACTAAAGCGTAAATTACAGTTAGCATACTACACTTTATAGTTTATTATTTTATTATTGATTTGGATAAGATATTAATTATTGTGGAAGATTATCAAAACGAAATTATATAACAAAACTAAGCTTAAATGCAGTATAAATTAGTTTCAATTTGTGGGTTATCAGTAAATCACCTGAAACATAGTTTCTCGGTATCCCCAATAGTGTAGTTTAGGGTCAACCATATTGCATGCAAACCAAAACTAAGTTTGCGCCGGATTTAAACTTACTTTTTGTAACTCTAATGAATTGTGACTAATGAGCATCTGAAATTAATTATACTATCAACAGATTCACTCGAACACTTTTTTTTAAATATTAATATTTCACATTGTAAAATAACAGCATTCGATTTGTATGAAACTGAGGTTCACTCGCTGCATTTATTGGTGAAAGGCAATATTTGCTTGGCGCACACAACTTTTCAAATATCGCTAACTCTACAGACTAGCCGGAGGATAGGTTTAGACAAGGGTAAATCTGTATTTAATCACTCAGGAGTTCTATAAATATCGAGTATTACAGCAGAGAGTTGTTCTCTGTGTACTTGGTACACTTCAGTGTATACCATTGGTAAATATGTCTACTCAATATGGATGTAATATATATTATTTATTGTTCATAATAATTAGTTTGTTGCATTGTGTGTATTGAAGTAATTGCTTTTATGATTATATTTAACTTGATCAATTTCGAATACAAATATTGAATACAACAGCAAATTTCACTATTGATGCAAAAAATTCATTCAAATCCAAAAAATATTTTAAATTAAAAAAAAATAACTCTTGGCTTCTATTTTTTAAAATTTACGGATTAAATATTTTGTAATAATAAAAAAAAAAGGAAATTACTTGGAATTAAAAGGTCAATGATTCCACTCTTATTACTCGCTTTTTCTTTGGAACTTAAAATGAGGATCGATCAAGCGAATTGCGAAGCTTAATTTGAAAAAAAAACAGTTTGTTAAACTTAATTTGCACGGAAAATGTAATAGGCTCTATGGTTTTAATCGGCGTAAATTCCGTCGAAATCACTTACGTTCAGATTTCGTGAGGGTGCGCTAATAACACCAATTTAGGCACGAAAGCGTTTCAGCTTTTTTCTTGTTTTATTTTATTTTTTTATTTGGAAGGGCAACCAAAATAAATCTTATTTTCATTATTTGCAGAGAAGCGGTAGCGTGAGAGGCGAGGACGTTCCATATATACTAGGACTGCCCTTGGTGGGCGGAGGAGTCTTCTTCCCACATAACTACACCCACGGTGACATTTCAATTTCGCGCACTCTGCTTCATTACATCAGCAACTTCGTGCGGAAGGGGTGAGTACACATCGATACGTGCAGTTACAAATTGAACGATAAAAAAAAACCATTTTAAGACAACAAAATGAAAGTTATTTTAATTACGTGAAAAAAAATATTAATTATTCAAATATTTATATTAATAACATTGCAAAATATAAGAAAAAATATTAGCTGAGATATTTAAGGGTAAATTACTCAAATATGTTTATTTCGTTAAATCAACTTTATTAATTAATGTCAAACTGCACCAAATTACAGTCTAATTAAAAATTTCACTTTATAGTAAATGAATAAATATCAATCCTCTTATGACGAGTTAATACTTTTGAAGTAATAAAATCTACAATTAAATGAAATAAAAAATAAAATAATTATACTGTAAAAGTAAACTCGCGAACTTAAAGAAAAAGAGGAATAAATATAATGTGTCTCTTATTAAGAGTAAATTAGTCTAAGATGGATAATTAGTGGAGACGGTAGTTCCTTGAGTCGAGTTGAACTTAGTCTAGATTAAAGTATTTCCACTTTTCCTTCTCCAATTTGTTGTCTGGTGAATGCAGGAGCAGACGTATTTAAAATAATCAAATGCTAAATTCTGCGAGTGCCGTAAACCTTTCGGCACTGTAATTCTGTGTTACATAAAAATTACAGTTCCGGAATTGCAGGAGAGGCTTGCGACTGACGGAGGCGGTTTGAGGGGAGGGGTTGGTTTCTGCGCCGCGATTAAAAGAAAAAAGTACGAGACGAGGAATCTAATTTAAATTCCGCGTTTTGCTGGAGAGAGGGCACTCGGTCGCATCCGTTTCTTGGAATCGGGACGGCTTCTGATGGCGGCGCGAAATTAAAAACTTCCTTAATGAACGCGAAAGAATGTCGTAACGATCTCCTACGAATTAGGGCCCAACAAGGATGAAGAGAAAAACGTGAATAGAAGCAGTTAAGAAGAAAAAATAAGGATGAGGTACATGCTGAAACAATAAAATTATTGTTGTATTATCTTGTGTTACATAATTATGGTGTCAGGATTATTGCGAAGAAGTTTTGTAAAGGGGTGGACTGGAGAGTGAATAAAGTCGCATTTGGCTCGGACACGGGGGTGGAAAAAAGAATGAAAAAATTGGAGGATGGAATGGAAGAACTTTGATTTATCGAGTCGACTAAACTGGCCGCATTGGACAGAATGGAAGAGAGTGAAAGAGAGAGAGAGAGAGAAAGATACATTGGAAACTTAGTTTTATCTACAAACACTGTGCGGTCGGTTTAAACGAAATCCCGCAAACTACACCCAACACCTTCATATTTTACCTCGCAAAAACTGCTAATACTGATCAATGGCACTAAAAACAACATCGCAATCTATGGAATTGCTATAATCTATCTGGATTAATGAATGCCAGCGCTCTGAGTTCATTATACTTTTACGGATTAAATATCTTGTATACTTTTTATTGAAGTTATTATAATAATAGATTTATGATCCTATAAATAATAAATATTCTGCAATTTATACATTTTATTTTATACAATTTTCCAACATTTTGTTCAGAAATTTAATATTTTTCACTTAGAGATAACAATAACAACAATTGTATAATATATATAGAAATTTAATTTATTAAATAATTATGTAATAATATTTTATTAACAGGATTAAAACCTTAAAGTAAAATATTAATTATAAAGATAGATTTATCTGTTTCATAACGAATTAAAAACTTATATAAACATTTTTTTAATTGTAGTATTTCGAGAATATTTTACATAAATTGATTGAATTTTATTAAGTCACATGGAAATATACATCAATATAATAAAATCTAATGTATAAATTTGTAGTAAAATGTGTATGAAACTAAACTCTTAAATGAAATAAATAGGAAAACTCGTGAAGTGAAAACGGGAAATAATATTGATTTAAAAATAATATATGTAAAGTGTGCAAACATTATATTTGAAATATAAGGAATAAAAGATTCCCGCCGGAAGGAGTTCCGGTGATATTTTAAAAGAAACGTACTGAACGTGAACCTTTTAAATATATTTTATACGTGCTTGCATAATACTTTTAAAATTTAATTTTACTTAAAAATAGATTATTTTCCACAATAAATAATAATTGAGAATGGGGAAGCAATTAGTTGCATGATGGGTAAAGTCGGAGAGAGAAAATCTGAAACAAAGATTATATCCATTTATCAGGGTCGATCGATTTCGTCTGGTTGGGTAATTTGTAAGGGTAGAGAGTTCGATGTAAGATAAGAGCATTAAATCAAGCGTGGACGTATCAGATTGTTATTGACAAATATTATATTTCCACGAGAAGCGGAGCAAAATAAGTAACATATTTCGTGAGTTTTCATCCGATACGTTTCTGAATTTATTCCATAGTTAAAAGCTAAATTTGCAATAGCTTCTCTAAAGGAATTTTCTTCATCAAGTTCGAAACGATTTGGACGCTAATTAATTAGTTAATTAATTAACGCCGCTCGTTTTTCTTCGAATGCTTGTTTTCATCGACGGAGAAATGCAACGCTGCGCTGTATCTATCCGAATTGCACTAATTAACTGTTTACGAATTAAATAACGCTCGCTAAATTTAATTGATGGAAACGCTAATTAAACCAGATTTTGCACAAAGAAAAACTAATTCTTAGTGATTCCTTTTTACATCAATTCTTTAATATTGTATGTCCTTTTATATATTTTTTTTAATATCACTTACATTTACTATAAACCCAGTTTCGTGTAACATGCAAGTCCGACTTTATGAGAACATTATTTCTCCGCTAAATTCTCTGCGTTTGCACACTTTTCCACTATATCTTGGCACTTTCATATATTATATGCATAACATATAGAATCCCATCCCATAAAGTTTAAAGATGTCGCAGTTTTTTCTTTATAAATTCTTTAATTTAAACGAAATAGTTTGGAACGTAATTACGACGTTAACTTATTAAGCGGTTAGTCGATCCAAATTCATTATTGTCTTAAATTAGCTTCAATTAAATTTGAACGGCAATTTAATATAGAGTAGAGAGAGATAAGCTAGGATCAGATGAAATGCCATTAATTTATATTGGATCAAACGAATGTACTTCGGATTAGCGTAACTTCTATTATATAACTCTTAATTGCCTTTCTCGAGTTAGCAATGGATTTCATGGTTGCAAGTAAACGTAATGATTGCTCGTTAATTGAATTGATTTGTAATTGAAAATAATGGAAATAAATTTATAAAATTATTTTTTACACTTTATGTAAAGATTTATCTTCGTTCCATTTGTTATTCGTAGATCGAAACGTTAACAATTCGGTTTGAGCTGAAGATGCGTTTATGCTCGTTAAAATTTGAGAGGAACAAAAAAGATGGAAGGAATGAATTCAAAGAACAACAACAACGAAAAATAACTTGAACACGCCGAAAACTAAAGCGTTGACAAGATGACAAAAGGCGACTTTGATGTCGGATGTCACAAAGCTTCTCTTTGACCCAAGTTAAACACTAATTAAGAGCTCCAAACAACAATGATAAAATAAAAACGCGGAGGCAAAGTTTGAGGAAAGGCCGAGGCCATAATAAATAGAATTATATGATGCCCGATAGATTTTCAAGCCCCTCAAGTTTTGTACAAGAATAGCCCGCAAAGCAGATAAGGACAACAAAGGGGAAGTCCCCCAAAATTAATGTAACAAGGAAAATAAATATGTGCCCTTTCTTATCTTCGGTAATTATATATAAAGCTGTATTTCAAGGGGAAACTTTAACGTTGCTAAATAATACTTCCTGTCACTTTGTAAATATTGGGTTTCGCTTTATAATCGAATTTTATAATTAATTTCGTTATAATTGTAGAAAGCCACAGAACCAGTTAATCATCAAGTATTTAGTGAATTGCTTTCTCTTCAGCAACACCATTAAATATGAACGTTCCAATTTCTATTTGACCAACGAAAATCTGCCAAATTTGTGGGCTAAATTCCGAAACGAAATCCCATTTCCAATCAAACCACATCAACAATTCACGTGCTTTTCTTCCAGTGAAAATAAATTACATTTGTATATATATATAGGGATCCAAAGAGTCGAGTAAAATGTTGATCGTTTATATATAAAAAATAAATTTGTATTTAGAAAAATACTTGAATTTTATATAATATTTTAAAATATTATTATTATTTCATGAATTCTTGTTTGTTTCATATAATTACATTAAATATCAATATTATCAAAAATAATGATTTTTTTATCCATAAATGTAAATAATTGAAGTTTTACTAATCATATTAATAAATATAATAAAAATATTATTAAGTAAATGAAAAATAATGTTAACAAGAAGTGCGATTGTGTATTGTAGGACATAATGGTAAAAATTATACAGAAATCGACCGAACGACGAGGATCCATGTTTGCTGAAGTATTTCATTAATATAGAGGAGTGAGCCGCCTTTCATAAGTTTCATGCACGGTACCAAAGAAAACCGGATGGGAATTCCAGCGATTCCCTTAATAGAAAATTCATAGTCATAAACCAACCAAGTATGGTCGGATGCTCTAATCAATTTGGTGGTTGAATTAACGATGGAGCGCACACGGAATACGAGATGATCGACTGCATATTTTCATTCAAAAAGAACATCAAAAAAGTTTTCATTCATTCTCATTAAATATATCAAAATGCAACTTACCAAAACTATCATAATCTTTATAATGTTAACGTTTAAATTTCAACAAAAAATAACTTTATTTGAATTATTCAGATAATTACAATTATTTAGATATATTTTTAAAAATAAATTATTATGTTAAATCATAATTTCTATCTCAATTCAGAAAATAGCCATAACGGCAACGACTTTAGTATTTCATTCAAATTACTTTACTTTTACTTTTTTCAATTCATTCAGCTTTCTTACAATAACAAAAGTTAGAGATTGCCAAGTCTAGTAAATGCATTTCATATTGTATGATTATTTCAGCTAGATTTGTCTTTGCAATTGCCGTCTTCACTGTCTAGTGCATTGACCTTGCAAAACACTGTTTTCTTTATCAACTTCAATATTTTAACATATTATTGTTACTTATTCCAACAATAAATACAGTAATACCTCGAATTTACGACGAAAATTACGTAATTCAGGGTATACGTAATCGTGCAAGAGAATCATTGACATTGATCTTAAGAAAGTAAATATCTATGTTGAATGTTGAACTTAAGAAAATGTTTATTTAAAACTAATAAAGATTAACTTATTTTGAAGTTAAATTTAATTAAAATAATAAAAAAATCATAGCACTTTACAAAAATACGGTTGAGGGCGTCGAAGATTTGTGGAGCCCTTAAGCATTGGGGACTGGAAGTTGAAGGCATATATAGGCCGCCCTATATCGACCTTATTACCTTACATTAAAAATGTATTACCGGTAAAATATGGTAAGGCCCTTTTTTGAGTGTCCCATTTTGTTTTAACAATGAATACGAAAATATATTGCCTATAAAAAAAAGAGGCAAAATATTATGTAATAAAAAAAAAAATAGTATTTATTTAAATATGAATTTTTAATAGGCAATATTATATTTTTTGGAGTAACAATAATGATTATAATTTTTATCTATAAATTTGGGTAAGATTCATATCATCCCATTTGTCCCGCTTTGTCTCTAGGAAAATGTGGTCACTTTACTTTAGACCGAACACGCGAGAGAGAAGAGTGAGATCCTATCCCACATCTTAACTTCCTGATCTTCACAATGGGGGCGGAAGTGAGCCCCAAAATGTATTGTAAAATATCGAAAATTGACCATGAATTAAAAAAAATTGTATTTAATGTATAAATTACAATGATAATGATTTTTATTTATAAGATTCTTTTGATTTTTAAAATAGTCTTCGATTTTATAAATAAAGAGTGAATTTATAGTTATTGGATTGGAAAGAAGGTCTTTAGTCGAGTCGTAAATTGCTGGTGAAACGTTTGGTCTCAGTATAATCCGGCATACGACGGACGAACGCAATTCATTTGTAAACATAACTTTTTGGCGTATGAATAAATAATGTGAGTGGGTTTTATTGTTGCAGGGATCCGAATGGCGCGGTTCCAACGAGTCCCGCTGGATCCGAAGCCAAGAAGAGAACGGAGGACGACATCGGAGCGCCTTTCTGGGACACGTACGACACCATCAACCAGCTCTACTTGGAATTGGGTAAAGTATACATTTATATCCAATAACTCCTTTCGAAACTCACGTGTCCTATATTGATGAACCCAATTCCGAAATTTACCGGAGCAGCCAAGAAACAGGATGTGCCTTGAGGGGATTGAAGGCGCGCTTGAATATGAAACACATGTATTTGTACATTCATACATACAAGTCTTTCTCCATGTGTGTCCAACGTGGATATGTGTGTCTGTCCCAGCTCTCATTCATATTAATATATTTTCGCCCGCATTGTTTTCCACAAGAATTTCATTCCGCAAATATGCAAATACCCAACGAAAATTTTCCCGAACGCAAATACTATGCAAATCTTGACACTTTGATGTCCGGCAGTTCGCTCTAAAGTACCGAAATTATCGCGAAAGCCGATGATGATCATCTGGTAAAAAAAGCAAATTTCAACAAACAAAATTACATAATCCAACTGGATCATCGAATCAATTAATCAACATTAAATAATGGATGACCTGAATACGCAATTAAAATTTACGTGTAATTTTAGCGCTTTGTAATTAACGTAACAAAGCAGTGTATAGTTTTGTAAACGCACCCGCAACTAAATCAACGGCGTTCCGAAACCGCGAAACTAATTCGTGCGTTTTTTACTTGTTTGTTTATTTTTTTTTTGTGTTTCGTACTGTACTACTACATGTTTTTAATTAACTAAATGCGAATTTATGACTGCGCGTTCCGGGCTTGCGCGAAATTTCGCCAAAACAAATAATTTATCCATCTGCATTAAAATTTATTTGCGAATCAACATCAGCTGATAATTAAACCGAAAGGAGGATATATGCCGTTTGTTCGCCAAGCATTATTCGCCACCGATTTATGATGATGTTCATACTTTAGTGTATGGCAATTGGCTCGTGCTTAATGTCTGCGAGTATAGTTTATTAACTGATTTATAGAGTGAATTGAAGATCGTTTAAACCGGTTATTAATAATATTTATATCCTTGTAACAGTTGTTCTTTTTTGTATTTTTATTTTTGTAACTGTTTTTGCAACTTCAATGTAACATCCTTTAATTAATATTGTTTGCTCATAACATAGAAAGTTAATAATAACAGTATAAATATTATATATATTTTCAGGATGTTATTTATAAATTCAGCATGAAATAATTATATGAAAAGCAAATATAATAAACAAAATATAATATTGTTATAGCTTTTATCCTGTAATGAAATTTTATATAATTATTTATTACCTGTATACTACAATGCTTGGATGGAATATGGATAATGTTAAATTGTATCTGCTGTAGTCTTTAGGTTAAACATTTTTTATGATGTCTACATATAAATTATCAGATTTAAACGTAAAATGATTATTGTTGTGTTATGTGATGCATTTATTAATCAGAAGATAATCTCGAGGTAAATTACAATACAAAAAAAGGTATTTACTTATTAAAGAAACTGATGAATGCGAGAGAAGAGATATATTTTTTTTAATAACTTAATAACTTTACATTTGGTTGACTTTATCCTCAAATCTGGCTTGTTATCCAATCTTATTTTTTAAGAAAACTAAAATAGAGAATCCAGTTTCAAAAACGGATTTCTATCTTACATAAATTTGGTTAATATTTTTTTAAGTTTCTCTTTACTCGGTCACTATAATTTTTGAGTGCCGGATATGAACCATAGTTTGGGTAATGAGACAACTGTACTTTTGGATGCAAAAGATATTTTGTTAATAAATTATGTTAAAAATGGTAAAAGAATTTTCATTTTCACTTTTGTTTTCAAAACTGTGTTCATTTTTAAATTTAGTTGTGATCACAACAGCTGTATTTTAATTTGGAAACAAACAAACATAAAAAATCAGTAAAGAATTTTCATAGGATGTTTGAAAATGTTAAAAAGTATTTTTTTATTAAAGCAATGGAACGTGCGGTTATATGAAAAATATATAAAAACGGTTATGCGGCACAATGTAATGAATATTTGAATGGGATGATGAAACCGTTGTTGAGAAATTCCAGTTTTCAAGTGTATGATATTAAAAGCGACCGCGGATAATATTAATAAAGTTTTAATTAAGGAGGAATTTGTTTAATGAAATAGATTTGAATCCGCGCGATTTTGCGTGGTGCTCTCACCATCCGCCCCCGCACATTCGGAGAAGCGGTCATGAATCATCGTGGCTGCTGCTGCTGCTGCCGCTGCAGTGCGGGGGCGGCGGAGGTGGCAATGGGCGATGTGGGGGGGGAGGAGAGTGGATGTTCCTGCTTCCACAACTCCCCCCTCTAATTGATTGCCTACTTGGGGCGAAAAGCAATATATCTCCACGGGTTCTCTCATTCAACGTGTGGACAAAATCCGCGAGGAATTTTCTTCCGCGAGATTTCCCATTCACGCGACACAATATTTCATCATAGCCGCCTGCGTTTAATTAACATGATTTATGTGAAAAGGCCACACTCGTCGTCATAGCCACCGCCTTCAATGCTTTTTCGCTCTGCGATCTTCGCAGATTCCTACCGTTTTTTTTTTTGGCTTCCTTTTGAATCCTACGATTTAATACAATCCAGATCTTTCTTCACGAATCAACAATATTTCATTCCAAAATACAAAAAATAATCGTGTTCTATTTTTACAAATTTATTGTTAAAAATATTTTAAAATCATGACTAAATATTATGGATAAAAAATAATAAATAATTAATTAATTTTCTAAAATATTGCAGAATACTGGTTTAGGCGAATACGATTTTTTTATTTAATTATTTTAAATCTGATTTTTGCTAATATTTTGAAATATTATAATTTCCTATATTTATTTATTTAATAATGTATTATATTTATAAATTATAAAACATTCAAAGCAATATCGAAATATTTACTGAATATTATTTAATCATGTAGCAAAATTGGGCATTACGATTTTTATTTTATTTCAAATATTCAGATTTGTTCTGACAATTTTTTTTTTTAATAATTTCGAATGCGGTTGCAGTTTATTTGCTCGCTTTATTTATACAATAAAATAAATTGATTTGCATAATGAAATGCACACCAGCAATTTTTCCTCTGTGGTTTTGTTCCTATGTAATAACCATTTGTAATCATCTGCATTTTGTGTGAAAAAACGAAAAATATGCAAATATTTATTATTACGCATAACGTAAATCGTTACGGAAAATTGTATAACATTGCGCATAATCCGTGAACGACGAGCGGAAATTAATTGAAATAATTTCTACGCATTCAAGGGGTTTCCAGTTTGACCGTTTCCAAGTAATTAAAAGGCTTCCGACTTCGGTTTCCATTAACAGCGATGTTTATGGATAATTTATATGGCTGCTATCATTACATACAATTATTCGGAATGATTTAACCGAGTATAAACGTCAGTTCGTACATTATCACAAAATATTCGCATTACCACGCAGACACGTAATAACTCTTCAAATTTACTGTATTACACCTAATTGGCCGCAGCACAACACCACCAATTCCGCACATAAAGTAAACTTTATTTGCCCGGAATTATACGCATCTTTTTCGCATTCACATCCATTAGTTTTAATTAAACGCTTAATTATTCTCCTGCGTTTAAAACCAAATATTTATTTACAATTATTTCAACTAAAATTAATAAATAATAATTGATCACATGCTTAATTATTCAATAAACGTTACGTTTCAAATTATATGATTGCATGAATTATATAACATTCATGAAATGTAATATTAACAAAAAATAAACAATTTTATATAAAATTAATTATATTTTAATATTTCCCATTCATCTCTATTTAAAATTAGTAAAAATATCAATAATTTCCAGCAAAATATATTGTTATGTAGAAATTAAGAATGACTTGTTGAAATAAAAATAAAAAAGTTTTTGCTACAGGCTCATATTTTTAAGTGTAATTTAACTTCTTTGTAGGTAAGTTTATTTAATGAAATTGTTTTCAAAGTCAGCATTTTTTTTGCCATAAAATCGTAGTTTTGCTTAAGGAAGTAATTCTAAACTAAAAATAGTTAATAATTTAATAATAGTGAATGAACAATTCAGCTGCTTTTTTTGGTAGTTAGACCAAAGAAAAGGAATTCTGGAAGACGGTGATTACATTTTACATATTAATTGAGCGATTTGCATATTACAACATGCACGATTCGAATTTCACTCAAACGATCTTAATTAAAAATTAAATTACGTGATGGTTATACGTCTGGCTCTCAAGAAAGATTTTATTTGCATCTTAATTGTAAAATAGTTGAAGTTTAAAATCTTATCCCACTAATATATATATATTTATTAAAACAGCCAGATTTTATATCTGCTTGTAATGGTTGGTTTTATAAACTAATAATTTAAGTGTATTTTCGTTTATTACTGGTGTCACGCTATAAAGAAGCAATAAACATCGCAATAACGATGCTCGAATGTGTAAAGGAAATGTACGTGTTATGTATCGTAATAAAAAAGGTGCAGATTAAACAGCTTCATCTCAGGAATTTTTATTAAAAAGCTATCCCGTCTTTCGTAATGTGTATGTGTGCGGTTCCTTCGTCTGTAGTAAAACAGCTTTCCGCCGAAGGATATTTTCCGAGAAAATAACACAGAGTAAGATAAAAGTGGAAGGAAAAAATCACGCGGAGAGATAAAGCGCTAAACCTTATAATGTGCATTAGGGATTTTAGATAAGTTATCATCTTATTGTTATTTCATGTTTTCATTGGGATTTTTCCCAATTGTAAGAAAACTTTATTTTATAAAAATATTTTTTTATTATGAACAAAAATTTTAATTTATTTTTAGATTTTATATTATATATAATAAATTATAAAATATCAGTTTACTACTAGCTGCATGGTATCGTTTTGAAGTTTGAAAACTTTTATTTAAATTTTTTTTTCAGTTGCAAAATATTTGGTGGATGCGCCTGGTACTACACTTTTAAATATACGTTTACTTATAAATTAACACATGAAACAATTCGCAACATAAAAATGACTTAAAATAATATAAAATATTGAAAAAAAGTAATTTAAATTTGCGCAAAAAGTGTATTAAAAAAAATCAGATCCTTAATGAAATATTTAGTTTATCAAAATCTTAAGTATTGTTTTACTATTAATATAAAAACATTGAAGATTTATTAATTTTATTGTTATCTGGAATTAAAGGAAAATGAATTAGTAGATGATAGATATTTTGGATGTGAAATTAGTTCCAGGATTAATTTTGGGTATAATTAAATTTAGCTTTGCAATCCTTTTGTGGGAAGAGATATATTTCGTGGACGGACAAGAAAGTTCCAGCTGTAGTCGTCCCACTTGAAAATAAGATATTAGAGCGAAGAGTTCGGGATGAGAGAGCGCATGAATGGCGCAGGCAAAATTAGTCTGAAATTGCTTCGGTGCTTAATCTAAAATGTATTTTGGGGATGTAGTGTGGGCGGAAAAAGAAGAGGACTGCGAAGAACTGCGCAAAATGTAATAGAAGACATTCGTTATCGTTTATATCGAGTATTTTATGGTGGATTTCCTCAGCATTGAAATGTTTATGCAGATAAAAGTCGGTGCGAGCTAATGTGACACTAACCTACCCTGACAATCTCCGTTGAACGGAACCCGGCCTTGCCATGTGAAAAAAGGCAATCTATTATCGAGTGGCTCAGTTCGAGTGGAAGAAACTGAATCACTTCATTAAACAGAGCCATTTTTTGTTTGCGCTCCACGTCGAGACAATGATGCGTGGAGCCTTGGGCTAATTAGTCTTCAGAAAACAAACTGACAAAACCAAAAACCGATAAGATGAACTACTCGACATTTATTTAGAAGGCAAAAAATATGCTGGTTTTATATAAAAGGGAAAATAAAATATAACTGCTCTATGTAGGTTGCGTTTAATTGAATCGTCCCAACGTCATTAATCAAGTCACATTTATTAACTCAAAATTGCGCACAAAAGTTTTGCAATTATTTTCACACATTTCATTTTATTTGCAAGATTTTTTTTTAATAATTTTTAATTTGCTTTTATAATTTTTATTAAAAAAAACAACAAAGAAATTTATGATACTTCATAAAGCTGAAGATAAAATAAATTGGGATTATCGAAAAATATATATTAATGTTCGGAGGATATTTTATAATAATAAGATATTCAAAATTTGATTATGTAATATATATAGAGGAGTTCATAAGTTCTCATAAAGCTGAAGGTTTGTGTAAATTTATGTGAATAAAAATGATTATTATTTTTGGTCGAGCTAACATCAAGATTTCATGTTTGCAGGAAATAAAGCGGAAATGAGGAATCATTATAGGGGACATAAAATGTCCCTGTGGCTGAACCTAATACCCCAACTTCATAGACCGGGCGAAGGCGACGACATCTCTATGAGGCATCATCACTTCCAAGAAGAAGGCGATCAATACTACGACGGCAAGTCCAGTTTCTAATTGAACCTTCCGAATCATCCTGAATAATGCATCTTATTCTTATCGGATACAGGCTACGTCCGACCGCAGACGATGCAGAGACCGACCCTGGTCCACGCAATTGCGCCGCAACCTTCGACGACAACTCGGACCGCTCCAGCCACAACAACACCAACACCTCCGCCGCCCAAATCAGACACTGCCCTTCAAGCCACAACCACCGAGTGTCCACCAAACAACACTTACGTTAATCAACATAAAAACAACAATAATAATCTGCTGAGGAAACTAGCGTCCAGCCACTACCAGAGCTACACTACAGCTCTGACGGTGACTATAGCTGTTGGTTGCTTCCTCTTGCTGCTGAATATACTAATATTCGCTGGGATCTACCATCAGAGAGATAGGGGTAAGAAAAAGGAGAAGAAGGAGGAGGTGGAGGCTGGTAGCTGCAGCTCTTCTTCAGCTGATGCTTACGAGAAAGGAATGTACGAAGCTCGGCAGAGCAATTACGACTACGAGATGTCTCACGGCAACACTTTCGAATGCAAAACCATGCCCAATTTCATCGGGGAGTACAGCTGCGAGAAGAGATCACTGGCGGATGTCCAAATGACGCAGCTTCCTTTACAGGAGTTTCAGTCGTCGCCACCTTCCGCTATGAAGCGAATGGAATCGAAACCGCCCAGCTATCCGGATGTGACCACAACCACGATGAACCAAGACACTCAGACAACCACGAGTCCGAGCATTCCGGATCCTCCGCCACCTCCAAAGAACCAGCCCCCGACCAGCCAAGGTATACTCAGGCCGCACGGCGTGCCCACGACTCCAGGAACGATGAAGAAGCGCGTCCAGATACAGGAGATATCCGTTTGAGTGAAATCATATCTAATGGAATTGCTCTGTGATTGCTTACATAGGATTTGAATTTATTTATTCTCAGTAAATTAACAAAAGCTCCTAACGCACCACAAGGAAATCGTTTCCAATGCAACCGCATATCCAGAGATTGGAATGCCCTGGGCCTTGGGAACACAGCGAATCGACAAATAAAAGTAATATTATATTTTCATTACATTAACCGGAATTGAAAAGTTACTTTTGCAGCAACTTGCCACTACCCTACATGCATTTTTTTTTGTTATTTGCAGGAAGCAATCTTTGCGCCGCATCAAAACGCGTTCCTTTCGATGCTTTTAGATAATAATAATAACAAAATCGTTCATATCCAACCACCGACCAAATAAAACCAAAAACAACATCAGAAAATGGTTTGTACAAATGGGACACAATTTATTAATTTAAGTAGTTTCATAAGTCAATTAATTCACGGGAGAAAGTTTAAACTATTTTACACCTTTCTTAATATAGTCAAATGAATCTAATATATTTTATAATATTTATCAAGAGATGACGTTTTTAAGAATATTTTATTGTTATCCAATACTGGATCTTATAAATATTTATTTACACCAATCCAAATAGCTTCGCCTAAAAAATTTTAAATTTAATTTTACATATTATTTCATTTGGATAAAATAATTACAATATTAGAAAATCACTTGAATCATTGTTTTATTTGATTTAATGCATAAATACGGTGAGACTTGAATCAAAAACGAAATGCTTAGTCAAGTGATAATAAAGGAGCGTTTCAATATAATCGTCAATTTGTGCTTCTATACTATCAACGGACGTGCGTGAAATTGACCTAAGCCCTTCCAACAACATGCTAAATCAATTGTAAACAATAATACTAGAAGGTCTGTTATTACCACCCGAATTCAGATGTGCTTAAGCGGCGATGAAATATGAATACATTTAATGCGCTTATATAAAAGGTAAACAATTCCAAGTTGTCAGAGGACACATTGTTTGGAAGGAGGGGTCGTTTCAGCGTTTCGGTGAAATTGAATAATTTTGAGGGGATTTGTGAATTGCATCCGACTTCGCAATTTGAATAGCAGTTACACGGCGTTCTCAGAGGGGGCTTATTATATTCCCTGGGATTTGGCCTAAAGCGCACTAAATTATATTTAACGTAATCAATGGTCGGTCGTTGGATAATAACGAATGAAAAATATTACGTAAACACTTTGAAAATAATATGAATGAGCGAAAAGATAATACAACAGACTAATCAAAATGAAACTTGTGAGTTTGCTAAAAGCATCGCAATCTAATGAAAACGGTCGGTGCAAAGCTGCAAAACCTAGTTCCAATTATTTTAATGGCGTCGTGCAAATTGTGTGAATTAGTTATAAGATAGTTGGAAATGTTACTGCTCTAATCCAATTGATCGATTGTGTTGACTAGTAAATATTTTATGAAACGTTAATTTATTTAGGAATTGAGTTGTGCTGAAAAAAAAAATGATTTGCAAATAACTATGGAAGTAAGTGTGGAGATAGATTACTCGACGCGCTGTGCCTTTGGCGGAGCTAAAGTTTGGACAATCATTTCCTCTCTCGTCCTTAATTTTTATTTTCTCTCACACTCGCCCCCTCTCATTGTCTGGGCTTCAACAATGGCACAGCTAATTTTATCCTAAATGTGCGCATACTTTTGCGCGAGTGTTGTGTAAATGTGCGATTTTTTAATACTGCCGAATACTTAAATAATTCTATGAAAAAAAAAAATCGACAAAGAGTCGAAAAGAAACAGAAAACTAATGATTTTAATTAGAGTAATTAAAATGATGTATATAGATAATTAATCTTGCCTCGTATGCAAAGAATTTTAGTAAGAATTGATCGCATGTTTACGGACGTCTACTTAAAACCAAGGAATATAAAAGAAACCAAAAAATATATATTTAATAAGGAGATGGATAAAGCGTCTCAAGGACTAAACGTAATATTAATAATAAAAAAAAGAGAAGAAGAAGACAGCAGTTTAAGGGAATAAAAATATTAAACTTTATTTAAGAAACATTTTATATCATTAAAGGATAACGCTGTTCGATTGTATAAAGAAAAACCATAACAAAATATGGGAAATAAATCTGAAATTGTATGGATTATAAAAATAAATACACTCACACACAAAAATTATAAATAAAAATAAAAACGAAAATGCATCCTTTATCGATGTGTCAGGACAAAAAAAAATTGATTAAATAAATGACTAAATGAAAATCGAAAATGGATATTGTTTCGAATAAATAACACGTTAATATATTGGTCGCATTTCATTGCTGCACCTCGAAACTCCCAGTCCTCACCCCTCTATCCAATTAATATACCCGAAAGCCGACAATGCTAAGGAAATGGAATATTAAATAAAACTGAGTTCCGGGCAAAAATTTATTGCTCTGCATAAATCCCGCGCTCCGCACCGCACCGAACCGATGATGATGAATTCCATTTTCCATCCGCGGAAATCAAATAAATTAGGCTCAATCACGCCGTAATGTAAAGCAATTTTACTTTGAATTTTAAAATTGCAATTCCTGCATTTAAGGTAAGTCTATAACGTTTTTTTTTTGTAATAATAACCCTCATCATGTCCAATCTCTGAAACGTCCACTCACATAATAATTCCTGTAATTGGTTTGTTTGTATAACATGCATATTTTCGTGTAGTTTCATTTTTGACATTTAGAAAATTATCCCACAGTTATTAATAGTTGTAATAATTAGCATTAGGTAGATTAGATGTTTTCATTTGGAAATTGTAACTTTTAATAAATTATCTGTCGATTAAAATTATATTCAATTTCATAATATAAATAGTTTTTGCTAGTAGACTCATTGAAGTTTTATTAAATTATCCGACCTTAAAGTTATTTACATCTACAGGTAGATTTAGTGAACTTTATAGTTTTTTTTTCTTAAGTATCATCAAAATGCATACATCTTAGTTTATATATTAAATGTAATTTTTGATAATTACTTCCTGTTCCATTGATGAAATGAGGAAATGTTTGTAGGTTTTAATAGGTCTATTTACGGTTCTGAATACCAGAGTATATTTAGATTTCAAACGTAATTGAATCATTAAAATTACCCACTTTAGTTAACTTGGATTTATTGCCTTCTTGTTTATAAAGTTTCTAGAGGTATAACAGTATTATTCAAATCAACCGAGAAAATTTGAGGAAGCAACAATTAAAACTTAATTATACACTACTTCATACAATACTTTATTTTTCTATTATTGTTTAATTCCTGTAAAGAAAGTCGTATATTTATGTATTTATCTCATGACACAAGGTAAGTAATTAGTAATATAAAAACTATATTTTTGTAATTAATTAAAATTATATTTGTACGATTAATATAAGGAAACTTGACTACACAAACACCTCGTTTAGCGTTTCTTCGATAAAAGTGTTTTTATCAAATCTAACTTGCAGTTAAATCCTAATGTAATTAATCAATTAAGTTTTAGGTTTATATTTGTTTTATATAATATAATGGCAATAATATGATATAGCGATAAATAGTAAATAATCTCTCTTATTTTTATTTATATTAATAAATAAATTAATTTTGTCTGCCGATAAAATTCCATCGAGTGCGTCGCCACACCACATGATAATTTAAGGTAATTATGAAAATAACTTGCGCTCGTCACTCCAACCACAACAATTAATTATAATGTAATTTGCAGATAACGCGCGCACACAAAATAAATCGATAACCAATAAAAAAAAAATTGGCTTTGATTGCATGGAGTTCCGATCTCTATCGACGATTGACTTATCAACGGATCTCCATTATACCGGTTTCATTACATTTACACGTTTATCTTGAAGCAAATCAACATTAAAAATATGTTTTATAATGTCATTGTGTATTTTATAGTATATTTCCTTCATTAAATTAATTATATTATTATTATTTATTACATTTTTATAAAAATAAAATATTTTTTTCAGTAATTTCCAATTTCATTTTTTAGATTTTAATAAATACAAATAAGAACAAATAATTTGTAGTTTTTACATAGTTTTATTAATGTATTTATTAGATTTTTATAAAAAAATTAATAAATTTCATAACTTCAGCAATTTTCAATTCCACTTTTTAGATTTTAATAAATACAAAAACAACAAAAAAAAATTAGTTTTGATTAATGTATTTATTAGATAATATGCTTTCAATTTCTCGTGTTGAAATTAATTAATTAATAAAGATGATGGTGTTTCATATTGTTGAATTATCCGTTAATGCTTAAGTTATGTATTTCGAGCACTAAAACACAGCGCATGGAAAGGAAACTTCATGCTAATAACGACTAATGATAATTATTAAATACTCCGATGCTTTTATAGAACATCTCCATGCGCTAATCATGATACGAACTTGAAGCCCAATATTGACCCGAGCGAATTCCACAATATTACGCTGTTTACTGTATTCCGCTTATTACAATTTTCTAACATCAATAAAAATACACAAATAATAAAGTAAATTATTTACAGTTTAATTAACTTATTCATAAAATTGAGTTCACGATGAAATAACTATTGTATTTTTTTTTGCAATTAAAATTTAAATTCATAATATTAAAATTTATTGTTTCTTTTTTACTATTTTTATATGTAACAAAATTAAATGAAATATTTTGAAGGTATAATTTAATTTGTTAGTGAAAATAACTTAAATATTTGTAAGCAATATATTTTTTTAACTAATTTTTGTAAGTTTATTAAAATCAAATGAAAAATATCTTAAACACTGAAATATAATATTAAAATTGAGTTTACGATGAAATAATTATTATATGTTGGACATTATTGTTTCTTTTTTACTATTTTTATATGTAAATTAAATGAAAATGAAATATTTGAAGGTATAATTAATAATTTGAAGCAATTTTAAAGTAATTTTTGTAATGAAAAATATCTTGAAAACTGAAACATTTTTTTTAATAATAATTTTAATTTATTCAAGGAAAAATACCTGAAATTGAAATCAAACTAAGTGTTTTGACAACTATGATAATGTTCGATAATTAAATGTTGAGATATAAAAAATTGTTACGTCCATAGTCCAATTGGATCGATAACTAGTTTTTCGGCAAATTTTTATACGTTATTGTTTGTTTTCTTTGAATGAAACTTTTCCACTCCGATGCGATATTGATAATATCACAAGTGCATGAGGGGAATTAATCTAATCATTAATGCTGATAATCTAAACGACTTCCCTTGGCATTGACATAAATTTGCGCACCAAAGTCACGAGGCCGACGTATACTTCGGTGGGCAGAATGTAATAATCATTTGCGCTCTCCGTCGTCCTCGAAGACGTACGAACGGACGGACACGCGCACCAATCTCATCCTGCTCCTCCACCTCATCATCATCATCATCATCTTCATTTATTTGTCGCTAATTGTTTCAAAAATTAGTTAGCATCCGAACGCGAAATGTCAATACATCATCGTCTCCGCCGGTCGGCAATGATCTCAATACTTTATATATATATATATTCGTAGCACGTGGATCAATATTTATTGTTTTCACCGTGCAATAAAATGAGAACGGCAAACACACAATATTTTCGTTTTAATTGTTGAACCAATTGATACTGTATCGCTATTAAAACTTATCTAGGAATTCGCACAACATTTTATACGCAACTCACATTAATCATTACAAGAAACATCGCAACATACATCAACGTCTTATAAAGTATGTTTATAAACGTTGGATAACGAATAAGTGCACAAAAAATAACAACAACAAAAAAAAAGAACATAGCTCACCGAGAATCGTTTGTGTCAACTTGATTTATAATTCATACTCGCAATCTCTGAACGTAATAATTGTTTATTCAAAGTCATCTCATTTTTCTTACACTTTTCTCATATTATTTTTCTTTTTATAAATTTACACATTCTATCTTCATTTTATCCACAATTTTACGTGAAATTCTAATAGTTTTAATATACTAAAGTCTAGTTAAATAATTATGTAATATTCATTAAAAACACTTTTCTGTAATAATAATTTACTTATAAATAAAGATGTAAATAATTTTGAAAAACATGTTCCAATTGTAGAGTAAAATATGAGTTTAAGACATAATTATGATATACAAAGGAGTCACCACCCACGACTTCCTTCATAAAAAAACTGGTAAAGTCCAATGACCCATTTAGTCTATTGCCGACTATCTAAGTCGCATAAATAAGTCCATACATTAACGAAAATGTAATGAATTAAAGTATTTATTATTTAGAAAATTGTGTAAGTTTTCACTGTGAGTTTGTTAATTTTGTGTGAAGAGAATATACTTCAAAATAAATGTGTCGCCATTTGTTATGTTCTTTAAAAGGATTGACCATCAAAGTTTGTTCACGCCGTTAAAGCAAAGTTAAGGGTAGCTAAATTACAAAGCCACTAGGGGCACCAGCAAAAAGTATAAAATTTGGCGAACGAGGGTAGACTGCTGAAACAATGTAAAATCCCGACAGGTGTTAAAATCCTGCTCGTATCCTTTGCGAAAGGGTACGAATAAAAAAAAGCGAGCTTGAAATAGAGAAAGATGTCCAGTTTAAATCGGACATCTGTTACTCACGGAGTGACGGAATTAAATTGTGATTTTTTACGTAATAAATATTATACTTAAATCTAATCTTTCGCATTATAAATAATAAAATTGATGGCACAAGTTATAATATTTACTTTTAAATTGTTGCTTTTATATTGTGATCGCTTTTACAACTTTCGTGTCTGAACAAATAAAGTGTATCAATCTGTACTGTATTTCATAACCTGAGCGCGATTCCGTTCTCAAACTTATGGAGTTCCGTAATACTCATTCTTTTTCAATTTCATCGATCATTTCAAGACCAATCTTTTATTTATCGTAACTTATATTATTGATTTCAAACCATCGAGCAAATAAAGTTTTATTTACAATCACATCTTTCGATTTACTATTTTTTTTGTATTAATTACAACCTAGTACTTATATAATAAGTAGAACTTTTTACTTAAATGTTACTAATAATATTCTAATCTTACCGCATCCTTATTACGAAAATTACATTACTTTTGGTTAAATTAAAGCAAATATAATAAATAAAATCTTATAATCCACAAAATATATTTAATTTTGTTTTTTTTTCATGTTTTTTTAAATAATCTATTATTATGTGAAATAATGTTTTGGCGATTTGGTAAGCGAAATCAATATTGGGAATGTTATGAAAAATTTCAAGGTTTTTTAGATAATTTAAAATTCTTGCAATGTTTGAATGTAAATTCCAATATTCACCTCGAATTTTATTGGAAATAAATGCTGGTTAATACTAATTCCAAAAGCATTTAATTTCTAAGGTTATTTTACACCCAAAAATTATAATCAATTTGGAAACGTTTTGAAGGTGTATTTCCATTGTAGATGCGATGTGAGTCAACGGCTATTGTTATGTAAACTGATTATTTTCGGACTAAATGTTCGTAATGATTACATCCTTTACGGCTGCTCATTACAATCCAAGTTTGAACAAACAAACTCGAGACCAATCCGAATTAATTTCTATGTTATTCGGTTCGTAATGATGCAACAATTACTGAAATAAAAATGTTAAATAAAATCGATTTGTTCGAGTGTTCTTTTCCGTTATTATCAGTGGAATTCGCTGACGTATATAATATGGATCGGCGTAAATCCGCTTAACGAATTACACTTTAGGACGTGTATCCTGTATGCAAAGTGAGGGCTGCCCGCGCGGACACGTATTGTTTTTCAGACTTGCACTACATTTATTTATCTGGATGTTAAATTATTTGCAGTATGAATTAATCTAATCAGAATTGCACTTCACCAAATGCTTATCGTTTTAAGTCTGTCGAGGATGTTGTCGGTAAATTGTCATGAATTTCGTAAGAATGCGAGATTAGCGCGTAACATTAGGTGTGATTAATGGTGGTAGCAGGTTTCAAATCATCGCAATTTTTCTTTTAGCTCCGTATATTAATCAGTGGATGGGTACTTAGGACTAAATTCAGTAATCGCACGATAAACGGGCAATTTTCGTTAATTGACGAGTGTGCGAGGCGGAATTGGACGTCGTGGGCATTCCTAGTTTTGACCAGAGGCCATTTGTGTTCATCCATTTACCAGCATCGCCGTTATCTACCATCTCTGATGAGCCATGGTAACGGACAAAAACGCACTTGCCCAGATTATGCAATGCAATCGCCACTGAGCAATCACCGCAGCCCAGTCTAGTTATTGTTATTATTTTCATCTCTCTTCTACTTTCCATCATAGTTTTATTTCATTTTTTTTTTTTTGGAGAAGATGTTTTCGAAATGGAATATGTTTTCGAGCACCAAAAATCCAGGTGAGTTTTACCATTATTCCAGTTCCATGAAAGAACAATGCCGTTCGGTTGCAACAGCATTAATCTGAATGTAAAACGGAATGTTTGAAATTGATGTCATTTCCTTGAGGATTTTTTTATAGACCGCAATAAAACTAAACGCGTATGCATACACAATTATTCAAATATCGCGCGTCTCGTTTATCCGTGAATTTGATATTTCGTATTCTGTGCACGCAATGGAACATCTCAATTAGTATAAATAAAAATTGAAAGAAATCCGGATTTTATACATTACATTTCATATTTGCGTTTAATAAAAGCCGACGTGGACATATTTTATTAGTCGTGTTAATGTTTACGTTCTGTAATTTATATTGTTTTTTCTTCTGCGGTAAAAAGTTAATGGTACTAATCACTTGGTCATGGCCATAACATCCCGTGACTCTACTTAATTCTGTATAACATTGATTTAGAAATTTATTTAAATTATTTGTAAATACAAGAAAACTTCAACATTTTTTTAATATTTTTAAGTCTAAGTTATATTATTCATGACTGTTAATAATCTTAATATAATTTAGTAGCTTCGTGACTACATGGTTTTAGATATTGATCTTATTCCCACCTAGCAAACCCTATATTATTTATTACTATTAGGAACTTCCTTTAAGCCAACCAACAAATCTACTAAATTTAGTTATCTAATCGTAGCAAACTAAATATTATTTTTAATTATATAAAAAATTAATTAGTTTATTTTATTTTTATTTTGTGCAGTTTGGAGTTAGTTTTTGCGAGTGCATGTAATAAAATATATAAAAAGAGGTTATAACTAGCTGACTTATTTATGAAGTAATCACCATAATTCGCGGTTATCATAAAATTACAGTAAAGTACAAATGGGTTATATATTAATAAAATTATGCGCGGAAACTATATTACTCAGAAACGCGATTTTACGAGACGTAATTTCTGAACTATATAATCTAAATATATTAGTTATTTACTCAATTCTTTTCTAAACTTTAAAATCATAATAATTTTAATAATTTAATCATAATATTTTTTTTATATTCGTAGATTTTTTTGTAATTCGTCCGAAAAGTCAATATTTGTCCTTCTCGACCGACGAGTTTGTTGATAAAATTATGGCTCTGAGCATATAGGATTGAAGATTGATAATGTAGATGTTGAAGAATTGGCGGAGAATAATAGAAGAGCTTCTTCTTAAAGAACACAAAGCAATAAGATAAATTTTGTCAAGCAAGGAAAAAGTGCAATAATTAAAAAAAAAAATAATTTCATTTTTAGTTAATTCCTATGGGAAAAAAGTGTTGTCCCTTTCAACATTCATCCTCTCCTCGGGAACGGATAAACGGAGTATTCAGAATAATACTGACTACACAAAATTAGTAAATGAAGTAATTACGATACGAATTCCAATATAAATTACTCTATGCTCAAGTTTGTTAAAAAAAATATGTGACACAAAAAATACTAATTTGTTGTTGTTTTTTTTTTAGTGTTACTAATCCTTTGGCCGTAAATTACATTTGATTCTTATTGAGCATAAAACATAAATTATCGCTTTTATTTTATGTCTATGTTGTTGACAATTAACACATAATTATTGTGTAAAAATCACATAAAATAAAAAATAATACAAAACGCAAATTTCATTTACTCGAAACGATTGCGAAAGAACTGCAATTAACGCTCATTGTATTTGTCTACAGTCTCATTGACGCAACACAACTTTCGTTCGATCGTAATCAAAATCTGCAGAAAACAAAGATTATTTGTACGAGAAATTAACATTGTCCAATCGATTTTACGCACGGAACGCGACATTTCGACCAGTTGTACATAAAATGAGTTGATTTCAATTATAGTTTTTGTGTTAATTCTATATCTCCCTCATCATAGTTAGTATTTATTAGAATCTTTAACATAATTGATTTAACTTTTTTTAAATATTATTACAGTTACGAAATATTAAAAAATGGTAATTTTGGAAATAGTATTACAAAAAAATGTAAACTTTGGTAGTAAAATAGGGTATAACATTTGATGACAGTTTAATACATTTAACGATAGGAAAGTAAGATGTTCGTCGTTAATTGAGTAGATCAATTATTTTGGGGTCGTGCAGAAGTGTTTTTGGGGTGGAAGGGTTGCGAGTTGCGTGTTCTGGTCTGCGTAATCTGGAGAACGTGACTATAATAGTTTCGCTCGTTGAAATTTGCGTCTACAATAATAACGCGAATGGTGAGCACAGTGCGTGCTAACAACGGATTTAAAGCAATTTAGCGCCATGTCAAACGCTGTTTACAAAATAAATAACAATCAAAACGTATGCACATTTATTAATTACAATAATTATCAATTTATATTTACTAATTAGTTACACAACTTGCTATATCCTCAATTCAAATCTATTTTTTTTTATATAATTCATCTGAATCTATTTGTAACAAGTAATAATGGCACGTTATATAAAAGTTTTCTTAAAATTTATAATCAAATTCTTTAGGAAAATATTTTGTATATATTAATAGCTTATCCTATTGAAAGAAAAACATACAAAATTGTAATTAAGCGTTAATTATTAAAGACTATACAAGGCGTAATTTGTTAAATCCGCTTCAATAACGTGACCTAACCAAGTTTTTGGATTCCATAGATTTTGCATAAAATGTATATTACGTAATAACATTTATATTAAACTAGACAATATTGATCAATAAATTTAATAATAGTTTACATTGCAAATTTGGTTACCATAAATGCAGGTTTTAACAGTAATTTTATAATATTAATAAAAATATTGTAATATAATGATTTATTACATAATTTTATTTTCATTATTCGATATGTTCAGCATTATAATACAGTTTATTATAATAAATATTTGCAAAAAATATATTTGAAATATGTTATATAACAAATATTATTTTTATAAATAAAAGATTTAAAAGTAAGCAGTAAAAAATGTGACTTAATTTAAAGTATATTTTTTTTATGATTTAATAATTAATGAATAATACATAATTTAGATTTTTTTTACGTGTGTAGTTTTCTAGGTATTCAGTAATGATATGAAATCGATGTAACTGAAGACAACGGAAACCTAATATTACCGTAATAAGTAATAATTTCTTTGAGCTGAAGTATTTTATTCAGGATTGTTAGTTTGCAGTGGAGATGGTCCGTAGGATAATTGAATCGTAATGCAATACCATTTGGTATAAAAGTGTGGAGGACGTGAGCTTTTGTTTGCCCAAATACGAGTGCAGTTTATGCAGCAAAAGGAGCCGAAGAGTGGAGCACTTAAATGTCAATTAAGTCGCTTGTAAAAGCTGTACATTAGTGTCCCTTAAATGCCCAATTACAGCTCGACGAAATTGCTGCAACAATAATCCATGGGTTTCGAAAGGAAAAGAAACAAATTGTAACAACAAGACCCATTAAAACCACGTGTCCTTGCAAAAGACGTTATCATAAATCTTAGATAATAAATAAATTAAACGCGAAATATTACATCGAAGAGGATGTTTTCGAACTGCGAAACGCATTTGAAATGATAAATTTATAGCCGATGAAAATTCCTCTGCTTTTTTGTATTTCAATTTTCCAATGTCAACATCGACAATTAATTGCCGAGCCTCGCGAAAACCCCACCATGCGCGAATAAATTGCATCGGCAAATTAATTACATTTTCGGATTCGTTCTTTTTTATTTTTTTTTGGTCAAGAACAAAATTTACCGGTGAAAACTGGTAGAACGAATTTATGGAGAAATACGCGTTGGTGTAACAATATAAAAAAGTATAACGTGGCTTAAATAATTAGCGGAATTATGTAAATACCCGATGATTTTTTCGTTAAATATTCATTAGTGCCCACTGTTTTTCAGCGCTCTCGCTAACAAATTACTCTAACAGTCTTGTTTTTCTCTATGCGAATGCCTCATTTCGTGCATCCAACGTGAATTAATAATATTCACTCAAAATAAACATCACTTCAAATTTTATCTCAATAGTTACGAAATTTATTTGTTCATTATGTACTTGTATTATTATATAAGAATAGTTATCTAGGCACAATTTTCAATTAGAAACATTTTAAAATATTTTATCCAAGTAAAATCACAATGGAAAATTAATATTTAAAATATGATTATGTCTTTTAAATTAATTATTATATTATATTCTTTTAATTAATTATTAATACACAAATATTATTTTTTTATACATAAATATGTATAAAACTGCACGAAGGCAGTTGGAAAACTTTTTAAAGCTAATTATTTTACCTTCCTGAAAATATTAACAAAACTCGCTTTGCATCAAAAAAAAATCTTGTGTATCTTTTTGTGCGGTTTAATTTTGTATATATTTATTTTATCGATTAGTCCGATTTTAAATAAGGCGTATATATAAATTATCGATTTAAAATACATATTTTAAAAATATAGGATAATGTAACAGCATTAATTCTAATTAAATAAAGATACTTTTATCAGAAATAATACTCTCAAGTTAGTAAGTATCTTAAACAAATTTGATCAAAATCACAGTACTTTTCAAGAACCAGGGAAGCAATTGAGATAAAAAAAATTAGATAAAATCCACTTAACCAAAAACAGCATGAAAAATCTGAGACTTGTGGAAAAAATAGTCCTTCACAAAAATTAGTTAATGAAAATTTACTATTTTTATTATATTACTATTTTTAATATTTCTAATTAAAAAAATATAAATTATTCATTTTTAATATAAATTTATTAATATTTTTAATTAAACAATGTAAACCTGTTGGTTTGAAACGTTTCAATTCAAGTTACAGTAACTTCTTTAGTATTTTTTTAGATAAATAAAGAAATAATTAAAAGTCTGCCTTATATATAATTTATTTTAGTGAATGTTTAATAATAAACTCATTAACTGTACAATCCTAAACTGGAGGATAAATGTATAAATTAATCATATTTTAATTCTTTCTATAAACTTATTTTGGAGATGATATTATGAATACACTGGATATTTCTAAATGATTTATTTGTCGCATTTTCTTTAATTTGGTCAATCTATGAAATCTATATGAATAAACTAGGTAATAAATGTACAAATTAACTATATTTGTAGACATGTTTTGAATTATTTTTAGATATGATTTTGTGAACATGATCAAAATGCAAAATCGTACAATTTATAGTAAAATATAATATAATATCTATATAAGCTATTTATTTTTAATGGTGCACGTAATGAGTGCTTCAGGAAATAAATAAATAAATGGATGTGTGGCGTGATCCATGATCTGGTCAATAAAATTTAAACTGACGTTTATATATGTGCTCGCGCTTTTATGACTCTTTCAGTCAAAATTTTAGGTTACATTTTCGGTCGGTGAATGTACACGAAACAAATGTAGTGCCAATTAATAATATCACCGGTCGGTCCATTTATAAACGCGAATAGATTTATTCATGGAATTCCCGGTACCGCGCAGGATTTCAGGTGAGAGCGTCGACCGTGGATTCTGTAAAATTGCTAATAATTTATTTAAATTAATCTTTTTCCGTAAAAACTGCCGATGACTAATTACGTCAACAGTTGCAGCCCGTGACAGTGACATAATTATATTAATATGAAATATTTATGAATTTCTGGGACGAAAGCCAATGCCAATATCATATCATTATAATACAGCCACGATTATTCATACATAATTTAATACTCATTATTAATGATTGTTGGCTGCAGTATATTATTCATTTTATTTTTTACGTTGAAATATATTCTGATTTTCATATATTTCCAACTATAAGAATACAAATAATGTTAAGAAAAAACTTACATAAATTCTATAATAATTCAATTTTTCTATGTTAAAAGATGCGTCTTACAGTCCGAATATTATTGCATTTTTTAAGACAATAAAACGTACCCTAAATTTAAAAAAATAATGTTAAGAAAAAATACTTCAATTCTATAATAATTTAATTTTTCTATGTTAAAAGATGCGTCTTATAGTCCAATTATTATTTCATTTTTTAGGGCAATAAAAAGTACCGCAAATTTTTAAAAAATAATGTTGAGAAAAAATAATTCAGTTTTATAATAATTCAATTTTTCTATGTTAAAAAATGCATCTTATACTCCGAATATTATTGTAATTTTTAGGTCAATAAAACGTACCCCAAATTTAAAAAAATAAATTTGAGAGAAAATAATTCAATTTTTCTATGTTAAAAGATGCGTCTTATAGTCCGAATATTATTGCATTTTTTAGAACAATAAAACGTACCTCATGAATTATGAATACGTACGTATTATGAATCGAAAAATACAGTAATTAACTGAAAATTGTTATGATTTAATTAATTACATGATTTTATAAAGATTATCGAGATGATCTACAAATGAATACATATGTTACTATATTTCTTGAAATGTCTATTATATTTTAATTAATTGATAACGAGCACTTGAAAAACCGATTCATTATTATCAGTATACGTCTTGAAAGGCAATCAATTACGTCAATGTATTGTATAATGTTTCGTATCCCAATAGAATAATAAGCTTTATTTTGTCATTATCATAATGTTATCAAACTAGATAGTAGAGATTTAATGTTTAACAATAAAATTGATTTATTTACATTTTAATTACGAGTGGAGTGAGTACATAATGATATAGATAATGTAGTTAAGAAACGATATTTTTTCATATTCGCATTTCACGATAGTTAAACAACATGTGTCGTTAAATAATTAAAATTAGATAGTTGTGCAAGTCGCAGTAAGTAAATATTTTATTAAATAATGTAGTAGTAATATAATATTTTCCGTTTTTACCTTTCAGGATAGTTAAACAATGATAGTTAAACGGGTGATCGATGAACTGAAAATTTAGATGCGTCCAAGTTGTTTTATAATTAATTTATTAATTCTATGTTGTCCACGTTTAATTTTCATTATAGTTAAACAACATGTGTTGCGTACATCAGTTAAATAGGTGATTGATGAACTGATATGTAATATATTCGTGCATTATTTTTAATTGAAAACTGCTTATACCAAAAACCGTATCAAAAAAAATAAACGCGTTTGGAATATTGCAACAATATACTGACCTCAGTTTAATAAGGTAATTTGCAATCTGTTAGTATACAAATTTGATGTTTGCAATTCTATTTAGTTTATTCTATGTATTGAAAAACATTTAATTTAATAGTTTTAAGAATTTTTAAATTATTTAGATTGGAAAAATTGTTAACAACCGATGTTTCCTGTTGGATATTGCACTTGATGTATTTCATCATTATTCTATACCTTAATTCGAGTTGAGCACTTACATATATTATTAAGTAAAACGTGTATGCTTCCAGTAGCTGCAAGTGCAGCAGATCCCCAATTATAGTAGCTCCAATTATCTTTTGAAGTGGATTATCCGCGCTCTCCGAAATTGTCTCTTGTTTCAACGTTTAAACATGTATTTCTATGTACAAAAATATATATTTTATGTAACTTACGATTTTATGGATTTTACATCAAATTTATTGATTTGCACAGAAATAGTGCACTATGTGAATTAAAAACTATTACACATTATTGCATTCTATTTTTAATATAAATATGTAAAAAATTAATTTGATTATAGAGGAAATGAATGAATTATATTTAGATTTTACTAATATTTTTTAGAACTTACTCGAATGAATCGTAGAGAAATTTCAATAAGGCGTGCAAATTATATTTGTACCTAGCTCTAATTGAACTTCTCATAATTTACTTATGTATCATCAATAGAATTATGTTTATCAATGGAATTGTTGCTATTAGCAAATATTTGATCTGCTTGTAAATAAGAGTGATTCAAAACTTTGCAATGTAAGTTATTTCTCGTATTATGTTTGCTATCCGATTAGATATTGTGAATAATTCATAGAAATATTTTTTTGTGTATCTTTTAAAATAAGCAATTTTGCAGTAAACACCCTATTTATTTACTATTATAATGCTGCCGATAATTGGACGTACCGACAATAATAGGGACATTACGTAACGATGGGAAAGGTGGGAGTGTGGGAAAGGGCGCGCGACCCTTTTTGGACGATGTTAACCATCCATCCATCCATTTCATCCAACGATTGGATGGATTACATCTATTCCGACAATTGCACGACCCCGTGGATCACGCTAGTCGCGTTAGTTAAAACAACACCGGTCACAGGTGCACTCGACAATATATAAACCGGCGGTAGTTTCAATGCGCGTTCAGTCCAATCAAAAACGCCCATTATGAAACACTTAACAGTAAGTGCGCGATAATATCCGTTTAATACCTTTGCGACGCACACAGCGAAAAGATCGAAGTAATTATCGATACTATTAGATAAATACGCACGTGCAATTAAAATACGCGCAATCAGTGCTGTGAACTTGGATCAATGTGAGAGATCATCTGTCATCATCATCATCATCTTCAAAAGAAAACTTAGGACCATTCAACTACTTTGACAGGTACTTAAGTATACTAATCTTTAATTGTATAATAATTTGGTATAGAAAATCCTCCATGTAATAACTATAAAGAAAATCAATATCTATTTTATATTTTTATATAACATTTACATGAAGATTTTAACATTTTTTTTATAATTTGTTTTCAATAGTAAAATCCTCAAAACTAAATAATATTATCATATTGTTATCTGTTATTTAAAAAAAATCATATTTTAAATCATTTTGCAAAACATGAATTAATTTGTTTGGAAATTCTACATTATTCATAAACAAAATAATTAAATCTTATATAATGAAAATGTAATTTCATATAATTAGAATATAATTTATTGCAATAAAAATAATAAACTAAAATAAATTGATAATTCCAATTATTAACAGCTTTTCTTGTTAATATTTTCATTTTATTATTCAATTTATGATTTTTGTTAATTTAAGCTGTATTTTTATTTATTTAAATTATAAAAGTCTTCTTTAACTTTTCACGAATTAACATAATTTTTATTAAATTTGCAACATTTAAGACCCATCTGAAAAACATAATTTTGTCAATTTTAATACAAATTTTCATGAAATTTACTTTAATACAGTATTTTTATTTATTTTAAAAAAAAAATATATTTTCCATTTTATGAAATATGCAAAAAAAAAATATTATGAATCTCTCTTATAAAAATGAAAATTTTAATTTTTATTAATTAACATTCATGGTAATGTTTTTGAATATTATTATTGATGTTGTTTTTTAAGTACAGACCATTGCGGAATATAAAATAATTGGACTTCGTTGAAGCCTTTGCTGTGATTATTCGAATATTTTCAGAATTCATCTCGATAATGAACCCTTTTCCCTGCCGCAACCGAGATACCGCTGCCCTTTTCTCATTCTCCTCTCCTTTGTGTGCGTTCGTTTTCTGATTATATTACACATTAAAATTACGTGGGAGGCAACAGCAAATATTTTATTAATGAGCACCTAAAAACAACGTATTCCATATTAAATTCCCGTTCGGCGAAAAACATAATTGCTTATTAAATATCAAAAGAAAAATGCTGTATCAATTGCATAACATTTAATACAAATTAATTAAACAAAATTACTATTTAGTGGAATGTTTGAATTAATAATTAGAGTTAATAAAAATGTGTAAATAAATAAATGTTATTAGAAAATCACCTATCCAAAAAGTATTTAGGATATAGGTTGTTTAACTTTCATAATTTTGCTATTAAAAAGTGAACATTGATTCTTGCATAAAAATGATTTATTTTAAATCATTCAAAATAAATCTCCAATTCAACGATTTTTATATTGTAAATTAAATTGAGATGATAACAATTTACTGATGATAATGGAAGTAATTTTGTTGGAAGACAATGGAATTTTAGATATTCAAGGTTGCCGTTATTGGAAATTCGCATTCAATTTGAAAATGCGATTTGTTATTTATGTAAGATGTGAGAATCGATATTAGCAATTTATTATTTTCGAACTTCGTATTTCATGGATGAGATATTGTATAGGTATTGCATATAACAATTTGTTATTAATGTTTTTGCGCTCCGTTTCAAAAATGGCACGAAAATTAAAACCAGTTAGTACATATTTTCAGTCCATATTTGGATTTCGTGCGCGCATTTGGAAATCGCTGTTTAATTCAATTGCTTATCAATTGATTGGTGACACACCTTTACAGACATAGTTATAATAATAATAGTGTAGTGCTTAGTATTCATTTAGTTTTTTTTTGTAAAGGAAAATTTTGAAAAATTATAATAAAATTAATAATTTTTATTTAATTATTTACATTTATTTTTTATTCAACTTATTTTCTTTTCCGTAAACTATTTTTTTTTTCATTGGAAAAAAATATACATTTTTATAGAAAAAAGGTTTTACAGACCGAAAAATTGTAGTAACTGTAACTTTTTAACAATTAATGTATACTCTTTTAATAATGAATGTGTTAAAAAATAGTAATTATTAAAAATATTTACATTAACTAGCGAATGTATACATTTACCAATTATAGAAAATGTGTATATTTATACATCGATATAAATATTTTTCCAATAGAAATGTTAAGTTTTAATTTTGAAAACTCAATTGCTTCGGCTCGGCAAACGCAATTAACGCGTGTTACGTCGTATACATTAATAAATTAATGTGTGTAAATAATTATTTTGAAAAAAAAAACAATTTTTAAGACCAAATACGCAATGTTATTGACCGGTGCGACGTGCGCAAAGTCCACTTTCTGCATATGGTGTGTTGGTTTCCTATTAGAAAATGAAGAAAGAAAACGAAAAAGAAGTGACGAAGAATTCTAGACGCGCGCGCGAGACATGAATATCAATATATTCGCCTCGACATTAAATAATTAACAGCTCGGTGGTGTGTGTGCGGCAAATCTAATTAAGACATCGAATTCCAAAAAGGCCGTACAACAATGCCCGGCGCTTCGGCTCAGTATTTCACCGATGGAGCTCCCTACAAACCATTACACAATAACCTTACATCATCTAATCAAACCATCAATGTTTTAGTGCCGCATTCGGAATACAAATATGCAGTATCTACTATATGATCGGATTGATTTTATTTTCGTACTTAAATTATTTTATTTAAGTAATTGACCCAATAAATATTTCAATCTACTAAATAAAACATTTTCATTACAAACAATGCTTATTATTACGCAAGTTTTGTACAAATAACTTAAAAACACATCCATATATTTATTATTATAAAACGCATTACGTAACAACCATTATAGTATTTATTTTGCAACAAAAAACTATTACTTTTTATTTGTTTTACTGAGTAGCAAACATCAATAATTTGTGTGCTACAAGTTTAGTAAACTGTTTTTTTTTTAATTATGTTGATCATTTTGTGAACTTTTATTAAAATATCTCAAAAAATGGCTCTTTGCTCCATAAAGATTGCCGACCCCAGTTTTAAACATTAAATAAATTAAAAGAAATTATGCGAATATAATTTATTTGTATAATTATTTAGAAGATCAATACCTTATTAGATATTAATGCGACGATTTTGTGTGGTATTTCCATGAAAATAGACACAAAATATCGATTATTTTGAATAAATGTTTAATTTTATAATGGATAAGAAGCAGAGCAGACGTGGGCGGTTTAAATACTATTTAATTATACTTTTCGTTACATGAGTTTCAATCAATAGATATTCACATTATTTGTTTAACCATTTTCGTTGTCTCATTTTGTATCAAAAAGTAAAAATAATTAACCATTACAAACAATTATTTCATTCTAAATCTAAATCACAATAAAATCATGAAAAAAATTATATTTATTTTCAGAAAAAAAAGCAATAAATATATTTTCAATTTAAAGGCTTCATAAAACTGAAATTTGAAAGCCAAAAAATCACAAAGAAAAATTGTTTCATTTGTGCAATCGAATTTAATATTTATATAAATGAATACGCCATATTTCATTTCATTATGAGTGAATTTTATTCGCCGTTATAAATATTTACTATAAAATAATAATTTATATTGAAACAATCCAAACAAAACGTTTTTGTAAAATAATTTTCATCATTGTTGTACAAAAATGAGTTTATAGATAATGTATTTTATTATACCTTGATTTTGTTTATTGTTAAAGAAAAAGTTATTGAAACTTATCAAAAAAGTATTAAATTATTTCAATCTTTATCTGTTTATTTTTAATTTTAATGTAAATTATTCAAGTTTATAAATAAGTAATTTTTTATTACAAAATTAACAAAATAAAATTTAATCCATAAAAATTGGTAAACGATTTTTTATTAAAATGTTGCTGTTTTTAATCAAATTATTTATATGTTCTAAATGCAGTCTCCAAAACCTGATTAGTTTTCAACTGCATCACATTAATATTTTCAATATAAGAAATATTCAAATTATTTTTAATTATTTTTTACTTATTACTAAATATTTATTTATTTTCTTAAAATTATTTAAAATTGATATTTTTGTAATTTTGTCTCATATTATGTAGTAAATTATATATTTTCTTAAAACGTGGGTCAGTTTAATATTTAAAATAAATCTTAATAAAATTACTAAATTAATTTAAAACGGTAAAAACTTTATTAAGATGTATTTGTTAAATTTTTTGGTAACTTTTGTAGTAAAAATAAATCAAGGCTTTTCCACAATTGGATCTAAGCTTTCCAATTATTGTCCGTCGAAGCAAACGACTGTAACGTAAGACATCAAACCCGAAGTCCATCAAACTCTGAAGAGTGACCAAAGTTGAATCTGGCTTTGATAATTGTGTCAAACGATTGCGCACTTTCAGCGCCCAAAAGTGGGTCAAGGCCCATGCAATGCGACTACAGCAACTACAGTAATTTAAACTTAAAATTGCGTTTGATAATTACTAGTTTTTGCTATGAAATATAACGAACGCCAACGAGTTTCAGTAATGTCGAATAACAAATGTATTGATTTACAGTCGAACATTTCGATGTTTGCAAGCGAAACGTAAATGCGGAACTCTATGTTATGGGGTTTGATTTTGCCAAGAGATTATTAGATTAGCGAATTGTTCAATTGTTAATGGAGTGAGGAGAAATTCAAATACTAGAAACAAACGTATTGTTGGCACAAACAATTTTTACGCATTATGTGATTCTGTTTGTCATTGATCCAACTAATTTGCAGCTTGTTTGTGCTCCTTTTTAGATACGAATACATAAGCAATTTGAATGTATCATCCTTTTGTTAACGCGCATTGTTTTTCATTCATTGTGAAAACATTCAGAAAGTCAATTACTTTAGTTCACAGTGGAAATATAGCGTACTTTATAGTAAACAAAATAATTTTAAACAAATTACGTTCATGGTAATATTTTTAAAAATAATTTCATTAAATTTGTTTTCGTATAAAATTAATTAATATTTTTTTTTATATAATTATACAAATCAAAATTTATTAAATTTAGCCAAAAAATAATAATTATCGATAAACTTACTGTGAATGATTGTATTTTAAATATAAAACCTTATAGATTTTTATTGAAATTTAATTATTAAATAATTAACACAAATTTTGTTATTTTACTTTAACGTTGATTTCTGTAATTACAATATAACGGACATTTAGAAATTTTGCATATTTGTTAGTATTGATTACATTTGTATGCAATGCAAAAGAAATAGCCACATGCATTATGTCCATGAATGATCACTGTTTCATTCAATTGGCAATGTCATATAATCATGTAACACATGTTGGGAACGTCAATTACCAACTTTGAAGGATGTTCGAAAATTACAAGAGTAGAACACGAAAAGAGAAATTTACAGTATGAAAATACACGAAAATAACAACATAATTTTAGTTAAATTATTATTAATATATTTAAACACTCAACGTTTCGATAAAATTATTAATGCTGCTATTAAATTGGAAATTGCGTGGCAAATATTATGTATTTATTATGAATTAAATAATTCAACGCAGTAACAACTATTTATTATTGATAAAAAACATATTGAATTTTATTCTGGTATAAATTTATATTTATGATTAATTATTAACAAAATCTATTATTATTATTATTAAAAACGCAGTTTCCAAATATAATTGTTCCCAGGATAATTATAGTGCAATTACAATCGGATAAATAAATGAGAATAGTTAATTGCATAAGTTATTTCATTTTCCAAATATTTTTTTGATTGATTTATTTTTTCTTAGGTTAATTAATAAAATATATTTTAAGTTACACGATAGTTGGGTTGTGTACACTTAATCATGAATGAAGAGTAAATAAATTAAAAGAGTAAATATCAAAATATTTGTATTCTTTAGTTTTGTTTGAAATTTATTTATTTGGTTGATAAATATTTGTTTTTTTGTGGTTAATAAATGTAGTTTATTATTTGATTAATGTATATTGAGTAATTGAATGAGCAATATTGATGGCTTTTAGCAGTCAGTTTAAGGCAACAATGGACACACGGAACAGACCGCCGCAGCACGTGTTTTCATTGATATGGTAAGGTCTACCTGCCAGGAAGCCGAGATTTACATAAAAAGTGCGCTTACGTAATGCCGCAATGAAGGTATTAAATTGGCCGTGCACGGATGAATGATGCAACAATTCCCTTGCCTAGTGGCAGGATCCATCAGAAGCTGCTGCTACTGCTGCTCCACGCGCTCATTATACAATTTGTAATCGGATTAATTATTTGCTTCATTTCTATGCCGTGTACCTTTACCACGTGAATTTTAATATATAAAATGTTGCGCAATTGGGTGAGTGGCAGCCTTCGTGCAATCACATAAAAATTCAATTTGAAGTGCTTCAATTTTCGTATCGTTCTTTACCAAATGCATTCGTTATTATAACGTGAATTAGCTTTTCGAACGAATCTCTCAGGAAACAGAAAAGCAATCAATTCGAGAGATTGATTCATGAAGCAATTAGCGGAAAGAAGGCAACACAAAAAATAATAAATTAGAATCGTTAAAAACGCAATGAGAAATTGCTTTTTTTAAACTTTGTATATGGAAAATGATGTTTTAATTAAATGAATTATGCTTTTTTCTGCAGTGATTGTGATGTCTGTGGACCAGGAGGAGGTAGTTTCGCAGCAGCCGGCGACGCAACCGAACAGCCGGAAAGTGAGCATAGTGACTCACGATGGAAGTACGCTACATGGACACGACAACTTGGGATTCGAATCTCCAAGGAGTCGGAAAGTTTCCTCGGCTTCCGAACACGCGGAAATGGGTCCGGTTCGGAAGAAGAGCATTCTGCACAATGCACACGCCTTTGAGGGCAACAATTTAAACAGTATATATCATAACCACGAAGGTACTACTAACACCAACCTCTATCTACTAACGACTTGAACCGAATTTCTCTCCCATCTATATCTACATAAATACAACGAAAGTCTGTATGCAATAGATTCTTATTTTGCTGAAATTATATACCAAATTTATATAGTTTTACATACTATTCTATAATTCAAAGATATCCACAAAAAGGCCTACTTTTAAAGTCATAATATGAAAATTCATTAAATTAAAGCTAGAGTAGAAATGATATCTATTTCTTCAATATCTTGATAACTTTATTTCATAATTTCAAAAAACTTTCCTTAATAATAATTACAAAATAGTCTAAACAGTTTAAAAATATTTTTCTGCGTGAAATACTGCGTGCTTGTTGTTATTAGTCTACTTTTTAGTTTACATTTTGCATTGCATTCAAAAAAATGATGTGCGATAGGACGATGTGCATGCAGAGTTTTGGGGTTATATTAATTTGCGAAGAAGTTTATTGTTTATATACTAATATGGAAGAGCCTTCCGTTTCAGATTGTGCGAAATACGCGAACGGGGATGCCAGGATCAAGAAGCATTCCGTTCATTCCGTAACGGATTCCATGCATTCCAGGACGCGGTTTTCCGATGTCGCCGAAGACGAGGAGCAGTAAGTGTTTATTGACTGAAATACCCCTAATTGCCAATTATAACGGCCGATTAAATCGAAACTATTTTATATCCATAGGCGTATCCCGTGTTGTGGTCTGATGGCGTATGTACCGAAACCAAGCAAATTTTTACTTAATTATATCTTTATTGCACGACCACACGCATGTTAATGAAATGATTATTTTAAAATTTGAATTGAGCACTAACGAATGCACTTATCGTTTCGATATTTTTTTGCACTAGACTAATGGTTTGTTTCTTGTAGTTCGTGGTGGTACACATTCTGCATAAAGTGCCGTTCGAACGAGCCGCCTCATCCCTCGTGGCAGCCACCGATGTGGAACAAGCTGTGCCCATATCCATTCTGCCCGACGTATAGACAATTCTCCCGCATTATTGCTTTGTGTCTGATCGGCATCTTAAGCTGGGGCATCGTCTACACGGTGCTCGGAGAGACGGCTGCACCCGGAGGGCAACTCTTCCAGTTGATTTTGTTGACGATATGCGCTCATTTGGGTGGTTGGCTGATGAGTTTAACCACGCTACCAGCCCTAATTGGAATGTTATTCGTCGGGCTCTTGTTTCAAAATGTCGGGCTCGTGGATTTCGATAAGAATTTCTCTGAAGTTACGAAAGAGTTAAGGTAAAAGCAACAAAACTATGTCTGCGATGGAAGCTTATTTGAAATTATTTTTTTTCAGAAAAATAGCTTTAGTAATTATATTGATCCGTGCCGGTTTGGATCTGGATCCGCACGCTCTGAAACGACTAAAATTCACTGTGATCAAATTGGGATTGGTGCCTTGGCTAGTAGAAGCTGCGATTATAGCCATTACGACGCACTTCTTTTTGGATCTACCTTGGATCTGGGGATGTCTTTTAGGTGTGATAATTGCAGCCGTTTCTCCTGCAGTCGTCGTGCCTTGCCTCTTCCGCCTTAGATCCAAAGGCTACGGCGTGGCCAAAGGCATTCCGACTTTGATTATAGCCGTCGCCGGAATCGACGACGCCACTTCCGTCGCGATATTCGGCATCATGCAGAGCATAATGTTCTCGAATGACTCATTAACAATGCAGATTCTGCAAGGGCCGATCTCGATCGTCGGAGGAATCGGATTCGGTATAATCTGGGGTCTGATTTCTTGTTACGCACCCGAAAAGCACGACCCCTTTGTAGTGCCCTTGAGGATACTGATGCTCCTCGTGGGCGGCCTAATTGCCGTTTTTGGTAGCGAAAGAATCGGCTACGGGGGAGCCGGACCTTTGGGTTGCGTGGCCGCAGCTTTTGTTTCATTGGTATGCTGGTCGAGGCAGGGATGGGAAATTGAAGAGAATCCTGCGGTGACGGCTTTCGAAATTTTCTGGATGATCTTCGAGCCCATCCTCTTCGGCATCACCGGAGCACAAATCAAGATCAGCGAACTTGACCCGAACATCGTCAGCATCGGAATCGGATGTCTCATTGCCGGCGTCGTCATCAGAATCTTGGCTACAATCCTAGTTGGAATCGG
The DNA here is from genome assembly GCA_963457615.1 of Nicrophorus investigator. Classification (NCBI taxonomy): domain Eukaryota; kingdom Metazoa; phylum Arthropoda; class Insecta; order Coleoptera; family Silphidae; genus Nicrophorus; species Nicrophorus investigator. The sequence goes on from OY735140.1 coordinate 3,010,024, forward strand.
ATGTAAATTGAACCTGAAAGAGAAGATATTCGTCGCACTCAGTTGGATGGCCAAAGCCACTGTACAAGTACGTCACATTCAAAATTATTACACACCCACATTTAACAAGCGTTTAATTTGTAACTTACATCATTATCTCAACATTCAACAAATTACCACGTGATTGTCAATGACAATATTTCAAAACAATATCAAAATAAATTTAAAAAAACTAGTTCATAATTAAGGAAAATTAAAGAAAATTAGAACTATTAAGCACAAAAGATTTGTTTCCTATTCGAAAATAAACAAACTAATTATATAAGTAACGTAAAGTGCTGGAGATAATTTAAATTTAAGTAAATAGACTATGCAACTTAACACACAGGTTTGTTAGAATAAAACCATAACTATAATAATATTTTTATTTTGTTTCAAAATTTATTACAATTTTAGTAATACGACAATTTAATTAATAATAGAACAAAAATTTTAAATATATATATTTTTTTAAATAATCTTATATATAAATAATGCATATTTCGTGGAATTTGAAATACGTTCGTACAAACAATTTTACAATTTACTTAAGTAGTAAACACCAATTAATATGAAAGCTGCTCTAATAATATTATATATCAGTTTCAGTTTCTTATGCAAACAATTATATTGTTACTTTATTAACATTTAGGTGAATGTTATTTTTTTTTATTAGTCTTTAATTCTCATCCTGTTTTGTAGGCTGCTTTGGGACCTGTCGCTTTGATCTTGGTAACGGAGAGCGGTAATGAGAAGGATAAGATATACGCAGATACTGTGCTGATGATATGCGTCCTTTCCATAATGTTAACCGCTCCGACCGGAGCCATCCTAATTACGCTGTCGGGTCCTAGGTTGTTGACGAAAACGAAGTTCCCCGTTGTTCCTGAGGAATGGAGACGCAGCCATAGACCTTCAATTAGGGATATTAGTATAATAGATGAGGAGGAGGAGAAGGATGAAACTCTGGACAGTGTGCATAGTGAGAATGTGATCAAAGAACCAAATAAAGGGGAGCCGTGAGGAGCATCATACAACGAATCGCCTCCATCAAGAGGATGTAGGAAACGCTCAACATCGGAATATCTATATATCTATAAATATATAAATATTATGTACATATGATTTTATTGTTATTTATCTGTAATATATTTATTTTTAAAAATGAAGCGCAGGAAATTAGAGTTTAGCAAATTTCAATAAATTTTTATTAATAGTCTTAACAATATATATCAATTCGTTTAATTTATTTCGAACCCAGGAAATACACTGGAAATAAAACTCAAATAAAGCAAAATACAAAGAAAATACTTATAGAATTTTTATATTTAATAGCTATTTACAATGTATCAAATTTTCATTCATAATATTTTTTTTTGCTATAATAATATTTATAATAAATGTTTTTTTTTTCTGAAAAGTTCAATAGACTCAATCAATTTTAACAGCGTAATGAATATCTTTTACAATCACTTTTTATAGATTTTTTTTTTGGTAATATAACTTGCGATAATTTGATAAATAATGATAAAAAGTTTTATTTATATTTTCTTCTTTACAACAACGCAACCGCACAACGGACGCCCCGTCGATTTAGACAAACTCGAAATATTTCTTAAACAATATATTCGAAAACGAAAACAAAAAATTCAATATATATTAATATTTTTTTTAATAAATAGTTAAGTTGCAAATATTGCATTACATGTGCAAACCTTAGCGATTTCTAATCTTGTATAACTGGACGGGGCATTCGTTAAAATTATCAAATTCTTTTTATATATATATTATATATGAATATATTTTACAAATTTTGCTACGACTAGTAAAAGTACCTTTTGTTCTTGTGGTTTAACCTTAGTTTTCATTTTACATGTGTATAATTCATACTCGTTCGTTTCAGCGAAATTGGTCGGTGGAATTAATGCCGCGATTCAAGATTTATATTCTTTGCTTCATCATCTCCTTTTTTGGTTTTCACTTAAAAAAAATGACTCAGGGCTAGAAAAATTCGGGCACTTATTATCATCCACAACAGGCCTAGACTACAAGAAATTTGTACGTTAACATTCAGTACTTTATACAAGCAACTCCAAATCATCAACAAAAAGAAACTAGAAATATTCGCCTAGGGTTGAAACGCGCAAGGAAACAGTTTAGATCCAATAAGGCAATAATATTTATAATTTATAAGTTTAATAAACGATTCCCTTGCGTGCGAATCTAATTTAATTACGAATCAAAATTAACTTAATGAAAAAATAATGAAACAAACAAATAATATATAGAATGGAATATGGAGGTATTTAACACATAAAATTAATAACTATTTAATCCTTTAGAAAAGACGATTTCTATAATATATTATTAATCAAAATCTGATTGTCTTTATATTCGAAGTAAGAAAAAGCGATAGAATGTTTTATATTTTGTAAAAAGGGAAAATATGCATTGAAAAACCACTCGATCGCCTTTTATCGTTTTAACAAGGTTTAATATTCTGTTGCAGATATAACAATGCGCCTTCATCGATGAAATTGTTTAGCTCGCGATTCTCGTTATTTTCAATATAAATTTAACTATTTCCGTATAATAAAGCTTCAGTGGTATCAATTGTTTGTTACATTTTTCCTCCTTTTCTTCGCGCAGTTTTCGGTTTACAACTACTTATCGTAAAATTTCTAACAGCAGTGCAAACTTGAACATTCTAAATATTCTCCTAACTTTCAGTCAATGCATGACATTAAACTTTATATATTAATATCACGTAGTTCGAATATAAATTCAAAAAAAAAATTAATAAATCATAAATAAGTTATGCAATTGAAAATCGATTGGATGTGAAGATCGAAGGGAGCGAAGTTGTTTTGTCTTCATTTTTTTTTGTTTAGTTTAAGTCGCGGGGGAGGGAGCAGTTTTTTTTTGGAAATATACTTTCAGTTCCTTTAGTTTCCTCATTTAAGCTATATGTTACAGTATATATATAAAATACAGAAATATTTTTACAGCTTGAACGTTCTTGTTTTTGTTATTTTAATTGGGGGAAATTAATTTAAAAAATTATTTATTCTTAAAGCTTGAATATTTCCTTTTTGTTCGTTCTCTTTTCACCTAACGTATCGTTTTTTTTTTTTTTAAGTAAGATTGAGTAAAAATTGAGCTATTACTCAAATATGGCACCAAAATGGTCTGAAAAATTGGATTTTTATTCTTCAAAGTTCTGTTTCAGTCAAAATCAAATTGGGGTTGCGAAACTTCCCATCGGAGTGGAGCCATCAGTCGTAGTCTCGCTGATGGCGGTCGTTCGGATCCTCAAAGTCCATATCAGCAAACCGTTCGAGTAGTTCCTTTCTGTAGTTCCTACCTTCTTGCCTGTGCCCTTTCTCCTCATACCTCCTGTATTCTGCTCTTCGTCTGTCGAGATCATCGTATCGTCTTCGTTCGTCCCTGTATTCCACGGGCAATGGCGGTTTGTAATATTCCTCTTCCGGTACTTCCTCTTCGATGGGCTGCTCCGCAGAAAGCCTCCACTAGATGGGATTCAAGGCCCGTCTTGAAGAGCTTTTATGCGTCGGGTATTCCTCCTCCCTAGTCCTCATGTCCCTGGACATCCTCTCCATCCCTCTATCCCTATAATCTTCACCTTGCATGTGTGCATTGTGTCTGTCCCCGTAATCCGTGTACTCATCGTATTCGCGCTCTCTTTCCAAACGGGGCCGACTTCGATTATGTCCCGTATGAAAAGATGGCACTAACAATAAAACAAAATTAATCCAACAACCAAACACTAACTACGATTTTTCTAACTTGTCAAAAAAAATAAATTAAATACCAATCAAAACTCACCCCCAAAAAAGCAATAAACCAATTATTTTTCAAATTTAATTTAAGAAATACGATTACACACTGGACGGTCACAAATCACAAAATATTTACTTACAAAAAATAATAGATTAGAAACAAAACGAAGCAAATTTAAGCAAATAGATCAGTCGAACCAGCTCGCCAAACTTTACCAGGACTTGGTGCCACCTCGCCATCTTTAGTTATTTTAAGTATTTTTTTTGTTTTTTTTTTGTTCGTTCAATTTCAATAATTTCGAAAGCGCAAGCGTTGCGTGTGCGTTGCGTAGCAATAAGATATCGAGAAAAGAAACAAGAGAAAAGCATCGTGTTAATATAACTCATCTAGGAAAAGAAAACCGTGCAGATTGTAAAGAACAGAATGAGAAAAAATAAATGTAAATCATCAAATCAAAGAAACACAAAAGATTGAAAATCCAAAACTATTACATAATTATTGTACGGCCGGTATGGGGGTCATAGAGCCAGAAAAATCTGCAAAGAAACCGAAAAGTGATCAAACGATCATCTCCAAGCATATTCAACTTTATATTTATTTGGACCCATACATTTCAATATATATAAAAACACATCGAAATGAAATAAATACTGTGTTCAGGATTGACTCGCTACATATGTTGTTCTCTCTTTTTTTTTTTTTTAGTACAATCATTATATTCCCTTAAATCTAAACGACATCCCTTCATATTAATTAAGGCGTACGGTTATATATCATTAGTAAATGTTAAAGAGTTTAAATATGGTAATACGAGGGATGCGTTTGGCAAACAAATTGGCAAATGCAAAATAAATATAATAAATATTTTGTAATCTCAACGCATGGCAGAACGCATGCAGTGTTTGTGTTTGTGTCTATAAGAAAGATAGTGACTCTAGAGAATCTACAGAATCCCAACTTTGCAATCCAATATATTTAACACCAGGACGACTACCTCTAGAATCGTGGGCGTATCCGCCGTAAACATCTTGGTGGGCTGCAAAAATGAAGTTAGTAGAACACATCCATACGTATTAAGATGTTCATATACTCGTGAATCGATCATTAGTTTATTAAATGAACACATCATTACCTGGCAGGGTTGGTCTTCCGGGTTCACCGCTGGGAGAGGCTTGAGGAGAACTTCCAATAGGTCTCGGAACGTTTGAAACGACTTCAGGATGCGTTGCTTTCCAATACGCCTGCAAATTCAATTAAAACATTATGCCCAATCTGAATGGTTGCGTTGTGAAGTTACTTCTAAATAACCGGCGATGTGTTCGCAAGCATCCTCCAGCTGGTTCTCATCTAAAACAACATCGAACATATCTTGTGGACATTGTGTCAACTTTTCCGAGGCAACCATTTGTACATTTAGATGCCTAGTTTGCGTCTTCCCTCGCGACTTGATCAATCTTTGAAGAACCTGAAAAAGAAAATTTTAAAAATTCATTAATTCTTGCCGCTTTGTTCTATTTGCAATTTGTTGTTATTTACTTTTGGGCTAGTAATTTTAAGGTAAACTATGGTTGGAGCCAGTGACGTTTTGGCGAGCTGCGAGGGATGATTAATTGTATCACAATCTAAAACGACGAGCTGCAGGGTTCTGGCCAACTCGAAAATCCTTTCGATTTCATTCTGGACCTCGGCCAAGCAACTCGTCCGTGTGTTGTTGCGTTCTATAATCGCCCGCTTCGAAGGGTTATTCAAAAGCGAACGCTTTGCCAAGGATATATCAGCCATCACTCTTGTAATTATTATCCTGAAACCGGAACGGAAGTCATCGTTGATATCATAAATCAACATAATAAAACGACGATGTTTCCACTCACTTTCCCTCGAACCTATGTTTGAGAAAATCGAAAAGAGCTTTCTGCATCATATCCGTGACCTCGTAACCCTTCAACGAAGGACCGACGAGGACGACAGGTCTCATCGAAGGCACTACATCGTATGGAGCCATGGCTTCCTGCTTCTTGAAAAAGGGTTTCTTCTTTTCCTTTGCCGGCGGCGTCGTGAGGGATTTTGCAGATCGTGGATTACCCACAGAATCCGTCTCGTCTCCTAAACACAATAAAACAAACAAATTTCAAATTGGGAAAAGGGGAGTTTTCCACCATTTACTCCATGCACAAACATGTATCATCTAAACTAATTACACTAGAAACTATTTACTATAATCACTATTCTACTTAACTACTAAATTGTCAGGAGAAGAGAGCACAGGATGTTAAGGATGAAGACTCATTATTTTTTGGAAGGCGGATTTGGACGTAGTTAGCAGAATTGTGATACTTATCACGTTGTATAATTTTGTATAAAAAATAAATATAAAACATGTATCCGTGCAGCATTAATAAAGTATACATAAATAGGAAGAAGTTATACAAAATCCCGTTATTTACAGCAAGTCACAAAATAAGAGTAAACAAAAAACACGTACATTAATTACGGAAAAATATAACATATAGAAATAAGCAAGAAATATTCCTGTCTCAAAAATCTTTCAATAATGTATGTAGTTTATGATTTTCATTGTGTGGAAATTTGCATTAAAAGAATAATCTTCTTATTTCTTTGGACCTCATAACCATAAATATAAAAAAACGTATTTACAGCAAAATAATAATAAAAATTATGTACAATAAATACGATAAAATAAAGAAATAAGCAAGAAATATTCCTTTGCCAATAATGTATTTCTCAAGGATGTATATGTATGTTTCTTGTTCAATTGCAAATGGAATAAAAATATACTTTATGGTACTAATTGATAAGTTCAATGTAATTTGTTCTTTGTATATTGCAATAATCGTACCAGAAAACAATCTTCCTTATTTCTTTGGATCACGAAAATTTAAAAGGGTTTCGACGTAAAAACAAGTAAAACTTTAGAAAAAAAAAAAAGTCAAAAATCACTTCTTTTCTTTTATGAAAAAATCCACGAGTGTGGCGTGGAAAGGACATACCGGGCGTAGGAGGGGTGCTACCTCTGGAAACATTGTTACCAGTAGCCCCGATATTTGAGCTCGAGCTCGTCGGCTTGTTCGAATACAACTTAGTCGTCCTCGTCTGAGTCGTTTGCTGCTGACGCAGATTCTCGAGCTTCACAGGAGATGGTATAAACCCAACGTCACAGCCTTCCTTCACCAATCTTCCGATCCACCAATTGTTATCGTATTTTTCCTGAAAACGCAGTTATGATTTCATCCATAAAATTATTTATCATAATCATACGCACTTTTATATGAAGGAAATCCCTTATTTCAAAGGAGATAGCGTATCCATGGACCGGGGAATCATCATCAACGGAACCATCGTAGGCTACGTTCGTCCTCACAGCGAATGCTACCGGCTTCGTCTGCAAATACAAAATGTATTCTTGCTAAGTCATATCTAACAGTTTACAGACGAACTGCTTTCCCTATTGTAAATACAATAACAATAACATTTACACGTGCTAACTAAGTGGAGCAGTTATATTTGTACCTAAATCTCATTAAACCGCTTACATTAGTGTTCGGCATTCGGGGCCAGACATAATCTTTTTTCACACTTCGTTTACTTTAAAGCTGCACTAAAACGGTATAAAAATAACACCGTTCATTTGCAAACTAACACAATGTAAGTCGTTGCATACAAAGCACCATACAATAAACTGCACTTCTATCCAACTTTAATCAACGTTACATTTTCTATTTCACTTCCCAAGCGTTCAAATAAACACAATTATCTTATAATATCAAAATATATAAAATATAAATTTAAAAAAAAAAATGCAAAAATTTTAATTTTCACTTTTTATATTTATTGAATAAAAATGTAATTTATTTATAAGAATCGAACATATTTCATGTAGAATAAATAGTTTACATTAAGAAAACAGTTCCATGAAATACGATATAATAAACTACGTTAGATTTTTTTAAAATCATTATTTTAAAAACATCTAACAATATCGTGTTCTAATATTTTGTGTTATTGTGTGGAAGAAATTTGGTTTGTTCGTCTAATTATAGAATAGTAATTGAGGTCGTATGGAATTTGAAAAGCGGAGATACAATGAAAATAATATTATTGGAGAAAGAAGTTTCATACTTGTTTCACCCCTGATTGTTTATTATCGTGATTTGGTGCAAAGGCCTGACACGTCAGGTTCGAACACGAACTATATTTACTTCCATTTGTTTAATGCTTTAGACAATGCACAGCTATGAGAACCGCGCCGCAAAATCATGATTACATATTTACAAAGTCAGTTATCCTCCTGGAAATACGTCACACGGTTGACCTATTTGCAGTTGGTGCGTCTAGTGAAAAACAGATTCTCTCCTTCGGCTCTAATTATTTAGTGCGGTTCGATAATCAATCCGCCCCTTTATATTCTATATTTAGACAGATGGCGCCATCGCCTTAGAGGGATTAGAAAACAAGTCTGAAAGAAGTGAACGTACCCTCGCTTTTTCGAGCTGACTAAGGGCTTGGCGCTCCTTCTCCCTGCGGATGGTCTCCTTCTCCTCGTCCAGCGATAGATCCGAGGATGGCTGTGAGTAGTTAGAGTCAGCTGAGCCCTGTAAAACCCGCAACGGAAACATTTAGAATTCATCCCAAATCGACAATAATCGGTGCACATACAAGGATTACAGATACGACAATAGATGAACCCTACGTTAATTAATCATACATGTATTATTAACATTTACACATTTAAATCGCATGCCTAAATGGATTAATGATGTCCAAGCTCTGTCAACATGCCTACTTATGCAAGCATTCACGTGAGGCGAAATGGTTCTGCCGATGATGGAAATGATCACAACACTAACTGAACAATCAATACACGAATGACTAATTGCAGTGGTCGTAACAATATTTTCTTACCAGAGAAGTGTACTTGGACATAGATTAGTTGCGATGCCACTGGCAAGCATGCGACATATGCAAGGCATCAGCCAACCAGTGACATACAAAGAAACAAACAAAATAACAGTGTAAATAAAAAGGAAAAAACCCAAATCAATGCCGCACATAAATTATCATTTTTTTAAAATTTTACTCAATTCCCATTACCAAAAATTATCATAACAAAAAAACATTACAATTTATAAATTAAACAAAACTCAAACTTTGGTTTAAGTTGTGCTTAAAAATCTTTTCATAACTGCCATAAAAGTACATTGCAATTTACAAAATTAAATAAAAAATTTGTTTAAGTTTAATTCTCATTACCACAAATTGTCATAATTATTTGCAAAAAAAAATACAATTTATAAATTAAACAAAACTCAACTGATTTTGCTTATTTTTTATTTATTTCCCATTACCAAAAGTTACAATAACCGTTTGCAAGAATTCTAGTAATAATTTGCAAAAAATTGTCATAATTATTTACAAGAATAAACATTGTAAATTATTATTGTTTATATTTCGTTACAAAAATGCTCATAAATATTTGAAACAAAAAAATGCAATTTAGGAAAACAGAAAGGACAAAGATAAATTTATTGGATTTCGTCCAACTAATACATTGTTAGTGGAAAGACAATAACAGCGTAGAAGCATTTGTAATATATGGTATTGTCAAGGGTACAAAATTATTGCTAAATTATTTGTGCCAAAATCTCTGCACCAAAATAAAATAACTTTCTCGAATATATTACGCCTTAATTTCCAAATTATATTTAGAAAATTTGTTATTTCTAAATTGATCGAAAATTAATAAATAGTTTAATATCAATACTAATTTTATTAAGTTCCATAATATTTATTTTATTTATTATAAACCGACTGAAGAATTTCGACCCGGAAAAAACATTTTAAATGTTAGTTTAAAGCACGCGCTAAGCAAACATTAACAATAAAGCAGGTTACGTAATATCCGGGAAAAGTTCGAAAATATTTATAAGCCGGTATTTCTTATAACAAACATATAATTTTAAAAAATGTTTTAATTGTTTATTTTTAATTAAAATTTTAGTATAAACTAATATTCATTTGTAACGACGAAATTATGAAAAAAAATTGAAATAAAAATTGTAAAAAGGTGCAGTCCGTAATGAAAAAACGACGACCTCGCTAGATCCAATGCAATTTCCATATTTAATTCAAATACACGCATGCACTTTATTAATTTTCTATTTATAAAATACCAACTCTTCTGCAGCTGCACTAATTTCCCCGATACATAATAAATTATTTAATCGATTTTCTTGTGAATTCTTGAAAAAAAATCAATAATTTTTAAAATTATTTTTATCATTAAACAAAACGATTGTAATGATAATAAATGTTCAATAAATTACTTGGAAACCTTGAACAAAGTCAGACTTAGTATTTACTAATTTCGAAGACATTAAAGTAGAATGTGATTATTTTCGGAATTCCTTTTAAAATGTAACATGTTTGTAACCTCAAAGAAGCTATCTTGAAAGGCAATTAATTTTTATTTGTACACACAGATTTCACGTGTAAACAGCGGTTGCAAAGAAAGTAAACGAATACTCTATAAATTACACTGGTAAACAAATATAGAAAACCGGAACGGATTAATTTTACTACTTTTATAAAAGAAAAATGTGTAAAGTAGATTTTATTTTATAATAATTTGAATTTTCGATTTTTTTTTGTAAGTTCCTGTGATGCATTGAAATGCTTGGAATTCCTAATAGACTTTAAACATAGACGCATTATTTTAAGCAGTAACTGTATAAAATCGATGTTGAGCAGAGCAAAATAATGTTTTGCATTTCGAATAAACAGATGCTTTGTTTCATTGTTAGCTATTTATAAATTGATGGATTTAATTAATATCAGCGTTGATAAATATTGATTAATATTGTAAATTTTATGGAATTGTAAATGGATTTGTTTGGTTAATCTCATGTGGAACTGTGTCCATTTTCTAAATGAAAGAGGCAATTTGAATAATCGAGCGATTATTGCGCAATCGTCAATTAAGATAATTAGATAAAGTAATGATTTGTTCGGTGGTCAATTAGGTTCCAAATGATTGCGTTTCGAATTCGGTCTGTGGAAAATAAAAGGTAAGCACTGATAAAGCCAGCAGCGGAGGAAATGACCAGGGTTGAATATCCTCTGGGAAATCAGGTTACGGACTCCAGAATCCGGTCCAGTTCATGGCTTCGCCGCGCGAGTAAATTTATTGGATTCAATATACATTTAGAGTGTATATATATATATATATATATCTTGTGTATATGTGGGAGAACAAAGATAGAGAGAGAGAGAGATAGTATTAGATTAATTAGCCGGTAATGACTCAAGCCATTTGTTCGAAGGCGCGATCGGCCAACTAAAACAGTACTGTTTTATTTGAAAGAATCCTCACCTGGGTGAAAAGCTTATTGTATCCCTGATTGTTATAACTGTTGTAGGATATCATATTGCGACATAGCCTACTCGAATTTTAGGGATTGCCCGGTTTCCAGCGAGTTCGGTCCACCGGACTTTTATTAGGCAGTGCAGTTGTAGTCTTCTTCTACTTCTAAATATCATAAATTAAAGGCGCTGTCGGCTTGGTCGTAGGCACATCGGGACGAGTATTATGTTTGGTCCGAATGAAGCACAGAACACTTAAAATACTTGGTTTAAAATGTGGGGACGTTCGATGAATGGGGGAAAATGTGTGTGTGTATGTTTTGCTCGGTAACATGTATGTGGGGATAATGCGGAAAAGCGCCGCTAGGGGTGTACAATCGGCGGCGAATTTCCACACGGCGTCTCGACGCCTCGTCCCGACGCTGCGTCTTCTGATGCGGAATGTACAGACATCGAAGTCGAGGTGGGGTTTGAACGCCGCTCGACGCAGGCGTCGGTATTGATTCGAAACCACCGACTCTGTACTGCGTCCTGTATCTATACTCTCTCTCTCGCACACACTATATTCTTACTTCCTACTCTCTTCAACACATACATCCTCTATCTAATACCACACTTTCATCCTCAAGTATTTTTGACCTCACGTCAACGCACGCACTCCTTATTTACGCACTTTCTTTACGCATTTCTTACGCACTTTGCTTGAAATAAAAAAAAAAACAACTTTTCATTTACACCAATATAATTCAATGAATGAATACTGCTTCGCTTATAACTCAAGTCTCACACTCGCTTTCGTGAATTGCAATGAATCACCACATAATCATTAAAAAAAAAACATCACAAAACAGCTCGATATTTTTAGAATTCCATCAATTTTCAGTAATTTGAACATAAATAATTTCAGTTTTTAATTCAATTAGTTATTTAAAATAAAAACATAATAATTATTGCTTTTCAATTATTGAAGTAAAATATACTGAAAATTAATAAAAAATATAATTTTCAAAATTTAATTTAATTATAAATAAAACCAAAATTGTTTCTAGATACAAATATTTATCCTAGATTCAATTAATTCCTTTAACATAATCAAACACTTAATTTAATTTGTGATAATAATTACACAAAAAAATAAACTATTATGTTACTTAAATAATTGTGGATGCGCCAGGTACGTAAATTTAAAAATCAATAAATTATAGTAATTATTAAACTTTATCATTTTTTATTCAATTTTATATATACTTAGGTATATTTTATTTATTTATTTACAAAATTTTAAATTTAATTTTTAATAAGAAATATAACCATAAAATTTAGTTAAGTTTATATTTATATATATTGATATATTACTTCAATGAAAATGAAAAAACTTTTATTTAAAATGTATGCAATTGCTTTCAAAGTTTGGTGTTACATAAATGTCGAATGAAATAATTAGCGTATGCAAAACATTGTACACATTTAATGATTGTACTAAAATAGGGTATGCAACTTTAATAACTTATAAACATTGGATATATACTTTACTTATATAACAATAGGTTTAATGAAATATTATTAGACTGTTTAAATTCAATAAAAATAACAAATTTTGAAAGATTAAATTTTGAATTAATCAAAAAATGTTACAACCATGGAATTCAAATCAATTTTACTATTTATTACATTTTCTTCTATTATTTATAGTAAATTTAAGAAAATATTCAAATTTTAAATATTGTTTATTTTATAAATGTAATTTATGTGTGTAAATACAATTACTTCGATTTTATGTTTAGTTAAGTCAATCATTCGTTCAAATCAAACAGTGTCACTTTCGAAAATAACCTTGTTATTTTAAAATATTCGGAGTAAAGCTTTCGCAAAGGCACCAACGTATTCTTTCGTATTTTTATTTAATATTTTCAATGATAAAACTGTCTATTTTCGTAAGGCCTTGTATAAAGACAGAGGATGTGACTCAATAAAAAAATATTAGCGTTCTGGTTAAGACACTGCTGCAACCAAATAAGCATCGCGCACTTAATAAAAACATTATTTTAAAAACATTATTTTTCGAAAAGTTTTATGGAATAAAAAAACAAGTAAATTAATAGAATTTGTTAAGATTAATAAGAAAACAATTACAATAAAACCAAAATCGTATTCAAACTGTTTTATTTGGCAATCAGGTGTAATGTCAAAGGATAACACGACAGACTTTTTCGAGCACTGAAAATAGACGATTAATTAATATTGGTTATATCGAAAACTGATTTTTTTTTCATTATTTTTTTTCCTTGAGGGAATGTTCAGCTAGTCTCGCTATTAATAACACCACAAGACTTAACCTATCATAACGCAAACTCGGAAACCCCAATTGAAAACTCAAAATTTACCCTTCGATTTCGTCCAAAAGGTATATAGGCGCGGACATTCTTTTTATGGGGATGATGGTGCGGCCTCCGATGCATTTTAACTAAATCTCTTTAAAGTCCTTCGCGAAACGCTACAAATTGGAGCAGTCGATTGTGGCCATTGCAGAAAACACTCGAAATTCACTAAACAAACCGACAATGATTATTTAAAAAAAAAAATCCATTAAAAAGTTGATTAATATTAATTATTATGTATTTATTTATTTGAAAGCGCACATCACAATTTTTGGCCCGACTTAAGTACGGAATGGAATTAGATTTCTAAGCAAGCTCATGGTGCGCCCAGAAGTGTTACTAAAAATAACATTTATTTTCTGTCATTATGACATATTTATAATTCATTGTCGCACATTATCGTTACCGGTAATTTACTGTTAATAAATTTTACAGTTTTGTAATGATAAGATACTAAGTTTGTAGAAATAATGGATAAACTAAACTGGAGGAAATTAAATTAAATACGCGGATTTCGTGCGCTTCAACTTCGGAGCGCGCACCGTTAGATGGCAGGATCGTATCCTATATATGAATTTTATATTGTCTCGTCCTTGCGGATCGCTTTCTTTATTGCCGACTATTAACATTAAAAGGACTCCATTTCAACAAAAAAAAATCTAATAAGGACGGATTGGCTCGTAAAACGGCCTTAAACTGATTCAATTTTCTTTATTGCGTGGTACTTGGATAGCCCATGAATATGCAATAGCACACAGAATCAGTTATAATTCAATTACAAACATAAATATTAGCTACGTACCATTTAACTCCATATTTTATGACATTAGCAATAATCTTCAATATGCTCACACAAACACCACGACTGATATTAAATTTACACATCGCCTATTTTATTTCTATTATCACATTTTTTTCTACAAACACAAAACAATTTTACTTTTTATACATTAAATTATATTATTTTACTATATTTAATAAACAATATTCTTCACATTCAACGATTATGATTGATTCCTAGAAATTATTTGTTTTTTTTTTAATTTAATAAAACTTTAATCAATCTTGCATTTAATTTATTTTTATTTGATTACTGAAATAATAAATAAATAAAATATATAAAAAATATTATTGATTAATTAAATAATAATTATTAGATTTTAAGTTCAATAAGTTGCCTATATCAATCCTATTGTTAAAATAATTATTATTACAATAATTAAGTTAATTATTAAATAGAAAAATAACTATTTTTTTTTTAATAAAATTTAATATTTAATCAACAAATTTTTAAACAATTAATAAAGTATATTCGTTTTAATGTATTTATACTTCACTTTATGATTATATTCATAATCTAAAGGTTACTTTAGCAAAAAATCTTGTAGTTACATTAACGTATCAATACATTTTTAAAATGTTTATTATAATTAAGTGAAAATTGCACGTTTTTTGCGTGACATTTTGCTTGTGGCATTAGTTTACAAGTTTATGACATTTGCTCAATATCCTATTTGAATTAATCGGCAATTATCTAAATTAGTAATAATTCTTAATCGTATTCGAATAATTATTATGCGGCTTTTGAAAATCGGCGATTATATAATTAACTAAAATGATGCACCTGCAATAAAACTAATAACACGAGTTAAAATATATTTTAAAAAATATGTATCTGCGTTACTTCGGAATTACGACACACCAATTTCTTCATTTAATTCATGAATTTATTATACTTACATCTTTTCCATATTCCGTAAATTATAAATAAATTCAATATGGAGTTAAATTATTTCGTCTAATGAAAGGAAAAAATAACAATTTTGTAAGTGAATAAAACAATAACAAGTTTTCGAAGAATAATAATTAGATATTATCCAAATCATAATTTAAAAACTCCACAAGGCCATTTAACACTACAAGCAGACCAATAAATTTCAAGTGTACGAAAAACAAAGATTATTTGCAATTAAGCGGATAAATAACAAATTCGTAATTACATTATTTAATTTAAATAAAACATGTTAATTGTGTAAAATAATTTGACGATATATTTCTTTAGATTATTACGTCCATATTGTTTATATATTTATTATAATTTTATAAAAATGGGTATTACTTGTGGTTATAAATTGAATAGAAGTAAATTTGAATGCAGCTTCGTTAATTACACCGAAATGCATGTGGAGCATCTACGTATTGATTTTGACTGCTCCATAAATCCGTAATGGGAAAATTATGTAGACGTCATAATTGAGTTATAGTTTCTCATTTGATCGAACATCTTATGTGCGCACCAAAAATAACTTCATTAACTACTTAAACCCAATAAGTACTTCAGATTTGATTATCGAATCATAAGATTTTTATAGAAGAAAATTGCACAAATAATTTAACATAAATAAATTTACTAATTGAAAAATAAAGCATATTCACAAAATTATTAGTGTTTATACATAATGTTTATACAATTCTTTGAATTTTTTAAAGAATTTTTTTTATTTTCGTTTCATGAAAATAAGAATTTTTATTAAAAATGAAATAACTATTGAATGTAGTATGAGGAGGAATATTAAGGTGAAGCAATAAAGGTAAGTTTGTGGAATAAAATGATCATTAATAAAGTAACAAAAATATTTTAATTCCTTCTGACTTTCTTCTTTTGCCGCGTCCGGGCAATAAATTTGGTTATGAAATTCAATTAATAATACCCGAAATGCACACAGAGAGAATTGAAATAGACGCACCAAAAAATATTTATTTTTTTACTATAAAAAGTGAAGCACGCCACTGCTTTAATGAAAATTACAGTACGGTTAGATTTTTATGTAAAAGAAGACAAGGCAACGGATTATTTTTTTGGTTTTACGAAAGTTCGAGCTCCGCAATATTTACATGATTTTTACATTAAAAGTTCACTAAATAGGAAAGGTGGATAAAGTACCGATTTTAGTTGTGTAACAACGGGACATGAATATAGAAAGATATCGGACAGGCATTTCTGTATCTACGCTAATCAATCTTCGCGACAGCCGATCGGAACAATAATTTCATTCAAGCGTAGAACGAAATAAATTGATATTTTATAAATATCTCACGCGCAATTTGTCCCAAGTTGACAAATTACGTACAGCGTGCAATGCTTTGAAGTGGTCCAAAGATTCGTTATATTTACGTTTTAATAAGCTGAAAAATAAATAAATGTTAGCGTAAAATAGAATGCGCGTCTTTCGCAACGCGACGCATGTGTTCTTCGTATTTTTTCCTTCGCCTTCTTCGTCTCCTCTTTTTTTTTTCCTTCATCTGTATGCGTACGTAATTTATCTGCGTGTATTTTTGTATGCGTTTGCGTAGGGGAATCTACAATTCTTTTGCGCAATAAGCATCTTCGGATTTCGACCCACACGAAAATCCTGAAGGCGCGCAACCAACTGATCTAATGCATGCAGGAGAAGGAAGAACAAATTTATTGTTCGCTCCGCGTATTTATTTGTGTAATATTCCGGGGCTTTGTTATGACGACCGAAAAGAATAGAAGAGAAAAAAAAATAGATTGCACGAATATTTATAACTAATTTTGAACACACAAACGCCCGGTGCTAATATTTAGACAACAGTCAAATATAAACGCTGTGCTTATTTAAGCTGTACAGATCAAATCAATAAAGCTGAATGATGAAATTGTTTCTTCCACTACTTCTTATGTTGCTCTCGATCCTGTATCGCTTTAGAAACGCTGTATCCGGTAAGTGGTATTTTAATTTGAGTAATTCTAAATAAACTGATGGACGTAGAAAAAATGTGGAGCGGAAAACGCGAGTCGAATCCAATTACTCGATTCATGATCGTATACCATTTGGTGATTATCTATTCACTTCTCTCTTTCTCGTGCATTCTTCTTATTCTGATTACAACAGTGTATTTAATCCACGTATGTCGAGAGAGAGAGAGAGGAAGAAGGCGAAGAGACATGAACAATATTCGCCTCTCCGTCTCGGTCTTTTTTCTCTTCCTTTGGTGGTGGTAAATGAGAGAATGAGAGAGGAGTAGCTCAGATCGGAGATATTTAGACAAAGTAAAACGAGTTGACGCAATTCACATCACCTGTGTATAGATTGACCATTATTACCTGAATTTTGATTAGGAACAGGTTCTCGACATTTAGGCTGTACTCAGAGAAATAATTACATAAATTATGCATACCGTGTTTTATTTTATTTAATGGCTTTCATATATACAGACACATATATATGAACATGTACATGCACATGCATCAAGCGGTGTATTTAAAACGGGTCGAAGAAGTGAAGTAACTTGAAACGCGGAGGAAAAATCGTTTTAGCTTCGATTTCAATTTTCAATTTATCGAAACGGATAGGATTAAAGGTCAAATTCGCTCATGCTAATCCGTCACCGAGTGTCAATCCGTCAAGATCCTCAAACCGTTTACACACATTTGTCGGAAAATAATTAAGGTATATTCATTCTAATGCCGTGTAAAAAGGAAAACAGTAGCACAAATCTATCAACGATATTTCTCATAATTACTCTATCCCACTCAATCAAATTCAATCGACGATTAACTTATTTATTAAATTCCTCTTAATTATAGAAGAAAGTTAAACAAATTAATTTACAGTAACTTTATCAAAATTTAATAGTACAATTTTCTTAAGTCTTCATTAAATCAAAAAGTCGATTGATATTTTTAAATTACAACAATTTGAAGTAAAACAGAAGCAAAAAAGAAAATTATCGTCAAAAAAAATCAACAGAAAACTTTCAGCTTGTTACCTAAATCTTATTACGAATATATAGTATGTATATTGTTTTCAGGAATAATTAAATATTTGCAGCTTCAGTGCATAAAGTCTGTACCGAAGTTTCTCAATTGTCCCAGAGATGGATCGATGCGGATGTTCGGAAAACTTTTTCAGCTATTGTATTTTCATCCAGTTGGTTAATAACTCCTTAATTATATTCAAATACGCTCAACGTAGTGGATTACTTTACAAACTGAATTTCCAAGATATAAAGTGAGAATTTCTACTAAAACTTAAATAAATATGATGAAAGCTGCTTCCGATTTAACCTTCTTTCATGAACGTCATCTATACATTATATTATAAGCGATGATATGATCAAATGAATGTCCTAAAGTTAGACTTTATAAACCAGAAATTCATATAGTTTTGAGGAATTCATATTAAGATTAAATTAATTAAAAGGCTATTCAAAAACTTCTAATCCAAATCTAAAAATTATAAATGTAAAAATCGATTAATTTGTTAATGTTCAAATGGAGTCAGCAATTTTCTTTGAAGTAATATTATTGAAGTTTAGCTTGAAGAAGGTAATGAAGATTAGGTGGATCTTGTTGGTGAATATATTTTTTGAAATTCCTTGAAAGATGATACTCTTCCACTGAAAAGAATTATTACCTACTAATGGACGGGGATATTAGTTTACAAAGTGGATGGAAAGGATTACAATCAATCGTCATTTGATACGATTAACAACGAGAAAGGAGATGAAATGTTGGGAAAAGTAAGAAAAAAAGAAGACGGTTGCGTAGGAGGAGAATTGCAATTGCAGATGGATCTATGCGGGTGATGCGGCTCGACTTGGTGGGCATTACGGCGTGACTATAAAAAGCTCCACGTGCCGAAGCACGTGGTTATTTTTGGTCCCGCGCAATGACTATGACTATACACACTATGCACGAACCGTAATAACAGGAATGTACCCATTTCAGTTCAATCACAGTGTGTTATTTATAAATGCACCTACGGCGATCCCGATTCTTAATATATAATATGTTTTTTAACTCCACTTCGGGGCGCTTCCCACATAAACACAATAGGGAACAGAAGAAACTTGTGCTCATGTGCCCATCCTCCGCCGCACGCTCTTCTCCACTCACGCTACTCTCTTCACGAGACATTTAATGCAATCAAAGCGAAAAGCCCGATGCTTTTGCATCGTATCGATTTGCGCAATTACTTTGACAAACATGTTGGGGTGGCGTATAATAAGTCGGCGGAGAACTCTATATAGTGTATATACATCGAGTTAACCCAATTAAGCAATTACCCACTTAATTGGGTCAAAGGAAATACTATGCCGCTCCTACGTTGCTTCGAAGATTCCACCCATAAATCCTTTTTTCCACCCCTGTTTACCGATTCCACCCTCGCTACACTCCATCTATTAATATAAATATATCACTACTATATTTAATCTAATATAGCACGCTAAGACAATATTTGAATCTAACATAATCAACAATGACATTCAAACGCTGAAACTTCTAAGTTATAAGTTAGGCACGAGCAAAACACTACTTCAAATTAATTAATGAAAACTAAAACCGTTTATCTACAAAGATAATTTCAAAATCAAATCAAAATTTTGACAAAATATTTTTGAAACAAATTACGTATTTAATCAAAATATTATCTAAAATAAAATGTACTCATGTTTCCATAACATCGGTTATTTAATTAACCAATAATTCTAAATAATTAAAATTTAACAAAATATCAATGTAAAAAGTTGTTATAAATAAATAATATAAGATACAAAAAATCTTGGTTTTAAAAGCTAATCCTTTGTATTTGTTACATGAAAATTGCAATTTCATTCTTTAAATTTCAGTGTCTCAAATACAATGATACGTCGAAAAGGCGTTTCCCTTTGAATCTCAACGTCACTGTTTCACAATTACGTTTTTCCCAACACCAATTGGAATCATAAGGTTCGAAACATGTATATTTTTATGTAATAATAATTTTATTTACAATTTGAACAATCAATAACTTTTCATTCTTAGCTTGAATGTTAACTTTTGAGGTAAGCTTTCTGTCGAGATTTGACTTTAGCTGATTTGGGCAGATCTTGGACGTAAAGTCTTACTCTTGGACAAGTGTCTTTTTTAAGGTGAATGTAATATGCACATATTTCATTTCATTAACTGATATTCTGCATTTTTGAGCCAGTCTTTCCTGCAGATAATCAAGTGCTATAGCCGAATTCTTATCTGATACTAAGATATAAGACGCACCTCAAATTTATAAGATGATTTTTAGAAAAATATATTTAACGATTTATTGAAAAAATATTTTAATGTTACCTTCCCAAAATTTCAATCAATTTTACTATGTAAAAATTTGCGTCTTATAGTCCGAAAAATACGGTGTGTATAAGATGAAGTAGAGCTCCCTGAGACACACCTGACTCTAATTAAATCTTCAAATTTTACCTGCAACATTCTATTTTCAATATACGATTTAGCAACATTTATATAAATAAATTTTGAGCACAGGTTTTTGTTCTAAATCAAAATAGAATTTTCCAGTTTTAAACATATATAATAAAGTAGTTTCAGGATAAATTCTTTGTCGTCTTGAAAACTGTGATTTTGCAAATCACATTAATATTATTTTAAATATTTTCAATTAACAATTTATATGTGAATTCTATAAATATCTTCAAATTACATAATAATAATAATACGAATAAACCTAATTAAATGTATTGATAATTAAATAAATAATTATAAACGTGTATATTTCGTTATTTTGAAGTTAATGTAATTATATTCACAGCATTATAAGCGGAAATTACGCAATAGATCATCCGAGGGTGTTTAAATATTGTTCATATTTGCAAGCGGGATAAGCTTATGAACAACCTGTTGCGGCCGTAATACAAGAACGGTATTAAATATTAATCCTGCAAGCAGCGATTATCGCACTAAACCAGAAATTAAAATAACTTCAAAGATAAATGTTGCTGTTTTCAACCCTTAAATTTGAAGCTATAAATCAGGATTCTAAATGTTTTTGCTCCACACTAGTTAAAACCGCACTAAAACGAATTAATCATATATAAAAATAATTTATTTTTAATAATAATATTTATTGCAATAATAAATTATAAAAATAAAATAAGAAACTTAATAGAATATTTCTGACTTAAAATTTAGTTTGTTTTGATGTTTAGCGAAAGCATAGTTCACGCGAAATAACAGAAACACACGAATTTTGACGATTTCAATTGCGCAATTCGTGAACGCCGATCGAGATGTGTATTAGAATAAATCTGTTTTCTCGGAAACCTTGTAATGCTTTCAACATCCCATAAAAAAAGGAACGCACGGAGGAGATACATATAAGCCTCTTTATCTAATTAATTTTAAATTTCTATTTTGTAAATATGTGAACGCACATAGCTCCGACTCTCCCATGAAAGGATTATATGTGTGTAGAAGTGTGTATGTATATGTATACACATTTTATTATTTCGAATGAATCGATGAGCCGGCTCGACGGGAAACTGAGCCGTAATTGCTTTCGTTTAAACTTTTTAATGTCCCGGTTTAATGGAATCAGCTAGTACAGTTTCGTCCAGATTGAATCATGCATATTAACATAATTGTTGCCCAACACAGGCATTGCGCTAAATTAATCAATTTACAGTGAATGTCTATGGTTTTGAAGCAACCAAAAAAAAAATATATATATAAAAAATTGGACCTGATAACGTCAAGTAATAATCGTAAAGCCGCGGTCGCAATTAGTTGCTTTACTAATGAATCGCTTAGTTGGAAATCAAAGACTATTTGTATACGCTCACCCGGACGTTATTTCCAAAATTTCTCTAATGACTCATAAGCAGTTTCATTATCATTTACATTAACATCAATATCAAGATGTTCTTAATGTCATTTGTATAATATTGTATTTTATACTTCATTTCGTTCCTTCCAGGTATCCATTCCTAAGCTATCTCTTGATACATCCAAGAAAGTTATCTTGATCATTAAAATCGTTCTAAACTACTAAACTCCTAACTTATATTAATATACTAATATATTATAATTCAATTTTTCTTTATTACCAAACTAAATTTTAATGAAGAAACTATAGATTTAAATGTATTACGAAACCAATCAAATAAATCGAAATGCAGACACAGTAGCATCCTTTCTATAACGTCCGGTAAAAGTAAATGGCTTCCACTTATGTCATCATCATCGTTTAAATGTAATAAAACGGACGTAATTCATATTGCAAGATTAGATCCAACAATTTGGTTGTTTTCCAATACGATTCAGGAAAAAAAAAAACACGCCGACCGAAATAGAATCATAAACAATATTTCTAGAACAAACGCTTTTCGACATCACTTTCGACTACTCAGTATTCGTCACGGTCGGGTTTATATAATATTAAGATCTAATCATAGGTGATGGTGCATCCGATGCTCTGGACACTCCATATAAATAGATTGTCATTTTCATTAGGGAAACGCTCAATTACGTGGAATCTGAGCCAAAAATGTATACAGAAATAAAACTGTTCAATCTTTGAAGAATCTAAATGTACTCGCTGACAATTTATTACCGCTGCTTGGGTGGCAAAATAAGTGCTTCCAAAATACATACTCCATTTCAAATAATAATAATAACTAAATTTTATAAATTTGATTTTTTTTTTTTCAATAAAAATACAGTTGAAAATGAATAAAAATAATAATTGAATTAATTAGGCACTAAAATTTAACAAAATGGATAAACGTTTATTTTTTTTAATAAAAATACATTTGCGTTTATGAATTAATTAAGCAAACATCAAATATTAACAATTTTTTTATTGTAAAAATTAGTTTTTTTTTAAATGAAAAAATTGCATTAATGAATTAATTATGCATTCAAAAAACAAATATCTAGTGAAATATAATGAAAGGTTAATTAATTTCGCGTAGTGAGAATTTTGGCTAATTGTGTTAACATTCATTATATTAATTATTGCTCGAACGTTCGTAATTACATCTTACGCCTTTCTTTGTGTTATTACCGACAAAAAGGAACCAATTATGAATCGAGCTGTATAATTGAGATCGCCGATTAATAGATAACTAATTCAAGCTAATTGGAACAAAAGATTCGCAGAATTTCTTCATATCATGAGCACGTAGCGCATAAATCCGTGCACGACTCATGCTAATTACCGTTTCCTGTTCGGAAATTCTTTAATTCGTGGATTTCTCTGTGCAAACATCTATTTGATGAATTGTTTCCTAACCCAGTTTACATAGGAAAAGAGAAACAAATTTAATCCGCATTCTTAAAGATCAAACATTTAGAATTCAGTTTCTTTGGTACAATTTTTTTTTTCATCAGGTTTCTAAACATTCAAATAGTGATAATTGCACAAATTATTGGTCAATAGTTTAAAATATAGTTCGTGATGTTTCTGATAGATGGAGACACTTTTGACTTGTCAATTGCTTTGTAAGGAGATTTTCAAATGGAATGGAGAAAATAAATTAATGAACATCTTACAACTACAGAAAAAACAACTTAACTCAATCTTGACTAAAATAAGTAAAATTAATTCGCAGAACAAGAATGTAGTTCAATGATTTAATTATAATTAAAGTTAAAATTTATTGGTAATATTGGAATTATAATTTTATAAGTTATGATAGAGATATGATGAATGGTGGAAGATGCTACTTGAATTGCTATTGAAAGCGAAACTAATGGCATATCAAAAGAGTTTATATAAGATCGATATCTCTTGACCTAGTTCGGTCTTGAACAATGATTATAGATTCAGTTGGCAAAAAAAAAGGAAATCGACTTCTAGAACTTCTGCTCCAAAGCGGAGAAGATGAAGAAGAAGCAGAAAAAAATAATATGCCGAACAAATTACCATTTTATGCAAAGCAAGTAGAAGTAAGTGTAAAGAGCGTAGTGAGGAAATAACAAAAATAAATATCGTTTCGAAGAGAAGTGATATCTTATTATTATTATTATAACGCTTGTTTTTACGATGATGCCCACGAAAAATGGGAATATAAATATCAAATTTATTGTTTTAGAAAGCTATTTATTTAATAGATTCATGCATGATTACATATTTTTTTTCTTTAAATTTATTAACAGGCATTTATATTTTTTAATCAAGTATGTAAATATCGCGGTACGTGTATTTTTATTACTTACATCTATATAATTCAACGGGAATGACGAAATCAATTAACGAAACCGCATTAACATTTCGCCTAGTTTGCTATTAAATTCTATACAGAACGGACAATGTGAATACGTGATATTTGTGTAAAGTTCAAAGCTGGTCAATTGCCTCTCCAATCCGAGCTATACCAATTTTTATGGTATCACTATTATATGTGTTTTTTTTTTCTGTAGTCGGTGGGCCCACCTATTTGCAAGAGATCTACATATAAATCGGTGCTGTACGCTCAAAGAGTCTATATTAACGGCATATTAACGTCTTACAATTTTATTCAGTTATTACAACACGCATTACATCAAAAAATACATAACGGGACGCATCGACGAAACAAGTTTGAATTATCAATCGCATCAATTGCTGCTGCAACTTCCTACACGAAATTAAACTTTATATTTTTGTTTGCTTGGTGCAGGAAAAATACAGGGTGCAATAAAGATTTTGTGTTTTGCTTCTCTTGACGAGGGTCGCAACCCCTCGGTGCGGGCGAACGTAACATGATACGAAGAACTGCAATGCGTTCCATTGGCCATATGTTGCAATCACATTAGCTCTCCTCTTCCACTTTCAAGTTTTGCGCTAATACCTCCTCCCGAGAAACCAAGAGAGAGAAAAGAAAAACTATAAATAACACGTACAACATGCAGACGAAGCTTTGGAACATGCCTTCGTACAGAAATAAAATTGTTAACCTTTTGACATCCTCTATTTCTTTCTCGCACATTGTTGCAATCATCATCGCCGCAGAGACATGAATGGCATGAACATAGCCGCCGGATATAATTGCAACATTTTACTCTATGTACGATAGGCGAATCGGAACAAAACTCCATGGGGAATCTATTCATTTTACAACTCAATACAATTTGAGTTATTCCACTGTGTTTTCGGTAATTTCTACGCAATTACTGCAGCATGTGCTTCGAAGAGAGAAACTGGCCGGAAGTGCATCCCCTTTTTAGAAATGTGTTTCCAATATATATTCTATTAATGCGACAAACAACTGCATCTGGTCCATGCAAAAATCCTCCTTCCTTTCTTCCCTTCTGACCCTACATAATAATAAAAGTCACGCCTATTCTCTCTCTCTATATATATATATATATTTTTTTTTTTTTTGCCGAATACATCAGTCATTAAGTCGAGGAAAAGTGAAAGAGCCCCTAAAGAAATACTAATATTATATTTTTACCATTTCAGCACATCATTTCTGTAACTTGAACCACTTGGGTGGCAGATACCGTAAATGACATATCATATTTTTTTCATTTATTCCAAAACAAACATATTATTCTCTATCCGTTCTATTCATTAAAATCATCATTTAATTAGTTTAAATATCACCATCTGCTAATTTACAATTTTATTAATTTTAATATGCAAAATTAATTAATATTTCTTATAAATAAGAATAGCAAATACTAAAAAATCACGTAAGTCTGTACTATCTGTGTCGCGTATCACTGTACAAAAGCAAGTTATTACATAATACTTAGATTTTAGTATATTTTTATCAGAATTCACTCAGTCAAAATTTCAAAAAGTGTAGCTTTTTCTCTAATTACAATATTTGAGTATGAAATGCTTTGTAAGGTTTGTTTGAGTTCTTAATAAAATATGAAATTTTTGCATACAATGATCAAAATTGAATAAAATAATAATTCATAATTTATGCAATTTTTTCTTCAACATTTTTATTTTATTTATGGTTCAGAAATAATTTGTTTTCAAAACAAAAAAAATAAATTTAATTTAAATCTTTTTTTCTATTATTTTAAATAATATTTAATAAATTGAAATTATTTATTGCAGTATTTATTATAATTTTCTTATTACAATATAAAACTATTGATTAAGCAAAAATATGAATGTAATGAAAATTTGTTTAATTAAGTAGATGGATTATGGTAAATCGGTCATAATGTTGGAAATGAGTAATTTGCAGTTTAGGTCGTAGTCTTATTGGTGCATTAAAGTTTTGGCAAAGCATCTCTTTGGATCACGTTGTCGTGCTCGGGTATCAAGGTGGCGATAAATCAGGTCGTTATGCAAAATACGGTTATTATTCAAGATATTACACGTTCATTTTTCATCATCGCCACGGTACTCAATCCCTACATAATTTGGCAATTTCTCAACACCCCGTTGTTGCCCGGACTACAATTATTCAAATGGAAACATCAATATCGAGTGTTCCTCTTACGTTATTCATTTATTTGCTCGCAATTACGTAAATTTAACAGGTTTAAGGGGGATTTTTTATGGATTAAATTATGAGGCTTCTTTTTATGTGCGCGCAATAAATCCGCACCACCCGAGAGATTTTTATAGTTGTTTTAATTCGGTTCTGTATAGCAAAAAAGAAGATATAGGCGAGAAGAAAATGGTTGTTTGCTTTTTGAGTGCACAACGACGCGAGACGAGCGAACATCCATAAACGAATATTTCATTTCTCGTTTGCGAACTTTGTATTAGAGCAAGAGAATTTGTGCCCGGATAATAACGAAAGTTGCGAAAGTTCACTGTAAACAAGCGAATAAAAGAAGAAGGAAAAGTGCGGAATACGCAATTCGATGAGGGAATGGAATCGCATTTGGGGGTAGTTTTCTACCCAGTCGGAGACGGGTTTCTTTCTATGTTTTTTTTTTCCCGCGATTTCCATAAAATATGCGGAGACTTAAATTGCATCTAATTCTTGGGATCAATCTAATGCCATTCGTCCACCATATGTCTAATAAATATATGTATATGGATAGAGAGCTTAAACGGGGACCATTAACGGAATCAAATTAAATCCAAAGTGTATGCAATTAAATATTATGGAGATCTAACTAATAATTTGAACGAACGAAGTATTTGTTGCCCAAACGAAGGTTGCGTGTAACAGATTCCATCGACGTCGTTTTATTTTTATTTTTTATTTTTTTCAATACTTTGTGTGGTTCATTCTAACCCGTAGCGTATATCAAACAGGAAATTATTTCTCATTTGCATCGCTCAGAGCGGTTTTCAGGTTCACAACACACCAGTCCGTGCCTACAATATGTTACTTCAGAATTTTAACAGACACATTAGCAAATTACATATTTCCGATGTTGCACATATTTCAGCAATTGTGATCATTTTATACCTTTCCTCGTGACTTCTCCTCCAAACCCAAAACCTCAGCGCGTGGTATTGGTAATAATAACATGGCGAACTTTTGATAGGTGCAATTTGCATAAAGGAGTCCAGGTCGAAATTTATATTTCTTAGAATATTATTATATTATTTTGGATAAATTATGAATCTATCGCATTTTATCCGGCACCCCTTAATGAACGGGGAGCATCGGGCCCCAGGGGCCACAACTCCGGTGTACCCGCAATTACTCTGTCCATCAATCCGTACGTTACTCCAACCGGAGATATTAATTAACGTCTAGTCCTCCCCACCTCATTTTCTTATTTTTTATCCCCCCAATTACACGGACCTCGAGAGGAGGATGAACGTTTGGCATGAAAGAAAGTTGCGCAATCACATTGTGATTACGCTATTTAATTGAACGGCGTCGATGATATATGCCAATTAAAAATATTATTATTAGCTGCAGTTAATACAGTTGTTTCCCACATTACCCATCTTCCCAACGCATTAATTGAATTAATTAATGTAGGAAATTCTATACGGAATGACAGAGCCAATTACAATACTCGTGTATTCTTCTAATTTTTTTCTTCTCCTAATTATTACATCTAGCCTTTTGCTTTTCTACACGACTCAAATGCAAATTCAGCGTTTACCGAACACAAAGAAAAGGTTTCATTTGATATTTCTCGTGTATTTCTCCTAAGTGTAAACAATCTTATAAATTATGATGCTTATCGTTGCATTTTGTTATTAAATTTACTGAGCCAATGGACCGTAAAACGGACACGAATTCCATTAAAGAACCGAGTATTTCTATAAATTCCAACGCATAATCATTTTTCTATTCAATTATTTCATATTAATATAATAAATTTTACGACCGCTTCATAACTACTATTTAATTTAAATTAATTAATTGGCAAGATGGAGACAAATTTGCATTCCTATCGCAGCAATTGATAATATTCCGTTATCATTTATAAATAGTTTGTTTTAGTACATTCCTCAAGAATAATTTAAATATCTCTTAACATTTAATTATTATTATAAATTTTAAAAAATGTTATTAATAGATTATTCAAATAAATAATATATAATAAATAATATTTCCAACCAATTATATTTTTATTAATTATTTGTAAATATAAAACGTTTTTTACTGCTTCTTATATAATACTGAACAAAAATAGTAATTATTTAATAAATTTAATATCATAGGAAATATCTTCGTTTAAGAATTAATTAGGAATATAATTTTTTATGAAGATTATTTAGTAACATCATTAAAAAGTACTAAAATTTTAATATTTATGTAAATTCTATACCATTTTCCAATCATTTTTATTTATATTGCAACAAAATTTATAATTACATAAATTATTAAATATTTATTAATAAATCAGATATTATCATGAATAATTTGTTCAGTGTTAGGAAATTGTATATTGATCACAAATAAATGCTAAAACTTTCGACATGCAACAACTAAAATAACAAATCCTAAAAGTCAACTTTAAACTGTGATGATTTTTACCAAATTAAAATATAAAACACGCATTAAATAATAACTTATTAGATATAAGTAATTTTACTTTTATCATATAAAATTAACGACCAATTTCTGTCAAAAAATAAACTATATAAAACTAGCCCTTTGCAGCAATTTAATTTTATTTTTATTATTGTATTAAGTTTATATTTCATTGTTGCTATAAATATTATTATGAATAAAATCTTTCATTTCCATATATTTTTTTAAATTTTTGTAATTAAGATTATTAGAAAATTGTTTGTTTTTATAATTGAAAAAAAAAAATTAATTTAAATTATGCAGATGTATCCTCGATTAACGCCGATTCTACATAATTCTATTTATAGTTCCTCATCTTCTGCGCTAAACGAGGTATTACTGTATTTTAAGATAATTTAATAACTCTTGCATGTTTAACTTTAGTTTGCTGAATATGAATAATTGAACAAGAAGATTAATTTATTAATGTTTAATGTGTTGAAATTACAAGGATTTCAGGAAATCATTAAAATTTACATGTTGTATAATCTCTGGGTTTGTGGTGCACCTGAAATAATCATATAAACCAGAGGAGAATTACGAGGTCGATCATCTTGGGAAATTAGAGTCAGGATGTCGTAAAAGAAATGCGCGCGTTTCGGAAACGTTTATCTTCGCTTACATAAAGGAGCATTATGAACTGGAAATATGCAAGCGTTGAAATATAAATTCGTCAATACATCGGATGCCACGTGATCCGAAGTAAGTAAAGGAGAAAAATACACACAATACTATTAATAATAAAGTGGGTGTCGGCTTAAGTGATTATTTACTTCGTTCGTTTACGCATCCTTCGCTCTAAATTTTCTTCTGCGTGTATTTTTTCATCCGCTCCTCCTCAATGCATATATTTATTTATACAGTATGCGTTGCGTGCCTGTGTGCGTGGATTTGTGTACGTTTGTGTGTGTCTGTATGGAGAGCAGGCGCATAATTTCCGTGATTGCGCGTTACGAATGTAGGGTAAAGAGCTTGGAGGTGTTTGATCCTGCTGTGGCACGTGGATGCGTGGGTGAATTATCTTTATATTTATATACCGGCTTCGGGAACGGCGCCGGCGCCTAGCGAGGGAATTACCCTGCTGCACTTTCCTGCTGAAATTCGATCGATAATTTGACGCTCGCTGAAAAACAACAACAAATTCACTCGAAATCCTGAAGTCGACGGGAGGGCAGAGGTCACGCCTCGGATCAAACGACCGTACCAATAGCTTGAGAAATCCGACAATAAATTAATTAGACACATGCTGTTTGCCCAACAATGAGAGTCGAGGAGAGAAAAGATCTTGCGATAATTCACGTAGTGCATACTTTTTCTTCTTAGAGCGCGATAAATTAACGCAACACTTGTTCTCTCGCTCGCATGCATAAATCAATAATTTCCTCAAGGAAACTCATACTAACTGTCAAAAACGAAATTGCTGTGCGGCGGAGGAGCAAAAAAGAGAAATTGTATTTCCATTTACTGTCATATTTCAAAGCGCTCGACGATCAATCAAAAATTAAATTAAATTAAAACTACTTCCATTACAATTTAAGTAACATCATAATACCGAAAAACTAAAAAAAAATTGTTAATTAATAAACTTAACGCCTTCAACAATTTAAATACGCTTTTGCCGCACGAATAATTATTTCATATTCATTGATTTCTTCATTATTATTTATTAAAATAATGTAAAAAAATGTATTATCTAATTCAAAATAATTAGAGACATTAAAAATTATTAATAAAAGCCATCTACTACTAGACACATCTTTTATAATGTAATATTAAAATTAATATTTTTTTAAAGAAATTGTTTTATTATTATAATAGTGCTAGCAAAAATTTGAATATTTCAAAATCTTTGATTATATTTATATATTTTATTTTTGTACTTCTTAAATATTTATCAACCAAGAAAAAAAAAACAATCATGAATATTATTAAAAACGGTGTAAATTGAAAACAAACTAAAAATTTTATTTCAATGTAAATTAAACAGCTTCCTCAGAAAACCGTATAAATCGATATAAAGTGTAAATAAAGAACCGTGTAAATCGACGGATAAAAAGTATCTTTAAACCTTGTGAATATAGTAGCGTGTAAATAAAAAAGGTGTATTCTAGAGCAGTGTTTCTCAACTTTCAAGTATCGATGAGAGCTGTAACGTTTCATCGGTTTGACGTAAGGTGACAGCTGTCATTTTGCGAGTCTTTAAAGAGTTAGAAACGTTGTTCTGGTGAATTTAGGCTTAAGAAAACTGTTACAGATTTTGGTATGAAGATGCCACATACGAAGCATGGACGTTACAGACCGACCTATTAATAAAATCGCCGTTACGAACGGAATAACAAAATGGATGCGAACGTAATTGCACGTGGACAGAGTTTGAACAGATGCAACGATCGTTCGTTCTATGGACGATAAAAGGTACCGAAAATAAAAGGATTTCAAATAGATTTAATATTTAGTTTTGGGCGAAATGAGAGCCATCGTAAATCGGAGAAAAACGGCGGGCGAATGGAATTTTGAGCAGCAACAAAAGAATTGAAGCTAACGAGAGAGAAATTTGCATAGATTTAATGCAATGGCCATAAATTAGAATTGTTCGGTAAAGCCAAATTCGGTGGGCGCAATAAATTCGGTCGTGGCATTTCCAGGCACAATGGACTTTTTCTCCTCCCGGGCGCCATAATATTTCCGCGACGAATTTATGATTTGCGTCTAATCATTTGATAGAATGTACCACAACAGTACATTTGAATAAGGTAATGACTTCATATCGGAGATATTCATTAAACTTAATCTCATCGATCAAATCCGTCCTCTTTCTTTGTACAGGAATAATTGTTAATTAAAATTCTAAATTCAGATATGATCTATCGCATAGTTAGCTCCAATAATTGATGTAACAGTACAATATTGCTGTTCCGAGCGCAATAACAATCTACATATTCAGAGTTAGTGTGTGTATGCGTAGTTTGCTTCGGGTTGTTTAAAATGAATGCCTTATTACACACATTATGTTGTTTATGCATGTGTGTGCGTATATGTATATGTGCACGGTTCAAAAACGAAATAAACTGTTCGTAGCTGAGCCGTTCTCGTTTTTAAAGAGCCCCGAATATATATATTTTTACACACATCCGTGCTCACCGAGAGATAGAACACAAAACACGCACTTACTTATACCAATATCAAATATAAAATTTGAATAAAATATTCCGCTCGCCATTGCATACTGTTATTATAATAGCTAGTATTTATTATACTAAAAGAATTCGTAATGCTCCCAAAACATATCCTTATCCCAACAATGCCTTTGTGCATGTGACATAATGCAAAGCGTTTCATTTTAATCAATTAATAATAATGAAAAACAATTTTTTTTTAAGAAAAAAAAAAGAAAGTAATAGATGTTTGTCGTTTGTTAATTTTTTTTTCTGTTGCCTTGCGTAGATTTTAGCTGAACGAATTTGCATAATGGAACATACATAAATTTTAAAATTAGACACGCGGATTCGCAATAAAATTGCGCAAAATACCATTGGCATTAATTATTTTTGTCACCAATTGGTCCCCTTACTTTTTATTATCGCTTCTCTCTCTCTCTATCTTTCTGTATTTGTCTTCTCTCTGTCTCCTTTTTCTATCTTTATGAATTAGAAATTTTTGTTTTGGTAATCGAAAATTTAGTGGGATTCGAGATAGACGTCGTTTTCTATTCGACGAAGAACGAGTGCATGAGTTATTAAAATCTATTGAAAACAATATAAATCCGGCGATGTATCGTTTTGATATGGGTCCGTACCGATTTATTCTGAGAATAAATAATCTGATCTTTCTCAACTCTTCGGACCAGTCGAAAAATATTCTATATCTGGGAGTGGTTGGACCAGTATCTCTCTCCTATATATATACGCACACACACATACAATACATACGAATACGTATATGTAGGTGCACACTGTGAGAGTACATTATTTTCAATGCCTAATTATTGTTTACATCTCAAGGTGACCGAATGTGTATGTGAAGCCATAAATACTTCTCTGTATATGCCTTAGTCAGGTAACTTTTAGTACCTGACCCGTTCCTTTCAATGAACCATCGCAATAATAATCATAATAATAATCCCCCGAAAAGGAAGAAGTATCAACAGATTTTTTTATACACATATATATATATATAACGCCTTTGTCCAAAAAATTGGCTTCGCGCTGAACTTAATGCACCATAAAGAATGTCCTACCTATCCTATTTCGTTATTTATTGCAGCCAAAAAACGAATTACTAATTTTGTCCTAAAAAAATAAAACCGCAGTTTTTGCAGATGAGCATCGTCATTAAAAGAAAGTGCAAATTAATATAGAAAAAAAAATATGTGGGATACATTTGTATCCCACATTAATTACTTGCTTATAATACACAATTTAAGGTACACACTTAAAACAAATCATTACTATTTTCTAATGGTTGATCATAAGTGAAATAATATAAAAAAATGTTGATTTTTTCTTCTTTCAAATTTAACGTATTTACATAATTTCGATGACGAGACTAAAACTATTTTTTTAATCGATTCAATCAGTAGTCTCAAATACTTCAACAAACATACTATAAACTTATTAAGCACACGTTTAAGAACCCTGGGATACATATGTATCCCGCGTTTATACTGCACTGTTTATGATCGCAAGTTGGAAATTGATTTTTATAAAATAAAATCAAAAATTTTCAATTTATTAAAAGTAGTTTAATACATTAGAATTACAACAGAAGAAAGATTTTATCCTCACTTAAATTTGTAAAAAAAATTATAAATAATTAAATATTCACATATTTATGACAAATTATAAAGCAAACAGTTTCTTTTAAATTTAAAATTTTATTTGTACGAAATTATATTATTCGTAAGCACATAAAAACATTTATAAAATAAATACTGCTTTCCTGTGTTATTCATTCAAGTAGTAACATTAATGGATTTACTCATTGTGTATACTTATTTTTGATGATCGCTAATTAAGAACAGTTTTTTTTATTAAAACTTGAATAGAATATTTAAAAACAGATAAATTTATAAAACCTAGGAAACATCGTCAAACCGAATCCATTCATAATAAATAAATGTTAATTCGCTGTCAAAGATGATTACCACACTATAACCTATCATCATTATTTGTTAACTATACAAATACAAGTAAAAGAAAGGAGATATCAAATTCAAAGAAATAAGTAGTTAATATAGTATTAAAGTAATATAGCTACTTGATTTCTCCGGTCGAGTACCGCACTTTTCAACACTTTTTTTGTACGCACACATACTGTGTCGGCTTAAAACATTTCAAGCGTTACGGTCATTCATCGGCAGAGTTCAAGACTGCTACTATAATTAATGAGTTTTGTAGTAAGCCAAAAAAAAAACTTCAACAACGATGTGCTAATATTTATTAAAAACCTGTGAACGTATCGAGTCTAATTTCATTTAAAAACTAATAAACCATAATTATTTCCTCATCATTCAAACCGAATGTACAACGATTCCCACTGTATAATCCCAAATATAATTGATTTTATAATCATATCTAATTTGTCGTAATATTATCTCACTTAATTTTATTGACTTTTTTTTATTTATTTATATAAAATCTATTTATTTGCTTACAACAACAACAAATATTTATTTTTAATAATAAATAACTTTCGTGCTGTAATAATATTTTTAATGTATAATAAAATATTTTGATATCATTATGTAATGAACGTTGAAAATTAGATGTGGATATTTACATGGTTTAATGATGGTGAAATGAAATTGCTTGGAAAATATTGTGTTTACAGTTAATTCGCATGGATTAGTTAAGTTAATCGACAGATAGATAATAATGATATGCAATTTTGCATAACAGTAGTAAACAATTAAGCAAATTTATTCGAATGCAAAACCGTAACCGTTTTCCCATCCAAATAGTATCAACACTATAATGCAAATCAATATTGTCCCAGATTCGCGCGGAAGCAATTAAATATTTGCCAACGTTACAACCAAATTTACAATAAAAACGTGTTAATTGTTTATTAACGTTAACAATTAAATCGATTCCACTAATTATTGCCGCAGTAAATTTGGAATATATTGCCTTGTCCGAGAAATCTCAAATAAAATTATACCAATTATTTAACATCCGTTTGAAATTCGTTTCATTCCCACGTATAGAAAATAATATAAATGTTTATTATTATTATAATAAATCTGATGTAATATAAGAACATTCGTTTCTATTAATTATTGCTTTTTGTGACATAATTTAAATTAAAATCACTAAAAACATTGTATTTATTTCAAAAGTTATACACAAATTCAATAAAAAATTATTACAGATTTTCTTTCACTTATTGAAGTTCTTAAGTTGTGTCTTATTAATTTAAATTTGGAAAAACTTCTTTCCTTAGCAGCTACAAATTAATTAACTTATTTTGGCACAAATAATGAAAACAAAGGTTTTATAGAATTGATTTTCGACCCAAAGTATTGATTGGTTAAATTGCAATAAAAGCATGAATTAATGTTTAGAATATAATTGAAAAAATGTATTTTTAATTTATTCTCCTCTGTTAACTTCTTCATAATTAAATTGACGCTAATTTTCTTCTGGCTCTAACTTCAGTTTCGATAGAAAATTATGCATTCAAGATTATCTACAATCTCATATCCAGCAATTATAATCTGTCTATAACTTACGCAATCTGAAAAAACAATAATCACAAGGACTGAATTTATTTCAAATATAAATTTGTAAATTTTAATATTTTTTGCATTGACTTATAGGTTTGGTTACAAATATCGTAGGTCTTTCATGATAGTAACTGAATTTTTGGTTTGAAAAATGTTGGCGCCAATTTTCATAACAAGAAAAAAGTTATTCAAGTATTTCATTTTCAGTTAATGTTTTACTTGGTATGAAATTTATAATGTTTATATTTGTTAATGTTATACAAATAATGCAATTACGCATATTCGTTTTTATCATTAAAGATTAGTTATGAAAACGCGCAGTTGAATATAACCGCAGTAATCATTGTGAGTACAAAATGTTCGCATCGATCGTAGTTTTACTCGTTTCCATTTGGTTTGCTAATTGCAGTGCTGAGAAGACTTTATGTAAAATTGACAATGAATGTTCTATAAATTGCAAAAGTGATGACACATTAGACATTGAAAGATTGAAAAGTTGCAGAGCTATAAATTTGAAATTGGTGAAGATTGATGCCAATTTGTGGCCAAAGTTGAAACAATATCCAATGGGAAAAATGATTTTGGTCAATAATAATAATATTTTATGGAATATATCCTGTTTATTTCAAGGAACGAACATTACAAATTTATATTTACATGGAAATAACATAACAGAATTGAAAACTTGTACATTCGCAGGAAACGAACCTTTAACAAACTTAGCGCTTAACAATAACAATATTAAGGATTTGCAAGAGAAATCGATTCCTATTGTAGAAAATTTGTTTCTACAGGATAATTTAATTGAATCGTTAAATGCACAAATGTTTGTTAACATATCGCGCGTGAAATTAATGAAGTTAGAAAACAATCTTATCAAGAAGATGACGGCTGCATCGCTGATGGGTTTAAAAGCAAACGAATTGAAGTTAAGTTTTAACCGTATAGAATATATAGAAGACAAATCAATTCCGGAAGTGAAAAATTTATACATTGACAACAATAAATTGGTATCAATTGAATTTAGAATGTTTGTTAATATTTCGAAAATAATCATTTTAGATGTGAGCTACAACAGCATCACCGCTATACCAAACTTTAACTTTTCAAACATTAACCTCTATATACTAAATATAAGCAACAATAAAATTACTTATTTATCGCAAAATACCTTTTCGGGGATCAAGATGTTAAAAGATCTTATATTGTCGAATAACTTGATAGAATATCTGGAAAACAATTCGTTGCCGCGAGTGGATAATCTCAATTTGAGTAACAATTTCATTACTATCATAAATGCAAAAATGTTCGTTAATATAAGTAATAAGGATATAAGCTACAATTGCATCCAATCCATCGATTTTAATCTGAAAGGTTTGAACGTTTCTAATCAAAAGGATAATGAAACATGCAGCAAGTTAAATCAAACTATAAAAGTGGCTACATCCAATGCGAAACTTGCAGTTTTCTTAATGTTCACATTACTTGCAATAGTCTGCATTAGCGCAAATGCAATAAGGTTATATTCAAGTGAGTAAATTATATGTTATATTGAAAATACAATATTTTAACATTGATTCTTTAGAACGACTCACGAAAACCGCAGTCCACTTAAAGGTAATTAATTTATAATCAAATTTATACAATAATATCTCGCTCAGTGCAAATTTAAAACCGTATAAAAATAATAATCTCGTAACTTTTAGAATTAATTTAAATTATTATTGTGTTTTTAGACAGAAGAAACAGCAAGAAGAAATTTATCTAATGGTAAAAATAAAATTTTTAAAAAATGATAATCATCGATCATTATTTATTTTTTCCAGGTAATAATAATTCGGAAAATATTTACGAAGGTAATTTATAGAATAATCGCATTAAAATAAGATAATTATTTTTTTTTTTAATTATAGAAATTAACGAACCAAATGAATCCGTCGAACGTAAGTAATTAATATGTTTGTAAATTATTTTGATTATTTTTATATAACATTTTAGATTTGAAAGAAAATGATTTATATGATGTGACGAAAAAGGATTAATAAAATCAAGCTAATTATTATGAAATTATTTTATTATAAAAATTATATTTCATATTTATTTTTGGAAATTACTCACATCCTATTTCTATTGGTTTGCGATAAGAAATACATTTTAGATATACATTATTTTATAGAAAGTACGTAGACTGCTTATTAATATTTGATATTATGTATTAAAGAAAACGTTTATTCCTTTTGAAGCTCTAGTGTTAAAGTTATTTTTCACTGAGGCTAAATATTCACACGATGTTAGTTCTGTTTTTTTTTATGCTTATTTTGTATTATTATAATAATTATGATGTAATATAAGAATGTGTAATTACGTGTTATCTTTCTTGATTAAAATTTGTAATCCAGAAGCTTTGGAGAAGCTACACGGTTAGTCGTTAGTCGGCTTATTTGTAGTGTTTATTTTTATTTTTTTAGCTTGTTCAGTTTTGAAAGCAGTAAATAACTTTGGTCTGAAAATAAATTAAAGATACTGAGATTCTTGGGTTCAATATCATCATAGTCCGGTTAAAAAGTCGATCGTTTAAAAGTGGCTTCAAATAAAGTAGGGTTCAATGAGAAAAAAATCGCGAGCCAATCTTTGTATACAATGAGCACAATGGCAACCTGCGGCGGCTGCCTCTTATTCTAGACGATCATAAATTGGGCATTAGCAGTAACCACACACCGGATCACCTTGAATATTTTTGGCCGCTTCTTCGGCCCACCGCAAGGGCAGCAGCGCATTGAGCGCGCAAAAAGAAAAGAACAAAAATAATTAACGAAAATTGAGTCGCTTGAGATGTGTGTCGTACATGCATGAGGGGATAATGAGAACCGTAGTATCAAGAATATCCTGAAAACATCATAATCAGGTAAGCAGGTAACAATATAAATAAATATTTCCAAATACAAAAAAAATAATAAGTCATGCTTGTTCGGACTTCGTGTCTCCACGATAATCTGGTAATTTCAGGGAACGCTTTTATATATATATTTGTTTATTTTTTTTTGTTGTGGTTGATAAATAGGACGGGACGTAAATCGCATGCATCTGACTCCCATTCGGTGCGTTGAAGAGTGCCATATCATGAAGGGATTGATACAAAATGAACGGCGCGCTTTGGTACACTGAGTGAGCAGGATTTCGTTTAGTTTTAAGACGTAAAGGGTGACTTAAAATTAAGGTTTTGGATATTTGCATATAGAAATTAAAAGCACACTGTATAACACACACCTTGATTGGACAACGTTGTGGTCGCATGGTCTGCTTACCTTTGACGATATGTGCGTCAAAGTTGATAATGATTCCTGCAAAAAAAAGCAAAACATTCAGAATTAATACCGCTGTCCGAAATTGATTTTAGAGAGTGGTTAAGTAGCTAATTTGGAGCCGGGTGCAGAAAAAAGTTGTTGATCTCGAGGACAGAGGAGATGGTGGATGATGACGAGGAGAAGGAGGAATCCGAAATCATATACAGCATCAAAGAACTAATTGGCTGAGAAGAGGGCCCCGGAGGAACGCAGCCGAACTGACCTTGGCAACATTTTCGTGTTGCTGCTTCTGCTGATGCGAAGAAACACCAACAGCAGCGGGACCGAAGGCAACGGCAAACGAAAACGAAGCAAAACAACGGCAAAAAGGACCAAGGCGAATGTTGAGAAGAAGATGAGGATGGTGAGGAGGAGAAGGAAAGCAGAAACTGTGGAACAAGAAACGGCACCACGCGAAAACGAGTATTCGTAAACGGACCTCGCATAGCTCCGCGTCTGGAACCATATATAGGTCGACTGGTTATATAAGCGCACGTATTTTTCTTGTTTCTTTCTTGCCTTCGCTGATACACAGATGCATGCATGCAGCGAGCAGAAAGTTTCTGGCCCTTTTTCGATGCATGCTGAAGCCGCGAGGTAGCGGCCACATGTCTGGCCGCAAAATGGCAGCTGTTACACGCCAGCACGTGCTTAGAAAATATAGGTGAGCCAGTTCGTACCTTATTCGTGTCTACCCCGCATAATTGCCCTATACTTTCAAAAACGAGCAGCCCTTCATCGATATTAACTATTCCATCCATATGCACTACGCCCTTCATTTAAAAAAAAAACACCCATTATACATTGACTAATTAACGGGGATCCAATTAAGTCAGCAAATGTACTTAATACAATCACCCCTCCATATATCATATATCTATTTAATTACCATTGAATAATCAACAAACATTGTAGTTAATCATAAATTATTCTTCAATATTTGTCAATTAATATAAACATATCGACATAAAATAATATTTACTGCAAGCTTATTTAGAACATTGTCACTAGTTTATTAAACTATTTATTTTTATTTCAGAATATAAATCGAGATTAACCGCAGCTACTCGAGCGATCCCAAAATCTTCGACTTTTAGAAAAATGTCACTAATTGCCACTAAGAGATTAAGTGAATATTGCATATTTATGTAGGAACATCATAAAGGTAACTTCCTGTTGTACCTGTATTAACGAAAAATAATGTGACTAAGTGATTTAGTGAATAGTAGTTGTTTATTTAGGATAAATAAAGTTAGTTACTTCAATATTTATATTGAATTATTGATGAAGTAATAAATAATATAAGAAAAATAAATCTTAAGCTAATCAGAGAAAAATGAACATAATAATATAAGTAATTTATATTTGATTAATAATTTAAGCGAATTAAAGGTTAAAAGATTTATTTTTTGGAAAACTTTTAAGAATATGAAAAATTCGTTGATATACGGAACGCAATTTTTTGTTTTCATGGATGTAGACCTGGTTTAAAACTTGTTTCTACCCAAATTACGGACGTGTCCTTCAGTTAATTATTAAAAGAAATTAAACGTTCCAACATAAAGTTCATAATTTAAGGCGCCATGCGTTTTAATATTCATTAGAAGAAGCATCGAAATAATTGGATTCGTCGTCATTTCGTTAATATTCATTCCCTTCACCGAATCTGATATAAATAATAGTAACGCTTTACAATTTCATTTAAATCGTTCTCTGGAAATTATTGATGGAAACAATAAGAATATAGTATCAAAATAAAATTTACAATCGTTGTTAATTTAAAAAATAATAATAATAATGTAGCTGTTTCGGTCAAGTTTCATATCGAATCGTAAAGGAATTCCATTGGAAACATAATATGAAATAATGCGTACGGATAAAGCATACGGAACGTTACGTTTCGAGAAATGCAACAGGTTTCCATTTAAAATAAATATTAAAAAAAAGTAATGGAACTGGCAATAAACGCTCGCTTCATTTCTTGTTGAATTTAACACACGGCTTAATACAATTTAAAGACATTTGATCTACATTAACAAGGCGGAGGAAAAAGGACCTATCGAATGACGGAAAAAACGACTGAACAGCAAAACCCAATTTGATGCTGTCCAAAAGCGAGGTCCAAACACGTTTCGTTCTGTAAGCACACAATTATTTCATTTCATTCCTACCAAATGTAAAATCGTCCTCAAAACTTTCCTTCAAACAAAACAACAACAGTCATCCTATCATCAAGACTTCTATGACTTAGTTAACATACGTAATCGAAATCGAAATTATGGGAATTATTTGTTTGCTTGTATCGCTAGACAAATAAAAGCTTTGACACAGCAATAAAACCTGGAATGCATTTCGGCG
Organism: Nicrophorus investigator; assembly: GCA_963457615.1. Taxonomy (NCBI): domain Eukaryota; kingdom Metazoa; phylum Arthropoda; class Insecta; order Coleoptera; family Silphidae; genus Nicrophorus; species Nicrophorus investigator. The sequence goes on from OY735140.1 coordinate 3,051,765, forward strand.
CCGGTCGAAAGTAGTCTTGCTCGGAGGAGTGTGCGAAGTGCATTTACGAAATGAACGTTTAAACTAAAAGGTAAAGTTAACCTTTTTACCTGCGTCAAAGCCGTAGGAGTTTTGGTAATCATTAAACAGCATTGCGATAGCGAATTTTTATTCTTGTTTTCGTACGGTCCGGGTGAGAAACCCAACGGAAGAAGCAAAAAAAAAACGAAGATATCATTAGCCCCGCAATCACAATGATACTCTTCGTTTTACCATCATCATCCGCGAAATTATACGAATGCGCTCATGATTCCGATCTCTGCATTCTACATGCACAATGAAACAGTATTTTAAATTCAGGTAGTTGACGTTCGACCCTCCCTCCCTTTCTTCCACAGCCATTCGTCTCTAATACCGTTGATAGACTAAAACAATTTCGAATTAATAAATCCTCCCTTTTTGTACTTTTTCAATGTCTTATATACATTTTTTTTTTGTTCTTGCCTGATACATTATTCAGATTATAATTAATGAGGTGCTCCGACGAAAAGTAATTGCTCGGAAATTAGAATAAAATAAAACTATAAATGCGAGGCACAGTGAGAACAGTAATTAAATGTATACATTTACCACGACGCGGCATTTCGTTCCAGGAAGAGCGAAAGAAATTAAATCCATGTATATGTTAATAACTTTCTATTTGTTATGAAGAAATGTGTAAATTATCACAAAAACATAATCGCTACGTGGGGAAACGTTAATATTGCTAAAATCGTGAACTTAGTTGAAAAATGTCAAAAGCCATTATAAATATTTTTTTTTCATTTCTAACGTTTCGTAATTGAAACGGAAACATATTTCTCTGTTAATTAGAAATCGTATCTCGAAAATGAAGTGAATCCGGCAAATGTAGTATTTTTTAATTGGTACTTTATTTCCATCATTGTACATTAAGGCGACAGGAGATGATGTAGGAGACTCACAAAAGTTGATACTATCTCACCATATTACACCACTACATTATAATATGTAAAAAAAATAATTGATCTTCATTATTATTTTTAATTTATTAATAGAAAACCAAATAAGACGTTACTATAAAATACATCTTATTTGATTTCCTTTTAATACGTATAAATAATAATGAAGACGTATATAAATGAGTTTCAAATAATTTTAATAGATGCGATCCATAATAATTAATTAAAAGGTAGAAATATTCAATATTTATAACAGAAATCATTTTTGCAATGATATTTTTTGTCTTTAAATATTTATGTGGTTCTTTAAAACGGTGCTAAAACTGTTCTTATTCTAAATTCATAGATGGCGCTATCGACTTTTAAAAGTTTGTTCTTTTTTTAAATGCTATTTTGCTCTCTAATTAATAAATGTTATATTTGATTTGTAATAATATTATCGATTCGTATTTTATGCAACTCTTATTCAATATACTGAGTGTTCTCAATTAATTCAGGTTAAACATGTGCTTTAAAATCTTGACTAGTTTAGCAATCTTTTTATAAAATAAATAAATGTGATATTGTGATATGAAAATAATTAAATTGATTTTGGTTGCTTGTTATAAGATATGTGTGGATGTAAATGAGTGCGAAGTAATATATTAATAGATGCGATACCCCAGGATTGAAGGTATAATATTCTCCGTATGTTAAGTATAGACGTTGGTGGTGCATTTGTGTTTTGAAATAAAGAGTAATAAATTAAAATTGCGGAGCAATTACGAATGGCAGTGTACATAAAAATCCCATCAGGATAATTATAATTGTTACAAAGGTGGGTTCGTAGAAAAACAGTCAGCATTACCCGGTCCGCTAAAACCCCACGACGTTTATTAATGTAATTTCGGAAAGGTTGCACCGAAATTACCACCACAGAGGCCTTAGACGATAATAAACATCTTGTGTCGGCAAATACTAAATGAATTTGAACGCAAATTCCCGAAAACTAAACCACCTGCCGTCCGCAAGACGAAGAGAACAGGAGGATCGAAGAGGGACGGAGACAGATCGTCCTTGAACGTGTGGCCCCCTTTTTGTTTCGGTTGGTGCATTTTCGGCTCTTATGCATCCATCGGGTAGAGACGATGCAGAAACGTGACTTTGGACTTCAAGAGGAGCTGCGGGGGCAGGTTTGAGGTTGCGGATGAAACGGAGAGTCAGGTATTGAAGCCCCCCGGTGGTCTTAGACGATAATTGATCGCTAAAACTAAATACATTTTAGTGCATTACCATATTTATTTAGGTCCGCAGTCGACGCTCGCGAATTAAGCATTTCGCCCGGAGGATTAATAAAATATGTAGTGGGGTGTGGTGGAGATGAGCAGAGAAGGTTTCCTTCTTTCCTGGAATGGCAGCCATGTAATTATATCCGCTCGATGTACAGACGCATATATACCTGACCAAGTGACTTTTAACGCAATTTCGAAGTGGCATATCTGTGATGTGGGTCCACCTAGGGGAAATGCCTTTTGTTCGACGGCCCCGACGTCAACGTTTGTACCCAATAACCGATGATCGTTCCTTCCATTACATATGGGAAAGTTTCGACAAAATCCAAATCAAAAAAATATGCTGTCTCAGTCCCATGTGGGTGCGAGCGAAAAAGAGAAACAAGCGAGACGGACGGACGGAGAGCAAAAAGCAAACACGAAACAATAATTATTAGGTTTATTTTTCGAAGCGGATGACGGAAACGGTTCAAATCCGCTTCAATACACTTGGGCGTGGAACGCATAATATGATAATTATTTCACTTTCTTTTTAATTAGAACAACAACGTACGCAAATACCAGCAAAAGCCATTATCGAATCTCGATCTCAATAACGTTTGCGATTCGAGTTTTACGCAACTCCCAGACACACATATCACTCCGTATCTGTACGCTCTCAACCAGAGCTTTCCAATCTGCAATTCCTTCATCTTCATTCTATCATTTACATTTTTATAACTTTCAGAGCTTTGCAAAACAATATTTACTAATCAATATAAGTCTTAATAAATGTAGAAATATCTTGTAAAATTTTCTTTTTTTCAAAAATTAAAATGCATATTAATTTATCAAATATTAGGGAAATGTTAATTTCTTCACACACAAAAGAAATCTATAATTTTTCATTAATTACGTAAATTCAAAAAAATGCTATTGAAATATTTATGTAAACCATCACGCTCAAAATAAATTGAACGAATGCACATCCTATTAGATTATACTTGAGATTCACTGACTTCACAAGTTGCTTCGAAAGCAATAAATTCATGAATTTTATAAACTTTTTATGATGTAATTTCTTAAAATCAAAATTTCATTCAGTCAAGAAATCTTCATAACAATTATTGCACTTTTTTCTATATTATTTTCTATATGAAATTTCTGGTTTATATTAATATACAATATAAATCTTTCCATTTTATAAAAATGTGTATAAATAAAATTTTATAGGTCAAATAATAATGACTATTACAGATAAAAAATAAAATATATTAATATAATGAAAAATGATTCGCTATCACAAAATGCTAACTATACATTTTTTTTATGCATGAAACTTATGATGAAATTTTTCAAAGCTAATGAAAATATATTGTAAGCAGTATTGTTTAATATAATAATCGTGATAATTTTGCTGACGATATATTAATATATCTTTTACTACACTCTTTATTTCGGCGAAGCAAGAACAAAAAAAAATAGCATTAATTAGCTAATTAAAAGTACCACCCGAGATGATGCAGGCAATAAAATCTTTCATAATTAATATAATTTATGAATGTGCGATTTGCGCGGAGTCGTGCTGCGTGCGAAATTGTTTAGGAGATAAACGTACGCGTATTATCTACGAATTTTGGTAGATTATCGTCGTGCTTAGCCGTGTGTACGTCCGCAAGATATGCACGTCCGTGCGTGAAGCTCATGCTTCAATCCATGTGCGTGACGCAAATTGGATAACGCAGTTTAATTCAATACACCGCAAACAACGAGACGAGTACACACGAAAAAAAATAATCCCAGTAATTGAATGAAATCAGTTCTACAGCAATTCGGGTTGAGAACGTGTTAAATTTCCCAAAACATGATCGAAACAATTAAAGACGTTTGAATATTTATGATATGATAGCAATTAAATTGTGATTTTAAGAAATTAAATCATAAAAAGTTTATAAAATTCCATAACAATAAACTAATTAATTAACGCAGTTCTGGATGGATGAAATGATTTTATTTTTATGATGGAATTAAATAAAACATAATGTATGTTGCGACACTTCGGAGCGCAATCAATTCCCGTTAAACAATAAACGGAAAGCAAATAAATTTAATTAATTGAAAATATCCGTTTCCTAATTACGATATTTTTATTGTTGTCATCTTAAATTAATGATTTAATTTTTAAACAAATTGATTGGTATTAAAATTTTGAAAATTTTAAAATAAACATAAATTTTAAAGTTCTCAATTAAAAAACTTTATATAAATTAATAAATAAGAATGTTGATTTGTTGAATATAATTCTAATACTGTGATTTTTCTAATTTTCAAGTAAATAAATTTCAATTCAAATCAAAGATTGAAATAAATTTAATATTTAAATAATTTGCTACATCTATTAATTCTTTATTATTAAAAATTATTAAGATAAACGTTTTTTCTCTCAGCGATGATGACATGTGTTAATTTTGTTGATTTCCTGCATGATTTAAGTAAGTTTGTAGGTTTTCTGAAGTTGTTTACTAATAAATAAAATTAATGCCACGTCAGCTACTATTGTTTATTTTAAGTTAGTAATAAGTCATTTCTAGACTAAATAAATAAAAATCAAATTCAAATACTTTTATGGACATTTTTTATTGTATATTTTATTTTTTTAAATTAATTAATTTAAGATTCGCAAAAACATGTTATTATTAATGAAATAAATTAAATTAATAATAGCCTGATTTTATATGATTGAATATCAGCTATAAAATATTGTTTAATAGTAAAAGTGTAGTGATCGCAGATAAAGATTATTTATGTGACGGACGTGATTATGTATGAATATTTTCAATAATTTACGATTAAACTACACATTTACATTAAGTAAATGTCATTAATTTTTTACTTCTAAAAAAAAATAGAGAAAGAGACAAAAATAATTTAGAGAAACAATAATTATTCTTTATATATTTATATTTTTCGTATTCTATTAGATTAATTTATTTTTTATTATAATGAGATTGCTTTGAATATTTTTTTATTTCAAAGCGAATGAATATTAATCACGTAAATTCATTAAAGTTTTCTAAGTATTTCAAACAATGTGTTTATATGGTGGGCAGATAAATGAAATCATGGTTCTTGCTAATTTTCTAATAGGTCGGCAATCCTCTTGGAGCAAAGAGCCATATTTAAGATTGTGATTGTGATTTTTTCAAATTGGAGTTTTGTATTAGAAGGAAGGAAGATGTATTTAGTCAGGTGGTATTTGACTTGTCCATTTGGGAGCAAATGGTGAATTGGAGATAACAAGAGAAACGTAGATCAAAAATCCGACACTTATCTCTCCTCTTCTCCCAGTCATTTCTGTAAACCGAAGCATGACTTTTCACAATGTAATAATTCAGGAAAAAAAAATGAAAAGGAGGAAAGAAGTGCACATAACACATACACACTAACGTCAGCAGGTAGAAAACACATGCCGTCAAGAAATCTTCATATACAATATTTTTTTCCTCTTCCATCTTAAATAAATAACGAATCGTAGATTTTTCTTCGCATCTCTCTCTCACTTTTTCGCTTTATGTGCCTATTGTTAGAGCAGGTATTTGTGTGTGAATAATCTCATTGTGAACTCGTCTGGTGGAATAAGTCTCTTCTCTCCCCTTGGGTCGCGGTTTCACAGCATTTATCTTGCTCCCACGCCTTACTACTCCCTTGCTTTTATCTCCATCCACGCTCCGATACCTAATGCCTTCATGAACGGAATCCATAAGTGATCTTTTAATATCGTCGGGAGCGGCCGGCGGTAATCAGCGAATCCCAAACCCCTGATTTATGGTGAAAAGACAATGTGCCTTCGCATTTCACAAAAATTACACGCCCCCATCGGCTCCTGACATTTGAGAAATTGCAACGAAAAATAGATAAATGGGCTTCGAAAGGTCCTCTCTCTCTCTCTTCCTTTCCCTTTTTTGTTCTTGCGGACGCATTACTCAAACGAAGGGGAGAAAGGGAATTCCTATATTATTTTAGCGAAAGGAAACTTTATACCTAGGCCCTAAGACCCGAGAAACAAAAGGGAAACGCAGAGCGCGTTTATAAATCACGTTCGAAGTAATTCTCATTTTTTTTTTCGTTTCGTGCAATTGAAAAGGCGATGACTATCGGAATGCAATGCACAATGGAAATGCCGATCGTTTACTATATGAAACAGGTTCAGTAGTGACGAGTTTTATACACGCATTCATTGACAGCTCAATCATTCTGCAATCACTCAGGAGAGAAAGAGCATATAAAAGTGGAAGAAGAGAACAAATCAAGGCAAAGGAAGCAGAGAGAGATATAAATACATAAAACGAATACACTTTTTCTCACTTGAAGCAAAAGGGAATAATAATAATAACGCTCGACGGAGAGCAGTATCTTCTTTTTTAATAACAGGTGCTGACGATAAAAGAAACTACGCAGCGAGAATAGGGGCGGTTTTGCCATCGAGAAATGCTTAGGTTTCCTAAGACTTCAGCTACGAAATTACTTTAATTGCCACTCTGCTTATGACAGCTTGATTTAAAGCATTAACAAAAACAGAGCAGAAATACTTCTCAATTCTCTCCCTTTTTTTTTACAACATGAATCTTAATCATATTCATTTTATTGCCACCTTTAAAAAGTTAATATTAATATACTAACTTTTAGATCTACAATCATACAAAGAACTTTTACACTTCTTACAAAATAGTTTTAACATAATCATACCTAATATCACAACATTTCACACTTACCAAAAAAAAAAAAAAAAATACATTCAATATTATTAAAAATCCCATATTAAAAAACCAGGGCGGAAAAACCTAGGTCGATAGCCCTTTGGTCTGTATAGTATATATAATCATTTTCTAGAATTATTTTGATTTTGATTGTTAGAATTTTTTTATTCTCATTAACTGTTTATTTTGTATTAGATTTTTTTGTATTTCTATGTTCCATTTCGTTTTAAAAAAAAAAATTATATTCTCATTTAATTTTTCTATTTTATCCTAAATTGTATATTAAATTTTGTAATTCTATTATTTTTTATTCAACATATTAAAAAAATAAAAACTAAATAAAAATCTTGTAACTAAATGAATCAGAATCTTGACTTTTAGTAAGAAGAAACATAATTGGATTAAATCATTTATGCAATAAAACTTAATTCATTTTTAAGAAATTATTTTAATGAATCATATTTTTTTTAAAGTTCATAGTTACATTTTATGTACCTCATTGGAATTTCCAATACCTATTTATCTATTCGATTACATTACTCATGAGTGATTATTCTGTTTATATTTTTATGGACTATTCTTGGAGAAGTAAAATTAATGGAAAAAGCTATAAACGTAACGTCTTCTATTTTTGTTTATTTTTAATTATTTCTGTTTTATGATTAAAATATTTAGAGTATATTCTTGAATGATTTAAAAAAAAATTATAAATGTGTGTGTGTTTATTGTTAATTATTATTTTTTTATGATTTTTAATTAAGGAAAAAATAATTAAATATTTAAATATATAGATTTCACTAGCAACTATTTACTAGAAATTTAGTTAAAAATATTTTTAAAAAATCTTTACAAAATGATCTTGAATAAATTATGGTAATAAACTTTAAAAATTAAAATTTGTTGTTAATTATTATTTTTTTCTTGAAGGATGAAAATCTTTATATTGATTGTTAAATATTTGATGATTAAAGTTAGTTAATTAAAGAGAATAAAAAGTGGGCATCGGTTAATAATATTAAAGATAAACGTTTTTTGAGTCGGTGAAATCATTAAGTGAATAGATTGAAATTCGTAACTGGAATTTTTTGTATAAATTAATAGACAGAATATTATATACATCGGATTTACAGAAAAAGAGTGAGAGAGAGTGAAGAAGAAAAAAAATACGAATTCTAAATTTATGTTTTATTTAAATTGTACAGAAAAAAAATAGCTAAATAAATTAGGCATTTTAATTTATTTGTTATTGTAAAGTGAAAAGCAAACGTATTAAGCGTTACGTTATTGAGAAGGAGGCTGCCTGTAATTTTTTTACTTCCCTCCCTCTCTTTTCGTTCTCTTGAAACTGAGTAGTGAAGAAGAAGAAAAAGTATGGATTTCGGTCGCATGTAAATGAGTTTAAGAACGTTTTTAGAAACATGTGGACAGGAAATAAGTACCTTCTAGTCGGTGAACGGACCAACGCATAATATCATATGACATTTACCAGAAAAGCAATAACATCTGAAGAGGAGGAGGAGGAGGAGGAGGTGGCGCTGCTGTTGGTAGAGGAGAGCTATTTAACGGTCAAACCATCGAGGCCATACAGTTTTACGCCAAAAAGTAATTTATGTCCTAATCTCCTATGCATTGTATGTATTAATATTATCCGTCTCATCTCTCTTTCTTTCCTACATCTTTCTTCCCGTTGACCATCATTATGCATATGTCCCATACATTCTCGGATTTCTAAGCAGCCTCATTCTCATTATCCACGGGGAAAAATACTTTTATAACTTGACTTCTTTCGTAATTACACCAAAGTATGTTTCATATCGTCTCTGACGTATTAAAACGTCGCTTCTAATTAATGGCTTATTGGAAGCGTATTATTGACCTCTACGTCTTAACATGGAAGAAACATGAAACTGGATTGGCCCAATTCATCTACAAAACTTTGATACAACACCAACCGATATTTTATACTTTGTATCAACCACATACAATACAATCATTATAAACTCAACAACATCTCCACATATATACTTCAAATAATCACAATCAATCTTTCAATATATTAATTAATCATTGATCTATTTTTTATATCCTACTAAATCTTACTTTAAATTGAAAATTGTAGATTTTACAAATCACCCAAAAATAATAATAATAGAAATAATAGAAGTTCATAATTTTATATTTAAAAACTTATTAAATTTTCATATCCTAGTGAATGGAGGTCAGCTATTTTTATTAATACTTTGATAAATTACAAATCCTATAAAGATTTTCTATCGAAATTTGCATCATTTCTCTAGAAATTTGTCTCTCATTAAATTTTATTATAGATTTTTTAAACTATTTCTTCCCACGATAACTTTTCGCATATTTAGAATATTCAATTTGAAATTTCATATCAGAATTACTTTGAAATAATTTAACCGCAGGAATAATAAAAGCAATAAATTTTATTACAGATTTATTTTTTCTCAAAATAACTTTTTATATTTAATTTAGCAATTTGTGAGATTTGTTTCCATTTGTATACTTTTCAGGACCGAAGGAAGATCAGTTGATCCTTTTCGGTAAGACTGATTCGGCTCCTTTTGGCTTGTAAATTTAAAAACTAATTGTGTACTTTTTCTTGCTTTTTTAGCCAATAAATTTATTATTATTATTATTAATTTTAAAAAATCTTGTTGAAAATTGAAATATGAACACGTATCAATAGAATTGCATAATTGATTTATATGGAAATAATTAATGTGTTTTTCAAAAATAGTTAAATTTTCATATCCTGGTGAATGGAAATCTATTTATAATAGTAAATCAAAAATAAATATCAAAGCAATAAAGATAAGTGTCTTTATTTTAAATCGAAATTTATATCGTTTCACTACAAATTTGTCTCTCAATAAAATATATTAGAGATTTTTTAAATTGTTTCTGCCCACAGCAGTTTTTTAGTAATAAATGTAATTTGAATCATGAAATATTTAAAAGTGATGATTTCACTAGAAAGTATTTTGTTGCAAGTATATTATATAATCCGTACAAAGTTATCCTGAAGTCTAAAATATAAATTGAGCACTAAAATTTTAACGATGTACAATTTTCGAAAAAGCATGTAAAAATTGAAGAGAATCTGTAAAACAGCACCACTTTTAAATGCAATTTAGCCCCCGGTATTATTTTAAGTTTTTTTTGCAACGTCGTAAAGGGAAATGATGATTAGCAATAAAGCCAGAAAATAGCGGAGTTTGCTTAATGAGGACGTGCGGCGAGGGACAAGAACGGGTGGGCGCATTTTTTCGGTTAAATTTAAATTTCACGCGGCAACTTCTTAAGTCCAGATGAACTTACTGAAGTCTGCGCAATGGTTTGGGTTCCAGCAAAGCTGTTCCTTTGCTTGGGCCGCTGCACTGTAATATGAAGAAAAAAAAAGGTTGTATACTTAATCACTGTCAACTTGCATATGCCGAGAAAACGAATAAAATTAATATATTAATAGCCTAAATATTATTCGTATTAATGAAATTGCAGTGTTAATTATTTCAATTTATAGATTTTAAAATATTTTTTAAATTTTTATTACATTTTAAATTCTTTTAATTTATTGGGTTTTGTTTACAGTTTAAGTGTTTCTTATTAGTCCACGTGCTAAATCTTACACTAAATATTTCATATGGACGTCGTTAAGATAATGTTTCTGGCATATGGTTTCAGATTTTCTGGAAATTTGAGTTCGAAATTTCAAATTACTTATTTTTCTTTACCCTAAATTTTGGTAATCTTCCTTCTGCATTGTATATGGAAATAATGAGGAATGTTCGACCCAAATATTAGTCAATAAAAGTATCAAATAACACTAACGCTACCTTCCAAAGTTTGTATCTCCTTACAATAGATTGTTTTGGTAAAACCGAAATGCAATTATAATATTTCCATACATATTTCCATTGTAACTGTAACTGGAAAACTTTACTAATTGCAAACATCAGTTTTTTTTATGTTAATCAAGAATTTGTCCACTTCGCATATTAATTACCAGTCATAAAATGGTAGCCAAATAAATTGACCTTGATTTTAATAAGTAACTCAATACTTCGTAAGTCCGGCAAATAAAACAAACTTTAATAATATGCTCCTTCATCTACTCCTTTTATTTTGTTCGCTACTTCACGCTACTTTAATCGCGTGTTTATGAACGTATCAAGTTGACTTTTTCGCATGTTTAAACACGAAAATATTATTTGATACTAATTGGATTTGCAGGTACAGCGAGAACGAAATAACATCTATACTTGTATCTCTCCATCCACGGCCTTTTTTGCAGGTGCTCTGCGAATCGTGTATTTAAATTAGATGCAGACACATATGTGAATTACATAATCAGGACCGGAGCCAGGAAAGTTTTATAAATTGGAGTACCAACTGCAAAGTACTTAACAGCTGTCAATTTCAGTTTTATTTGATTACATCATAACCAAACAATTTATAACAGATATGACATATGACAGATAAAAACCAATTGAAAAGTGTGAAACAAGAATAGATTTTTGTTACATAATTTAAATGCTAATGTTAATTGATAAAATATGAATTGGTCTTCGTAGATAAACTAGTAAATTAAAAATAAAATTAACATTTAATATAAATATTGCAGTACCAACTGCAAAATACTTGACAGCTGTCAATTTCTGTTTTATATGATTAAAACATAACCAAGCAATTTATGACAGATTTGACATATGAGAGAAAAAAACAATTGAAAAGTGCGAAATAAGAATAGATTTATGTTACATAATTTAAATGCTAATAATTATTGATAAATTATAAATTGATCTGAGTAGACTTCCTTGGGGTACTCCAGATTTTATTTTATTTGAAAGATCTCTTTATCAAAAAACTTATAAAATATAAATACTTATAAATAAATTAATTAATAGACAAACTTAGATTATGTAAATAAATAATTAATTTATCAGAAATAAATGTAAAGTAGAATTATAAATTTTCATTAATTATTATGAAAGAATTATGTTCATGCACTCAATATTCAAATGAAGCACAAAGACATTTTAAGATAAATACCAAAGTGAAGTATCAAATTGAATATACAGCAAATGCTAATTCATGTCAGGAATTAAGTTACACATCAATATATTTTTATTTGTAACTTAGCTACATTATTAAAATGTCAATATAAACTCTTTTTTTTTTCTTATATAAATAATCAGTTTTTCGTTTTTTTTTTAGTTCTTCGTTATATAGTTATAATTATATAAATCAAAACTATTTAATGTTTTTTAATATTGTGTCTGGAGAAACCTTGATTAAGAAATATAATTGACATAAGATTATCTTAACTGATAAATTAATAAATAATAGAAAGCTTAAACAGAAATCAATTATATAAAATTAATTACACACGTGGTGCGTCTGCGAGGAGAGGAAACGTGAAATTCGTAAACATTACCCTATTAATAATTGTTGTAAACAGCACAGCGGCAGTATATTAGAAAATCCCATTTAGGATTTTTACGAAACACTTAATTTCTCGCCGCGTAGAACTCCCACAGTATCAAAACCGATCTAGGAAATATCCGTAATTAATAATTAAGGCAAACAGCTAAAAGTTACCAACCTCTCACATAATAATCATACTGGTCGGACGATAAACTTTAATTAATCTCACGAAGGAAATGAATGGATTAATTTACAAAAAAAAAAAACGTACTTAATTGATGGAATGTAATCTAGTAATTTGTTGCTGAGGGATTGAGAAAAAAGAAATCTTTAATGGTAAAATGGTCTTTGTTGGGACACATTTGTTGTGTCAACGTGAAGTAAATCCATGTATTTATTTATGTATTCATTGGAATGCATTCAAGGAAGGTTCTTTTCGAGGCATATAAATGTCTGGGCTCTTTTGTCGTGCAATCGCTTTTGATAACCGAAAAATATAATAAATGTATTAGAACAACTTTCACAACTACTTTATTTAATTCGGCTGTAATATCGTGCCCATATATTATTATTCACACCGCCTTATGTATACACATTTTTATATTGTTCACATAAGATGCTTTCACTGTCCTACCCAATTTTTTAATTCACAAATTAATCTACATACATGCAAATCGCTACAACGCAACAGAAGTAGAGAGAAAGAGAGAAATACATGGGAGAGAAGGATGATGGAAAGAGAATAATCGCTCTGATCAAATAATAAATGATCGAATCTGAATGGAAGCGCTGGCTTTTGTTAATTAAAATTTAGTACCTCGGGATGATCGAATACAATTATTCCTATACTACATAGTCATGATCAGGTATCGAATGTACTTTTATTATTTAGAAAACTGGTTGCATGGGAGTTCAATTAATCTCGGGCCGTTAATGCATTCGGCCATCCGACAATTCGATACTGGAACGTAATCCTCTTAAGTGCACGTGGAATAACTTTCTTCTTCTTCTACGTTCAGCTCGAAACGAACAAAACGACTTCAGCCGTAAATTTATCGATTCATACAAATCAGAAGCAATTTTCAAAGTTTATTTCAATTGATAAATTAACCACTTATGAAAAATAATATTTTTTTTATGCTTTCACTCACGTAAACAACGTGCGCACATACAAAAAAAAAATGTCTGAATAAACACGTATTTCCAACAAGAAAATACAACAACGGATTATGTTTGACGGTCGATTACGTTTCATCTAAAAATAAATGTCTAAATCAGATACTAACATGAAAGCTGTTTATTTTTATCAATACGCAATATGTATTTTGGAGTAAATCGTGTAATTTTCATATAAATCTATTTATAAATATTATTCAAAACTGAATTATGTTGTACATACAACAATTTTAATCGGATTATTTTATACTTAAAAGAAATAAAAACAAAGCAAAATTGTTTATAAAATTCTTTCTACCGAAAACAATATTAAAAATTTTGTCAAGAAAAAAAGCATTTTATAAACTTTTGCAACAAATACCAATATAATGAAGGAGAATACATTATTGACTAATTTGTTGCAAATTATTCCTTCGGAAATAGCAGACACAATTTATGTTAGTTAACACAACTTATATTTCTAACGAATTATTATATTTTGAGTCGTATAAAAATGATTACCATAATATTCTAAACGTCACAAAAGAAATGTAATTTGATAAATCTATAAAATTCCATTGTGATTAATAATCTTGACATTAAATATACACTGGAATCTTACCTCTGAAAACGAATCTAAAACATTAAATTAACGGATGTATTCATTCAGTTTCGAAAAGATCAATGAAGATATTAAATTTTACCTCTGAAAACGAAGTTTCACTAAACGAACTAATTTCGTTAATATAGGAGAAGTATAATTTGTTGAACATTTGCATTGTACAATATTGTTTGCGTATTACTCATTTAATCTGACATTTTCACTGCGCATTTTCAAATTTAATGTATAAAAAAAATAGCAAATAACATTTCAAAATAATAAATTAGAACAAATCCAAGTGAACGTACTCTAAATACATTTAAAAGTCAATAAATTCTGTTAACATTTGATTTGCTTTGATTCGTACGCAAAAAAAAGGAGGAAAAAAAAAAATTACTTTCGTTACATAAATTTTAACAATTACGTTACCATTAATTAATGGCAACTTGTTATAGTGACCATGGGTCACTATAAAATAAACATATGCGATTAATCAGGTTTGTCTCATTATTCATTATAAAAATTTGAATGTAACGTTACGCAATAAAATTAGAATTTGTTTTCCATTAGTCTAAATGTTTTAATACGTTACACACAAAAAAAAATATTGCGCAACGAGAAATAAAAACGCTGCCAATAAATAACGTGTACTTTCTTAAAGAATGTCAAATTTGCGTTTAACGAAATGATTCAGTACTTTTGGTAATAATGTACGATGATGGTTTACGTGTCGTGAAGATGAATCACGAAAGAAAATACGCCGCTCGGAGCGTTGCTTATTTGTTGTTTCGTGGAATTAATAATTTTATGTTACGGCGATTTTTGTTAATTCGTAACAATAACACAGAGATGCCGATGATGGTGAAAAAAAAATATTGCTAAATTAATATTTCGGTCATAAAACATTGAAATATTTATGCCGCCGATTCGTTCGGAAAACACAGTTTATTGCTTCGGATCACGGCACAAGCTGTAGCAGCAGCAACAGCAGCAGAAACAACAACAACAAAAGCTGCTGCTGCTGCTGCTGTGCAAAACAGAAGAGGATTGGTGGACGAAAAGGATGTTTCCACACATAAAATGTAAAATAGCTTAATCGGATGGGATGGTCAAATTACCCGTAAATGAATTGTTCCATCGGTAGAAAAGAAAAGACCAATTACAATTTTTATTGGATACGGATTAGGTTTCGAGATTTCGAAAATGTATTTATGCGTCGCCATGTGCATTAAATGGGATGCATTTCCGAGAAGAACTGGACGCTATGGTTGAAGAAAAACTGTATATGCTACACACAAACGCACACAACTGCGATTGTGATCTAAAGTAGGCACATAAAATTCAATACTTGTTTAGTTTATTACGGCCTGCGTTATTGAAATAACTTACGCAACATATTTATTACCGGCGGAGGGACTGGGAACAATTGCCTGGCCGCTACGAAATGGTACAATTTTTTTTATCCCGTTTCACTGGACGACTCAATTCTTTGTGAGAAAACACACACTAATTACCCATTTACTACATTCAGTGCTCGCACGCATTCTCAAGATTATCTCTTCAGCTATAATTCATACCCTTAATTAAAAAAATCATAACTTGATACTCATCTTCAAACATATTTACTTAAATAACATTTATCGAAATTAATTGGATTAACGTTTCCATTACAAATCATCAAAACTACATGAATTTTTTTTTTATATAACATATAGTGGCTATAACTTCTTTAGGCCTTCTTTTCAGCAATAATTCTGTAAATTAAATTATAAAGTTGATACACTTTTTAAAAACATGTATTAATAATTATATTTTCTATTATAGATTTATGATTTTAATATTTTGTTCTTTTCCATATAATTAAATTTAAGAAAAAAAGTTGATTATCAATAATTCAGAAAATATGTAAGTTGTATTTTTTTCATGTAATTTTCAGAAAGAAAAATATTGAAACCAATTAAATTAATAATTCTGTATTATTATGTTAGAAGTTGATAATGATCAAATGCGAAATATTAACAGTATAGTGATGTTACAGATATTGAATTTCTACCTGAAATAATTGCATGTCAAACCCTTTTTCATCGCTAATAAAAGTTTCGTACAGTATACGTCTTTTGACAACAGCATGTAGGTTGAATTTCGGACACAAAAGGGACCCAAACTCAATCAATCACAATGTGTAAACTCAAACTTATACAACGTTCAACGACTTTACTTCTATTTTTGTATTCTGCCACGATTATAACAAGTGATCTTCAACATATAATAATCATTGTACAAAAATGATAAATCACTGGTATTTTTTTTTGGATCATTCGCACACATTCGCAGATTTGTAAATTTTGTCTATAAAAGATTCAATAAATACATAATTTAAATATATAAATTTCAATTTCAGTTAAAAACTGTTGAAATCAAGGCTTTTTCTGATGGATAATTCATATAAAATAAAAATCATGTAATTCATACAAAATTCAATGAAACGAAAGCCACTTCCCAAGAATAAACATCAGTGTCATTGAGTGGATGTTATTCAATCAATTTTAATTAGAAGCCTTTTTATTTTGAGAAAAACATTCCATCAAAAATGGAGTCTTTTTTTACGGTACTTTAATCATTAGATTATTTTGTAACTTGATTAGTCAAGTTCTCTTCTTTTTTTTACTTTTCTCCTGCATCTACGCTTCAAATACTTGATTTAATGGCACCTGGATAAGTTTCAGTTTTTATTATTTCGTTGAAAAAAAAGGAAAAAAAAAACTAAGCGTATACAGAAAACAGATAAAATAAATCTAAAGATTTATACAAAATAATTTTTTAATGTTATGTAATATAAATTTATTTGTATTAACATGGTAAAATTTATTTGCTTTTTAATTAAAAGCCGATTAGAAAATTTCTTCTGCAAGTTGTTACACTTTGTGTAGTTCTTGTTTAATTCTCATTTTTGAAAATTGTATTTTGCCGTTGCAATGGAATCATGTGTTTATTTAAATTCTTTTACAAATAATGCAAATAAAATTACATGAATCATTGCAACAAATTATATTAATTACATTGAAGAATTAACGTAAATATTTTTCTCGAATTTCGAACGGGATGGAATGAAACGATTGCGTGCGATTGCGTAATAAAATGTAAAGCCGAAGCATTAAGATTATACATTTTTTTCGGTGATTTTGAAAATTTAAATAATTACGATGTTTTCGTGACACGTCAGGGGTGGCATAGGTTTTCTCTACTCTTTTGTTTATTTCTTTTGTAAAGCTCACGTACTACGTTTTCCTTTTTCGTTTCTCCCTCTTTTTTATTCATTCCTTCATTCTTTCTATTTCTTCGTGTTGCAGCAATTGTTATACATTTCCCACACGCTATACGTGTGATGTCGTAGAAAACAAATAAAGTATAGGTATCGATTTTAGGTTTACAATCTGCGGCTCGAGATCAATTAGAGCAAAATTCATGGTACTCATTAACGTCCATTAAAGGTACGGCTTTGGAAACTATTTTAATTGGATAAAATTATGCGTGTGTTACAGATTTCTTCCTCCTCTCCATCAGCGGCGAGCTTCCTCATAAAGTATCCCACAGAGAGAACCGTTCAAAAACTGTTCGAATATTACACGCGCATATCTGATTAGGCGCGAGAAATTTAAACAGTATTTAAACCTGTTTCGTTTTTTTTTCTCTTCCTCCTCTTCATAAACACATACCTCACTACATATTCCATCCAACATTTGCTTCCTCTCTCATTCCAAAGATTATAATTATTTTTTGTACTAACCGACTAAGTATAGACTTTATGGCTGGCCGAGGCATAAACATATTTTATTATTATCAACTCGACTCACGGATGTTTCAAATAATTAACAGCAATGATATATGTAAAGAAAGTTTCGCTGTACTTGGCGCTCCAGGAAACGCCGAGTCGCCTAATTACCTGAACACTCCAGATTTCCTAACAGTTCGTTCTTAATTTTAAGTAGAATTGAACGCAAACCGGATGGTAATTAGTAAAAAAAAATAAGAGATATTAATTGATCAGCTCTTAATTATTCTCACCTAAACCTTACACTAAAACTGATTTTAATAAAAACCAGTTTTAGAATTCTTAATAACCGGTTAAATTTTTATAAAAATCGAAATTTAAAAAAAAAACATAAAATTGTCACTGAATAATAATTAATTAATCTTATTTCTATACTAAATTCACAATTATCTATAAAATTGAAAATCCCATATATTAATTTCATCGTCTTCAAACTGGTTTTCATAAAATTGAAAACACGTTTTTCAAAGTTTATAATTCAGGATTTAGTATATATTTGATAGTAATTATTAAAAAAGATATAATTTTGACTTGATTATTAAATATGTTTTTACTTATTAATTCTAATATTTTCAAAACCGGTTTTTATAAAATTTAAAAACCGGTTTTCGATTTTTTAAAAATCGATATTCTTACCTGTCGTTTATTGCTAGAGGAACTATTGCTAAGACTACCCGAGGCTGAGGCTTTCAACTGTAGCGAATGGTCGAGCTGTAAAAGAAGAGCAACACAAAGTTAATAAAAATCGTGTATTCATCACAAAAAAAAAGTAGTTATGGGATTATTATTATTACTAAAGCGGAGGATGGTTCTGGGTGTGGAAATGAAGCGTAAAGAGATTTATAACTTTCCCGTCATAATCATGTCACATTTCTTGGGAGATGGTCCGACTCCTGGTGGCTTATCGTACGGATCAAGATTGCTGAGGCAGCTGAGATCCTCCTCCGCATTCGTTCAACGGCGTGGTGTATGCCGCGCGTTCTGGCACGTGCCACGAAACGCCTAAGAAGACACCCACCAAAAAGCTTCCAACGACGCATACGAATAGCGCCATTTCACTAAGAGTTCAGATGCCGCCGCTTTCTCTAATGCACATATTTGTTTTATGCCCATTTTATTTTTTTTTCCACCCCCAAAGGTTTTCATGATCCGACTACCAAGGTCTAAATTCATCTTCGAAAAATACCCCCATAACGATCCCGGATAAAGCACTAAACGGAATATAAAGTTTTTAAAACGTTAGGGCCAACACCATAAATTACAGCACAGAAAAAGATTTTTAATAAAACTTGAATTGATTTCACAGAAATCATTGCAAACGCATTAGAGAATATTTATTGAATTTCTGATAAACAAAGAATTCAACATTCTTGTCAGTTTTTTTTTTTACATAAAATACATAAAAATATCAATACTCTTATAATAATTTAAAATAGAATCGATTGTAATTACTGTGGATTTTCCTCGAAAGAAATTACTTTGCAACTGTAAGTGGAAATCCATAAGCAGGTTTACTGTATTTCAAACTATTTTTCTTAATAATTTGCGTCATGCAAATATTCTTAAAGCGTTGGTAAACCCGCACGAAACACGTTCATAAATCTCAACTTTTAACCTTACAATCCATGAACATGCAATTTGACTAATTTCATTTTTTTTCTTTCTTCAAACATTTATTATTGGTACTTAATTGTCTAGGTATGCGCAATAACTCACGCAAAGTGACTATAATAAAATTGTATTATTTACCACGTTTCTTAATACTATTATTTGCATTACTCAATAGCACGTAAATTGCTTCACCTCGCTGTAACAACAATTTAATGATATTTATGCATCTTTTCAATGGATAATTTAAGCGCAAACCTATTGAAAAACAAACAAAAAAAATGGTATCTGCATTAACCCTTAGGTATAAATTCAGGAAAAAGTCTGAGGCCTGAGGCAGATTTACAAGAGGCGCCAAGATGATTGATAGATCCATTATAAAGAATAATCTATATGTTTACTGTATTTCGCATTTTATAAAATAGTACGCAACAGTCTAAAGTTTTTCATCAACATTAATTAACAACAATGTTAATGTAATAAGTAGCGTTTCAATTTCATCAACATTGTGTTAATATTATCTGCACCTGCCCGGAATAAATTATAGTTCCATGTATTATTCATGTAATTTCCGTAAAATCATACTTAATTGCACATATCACTTGTTTTCGGAAAGCAAGAATAAACCAATGTAATAATATGTATGCTGAGGAAAGAGGCGTTCCGAACGTTTCTTTCAATTTTATGTTGTTTTTGCACTTGGTCCAACGAAAAACGTAATTTGTTATGCCTCAGATAAATTTAACGGTGACCCACAAAATAATTGTTAATAAATATTTATATAAGCAGGGCTTGCCCCAATCCCACTCAAATGTCTAACTAAATATATCATCGTGATTATAACAAGCTGCAGAGTATGTCTCAGTATTGCAATATTTAATAACTGCTCATATTTGTGCAACACGTGTTCTGATATTGTGCTATTTTTTGTCAGGCGTAATTGACTGTTAAACTTGAGGAAACGTTTCTTAAGCATGGAAAGCATAAAATAATATTTTTTGGGAACAAATAAAAATGTTATAAAATACATTTTAAAATATGAGTCCAAAGTTGTTTTTCTATCATTTAATTTAACTATTAACAAATTAACTAATTAACAATAACACTTCTTCCTAAATTAAGAACATTTTTTGCCATCTTCAAAACTTGTCTTCTTCGCTAACAATATTTTAAACCAATTACATAAATTGATTTTTAATTTCTTAAATATTAATTATTATTTCAGCGCATATTTTGCTTAAAACTGTGGACTTATCAGAAGTATGTCTATAATTCAAATTTACTTAATTACAATAGATTGTGAAAAAATGAAATGAGGATGCATACTATATTTTTGGGTTTATTAATATGAAATAAATTGATTTAGATTTAATTGTGGTTTTTATTTGTATTCGTACGTAATAATTATATGATAAGTTAAATAGTTTCCGAAAATAAATGTTCGACAACAATGCAACAAATAAATAAACTAATGAACACATTAATAATTCGTTAAATATCAATTAAACGCATTTATAAATAGATTCACTAATTGTAATTCTGAGGTGCAATTAGTCAAATAATAATTAAAATAAACGTATTCTTTGTTCATCGTTATTGAAAATAGAATTATTTCATTAAAATTAAATATATTTTATTTCACGTGAATCTATTTTCTTTAAACAACAAAAATGCGGTGAAAAAATAAAAACGTTCATATATATCTCAGATTTCTATATTTGGGCTTATTTATTTATATGTTTTGCATTGTGTTGTGTATTCATATTAGTTTAAATTTCCCGGGAACTAAAACTGAGTTATTTTTTAGTAAATAATTTGTATATTGTTGGAGATAGCATGATTGTATAGAATGGGATAAATGTTATTTCATGGCAATTTCGACTGATTTCAAATATGAGGAAGGAGGTATTAAACTGTCTGTTAAACTAAATTATTTGTAATAGGCCACTTATTTATCGGCTGGAATAAAAGCGGCGGATGATGGAAAAAAAAGTAGAGAATAAAAATAAAAATTTAAAAAAATCGGACTGATGGATGGAAAAGGGTGGCTACATAAAATATGCATCGTGGAATAGTTTCACGTATCGCGTAGCTGCGCAATATTCGCGAATTCAAGGAAACGCATTCGTTAATAATACGAGGGCCATAATTACCATAGGAACCTACGGAAAGAATTCCGATCATCCGATCTGTCAGTAATAAACAACCACTTTGGTAGCCATAATACAAAGGACGGAGGAGTCGGTGCTGAATAATTCCAGACGTTAAATGCGAGATTAACATATTTTTTCCTACAATCGGTATATTTCGCGCACAGGTACAGGATAGGAAATTCTTCTACCGTCTCAAGGATACCTTTTTGCTGCAACGCGCAAGAAAATAACCGGGAATCTTTGGTTGCGTAACGCCGATGCGAATTTATTGTTTCTCCTTCATATATAAAGGTACATGCGGAGACTCACACACATTTGGGAAGAAAACGTTTCTCTCTCGTCTGCAGTTTTTATTTTCGTTTTTAAGACCCAAGAAACGTACAAAAAAAAACAATAACCACACCACACCCCCGCCGCATTACAAAAGAAGAATCCCACAATTACCTGAACGACGGGGGGTACGAGATAAAGTAAGAAAACCGCCAGCGTTACGGGCCAAAAAATAAATTAACTCCTATTCTTGGCTCTAAAGAAAAGAAATACATATAACAAACCATAATTCGCTGCCGCATTTCCAATTCGTATTTACATGAAATTTATTAGTCGAAACTGTACTAAAGCAGAACCGTGTTAAAGCGTGAAGTATTAAAATACATTTATTTCGGGGGGTGAAAAAGCGCTTCTCGGAATTGGGAAACGAAAAAAAAATATGTATGATATTTTCATTTCGCGTCGTGTCCAGGAATCGTGGGTATAATTAATCGAGTGTCCGAGTGGCAAAAGACAGAGAGCTTTTGAGAGACCCTGTGTCCTTATATTAATGATCCCCAAAATGAGTTTGTTCCGACAGGTGACTTCGGTCTTTGCACATGGCTTTTGGTTATATTGTTTCTACAGTGTTTCTTCTTTTACCCCCTTTTTCCCTCTTATCTATATACACAAACACACACAAAAAATGTGCAGGTAGTAATAGTCTCATTAAGAAAAGGCGTAATTGTATAATTTTACGACCAACAAACTTTACCGACCTGCTCTGCGATTTATAATACTCTCAAATGTTGAAAGGATACAATTGCATCATCATGTTGTAAACATTCTTCACCTTTTTGTAGTAACCACTAAAAGTAGAAAATATATTAATTCTATATAATTCTTCACCTTTTAATAGAAACTTCCGAAAACAGAAAGTTTTTGTTTCTTACTATCAACATGGATTAAAATTCACTAAAATAATTATAATTACAACAGATTATAATCATTCCTACAAAAATATATTCTGAGAATTCTCTAGCTTCGTTCCAAGTAGAATTCAATTTCACAAATTTGCTCATATTAAATTAAGTTCTAAAGGAATAACCTTAGATCTTACTAACTTTACTTCTAGAAACTCTTTTTTGATTCTTCAGTTACTAGTAACAAATAATACATTTTCATAATTCTTAATATTCTAAAATTATAAAAGTGACAAACTTACATCACCAAATATTAAATACTGAACAAAATAGTAAGTATCTTTATCACTCTCAATATCCCATAGAAAAAATCAACATTGTGATGAACGTGTTGATGGATAGATAATTATAATGTAATCTTTATTGGAATCTCAACTGGAATATATTAAACTAGTCAATGTTTACCGTTCGCTGAGCTTTTATTGGATCGGATGTTTTTAATTATAAATAAAATCACTAATGAATTAATCATAATATTATTCTCTCTTTTTGCCATATAAACTATAAACTAATACGAGCCGGTCTTAATGGAGTCGACTTCAATTTTTATGAACACACTAAAAAAAATTGTAAAATAGTTAGCACATTTAAAATAAACTGGCAAAAAACAGCTGTATAGAAATTATCAATTTTTAGAAAGTTTATACTAAAAGCAGGAAATAATATTAGTATAAAGGTTTATATAATTTCAGTTATAGCCTTTTTTATATTTATTATAATAATTTGTTATGCAAAATTAAAAATTATATAAGTAAACGATATTTTCAAAAAATATGATAAAATTACAATTTTGATTTTATTTAAAAGATTAAATAATTAATGTTCGTTATTTAAGAAAAAGCATGTACAATATATTTATAGTTAATACAAATGAGAAAATTTAATTATTATTCATTTATTGAAAACGTAAAAAATCGTAATTTATTTATTGTTAAAAATTATCAAATATACAGAGAAAGAATATATTATTGTTTACTGCAAAAATTTATTAAGATTATTTTAAAAATGTCGAAATTTGCAATATGTCAACTGTAAAAATGTTGAAAATGTCAAAATTGAAAATAAATATTCTGACGTTTAATAGTGTTTGTGTTTAAGTTATAACATGTCAATCGTTAATACAGAATGAACAAATGAAGTTTGTGTATTCAATTGTTGGAGAATATAAAGAGTACACTTTGCATTGACCACGGTGATTTAGGTATGGCATAAGTTGAAAATGGGATTTTGCTAAGACCTTAAATCCAATTTGAAGTATTCAAAATAGGTGCTCGAAGCAGAAAGGACTAATCCCCCAAAAAGCTGTTAGCTCCCATTAGCTTAGAGGGAAGAAGAAAAAAAATGGGTTTAATTTGTACAGTTATAATGTTGGGGATGAAAGCAATTAAATATTAATATAAATGATTTCAACAGTTACGATTTAAATTAATTTAAACGCAATGTCTAGTAAACAGTTTATTAATGTCCTGGATATGATTGTTTTCCTTTTTCCATTCTTCGTTTCCTCTCCCATCCACAATGGAATAGTTCGGTGAGATTAATTATTTCAATATCAAGATTCGAGATGATTTTTATGTGAGTCGCATTTTTCACGTGGGCAAAAGCAAGGTGCAGGTATAAAAATTTATAAATACACTCGCTCACAAAAGGTGTATACCCTTAAAAATATCTATATGTATGATGGTGCAATGCGGCTATCACGCATTTCGTGGCCCGGTGTGTCAGGATCACTTGAAATAGGTCGTATTATCATAATATCTCGTGATTCCAGGTAAAAAAATCCGCCTTGCATTAAAGCCAAACGAAATAAATCGAACAATGTGCTTGATTCTTTATTATTCTTTTCTCTCTCTCTTCATCTCTTTCCATCCACCAATCTCTCCCACAAGTGGAGGCGACGTTGCCTCAATAAGATTTACATAAATTTTGCAGCTGAAAACTGTCTTCGGTTTTCTTAATTTATAATTACAAAATATTCATTGCAGAACTAAAGAAAATCTCAATTAATAATAGCTCTACGCTTATTCGTAATTAAATTAATTAAAATTATTTCCGTGCAATACAAAGAGTACAAGTACATTCGAGCCTTGTACTAATTAAACGTAATTAAAGAATCTAGACTTATTATATTATTATTATTTCAGTATACAAGTTGATGATTTACAGCAAACAATCCGAATTCATTTGCATTATTACACGTTAATTATGATTAACATAAATATGTGAAATTCGGAACAACTCGCATGTTCTACAAAAAATATCTTTTATTATTATTCCTATGTACAAAACATGCGGCAGGGCGAGTTAATTACAACGTGGATTGTTCTTTTTCGACCGAATAAACGTGTGGAAAGCTTGTTTAATTGTGACGAAGAACGATTGCGTAACTCAAAGTGTACAGCGAAAAATAAAAATAAAAACGCACGCCACTGACGCAATACGCAATTCATCCACCCTCGAAGCTGCATCTTGTTGCATAAGGGTGGCTGTCATTGCATTTACCTGCTTACCTCAAATATACCCTACGTGCCGCATTTTCACCTGTACCAAAAAAAAACTTCACCCTCTCTCTCTCTCACCCCAACCCTCACACGGCAGTGTTTACCACTGCAACTTATTAGAAGCTTTTAGTGCTCGCTCCCCCTTCTTTCTTCCTCTTTTCTCCCTTTGCCAACCAAAATTATATATATGTGAGCATAAATGGAGGTTAATATTTTATAAAACCAACTTTACGGTTTGAAAAAAAAAGGTTTACAAATTTTAATCTTATCAAAAACAGGTGCGAAGCTAAACGAATCGAATTTATAAAGCCATGATTAAATGAAATCTGTATTAAATATTTTAAGCAATACGAATAATCCGGGTTCCGCCAATATTCCGGACCATTTGAAATCGAACTTTAAACTTTATTAAAATAAACCACTCAAAAATAAACTTGAATAAAAAATCAATTATTTTTTATAATTTTTCAAACGGTTTGTAGTGAATCTGGACCGATGGTAGCCTTTCTGTAATCTTGGATTACGAAGAACGCTGTTTTCATAGTTAATAAAAGTTGGAATGTCCCAAGGGAATTCTTTATCTACCGAACTTTACCTGACACCAGTGTCAGAATCTACTAATGAAACACTCCACTCCTCGTCTCACTATTAATCTATTGGGAAAGCTCCCTTAACAGAAATCCTTTAGGACGAGGGAAAAAAGATTACAATCGCTAAATAAATGATCGTTTAAAAGGAAAAACCGAGAGAAATTATGGAAATCTTAACGAATCCTACAATGACAGCAAAAAAATACTTTTATCTTTTTTCCAAGAACTGTTCAAATTATCGTCGTATAAAAATTGGCAGTTTTCAAACCACAAGACGCCTTTTTTTATATATTAAATTGATTCAGGAAATTATTTACAACAAAAATAAGTCATTTGAAAATCTATGCTGTATACATTTGTTACGAGTTTACTATCTCATATAATACAGCTATAAATCGTGATATCATCTTCAACTGATCTGTAAATCTCTTTCTACAGCATCATAGGATGTATGGCTGGAAAGCTTTGCCGATTGTTCGCGGAGCAGAATCTCTGGATTATTTTCATGTCACTTGGCCGACCTCCAGACTTTAATAAATCCAACAAATTTTCAGAAAAGAAAACTGTAAAAGTCATGACACGCTTTCGTATGACACACTGAAATTGTACCAATATTAAAGTTCACTTTTCATCAACAAATTCTATTTTTATATTTTCAAAAAAATAACAACGTAAAATTAATCTAATTCTTCATATTAACTTAACTTAAACCGCATGAATTACGATTAGAATGCTCACATTTTTAGAAAAATAGAATTTATTTTTCACATACAATCATATCTACATTTCATAAAAATAAAAACGTGGAATTTATCTAATTATCAAACATATTTAGAAAAAGTCAAACCGCATTAAAATCTCTATATTTTGTAAACAGAAATTGCTTTAAATTTTATTAAAATTAATTTTCTTCTTCAATCATTATTTATATTTTTATACAATCATTTTATCAATATTAAATATATTTATCAAAATTTAAATAAAATAATTTGTTTTAAATCATAATTTGTATAATTCATAAATAAATGTAAATCATAAATAAATATAATCAATTTTTGAGTCATATTTTTGATAAAAACTTAAACCGCACCAGAGATTAAGGATTCATCCGATTACAATAAAGTCGATAATGGAATTTGAACGTTTCCGGTGAATAGTTTCAACAACAAAACCTTGTGTAAAGTAATTTGAACAATATTTTGTAACGACCTAAGTCCATCCTTTACTTTCTTTACCATTGGAAAAAGATGGAGAAAAAAATGGACGGTGGAAATGGTTAAATGGAATCATGCATCGACCGACACACATATGACCACGATAAATACGGCTTATTTGGCAGTTATTATAAATAATCTGGGCCCACAGGGCCCACAAAAAAAATTAATATGTATATACACATATGTATATACACATTTGATAGACGCAATAATTGTGAACGTGTTACAACTATACTTTTCAGCCAAGCTAGGCACATGTGTTTGGCGAAGCACGAGACGATCCCAATTATATTCAGTTTGAATTTTAAATTATTCCAAACGGAAATATATTCTCTAGATATTCACATTTTAATTATTATTTTTTTGTTTCTGTCATCCGCCACAATCTAACGTACTTGAGATGATAATTTATTTTCGTTGATTCGCATAATTATTTTATTGAATATCGTATGCATCAAGGATATTTCCATTATTAACTACACGTAAATTGTTTAAAATAAATATATCTATTTTTATTTATTGATTCAAGATTGATGTTGCTTAATTCAAGTACATTAATGTATATTACGAATCTTTAAATATTCAACGATTATTATTCAATAAATGTTTACATCACAATTCAATATTAAAAAGTCTTAAATGAGATCATACCGAATCCTTTTTTTTCTGTTCTCAAGTTGTCTCCGTTTTATGTAGACCTGTTATACCGGAAGGCTTCATAACAGTAATTTCGATTGCTGAATGTAGGCGATCTATTGGTACCGATTTGATAAAAACATGTGCTACCGAACTTTCTCCTATTCTCTCAGATCAAATCAATCAAATTAATTGCTCCTACATATACACTTAATAACTAAAGAACATATTTCCAAGCTACGTATTATTTTAATATATAATCTAATTAATAATATGTTCTTTCATTCAATTTACAATTTATTTATTGTTATTATTTTATTTTATTTTATTAGAAACTCAAGAATTAACGTTTGTTTTTTTCAATTTTTAAAATATGTAAATTGGATTTTGTATACAATAGTAATAGTTCAAATGAACCTCAGATGGCCTTGGAACTAAAATAATTTATTTTTTTGATGTTAATAGTGTTTATTGGAAATACGATTTTTATATAAATATTCTTGTAGCAATAATAGCATAGCCTTGAGATGAACGTAAATATTTTATTGAATATATTATATTAATATTTTTTTAGGAACGCGCGCTTCATAACCTAAGATTTACATGGCAGAAATGCTATGTTTAATTGGTATATAATTACTATACTGCTGCATTTGCAGGTTAGAAGTTACTGTCATTTATTTGTTTGGTAATACTAACCTCTCTCGTTAAACTGTCAAAGATAATTATTTCGCTTTGAAAGTATGGATAGGAAACGAATGACTAAATTATTGAGCGTTTGTAATCAATAGTGGGTATTATGTAATATGTGGAAAGGTAAATAGTTTAATTAAGATGTAATTTGTATATGGGGTAAATTAAAAAGTGTGGAACTCACCTGTGTGCCAAGGTTAGGGGAGTAGTCCCCCTGTGATTTCTGGGTTGCAGAGGGAAGCCGTGTTGACATGGCCCCCTCTTACACCATGATGCTTTTCCTTCTGCTTTGTCACTCAAAACAATCCGTGCAGATGATTTCCATAGTCCGTGGTATTGCGATATTGCGATCGAGATATTCGGACAATTGTTGTAATGAAATGGAATAGTCGTGTACGTGTGCTCTGGATTGACAGTATCGATTATGTCATTTTAATGAATTATCAACACCTGGGTGTCGTCATGTCGTAGACGATGCTACAGTGATATTATAGTGTGGTGTGGTGTGCTCTGGGATGGTAGGGTAAGTGACCTACATTTATATACGTGTCAGTGTGTGGCTGCCATATTGCGGATAAGGTCAACATGAACGATCATTCGGTCATCGGAACTCTCCACTCCACAGATTACTACTACTCTACCAGATTACTTATTATTAGGTATGAGATTCACTTTTCGAGGCACTGGAATATTAGGAATGTAGTCGAAGCTCACCGGAGGAGCGGTACGTTGATGGGAGCAAATGATTCGGGGATGTGCTGAACCCAGCCCAACGGAGGCCGCACTAAAACCGCCTCCCGAGAATATCGCAACCCCGTCGCATCCACCGTAAAAGAAAATATTCCGCAGCGACCGGAAACGGAACCGAAATGCAAACTCAAATAACAACACCTGTGTCACGGACGCAACCGGAAATATTTATAAATATATTCCAATATAAACCCACAGAGCACCAACATGAAGAAATGTCAATCAGAGCACCACCTGCACGCTCGGCCCTTTCCGGCACATTCCGGGTGGATGCCGCGGCGCCGACACACGACGACGACGCCGTTTACGTAAGCGGCGTCGACGCTATCGATCCTTACAGTCCTGCCGGGCCGACGGCCTAAACAACGCCGGATCGGACTTACGACCTTGTTTTCCTTCACTTTCTTCCTCTTCATCCATTTACCCTATTCTTCGCACCACCTACGATTACATCATACACATATCTATGGGTGGGTCAGCTCATTCCGCATCAATTCTAAAACCGGTACTGAAAGTGAAACTACATCATATTTGACAAGTATCGAGTAATATTGGAACCGACCAAATAGCAGATATAAAACAAAACAAAAAGAGTAAACCAATTGAAACCCAAAGAACGGCAGAACGAAATCCCATCAATAATAAAAAAAACAATAAAACTTGACATTCGAACAGATTAAAAAGTAACTGCGTTTAACTGCGAGGGTGGAACGCGCACTCCGCAAATTGAGATGTCAATTTCGTCACCGGAATTACAAGAGGATCAATAAATTATTCAAAACAAAAAAAAAACCTGATTTATTACATATTTTTAACCTACAAAACAATAAGATAAGCAAGACCAGTAACAATATATTTTATATTTTGTTTTATTAATGGATAAATAGATTTTTTGATAATATTTTCTATGCATAGTTAATACGATCCAGTTGTTAACAATATATATATTTTACTCTTTGATACCACAGATTGAGACAGTTGTCATTTTTATACCCAATTGTTTATAATATGATTTTTTTATTCTTTGACACAAGTTGACAGCTGTCATTTTACGACCCAATTGTTTATAATATATTTTTTGATGCAAGGTAACAGCTGTCATTTCGCGACCCATTAATACGAGCAAAAATACTAAATATTGGCCATTTTCAAATTCTACAATCATTTCTCTAAATCTTCATAATGTAAAAATAAAAATGTGCTTATTCAGTAAATTGATATTTTCTCAAATATTTAGATAAACTATAAAAAAAGTTTGTTTAATTAAATTTTTATTCAATAGTCATATTTTTTTAAATATATTTGTATATTAAATATATTTTGTATTGTGTATCTATAATTTTTATATATTATTTTCAGAGATTATGTAACATTATGTGTATCGATTTGCAACCTAAATCCGCTTCGCTGTTGAAATATTGATCTTAAATGAGCGCCCGGTCTATTTATCTGCGATAAGCTAAGCCGGTTAATTGCCAATATGACGAGGGGCCAGGTGGAAATCTACACTTTGCCTCGAGGGGCGAAACAAACGACTCTCATTTGCTCTTTCGCCCTTACGCACACCGATAATCGGATAAAGGATTACATTTATTAACAATCTACCCTACCTAAGCATCCCAGGTTCCATGAAAAAATCATCCCTGTAAAATTAGAAAAAAATACTTTTCAATCAATAATATTTCATTAATGAATATAAAGATACTAAACTACTTTCATTTTAATATAAACAAAATATTTTTATAAGAAATTAGCAATGGTTTCACAACCTAGGCATAATTATTCAAGACTTAATGCTTATTTTATCAGCAAATGTTATAAATCACGCTTTATCTATTACGAATAAATACAATAGAAATATCTATCCATAATAACAACATTATAGATTAATTTCGTGTAGTCAGATCATGGATATTGCGAATAAGCAATAGTTTGAAATAGGGATATCTCCTATATCTTTTATTATGTAACTTATTTCTTACAATTCCTGAAAGATATACAGCAAATAGTATTGAATATAGTAAAACTTTTCCTGAAATATGAAAATGTTCAATACTTTATTACATATAAGATTTCTTTGTAATGGGAATTCATGTGTGTAGGCGACTATCGAATAAACCAACCTGTGAATACAAAGAAAGTAATTTGATATTGCTTTGTGAGAGTCTAATATATATTGAAATTAAAAATAATTTCTTGTAAGAAAGTTAAAATAAGAAATACAATTTATAGCTAACCATAATTACTCTACGTTTGTTTTACAATTATATTATTTATTGAATAATTAAATTATTTTATCTTCATATTCATATCACATTCTTAATCCAATATTTAAAATTGTTAATTCAATAAAATAAAGTATTCTATTTGAAATTTTATTATCTGCACATACACATTGCATGTTACATTTTCGAAATTATAAAATAGAAGTTAAAAACATAAATATCTGCATATTCAATTTGTAACTACACAGACATCTGCTATTTATTTACGTGTTAGTTATTCATTTATGAAAGCAAATTATGTATGTTTTGTATTCCATTATTTGTTGGAAATATAAGCATCTTGGCAAATGTTGCATTTAAAAATAAAATTTCAATTCATATGAGTAATTTACAAAAAAAAAACATATTTTATTCATTGAAACTGTATTTTAGTATAATTGTATGCATATTTCATTTAAGTAGAGAAATTAGTAAAAAATAATTAATCAATTATTAAATAACCGTAACATTAATATTAACTTAACCTTTCTGTATCTTTATAATGAATCGTGTCTTTTGTCCGTGTAGATAATAAAAGAAGAATATTCAAATGCAAAATTCTAAAGAGATTATGGAACATATAGAGATTGTAATCGGCAGCGGGGAATTTTTATAAACACCTGCCTTCCTACGATTATTGCAGACGTTAAAATAACGACTGATTTAATTTATCGTGGAAACACATGTAGATGAATTTTTATAAATTATTTGTAAATTACTGATCGGCATGGGCAAAGTTTAAATAAAAGCAATTGCAGAATATCCATTACTTTTAAGTGCTGGATTTTCGGATGTGTTTTATTCGAGTTTTTTTTTTATGTACAAACTTCCAGTTTCATCACATAACTTGAAAAGTTGACGCAGTACTAAAATACTATCATCATACTTGAAAATAACTGAAAGCACTAGTAAACAACTTTTTTTTTTTTTTTTAATCGGTGGCTTAATTCCAATTTCTAATACTTCTTATAAAAATATACTACACAAATCCATAAATATTATAATCCTAGTTATAATTATAACTTACAAAAAAATATCTAAGGACTATTTGTTTGGTGACATTAAATGGATAAACGTATTTATAAACATTAATATTTTATTAAAATATTAAATCTAAAGGTTTATAATGCTTAAGCCAATTTGTTATTTGCTGTTGTAGAGCAGGTGAAAGCCAGAACATTATTTTGTGATTGTATCTTTATATCTATGACATCAGTGAGATCGATTTTAAGGTTTTCATGTATTTTTCTATAAAGGAAAATTTCCATTTTTTTGAGCCATTCCTGTAATTTATCTAAATTCTGCAGATGCTACAGCTGGATTCTCATCCTATGCGAAGATTACTGTAATATCAGTAAATGTTGCAATAGTAGTTTTGTTAGTTTCAGAAATGTTTGTCGTGTTGTTTCTAAATTAGAAAAATAATTGAAATTAACGCTAAATTTTGTTGACGCTGTTATAATTGTAACAGTAATAAATTGGATTCTTTTTATTATACGAGTTTCAGAAAAGTGATGCAAAGATTGATTAATTTTGAATAATATTACGATGAAATAAAAGCGTCCATGTATAAACATCTGCGGAGAGTCCGGAAGGCAAGAAATACTTGTTTCGATATGGAAACAACTTCTTGCTCCTTTCATCATTTACCTTTGAAAGCTCGTTAATTGTATCCGAGAATTAGAATATTTCCCAATCGCTTCGACCGTGATTATCTCCAACGCATTTCCTCCTTGAATCCTCACACACTCCTTCCATCCGTACACACCGCACGCACCTAAACTTATATCATTTTTATTGCACTGCCACGAATCCTCGTTGGCAGTAATTCACGCTCTTTATTACAAATTCCCGGCTGGACATCGTCCATTTTTATTACTCCAAAAAAAGAACACTGTACACTTTCTAATACGAATTTAGATGTAATCTATGGAGGTACAGATTGAAATATTCATATTTATCCTAACTGTTTCTACTACGCAACAATTCCACAACGAAAGCGTTCAATTATTATTAATTTTGTAAACGCACTTTATAATTATTTCATTGCACGTTCATTAATTAATTAATATTATTTGAATTAGGGAATATTATCAAAATTCTGATTAATTAAACTAATAGATTTAAACAGTTCAAAATTAATTAAAACTATTAATTGATTTAAGCTATTTATTAATTAAATTAAGTAGAGAGCTTTCAATAATTATTAATAATTGAAGTGTCTTAAGGGCAATGATATTCTCTTTTTTTAAAATAACAATTAGCTATTAGTATTTTAAGGTTAATTTAAATTTTCACCAAAACAATTTTTGAATCATTACTTGATATGTAAGAGAAGGACACTCCTTTAATTCCTGAGGCGTCGGGAAATGTTAAATCAGCGCACTGTAACACTTACAAGTATTATTTACATATGCCATAAGGAAGTTAATTAGTTATTTTTATGAATGTCTTCGAAGATCGAGCAGTGAATAAAATAAATAATCATTTATTAGCCTCGTTCGAGATTGATCAGATTGTTACAAAATTACTATATTTCGAAGAGCGAATAAATAAAACAGTAACGATTCGAATTGAAACGGTAAAATTTAGTTTTTTTTTTTTTCAATATGAAACGCGATTTTAATAGATTACAATTTATAATTAGTGTGAATTGCCGTGCCGGTAATTTATTTACATTAGCAAACGAAAAAAAAATAAAAATAATAATGAGAGCAGCGTTTCCTTTGGAAACTAAATTAAATCTTAGCCTAAATTCGAGGCTTTTCTTTCTCGTATATGAAAGGAATTGTGAAACTAATGCCTTTTATTCCACTACAGAAAAATTCTAGCGTACGTTTACGAGCGTGTTAAGGGAATAACGCGACGTTATCCTTTTCGTCGTATTACGCAACGTCGTATGTGTGTGTATTTTTCTTTTTGTGCCGTTGTATTTCTTTATTCCTTTTTACAGGGCCGCACCTGGCCGGGCAATTCGTCGGCGAAGGGTGTATTTGAGTGATTTCGCGATAAAATGAAAAGAAGGGATTATTTATGTGCCCGGTCCACAGGATCAGGCGAAACGCGCCTTAAGTTAGGAGATCGTAAAGGTAATGGTCCCAAGCGGTCGCGTGCACACCCTCACTTCACCCAACCATCTAATACAGTTTTAAGTAAGCATTACGATAAAGAAACAAAAAAAAAACAGAGAGAGAAAGAGAAGAAAAATAAAACGAGTATGCGGAGAGGAAGAGCGAGGTAAGGAGGAAGAAAGGAGAGAATTGAGGATATTGATTGCGCGAAGGGATTCCTTTTATGGTTTACGAGCCCAGTAAAAAGTCATAACAAAATGGCCGTTCACACGTGCAAGTATATATTATGTTGGGCTCTATTTCCCCCCGTCTTTGCTTCCACCTTAGTTGCTGAAGAATGAGGAGAAAAAGCAGGAACATGGTGCATCAGCAGAATTTATTTCGCCTAGGGTTGATATGCTTATCTCCGTCCTTCCACCCTCTATCTCCGGCGCGGCCTTTCGGATTGATGACTTATGTGGGGAATAGTAGTTGTATGCCGTAGCAACTACTACAAGTATACTACATTAGTCGCTGCGACTGTGTGCGTCCAAAATCGATAGGGTTTGTTTTGCGAGGGGCGGGATAAGTTAAGGGCGGAAAGGGAGAGAAGCAAGGAAGGAATACGCGCAAAAGGGACGTTGCAGTACACACGCACGCAAGACTTCACCTATGGTACGAAGGAGTACGGTGAAGGTGGAATGCGCCCTTAATGAACGAATGCCCCTTACACATGATGGAATACATTGCAGTGTTTTGTCAATACGCGACCTGTGCAAAGCAAATGGACGTAAACGCCGGTTCTTTTTTTTAAACTAAAAACTAAATGACACTGCTGGGCTGGGGTACGTCCGATAATTACCATAATTAATTGTTTTATTGTCATTTTATTGCTCGAATAAAAGTAAATCTTAAAATACTTTGTATAATCGACGGTAGTAAAAAGTAAGCTAATAAAGAGAGTAACTCCGCACATAAATAATGCCCGTCGTTATGTTTACACTAATTAAGCTCACCGAGAAAAAATAATACCAATATTTTCCCAAAGATACAACCAACATAATTATAAACGAGACATCCTCATACACTTATTCTTGGAATCACATTTTTTTGTTAGAAATTAATTAGGACAATTCAAAAAATATTAAAAATTAATCAATTTTAAATTATTATTTTAAGGAACGTGACACTACTACAATATTCCAAAATAAATATTTTTTTATATTATTTCATTAAAATTCTATAAACACGTATATAGTGGGCGTTTTGCAAAATAGTATTAAATAGTAGTAATAAAAAAATAAGAATATTTAATTAATAGAAACTTAATCAAAACATCTAAATTAATTAAAACTCGAAATGTATAAAAAAAGACATTTTGCATGGAGACATTATTTTTTATTATTTTTATTTTTTACTTTAAGCTATGCGTGTCTCCTGTTTAATGCCTCGTGAATGGCAGATACCTAACACCATTATAATCATTCTCTCTGTGCTTTGCTTGAGGCAGCATACTGTTATTCGTTGTACAATTATCGAATACTCGCACCATTTAATAACAACTTGCAAGAAAACCGTGCTGTAAATGGGCTTAACTCAAAATATCATTGCTGTCGGCTAAGAACTTTGTGAAAAGTGAACGCTCACTGAATGAATGCATTATGTTTCATAAAACATTGATTTTCTCTATTAGTTATTAGAATTTTCTAACAAAAAAGCTAAAATTTAATTATATTTAACACTGCACAAATAATATTACAGAATGGTTGGTGGTTCTTTAAAGTTAAGCAATATAACGTGGATGGGTGAACATTGTAATCTATTAAATAGAAACGCATAAGACGGAAATTGAATATTACTGTATCGCATTTATATATATAACTGTCCTCTTGCCGTTACCATCCGTTGTCTGGCTCGGAGTTTCAGTGGAAATAAAAAAGCTGCGACAGTATGAAATGTGGAGGATTTAATTAATACTTTGGTGCATATTCGCGGAAATATTTGCATACGCTGAACGTTGCGCCCCCTCCGTCGGTTCCGCCACCTCTCGCCTCTCCTAATTCCGTGCAGACTCAGGGGGTGAGTGAGAACAAGGGGGAAACGGAAATTCGCCAAATACACCAGCATTCGCGCATTCACACTCTACATACATGCATATATACACACACGCACACACACGACATCATACAGATAAACCAAAAGCCGACACAATTTATTCAAAATAGAATGGGAGAAAGCCGAAAATAAAATAAAAAGCAAATAAGGAACGAGAGGAAGAAGCACAACTATTTCATTTAAGGTCAAGCAAGTTCAAATCATCGCGATTGGTTTTTACATTAGAATCGTTAATTGCGACGTACGCAAGTTATAATGACGAAAGTAATGAATGAAAGAAGAAAAAAACCTAATTAACGCTCGTTGAATCGGAAAAAATGATATTATTAGTATTAATAATGATAAGTCGTGTCGCGGCTTCCGCCGCATATGCTAGATGAAAATACGCGTTATTTTTGGACGCGACAAATAACGCGACTCAAATTCTATAATTACTACCAGTTTATAGTAAGAATTATATTATAAAACTGGATTTATTTTTAACAATCTGTGTTCCATATAAATTTTTCATCGGGAAACGCGCCACGCACGTATATATTTTGTATGTATGCACTATTATTATGTTTGTCACTCGTATCCGTTTTGTTACCACGCTGCCAACTGACAGTTACTTAATTTATACTTTAAAAATAATGAGGCAAAAACGAAGTGTTTATTTGCAAAAAGTTTAGCTTACGTGTTTAGAATAAAGCGTTTAAAATTATAATACAAAATTATAAACACGTTTGTTCGCAGCGTAAAAATATTTTTTACGATTTTCCTGCTAAAGTTTTTTATTTGTTAGAACCAATAAGATGGTAGTATATGGGAGTG
Source organism: Nicrophorus investigator (assembly GCA_963457615.1). NCBI lineage: Eukaryota > Metazoa > Arthropoda > Insecta > Coleoptera > Silphidae > Nicrophorus > Nicrophorus investigator. Next base: position 3,089,389 of record OY735140.1, read on the forward strand.
TAATCTCGTGCATTGGTGGATTTTTATCGCGATTTGTTCGGATGACAACCTTTCAATGCGATACGACGCTCTGATTGGCCAAGAAACGCATTCATATTCATACCTTCTAGCGAATACAAAATCATGTTTATTAATTTAAGAAAAACCTACAAAATAATTTATAAATCTTAATCAATTACATAATTCGTGTGTTTGTCGGTTTTTCCGTTAAGCATTTTTTTTCTCTTAAACATACGTCTAATTTGAATAATACTTGTATTTACTTTTCATATGTATATAATTTATTTTAAACACATAAAGCAAAATTGTATTTTCTGTTTATAATCAATACTTTTTGTACGAAAATAACTCTAGTGAATTGAAAACGCAAAGATGTTTGCTTTTCAATAGTAATCACACGATAATAAGCTCGTATCTGGAACAAATGTAATGCTTCAGGTTTTTTTTTCTTCTCGTAAAAGCCAATAAAATTTGTAAATTATGCTTGGGATAATGTAAAGCGAAACAATAAATTTTGCATTTATGGTAATCTTTGTTTTTTTCCGCATATTCCGCTCTGCTCCTCCAGAGTTTTATATTCATTAAAAGACTTTTCGCCAAGTTTCTCCGCAGGATCTCGGTGAAGTTTGTATTTTACGAGGAATAACAACCTCCTCAATCATTTTTAGCGTTTTCCTTCATTCTCCAATTTATTTAAATTGATATACTCCGCCACGCGAAAGCCGCTCTGACATATCGATGATTTTCGAGAATGCGACACGAAGATTCTTCCTACATTTTTTTTGTTCTTCATAAATTATTAATTGCATTTCCAAACAAATATTCATGGAATTTCTGTACATTAATTATAACTTAAAATAATTATATGTCAGTTTTGATTCCATCAACTTCCATGCAATGATTTTTTTGAATCAACAATTATTTCCTAGCGACAAATTTCGAATGACGGAAAACAAATATCTTGAGTATACAATTTTTTCTTTTTATTTCGGTTGCCGCCATACATTTTATGGCATGTTTTTGATGGACTTGTAGCTTGTTAATTTAAATTTATTAAGCTCTAAAGTCCAGATATCTGAATATAACAGATTCTAATGAATATATTGGATATAAACAGTCAACTTTACCTTTTTATGTTCGAAAAAGAAATTTATATATTAAAATAGTTTTTGGTAATCGATTAATACAATTATAGCTTTGATAGTGGTTATGTGCAAAATTATAAGTTTTATATAATAATTAATTAAATTAAAGTATATTAATTTTAAAAACAATAATGAACATTGCACTTGATTCGAGATGACGCACGAAAATAATGTAGGAACGTGGGTGTCATCTCGTCGAATGGTAAATATGTCGTGATGTCACGAGATTGCTCCAGAGTCGAGGGGTGAGTTGGAATACGAAAAAAGGGGTGTCGCTCGTCGCAAGGGGTAACAGTTTTGGTGGAAGTGGGAATTTAATTTGCGTACGGATTTCCCCCGCAAAACACGTAACACATCCTATCATTGTGTGTTAAAGTGTGACAATTGTATTAGACAATAAAAAAATTGCGAAAAATCAAATTACATAAATAATTATAAATTAATTATCAGTATCAATTTATTTAATTATGATTTTGTTATTAAATTAATTAATGAATTATGATGATTTTTTCATTACAAAACTCATCAGAATATTAGAATATGAGTTTCCATATCGAACTGTTTAATAAAAATTAATAATTATATATGAAGATGTGAATAATTGAGAAAAAAAAGTAATCAATTTGATTTTGTTACGATTTTTTTTAATAAAGTAGGATAAATTAAATAAACTAGATTGCAAACAATATAATTAACTAAAAAGTTAAAAAAATACATTAAGATTTGTAATCGCGTAATAGAAAAAATTAAACAATATCTATTTTGTTAAGATATTACTTAATGAATTAGGATAGATCAAAATAATGTATTGAAATCCTATTGTTTTTGGCGTAATATCTAAATAAATATCTAAATAAGTGATTTAGTAACTGATGAAATTATTGGATAAACTGGGAATTTTTGAAAATAATTAATTATTGTAATCGATATTGTATAGGATTTTCTTGTAAGGTGTATACTATTGTCGCTTGCGAAAGGGTTGCAATTGTATTTGGAATGTGGGTCTCTGTGTCCAACGCCGCCACTGGTCAAATTTTTTTAACCATGATGGTGGGAGGACGAGCATCAACAACAAGAGCAGAAAAAATAATGCGACTCTGTTTGTGTGTGTGTGTGTGTGTGTGTGTGTGCATATATGTGCATGTAACTATGAAATGAGGTAGAGTGAGACCGAGAGATATTTATGTTTGGGTAAAAATAGAGATCGGGATGCAGAAAAAGGAGACCAACGAAAATACACTCATAGTCTCGAAGAGGAAGAGAGAGAGAGAGAGAAGGCTACATAAAGCTCTGGATGCAATGCAATGTTGCACGGTTTACGTCCCATTGTGTGTGTGTGTGTTGTGTGTGCGTGTGTATGGATGGGTGGTGTGAGTGTGTGCGAGAGCGGGCGGTCAGAAGCAGCAGCAGCAGCAGCCATGATGGCAAGAATAAGGATGGCAACCTAAGTGGCACCGAGACCGAGAGCAAGTACTCTTCTACTCCTCTCTCAAAGCGCGATAGGCGGTAAAGGCGGCAGGTCGACGCGCAAGTGTTCTGCACGCAGCAAAGTGTGCTCTCCTCGCTCTACACGATCTACGCTCCAAACAATTGCAATTGTTACTCACTGCCGGTCGGGGGTTGTTGTTTGCCTCGCAACGCGTACACGGACACACAACATATAAACTAGTACATACGTACAAGTACACACAAGTGCAAGTGCTTATATAATAACAAACGGAACAGTTTACAAACCATCAGTTATCGCGAAGCACGGAGATTCCTCCTCCGCAACGCAATATTCGCAACACCCGGAGAACAACAACAACAACAATAACACCCTCGCATTTATGCAATACTGTGATCCAGTGACTGTTTTGATTTATTTTGATCCTTCCGTTGTTTTCGCAGCTCTACGATTTTTTTTCATAAACAACGCAACGTGGAAATCATTGATAAAAAGTAAGCAAACTATTATTAAACAATATTAAGAATCGCCGCATTCAAAAAATAAATAAAAATAAAGTCTTAGAAATAAATAAATATTAATGTTTTAAATTGGAAAATTCGAACGCGCCAATATTATTAAATTTAATAATTTGCACAAAAACGCGCGCGCTCTCTCCATCAACATTTCTTCCCTGTGCATAACATCCGGGGAAAAAAAGAAACACCCCCCAAGGAGGGCGAAATCAATTAAATTGCATTTACATCGTATTGATTTTGCAATTATTGGGAACCAATCAGGAATAGACTTTTTTCTTGTACTTGTGTTGCGCGCAGCGGCGCTAGTTTTTAACGTGGTTTTTCTATTTTTCGCGCACATCCCCCAATTTTTGCCATTGCGCCATTGTCCACTTACTAATTTTTAGCGGATTATTGATTTTATACCCCCGCACAATGCCATCAATTGACTGCCAGAAAAATATATTTCCCCGTTCGCTCTCGCACACACACATCCACACACCGAATATACGTACATGCACACAAAATAAACACATGCAAACAAATTTCACACACATACATACGTAAACTCGCAAATCGCGAAAATAAAAACTAATGGCGCGCGTTTCATCCCGATTTATTTATTATTTACAAGTGGGCGAAATTCGCATTGTAATTATTTCACATTTTACCCAAAAGGTTAATATCATAAATTATTCAATTTATCGCAATGCGCTCTTCTTCTCTCTATCTCCTTCTCTTGCCTAGCAGCGATTAGCTTTTTACCATATTTATTGATTTGGCATTGATTATAATGAGAATTTGTTTAAATTTTATTACGTATCCTTGCTAATAAATAATACAGTGTGTTAACCTATTAATGTTAATTAGCATCCGAGGTACATCTTGCGAATACATATATATCTAAAAAAAAAAAACTTTATAGATATACATATAGAACACACCTGATTTAACATTAATTTTGCGCATTTCATTTCAATATCATTAACGGATGCATAAAAAAATATATAAGATATTAACAAAAAAAACGTGCGACATCTGTGATTGCAGCCGTGAACTTCACGCTTTTTTTCGAAATTTGCTCTCCATCGCATCTCGGAATCCGGTCAAAGCTATTAACGGAAATATAATTACGCAAATGCTAATATTTATTTCTTTCATTTTCGCAATGTATTGCTCCTAAACAAATCTCGGTTTGCAAATATTTCAAAGCAGAATGTCATTTGTTATAAACTTTTGTTTTTTTTTTATATTCATATTCGTTACTTCAGAATTAAACTGTAATTCGCGCAACAAATTATTTAATCAATTTGTGATTGTTACGATTTCTGCATAAAGTAAAATACGAAACAATTTTAATTTCAATTTGATAAATACAAAAACCTAATTTTTAACTCTCAAAAAAAAAATTGTTAAATTTCTACGAGTATTTGTCAATCAATTAATATTTTCATTTTAAATCCATAATCCATATCTTTTTTTTAAATATTTTGCAAAACTTTTTTGTAAATAAACTGCGATACAATAAAGTTTCATTTAAATTTGGTTTATTTCAATCAATTTTTTTTTGTAACTGAATTAATTTTAAATCCTTAATCCAGATTGAATCATTTGTTGATTGCTGTTGATTTACTCAATTTTCTAAACAGAAATAATTTTAAAAACGTTATTTATACTAGGAATTAAATTAAACCATTACGAATTGAAACCATTGTTAATGCGTACTATTTTCCTATTATTATCATCCTCTGCTATGTGTTTTGCAATTTACGTAACGTTCGCTAAGAGATGAATAATTGGTTTGGATAATATTGATTCATCATCGATAATTTATGTCGGTGATTAGAATACCATAAAATTTACATTTGATGCAAGTGCCGTTATGACGATCTCATTAAAAATTTAATTCGGATTGGTTTCACAAATAAGCTTATTACGTTATCAATTACACTTCATTGTAGGTCGTTCGACCACTTCCTGCTTTTATTTATATTTAACATCATCGTCCCCAAACACGTGGTTTTGACTCGCGGATAACGCAGGAATGCAGTTTTACTTATCATTAATTAAATCATCAAAATTATTATATAATCCAAAACCAGTTATATTTCACTTAAATTTGCAAAACTTATATTACATAATAATAGAATTGTTGTTGTTATTATAAAACAAAATATATTCTTGAAAATTTTTAATCAATTATTATCATTTCAGTTGTATAATTTCAATATGACCAGAATTGTACGCCTTTCGTTACGGTTATCCGAATAATTGGATTAAAAATACCGCATTCACACGCTGTGGGAAACTGGGTTTAACCCTTCTTATGCCCGTTTCGTAACCAAACTTTATAAAAATGTCTAGAAATTAATCTAATTGATTTATTCAAAGTTAGATATTATTAAAATAACAGTTGTAAGTAGTTTGGAATTATTTAGTGTATTAGATTACATTAGCAACAAATAATATTCGAAGTCGCAGCTCGTCCAATTCTAATTAGCATACGTTCGAAAGACCAGTTTCTTTTTTAATGGCTTCGATTCAGAAGCGAGAAGAGGAGGAGGAGGTTCTCTTCTAGCAGCGGAAATACCTGAAATATTATTTACTATTTGTTGAGCAATCCGATTTCTGCTTAAGCTGATTCAAATGCTGAGTTATTGCCGGGTTCTTATTATTTCCGTCGAGGATTTCCACGATTGGGCTGCAACGCGTAAAAATGAAATAACCGTTGCGCAATTGCAATTAAATTTAAAGGGGAGCGCACTGCTTTCGCGTGGCGTATGAGGAAAAACCGAAGTCGGCTTATTTATGCAATGATTCAATGAATGTTCTCTAATTATCGCGAATATTCTAATAGGAGTTAATGGAAATTTTAATTGGCGAGAATTGAATAATTTAAGAACGACAAAAAAAAATACGGATTTGGCATTTACGAAAACTAGAAATAAAATATTGAGGACCACTTTTTTTTCTGTATGTGTTGAGTTTTGTGTCAAATTAATGTAATTTCTTATTTTTTTTTGTTGCAGATATTCATAATAACCAATAATGCGGAGAAAGTGCTGACGTATATTCGAGGAAGCAATAATTTTGTTGGGTTATTTGAAAAAAGAAGAGATAGAAGTGTTAAAACGACGTGGAGATAATACAGCAAGGACCATAAATGTTGAAGTAATCGGGTTGGATCAGCCCCCAATTATTTTAGTGCAATTGAACTGGTGGATCCAGTGGCGTAGCTGTACAGAAACGGCTTAATCATTGGCGTAGAGATTGCCCCTTCGCTTTGCCCAATGGGGGGCGACACCTCCCCTGAGCAGCAGTATTCGCTGCGATGGAACGATTTTCATTCATCGATATTGTCCTCGTTCAGGCACTTAAGGGACGAAGAGGACTTTGTCGATGTCACGTTGGCGTGCGATGGATGTTCCTTCAGAGCTCACAAAGTCGTCCTCTCAGCCTGCAGTCCCTACTTCCGACGACTCCTTAAGGCCAACCCATGCCAACATCCCATTGTCATACTCAGAGACGTGCAACAAAAAGACATGGAAAGTCTGTTAAGGTAAATAATCTATGAATTCATTTCGTACAGGAAACCGCCTGTATCCCGAAGAAAAATACACAAACCATGCTCATTCATAATAACAACACAAAACAAGGTCATGCACATATTTCGCCCGAAATACACATATTTTCCATTACAAATTAATCTATTTTTTTTTTGATAATGTCATAATTCAACGTTTAAAAATTACTTGTAAAATTTCTGACATAATTGAATTATTATTTCAAACATTCACAAACATATGTTATTATTTGGAAATTAATTTTTACTTGTCTTACGGGAATTGGAATTGTAATGTAACTTTTACTATCCTGATGACATCCGTATAGCCGAAAGTGAAATAGAAAAATTCGATATTTAAAATGATTTAAAATCACCTTGGGATCCGTTTTATAATTAAAAATATGAGCACGGAAAATATAATTAAACAGAAACAATAACCAATTACGTGTAACACGTAATTAGAACTATCTAATTAGTGCGGGCCCAAATTTTCAAGGCTTCAATTTTTTTTTTGAAGCAACGTCTCATGATGACTCACAGCTGGAATATTGATCGTCGAAAATCCAACTTATTTTGCACAAACGTTTATTACACTTCGCATTACTCATAGGCATCATCCGTGCTAAATAACACATTTCTTTTGTAACTCAATTATAATTACATGCCTTATTTTATTACCTTGCGGCATAGAAATCGCGAAAACATTAGAAGCTATTAGAAAAAATAATATGTTAGTAGATTTGAGTTACCTTTTCGATATTTATTGCAGCGGTAATAATTTTAATTGCTTTCAGCATTTGGCATAACCATTAAGAGAGAGAGAGAGAGGTTATTAATTTAATTGCTTAAAACAATTATTTCAACCGATTCGCCCTGAGGAAACTATGGCGAAAAAAAATGTATGATGTAATTTGTTTCTTTCAATTGTTTGCATACTCGGCGCTGTTATGCTTTCGTTGCATTTGCAAGTAAATTTATGTGATTAGGGTATTTGCTATTCATTCTATGTCGGGAAGTAATTTGCTATTGTATTCGAGTTTCTATTTATTCTTAATATTCAGCACAAAGTGGACTGTTTATTATTTGGGGCTCTTCTATCGAAATTTTATTGCTGCAAAGAGAGAGAGAGAGAAAAAACAATTATAGCTCTTCGACTATTCCATCCATCCATTAATGGACCTTTCTCCAGATAAGAAACAACAGTTACACGAAAGCACACAAATTGTTTTCCGATTTCGAGTCATGTTTTATTGATTATAAAAATCCAGTTTCTAAATTCAATACACGTGGACGAAAATCTAATTAACCTTTCTGCTAAAATAATTAAATAAATTATACACGCGTAAAACACGCTGGATGCGAGAGAAAGAGATGAAATATTGTAAATTAGTATCACTCAATTTTTGAGCGTGGTTTTCAATCGGATCTACATGACGACTTTTTTTTGTGTTCCTTTTTCTAACTTTCTAAATTTTTACATTGTTTATAAGTTCATATTTCGACACCCGACGAAAAGCCTTTTGATAAGCCGAAATGCGCATTCCTTCGGCTTCAAGATAAAACCCACGCGTACATTTTTCAATGTCAAAATAAAATAACAATACGACGAATGCAGATCGAGTTTTTCTACTTCTTCAACAAACTTAACGTTACTTTAGTTAGAAAATAATGAAATTTCGTGCGTTTATAAACGAGGTAATTGTTGCAAACAATGATGGGAACCTAATTATGGGATTTATTAACAAAAAGATCCCGTTAAACAAATCCAAGTTATTTTGCAAATGGAAGTTAAGCAACGTTCGTTTGAATGGATGATCAATTTATTAAATTAAATATAAAATTATTATTTCATTAAAAAATATTAATTTCATGTAATTAAATTAGATTTAACCTTTTGAATAACTGCGTCTATTTCCAAATCATTGTTTATTTATAATTGTTGCGTATTGGTAAATTAATTATGCGAATTATAATTCCCCCAGTACTTTTAATTTAATAAATTACATTAGATTAATTGAAAATTAAATAATAATTTATTATTAAATCCGCTAATGAGTAACACAAACAATTGGTTAAATTAAGTTTTTTTTTTGGTAATGATAACATCTAAACGTTTTTAAAATGTGGTTGTAGTTGATTCATTGCGTATGTAATGTAACCATTTTACGGATGTAGATAGCGATCACACACCAGTTTTTTTTTTGTACGTGTTTCTTTCTTTCTCTGCTTCACGTTCATCGAAATTCTGTTTATTTTTCACTGCTCACATACGATTTTACATAATTGCCTGTTCGAGTTCACTTTTTTTTTAATAGCCTATAAATTTTGGACTGAGGCTGAATAATGAGCGATTAACACATGAGAATTTTGCCGATAATATTTCAATATTAATTTGCGACCTAATTTCGGAACATTGTGAATAGTTGTTAGTGACTGTAAGAGAAAACGGAATGAAAATGAGCTAAAATGCGAAGCACACACTCCTTGTTTGAATAGAGATAATTGAGGTGACTGGTAAATTATATGGATTTTTATGAAAGGTTTCGAACGTGCAACTCAATAATGTAATTATTTAATTAAATCCGATGTTAACATTATCTTTGTGCAGTGTTCACGTATCTCGTAAATCACTTGAATCAATAACGTTATGTTACTCTTTTTTTCGTTGCTGCGTTGAATGTATATTGTACATTACGTGCGGACATTCGCAAATGACATAACAGTAACACAATTCGGCGTCGCTCAATTTTAGCAAAATCTTCATAAATGTTTAACAAATAAAAATGGATACACGTACTTATTGGCATTGATAGATTAAATAAATCGTTCGCATCCGTTTGCCTGCCCAAATGGATATTCCTTATATAAATATTTATTACTTCGTATTACAAGTTACTTAAAAAAAAATAATCGAAATGTTTTGATGATTCGGTTGAAATGAAAATGGATGTTATTAAAGCATTATTTTTTTAATGTTTTCAGGTTTATGTATAATGGAGAAGTTCACATCGGGCAAGAGCAGTTGACGGATTTCCTGAAAACTGCACAGATGCTGCAGGTCAGAGGTTTGGCGGATGTTCCTGCCGGAGGACCTGGGGGTGCGCAAAAGCTCACAACCACGACGAACTCCGGAGGGGAACAGCAGCAGAAAGTCTCACCGGTAAGTGTCATCAGCAAATCGATGCGAATTTTTTTACCGAAATATAACGCAAACAGCATACCGCATGACGTGTATGACGAGATTTCTAAACGCGCCGTGAAAGTTTTATTTAATCAAAGTGTTTATAACTTATGCACAGCAAACGACGTATAAATGCTTGTACAAATAAATTGCATTTTTTGACGACGGGATCGTCGCTCAGAATATTTTTGCGGAATATTGAACTTTGGATGTTCCGAAAAGCGGACTCTTCAATTAACACAATTACATTCATGTATTTTATTTTCTGTAGAATTCGTCTTCGCTACCTTGGGCTACGGATAGACCGGATGCCCTCAGGGAGGATGGGGGATTATCGCCTCCTCCTGCGAAAAGATCGAGGAGCAGCGAGCACAGTAGAGGAAATTACACGCCGGATAGGGGCAGGAGTCCGTCGAGAGGAGAAGCAGATATGCCCGAGTCCCTTTTAGGACAAGCCCTCGAAGGGGGACCGACAATACACACGAATTCCGTAAGTCATCGAAACTAAGCTTTTTTTCAGGAACGCCCTTCAAGAAAATACTATCAACTATTTAAAGAATAGAAAAACGAGCCCTTTCAAAAATATTGCTCTTAACTGATTATCTATCAAGCAACTATTTAAGGTTTACCAATGAAATTTCAGACGTAAAATGAATAAAATACTTTTTTTTTAAATTTGAACGGTTGTGGTTGTTAATCCTATGAAAAAATGCTTCTGATTTATAGATGTTCTTTTTGACTATTAACAGGAGAGGAAAGGTAACTCGGATTCATCCCTTCAAGCACAATCGACGGGAGAGGATAGCAATAGCAGTGATACAGCGATGAGCGACCACGAGAGAGACCCCGTCACCCCAAAGACTGAACCTACAGATTACCCCATGATGGACGATCATCATCCGTACAGCACAAACGGAGGCCTCATGGATCAAACGAGGACGCCGACGTTTCCTAGCGCCCTCCTCGGCCTGCAAGGTAGGAAGAATTAACGCAATCCGTTGTCAAGTGGATGGAGTTTTTAAAAAGGCATAATTTGCGATTTCCAGGACTTCCGGGACTTCTGCCGGGCCCATCGGGAATGCACGGTGGCGCCGATAATTTTGGTAAGCATACAAAAGAGTGAACAAAAAAAAAGGGAGATAAATATGTACGAAAGAACAAGAAGTAGTGGCGAAGAGAAGAACAAAGCAACATTCTGGAATTTAAAGTACATTGCAATCGATCGAAGCCGGGCAAACGGCGGGGGTGGCCGTAATTACTGCGCGTAAATAATATTCGGGAGGGTCGGCGGCCGTTCCTGCAATTGATCGGTGTACTGGGGAATCAAACATTCGAGATTTCTTCCCTTTCGCACACCCACACAAACACACATTTACACGCAAGTGCATACATACATATATATACACACACACACACGTACACTTGGAGAGAGAGAAGTCCTCCTCCTCGGCCGCCGAACCAACCCCCTGCCGCCTCTTTGGCACATCGGTCTATTGATTTATATACCCGGGTCCGAGAGAGGATGGACGCCGTAGTGGCACAAACTAATGCGCAAAGGCTATTATATAAAGGCGCAATTCGACGAGATGCCGCGGATTGATTTTTCTCCCTTATTTTTTTCTTCTTCCTTTTCCTCCTTCCCCTTTTTGCCTCTTTGCTTCCGCCTCTTCCTTTATTTTCTCGCGTCGCCGGGAGGTGCGGATATTAATTGAAATTCGCCCACCCCCGCGATAATGAATCCAACGCGATCTACCTTCAATGAAATCCAGCCGCTTTATTCCAAAACCATCCAACCACCCCACGCACTTTATTTCGAACTCTCAACTTTCGGTTTGCATCTTAAAGCCACCAGCGATTTACCTCTTAGGTGACGATTGCTCGACGTCCTATCGATTTATTCGAAAGACCTCTGCATTTGCTAACTTTTGTTTAAAAACACCGTGCGAATAAATCTGTTGCCCCTATTTTCGATTCAACGATTCAATGAACTCGCAATTTTATTCTCAAATTATTTATTATGTAACACACAAAAAATTATTAGAAATCATCTTAATTAATTAATATTTTAATTCATATTACTTTTGAACATTTTTTATAATGTTTGAATTAATCTGAAATTTTGGTATTCGTAAACTATTTTTGCAGCAATATTGTTTATTTAGATCAGCCATTTTACACAACCGGACCGGCATAAATATTTCGCAAATCGCTTATGACGGACGGTTAATATAGAAATAAAAACTAATATACATGGTTCAAAAATAAATAATTTCGATATAAAATTAAATTTTATAATACACGTTTCCGCGGACCGGTAGGAAATTTCTTTGCGGATCACAGGTCGCAGACTACTGGTTTAGATGAAATGAGGATTAAATTAAGTTTAAAATAATTGTTTTTTCCTATTAATAAAATAAATTATAATTATCTATTTTATTGTTTATTTGTAATGTTGAATACATTTCCGCGATATTAATGAATAAAATTTAAAAAAAAAATAGGTTAAAATTGTATTGATGGGAAAAAAGAGTGATGAATTATTTCTTGGGATGGATTTAATGTAGAGATGTGGGAAGGGCTTGAGGGTTTTAAAAAGCAGAGGGTGGTCGATAAAATGTGGCTGGGATTAATTCCGACGTCCGTTTCTGACGTCTGTTCCGGACACATCGGCGCGTTTCCGCCTTCGCCACCCTCTTCGCCGCCGTCGCAATTCAAGTGATGGAAAGAATAATTTTTAGATAATTAACGAGAAAGCTTGAAAAATGAATATCTTCTGGTCACCGGATAACGCGCGATTGCTCCCCATTGACGATGCCGTCGAACCGTGTTGTTCATGTCCTATGCACGCACGTTACAATTTTATTTATAACATTGTTTCGAATTATGTCTCTCGCAGCGGACAATTACTTTAATGATTTCAATTCGAAGCAATTAGAGGAGGTCCATTATTTTAATAACTGCAAATTAAGGATGTACTTAGTCGAAGTGGAAAGTTATCGAGGCGCGCGTATTGGCATCCCCGCATAAATTTCGTATGGAGGGCAATTTCTTAAAATAAAGAAGGGTGAATGGGCGGACGGAAGGGAAAAGAAAAGAAGGAAGAAACGTGTGCGTTATCGAAAACTCGGGAGTAATAAATGTGCGTAATGGTCGACGGACACGCACGCGATATCGCTGCTCAATATCGCGCCATAAGATCTCTTTTTCCTCCCTTCTCTCTCTCTCACACACTTATTCTTTCTTTGGATTCCCTTTCACATACATACGCACACCTTTATCAAGCCCGCACACATAACACCTAAATCCCCCCAGCAAATCATCGAAAGTGCATTTATCCGAGAAGGCCCGGAAAACATGAAAAAAAAACGCACGAACCGGAAACACCCTAAAACTGACGGGAGAAGGGGGGAACCGGAGCAGACGCTTTGCTCGGTGTTCGTAATCTTATCTTCAAAATGATAGATTCTTTTAAAACCTGTAGAGACAAATCCGCTGATATCTGGATTTTCACGTATGCTGTATATAATACCCGAGTCGTTGATTTAAAGCTACCTTTAGATAGAGCCAGTATAGAGTTTGCGAGAGAATTGTTCAATGTTGTGCGCTTAATGGCTTGTTTGTATTGATATTGTTTGTAAACGAACAGTGGAATTGCAACTATAGTGCAGCGTGGCATTACAGATGCCAGCAGCGGTGCTTCGCCTATGGGAGGACGAGCAGGGCCGCAGGTGTCTGGGGTGTCCATCAAGTACGAGTGTCCACTGTGTGAGCTTTTGTTGCCCTCCCTCAACTTAGCGAGGACACATATCGATGAGCACTACCCCCGTGACAGTCCCGTCTGTCCAGTCACTGAATGCGCCCGAAGATTCTCGCATCCGAACTCCGTCAGGAATCACATGAGGACGAAGCATTCCCGGCAGTGGGAGCTCATGAAACAGCTCAAATGGAGCCTCTAGAACGACCACCGGAAACTGCTTGACTCCTCTAAGAAGACGTTTATGATGATGATGATGATGAAGAAGAACAGGAGGAAGTAGTAAAAGTCATAAAAAAAACGGCGGAGCGTAGTTTATGGATTTGCTACCCTCCTCCAATAACTCGATAATATCCCCGTAGCAAAAGACAATTGGGGCCGCTGCTGTTTACGTTATGCGGATTCCAAACTTATTAGTCGAAGCAAGGAGAGAGGAGGAGGAAGAGATATACGACGAAGAAATCAATAATTGCACAGCGAGGCTAAAAAGGGGAATATAAATAAAACCTTCGAATTGTGATTTATATATATATACACACATACACACCCTATTTACGATTCAGTGGTTAAATCGATAAACTAAGGAAGTTCTAAGGAGATGAGGGAAATAAAACAGTGCCGCGGTCCGCCAAATACGCATCTTTTCATCCAAACCCCCCGCCCCCTATCCCACGCCACTACGACTCATCCGAATACCCCAAAAACTCCCACCATCGCCTCCGCCTCTCTTCGCTAAGACTGTAAATGTTCGTTTCGGTTCCTAAATTAATTTATATACTCGACAGAGCAAAAACTTACAGTGCAGTGAGGAAATCTTTCGAAACATATAAAAAAGACAATTGATTTGCTTTGTGTTTTTTTTGTTTAAACTCGGTCGCGATTTGTACCAAAATTTATTTATGTAATAATTCAATAAATTACTGAAAGCTTAGCCCTGCGTATCTTGCACCCTCGCACCCCTGCATAACTTCATAATCCGTTATTAATTGATTAATCGTGGGATTAAATTAACTAAAGTAAATTTGTTGTTTATTTCAGTTTCACGGCGATCATTAGATATGATGAGGGTCAGGGCGACGGATCCGAGGCCGTGTCCAAAATGCGGCAAGATCTATAGATCCGCTCACACCCTTCGGACGCATTTGGAAGACAAACACACGATCTGCCCGGGCTACAGATGCGTACTCTGCGGAACCGTGGCGAAATCAAGAAATTCCCTCCATTCGCACATGTCCAGGCAGCACAGAGGAATTAGCACGAAGGATCTGCCGGTTGTACCGATGCCCGCTCCATTTGATCCAGATTTGGCGAGCAGGTAATTAATGCCGTTACTCAAAACCACCAAGTACCCGTAATATTTATATGATCCTTTCTTCCTCCTCAGGTTATTAGCAAAAGCGGGTGTGAAGATATCACCTGCGGAATTAAGAGCCAGAGCCTCTCCGACTGGTCCCAGGAGATCAGACGTCAAATTGGACGCAAAGAGTGTATACGCGACCTCAGAAGCCGGAAGCTCGATATGCGGTGACAATGATCCTGAAGACCTGACTACATCCCATCATCGCTACGGGGCGTTCGACCTTGCGATGTCTCCTCCTATAAATCACCAGAATCATCCTGCTCACATGAAACACAAATTAAATTCTGCCGCACAAGCTGTGGCAGCAAAGAGCATAGAATCTCTGGCTCATAATCTATCCAAAGAACCGTATCCCGCACCTCTGGCTCCACCCTCCGCAACAGGATCAGCGATACTGGACACGTACCTCCAATTCATTACCGAAAACAGCGGTATGATGGGGATGATGTCGGAGCAGGCGGCTGCCGCGATGCACGCCGCCAAAATGGCACAGCTGAACGCAATGGGATTGGACAAAGCATCGCAGCAGCATTTCTTGGAGAAGATGCAGCAGCAAATTGGTGCGGCGAATGATTTCATGATGAAACGCAATGATGAAATAAGGAGGAGCGATGGAGAATTGATACACGATGATAGGAATAATGACGACAGGGGCGAAGGAGACGATGGCGATTCGTCGGCCGGCGAAGACGAGTACAGCGAAGAAGAACCGGAATCGGAGGCCGTCAAAGTTGGCGAATAGTGATCGCAGGGTAAAGAAAACATAATTCTAAAGTACAGTCGCCGCGCAATCTTGCCAACGTTATTTCCTTCGAATACTCATTTATTCCATCCAACTACCTCTGTTTGAAAACAAAACAAAAAATACGATACATACTAAAGATTGATGAAAGCGCGAGCTTTTAAACTCTCCTCTTCACGAACGTTTTTGAAGGGAGAGTCACAAATTCCATCCGTCTACCTCACATAGTTTTTTACTTAAAAAAAAATAAATAATGAAGAATAAAATAATAAAGCAAATTAAGAATGCAAACAATAAGGGTTCTCATAGTATACGGTATATTGATATAGATTTAATATTATAAAAATTCTACGCGGTTATACAATAACTGAGTTGACGTTTTTTATTTGAGTTTTTTTTTTATTTCTGTAGATAACGAAGTAACCTGTTGTGTAGATTTGTACCATACTGTTTTGAGAAAGGGAAAACAAGAATTGTAGAGTGAATGTGCCAGATTTCGATTTACCAGTGATTTTAGAATTTAGCAGTGCAGGTTCCTACACCTTTTAATTTGTACACTGTATGAAAAAGAAAAGAGGAAAAGATAAACTAAACGGGTTGAGCAAACGTCGAAATCACTTATTATATGAATTACGTAAAAAAATACAAACAAAATAGCGTTTAGAAAGTATTTTATATTAGGCGTGTCGCTATTTTACTGAATCACATACACATCCACACACTCTCGGAACCAGGTGAAAATGGTACAAAGCGTTTTTGCCTTTTTACGATTTTACGATATTTTTGTACGTAATTTTAAAACGAGACCTTAGATTAAAAAAGAAATGAGATACATGAAAAAAAAAGGAAAGAAGGAAAAAAATCAATTAACACAGTTGAAGAAAATACGTTCTTTTCTAATATCATTTTCTTTTTGGATAGATGCTTCCATGAGTAACTAATATACAATGCTTCCCAAAAACAAAAATTGTTATTATAAGCAATTTTTATCAGAACAATCATCAATCATCCGCTCAGGAAAACTAACTTGGAACGAGTACAAATCGCATACATTACTTTTTTTGTTAATTAATTATTCAAATCAGGGAATCTTAATTAATTTTAATTAATTAATTAGTCACAAACTCGCACACATATCCGTGATAAATATTCAGGTTTTTTAAAAGAATTGTAACTCAGGTGTTTAAAGGAATTCTTCGAATTAATCGAATCCTTTAACTGCCCCACGCATTTATTTTAAACAATATTCAAGTCATTAGTTTTTAAAACTGTCTAGAATAAATATTATAATGTGCTTCTTTACTTCCAAATATTCTTCCGTTGATCTAATATACAAAAAGAAAATATATTTATATACAAAAGAAATATAAATAAATTAATTTACAAAAGAAAAAACTGCACCACAGAAAATCATTCCGAAAGCAATTCAAGTACAAAACAAAATATTTATATAATTAATTAAAGAAGAAACAATAAAAAAAAATAACGACAACAACAAAAACAAGAACACCGTTCTTCCAATCAACGTTTATTATTATTTCATGTGATAATAATCCAATAGAACTTGCGTAAAAGAAGAAATGCAACCGCTAATCGCTAATAAATGGCCCGTGTAGTTTTAGTTGTTGAATGTTTGAGAATGCTTTTATTCGAAATTATTATTTTTTAACAAAAAAAAAATCACAAAATGAATAGTATTTGTATTACGAGAATAGCGATAAAGAAAAACCGAGTATATAAATTATAAACTAATAGAGTTCATTGTTAATTATTGGATAAGTTTTAGGATTAGAGAATATTGTTGAAGTAAACAAAAATAATAATAATAGTAATACAATAAAACAAAACGTATACCGTATTAACAGAATGTATACTATTTGAAAATATTGGGACACACCAGTGAATTGCTTTAGATTTTTTTTTTATTAAATTTTCATTTGAAACTCGGATTCGAATTCTTTATTTGTCACTTTTCGGCTGCACTTTAGTTATGAATGTTATAAATTATCATTTCGATATTGTACATAGATAAATTGTTGATAAGTGATTGGTGAGATGATCGGTTTTTTTTTTGTACATAGCTCGCGTTTATTTTAATTTATTTCGGTGTTGCATACGTTTTCTTTTATCTCTTATTAATTTTAGTTATTCACTATTATATATACATATATACCATATACATTTATGTTCTTGATAATGAATCATAATTGCAATACCTCATCATTATGATATACTCGAAATAACGTTTGTGATGTTATTATTATTTTTTTGATATTGTTGTTGTTTCCGTTCTGTCTACCTCATTTTTCTTATTTTGTATTGACGATGGGAAATCCGGAAATTATCGGTACCCAGTAATAATTAGTAATAAGTAACAAGAAAAAAATGAAGAGCATGAAATAGCCACAAGTAATTCAGAAAAAGACACCGTTGTGTTCTTTGTGCGCACCAATTTACGAACAAAGCAGATGAGATCTCTTTATTTACAATAATACTGGTAACTTTTGTACTTAAAAATGAACAAAATATCAAAAAAAAAAACTATATATAAATATATATATATATTTAAAAGAAATAGAAATTATATTATTCTATAGAGATTCTTAGTTTTTAGAATGTACAGTTGTTTTATATAGTTTAAGAAACGTTTTTTTTTGTAATAAGAAGTTGTGGTGCATTCAATGGAGGAGCTTCTATGTATGTGCGTGCCATATTAACGTAACCCTGCCCCCACCCCAAATATTTAAAAAAAAATGTATAAAATTGCGTGAGAAAGTTCGCGTAGCTCACACACAAAAAAATATGTTTTTTCCGTTCTGTTTTTATTTAGAAGAAATGCAAATTGTTCGCGCGAAAGAAAAAAAAATATTATGTAATTAACCGGAGTAATGGTTCCTAATTTAGTACGGTTCCTCAACAATGTTCAGTTATCTGATGGTTTTTTTTTTCGAAAAGCATAGATTCTATAAGCTTTTAATGTCCTTAGATGTGTTTTTTTACAATTGATACACGTTTATTTTTTCTTTGTTTTTCGTTTCGTATTAGAAATTTAGTATTGTTGAGGGACTGGGTGCCTTCAGAAAAAAATATATATTAAAAGATAAACGCAGCTTGGGATTCTTTTGATTCGACGAGAGGATCCCAATAAACGCTGTAGCAGAGTTCCTAAACCTCACTCCCTTTACGAGAGTAAAATATTATGTAAACTTTTTTATAGCGTAGAGAACCGTTGACACCGAAAGTAATATATATGTATATAGTTTCGCTGGAACGGCAGAAACATAAAATATATATATATTACGTATACACACACACACACATAACACTTGATATTATATAAATAAATATATATATATAAATATATATGAAAAAGGTAAAATATGAATGAAGGTCGATGATGATAGGTGTATGTGTAAATTTTGAAGAAAAAAAAAGAAACATTAAACAAATGTCGGGGAATAAATAGCTTCCCCGAATTTGGATACCCATGGAAATTACTATTATTTTTGTTCGTTTGTTGTTGATGAAGGTTCTCCTAATTTGTTAACAAAGTTTTTTATGATGTATTACAATGTATTTGCATTTCTTTTCATATATTTTTTTGCCTGCAGTTTTTTTTAGGAGCGCTGTATACTTAAAACTTAAAATATTGTAAAGTGGATTTACGTTTTATTTTCGTTATATTATTATTATTATTGAAAGAATTCAAATTATATAAATTTATATAAATATATATATGAAACACGCAAAGAAGCAAGAGAAAAAAATATTTGATATTATATATTACAGTTTCTGTCTTTTTTTTTTTTAGTACTATTTGTCATGTTTTTTTTATATAATTTGTAAATTTAAAGAAAAAATATTATGTTCCTAATTCGTTTAGTTAGGGTTTCTTTTTATTATTTTATAATGTTAAGTTGACATGTCATCATTGTTTAGTTAGAGGTAGGTGCAATAAGAGATTTAATATGTTACGAGATAAATTACCTTTTGCCATATTATTATTATCATTATTATTATTACATTAATACATTGTGTATTGCTTGGGTATCATTTATAAATAATAAATTAATATGAAAAATTATGTAATCTTTTTTTTTTATTTCTACTGCTTACATTCCCATTCCAATTTTATATCCTCAACTAAGCATTGATATATGATTTATTTAGGATTATTAGATAATTGAAGGATATTTCAGTTTCATTTTAAATATTATAATTGCAAGTTTGTTAGAAAATTCTGGTTGTTCTCGTTAAATAAATGAGACTTTTGATTACTCTAAAACTAATGTAGAAGATCTAGTTTTTGATATATTTAATTAACATTAACCAAAGTATTCGCGTAATTCGAGGGTTTTGTTTATAATAAAGACTTATCGTCGCCGCTCGACTTTTAATTTAATTCTCTCGCGCTCCTTCATAAGAAGTAGTATAAACACCCGATAATAATTGTCACTTTATTTGCAAACCGCATTGTTACGTTGCATTAATAAACCTGAAGAATGGGCGCCCTGGAAAGTTTGGATATTTATCTTTAAAATAAGTCCTAAGAGATCTTTAACCTAAAAGTTGAAGGAGTTACAAGGTCAAAAATATCAAAAAGTTAAACTTCTAAACCTCAATTGCGGGAAAACTGAATAACCAAATTTTTCATTGCATAGAAAAACGTGAAATAAAAATTGCCGAAGGGATTCCTTTCAGATGTGTCATGTCCTCATATAAAAATGGAACCCCACTCTAAACATTATTTCTTAAAAGTACTGCAACGTAACACAAATATTGTTGTTGGAAGATTGATTTTCAGGAAATGAAAATGAAATTAAAAACATTGAGATTTTCAAATAAAAATTTGTTGTACCATAGAGAAACTTAAATTGAGATAAATACTTTTTGTATTATTCTCATTACTTTATTATATACAAAAACAAGTATTGTTGGCAGTACATCCTTATAAATATATTACTACAGAAGCTGCAAGACGTTTTAGACTTTTTGTTTTTGACACTGAAAACTTATTTTGGAACAGACTTATTAACAGAATTATTAATTTTTTAGGGAACTTTTTTTTATGAAAAATATGATCATTTCGACTGCAATAGGGTGTTGTAAAACTTAATTTCAGATGAAACAAGAAAGTAATATCCTGATATGAATAATTGATCATTTTTCAAATTTGAATGCCAATTGCAGGAAAGTATATATATATATACATTAAGCAATGGCTAAAGCATCTGACTGCATGTCAATGGTAAGCTGTGTTAAGACATTGGACAATTTATTTCTTAGCTGTTCGACGCCCATCGTGACGATATTCTCTGGTTTCAATGCCCCCGCAGATTCCACATTGAAATAGAACTTGTTCGGTTTTGCTTCCCAGTTGAATTCTGCCTCATCTGTGTATGTAGGTTTCATATTCGAAATAATTAATGATTGTAATTTGCTATTATGCATGCATACTCACATTGATCTTCCTCCAGTTCACTATATTCACTTTTCGGCCATTCGTCCGGCTTAGGAAACAAGGTATGACGCATCATGTTATCTGGATCATACTCAAAGGAAACTCCTGCAGTCGGGTTCCATTTGGCGTGCTCTTTGCCAAATCCTAAATGCAAAACAGAATATAATTATTACTAATGCTATACTTATACACCTAGTGCAACTGATCAGATGACCTTTCTTAGCATAGGCGCGAACCTTGAGCTCCTGTCCTTTTCGCAGTTTAACAATGAGAATCTCATCTGTCTCCCCATACTCTGCAGAGTCATCGTCTCTATGTTTTGAGGTGACTGGGAGAACTGCATTGTTGGTTGATCTGAGGTCTGCTGTGGTAACATGTCTGGTCTGTTCGTCTGTGCATTTCACATCCAAGGTGAATTCCACACTACAATTAGTACAAAAGTCGGAGCATATACAGTCTCTGGGGTACTGCAGCGTACTGACAACATCATCAGAAATGAGGGGTATCAAACCAATACGGTGTGCAAGGAATTCATCACTCAGCACAGTGGAATTCGCATCCAATTTCACCCAATCAATAGCCATTGTTGGGGTTTCAGCTATCAGAACTCTCCTAATGCTGTTTGCCACACTGTAAATAATATGGGATAAATAATATACATAGATGGCATTTATGAATGTTGCTTATAATAATATAATGTACCTGAGATCAGTGTCTTCGATATAAAACTTCACATTTTCATCAGTTAAATCGGTTATATGTACAGACGGTTGATTGGCGTACGGCATTATGCGTTTTTTTGTTGTTTAGTTCTCTTAATTTTTTAGGTTAATTCAAATACTACGTTGAACGCTGAATAATTCCTTAATTCTGAATAATCTAACTAAGTCTGGTAATACTAATTAGTAATACTAATCTTGATATTCAAATAGTTATTTACAAAAACGGACACAACAATTGAATGTTTCTTTAAAGATCTGTATTCTGTAGGATTCTACTTTTTATGCTTCCGGCGCAACCACCTTGCGGCTGCGACCCAACACTAACATTAGCGCGTCTGAATGCAATTGTATTTTAATATTGAACACATTATTTATTCTTTATTTTTTTCCTTTTTTTCATTCCCACTTTTCATTTTTGACTGCTTTCTTACAGCTTTCCAGACATCTGAACCATATTTTATAACATAATTTATTACAGAAACAATAAAATTATTTCATTATTATCATTATTAAAATAATTATAAAATGATTTTAATGAAATAAGAAAAATGTAAATGCGTATAATCCAAGCATGTTTTTTTTCATCATAATAAGCTCCCACCTGGGAGAGCTCCTCTACACTTAGCTGTGTCTTGTCGACACCATAGCCAGTCACATTTGGGGGAGTTTTTCCGAATAGGTACCGTTGGAGTGAGGAAGCACGTTTATCTGTACACGCGACGATGATGCACATGCCGAGGTCGCTTAAAGTGGGCGCAACAACGGCGTCGGCACCTATTCTCACATGGGGGAATGTACTTAATGTTCAAATAAATTTTCTTTCAACGAACTGTTACTACTATTAAATGAGCTTTGCTAGGAGATACGTAGTTCTACGTGTAGATTTACGTAATGTAATAATTGTACTTATGTTTAATGTACTAATACATCAGGTTGGATTTGCGTCGCGACGCCACTGCTCAGCTGGTACGTGCGAACCGTGCGTCGCTGCGAAACTCACGTTGAGATTTCACGTGAAAATTATAAAAGCATTTGCGAATTTCGAGGAGACAATAGGGAAAAGTTCATTCGAGCACGTTCCTTTCTTGCTTCAGCAACATCGATTCATCTGCGATCGCTCCTCCAATTACCCTCAAAATTGCCTAAAGAACTCGAAAAAGTTCAACTGCAACGGTCCGTTAAATCAATTTGAAAATTATAAACTATTTAAATTGCTGTTGGCTGTTCGTAAAGGCTAAGTGCACTATAATCAATCAAAGAAGGAAGATACAATCTGGATAATGTCGAATCCGAGGGCGGCGCGCAATAACACGTTCGGTTCGCTGGGCGTCCGAAACGGTGATACCTACAGCGTCAGCAAGGATTGCCTGGGTAATAAAATTAATAAATTTTCACATTTAGAAGAGTATGTTTTAAAGATATATTTGAAATTAAATATATTCTGCGTAGCTATCCTCGAAGAGATTCTAAGAAAATTGGCCGTCGAGGATCAGACGTTGCGTACTTTTCGCAGAGCGATCGGCTTCGAACAGAACATCCGTAAGGATCTCATTCCGCTACTGATCAATCTGAAAGATGATGGTGCATGCGGAATGGATGACGATGGTGCAGAACAGAGCGATGGAGTTGTTAGAAAAAACATCTTTGATGCAAGCAGCGGAAGGAACGGGTATGCTACCAAGATCATCGATACTGCTATTAAGATACTGGTGGATTTGACGGTGCCCGTGGAGTGCCTGCTGTCCGTGGAGGCGGTGTCGCGCACAGACGTGGGCAGGCACACTATCTTCGAGCTGAACCATCTTCTGACGACCTCGAAGGAGGCGTTCACTGATAGCCGCAGCACGAAAGCCGTCATGGACCATATGAAGCATGTAGTCGAAAAGGAGGCGATCTACCGTCCAGACGATCAGCAGTGTGACAGCATCAACAACTGTCTGCTGTTGCTCAGAAACATCCTTCACATACCAGAGATGCCGATGTCGACTGTGAGACGAGACCAGCACAAACAGCATCATCAGCAGTTACACCAGGGCGTCTCCAATTGTCCGCTGACGTACAGGAGCATGCAGAACGAGATCATCTGGAACCTATTTACGCAAAGCATTGACAAAATTATCATTTACTTAATGACCTGCCCGCAGAAGGTAACTAACTGTGGTATTATCTTCTTATTTGTAGCAACAATTGACATGAACATATGTTTATTCTGCAGATGTACTGGGGTGTAACAATGGTGCAACTCATAGCCCTGATGTATAAGGATCAGCACGTAGGAACTCTTCAGAAGCTGCTGAACTTATGGTTGGAAGCTTCGTTGAGCGAGAGCAGCGAAGACAATGAAAGTAACACTTCACCGCCGGGCGATGGTAGCGGAAGCGGCGACAGTTCCCCCGTAGCTACTTCCTCCGATCCTACGTCCGATTCTAGCGACAATGGGAATGTATCCAGCGCTGACACTGCTGCCGTTGTTTCTGCTTCTTCTATGGTCCACAATCCGCAAACGCGCACCAAAGGCGCTATTCTGATCAGCATGAAGCACGTCAAGTCTACGGAGACGGAGACCAGCACCAGCAGTGGAGTGTCATCGATGATCTCGACGGACACCGGCCAGAGAGAGAACGATAAACGAAGTCAAATTCAGCAACAATCGAAGCAGAAGAGAAAATGCTCGACGGAGCAGAGCGAAATTTCGGACTGCGGTTACGCAACGCAAGTGGAGAACAGAGAGTCAATCTACACGACGTCCAGCAACGACGACGATCAACCGCTCCAGAAGGCGATGCACCAGAAACCGCATCACAATTACCAGAAAAGTCGCTACTGCAATCCGAAGAATCGCGTAACGTCTGCGCTCGACAAGAAGGAGCTGAGAAGAAAGAAGCTAGTCAAGCGCAGTAAAACCAATATGTAAGCACGCACGGATTTCGTGGTGCTACAAATACTAATTTTCAATAAATTTTCAGTATTAACATGAAAGGGCTTATGCATCACATGCCTACTGACGAGGATATCACAAACATCCTGAAAGAGTTCACGGTCGATTTCCTGCTGAAGGGCTACGGCAGCCTTGTTCGCGTTCTACACGCTCAGCTCTTAGCAAACGTGCGCCAGCTTCCAATTGATACGTCGCACTTCTTTTGGCTGGTTACTTACTTCTTGAAGTTTGCCTCGCAACTGGAACTCGACCTGGAGCATGTCAGTCCAGTCCTCTCGTACGATATCATTTCGTATTTGACATTTCAAGGCGTCTGGTTGTGCGAGGAGCTCGAAATCGGATGCGGTGGTCCCCTGGCCAATGTCGCCGTCGACCTGAAACCCTGCCTGAGACGTTTGCATTTGGTAAAGTGGTTCTGAAATATATGATGATAATAGATCATTCAATCGACGACAGTAGATATCAATTAAATTTAATATTTCGCAAACAGGTGGTGACCGCAATTCGTGAATATCTGCAAGCTGTCGAAACGTATCAGAAGTCGTCTCATCTCAGTGTAGAAGACCACTGCGCTCTGCGGAAACTGCAATCGCAGATATCGCGAACCTGTGATCTGAGGTACCTATTCTTGCTGCTGCTGCGACAGTACAAACCCAACTTGCAGAGCAGACAGTATCTGCAGGATCTCATCGTCACCAACCACATATTCCTGCTCTTCCTGGACGGTATCCGGGATAAAGACATCAATATAATGGAACACTTGAAACAGTACGTTACCAAGATTTCAAAAAATACAAAAGGAAAATGCAAATAATGCTTTATTTTATGTTTCTGTGTAAATTTGCAGGTTCGCCACCGTCGAGATAATGGGACAGTATGGTCTCCTATTGGAGGAGTTCAGGGAGAACGGAGAGTTTGTTAACAACTGCGTTTTCACGATGATGCATCACATCGGCGGTGATCTGCAGCACGTGTCTACGCTCTTCCAGCCGAGCATTCTGAAGACGTTTTCGCAGATCTGGGAAACAGATTACGAGATTTGCGATGTAGCTATACCAGCATTCATAGATTTAGCACTTTGTGCTTAACTTGATTTAATGATTTAGGATTGGTCCGACCTTATTGAATACGTAATACATAAATTTATCAATACGCCACAAGCAAATTGCTACACGGGATCATCGACAACGACTGTTGCGGCCGAATTAGTGGCAGGACTGGCGAGAGGCAAGCCAAAGTCCGACGAAGAAGTAATGTCCACAACGTAAGATAATAATAGTAGTAGATTATTATTACAATGTATGAAGTTTTCTCGTTTAATTTATAATTTTCATTCCTTTGTTATTGTCATCGTTCCCAGATGGTCACATGAAGATCGCAAAAACTTGGCGGTGTTCTACAAACGATGCATAGATGGAGGAGACACAATAGCTAGCATCACGAAGAAATTTCAACAAATCGCCACAAAATCCAGGATGACTCAACAGGCCATCGTCGAAGAGTTACTCCAACAAGGGGTGATCTCCCGATGGCAATTTGAGGAATTCGTCAAATGTCAAACGGCGGATAACGATGACGCCCAAGTCCATCACGAACAAATCGTTCCTCCTCCGGTAATCTCAGAACTTAACGATATTCACGGTCTCGTATCAAACGACATCGGTATACTGAAGGAGCATCTCTACAAGGAGAACAAAGGCAAATTCATGATCTGGCTTCAGAATATCGCTATGGAAGCGTGCTTTGCCAAACTGGCATTGGCCAATGGATGCGTTCTCGGAAACTCGGACGATGCAATCACGGAACCTTCCGCCTACCATCATGCCCGTACTAAAATAATTATAATGCAGTAGCAATATGTAGATAAAGTTTAAATTCTTTCTTTTTCGACTCCTTCCAGTACACCGCCTACCCATACCGATTGTACCATGGACTTCGGAGCAAAGCAATATATTGAAGCATCGACCGTTCGTCCTGCTCCTGCATAATCTCGGCTTCTACCTCCCAGCAGACACTGAAAAGATCTTTGTTCGGATACCAGACTTTTGGACAGCAGACCACCTTTTCAACGTTGCCCAACAGCTTGGACCCATCGATTCAGGTAATAAAAAAATACTAGGGAAATAAATCTTATGCAAACCAATGTCTTCTGTGCTCAGACCGAATCAAATTCGATATCGGTCTGTTGAATGGACGGCAAAGATCTGCGGAACGTCACGACGAAATGTGGATTACGCCAGAAGCGTACCTTACCGGAAATAAATTTTCCACATCCCTTCATCATCTCGGGCGTCAAGCACCGTCGATGGTCAGATACACGCCTCTGTAAGTACACAAAATAATGCACGTGAAAATGACAATATTATTTACAACCTTCCGCATCAAGTCCTAATTCGTCAGAGTGGATTAACACGGTGCTGGAGGAAAGCAAAATCGTGTCTGCTGTAGACGTCGGCTACGTACATGGACGCTCAAAGTAAATAATCTTCTTTATTTACTTCTTAAATCTATTACATTTGCATATCAGCATTATGATATGCTGATATGCAAATGTAATGCTGATATGCCTGTTTTATTATTTGCTACTATATACTCTTATTTATCTTAGCAATAGCCAGCTGTCCATTGCGATACCTAGAATAGAGAAGGCGTTACCGTGTGCGCTCACGCCTCCTGATCTACGGATCTCCGAGAGAGCAGAACCAACGGAAATGGAAACTTCGCAGACAGATGATGAGGAGCTTCCTTACACAATGAACGAGGATACGTACGAGACGACATCGGTCGCCTCCGACTTAACGCGAATGTTTGTCAGCGATGAAGAAGATAAAAATATTTGAATTTGGATTCAGGCAAAAACAACATAGAGAAAGAAAATTTCGTATTTTTATAAGTATTTAAATGTTTTTCATTAAATAAAACTAGAAAACTTATCACGAGGCTGGTTTCATGTCGTGCAAATAGATGGAGTGTCTTTCGAGCAGCTCGGCGATTGGGTCCTCTTGATTGCATTCGTCATCGTACCTCGATCCTACAGCCCACAACGAGTCCAAATCGTATTTCGTGCGAGCCTCTTTAGAGAACACATGCAGGGCAATGTTTCCCAAGTCCAGAGCCATCCAGTCTCTGGACTCCTCACCCTCTAGTCTTGGCACAATATCATTTGTACCCATTTTCAATTTGTACACCTTCCTTACAAACTGTGATATTGCCAGCATGTGCCGATATGACTTTGCATTGACTAAGCATATATAGTTTACATAGTTTATGTTCCTTGGGACAGCAGCAACAAAAATGTTCAGACCATTCTCCTTTTTCAATATAGATACTAAATCCTCTATGTCATATACTCCCCCAATGCCACCTAAGAATAAAATAAAAAATAAATACCAATATATTAAATTTATATGATGGATCATACTCACGGGCCAAGTTTAATCCATCATATGGATTCAGAACTTGCTCAACTTCATTTTCCAGCAATTCTGCATATTTTAATCTCTCCTCATTCACATCCATAATAATCTCGGAATCCTCATCTTTGAATACTTGATATTTCCTGCCCAGTCCTCCAAGTTTTACAGTCGATGAAAATCCGTCATCTTTAGGCACTTGCTTTTCGCTGAAAATCCTTTTTGCAATTTGAACACTGCATGTGCACTGATTTACTCGATTCGATAAGAACCTTCGTAAACCGAACAAAATCATCGCAATTCGAAAATGAATCCAACGTTCCGCTTTTAGGTTATAGCAACAACAACAAAATTAATGGTTGCAGGCAACATTAGTAACTGCCATGATATAAATATACATATATCTTGACTTCTTATTTATTTAATTTAAAAATATACATTTTCTAATAACCGATGCTCCTCATAGCAATACATCGGTTGTATCACGCAATTAGTGATATGATAAACTTTTACAAAAGTTTATCATTGCACTAACTGCTTTAACTGATGCACAAGTATCAGTTGCAATTTAAGATCTGCAAAGTTAGGAAACTTTATTTTTCTTGTAATGTTTTTCGTATCGAGATCTTGAGTAAGTGTTCATTTATTTTTATTACTTTTCTTTTAAATTATTTTAATCTTAGTTAGTTTCCAGGCTTTAAACACCTAATAAAAAATAATAATGCACAACAAAAACACGCACACACAAATTTAACCTTTCCTTAACTTTAACAATAAAAATTAATACTGAAAGACTGATCTATACAGAAGGTGATGTTTTTGATTGCTTATTTTCACTCTCACCATATTGGATTTCTCCTCACAACAATAATTATTATTATAAATATCAATTATCACACAATCCATAACTATAATAATAATTAGATATAAATATACATAATATTCAACAAAAGCAAATCACGTTTCCTATTGTTTTTACCATTTAGTCAGTCAATACATATTATGTATTATTCTCGCTGAATCCTATATGTATATATTTATATATATATACAGTGTAATAATAATAAAAATATTTTCGTAGATGAAGATTTTTCGTATAAAAAAATATTACATCCATCCGCATCTTTGTTGCATAATGTATGTGTGTTTTCGTGCGGTATAAAAAAATAAATTATATTACAAATTCACTATGGGTTACTATTGTATCCTTCAACACTGTTTACTGATTGGTTGGTTGAGTTGATAACAACTCAACTGTTGATCGATCGGATGTTTATACATGTTGATCAACATTTGTAGAACCATGTCTCATCATTTTACCATCATATTCAAAGCACAAAACTAGTAAGACTAGACGATGACCTTCATGAGGCCAGCTTGGCTTCCAGCGCCTATACTTGAGTCATCCAACGAGTCCAGATCCAGGGCGCTTTCGATCATCGTGGTATCTCGCAGTATCCTCAGACGGCTCGCGCTCATCGAGATGTTCTCCTTATCCTGCGTGGTAAGGTCGTTGTTATCCAATTTGTTGTTTCTCTTGGCGACTCCATTGCCAGAGGCGACAGTATCCATAATGTTGTTGAGGATGTGTGCCTCGCGGATCTCCACCGGATCCAGGTGCAGATCCTCTACTGACGTCAATTTCTGGTCTAGATTTTGCGCGAATGAATGCGACTTGTTCAGCTGCACATTACTGTAGAGCGGTCCACCTCCGTGCGCCAAGCAAGGCTGCGACGTGTACTGCTGATCTTTATGCTGCTGCTGTTGCTGATGGTGGTGATCCATAGGAAGAATTGCCAGAGGCTGCTCGTTGCTCACCAGATGCGTCACGCTGCCAGCGTTCGATTCTGTAAATATGCATCAACACTCAATCAGTAAAAATCAATAAACGCAAAACGAACACAACTAAAATATATAAAAGGCGGGCTCGGTCAGTCAGTCAGCGTGAATAAAAAAAAGAAACAACAGAACAGCATATTGTAAACGAGTCGCAGACACATTTATATCTATCAAAAACGCAAAAGAAAAAAGTGGCAGTAGTTGAAGCAGGTTCCAAAAAGAGCGTCAATAAAAATGTTCATCTCAGCATGCTTATTACTCAACAAAACCAGGACCGCATTTAGGCCCTATTGTACAATAGAAGATTTAATTAAAATTCAACTTAAATACGGCCCTGGATTCTCTAAAACTCAACTCAAATGACTTACCGGCAAGGTAATATTGATATTGGTGAGGGATAGAAATAGATACACGAATACATACAGACACAGAAAAAGAAAGAAATATATAGGAAAGGTAGATACAGGAAAGTTTTCTGAAAATGCTCAATTTCAGTTTGTGATCGATCCGACAACGTCATGCTTGCTTGCTTTACATGCTTGCACAACACAACACCCTCGGCCAGGAGAAATCGAAAAAGATAACAGAGAAACAAAATCATCATCACAACACTGGTAACAATAACACAAAGATTACATAGAGCAAAATGAGAGTACAACAATTGAGATTATTAACAATTAAACACAATAAGAAATGGCTTTTTTACATCTACGAATGAAAACATGATGTGAAACGTGAAGGTCATAGGGAGTGGGTTTCGTTTAGTGGCGTAACCAGTATTCCCGTTCACTATCATTTGATGAATATTTCATATATTAATTAACCCTGTTTGGACGGAGCGCTAATCTCTTTTTAATAAATACTGCAAACCGAAACGCAAGAAAAAACAAGTAGAAATTATAAGAAGCGGATAACATAAATTTGCATCTTATTGATTTATCTCTGAACTCCAGTTACGCCACTGTATAAAAGTTTTTCGTATTATGTTTAACAACATGATTATTATGTTTAACAACATGATTATTATGTTTAACAACATGACAAACAGTTTGCTTGTATTTGGCGTAGTTTTGAATTTACCATGTAAAAATTCGATATTAGATGGGATCGTGTTTCGATTTTGTTTAGCTTGATTTTTGTGTGCGTTTGTTGTATTTAGCTTAGATTGTTTTGTATGTAAAGCCGGCTGAATTCCGGTGTGGGGAAATTATTGACCTTAACATTGGCGACGCTGTAGATGCCCTGTCGCGATCGCGCACCACTTTGCTGACATTCGTTTGAGGTACAGAGATCCTCCTCCTCCTCCCTCTCTTCCTCCGTGGCATGCACGTTGCGGTAAACAAAGCCGCCGCTATGTGGACGGCGTTGCGGCCGATCGGCGGCCTGTCGCAGCCCGAATGAGGAACTGTACCGCTTCTCGAGAGGCGTGTAAATGGGGCGGCGCGCGGACATCGCCCCATCGTAATAACGATCGAAATTTGTACTGTAAATGTTCGGTGGCGCAGAGGGAACGCAACGGACCGGAGGCGGGGGCGGAGGAGGCGGCGTAGTCGTCGGTTGCGGCACCATCATCAGCTGCGGTAGCGAATTGCTGTTGCGTATGTCGGCTGCAGCGGCGGCGACGGTAGTGACCGCCTCCCCCAACAGCGCCGCCCCCCTACTACCGGTATCACCACCGAAGGCGGCGCCATATTCGTCGTACTCGTCATAATCGTCGTCGTTGCGGGCGTATCTGGCTGGGGCGGCGCAGTATCGATGATGATCGAGACGGTGAAGGTGGTGGTTGTATTGGTATTGTTGGTGGTAGCGGGGCGGTGCGTAACCGTCGTAGTAGTAGTAGTGAGGGGAGTAAATTGGGGACGGATTCAGCGGCACGCCCCCAGCGGGCGTGACTTGGTGGGCGCGCTGCAGCTGCTTTTTGATTGGCGCGTACGTACCCGTGTTCTCCGTCGTCTGTCGGTAAACTCCGGCTATCTCGGACGCCAAATGCGGACCATTCTGCAAAACAGAAGTATGCAAATCATCATTCTCTATGTTGCGCAAACATGTAAACAGCAAAGCTAATGCTCCTCTCACCTGTAAAGCGGTAGCAGTCGTACCGGCGGCTACGCCATACGGTTTCATTGGTAGCGACGGTTCTATAGTGATGGTGGCGTTCTTGCTGACCTCGAGTTTGTATTCGTCGGTGACGAGACCGCGTCTGTCGATCAGCGATGGACCAATGGGACCGCATAGGATGTGCAGACAGTTCAGACACACGTTGCCCTGAGAGTAGGGATTGAATGGATCCTGGCCCCTCTTCGAGGCAAACGAGCCTTTGATGTCCTCGTTGGTCGTCTGGTTGCTGGTAGTGAGGTAGGTGTGGAAGCCGGCCAGTCCCAGTATACTCCACACACTGAAGAAGCAGATTAGAGCCACCACCATACTCGCAGGTGATGCTTTCACCGCCTCCAAGAACTGCCCATCTTCCTTGCTTACTGCAAACATAATTTGAACGCGAAATCTGAGTTCGGCGGCGATGGCTGCTTTCGGAATCGCACTTACTTAAAATCAGATGAGCGATGGCACACGCGAAGATGAACACGGCGAGGAAAGCCAGTGAAACGATGAACATGTAGAAAAACCTGTAGTTTCGTCTGCCAACGCAGTTACCCACCTGCAATGACCAATTATTACTTTTATTAAAATAAAACTTTTTATTGTATACAGTATTTGCCGAGTATTGCCTATTAAAAACGAGACTACTACTCAGAGATTAGACATCTAAAACAGGATTAAAGTAACCTTGACGCTCTAATTCAAAATCGTTTTACGTCAACACCTTAATCTCGAAAGGAATGTGATTGCTAATAATACAAAAAATAATGCTACAACAATATCGACGATTATCAAGTATTATTGCGATAAATTATCGTTATTGTATGACGGCAACGGCGATAGCACTCCACTATTGTAATCATCATTGTAATAACAATTTAAACAAAAATTAATGTTAAAATAAAGAGAACGTTACCCACCCATGGACAGTGATGATCGAAACGATCAACGCAATTATCGCAAAGACTACAATGCGAAGCTCGCGGAGGTCGAAAGATCTTACAGGTGAAGCAGTACTTGAGCTTCACGGTTTGACCCTTGACAAGCACCTCCTTGGTCCTAGGTGGCGGCCTGTATGTGGGACTGTTGGCGGAGTTGGTCACCTCTGGAATGAATGAATGGTCATTGACAAAAATCGTAGTTTTGCAATCATCATACCTATTTGCTTTTCGACATATGCGGCTTCTTCGAAGGTGGCCCTAGGTATGATGCCGGGATCTGTGAGCGACGTCCGCAGCAGCGCGGATATCGTAAATAGGAATAGAAGCCCCCCTATTATTGGGATTGCGATTGTTACATTGACTGCCAGGTAAGTGCAACTAGAACGACGACATACAAAGATATGATGATGATATTGTTTGTGAGTGTGTGTACTTTGCTTCTTTAATATCTGGCATTGCAATATATGTGTATTTCAGTGAGAGATGGAAATACTTACTCATATATGAAAAAAAGTACACTGGTGCCTGTGATGAGGAATACAGTGAGGAGGAACATGCCCGAGTGTGGTGCAGTCATGAGTCTGCCATTACAGTAAAACCGGTTCCTGCCAGCAAACACTTCCCACTTTCTGGTTACTTGCTCTTTGGCCATATCTTCACTATCTTGAATCGTTTAAAAAAAATAAATATATATATATATATACATACATGTGTGCAAGTGTGTGTATATGATTTTTATGAAAATAAATAATATGGCAGACAGAGATAGGAAACAAATAGAAAGGGGGAGCATAGCAGATACAGAGATACAGATAACAGCTGATCATCTCCACACTCACCTTTGAGTGTTCTCGGTGAGTGCTGCAGAACAGGCTGATATTCCTTTGACATAAACTGGGGCTGCCACCAGACAGACTTGCCTTTTACTATTGTATCACAGTTTGTACTCTTATTTATGTTGTTGTTGCTGTTGATAATAATGTCACTATTACTACTTCTACTACTATTACTGCTATGTCCAGTCTGGGATATTTTTAAGGCAATAGTCATCACTGTACATTATTCCTGCTATTTCATGCAACATATTCCCGAATTTCCCATTCCTTCTCACACCAAATTCACGTTAGAAACACTTTCTCCAATGATATTAACTTCGCTGAAGAATACTCGAATTGTTCACATTTTCGTATATGCAATATTCGTTCTCATCATCGAAAATGCATTTTTTGTAAAAACTAAACAAAAGAACCCAACTAAAACCAAAATAATTCCACTCCACTCAACTCCACAATCAGTCTCTATCTCTCTCTGTTCCTCTCCCTAAAGCCTAATAGAGACTCGGTTGTACGTGGGTCTGACATCCCTTTGACGGACGACGTCAAAAACTTTTTCGCACACTTTCTATGAAAACGTCAAAGCATTCATAAGCATAATCTCATTATTTTCTTTTCTCCACTCCACGCCGTTATACTAGCACACGCACTTTCACTTTATTAAACTATTACCTAGAAATGTCTAGAATATGAATCATCGTGCAAAATATCTACACCGTTGAATGAAAGCCTCCAAAAGCCACTAAATGATGACTAATTACTAACAATTAGTCTGGTTAGCTTTTAGGCCACACATGTAACTTCCCTGCCAAATATCGTCTATTATTTAATTTAGTAGCAACTTGAAAAATTATTATCTTTATATTTAGTAAATTGTATATAAAATAATGTAAAACAATCTGAATTCATATTTTAAACGTTGGTAACTATTGACTATTTGCAATTTGTGATCACAGAACAATTGATTAGCACTGCAATGAATGAAGAAAATAAAAATACTTCTTACAAATGGAAAGGTAATATTTAAACAACAATTTTGCAATTGCTATAGTTCGATATAGATTTAATTTAATATTTCTAATAAATATAATCATAATAATTCAAAAATGACAGTGAAGTGTAATTAAATGATAGAAGTGTTGCATAATGTGCCGCAAAACATAACCTATATTTAAAACTATGGGTGAAAAGTTAGCAGAGGTAAATAATGTTTTGGTTGTGAATCATGTGCAAAAGAATGACAATTTCCGTACGAAAGGTACGGTGTAACTTAGACATTTTATAATATGGTAATAATAAAGTACTTGCTATTTTTAGCGGGTATTTTCTTGGCTGGAGTGGCTGGGATGTCCGTGATCTTCGGATTTGGGGCTACCGTTGCTTCAGCAAAAAAATCCGATCCGAGGTACTTTGATAAAGGACTTGTTCGGAGTATTGAACTGGGCGAATCTGGAGCCAATCTCGCTGCAAGAGCTTTGGGCTGGGGCACTCTATATGCATTCACAGGCTGCGGTGTTCTGTTCTATACAATCTGGAAGTTGTCTGGAGCATCCAATGTAAATGGATACTATAATGATTTTCTATTTTAATTATTTTATTTGTTTTCAAATTATTGCAGATGCAAGAGTTTAGACAGAAGATGGGTTCACTGCTCCCAGTGGTTCCAAAGAACAATCCTCCTCAAAGCCGAACAGAATTCTCTGGGATGAATGATTTGTTGGAATACCTCCAAACAATGAAGAGCAAGAAGGATAGTTGAATAATTTATAAAACAATGTATAGTTTAAACAAAAATTAGATTAAAATTTAAAAGAAAAATCACTCTTTTTTCTTGCAAGTGATGTATGTGACAGGGCAAGTAAGGATCTTCCCACGGGGTCTGTAATATTTCTTGTCAGTTTTGGGATCGACTGTATCCTCGGTGAATCTAACTCCTTTCTTGACTGCCTCGTGACCTTTCCCATTTGATGGCGAATCGTTCTCCTTGTTTTCCGTACGAGTATCGTCGTTCTTCGTTGCATTTGCCGATATCTCCAGCTCAGCTTCGTTCTTGCCCGCGACATTCGGTGGCGAATCATTTTCCTTGTTTTGTGGCTCCACCTCCTTGTTCTCCCGTTTGTCCCTAGTATTTTTGAGGAACGTATTAACGTACACTTTATTCTGCTTAACTTCCGGTTCCTCCTTCCGTCTGCTGTAGCTGCTGCTTCCCAATTTATTCTGTGGCAATGCGAATCTGTTCTTCCTTTTGGCGCACTCCTGGCAAGGTTTCCTCAGCTCCGGGTCGTTCAACCTCATCAGATCCATTTCCGTACGGAGTTTGGTGTTTTCGTTGAGCGATTGCTGCACAGCTAGTTTGCTAGAGCCCAGCTCCCTCTTGCACGTCTTTAGATTGTTGAAAAGGGTCATTTGCGACATCGATTCGATATCTAATTTCTTCATCAAACTTTCAATCTCCTCGCTGAAATTACAAATAATGTGTAAAACACGTGTGGTGGAAATTAATGTAATACTCACTCCTTGGATTTAACGATGCCGTTGAAGAAATCGTCGATCTGCTGTACGGTCGTGATCTTAGCCAACTCCACTTGCTTCTTGTCAATCTTTTCCTTATACTGCTCAACGAGCTGTTCTAGTGTTTTAATTCGTTGCTTACTCATCCCAACCTCTAAGCAATACAGCTTCTCCATTTCAACAACATCCTGCTCAGTGCGATGCGCTAAAACCAGATTCTCTTTTTGCAATGCGTTAATCGTGTTCAACAAATTGGCACGTTCCCTCTTCATCTCCACGTAATGCTCTTTCATGATAGTCATATTCTGCTGCAATTGCACTCTCCTAACAATTACAAAAAAAAAAAAATTAAAAAGAATAAAATTTAATGGAATATATAATATACCTGTCATTCACTTCAGCAAACAGGGAATTTCCTTGAACAACATGATCCACAGACTTGTTTTTCATTAAGTCTAATTCACTCTTCATGACTGCCATCTCTTCCTGTAAAGTCTCAACAAGTTCATTGGTGCTCCTCAATTCCTGACTTTTTGCTGCACAATTCTCCTGTAAATCTGCCACTTCCTCATTTTTGCTCTATAAAAATAAAATATAACTAAATAACAGAGTACAATATCTTCTTGGTGATTTACCTTCAGCTCCATTTCCATATAGTTGTTCTGAGATTGAAATTCCTCCAGTGTTTCCCTCATATTTGCAGAATTCTTTTCCAAAATTTCAATTCTATCCCTCAGAATACCATTCTCAGCCATTACCTTCTGAGTTTCACCACTGACATTCCCATTATCTACTAGCCTCTGAAGATTATCAGTCTTCTCTATCAACAATCTATTCTCCTCACATTTTGTGTTCAATTCAGCTTCAAGCATTGCAAAATCCTCTTTTCTGTTCTCTCTCAATGCATGACATGTTTCCTCCAACCCTTGGATTCTTTCCATCAACTTTTTACACTCTGTCTTGTCTGATTTTTGCAGCATCTCAATCTCCTGGATGTAATCCCTCTCCACAGCTGTGGCCCTTGCCAATTCCCTCTGCAGTTCATGGATCTTCTGGTTTTTCTGTTCAAGCTGTTGCTCGAATCCATTATTCAGCTTTGCTACGTATTGCTCACCGTATTTTCCTTCGTCCTGAATATCTTCTTGCATTTTCTTAACTAACCGTTAAAATACAAACTCGAAAACTAAATAAAAACTTGTGGGAAATATCATCCTGAGAATAATTGTCAAATTGCAGTTTTGCTTCGATTCTTCGATGTTTATAACTGTTACCAACATTACCAATTGCGGAAAACTCTCAATGCAATTGGAGTTGCTTACTTCAGGTTTTCAAAATATTTTCACTTTTTAGTTAGCTATTATTGTATTTTTATCTTCCATTTACTCCTTGTCTACTTGAACTCGTTTGATTCGCTGAAGATCAACGTAAGCGTCTATTAAGAACCAATGACAAATATGCGAAAAATTTGAAATGCGTCAGGACGAACGAATAAAATTGCGTATCTTCGAGGGTCAGACTACCAATCGAAATGATTTTCGACGGCCAAATTTGGAAAGAAATGTAGAGGGAATCAAAAGGCCACAGCAAGAGAGAATCGAAACGTTCAAACGATGCAATAAACGCGTTTACAGAAGCACATACCAGCAGGAGTGTCACGAATCCTTTACTAAATACAAGAAAGACGTGTATGTACCTTTCGATCTGTTCTGGAAGCACCAGAGGTTTGATCAGAAGAATTTAAAGAAAGTTGCATTGAATGTGGTGAGTGTGTATTGTGCGCCTTCGGTTTGTAAAGTTGTATTTGCTGTTAGGTGGAACCGAGGGATGATTTGAAAGAGGAGGCGATTAAGAGCAGACCGAGACTATATATATCTCCGGCGTTTAGCGTTGACGATGTTCCGGACAAGAATATGCGCGACCTGTTGATAGCCTTCATGTACACGACGGACTGGAGGAAAGCTGAAATGGAGGCGACGGGTCATAAGCGCAATGAGCGCGCCGGGTTGCCCCTCGGTCAATTCCGAAGGGAGGTGCCCATGACGTATCCCCCGGTGCCTCACGAATTCATCAATGGTTACTCTGAATGGGATAAGAAGCAGCGAAGGGCCTGCGTTGATCCTACCACCAAGTTCTGGGAGACCAAAGATCCTCCTGTCATGTACGATAAGTCTTAGCTTTGGCTTTCTTTTTAGTGTTTATTGCAACCTTTTTCTTAGTTGCGGTGCTTGTGTGGATCGCGTTAAGGGAATCGTACCGACTGAAGTCCGGGAAGAAATTGCGTCGGCGATCAGCGATAATAAGCTGAGACTACCGCACGACAGACTGATGCAAGGCTACACAGGATACAGGCCGGATACGGCGAAGGTGGTGCCGTTGCGCAAAACTGAGCTTCCTGTCGTCCATCCGATGTTGACCACTAGTCAGGTCGTTACGAGGCGCTACGAGGAAAATCTTTAGTACGACGCAAATCGATGACCGAATTATATATTGGAAGACCCTTACTTAACTTTTCTAAATAAAGAAACTAGAATGTTCTGATAGTATCTTTTAATGCATGAAAAGACGGAAGGACATGCTACAAGTATGAGCAAAAAAAAATCATAATAGTAACAAAATAATGTAGTACATAGAATAAAGACAGTCATTTTATAGTATAGTTAGTTATCTTAATAATAATAATTTATATAAAATATATGCTTATTCGTTATCATTATCATCGTCATATATATATATTACATATTTCTACAATTATAAATATATAACATGAATTCTCCCTGTATGTCTTTGGTACGCTCTTCGGGCTTAAACTAAAAGAATAAATACATGCAAGGTGAGTTGGTGGGTTAAGGTGATTCAGTGAGAATGTACGGTAGGTATGTGTATAACCCACCAAGGGAACTTTCTATTGAGACAATAATTCAATTTTATGATATGGCTAAATTATATACATCATTATAACATCTGATGGTCTGACACCAACGGGATACGGACGGTCATACCGGATGCCCACCTGGTGAGACGTTGTCGATGGCGATTGTGCAGATTTTTCGTATCCTTCTGCTCTCGACCGGCGGCAACGTCAGACTTTTCCGTCAGCCAGGTAAAGTCTCCAGGTATTGTACTGGCTCTTTGATTTGGTTTGGCACAAGGTAGTCCTCGAAATCTAGATCGTCGTCCTCTGGATAAATCATCATGGAGATGAGAGGCGGTGGCCGAGGTAACCTCTTCAGACTATCATCGCACTCGTTCTCCACACGGAAGACGCCCTCAGCGAGTGCATCGTCGCCTTCGACTATGTCGCCACCAAAGGTATCCATGAAGATATCGTCAAAGTTTTCTAAGTTATTTAACCTTTCCAGTTTGTCGTGAATTTCCGTGAAACGGACGCGGTCTCGTGGCTCCGACTTCCAACAGCTTCGCATGAGATCGCAGAGAACGGTAGGGCAGTCATCGGGCGGTATGAGAATGACTCCGTCCAGTATGAGTTTGACGACTTCTTCGTTGTTGTGGCCATAGTGGGGTTGCCGTCCGAAACTGAAGATCTCCCACAGAACGATCCCGTACGACCATATATCAGATTCGAGGGTGAACCTGCCGTATAGAACACTCTCCGGCGACATCCAACGCACCGGTAGAAGACGCGAACCACCAATCTGCAAAATACTAAATCATGTTGCTGCTGCCTTTGTTGTTGTTCGCAAAATACCTTGTAATAGTCGCAAGTGTAGACGTCGCGGCTCATCCCGAAGTCTGCGATCTTGACGACGGGACCGTCTGAAACCAAGCAATTCCTGCATGCTAGATCCCTGTGAACGAATCGTTGAGCGGCAAGATATTTCATTCCGGCAGCCACCTGCAGCGCCATCGACACAAGGTCTTTGGTCGTCAGCGTGGGCACCGGAGGATCGTTCGGTCCTGGTCGAGACTTTTGCTTTCGAAGCACCTCGGCCAAATCGCCATACGGCATGTATTCGAACACCATTATCGGACTGCCACCATCCTCTGCAAGTAAAGAACGGATTGGATTATGCCAGTATTTATAATATCGCTCAATGTATATATGATAGATGCACTCACCGCCTCTCTGCACGACACCTAAAAGTGATAGTATATTCTTGTGCTTGAAGGCGCTCATTATGTCCACCTCTCGGAGAAAGTCCTCCTCCGCCTCCTGCGTGGCCGACTCCTTCAACACTTTTATCGCCACCACATCCACATTGTTTGTATACTGATTGGTTAATTCACCTGAAACACAACACTCGACTATTCAAAACTAAAGAAGAAACATCTGTAAAATACATTTCACGATTTCATCTTCATATAACACATGTCTTAAAGAACGCTTTTAATGTTGTCCATTTCACATCACATCAAATATTATTATTAATAATAATAATTAAAGAAATATTCGTTTGTACGAAATGATGTAAATGTTGGAAAAGAGAGACACAGAGGTTCGCCCGGAGCAAAAAAAAAACGGTTTAAACGGAATCCGCCTGCTATTTAGTCGCTACACCAACCAACATACCAAACAACCACATCCACTTTATGTAAAGCGAATATCATCAAAAGACTGGCGAAATTGAATTTAATGTGCCAGAAAATATAACACAATGAGTGCTTGTTTGTAATAGCAATGTGT
This sequence comes from Nicrophorus investigator, assembly GCA_963457615.1. NCBI lineage: Eukaryota > Metazoa > Arthropoda > Insecta > Coleoptera > Silphidae > Nicrophorus > Nicrophorus investigator. Next base: position 3,130,477 of record OY735140.1, read on the forward strand.
GTATCATCATAAAGCTGCTCTTTCTCTTGTCGCTCGTCAAGTTCGCAGCAACAGAAAATAGCAATTAAATGATTTATTTTTGCCTACAAAATTTGAAATACCTTCAGAAGACAATTATCATCAGACAATTTATTAATGAGCATAAACGATGATAATAAAAATAATATATCGAAAAGAAGTTTTCATTTTCAAAAATATCAATTTTGAGATTATTTTATATTTTTTTGTTTGTTCTTCTCATTCATAAAAGGTCATAATGCTTATCGCGCAAATAAGCAAATATATTGTTTGTTCATATTTTGGGGATGTCCGTGACGTGGATAATTATGTTGGTGTCCAAGAAGAATGAATATCAGGGAGGACGGCAGCGATTGATGATATTATTCGCTTTCTTTTTCTGCATCTCTTCTTCGCTTTTCTCCCATTCTCTCTACACCACTCTCTCTTGTTTCTTTCTTCGTTCTGCCTTCAGTCGGTAATCACCTTTCGCGCGGTCTCCATCGTTTTATTTTAAAAATATACACATTTTATATATGCATATATATATATATATATATACACTTTTATCTTGCTCTTGTTGTGCGTGCGTTCGTTCGTATGATATTTGTAAGTGGTAAAGTGTGTAAATTGAGGCTATTCTATGAAATTGTGCTAGATTTGCATTACCTAAATAAGCTGACTTAAACAGTTTAGCGTAATTCTTTAATTTAATATTTCCTTTGAAGAAGACAGCTTCTTGTTTGACTTTGTTTATGGAAGCAGTGTTAAATTCTACATTTTAGTATTTAATAATGGTGGTGGTAAGTGCGTGAGTTGTCTGAATCGGGAATCTCGTGCACGCACACGTTCGCACTCTGCTGCTGCTCTTCTCCTCCTCTGCGGTGCGACCGGCGGCGTTCTCGATTCCGTTACGGCGACAGCCGAAAACAACAAACGGCATTTTACCGTCGCAAAGAAAATCAAAATCAGAAATATAAAGAGAGCATGTTCGTAGGGGGATTGACTCGGAAGTTTTTATCATCATTTTCGACGAAGACGGCGACCATACCCAGGTCGCGTGGATGGATGTTTCGAGGCACAAAGTGGTCTTTGATGGCAGCCGGAGGACCTCAAAAGTTGCACAAGTACGTGGACAGGAGACACAAAAAATACGGGCCCATTTTCAGGGAGGCGCTCGGCGGTGGCGTCGACGGAGTATTCATCTCCGATGTCAATTACATGCGAGAGGTCTTTCAATTGGATGGTAAATATCCGGTGCATTTGGTGCCGGAGGCCTGGACGTTGTACAACCAGCAGTTCGGGACGTCGCGCGGTCTGTTCTTCATGAACGGCCAGGAGTGGCTCATTGCTCGTCGGATCATGAATAATCAGCTGCTGAAGGGCGATATGAGTTACGTACACGAAGCGTGCGACGTCGCCGCTCACCACTTCGCTCAGCAGATGACCGCGAAGGACCTGGAAATTTCACTTTACAGATGGTCCTTAAACACTCTAATAGCCGTCTTATTGGGAGCACACAACTATGAGGAGCAAATACGTAGCAATAGCTTCGATCTTCGAGAGCTGATCAGTAACGTCAAGTTAATTTTCGAGACGTCGACGCGTCTGGAGCAGTTGCCTGTGAGGAAGGCATCGCAGAACAATTGGAAGCAGTGGACGGATTTTGTCCGACGCGTGGATCTCGCTTTGGACGGCTCCACGGAATTGGTGATGAACCTGATGAACGTTAAACACGATGGTGGACTGCTTGAGCGGATGCTATCTGCGATGTCTAAAGCGGACGTGATCAAGGTGATCGTTGATCTAATTCTTGCTGCAGGTGACACCACCACGTACACGATGTTGTGGTGCCTTTACAATTTGGCCAAATATCCAGAAGTACAGAACAGCCTGCACGTAAAGTCGAAATATTGTCTGGAAACGAAGGTCGCATCCTATCGTAACTTCATCAAGGAGACGTTGCGGTTGTATCCGGTGGCACCGTTCATAACGCGCGTAATTGTAGAAGAACCGATAACGCTTGGACCTCATCGGATCGACACAGGGAACATCATCATATTGAGCCTGTACACGTCAGGGCGAAATGCTTCGGTGTTTCCGCGTCCGTATTCCTTCGATCCGGATCGTTGGCTGACCAGGACACCGGACATGCAGAAGGCGACGCTGCATTTCGCGATGGGAGCGAGATCCTGCATCGGACGGAAGATAGCCGAGCGACAGCTGGAGAGCACTTTGGAGATGATCGTCAGAAAGTACCATGTGCAGCTCGAAGTCGACGAGGACATCGAGATGATCATGAATATGGTCGCCGTACCATCGAAACCGCTCAAACTTAAACTCACTCCCAGATAATTTTATTTAATTTTATTTTAAAAGATGTTTGCTAAATATATGATTTGTTGATATCTTCTTTTTTCCTTCCTGACTTTTTACCTTGAACGTTGTCCTCCCTCTCTCTCCACTTCAAATATATTGGGACATGGGCATTTCTCGTTAATAACTAGAATATGCAAAAAGCGTCAAACGCGCGGCACGCTGTTATAAGTGGTGCCGCCTCGTCTCAGCTCGAACTTCCGCGTTTAATTAGCAGCCGGATTTAAATTTAAAATTAGGAACCCGATAAACAGATTACAGCGCAACACGCCCGCACAGCATAATTAATATAATATTATTAATTATAAAACTCTGCGCTCCATTTTCAACTTCCGATACATTCTCATCTTTTTATTTGACTTTTTGGAACGCAATTTGGAAATGTTCAATTGCATTGCATTCATTTTCATAGTTTGAAATCAAAGATCATCCGCGTTTTGGCGGTTGCAGCCGTACTCTTATTAATGTATTTTATGCAGCGGCAAAAAAAAAATAACAAAGAACACCAAAAACGAAATAAAAATGAGAGAAGAGTAGAGAGAAAGAGATGTTAACCGCGCGCCAAATGCGTCCATTTGGGCGTCGTAAAAATTAACGACACAAACACTTGAAGAACCCTCAAAAACGGAATACATCCTTTTCTTCTCATCAACAACAGAAGAAGAATAAATGATCCCTGTTCATTTGAGACAAGTGGCGATCTGCCGCCGTTCATTACACTTCTTCGGTTACGATGTAAATGAATGTCGTCAGCGTGTGAGAGAGGAAAGCAGCGGTCGATTCGAAACGCGGCTTTAATCAATTTCAAATGTGCCGTCGCGCATCGAGCAATTAAGAGACCAGAAGTAATTTATTCATCTCACAGAATGAGAGACGCGCACGCATCATTTAAGTCACATGAAAAAGATATATTCATATATGTTTGCTTTCCTAAGATGATCCAAATGAATCCTATTTAATGTAAAGGGGAACGCACCTTATAATCTGATCTTTTTTTCATTATAGCAAAGCTTAGTCCTAACTACAGTAAGTTGTTTCGCTAATAATTTCATTCGGTAAATAGCATTAGGGTGTCTTTTTTTATAGTCGCGGCTTTTAACGCTCGTCGCAGTAAATATTTTATAGTCATTTGAACTATCGTTCTTCTACCCTCGTGAATGTCTTTTCGCCTTATTAATTGTAGGCAACATCCATTAGCACCTTGCGGATTACGCAACGAAGAAAAAAGAAACGAACACTCACCTTTGTAGACTTTGCCGAAGCATCCCTCGCCGATTTCCTTCAGCAGTTCGAGATTTTCCTGTCGCAGCAGCGGCACAGGACCGCTCGAACATGCCGAGTACTGAGGATTCGGAGCATACCTATCTGCTACCAGAAGATTCCTCTTCAAGACTATAGGCGATGGCTGCAAATCGAATGATATGATTAATGCATCAACGATATTTTCGTATTACCGTTTTCGAGTTTTTCTTCGTTATCCCTAGGTATTTCAGGAACTTGCAGATTATTACGATGATGACGAGACCGATGAAAACCACACCAACTGTACCTGCTATGTATTGCACGCCTTGTGAATCGGCTTCTGTCACCGGAGCCACGGTTGGTTCAACCTATCATCAAATAATTTTAAATATAATATTTAATTCATCGATAAAGTACAATAATTTTGCTGTGGGCTGAATGTGTTGGTTTATAGTGTAAACTTACAGCGTAGATCGGAGATTCTGTGGTGTTGGTGAGAAGTTTTGGTGCTTTGGCTGCTGCTCCCTTCGTCGTATCATTGTTCTGCGGTGGCAAAATATTTTCTATGGGCCTAGGATCAAGCGGCACTAAAAGAAACAAAGAAAATAATTATGCATTATAATCATAATTTTAATATTTATAAATATTGTTATTGATGTGGAATTTTGGGAAATAATTCAAAATTGATTGAATCAAAAAAAAGCATATATTTTATTTATGTGCAAGCAAGGGAAAATGTGAATAATTTATATTCGGATTTTTCTAAAAAAATGATTTGTTAAATCGAAATGATTTTCGATATTTTGAAAAATTTATGCAACATTCTGTTAATAAAATAAGATAATATTCAACTCTACATGGGCCATTTGAAACAGTTAAAAGAAGATACCATTGTTTGTTACAAATATTTAGAAAATTTAATCCAGTCTCGGATTATAAAACCATTTGATTGAAATAAAGTAGAATTTGGAATCTAAAATAAATTTGCCATAATTTATTGCGAAAAAATCGATTAAATAATATAAACTAAAATATATCAACTACAAAATTTAGGGGTTGATTTTTAAATCTAGGAGGTCAAAGTTGCATTACTGTCTACAACTTCGACCTCCTTGGTACGAAGTTTTCGTACTTAATTAGTTGTATATATCTTTAAATATAAATCCCATTCGTTCTCTTTTTGCATTGACCTAAAGTGTACTTGTGATTTTGCTCAAGAGAGAAAGAGGAAAGACGTTGATTAAATTATTAGGAGAATAAGTGAGAGAGAGAGAGAGAGCAGTTCTTCGTCCCTTTTCGTCTCGCAGCGAATAATGAAGCGCCGCAGACGATCGTGACCCACAACTCAACACCACCACCTGTTGTCATTGTTGTTGAGTCGTCGGTTGCAGAGGAGGAGGAGCGGCGTAAAGGAGGAGGATGTGAACGCGACGACTTTTCACCCACTCCGTCCACCATCGAATTCGGTCGACCATTGTTCAGCCACCTCCGGGTCCAAACACAATAATAAATCTCCATGGTAAGAAGATCCACGGATAAGGAAATGAAGTTATCCTCGACAGTTGCTTGCTTTATTGCTGCACGACAGTGGTATGCACGCATGCATGGGTTGTAGGTGCGATGATGATGATGATGATGATGAGATGGATCACCCACTACAGATTCGAGCGTAGGCCGGGGTAGCTTAAATAACACAATGATCAGTTGATGATGTTGTTTGTTGTTGTTTATTGATGAGGATCGACTTCAAGGGTTGGATGAACCAACCCAACATGACCCATTAAAAAAAGGAGAAGAAAAAGCAACGTGGGCGACGTGGGACGTTCTCAGCTTCTGCGGCAGCCTGCCTCCTATCGGATAATCCTCCACTTTCCATAATTGTAGAAACGAAAGAAAATATCTCTTCTTCCATATTAAGAGAAGAAGTCCGTCCATCCGTGTAAAGTCACAGAGTAGCATGATGTTATTATGCAAATTGCGATGTGCTTATTTGTCTCCCAACGTACGCGTAAATAAACGCCGATTCGAAATATTACATCGTCTACCATTATTTATTACGAATTATTAAAAACTATCCATATCTATCACTTATTAAAATTGCACGCTCACTTCCGTTTTGATTTGAAAGCTCAAAATACTTCGATTCGAAGCGTTTCCAATTACTGAGGGTGCAATATCAATTCACGACAATTTATATATTCCAACTAAATGGAATTGTATGCAATTATTTCAATTTATTCACGCGAATAAATAGTTTTTGGACCAATTATTCCAGAAAAATAGCTTATTATAAGAAAGTTCTTTCAAAGACGAATTAATGATTATATTCGTCTTTGAAAGAACTTTCTTATAACGCATAATTGGGATGATAATATGAATGAAATTGGGGTGAATTTATGTGGACTGAGTAGAATTTTACCTGTGATCCTATTTGGGCATCTCTGGTCTTTGGTGGGCGGAAGCGAGTCGTGCGGACAGAGGCACGTGTACGTGTTGTTCGTGAAGGGTTTGCAGGCGGCGTCCGCCCCGCACACCCCCATCGTGCATTCGCCATCCCTGATGATGTGCACCCTCTCTGCAACAATAGAACAACAAAAATATTAATTTAATGTGTCAGATGCAGTAGGTATATCAAAGAAAGCGAATAAACAACACAATTTTGATTACATTCACATAAAAAAGTCAATGTCTCCCAGGAAGCGTATCCTTAATAATATATCGCTATGACAACCAAATTATCGGGTTTTTCGCGGAAGAGGAGGAGAAGAAGTAAAAAAAAAACGCGGGCGGAATTTCCTACAATTAAGTTAACAGGATGATGTCTCTCTCTCTCTCTCGCTTTGGACGGGTTTCATTTTGCTCATATCTTAATCACACGGCGGCAGCGTTGTTTTTTTTTTCACCAAGGAAACTCTAGAGGGTAGGAAGCACCCTTTGATCCGGATGCAAATATTTGCCCCCCTCCCCATAAACCTTTCATCCCTCCGCCCTCCTTTTCCTTTCTCGTACGTCTTGGAAACTTGTAAAGTCGTTTACTCGGTTCTGACTTCTTAAGAACTTTACACAATTATTTGCTTTTATCAATGGACACTTGAAATATTTACGCCGCGTGTTTTAACGCAATTCATGGGTAAGCCAATCTTTATTCTCAATGAAAGGGAATTATAAAAATAAGCCTCTTAAGAATATCATCACTTCAAGCGTCGAAGACACCTCTCAACAAGTAACTCTTCATTTGTTAGGTTCTTCCCCTTTCATTTTATACCCTTTTCGTATATCAGGTGTTATTTTTTGCAGTTATATATAATTATATTTACTCGCAGAAGAAATCTTTATAAAGACTGTGGAAATTAAATTGTATCAAATGAGATGAGATGACAAACAAAACAAAGAAAAAACTTCTATCCGTTTGTGGAAACTGCTGTGAATTTAATAATAGCAGTCGCAGGCTACACGAACCAAAATAAACGAGATTTAGAGTGACGGCATCTTTCCATACTTTCCATTAGTTTTTATTTTATATGTTTTCGTATCAATTTTTACGATGCAACGCAATGATAAGTGGACGCGGTATCCATCAGCAGACGACAATTGCACATTAAGTTAAGAATGCGGAAATCAATTCGGATCGAATAGAATTGAAGGAACGCTAAATGATCGTTGCGTTTCTGCGGTCAAAAAGGAGAGATCTTGAGATATATAGAAAGAGAGGTAATCATCCGATTTTAGACTTTTGTTGTAAATATTTAAATGCCGACACCCCATTGTTTCTTTGCTGCGAATCGAAAATAGACCGCATCACGTCTTCGCTGTTTATCATTTACGCTACAAACTTTTCGCAACTTCGTTATTTCTATATTTATGCGCGGAAACGATTCGCGCCACCATCTTCCATAAACAAAAGCCAATCGTTGACTTTTCACAAAAAAGAAGAATAACTTATCGCGGATTATTTCTAAGGTTACGCGACAGCCGCCATATTGAAAGCCCCCATATTGTGTAAATAACAAGTTTTAACAATTGAAATCGTTTCACTTAGAAATTATTATTTAACTCATAAAACAAGTTTGTATTTGATATTATATGTCTTTACATTGTAAAGCGGTTGACAGTGACATTTTAAGCTAAACTATTGATGTTTCCAACGGTTTTGCATTGATTTAGGATACGGAAATATAGAATCGTTATATGCATATATTGTTTAAAGGTCGTACTTTGGTGGTTCATCAGAATAGTTAATTAACGCCGTCAGCCGTTGAGAGGGAGAGAGAATTAAAATGTAGCTTTGGTAATTGATTTTAGCAATGACATCAAGTTTATATTGAATCGACCGTATATATATATATGTTGTGTATTCACAATCGAGGTTGACAAGCTGAAAGGCTTTCCTACACAAACACTGCAAATAGGGTTTTGTACTAAAACCGAATTCCGCTGCTCCTTTCCATCTTTTAAAGCTCTTCATAATCAAATTCCTTCGTCCTGATTTAATATTCATTATAATAAACATTATAATTAACTAAAAAAAAAATATCTTCAAATCTTTTACCACTAGATTGCAATTATGTTCGCTATTTATGCAACCAAAGTAGCTGTTGCATTTCTGCTTCTATAGTTATGAAAGAAACCAATAATAAAAAAGAACATCGATGAAGTGAAGTTTGCTAAACATTATTCGAATTGGAAAAGGCGAAATCCCAATGATGGATTGCCTGCTAAGTAGTTGGAAATTTCTATTAGGTTCCAGATTCTAGATGCGACACGCACACTTTCGTTGACACAAATCTTTTTTAACACTTTTTCCAATAAATTTTCTTGTTTAAAACGAAACATTTGAATGGAAAACTAATTGTGATATTAGGAGATTTTGTGTGTTTACAATACAATCGAATAGTTGAAGGTAAAAGGAATTACGCGGTGAGGGATTTTCATGGAAGAGATTATTTATATTATAAAGGAATGAATATAATAATAAATGGAATAAATCAATTTTATCTTAGAATGTTCCCGGAAGAACTTCTAATCTGGGGTTATCACGCTCCATGCAAGAAGTCAAGCAGATCGGTATTTTCTACAGCATATCGAAACAACAACGCAGCAGCTAAAGAAGAATTATGAGAAAAGGGAGACCGTGTTTGCATTCCGAGTTTGTGCGTGATTTTCGCACGGGCTCTTTTTTCCATTTGAGGTGTCGCACCCGGCGGCTGCACGTCCAAATGTCGTGCATCTCGAAGAACCCTTCCGCACGCGCTCCCCCTTGCTACCACCACCCTCCTCGCCCGCAAGATAAACAAGCTTGTACCGTTTCAAGATGAACAGCCGTACGGACGGCTGTATCTGCGGCCGGTGGCAGCTGGAAAACGCACAAAAATAGTTGAATACTTCTTCAGACAAACACCAAATGGATCGGATGTTGTTATCCTCCGCTCCACTTCACGGTGAAGCGACACTCGCGATCCTACTTTCAGCCCCCATCAAAATTTGTTATTCTTTCTAATCGATTTTCAATTATGGAACGCTATGTGGGAGGCCAAAAAGTTTGGGAGAAAAGAAAAAAAAACAACAACAAAAACAACACAGATTTGGAACGTCATCATTCCTTCAATTTTTTGGCAATGAATTGAATTAGCAAAAGTGCGATCTGAAAATGTACCAACTGTTCTGGAGATTAACGATTTATTTGAATAACGAAATCATACAATTACGAATTGCATGCCAAAAACAATTTTTCGTTTCTCTTTCGTCCGCTTTAATATTTTATTTTTGTTTTTAATTGCGGCGATAAAACCGCCGGTCGAGCGGATTGAATCGCGCCTCGGCATTAGAAAAGTGTCTAAATTTAGATTCGAGTTAATATTAAACAAAAACAAAAAAAACTTTTAATTTACATGAAATGGATTTATGCAATAGAAAATTGTTATCAAAATTTTAAAAATTTGTTTTCAATAATCGAATGTTACGCTACAATTGGCAACGTTTATGATTTATAATAGTCGGAGGGAATCGACTTGAATAACAAGTTGGTGTATTCGCGTGTTTCGGTTTCTTCGCAGTCGTTGCGATGTGGAACATGCTGATGATTAGATGAAGGGAGAAGAGCATTATGATTTAGATGCGATGAATGCGCGGACAGTTGGCGTCCAACAGACCATGCGATCGCACTGAACGGACCCCCTTGTTTCGTCCAGAACGACGACGAAAACGACTCGCACATTGTTGCTACTGCTTCTGCTGTTGTTTGTTGTTGCAGTTGATGAAGATGTTGGCTTCTGCCGACCAAGACAGATTAATTTTATAATTTGTTCAACATGAAATCAGAAATCGTCTCTTTCTTTTCTCTCTCTCTCTCTCTCTCTCTCTCTCTTTATCTTACTCAAGGATGAGAACAAAGCGGCACATTGATGAATCGGACGCACTTTGTATCCCGCAGATAACGACGGCAACGACAATTGTTCGATTCACAAGGAATTCCGCTTTATAATTTGTTATTTGTTTTTTTTTTGTGTTTCTCTTTTCACGGCATTTTTATTATATTTCATCAATTCCAATTATTGCGTTGAATCTGTCCTTATGCAACAGCTCTATGTATTAAATTTTGTTAAATTTATTTAAAATTACTTTGCAAAAATTACACTAAATTTGAAATAAAAATCGAATAAGAAATTTTGGTTGCATAACCGGGGCAGCAGCCGCAACGTCGGTTGCATATTCAAAGTTGTTGTTGACGAACATTATTAGTAACTGCGCGTTAGCGGAAATAATTTTATATTTATACTGCGGCAATTTTACGCCATAAATAAAACATATTAACATTTTATCGAATGGAATAATAATAAAGCGCGAAACGTTGCGAAAGAGCGTTACGCCGCACTTCTGATTTATGCGTTGCAAAATTGCGTAGGGAAATAAAAAAGAGGAATTTTCGAAAAAAACAAATATTTTTGAGACGCACACGAATTGATGATTTATAGGCAGCGAGTAGCGCGTTCTTGTGTCGATGCAGTTTTGCGAGAAGTATTTTACGCGCGGTGCTCAGCATTTATGAGCGTGTGTCGCAATCCGTTCACCCACAATGGTCCATTTACTGGGTCACTTACATAATGGCATTTTCCGACGTCGCTCTAACAACTTCTTCACCGCGCACTCGATTTATTCCACCTCCGGCAAAGCGCTGGGTGTGTTCCTTTCGACAAAAACCCAGCAGGACTCTATTTCTCTCTTCCTCCTCATCCTTCTCCACCTACTTCACCATTCGACGGAACAGAAAGAAAGTTCAGTCGAACGAAGTTTGCGAAATGCACGCACAAAGAAGGGAATAAAAGGACATCAGGTTTAGTAAATGCCGTCGCCGTATTACACACATGTCCCCTCAATTTCGGATTTGATCACATTTCGATCAAAGCAAAAGCTCCATAGTTTAGCCTATTGGAATTCAATGCGTACAACTCAACTCTATATAGCCTCAAATGTAAGAATTTTCATTGTCACGAAATGGAAGCGATTGATGATTTCTTTGTTTTAATTAAATCGTGAGAACGTACCAATAATACAAATTACATGCATTTTTCATACAAAATTATTCAATTTCAAACAATTCGATCAAATATATGAAATCTAAGAGAAAACTTTTTTTTTAAATTAAATTTTGCTTTTCTTTTATTTGAAAAGTTATAATTTTCTCCTCCATTTCCTACCGACAGTGTAAACTTTTCTCTTCTTTCAAATTTCAATTGATTTCAAATGAGATAAAAATAAGATTTCATTCTCTTTCAAAGTTTTCTTAAAACAACAAGAACAACACCATTCAAGTTCATCAATAACTCAAAATTTTTCATACAAATATATATTTTTTAGGGTTCATTCTAAAAAATATTTTTCTAATTTTCATAACTCAAAACTTTTACCGTAAAAAGTATAATGTTTAATGTACGCATCTCAGTTACAAACTTTTATATTAGTTTAGTTATCTTATGCTTATGTCTTTTGCTAATGATGAACGTTAACTTAAAGTAACAAATTGTTATCTCCTTCAATGCGTACATCAGATAAAGTATTTGTTTTTTGTTGCGTTTGAGAGAACGCAAAATTCGATATTTGCATATTGGATGGATTTAAAATTTATAAAAACACGAAAGTTTGGAAAAGTTGGTCGATTGTTTCGAAAAGTTGTGGAAGCAATTAAACGTTATCATTAAGCAGCAAAGAGTTGGCGGATCGCGGACAAAGTTAAAATAACGTAAACTTTTAAAACATTTTTCATTGCATAAGGAATACATATTTTGCAATAAATACGAACCGTTCACGTCGTTGTAATGCTGATGATCCATTGTGAATAACTTCCACCGGATTCGGATTTGAATGCAGCTATAGTAAATCTACTGTTTCTTGTTCCTCGGCTATTGGAAAAGAACTGTAACCATTCACAGGAGATAACACATTGAAGGATCGTCGCGCACGTCCATCGCGATGCACCACATTCGAATAACTAACGAAAAAGCAAAGTATTTTCCGCGCACACTTTTCCGGTGCGATGTTCAAATTTCCATACGCAAAGCGAGACTGAAGGACGGTATTCGGTGATTAGGCTGCTGCTGTTGCCGTTACCGCTGCTGGTGCTGCTGCTGCTCCTACGCTCCCACTACCATCAACCAAAGTCGCACTCCACCACCGACGACCCGACCCCGATCCGCCTTTCCCTGTGCAAATGGATCCGAAGAACAGAACAACAACAAACAGTTAAAGAAAAGTAAGAAACTCTGGAGGATCTAATCACTCTCTCTCTATATATCTTCCGTTCTTTCCCGATGATGATAATAAGGCCAATAATTGATCTCCGAACCCCATTTCATTATCGTAATTTATTTTCCAAACAAAAATCCTCAGATAATGGAGACTAACGACTCAAGAGTGTTACAAGATTCGAGTCTGATATATCACTTCAGAGAATTTTCTACGATCACCTACCATTTCCTCACAATTTCTTACAAAAAATCTACTAAATCTACTGTTTTATAGACAACAAATAAAATGTATAAGATACAATAACAAAAATTCTTTTCTCTGAGATATTTATCAATTAACAATAGAAATTCTCGATTTATTGAATCATTATGGTAGTGATTTGCGAAATTGGAAAACAGTTGTAAATGAATCCAAGCAACATTAAAACAACTAAAATGTAAACATCAACGTAAATGACAATTTAATAATCAAAATATCGTTAAAACATCAAAACATAAAGCTGTATACAGCTTTTAACGTTTCATCTTTTCGCTTTCGATATTAAAACGTATGGAATGAAAAAAAAACCAAAGTGTGTTATAAACGCTTGGTATTCGAAGATGTTCGAAGAATCTGCGCTCATTATTCTATTATTAATATTGGACATCGAAGAATTGAGCAAACTCTTATTTTTGTATTTGTTTTGGCCTCTGTTTCGCTGAATACATTTATTTCGCTCTATCTCATACATCATCACATCTACGTTTACTTCTCGACCACCCTGCTTGATCATCTGTTTGCGGTCTATTTATTGTATAATTTCTGTGCTTCGGCGTGTTCAAATATTGACGAATCATAAGTTCATGTAGTATTTGGGTCATTTCCTACAAAAATCAAACGTATCTATCTCTCTGTACTATATCATATCCCCCGATTTAAGAAAAAACAATTGTTTGTTATTTGTTTCGCATGTAGGGAGAGGACCGTAATCATAAGGCTACGATTCTTTTGTTCCGAATTGGCCCATTGAAAGATGATTTCTGGCTGCGCGTGAGAATATTGGCTTTGCACGGCATTTGAACGATTGCGTAATTCCGATGATTATTAACGTATTTATTTGTATGCTCGTATTAAAATTATATCCAAAAAAATTATCTTATCGCGGTGCGCGCTTGGCTTTTAAACGCGGCCCCGGGGCCGTACGATCATTTTACAAACATATCACTCCACTACTAATTGGAACTCACCAAATTTTGCTTTAATTTGAAGGAGAGAGAAAACGCGGGATCAAAGTGTGCACGCGATAAGGATGAAACATGAAAACGTTATATTATTTTCTTTATCAGCTGTTAAGAGAAATTGACAGCGAACGATGATTATACAATCACAAAAGTGCGTAGCTGTTCATAATTCGGAAATATTTTTGTGTCTGCATCAAAAATTATGAATTTGTTACAACAGAAAAATAATTAATCCCAATTTAAATTACAACGACAAATTGTTTTATCTGACGTTTAAGATGCATAATACTCTTGCATAATAACTTTCTATCACGGTGGCAACTCGCGAGGGTCAAGGCATATCTTTGCATCAAAATAATAATTAACGTTGGATAGTTTGTTTATTCTCGCATTGTTGTAATTGAATACGCGTCGTTGCTGCCATCGCGCCCCGACGGAAATCGAATTAAGTGTAAGATTTTAAGGCCGTTTCGGGTGGTATTTATCTTCAATATTTGATCGTAAAAAAAAAGTAGCCGCGCGGCGTATGGAAATGTGCGGGCGCCCCACGATGCCCCATCTGAAGAGATACAAAATATAACGGTGCGAGTGAGCGAGAGAGAAACAAAAGAGATAAATAGGGTTTGCTGCTGCTACTTCTGCTGTGGATGCTGCGAGCCTTCGGTATATCATTATTGTTGTACTCTCTTCGTGGGGAGAAACCGAGTTCCAGAAGTCGTGACCGTGTAGGTCCGACAATAGAATAATGGGCGTCGAATTTCGTTCGTTGGACAGTAACTTAAACTCTCTCCACGAAGAAAGAAAAAAAAAGGAACCCAAAAAATATCTACATCCCGATATCCACATAGTATCTTAAATGGCGGTTTTTCCACATATCCAAAAGAAATATTATCAAACTATTCAATTTTGGTCAGGAATAAAAGAAAATTTAATAATAATAAAATTTCAATTGCCATGAAAATTATAATTTATTTGAATTCGATATTTTATATATGCTAAAATATTTGGAACATTTTGAATCAAATGCGGTTGCATCTCTGACATAATTCCATTAGTTTCTTGCTGCGACCACGAAAAAGGTTGTTGTTTGTTTATAAACAATTCTGTTTGTACTTTACTATTTGGAATAGTGGATCACGCGGAGAATAGAAGTACTTTGTGTACTTTGTATTGTGTATACCAGGAAGTTTGCGCGAAATATCGGTTTTATCGCGTTTTCCATTTTTTTTTCTAATTTCCCCGATGAGCGGGGTTTTATCGCGATTATCTTTTACTTTTCTATGCATTCCATGGGTTTCCATAACGACGACGCTGATTAGAATCGTGTCAGGTGAGTTACGTTCATTTCTGGTGGAGATGCATTTGCAATAAAATCACTATTGTTTTCGATCAAATCGCACAAACCGATAATTTAAAAAAATGTTTTTGTATTTGTTAACTTATTTAAGAAATTTACAAATATTTACATTTAGTTTTGTTTCATTTTATGTTAACGAAACGTTAATAATAATGATATTATAATGAAAAACAAAAAAAATATAATATTAATTGTGGCACTTCATAATTGTCAATCAATCGTAACATCCTGCTGTCAAGTATAGTTGTACAAACTATAAACTATATTCTAGCCAATTTATCTCGATTCTGCTCGTGTGCTATTCTAGTCGCGAGGCACAAATGTAATAATTATTTGGAATGCACGAAAATAACCATGGTAAGGAGAGTATGAATCACATTTTACAAATTGATATATATATTCACATATATATATAGATATAAATGTTAGAATCGACTAATGTTTAATTTTCAAGGATCGGACGGAAACAAATAGGCGTGGCGGGGGAGGGGAAGTTGAGTAGCGCGTGCCACTCGTCAACGATGTTTATTTGGTGAGACCACATTGTTCCTAAAATTAAACCTTTCGATTTCGTAAATACGAAACGTTTTCCGGTTTTTCAGTGTTCGGGTTGGATTGGGTATTGTTGCGTAATTTAGCTGCTGCGAACCTCTGAGATGACTTCCTTGCCAACGATGACTTTATCGGGCCGATTGACGCACGTGTAGAGCATCATCGTGGTGAAACTGAGGAAGGAGCAGATTAGGGTCATGTTAAAGGAGAACTTGAACCACCAGACGTTGTAGATGTCCTCCAACTCGGAGCACCACCAGACCAGACACATTGATAGGTTCTCGATGAAGACCAGAAGGAAGTATCCGGTATAGATGAAGCGCGCCTTCTTGAACTTCTTTTTGAACTCGATGATGCAGAAGATGTAGACCAGTCCGATGAAGATGAAGAAGAAGGCTTTCGTGCGACGTACCACATACGCCCGAACATCGTAAAGCAGGAAGGCGACGCACAGGATGAAGTGCGAGACGAGAAGCCAGATGATGTCGCGCGGATAAAAGTAGGCGAATATAGAAATGGCGAAGAAGCGGGCGAGCAGGAAACACATCCACCAGAGGAAGGACACTACTTTCCCGACGAGGTCGTCCTCAGGCAGCGCCCGGATGTACCTTATCGGATGGATGGCGATGTCCACCTCGTCGATGCCACCTTCTATCGGCTGCATGTAAAAATCGCTGCTTGTGGTGCTTTCCACGTCCACGGAGAGGCTCTTTCTGATGGCCTGAGCCGTCTCCCTGGTGCTGTAGATGATTCCCACCTTTCGCGTTCTCTTTCCGTCCACGTAATCCACCGATGGATCGTAAAGACACTTGTACGGTTTGAACCAAGGATAATCCTTTCCGCCCACCTTCTGAGTCTTGAACCTCTGGTACAGCACCGTCGTTCCGGCCAGTATGCAGATGTTCACTAGAATACTGGCTGCTTGGATATCGACTGTAAACAAAACCGATTATTTAGTAATTCTTCAACAAAATATTTATGGCGTTTTACGTGTCTCTTTTTTGCGGTTGACGATGTTCCTCGTGAGGATGTGCAGCTGAAGCAGGATCTGCGGAATCGTGTGTAAAAATCCCTGCAGGAAAAAGTAAAACTCAACGGTCCTCGGAGCCGAGCAGTTCTGAAGCGCTTCTTCGTCCGTACCTCTCACCCCCTCGATAGACCAAAATATTTTCTCGGCGTACCTAAGTAATTTCAACAAAGTTTATACATGAATATGATTTATTTCAATAATACAACTCCAAATTCGGTTGTTACACTTGCGGCAATGTTTTCTATGCAACTCGAGTGCTTTTCCATTAGCACTAGAAAACGATATAAGAAATAATATGTATTTTCACACAATTTCTTACATTATATTTGGGACACACAAAATGCACTATTGTTACATTAATCAAATTTGATGAAAACGTCTTCAATATTTACCTTCTTTTTTCCTTTAAAATACGTACATGCACGGCATACTGATTACAAATGAACAGAATACATATTAGTCTAAGAACTATATGATTAATGTACTTCGTTTCATTGGAAACTTGAAATACGTGATTTTCGAAGTCAACTAAAATTTTTCCCATGAGATTTATGTATTTCTTAGAAAACTCAAGTTTTGTTGTAATTGGATGTATCAATTACCCTATTAAAAAGTATGGTGCGTGTATGTGTGTATGTATTGTTATATTACCTCCACATGCTCCAAATGGGAAAGAATGTGTGCTCGACGATCTTCGTTACGATCCATTTGAAGCTCTTGCAACCGAATCGCTCATAATCGGAGGATGGCCACATGTCGCACGATGAGACGGTGAGCGTGAAACAGGCGAGCGCCGGTAGGTACATGAAAAAGATGCTGAGTCCGGCCCAGATGGCCTCATCTTCCTTGTACAACCGGTAGACGAGTCCCAGATCGACGGCAAAGTGCACCACATACATCACGCATCCAAATATTGAAGGCAGCAGGTAATTCAGATAAGCGTTCTGCTTGGCCGTCAGCTCGTAGCCCAGAACGGTCAGCTTCACGACAGCCGGAATTGACTCCATCGCTTCCACTCTCAAAATTCGAACTCAAAAGGGCACAGGGCAACGCTTTATCGCTGCCCCCATAAACTTCGCACACTTGTTAGCACTTTGAAGAACAGAAGAAAGCGATTAAAAGGTGATCGGATCGAATCGGATCATCCTCCGCACATTTTCCACACTTCACTGGTCTGCACCGAGAAGCAACATTCATAGCATACGACGATGCTGATGGGATAGGTTTATATCTCAGACGGTTAAATCGATGGAAGCGAACGCAATGCTAGATTAGATAAAAACGCGAAAAACACAACACAAAACACACACATTCAATCAAATAATATAATAATGCATTTCACAACTCATTAGCACATAAAATACGCACACGCACCGCCGTTTCAAGGGCTCTCAGATTAGAGCAACTACTAACTGATGTTTAGAACCATCACCTGCAATCGTCTTGCAACAATAAAAAAAATAATTGCAAACAACAACATTTTACAAAAGCCACAGACCTTGAGCCGCATATAAATACACAAATAGAAAGAGAACACGATGTACATAGAAAGAGATATAAAATTAACATTATTCATGCTGCTCATTCGTTTGTGCATTATTTTTGTTGTTTTCTTCAATAGGTTTTCCCCCTCAAAAAATCTTGTTATATAATTGTAAAACGAAAAAGAAAAATTGAAACAAGCAGAGACCGTTTTTTAACGTAAGTTCAGTGAACAGAGAGAAGGATTAGTCCGATTTTGCGGAAAATTCGATTTCCTCCGTGCCGACGACCACCTTGATTTTTGCACATGTGGAAAATCAAACAACGGCAGAATCATTACTTCTCACCTTGGCCATACTTACATGCTTCAGTTACTTGTTAATCTGTGTGCGTTTTCCGATTGATATAATTATGAATGAAAT
The DNA here is from genome assembly GCA_963457615.1 of Nicrophorus investigator. NCBI lineage: Eukaryota > Metazoa > Arthropoda > Insecta > Coleoptera > Silphidae > Nicrophorus > Nicrophorus investigator. Next base: position 3,148,897 of record OY735140.1, read on the forward strand.
AAATATGAGCGTAATGTTGCTCACTGAACATATGGACCTAACGCTTATTATGTGCTCAATTTATTTTATTGAAACACATTATTTTTAGTTCTAGGAAAACTTCATAGATCAATTGTGGTATTTAACACAATTAAAATCACGCTTCACAACTTGAATATTTGTTATTTCCCTCCTACAGGAATTTAACTACATTTATTGCTCATATTTAAAAAGTTTTTAATCTTTTGAAAATGTCTATACGCCCGTAATCTATCGGGCATTAATAGAACTATTTTTTATAGCAATGCACATATATCATCGCCAAGTGTTAACACCAACAGATGGCAGCGCGATAGAAGTAATTTGACATTTGCTGAATGTGTCATCGCCGTCGCTCGTCACGTTCGATTTTGATAACAAACTGAGTTGATAAAATATTTTACTGCAAACATCCGAGTGGGCGTAATTGTGAACAACAATTAATTAAAGTTAAATTGTTTTGTGCCGCAAAGAAACGCGATGGCCAAGAATACGTCGAGTTCGGCGTTTAGAAAGATCGACGTCGATCAGTACTGCGAGGATAACTTCAAAGAGGACGATTCCGATATAGGAGGCCCCACCGGACCGGATGAAACCGAAGTAATTGGACTTCTCAACAAATATCCTTTTTGTATAACATTATTAGGAATAATTATCATTCTGATGTTGAAATTTACATCTAATTAGTTGTGTAGTTGAATAATAATAACATGCTGCTTATTATTCCTTAACATGATTGCACAGGTCAACACATAGAAGCTTTAAGGACAGTATTAATGAATGCTCCTTTGGGCTCCAAGAATCAGTCAGTCAAGGTATTAATCTAATGATTTTGAATGCTCAAACGTAATAGTTTTTTACTTTTTTAGGAGAATGCATTGAATTTGACATTGAAAGTGTTGCTCTCTATAAAAACCTCTCAGATTGATGAAGCTATCAAAGCACTGGGCAAAGATTACATAGATGTGCTTATGAAGTATGTCTACAAGGGCTTTGAAATGCCCTCGGAGGGAAGCAGTGGACATCTCCTGGTGTGGCATGAGAAGGCATACAATATTGGAGGGGTGGGATCCATTATTAGAGTGCTTGCAGATAGTAAACGGGCGTAGCTTAAGTTTTAATTTAATTTACAGTCAGATATATAAAAAAAACGAACTTGTTTATATATAAAAAATAAAAATAATATTGATAACTTTGAAGCGTTTAAAGTTTCGATTTTTGAACACGGACGAGTATGTCGTGCATGTCGAGGAGGCTTTGCTCGAGAGCTTCTCTAAACTGCGAGGATGTGGTGTCCGAATTGGAATGCATAGAGGAGACGGCAAAGTTGATGTTGTTGTTTCGCGGATTGTAGCAGCATCCGTAACCGTCCATGACCAACGGACCGTAGCACATGAAGGCGTCGCACTTGGTGGCCACCTGACTCGTGGAAAGTCTGAAACTGTTGCTCTTGGTGAATGCAACGTCTTTGAAGAAAGGGTTGAGCGGAATTTTTTGCTCGAGCGATGTCAGTTTCAGTCCGAGTAGATGCCTGTCCACGCCGAAACCGTTTAGGGCGTCGACGGTGTACTTCTTGTGGCTGTCCACCGCCTCCCTCAAACTTTTAACCTTGTCCTCTGCAGTTCTCGCATCGTCCATCATGGCCCTGGCGAAGGCCACCGATTGCACCGAGCAGGATCTGATTGTTTCCGTGCGACCGTGGAGGTACTTCCTGGTGGCGGCCGATTCGTAATGTGCTCCAGGATAGTTGTACATCCTGTAGAACGCATACTGCATCGCCATCTGTATGTACGAGTCCGGACTGATCTTATGCTTCTTCACGAACTCCTTGCCGTAGACATTGAAGGAGAAGGAATCCATGTCCAAATCGGCGGCCAATTCGTCCAGATTCTTGCTCGAGCTTATGATGTCTTTCTCCACGTCCGCATTCACTTTGAACTCCAGATGGATGGGTAGCTCTACTCCATCCGCCTCCGGTATTCCCTTGGAGCCATCTCTCTTCATGTATTCTACCAAGAAGTCGACCATCACCGCGATCGGTACACCTTCTGCTGGTGAATGCTCATAGCATAAGCCGTTGACACCGTCCTCTCCGATTATGAACTGAACGGTTTTATCGAACCATCGATTTCCACCGTTCAACTTGCTGCCGCCTCCGTGTATCAACTGATGGCTCGCCTCTGTGTGCCTGTTCTGTCCTTCGATTTTAGGCATCGCTTGATCTATGCTCATTACGTACAGAGATTTCTGTATAGCATCCACCGAATTCCGATTGGTCTCGTCTTGCATCAGGACCTGATAGGCAACAGACCAGTTATCTCTGTGATCGGAGGTCAAAATACCAACGGCCGGCGCACTGGTTTTAGACAATTCTATACAGTACTTCAATTGCGAGACGAGCTGATTCACGCTCAACTTATTTCCATCCTTGCCATACAGATTGACTTTGAAAAACTAACAAACAAAATATTGATTAATTTTGTTTTGCAGTACATAACTTTTATTATTTACATGATTTCTATGAGCAACTATGATGTGCTTGGATTGCGGATTAAACTCTTGCACGTCCCTCGGCAAAGCAGGATTCCGGCACGTACCAAACACCTTTTTATATTGCTGCATATCTAACGGCTCCTTTCCCATCATATCAACGGGAATCTTATCACTGCAAAATTAATATTAAATAACATAATGCCATAATGTACACAATCATATTACTCGTCAATTAATTTCTTGTATTCGATGGTGGCTTCGATGACGTTGGCAATATACAGGAGTCTATCCTGGATGTTTTTAAAATGTGTGAAGGGCATGAGCTGTCCAGGGCTGGACCACACCACTACCGGAGATCTGAAGTCCAAATAGGCTGCGTTCAACCACCAATCTGCGAGCCAGTTCTCAGTTTCGTGTGCCTTCTCCAGGAGCAGAGTTTGCAATTTCGCTCCATCCGTATCTGCGAACTTTTCCGTCAGCTCCAAAGTCTTCGCAAACTCTTCATTACTCAGCAAAGGTCGAACAGACTCCAAATATTTATAAAGCGTCTGATCGAGCGTTGGTACAGGCAACCTGGGTAGCGCCTTCGTTGCCATATTCCTAACGGTCATGACGGGATTGCTCTTTGCCATACTTGTGCTTTTCAAGTAGCTGCTTAAGTTCTGTTTAATTCTCTTCAAACACAAATATCTATATAAGCATCAACTTTGTCTAATGTATTTTTAGTATATTTCTTATCTCTAACTTGAAATGATTGCAAAACTAGAAAGCTCAGATCAGGTTTGCATAGGTCCGTGTGCAAAGTATTTCTTTATTTGACGAAATTCTCGTCCTTTTACAAATTTAAGAAAATGGAATATTTCATGAAAATACAATAATATTGCTAGAGAAGATAATTAAGGGGAGGGCTTTACAAATATAAAAATAAATTGCACTTTGCACCCTGACCTCATATTTCATTGTAACAAGCTACAAAAAATATTATTTAAAAAATGTAAACAAAACCAAATGTTTACAAATAAACAAATATTGAAATTATTTACAAATAATCAACACAATTAGTAAAGTTTATGTTAATATGTAATTATTTTATATGAAAGAAGAAAATGAAAATTATTACCTGCCCGGTGACTACCCTCAGTGTGCTCTGATACATTACTACCTAATTATCCTGGAAAACAAATGAGAACATCTGATGATGATTCAATCAAATTGTTTCCTACAGCAAATATGTGAAACACAGAACACAATATGTTTCCAATATAATGATGATATGGCACAACACAACTACAGGTAGAAAAGTATTTGATATTATATCATTCCACTTTCACACAAACCAAGTGAAAGGTTTTTATCTCAAGGTGCACAGCAAGGAGTGGGGAATCATTATTTTACAGTCAAAGGTGCATAAATTAAACTTACCTTTACAATAACTAACAAATAATTAAAAGTGCTTCTTGTAAACACCAAGCACCTGAAATACCTTTAATAAAAATAACCTCCGACACAGAGGACTTTGACAACTACATTTAGGCCACCATCGTAACACCTGTTTGCATTCAGCAATACAATTGAACGGGCACATCGGGTTGCATGCATGGTAAAATAATAAATTAGGTACTGTTTATTTTTCAATATTTTTATTTTAAATAGTCAAAAAAAGTGTTCAAGCCATAACGGCGTATTTCCTAACTGGATAGATAGCCATTTTCTTCAACTCCTTGGCTGTCCTGATGTTGAGCTCACTCTTGGTGAGAGCGCGACGGAGAGCGCGGGTCTTCTTTGGCCTAAGGTCCAAAGGCTTGAACTTCTTGTTCTTGTACAGCTTGCGCAAGTTCTCCTTTTGCTTTTGGTGCAACACGATGTACACACGAGCGATGGCCTTACGCACAACACGGCTAAAAATAATAAGAAAAAACATTAATCATATAACTGAATAATACAGTACACATTATTAAATTGACATCAGATTTGCAAACCAAACCAATAAAAAATTATGTGAAACTTATTTTCAGCATTTTACAATGATTCACACATTTGTTAATCAATCATTAAAAGAATATAATGCCCTTTACAAGTTCTACAAAATAACAAATCTGATTAATAAACCAATAGCCCTTGCTAACAGTTATATTTTTTTTTGCTTGTATTGTTATATGTTTTAGATGTTATCTGATTGTGCATCTATTGCAATATAATAATTATTATTAAGAATATTCTTAGAATGATGCACTGAATATCAATTGTTATATAGTATAAAATTTTACAAAAAATGCATACCACAAATTTTACATTAAAAACATCATGTATTTAAATTTTCTGTAATTAATTGAGGTTATAGCCACTGTTTACAATCATGTTGTGCAGGTTAAGTAAATGAATATTTTTTAATATACAGACTGTATACATTTTGTTGTATAATACAGAGTATACAGAATGAGAGAATGCTTACATTTTGGAGAGTTTGGATGGGGCACCTCCAGTAACTTTGGCAACCCTCAAGTTGGTCAACTCAGTCTTGAGGTCGACGAGTTGCTTCTCCAACTCCTTCCTGTCCTTGGTGCGAAGCTCTGAGCACTTTACTTTACCCTACGGAAAAGACAAGCCCCGCGAATGGGGAATCCAAAATTAGCAACATACAACAAGTAAACACAACCTCAAAATCGACAGTCTCAGATTTTCTCGTAAATCCATAACAATTTAGGAACGAAATATCGCCGGATTAGAATGGAACGGGACTGTGCGATGCCTTTTCCAATGAATTTCGTTCGCGATGGCCCTTAATTATTATAGATTTTCAAAGATTCTCTCTTGTAAAACGTACCATTTCGTCTCCGTTAAGTGTCACTGATAGAAAAGAAAGAGTCTGTTGTTTTGTTGGTAGCGGCAGCACGCATCCAGTTTGACCAACTTAGTTACAGATAAAAACAAAATATTATGTTTACGTCGTTTACCAACTTAATATTTATGCAACAGTCAAACCACGGAAATTTTTCTTAATCTACACCACTTTTCTTACTTAGTCTGTACACTGGCCACGGAAACTTATTTCAAGGAGTCACAGGAAAAACATCTTTACAGCTTTGACATATTTTTAAAGATATTGATTGTAATTTTGTTTGTTTTCACAGTCACAATTTTTATTTACGTATTTTGTCTAAACGATCAATTACATTAAATTCTTATATGAAGCATGCATATATCTACTGCACAATTATTCTAGAATACAATAAATAAATGATGTTGATGATGAGATCTCCGGGAACAACACAAACGAAATAATGTCGTGATCAAATTAAAAATATGAAATATGTACATATATAGTTAAAGTTTTAACATCGTGTGAAGTAGATTAGTAGATCAGCGTTCAGTTAATCCTCTGGTTAAAGTAGAAACAAATGAGGCAAATAATGAGTGTGCAAGTAAAGATGGTCAACCCCTCAATTAACTTGTCCCATCACAATTCTTCCTGGAACTGATGGATGTTGTGTATGTGCTCGCCGTAGTCGGTGGCTTCGCTGCCTACAAATGTATCGTGGTGCTCAATCACCTCGTCAAAGCTGAGCAGATCGTCGTGGTCATCGTCGCTAGACGCAAACAAATGGTCTACCTCCTCTTGAGCGATCTCTCTAACAAAATAAATGATACAATCAAAACCTGCGAATGTTTCATATAAAAACTTACTCATTGCTAGGTACGACCCATGACAATATTTCGCTACCGTCCAACTTTCCGTCCTTATCCTTATCAAAATCGTGTTCGAACTTTTGCTGCTCCACGAGCAACCAATCGGTGTCCCGCTGAACACCTCTGTCCCCAATAAACTCCTGAAAACTGATGGATCCATCTCTATCAGTGTCCTTTTCCTTCAACGTCTGATTGAGTATGACTGGAAGCATCGCCGGATGCTCTTCCGGATGCGAAAACGCGATCCATTCATCACCTTCCAATATGTTATCCATATTAGCGTCTGCTGCCATCCACATAATTCTATCAGATTCCATCAGCTACAAACCAGATTAACATAAAAATTGTCTCTTTTTTTTTGCAATCGCCATTTTTTAAACCTACATGAGCATTGTCGAGGTTCTCTCCATTTTCGTCGCTGCCAAATGCATCAGATATATATTCCTTCCAGGTAACCTTGCCATCCTCATTTTCATCTGCATCTTCCATCCTCTCCTGGGCTTCCTCCTCTGACAGCATCCTAGTAAAATAATGTTCTTATCTCAAATCTTGTAATCATTATATTTACCTAAAAGATCTCATAATCCATGACTTGAGCTCCCTCCTATCAATGTTTTGATCCTTATTAAGATCCATGTTCTTCAACAAAATCCTGAGACGTCTGATGCTCTCCTCTTTAGTAAGATGATCAAACTCTTCAGCAATCTTGGAGCTACCTAGGATAGCCTCATGATCGAACTCCGTGTCGTGTTCGCCGCTGTCGGAAAGGTGGCCACGATCTCTCGGGCTGTAAGCCCCATCTTCTAACCTCTCCTTATGCATATTAGCGGAATGCTGATGGACGACCGCTGCGTTCATACAGTACGACAGGCTGGACACAAACGCAAACACCACCAAAAGCCTCCGCATCTTAAAGCTCGAGCTTTCAATATTGAAAGAAGTTTTTAATACTTTCTGTTGGTTAGGTTTATTTATACACCAAACGTCAAACTATTGACATATGGGAGGAGTCGAAGCAGAAAAAATAACTTATAATAAAACCATCAAACAATAACATTATTTTTGGTACATTCATAATTTAATTAAATGAAGAAAGTTCTTGTTTTAATTTTAACATTTCATAAATCTTTATATTCAATATTACTATCTTGATAGTAATCCATAAAAATCAGAAATTTCTATTAGTATTGTATTTGATATAAATTTTGAGATATATTAATGTTAGTTCGAATTTTCATTCATTCATTTCAGTTTATTTGTAAAATTAGGCAACACTATTTTCACGTGTGCACATCAAGATCAATAATAAACGTAAAATTTTTATTTCCATAGAGAACATTGAATGCGCTCGTTTCTTTATTTGTTTGATATAAAAGTCATTATGTATATATTTACACCGTATAATAATTATAATAACTGTTAACGATTATAATAAGGATTTAATTTAATTTCTGCTGGTCCGCCTTTTCCTGTCACTCCTTCTATCGTCTCTGCCATCGGGCGACTTCGATCTTGACCTCTGCTCTCTCCGATCCTTTCGCCATCTACGATCGTCAGAGTTCATCCCCCTTCTCTCCGTAGGAGGTTCAAAGTTGGCCCTTCTGTCTTTACTGTGCTCATCATTATCTGATTTCATCCTTCTCTGCTTCCTCCATCTATCAGCCGAACCATCTCTCCTCTGACGTCGTTCCACGGAAGATTCCTTACGTCGTCTATCAGAATCCTTCTTTTTGCCGTCATCAACAAAGGTGGTGGGCGATACCTTTGCATCGCGCACCTTCCCATTTTTTCTATCCTTCGCATCTTTTCCTTTTCCCTTGCTGCTGCTCTTACTTTTCACTTTCTTCTTCTTCTGTTTGGACTTTTTCTTATCCCCGTCAGTTGATGACGATGAACTTGAATCTGAGAAAGGAAGATATTAATATAAACAATAACATACAAAATGTGAAATATATACCTGAACTGGAACTGCTTGAGTCATTTGAATCAGTTTCGCTGCTACTGGAGCTGCTGCTGCTACTACTACTACTGGAACTGCTGCTGCTGGAAGATTCCTTGTTATCTTGGACTGTGATTTTTGGCAAGTTAGTTAGATGCCCTCTGAGCTCATCCGTCAGACCTCCCAAACCGATAGTTGTAAAGAAATTGATGGCGAATCTCGTGTTTTCTGGATTGTCCCTTGGAAATAATCCAGCGAAAGATCCTTGCATAGTTCTATTGACATACAAGTCATTTGAATGCATGTTACGAAGACGAATATATGCGATAAAAAGTAACTTACGGATCTTTTAGTTTAACGTTTAGTTTCTCCATTCCCATCCATTCTGACAACTCTTGGAAAAGAATCTTGATAAACACTCGACTGGAGCTCGTCGTGTCGTGCTGGTTCATCTTCATAACATCCATCACCTCCCAACCGATAGCGTCGGTGAATAAGAGGTGAGCAAAGAATTTGCTGGCATTTCGCAACTGGTTCGTACCGAGTCTGTGGACGGTGGCATGCGTATCCTTGAAGATTTGCTCGAAGGCATCCACATAGACTTTGTTGATCTGACAGAATCTTTGTCCCAGTAGTCCGTAGAACTTCTCGTAGGTCCGTTGTTCGGCGCAACAATCTATATGATTTAATATTAATAATAACTGTTCAACAGTAAAGTTGTAAGAATTGACGAACCTAAGAACATGTGGCACAGTTCTATTTCCTGCCCTGGTTTCAGCTTCATTTTCATCAGCTTGTGAGCACACTCCTCGAAGTTAAGACTCGATTGTATGGTCAGGTAGATGGTTCGCCTTAACGCCGTCAAATTGGTTTCAGTCATGTCTATAATCTTTGTACCACCCTCGGCCACTCCCTTTGCACCTTCACCTTCTTCATCGTTGGATCCGTCCTCGTCGTCATCATCATCCTCATCGTCGTCATCGCCTTCATCATCACCTGATTCGTCACTGGACGAATGATCCAGGATGTATTTGCTCAATGCTTTATATTTATCCTCATTTTCCTCATAGTCATCTTCGAACTTGAACACATCTACAAAGCAGAATGAATTGGTAACATTTGAATATAAACTATTAAATACGACTCACTTAAAACGTCGTTGGATTCATTGCGTTCAACGCTATCAAAAGATATAAGATGAGTGAATTGATCGCTTTCGTCTATCAGGTCCAGTTCTTCATCGACGGCGACGTGATCTTTGAATCCGTCTTTCCTCACTTGGAACATCACCTCAATCATGTACTGTATGCGACGCTCCAGTTTACCTTCATGCAGGATGTTTCTAAGCATCTCGAAGATAGCGTTGATCGACCTTCGGGAAACTTCCGATAACTTTTGACCACACTCCTTGAGGAACCCTATTGCTACCTCCACCGAATCATCGGTGGTGTTCTCCACAAGTAAAGTGAGAATCTCCAAAGCTAAAATTTCGTGAGCCACTCTTTGGTTTATCAGATGGGCTATGAAAGTGGTGGACGAGATGCAAGTCACTTTATTGTTTTGAGTGTAACCACGCTTGAAACTCAATACCAGTCTCTTGAGAAGCAACTCTCCGATGTTCGGAAACTTGGAGTTGATGATGGCCACCAGAGCGGCATACACGTTAGTGAACGTGGGGGACGCTGCTTGTGCCTGTATTATAGATTTACACAAAAGACCTCTTCCTCTCACAATGTTCTCGCGCATCAGCTCCATCGATATGATCTTGATGTTGGATGTGTTAACCTTGTTAATATGTCCATGAATGGATTTTTTAAGAGCCTCCCATGCAATTCTCTGATATGCCACAGATGTTTTATCTGTGATTTGTGCTTGCATTAATCTGAGCTTAGCAGGGGGAATATAAGCACCTCCAGTCTTTGAGGTGAGCAAATCTACATTCTTCCTTTGCCTTGGGATAACTGGAGCCAATTGCTTCTCTTTTTCATCAATATCATGATCCTCTTTTCCATTATTTTCTTTCTCCTCAACATCATAATACCTAGTCCCAATTATAGGCTCCTCTTCTCTCTTTGGATATTTACTCCAATACCGATCATTGTTCCTCCTTTTATCATCCCCATAATACCTTGTATATTCTTCCTCATCATCCTCTGCTGGTCTATCCAAGTCCCTATATCTTTCCCTCCTAGATCTGCTGTTTGAGTCTCTAGATGATGACCTTTGCCGTCTTCTACCTCCATGTCGCTTCTTCCTCTCTACTTCAGGAGACCGCGAAGACTTTTTGGATCTCTTCACACGCTTCGCTTCAACTACACCATCGGAGTCGCTCTGCCCCATCGTTAGCTTTTCGATGAAACTACGTACCTACAATTAAAAACGATTTAATTTCTACGTTTCCTATAATCCACACAAATATACCACCTTATAAATTAAATAATTAAATAAGCACTGACCTCGATTACAGAGCGTGCCCCAACAAACAAATATCAAACAATAATTAGGAAAACAAACTTTTATAGGTTATGAACTTTTTAAATTGACGTACCATTAACGCATCGCAATCCGATTACTACCAACCACTACCAATACAAAACAACAAATAATGTTAACTGTAAAAATCAGTAAACCCTTATTCTTATTGAAATTTTAGTGGATTCTGATATAATCACATCATAATCATTCTTATTTTAAGCGAATACTTTAAAATGATTAATAAATAACTTTACGTATTTCCTAAGTGATATGTGTGTTGTCTAAATCTAGAAAAGAAACCTCAAAATATTTTTGACTTTCGGTTGTGTTGGAGCCTGAGGTTATGAAATGTTGATGAAAATATTTAAGACAGCTGTGAATGTACCACTGTTAAGATCAAGACACACTTATAACTCAACAAAAATGGATAAGGTCTACCTCCGATTGATACCAGAAACCAAGCAGTTTGATATTACATTCCAGTACAGGAATGCTGATCAGAGAGTGGACAGACAATTCAATTTCTGCAGAAAACTAAGTGAAAGTGTTGGCACCTTCTTGGGCAGAGTAACCACCAATTTGGAAAAAGTATTGAATAAAAAGAAGAGCAACAAGAAGAAGAAAGATGATGTTGATACTGCTGTTGCAAGCAAGATTATCATTGATGTATCCTTGCTGTTAAATGGGAAAGAAGTTTGTCAGGAGTTGGAATGCAGATCAGTGTTCCAGGAAAATAACAGAGTTGTTTTCAAACTATTTGATGTTAACTATGATGTTATCATAAATTCTCCATTCATCAATAGGTTGGCTTTGCCCCAATCAACCCTTGCTACTTTCATAGTGTACCCATCAACATTTGAAACAACTTATACAGATAAAACATTATCTTCCTTTGAGTGGTACAAATCGATAGATAAGAAAGATTGGATTAAAGTTGGGGAAGGTTTTACATATGAACCAACAAACAATGATATAGACCATTTTTTGAAATTAAAATGCACACCAAGAAATGAAAAACATGAAGGGCTTGCTGTTGAAGCTCTCATGACCTCATCAGTGAGTGCAAGTCCTGGCACCTGTCCATTTGAAACTAGACATATGTTCACAAAAGAATGTACTAAAACCAATGAGTAAGTTACAGTTGAAAAGTAATTTAGTAAGTTTAATATTTTCGTTTTAGGTTTCGTGTAGTATCCTATAATATATTGGCAGATCTTTACTGTGATTCAGATTTCACGCGAACTGTGCTGCATCCCTACTGCCCGGCATACGCCTTGACCTTGGATTATCGTAAGCAGCTAGTGATGAAAGAGTTGATTGGTTACAATGCGGACGTTATATGCCTTCAGGAAGTGGACACGAAAGTGTGCAATTACGATTTGACACCCTTATTTGGTTCATTGGGTTATGCAGTCCACTTTACACGGAAAGGTGGCGATGTTAATGAGGGGCTTGCATGCATTTACAATGAGCGGAAGTTCAGGTTTATAGATCACATATTGTATAAATTAGAGGATTTTTATTACCAGTATGTTTCTGTGTAGATTAGTTAAGGAGACTGGCGTTATATTGAGCAAAGCTCTTAAAGATAGCGCTGTCCTATCGGACATCTTGACGTGCGTTTCGAGCAAGTCGAATTTGTGGGAGCGCCTCTCTGAGAGGCAAAATGCATTTCAGGTGACGGTATTGGAGAGTCTAGAGAACGGGAATTTACTGGTGGTCGGGAACACGCATCTGTACTTTCACCCGGATGCAGATCATATCAGGCTTTTACAAGCAGGAATGTGCTTACGTTTACTGGAAGAGATACTCAATGAATTATCCGAAAATGTAAGACAGATCGTATAACGTGTATTTGTTCTTGTATATATTGTGTTTTGTTATTAGTACAGTGACAAATTGATAAGCACCATTTTCTGCGGTGATTTCAACAGCGTGCCGGAATGTGGTATATTTAAGTTATACACGACTGGCTCGGTTGGGTCCGATTGCGTGGATTGGCGGAGCAGTGAGTATTCTTGGTTTCGTCTGTAATCTCCTTGTTATTTATATTTTTTTGTATCTTGTACAGATGAAAATGAGGCGATTTCCGGTTTTTCATTAACTCAATCGCTGAAGTTCGGAAGCGCATGCGGTACACCCAAGTACACGAACTACACTTCCGGTTTCGCCGACTGCCTGGACTATATCTTCTACGATACCGATAAATTGATTGTGACGCAGGTGGTACCGTTACCAAGTAACGAAGAGCTGATGGCTAACACTGCTTTGCCAAGTGTCGTTTTCCCATCTGACCACCTAGCTCAAGTTGCAGATTTGAAGTGGATTAAATAAAGTTCTATCTAACATCTATATTTGTTTTGAAGTGGTTGTTATAGTTTAAGGCTGTGGAGCGAGACGCATATAGGTTTTTCCGGATGGAAGATCCACGGTTTTGGTTTCCGGGAACATCTCGCGTGTCTTGTCTTCAGGTAATCCGGGGTGAATCATGATAGAATCTCCGGATTTCCAATCTACCGGCGTTGCTACCGGAAGTTTCTCGGCTAATTGGATTGCATCGATCGTACGAATAATTTCGCTGCAAACGAAAAATTTAATAGGAAAAAATCATTGATTACATACTCTTGCTCACTTGAAGTTACGTCCTGTTGTGGCCGGATATATTAAGCTCAAGCGCAGGATTCTTTTCGGGCTGATGAGGAAAACTGCTCTTCCCATCAGAGGCGAACCATCAGGCATACTGTGCATCTTGTCCAGCATGTTGAGATGCTTAGCAATGCTCAGATCTTCATCGGTCATTATCGGGTATGGGAAATGATCCGTATCGGCTACCTTCGCGTACTCCAGGATGTCCTTGGACCAAGCCCGGTGCGTCGCGACGCTATTTGGAGAGATTCCAAGTACCTTAACATCGCGCTTCACGAACTCTTGCAGGATTTTCACGACGCGCGCTAGCTCCGAAGTGCAGACTGGCGTGAAATCCGCCGGATAAGAAATCAAAAGTCCCCAACTGCAATGATTTTTTAAAACGCACATATAGATGAATAAGACAATTTCTTACTTCTCTCCTAAATAGTCGTGTAAATGGATGGGTCCATGGGTGGAGTCTGCAGAGATGTCCGGGAATGCATCACCAAGCTGCGGAGCGCATGTTTCCGTGGAGACAGCATCAAGCACTGCGAAACAAATCAGAATCGAAACGCTATTGATGATCTTCATTACGTTTTTTTAACTTTAATAAACTATAACTCCACGCGATTCACATTTTTATAGGACATTTAATCGAATGGTACAATTAATATTAATCGCCGACAAATAAGTAATATTTATCGTAATTATCGATCCATAACAATGTCGGTATTATTTCGAATCCTGATAAGAATCTGAGGTATCAATTAAATAATCACATATATTCATAATTGCTTTGTTTATTCCAGAAATATCTCTATTTTATATCTATAACTATTTGTACAGGTTTGTTGCTAATAGCACTAAATTATGCTGAAATTAACATTTTGCTCGTGCAAAGCATTACTTATAACTTAATAATAGAAGCAGGATACGGGTACTCAAACAGAACGTGGACTTAAGCTAAATGGATTGAGGAAGAAACAGGATAGTAAAAGAAGAAACAGAATAGTCCAAGAGCAAAGCCTGGAAGCTAATATAATTTTATCCAAATCGATAATAAACTAATTTCTTTTAAATTTGAAAGTTGACAGAGTGTAAGTTAACAGTACTGCCAACATAAATGACAAGTGACAACCTCCGATTACACGTTGACATATGACGAATACGGCAAGCATATTAAATACACACTCACACAAACAGAAGAAGAGCCGGGTTGTAGTGTGTACATTATTGTCGAATTCTAATTGATTCCAATATGAAGGGAACATTATTGTTCTGTTTGATAGTGATAAGCTCAATATTCTTCTACCATGTAGATGGACAGGCAAGAAAGGGGGTAATGAAAGATATAATCTGAATTAAAATATGTGGTCAGTGCAAGAATTGATCTGTTTGACTGACCTGTTTGTTTGTCTTTCTTCAGGGTATGACAATGGCTGAAAGGGTGCAACAGTTGAGTGACATGGCTGCCAAGAAGGCTTTGCTCAAGTTCAATGGAAACAAGTTCAGAGACTATGTGAAATCCACCCCAAGGAATTACTCTGTGATCGTTATGTTCACTGCAATGGCTCCACAGAGGCAATGCATGGTCTGCAAACATGCCCATGATGAGTTTACCATTGTCGCCAATTCTTTCAAATATTCACAGTCCTACTCTAATAAGTTGTTCTTTGCTGTTGTCGATTTTGATGAGGGCTCTGAAGTCTTCCAAATGGTATTTAAAAAAAAATTGTTTTTATTATTCTGTTGGTCTCTTATTATTTGGAATTGTAGATGAGATTGAACACAGCACCAGTTTTCATACATTTCCCAGCTAAGGGTAAACCAAAGAATACTGACACCATGGACATTCAAAGAATAGGCTTCTCTGCAGAGTCAATTGCCAAGTGGATTGGTGAAAGAACTGATATTCAGGTTAGTATATATAGACATCAAGTAAATGCATTCACAAAGATTTATTTGTTTGCAGATCAGAGTATTCCGTCCACCAAACTATTCTAGCACTTTGGCTTTGGTTTTCTTATTTACCTTCTTAGCTGGTCTTCTATATATGAGAAGAAATAACTTGGAGTTCCTGTACAACAAGAATCTCTGGGCTATTGGTGCTCTTTTCTTTTGTTTCATGATGGTTTCTGGACAGATGTGGAACCATATCAGAGGACCTCCATTCTTCCACAAGGGACAGAATGGCCAAATCTCTTACATTCACGGCTCTTCGCAAGGCCAACTAGTCATCGAAACCTATATCGTAATGGTACTTAGTATCCTTTTTACATGCCGCTAATATGCACTAAAGATGAATTGCTTGAAAGTTTCCTTAACTCGAATTGTTTAGATGCCGCTGTTGTGTTAGGTATGATCCTGTTGACAGAGTCTGCCAATAAGAACACCGATCCTAAGAAAAAGAAGGTGTTTGCAATCGCCGGATTGGTCTTACTCACAGTATTCTTTTCACTGATTCTGTCCGTTTTTAGATCAAAAACTCAAGGATATCCGTACAGGTAAAAATATAGTGATGCGGATGCATAAAACATTGTTATTAATTAAATAACTAACGATTACATAAATAACTAACGATTTTTGTGTTTGTTTCAGCTTTTTATTCAAGTAATTCGGTGTACAGAGTTATGCAACATTTGTATGATTGAATGAAAGTGTGTGCAATTTAGAGCGTTTGTTATCATTCTCTTAATAAATAAAATCTGTTTGGGAAATCAAGGTCTTATCAGTTGTGTTACCACCCAACATGTATGCTCATTGATATATGATTAACATTTGTTATGTAAAAATAACAATAGTTACGGTACGTCATAGTTAAATGCACATTATCTTAAGCGCTGTTCTATTTGCTGTGTCTCATTTATTTTACATTTAGTGTAAAGCAAGTGAATATCTTGGAATGTTTATTGGGTTGCATAAATAGTATTTTTTTTAATGGAACCTTGTATGCAGAGAATACAATTTTAATTCCTAATTGGACGCCAAAACCTAAAAGCTCGTGGTTCATGAGACCCAGGATAGAAAATGACGAAATACTGTGATGTTCTGTTTTATTATTAGGAGACATTCAGAGTTTGTATGCGCTCCGTTCGAGAGAGATAGGAATACCAGTAGAAGAGATTTATAGTTAGGAATAGTAAAGGAAAGACAACGCGACTCGCACGATCTATTTTCGATACGGAGTTGAAGCGTGGCGTGCGTTTCTTCCGACGTCTTCTGTGAATCCTGGGACCTTGTTGAATGGACATCCTTGGTCCGCTGATTGAGCTCACTGAAGATGGACCCAGTCCAAGAGCCTTAGTCGGTACCACAGGTACATGCTCGTCGTCGGTTGAAGCTGTTCGACGTCCAAGACATTGCAGCGGACTCCAAGGTTGCGATGATCTACGGTTTCCACCACCAGAAGAAGCCGCCATCGGAATGGAACAGGCTGACAACGGTATCACTTCGATTAGATGAGATTCCCCGCAGCTATAGTTTTGAAACCGCCTAGTTACGTCCCCTTGGCCCTGAAACGCGTCAAGTATTTTGAGTGCGGGAGAGACGCGCAAGAAATTCCCCATACATTGGTAGCTTCGGTGATGATCCTTCTCCCTTCCTGATTCCAATCCTCCTCATCGCTGCTGGAATCTGAACTCAGATCGGAACTGAAGTAGCATTCACCCGATCCGTATTTGGTGAAGTAATGGACTACGGCGAACTGAGAAATTAAAACCCTGAAGCAATTATGGATTAAAAAGATTTAAAACACTTTACTTGTATA
The DNA here is from genome assembly GCA_963457615.1 of Nicrophorus investigator. Lineage (NCBI taxonomy): Eukaryota > Metazoa > Arthropoda > Insecta > Coleoptera > Silphidae > Nicrophorus > Nicrophorus investigator. The sequence continues at coordinate 3,165,903 of OY735140.1, forward strand.
ATCGTGGCAAAGATGAAGGCGAACGAGAGAAACACGAAGAAATCTAGGGCCGTTGGGTATGGAACTTTCGGAAGATCCGTTCTTGCTTCTAGCCCCAAAAAGGTCATGGTCAGCACGGTTGTGATTCCTGCTGAAAGAAAAGGAAATTCAAAATCTAGAGTCTGCTGAATTATTTTTTCTTTTGACCTAGGGAAACTCGATCAGCAGTCGCTTCGCGATTCAACCAAAACGATACCCAGGACAGAACGACCAGAAGCACACACGGCCCGTACACCTGTATCAGGAAGTTTCCCATGTGCCTCTGCAGATGGAAGCTGACAAGGAGCATCGAATACTCGGCTGAAACATGTTTTGGAATTTAGATACGCTAGATGGCGCTGATAGCCATCGCGGTGCAATGTATGCAACCTATTCCGCCATGATACAGTTACCTGTTTTCTTGTCACTATTAATTATGGTGTCCGTATGGTTTCCAGCAGGTGTTGCGACAAGATCGAACTGGGATAGCTTCATGTCTTCCGCTATGGCGACCTGTCTAGCCGAGTTCCATCTGTAGAGGACGTCTTGCGATGTGTAACCGACTGCAAGGCAATTCGTTACGAACTATATATGTTCGTATCATTATAGATGTTGCAGCCACTTACATGATCCAAATTTAAGTGGACATCGCTGTATGTCCATGGGAAAGTCCTCCAGGTTCATCGGGCAACCAGCCTTAATCGTCAGTCTGAAAAGTACCAGACTAATTGCTTTTCGCAAGTTTAACGAGAGGGATCTTGGAAGTTTATCGAAGTGCAATAAAAAGAGGATCAGCATTAACACGTATCTGCTAGTATAAGAATATAGAACTATTCGAAACGACTTGCCACTTGCACTATAATAAATCAAATTTCATCCACTATTTCATATGGTAAACAGTTCGCAGCTCGCTTGAATTAAGTGCAGATATTGTTGTTGTGCGTGAGCGTTTCTCCATATATTGTTGCGATTAATTATGCGAAGCGAATAATCTTAATGAGGAACATACTAGAATAAACTTGATTAAAACTACAATTGCGTCGAGACCGGCAGACGCAAAACGTTGTATTCGAGCGCTAGTGTGTGTGAGAGAGATGTTCAAAGAATTCTCTTTTCCCCGCTCAATTGGATCGCGTTCGCAAATGGAATTAATTTTCGTCCGATGTGCGAAAGCTAAATAATACACATATTAGTTGCACTGCCGTGCACTGCATCCATTTAATTCACACTCTCAACTTACAAAACTCAATTAAAAACTTTGTGTAAAAAGTTGCGAGGCAGAGGATAATGAATTTAATTTACCGGAATTTATTTGTTTCATTTTTTGGCGGATGCGCCGGGTCAAAAACAAGAGTTTGTCACTTGAATATTATGCAATTCTATGCCAAATTTTAATGAGATTTTATACCACAACGTATTTGTATTATTGTAGTAGAACTATTTTAAATTCTGTACAAAATGCAGTGCATGTGTTTATTGTTATAGAATAATTTGCATTTGTTCGAATCATTTTTTTTCTTCTCTGATTATTATTTTTTAATTAAAAAGTAAAAGAAAAGCGTTGGGAACAAATAGGGATTATTTACTCGAATGCAATGGGAGAAGTCCCAATGCGTTGTGGTAACCTCATTAAAAGGGATACGAGCATAATCCGAGGAGCATTTATTCGAATGTCTCTGGTTGAATATTAGCACGGATTTCGTATTTGCTTAAAACCAATGCACTACTCTTCCACTACTCTACACTAAAGTGGAACTACCTACTTCTAAGTTTTAATATACCTGGAAGAGTAGAGGACGCGTCCATTCTTGTACAGCCTCACGAATTTGTTGGGAGTCGTGATTGTGTGCAGATATGACTGTTTCCCATTATAAAAATATGTATCCGGCTTCCAAATTCTCGCCAGCATCGAAATGCTCAATGCAAGCGTATCTTTATCGTCTCCGGGGAAGGCTAACCTCTTGTCCACCCATGATTGCCGGAAATAGCAATCCATCGAGTACGTCTGAGAATGCAATTAAAATATTCAAACCACAACCAGCAATCATCCATAAAATTTCTCCGCGGTTTAATAAACGTGGTCATTGCCTTGCAAATTTTTTTCGTCTCGGGAAATAAACAGTTTAGCATTGCAAATTCTGAACTGGAACGAAGTAGAAAGAACGAAAAAAAAAAAGAACCGGACACAAAGCGGAAGGCTTCAGCGCATCCCAATTTTCCTCCCGAAATTGACTTGAAATCTCTCATGATCATCTTCACTGCTGCATAAACGAAGCGATTATGCAATGCCCCGCGCGTATTTCTATGAACAGCAGCATGTATCTTCTTCATCCGCTTAATGATGCGCATTGAGTTTCCTACGAGAGAGTATTCGTATGAAACTCAATCGAAAAACGGACAAATTATGTAGTGAATGTAGACTTAAAATTTTCGGTAAATTCAAATAATTTCACATACATAAATAAAAAAATATTTTGTTCAATTCCAATAGATTGTTTCATTTTTCTTTGATATATATATACGTAACTCTTTGAACACTATTTTTACATTATATATTCTTACCATATCAACTTCAGATATTGGACCCATACTCCTAACCATTATGTCAACTTCCACCACTGCCGGAGCACCTAAAATAATAACCGAATTACCAAATATATTTTTAATAAAAAAAAGATTTTTGATAATTAAGAAAATATATTAAATTATTAACGCTTGATTAATTGATTTTCTTTCTAATATTGGTAGTTCCAATTTATTAACCGTTTGTTGATTCGCTAACTTAATTTCGCAAATTAAATATATGTTTTTTACCACCAAAGTCGGGTCGGATGCTATTATCGTATCCCCTGAGCAGATTATCCAGCAGATTCGAGATGTTCTTGTGGTTGTTTCTTTGAGGTTGCGAAACAATCTTGGTAAGCGAAATTGTCAGACTTGCATCCAGATGAGCGAATACGAAGAGGACGACGCCGGTCGCAAATAGACGTAGCAGCATCGTGCAACAAAACGCTAATAAATAAAAAAATATTGTGATTTGATTAAACGCACGGACATAAAATTTGTGATTATTATTATTATATGAATGAATAAATTAAATGCGATTTAGTTGTGGTTGAGTGAAAATCTTTGGAGCTGATTTCTATTTGAATTCAATTTGCGTGACGCGAAACGGGAGGTACAGGATTCGGGAGCACGTTTAAGCCATCAAACATAAGACTCAGGGAGAAGTGGAGAGGTGTGGAGAGGATTGCGAAAGGTTGGGGTTTCGGGCGGAATTGGGGGATTTCGGGAGAGCGCGCTATGTGATTTAGCATGATTAGGGATGATTGATGTGTGTGAGTGTATCAAGGATGCTGTCTCACCAAGCCTTGCCTCTCGACTTCCGGACGATGTAGTCTGCGGAAGCAAAAGTCAATCGCCGTGCAGATACACCTACTTACTATCTGTCTGCAGATATACGTTGGCGGCAAGTGTTAAGTACACATTGCTGTACTAATGACTCACTCGCTCTTTTAAATTGCATCGGTGCTTATCTGGTGATGTTTACTACCACCAGCTATCATGCGACAGTATAATCTCTTTTCAAGATGCGATGTAAATACGTAAACAAATTAAAAGAAAATGCAAATTTATAAATATAAGCGGATCACATTAGTGAAATTAACAAAAGAAATTCTCAAAATCTGACAGGACGGAAATGTCCGTTTGAAACGGTCGTGCCTTTGCTTCCTCGTCGTATGCCGGTAAGAAAGCATTAGTTGTGTTGCTTGCATTTAATAAATAATCCAATCGTAGGTGTTCCCTTGGTGGTGTTCTCATTCACCATAGGCGGAAGTCAAAGGAAATTTGCACCGGAACTAGAGAGGTGGGACACGATGCCGAGGAACCGCAAGAACTTTCCGCGTCTACTGACGCACGTCCTGCAGGCCGTGGCTGATTTAAGGGAACCTCAGGGTTCTACAGTCAGGAAGATCCTCGATCAGGTGCAGACAGCCATCAATATTTCGAATATCAGACCGAAGCCTAGGAACGTCGTGATGCAGGTGCGGAGAGCCATAAAGCACGGCATCGATAATGGAGTGCTGAAGCAGAGAGCCGGCAAGATTCAACTCACTTTGGGTTCGATGGATAGTGGTGGAGGAGGAGGTGTTAAGAAGACAAAAGCTAATATCATCTCGAAGCCAAGCAGAAGGAGTCGCAGGTTGAACAACAGCCGTAGAAAGTCTAACAGAGTGCCGTTGTCAGAGAAAATCTCCGGCTACAGCGGCTTCACCAGTTTAAGCGATTACAGTTTACCGAGACTAAGAAAGCGAAATGCAGCGGGAAAGTACGACATCAGCGAAAAGATCTTGGAATCGCGGAGGAGACGACGTCGGAAGGGCACGAAGAGGAGAGGAAGGTCACGTCGAAGGGCGAGGAAACGACGCAGGGACGTGACGCCGATGCCACCGCTCGTCGACGAGGACGTCGAGCACAGTGGTTCCGAGCAGCACGTCGATCAGCGGTCTCGCCACCAATTCGATTACAATCAAGATAAAGGTTATTATGTGTTTCATCATCATCATTTGTATGGGAATTGGTTTTGAAATGATCAGAGAGCGTGTGCTTTGATACGAATTGAGCTAATCCGTTTATCCGTTTTTAGTCGAGTCGAATCATTCGGAACGGGAGCAGCACGAGGAGAGACGCGACTGCAGCAATCCCTGTCACGAATGCGACAATCCCGATTGCTTGTGCAACTTGAAGCAGGAACCGGACGACGTCGAAGAACCGCCGTTCAACAGTGACTATTTGTAATTGAAATACCTAAGCTGACCCGTCCGGACCTGATCTGACCATCGCTACCCATCAAATTATACAAAACATACGTTTATCTCTGTTTCTACCCAGCATCATCCACATATGAGCTCAATGTTTCGTTTTATGTACACGCAATATATATTATCTTTTGATATACTATTCTAAACTTTGAAATTCACACCTGCAGTATTTTAGGCGAATTTTAAAAATATTTATATTAATTTATTATGAAATATGCGAAACGCACTAAACAAAGATTGTTTAATCTGCAGGTGTTTTATCGTGACTCATACATTTTTATGTTTTATACGTTAAACAAAAAAAAAACATTAAGGCGATAGAAACAATAGATAATAACGAAAAGTACCGGAGCTTCCCGATCCCTAATGCTAATGACGCTGATGATTTGCAGGTGCAGCTGCAATAGTATTTTTCAAACAATCACCTAAATTTATATTACACTCTTATCATGTTTAGGCAATCAAAATCTTAATAAAATTAAATTAAATATATTTTTTTAAATGTTTTGCAACGAAAAGGTTTTTGGCAGAGACTGTCTGAATTTGTCAATTAAATTGCCAAATAATTGAAATAATAATAATTAGAAGAATACTTAATTTAATGATTGCATGAAGAGATAATTTTGGTATTTCGGTTAAGAAAAATAAAAAATGTAATAGAGCTGTTACAGGGGAATGTAATAGAACATAATGATTGCTGTATCTTGTGATATCTATTTATTTTTTTTGTAGCTGTTGATGGGGGTGTTATTGTGAAAGCGGTGGCAAAATAAATCATCTTCTGGAACCATTTTGCTGTTTGATTTATACGTCTTTGGGCGTTCGTAATAGGAAATGTCCGCGATTCTCATAATGTCTTAGTCACGTAGTATAAATAAAAGGCCTGTTCGAAGTTCGGTTCTCCCACGTTCCTTATTTATTTATTTCTTTCTTTCTCTGTACGATGGGCCTCGGGGGCCAGTACAGCGCACACTATTACATCCCAACCAAATATAGTGGTTGTGCTTCGCAGGATGCTGAAATTCTTAGCAGATCGAATATTGTCATCGAAATATCTTTTCAGAGTCGTGTCGCATTCGTCCATTGAGACGGACGTAATTCGCACGTAGAACAAATAAACGCGATTGCTGCGAAAACGATGGAATTGTGTAATAATCAAGGCGTAATTAATTTTTGACTCGATGTTGTTGCTAGCAGAGCGTAAAGAGAAGTTGGTTTAATTAGCGACATCCAACCTCATCGACTCGCCATTCTCCTTCCTCCTCTCGAATACCCTATCTTTTCCACTCGTTTCAAATTTAATTACAAATTGATCGACACTTGTCTTCTCGTCTTTCAAATTTCGTTTAATAAAAATATAAGTGATTCAGCAAATGCAAATATATTTCATAATTTCCATTTAATCAACATTAAATCTATCAGGCACATATAGTAAGTTCTTCTTCTTCTTTAATCTCCACCACCTTTCTCACTTAGCCTGTGCACAGTACAATTTCGCCAGTTTCCGCCGATATAGTAAGTTATACAGTATTAAAAAAATGTTACTGTCATGTATCTAAAGTGATTAAGAAAAATTGTTATGATCGTATAATTGATGAGAGAATAGATTTACAATTCTGATATCGGTATTGTTCATGTGCATATGCTTAGATGCACATGCATGCGGCGATCTATGTATGTATGTTGAATCTATGCATGTACATATATTTATGTACGTGTGTATATTGGAGCAATTAAATTTGAGAGGGAGTTCACTCGCTGCTATTGCTGCTGCTGCATTGTTGCAGTCGGATGCCTATCAGATAATTATTATGGACTGTCGGATGTGTGTGCGGGCGTTGGATTCGCGCTCTTGTTGTTTAACCAATCTGCATTTGGAAATAGTTACCGTCAAGTGGATGGTTTGCTTACGAATCGATCAATCGATTTCCTTCCGAAACACTACTCTAAACTCTGCGAAACACCTTCGCAGAATACATGAATTTGCACCTGAATGCTCGTTCACCTTTAATTGATGCAAATAATCCTCTCTTTATTCTGAGAATTTGCCAACGGCTTGAAACGGTTTCAATGTCAATTGCGGTCTATCGATTTTTATTAATAAGGCTTCGTTTTACAATACAAAAATTTGCATCATTGATTGAACACTTGAGACAAGCGGGAATCCGATCGATTCAAGATGCACCTGGTTGCGTGACAATCCTCTTCGAATGACGGAAGACTTTTAATGACAATAGTGGCTGGTTTTCAAATACGTTCATAATGGAACTCGCGGATTGAAGAAAAAAGTGAGCTAAGAATTTTCGCAATATTTCCCACAAGGCACCGACCATTGTTACCGACGGCTCACAAAGCTCCGCCGCATCTTCATTCAACTGGCCTCTCCAACAATATCGATATTACTTTGATGTAAGAAGACGTACGGTAAGATGATGAACAGTGCTGCATCACCAAAAGTAGAGAGCTTGATTAAAAATACATTATAAATTACTTTCTTCATAAATGACATTTTTTATTTTTAGAGTGAAATTAATAACAAATTGAAAATTTGATAAGTAATTGCATATTTGGAAGTCAGTTGTGAAAGTATTATGAAAAGCCCTCGAATAATCTGCAGGAGCAAACGGACGAATGGGTGAGAGAGTTGACGGACGGTGGGTTTTACGCGCGCTTTTCTGGAGCGGAAAAATCTAAATTTGCATACATTTTCGCGTCCAAGAAAAAGCCGCAAAGTAATGAAAGTTTCCGGGAATTAAAATAGATGAACGCGTCGCGCGTATTATCAAAACCCCAGCGACGTGACCGAAATGCGGAATACAGCAGAGTTGAACATGGATTTTAATGTTGTTGATGATTATGTTAGTAGTAAATAGCAAAATTTTGGAAAGAAGATGAGAAACCAAATTTTTTTTTTTGAAGCGACAGTTAATAGATGCTATAGGGGGTATGTGTCGTCCGCTCTGCGTAATGCCTTAATCTAGGGTCATACACAAACTATGTATGCGCATACAAATGTCGGATTGAAATTGGAAAAGACGAGTGACCAACCTCTCTCTCTTTTCAGTATGTGTATACACATAAATTTCTCATCATGAAAACCCTTTTGATCAAAGGGAAATCCACAGCAACCCTCTAATATTATTGCAATAAAAGTCAAATTTCACACAATAATTGATTAAAACTTATATGAATTACAATTTTATGATAGCAAAAATAATGATAGGTTTCGTTCAAAACTTAAACAAAAGATGAAAAAAATGAATCGTTTCGGGACCAATAGAATTTGTTCCACCATACTTTAAGACTCTTTCGCTCGTCGGATATTGCGTAAGTACGGCACTTAAAATTGCGAAGCGAGACGTAAATCTAATCCCTACGACGATTCGATTTATATATACGCGTATTATGTGCGGCGCCCTTCAGAAAAGCTGCTGCCCTCGCTATATAAGATAAACCTTTCGCTGTTTAGCTTTTTCTATGGCCGCACTTTATCGCGCTGCGCCCGTTGAAAATAAAATAAGCTAAGCGAAGGAGATGAACAAAAAAATAGAAAGTGTGCAGGAAGGTAGGGCAGGAAACATCGACGATTGAATGTGGAAAGAGCGCGCATACGATTTGCATTCGAGGTACGAGGTAACAACAAAGAACGGGAAAAATAGAGGTTTGTACCGCTTAATGCAATTGCTTTCTTGTATAAAACTACTGAATCCAATTCCATTCAGCAACTGTGTAAATCGTCGTACATTCAATATCCAATTGCACTATTTTATTTATTTTTTGGATAAATGACAATCTGCAATAAATTAAACGTCAAGTGCCAAACGCCATGTGACTGGGAACCTATATTTTGAAGCAATATATATTTGCATTAAATATTTTAAATATTGATTGCTAATTCTTTTTTTAAATGATTTTTAAATTCAAATGATAATATTCAAATTTTTAAACAAATTAATATTTTCGTTCAAATATAATGCGTACAATCCGAAGAACTACAAATAACTAAAGGAGTATTGTGTGTACCCGTGGTTGGTTAACGAGTGTCACTTGAGATGTAAACAAAGGATTTCAATGGTCCCAACCTAAATCCGAGACGAAGAAGAAAAAAAACGTAATTCCCAGCGGCGTTCAAGTATCGCCACTCGCGATGCACCACACACTCACCACCGGCCATCATTATAATCGTCACTTCATTAATTCCTGCAACTCTTCGAAATCAATTCGAATGTAAAAACGATCCATTGAACAAAATGCAAAAAAAAAGAAAATCATTCAAACAAATTTGACAGTTTAAATTTAAATTGAATGTTAATTAATTAACATAATGGAAAATTAATAATATTGCTACAATTAAATATCATCACGTAGAATGAAAGACAATTAATGCATAATATTTAATATCCGTTAGTGACTGTTGGGCGCCGTTCGAGATTATTCAATGAATTTAATTCCACATCGGAATTGATTCGTTCACAATTCCGTTGGACGTCTTCCAGCTGCATGAAGAAAATTCGCCCAGAAAATAAATCCATCGTTCACAAACGACCGAATAGCTAATTTAAATGAAAATATGATCTTCCTCTTAAGGAAATACGGTTTTTCTTTCCTTCTTCTTTTTTCTGCTCCACTCGCCTTTTAATCGTCCAATTGATCGCTAAATTAACTCAACTTTTCGGAGGAGAAACGAAGTGGAAAATGTGGAAGTTTATTTTCTTCTACTTTTTTTTACATCTTCTCACGTTTCATAATCTAATTGATGATAGGAAAGAGAGCGAAAGAGAAGAGCTTAACTAATGCTACTAATGCTAAATAAGAGTTTATGAAATAATCAAATAATATTTGAGAGGAAGTGGAAATTTAGGTCGTGTTACTTTTTAACAATCCAATTAATAATGCAATTTATTGAACTTTTCAAAGTGAAATTCAGCTGGGAAATTAGATTGAATTATTTGAAACTTTCGTCCTTACCATAATCTAATTATTATTATAATTTGAGAAATAATAAGATATTATTTCAACTTTATGTGATTTTCTTTTTATTAAGAGTTGAGTTAATTATCTGAATATTTGTTGCAAATTAATTTTTATAAATTCGCACTTACTTACAAATTAGATTAAATAAATTATCGATATGCACTTACCTATGAGTAGGGTTTTATTTTAGTTAAGAACCTTTGTTGGTAGATTAGTTTGAACTTGCGGTAACAGCAAAAGTTTTTCGTCGGTGTAGAAGCATTATTGGAAGTTCTTTGGGCAATGATTCTTAACTCCGTAAGTGGTAACACGAAATCCTCTTTAGATGATGTTGTTGATATTATTTTTGCCGATGTTGCCGCATGACTGACGTGCCGTGCCGCCTGCAAACCACGCGGCGTTCAGATTTATCGTTTGTCCCGCTTCGAGCGGAGCGCATCTTCGAAATGCGCAAATGTGACTGACGACAGCCGAAGAGATTTCCCTCCTCCTCAGCGGAACCAGTAGCTGCAGCAATCGACACCGTCTATACCTCTGACTCGATATTTCCAAAAGAGGAAAACTTAGTTATACCTCGATAGACATTTAGGATGGTGGTCTGTCTCTCACTTATTCTGATTCTCTCTGCGCCTATTCTCTCCCTTCTATAATATATACATATATAGATATAGTGAGGATTTAAAAGGGAATACGGGCCTACGAAATCTCATCTCATATTTTGCAGCCCACCTCTCCCCCAACCTCCGGCTATAGAAAGAGGAGACTCCTCTCTCGCTCAGAACAGAACTGTTTGAAATTCACTAGAATATTTGCGATGGAATACGTGCGACCTTTCTCTCGTTACTACCCTCGAACAATCTGATCCGAACGATAAATGATCCGGCGCGTGCTGCACTATTTCCCCAAAAAAAAAATCCTTATCCTTTCTTACGTACTCTTATTCTATTTACAAACCAATATTTACTGCATTCCATCCAAGGATATCACCAGAAATTGCAGCCATATTACTGTCAAACAGAATTGTACGTTTGATATTAATTAATAACCAGAAGATTAATATAACATCAACCGTCATATAAGTGAATATGACGTTTATTGATTTCAACTTTATAATTACCAGAAATAATTACATGTTTTTTTAAAGTTTTATAAGATTTTATCATTTTTTTTTTCATATAAAAAATTTAGATGCATATAAAAAAGTGCGAAAGGATGGAAATATAATTCGGATGGACCGGGTGGATTATCAATTCAAAACTCCCCCTCAATTGCTTTGTAACCATTAAAACAGTAAACCGCGATCCGAAACCCAATCAAATTACAAAATATGCAATTAGACCAGCTGGAAAACGAAAGCGATGCTTCTACCACGCACGTACATCTATATTTATAATTCATTTTTCTCTAGCTGTATTTTGCATGTTTTTTTCATATCGTTTTGCGATTTCGCAAACCGTTTTAGCCAATTTGCAAAGGCGGTTAAAACAGAATCAATCGAAATTCAATTTTCGATCTGCTGCACAACCGTCGCTCCTTCATGCGATCATTCGTACGCCGATGATGACAACGATGGGTATTTTACCGTGCGACCGGAAAAAATGAATGGAACACCGACGTTTTTGGGATTTGCAGCGAGTGGAAGCGAAAGAGAGAGACAGAGGGACAGATAGTGGAGAAAACTGGACCAGAAGAGAGAGAGAGAGAGAAATCAACAACGAAATCGCACATCCTGATTTGGGCGCAAATAAAAATATATTTACATCGATGAATCGGCAAGCAAATGTATTTATGCATCGACGAACCGTAAATAAGCCGACGAACTCGAATCGCGATGATTTTTCGCTTGCAAATAGTGTATCCTTTTTTCTCTCTCTATATATTTGCTTTAATTAAGTTCATGCATTGAGTCATCTTTTTGTTGTTGTTATTGTTATTTACAATATGTTGCATAGTTCAAGCGCCATCTGTTTTATAAATTAATTATATTGTAACTATTGCTTAATAATTACTATTTGCATCTACAGTTTCTAATTTACTACATTATTTAAAAGCCGGATCTGTTATCCATCAATTGACAAATGTTCTCGCCATCACTAATTACTAATTTCTCGCTCGAACGAATCGATAAATCGTTTATTCGCATTTCAATAATTTCCAACCAACTCCTAATCTAATCACATATTCATCCAGGAAATTTGCAGAAATACAACATCTGATAAAAAATAAACTATGGTAGTAATGAAATTATTCATTAGATTGCAAAATAAATTACGTCAATAATTATGAGAAAATTTGTCATTATATAAATATGTCATTGCAGATTAAACAATCAATATATAATTTGACATCTATTGATAATATGATTGACTATCAAAGTAAAATTACTTAATTTTTGTACACACATGTTCTTCACTCATTTAAAGACTACACTGATAAATTAATGATGTTAGCAATAGAAGTTGGTTGATGATCGTTTTCGGGAGATCTTCGGATTGCGTAATAAATCGTGATCACGTTATGAGCTCCTCCGTCTTTTGTGCGAAAGTTTCATCCTTTCTCGAATCCAGGATGGATGTGTGTGCCAGTTCTTCTCTCCTTTCAGTGGACGCGAAAGTTTCTCCAACGAAGAATGGAAATCTGAATGCGATATTCAATCGCCATATTTCTCCACATGCAACCTCCCCACAAAAAGCAAAACTTTGCGCATTATCCGATGTATGTGGGTGTTGTTTCTATTTTCTTTTCCATTACACTTTCGATCCACATCACAAGCAACCCATTTTTATTTTCAATTAAACAATATTTTTTAACTTTTAACATATTTTTTCTCTCGATAAATCAGATTTGATGTGATTTTAATTGCATCATCGCTCGCGGGTGATTCATCGAAAGTGCACTTTATGCGACCGGTTGTAATATAATTTTTTGTTGATGGTCGTTTGTTTGAGTTTTTTGAGTCCTTTTTCTGCATATTTGCCGCCGTTCGCTTCGGAATTAAATTATCGCCGCTTGAAGTTTGACAATGACATAACGAGAGTGGTCGCTTTATGCAAATTCCAAGCACTTGCTGCACCCGGGTTGCCTGCATTGTTGTTATCCTTGTCATATTTTGCCGTTTCCGGTCCGGTTCGTTACGTTCTATTTCCCTTCTTTGTACTATCCGAAATCCGCCACATGCACTTTAATAATTAATTGATATCACTTTACGTGTATATTATACATCGCAAATTTTCTGCACGACATTGAAATCGGGAACGCATTTGAGCGATAAGCGAGTCGTCCCCGTGAGGAGAGGGTCTCTTAAGTGCGATGGTAAAATAGCTGACGTGGCGGCAATTCAAATTTCCCGTGTCTTTTATAAGGAATTTTGCACGCCGCACTCCACGGTCCCGACAAGTAAAAGAGATGAAGGGGCGAATAGAAGGAAAAAGAAAGAAAGAAGAAAAACATCTTCACTTACGATGGATTATATATTCCGTCTCGACGAATTTGGATTATTTTTGTAAAACAAAAATAACATAATAAAATTCCGAAGAAGAAAACAAAAACTACAATAATACGTAACAAATATTTTATTAGGATAATTAATATTGAATAAATATGTTCTAAATTGCTAAGAAACTAAGAACGCTCTACAAATTAATAGATCAATAAGAGCCGCAATAAATATTATTGAATATTGTTGATTAGAAGACGTTGTTTGTTTTTCTTTTCTGTTTGCACGTGCTCGGGGCGGAGGGTGCCTGTTTTAGGGAAGGATTGAGATTTAAATAAATATTCAATTAAGCTGCTGCACAGGTCGAGTCGGAGCAATCGAGCCACGGGTTCCAGGCGAATTGGAAAAGTTTGGGGTCGTCCTTTTCAATGTCGACCTTCCCGCTGATCTGCGGCGTCAGACCTGACCTGTAGTCGACGAGAGCGCGCTTCATCCTTCGCACCACGCTCGGCAGGAAACTGGCAAGATTGTTCTCCTCGCAGGGATCGCTTGGCACATCGTACAGACATACCTCACCATCTGCACATCATCATTGGACATGGAAAGAGAAAGCATAATTAAAGACAAGTCAAGGATGTGTTCAACCCTCTTCAAACATCATTTATCGTGCTGACCCCACTTCAATCCAGCAGAGATATTTTAATTAAATTAACAGACAGCAACAGAAAAGTGTGGATGCGCCGGGTTCACTAAGAAAGGATAAATTGATGGATGACCCATTTAAATCCAAGCCATATTATTTCTTCTTTCTTCGTGACCATTCCGATAATGTCTCTCATGCATAACGCAATTGATCCCATTTCGTGAACATGCACAGTGCATTACGCGATCCAGTAAGAACAGAAAACACCCTCATACACTTCTTATATTCTTATGAATCTATCTTCTCAATTGAGAAAAAATTGTGAAGATTATAATTATAATAATATCAATATTATTAATTTGTATTATTATAAAAATTTACACATTTAAATTATATTTATTTCGAGTCATTGAATGTGCGAAATAATTGGTATTTGGAATATCTATTTAAAAAAAAGTTAAAAACGGAAAGTTCGGAATATCTCGCAACTCATAAAGAATTCATACGGAGAGTGGATTTTCTCCGTCGGGCTAATTCCTTTTTAAATGTCGTGCATGTCTTCTTTTCTCCGGGAAGAGGGAGAGATGTTAAGTGCATCGAAATAAAGAGAAAAGTATTACTCACTGGACGGATCGCAAGGATTCCTCTTGGCTTTGGCGTTTAGACACCTCAAGGTAGCTTGACGACGGAGCGCTTCGTACTCTGCTTCCGTTAAGGAGGTGTAGCTCACTTCTCGAATGGCTTTACCGGCCGGACTGTCAAAAACTCTCGTCGAGTTGTACACTTGTTCGTCGATGTTCTCCTTGCCAGATTCACCAAAGTAAGAGTCGTAAGTGCCGTTCCAAGTTGTTCCTTGAACGCACAGATATCACGTTAAAACCTCTGATCTGACGACTTAAATTGGACTTAATGAAAGATCATTTACGTACCGACAATCAATTTCCAGTTGTAGAAACGGAGTGCCGCATTCCTGGTGATCTCGTCGATGTTGATGAGAATGTCGTTCCTCGGCGATGGCAGATCGTACTGCAGACTGCTCCACTGATCGACACCATCGAGATCCGGATCGAGGAGGCCTATGTCACCTCCGGCGGCTGTAAAGAGTGTTGGTAGCCAATCGCTGATGTGGATTAAATCGGTGGAGACCCTTCCAGATTGCACGAAGAGCGGACTCCAGGCGAACGCGACACCTCTGATGCCTCCCTCGAAGAGCGTCGCTTTGATGCCTCTCAGCGGATAATTGGAGCCCCAATTTGAGTATTGTCCGACGGTCGGAGCGCCGTTATCACTGGCAAACAGCAATATGGTATTTTCCAGAAGACCCTTCGCCTGCAACGCCGATACGATTGATCCCACGCTGTCGTCCAACTTGGAAACCATCGCTGTTCAAACATATTTCGTTCAAAGAAATATTTTTATTTTTTTTTCAAAAAAAGGGATTACTCTTTTAAGTTTAATAAAAATCACTGGCACCTGTCATTACGGGCGAACGAAAACCATTAACACTATACAGCGTTTTCAGTTTCTACCCTGTTATGTTTCGAGCCTATTTAATTCGGGTTAATGTTTGCACTTGTCAACGATCGCGATACAGGGAGGGAGGGCGATAATGATGACCGATAGAAATATGCATTTATGCATTTTTCGCGCGATACATGGAAGTTCCATTAAATTCGGATCAGCTATCGCATCGGAAATGAAAATGGATGCGACGAAAGTGTTTCACCCGTGCAGGAATGTAATGAGTATTGAAAAGAGAAGTGAAGGAGTTGATGTGCATTTTTATGTATATACAATTTATTGATGATTAATGGAGCTGACCTGCGTATGTTCGGCGATTCGAGTCCTGGATGTGTCGGAACTTGTTTATCGTCTCTTGCGGTGCTTCCAGCAGTTTACCGTCATTCCCTGCGTGCACCGCTAGATGGGAAACCATCATGAAGAGCGGTTTCGTCGATGCGTGATCCTCGATAGTCTTCACCGCGTGATCTGTGAAAACGTCGGTAGCATACTGACCTGCTAAATCCCATGCCAGCTCAGTATCTCTGCGAAGATCGTATCCAGTGTAATCCTTTTCGTCCATCTATACAACCAACATACTATAATTGTTTTCGTACCCAAATAAGACAATTTTCAAAATAATCTCCTTTCTTATTTCTATTCAAATTTTATGTTTATGAATATGTTTAAATGAAATTTTAGTAAATTAATATATAATTTAAATAGTCGGTGGAAACATTTTCAAATGGTTAAGCGATTAACTATTTTTTTGTTGTTGTAAACAGATATTTTTAAAATTTCATACGTTAAAAATATAATAATGTCAAGCCACCTGTGCCGACTCGAACGATTGAACCAATAGAATTGTTTATAACGAAAAATGCCGGGAGTTGCCGATCCCTCATTTGACGCTTATAATTTGCAGGTGCAGGTGTGATTTTTTTTAAATCACCTAAATTTTTATTTTTCTCTTATCATATTTAGACATGTGCAGCTGATTGATTCTTTTTTTATCGAATACCTGAATATTTTATAAGTTTCATTTACATTAAACTTTATCAAATATTAAAAATTTATTTCTTATCATCAAGTTTTTTGAAATTTCAAACGTCATTTGACGGTGTTGCGAGTATTGTGTAGTTGGAGTAAAACTTAAAATGCAACGCACCTTGAAGGTGTTCAGATAGTCGTAATAGCTGACGTAACCAGTGTAATATCCCAGATGGTGATCGAAACCCCTGTAGGTGGGCGTATTGTTCCATCTGGCGTATCCCAAATGCCACTTGCCGACGAGATGAGTCTCATATCCCAATTCCTATAAAAGACAGACAGACACACATTTTATGATATCCGTATCTTCAACGAGGAGCAGAAATATATTTGAGTAGTTTTAGTATGGATGCACGCATGCATGGATGCATGCACCTAACTCATATCCATTCATCCATCTGCAAACACTTCCCTTCGCTTTTGCACACTGCATTCTCTCCATATATCCATCTCACATTCACCCATGCACTCTTACCAGACTGAGAGAGGAAGAGGAGGAGAAGGAGGTCTAGTAAATTAGAATTCAGCGTTCAAGTTCGAAATGGGAATGAGAATGGAAATGTAAATGCTGCTCGCATTATGTATATATGAATTGATTGTCTTTAATCACCTTCAAATATTCGGGCAGCAATTTCCCTTCAGGCAATCCTTCCACTTGGGCTGGGTTCAGCGGCGTTCCATGCATACCTGCGAATTTATCAAACACAAGAACGAAAAAACGAATAGACATCAGTACTGATTCAAAACAAACAAAAAAAAATATCGAGTTTCAATGGAAAATATTACGACAACCAGGAAGTTAATAATTTGCAGATACAAATTTCTAAATATTTACATAAATCACTTCATTAAAATTGAAATGTATTTTTGAAATTAAATACATTGTAAGACATCTAATTAATTAAACGATATGTTTAAAAAAATATATTTTTTTTAAATCTCAGTTAAGTAGATAAATGCGTCAGTTTGTATTGTGAGGATGAGTCTTAAAATGAAAATCCTCCAGGATAATCCGATTTTGGTGTGTTATAATATTTCACGGGCACGTACCTAATCTCATCGGATATTTTCCGGTGAGAAGTGCAGTGCGCGAAGGGGTGCACGTCGACTGGGTGTAGTGGCTATTAAAGATGATGCCGTTGTACGCCAGAGCATCCATATTCGGTGTAGGTATTTGATTGCTACCATGAAATCCGACATCGTTCCAACCCTGCAAACAAAATTCAAATTAGTTAACCTTACATTTTTCTATTTACAATTATTTTTTTTTATCTTTCTACATTCATTCATTCACATCCCATCTGTGTCACAGTGCGTTTTGCATACAAAAGAAGTACGAAACAAAATACAAATGTATGTCGTAAAATGCACGCCATGCGATTCGAAATTATTTTAGAACCGCTGCACGGACTTTGATTTATCCGCGTTTCAAATCTAAATACTTATTTTGATTGCAGCAGCTCATCTAATCGCATTCTATAAGTATGTCAGAAAAATGAATTATGCATATTTAAAGAGGACAAAAACTAAGCAATTTATGATTTACAGTTAAGCAACGAAATTACGTTATTCAATCAATTAAAATAAATGTTTACCGAAGGTTTATTAATAAGTGTACTTAAAAGATGGAAAGGTATCTGGGCTTAATCGAGCCGAGATTTGACCTACAATTAGGATTTTTAACTTAGATTTAGTAAGACAATCGCAATTTGCATATTCCTCTCGAACTGATTTATGTACGTCCGCCGCTAATGACTGGCAATTAAATGACTAAGATTATTGCTACGCTAATCGTTAAGTATCTTTCCAGATAATATTCTACCCATTTTGCAATTTGAGCAATAATAAGTTTAAGCTACAGAATGTTTTGTTCAGGATTTACAGACCAAATCGTCGGCTAAGATGAGGACGATATTCGGTTGCCCGGCTTGCTGACATTCGCATCGAGGAAGTGCAGATAGTAAGATCAATGTTAAGATCGATGTTGAAAGTCCAAGAAGATGTCGAGACATTTTTGTTGGTTTTGTTCGAGATAGGTCTAGATGAAAAATGTTTGAGATGATCCTCGCGCTGGATCGGGCCAAGGCTGAACAACGGCAATAACAAACAGAAAGAAAACAACAAGAAATACACACACACACAGAAAAGCACATTCGGCGCAAACCCGACGATGTGACTAAAGTCTAAGCGCAAACATCTCGTCAATATATACATCGGATCCCTCTTCTTCCACCGATCATCATCATCATCACATAATCATCAATTCATTCCCTCTTCTTTAGCCTTTTGTTAAACGATGAAAATTACTCTAAAATTACAATAGTTGAAGCAAAAGGAAGAGAGAGAGACAGCAGGAAAGAATAATTAAGTCGCGGAAGCCATGGTCGAATATTTAATTGCCCGAGGTAATTCTAGGGTTACGAGGTGATTGTTCATTCGCAATCGTTCACCTCATATGATGTTCATCGCATCATCCCCCATCGAACAACAGAATCGCAGACGTTTTAGGTTACCACAAGATTTCTCATGTCATGTGGCAATTTAAACTTCAGATCTTGAGGGAATATAATTGCACTTGGAAACCTGCGATAGTAACTATCGTATTGATCGCAATAGCCGGAGGGGCATTTTACACATATATGCACACACAAATTTCAATATAGACATTCAATAGTTTTACTCAGCTCCAGTTCGGAGTAATTACTCCGTTAATTATGAAAACATCCACTGACTTCAATAAAATCTGTAACTTAAGTCTGTCAACAATAATCAGACCTCTTAATTAAAATATATATAAAACAATATTCAACCCACATTTATCATCGTGTCATTTGTTAAAATGAAGCATCAACAATGACATTTAATGTCACTAATGACATTAGTTTGATCGAAAATGGTTTGTTTAGAGTAGCAAGTCTTAATATAATTTTATTAATTACTGATTATCACCAATTTAGTATTTCTCATTGTTGAAAACAAATAAAATATTTACAAGAAGTCAGAAGAAAATAAATAAGCAAACAATGGAAAGAAAGAAAAATATGTGTTGGGTAAGAGGAGGTTCCAAGGAAAGAGAGAACAGCTTCTTGCGATACGTTCTCATCCTATCGTCTCGTAATTGATTTGATTTCAATTCATTACTTTTATTATCTGTATAGTTTACCGTCAGCCGAGCAAATATGATTAATCATTGTTATGTAAAACAGATGCATGTTCGCTGCGCTGTAATTTATAATAAACATAATTACCTCCAATTAGCGTTTATTTGTTCTTCGCTTTGCCGATTTCAGTGGAGAAATACTCGTTTCAATTGTATTTTCATTATTTGGGGATTTCCTGTCGTTCGCAAACTATTTTTTTTTTCGCACGTTTCGCAATATTTTTTGACACAAGAACGTTTCGTCTGTTGACATTGATATCAGAATCGGAGGGAATTCCCCGTCATGCGAATTGACCAACTCGTTAGCATCGTCAATTGAATTAATTAGCCATTGATTAGATCAGAATGGGCCGTGATTAATTGAAGACGTCAATAATAATGGTAGCAGGAACATGCATTAATTAGCCTAAATTTAGATACAAAAAAAATAAAATAAAAATCGTAATGATTTATTCTTCTTGATCTCGAAGTGTATGCAACTTTTATGATTTATAAACACGTTGTGAATTCCAAGAAGTTGGAATGAAAAAGTCTTGCAAACGATCTTCATGCAAATGAAAATGAAAAATAGAATCCGTCACGGAATTGGCGATTCGAACAAACAATAATACGGAACTGGGCACACCGATTAATATCTAATTGGTCGGTGCGAGAGTGTGTTAATTGGCCGGATTGTTATTATTTAAAAAAAAAGCGGAATAAATAATAATAACAATAATTCGTGTGCGTTCCGGTGGTGCTCTGATCGCAAGGTCAGGTCAGGTCGTTTGCGCTCGTCGACATTGTGTCGACACCTACCTACCTATTTAAGTCCTCCTGCGAGTGAAATAAAAGGACCATTCTAATTTTAGATCAAGGAAGCCGAAAACCCGAACGGAAGTTCTCGCCCACTTCTTCGATAATCTGACTCTCGGATCTGATCGGAAGGCCTTATATGATTTTTTTTTATTAATAACCCACAGGCGAAAGGCGAGCAAAACGCTCGCACACGTCATTCGTACACATTGAAAGAGACTCGCCACGAAAATTCCAATATCAGTTTATTACACGATTACTTTCTAATAATCTAATCATATCGCTCAGTCAAAACGATTATTTTCCACTAATAAAACTCCAATTGCAATTGTAATTTATTCAAAAACTATGTGAAAATCTAAAAAAAAATAAACAAAAAAAATAAACGTAATCAAACTGATTTAGATTACATTCCTGACTTCAAATATAATTTTTTTATTGGATTATTAATATGATAAATGTCATTAAATTAAATTGAACAAAGCGTTTTGCATATAAATAAGAAATAGTTTTTGAAAGTTCGGCCAATTATTTTTATTTTTTTGCAATGTATGAAAAAAAAAATTTATTGCCATTGACCGCCAATTTAAACTGTTCCAGTCGAAGTTATTGCTGCGAAAAAAAATGAAACAAATAACACAAAAAATAACCCCGACCTCAATTAATAAAAATACACGTACTCATTTGACATGGCACAAGTGAACATTAATTAGAGCACGCTAATAAATGAAGAAAAAAAATTAATTATATTACAATAAATATATAAAAGATTTTAACTTTAGATTTTTTTATAAAATTTATAATTAAAAATTACAAAATTGTAACTTTTAATAATTATATATTGGTCCAAATTTCAATCAAATTGATTTAATAATATTAAAATTAAAGAATCGACTGAAAATGACAGTTTTTTTCTAATTGATGAAAGTTGATAACAAAATTGGTTAGAAACGTTAAATGTTTAATTGTCATCAAACAAAAAATAAAAGAAATGAAATAATAATTTTAAAAACAAAAGTAGACAAAAAAAAATCGAAAGTACGTGCGCGCGAAGGTGATTGGCATATTAAATGAGTTGGATGGATGTTGAATCTGAGGAATAACCCTGTATTACTTAAGCCCATGTACGTTGGTGCATTTCAATTAGATGGCCAATTAATCGTTTCTTAAATGCAAATGACAGTAATTAGACGGTCTTCATTGATAAAGCGCGCATCAAGGAAAAGGCCGTAAACGTGCAATTCCATTTACGACAGCTAGAATCTGAGTATTTGCATTTGAAGTGCTTATTCAACAATGATATTTTCATTAACTTTTATTTATAACAAAAATAAATAAATAAAAGTTTATTATTGTTTGGTTCTTCGACATTAAATGCGCAGTAATGAGCAGCAAGGGAACAAAACAACGTCTAATTGCTGCCACCGTCAATCGATTTGTGAAAATCCTTGAGATTACGAAAAAGACGGGTAATGGTTTAATGTGATTTTGTGGTTTCCTACGTAAACCAGATTTACCTATTCACTGCTGCTACTTCTTTTGTTTGTTGTTGTTTCCTTCTTTCTCTCTTTGTTTTTCTTGCATGAAAATATTAATTACTTTACGTTCTCTGCGTCGGCATTCAATTGAAATATTTTTTATGTGTGGGAGATGCTTTTAATTCTCTTAATTAAATACTTTCTGTATAAATATATCTTAATTAATTACTTAAAACACATTAATTATAGTCGCATCAAGGTTCTACCATTAACGTTTTGTTAATGAATTGTCCTTCCAATCTCTTGACGTCTCTTAATGATTTTATTAAAACACGTACGAACATTTTTGGTGAAACCAATAAATAAGTTAAAAAATATACAATTATGTATGTACAAATTGATATTTAGCTGATAATTGTTAAGAAGATGAATTATTTAATAATAAAATTTTTGGACTTGACGATAAACAAAAACTTAAGCGATGTAAATCATCATATCATTATACTGAAATCGACTTTACGTAACGCGAGCCTCGCGGTTTTCCCGCTATATTTCCATTGTTTGGTTGCTAAGCAACGCCCTCTAAAATCATGCCAATAAGTTAGCAATTATAATAGCGCTATATACGCTAAGATAAATATGATACAAGACAAGAAAAATAAAAAGAAAAGAAGTAAAAAAAGAACCTAGGATAATGATTTAGAGTCGCTTTTAGTCTAATTACAGAATCTGCTGTAACATTATATCGATCTTGCAGTACGTGTTTCCTGATCGAGTCGCTCGCAGCTGTAGCTCGGAATTATTATAATGAAACGAAACAAACAAATGATCGAAACGTAACGTGACGCAGCGCTACGCAACGAAAAACTCTTGCAGAAATAAAGAGCGCACGAGGAAAACACGTTGAAATTCTCTTTCATTTTTTTTTCAGTTACGCAACGCTCGATGCTTTCTTCTTTTGCAATCGATGAATGTAACTAACGAAAAACAGTTCTAATTACGATAGATAGCAATAAACGATTAATATAATTCCGGACGTGGGAATACGTTCAAGGCTCCCGAAAGTCCGCAAGTAATTTTTTTTATTTCGTGCCATTGAAAAACCATCATCTCTCAAATCGCCTTTACTTTGTTTTCTTCCCCCCTTTCGCGTCGGTTAAATTATACGAATCTAGAATGGACGTATTATTAGATATAATTGGGTCCAGGCGAGGAGAGATATTTTCCCCCCGTCACAATGGCAAAACGAAACCGTGAGTCGCCGCTCCAATAACACCTATCCTTGATACCTTTAATTAATTCCATTTTCAAAACGCAAAATGCACCCAATTCGACGGTCGTTGCAAAATCCTGCTTGACCTCACAACAAAACCACTTAAAAAAAAATATATACAATTAAAATTGGATTTCCGAATCGTGAAAAACATCGAATATCGAAACGTTTATGTTTAATACGTTGTTAAGGAAGCACGTGCTGATTTTACTTTGTTTTGGAAAAACAATAATATGCAAATTATGTTGCATAATGATCATCGGCGTTATCAAACATCAAATAAAAATGAGATATTACACCATGCGCTTTTCTTGATATTTATGGATTTCAATTTTAAAACTAATGGAAACGTTTTCAATGCGTGTGTTTATGAATCTACGTAAGTTGCGTAATTAATTTTAATTGCCTTTACGTTCGTTGCTCTTTATATTACGTTTCTAATGCGGAACTCGTTTTTTCCCACATTTTATTTTCCATGTTAAATGATAGACAAGATAAATTTATATTTCCAAAAACCCTCGATTTAACTAAAAATAATTATCACGACTTTAAAAATGTTGTAACACATAAGAAAAGAAGTAAACCTTATTCAGGTTTCGGGTATTGTGTATAATTCTGGGAATTATAAACTATATTCTACATGCATATTTGATCTAAATTAGAAATCGTTATTATGCAGCACTATCACCTGACGACCTGATTCCTCCACTGACGCACTCGTTCGCTTATCTTATTAGAAGCGATTCTACGCAATCGAGTTGACGTCAACAATTTTATTTCATACAAATGCAACCGAAAAAAATGTCCACAAAATTGTTCGTATTTCAATCAAAAGTAAAACAAATCTATAGTTTAAATGGGATAATCAATAGGAATTTTTATGGAAGACAATAAAGATGAGTTTATTTTTAAATGAATCAAAGTCCATTCTAAATTGCCAAACAAAAAATAGTCATAATTATTAAAATTTATTTGTTTTCAACAAAAATACAGCATATTTAATAATTTATATATATAAAAATAAGTGAATTTGTAAAAGAATTAAGTTTTATTTTATTGTTAATGCGTGTAAAATCCACTTTACCGCGAATCTGCACAAAGTGTAGTCTTTTTTTCAGCATTTCCCAACATGTAGAAATCCCCGATTTATTCATTACGTAAATAACGTTGTGGAAATAAACTAATAATTGAAACGTGTAAAACAGATGTGTAATAAAGTTATTTTAAGAGTATTTGTGTTTTCCCACATCTATTAAAATGATTTGAAAAATGAAAGAATGTGAATATTTTTTAATATATTGTAGTTGCTTAATGAAGAGGAGTTTTAAAGTTAATTTGAGTGAATCGCATTTAATGAATTATGACAAATAATTTTATATTTCGCTGTTGGTTAAAAAAAAAATCCGAAAGGGAATTCCTGCGGTTCGAATCTGGAAATTTCGTTTTGCGAATGAGTTCTCTCTGTTATTAGTAGATATGCATGCATATTCCTCGTCATTGAAAGAGTAGAGAAAGAAAGAACGCGAAAGTCAAGGGAATAAACTCCGCCCTTGTCGTGGTTGTCGCTTCTTCTTCTCGACCGCGGACCCCACCTCTGGTAAATCCGCGTACGAAACGGATCGACCACCTCTTTTGCCATCCGATTTCTTATATATACTAGGGGCTTTTTTTCGTATCGCCAGTTTCGTTATCCGGTGCTTCGGCAGCGCGACCAAAGAGCAAACGCAGAGGAAACAAATCTAATAATTCGATTAGACTCCCGATTAAAACGCTCGCACATATATAATACATATATCTGTTTGGTAGTAAAGGAAACTACAAATTCAGATATACGTAGATATAAGCAGTTTCGGGTTCGTTGTCTCCACCTGCGTTCGAATCTCCCGCCATGCACAGCAGACGCTCGCAACAGCAGCAGAAGGGTGCAGTCGCCGCCGCCACAGCCGCCGCAGCAGCAGCCATCCTCGTGTTATCGGCCCTTCGGATCACAGTCGCAACGGCGACATCTACCGTCACCGACAAACCCAACATAATCGTGATCGTGGCCGATGATATGGTGAGATTTACGTTGTTTGCAGCCCATCAATTAACAACGCTCATTCGATAATTGCACCCGTCCATTGTTTTCCGACGGTGGCGGCGCTAATTAACCCTCCCCGCGCAATTACCATACGCAATTAACAATTAATTAACAAATTACAAAAACATAACAAAAAGACTCAAATCAACAATGATGATTACAAATAAATTCAAATGAAAAATATTTAAATATAAATTACACCAATTTTAAATTACTTGAGATTCGAATGAAAACATAATACATTTTTCGTTCTTCATTCATTTAATACTCGATTTTATTTTTCTTTCATTACTCAAACCACAAATGAAGGTTAAATATTACAATTCACAAACACTATTTTCTTTGGAATATCACGAAATTAAGTAATTACAACCGAATCACAAATAACAGAAATTAATAAAAAAATAAGTTAATCAAATCCGCACGTGTAAAAATACTAGTTATTTTCCTCTAAACCACAAATAAACACCTTTCAAGATTCAACTCAATACAAATATATGTTTAAATCATTATAAAACATAAAATAATTAATTGCTATTAATTTTTAAAATGTTTTTAAAAATTAATTTTGTTTTAAACTATTTAAAGCAATTCGTGACTGCAAAATTTTGCTGACCTTCGATATGTGTGAATGTGCGTTTTTCACTTCATTCTCGTAACGACCGCAAATCGAAAATAAAAAACTTTTTTCAGTTCACTTGATTTGGGAACCGTTATTTAAATTGATTTTTTACATCATTTTTTTGTATGTAAAGTTGATTGAAAAAAACATAACGGAATTACATAATTTTACACTAATTATAAAAGCAAATTATATTTATATTTATTTTCAAATACTTTAAAACTTACATAAACAAATTTTTTATTTTATAAAATTGTCAGTAAATATTATTGCATGAAATTTTGGTAATTTTATTTTATTTAAAAAAGTTCGTATTCGATTATTCATACGATAAAAGTAGTTCAAAAGAATCAACGGAAACACGCATCTAATATAGAAAAACAATAAAAGCGAATTAAATATAGTTCTAAACTGTCTACGATTACGTAACGTTTTATTTTTCAATTTCTTCAATAGCAGCGCGCTTGTGCAACAATATACGATCGAGGAAGTCGAACAAACGGCGGAAATCGCGCTGCACTTGTCACCAGAAAACAAAGACTCGTCATGCATTTATTTTTTGCACCAAATCCGCAGATCTAAGATTCGTCATGCCAATTACTTATGCACAATCTTGATCGCATTAACGTCATCCTCAATTGTTTTCTAATTAATGGACTCAGGTTGATTTACACAACGACGTTGCTTTTTCCTGCATATTTCAATTGTTTTCCGTTTGTTTTCTAATTTGATGGAGTCAACTTGATTTACGCATCTTGACAGATGCATCTGTCATTTCATTTGTTTTCTGTATTTAATTGAATTAATTGTTGTTTCAGGGTTATAATGATGTGGGCTTCCACGGCAGCAACGAAATACCGACTCCAAATATAGACGCCTTGGCCTACAACGGCGTGATTTTGAACAGTCACTACACGCAGGCCCTTTGCACGCCCTCCAGGGCCGCTTTCCTCACCTCCAAGTACCCAATACATCTTGGTAAGTGCACTCTTTTCGCTGGTGCTCTCAGAAACTACCTCGAAACCACCCTATTACTATTCAATTGAATACTAATTAATCATAACATGCAAATACTTGAGAAACAGATTTATGCAAATCTTAGCACTTGCATATTTTTGAGTATTATTATTGTTTCTTTTCATTATTATTATTATAATTATTATTGAAAATAATGGTCGGCACGTGCTTGATTAAAAGGTTGGTGATGCAATGTAAATGTTAAGGTGAAGTCGCTTTCCCGGATTGGGTAAATAGAGCGGAAAAAGGTGCGAAATGGAACAGATCTATAATTGGAGGAGTAATAAGTAGTAAACCGTGCGCGTTTCAACGGTAATAACAAATAGCAATTATGATTAATATATATTTAGTAATCGAGGCGTGAAGGTTGTCGAGGTTTTCCTTGAAGACTTGGGATGGTTATGAATGAACTATTGTTGTTTGTGTGTTTGAAGGAATGCAACACCTGGTAATATTGGAACCTGAACCCTGGGGCCTGCCCTTAAACGAAACACTCTTACCGCAACATTTGAAGAGGAATGGATACAGGACACACGCCATCGGCAAATGGCATTTGGGTTTCTTCAAGAAAGAGTACACTCCTACCTACAGGGGCTTCGACAGCCATTACGGCTATTGGCAAGGACTTCAAGACTATTACAAGCATACCGTCCAAGCCACAGTACGAACAATAAATAATAATATATCATTTAGTTACTGATTTTATGTTTGTTTTCAGTTCACCAAGGAGGTCGGATACGATATGAGACGTAACATGGATGTGGATTGGGATGCGCAGGGTAAATACTCGACCAATCTCTTCACCGAAGAGGCCGTTAAATTGATCAAGGACCACGACACCAAGGACCCAATGTTCATGTACCTCGCACATCTCGCTCCGCATACCGGCAATGACGAAGATCCTCTCCAAGCTCCGGACGAAGAGATCGCCAAGTTCTCGCACATCGAGGACCCAGAAAGAAGGATTTACGCCGGTACATTTACTTTCACGCTTGAATTGAAGTAAATCTAATTGCTAATTTATGTTGTTCTTTAGCTATGGTTTCGATGCTGGATCAGAGCGTGGGCAAGGTCATGACCGCTCTACGCGATAAGCAAATGCTACAGAACTCCATCATTCTGTTCATGTCTGACAACGGCGCCAAAACCGACGGCATTCACGCAAATCACGGCTCCAATTATCCGCTCAGAGGCGTAAGTGTATTTAATAATTAGTCTTAAAATGTTGTTAATTCGATTTGCAATTTGATTTTAGTTGAAGAATTCGGCATGGGAAGGCGCCACCAGGAACATCGCTGCTATCTGGAGTCCCCTGATCAAGGACCCGCAGCGCGTCTCCAACGAGCTCATCCACATTTCCGATTGGCTTCCAACTTTCTACTCTGCTGCCGGTAAGCTAAAATCAAATCTAATCAAAAGCGAGAAGGAGATGAAAAGCGTCGATAATGTGTCGTCTCTAATGCAATTATAATGTACTATATCATCGTCGCATTCGGTTTTGCAGGATTGAATATTAGCGAGCTGGGTGTAATCGATGGTAAGGACGTTTGGAAGTCGATCTCCGAAAACACTAAAAGCCCGCGCACTGATCTCGTTTACAACATTGACGACGTTTGGAATTATGGCGCCCTTCGTCAGGGTGATTGGAAGTACATGTACGGCTCAACGGTCGGTGGAAGGGAGGATCAATGGTAATTATCATTAAATTGATGCTGCATCCTTCAATAATTATACTTGTCAAATTTTAATTCGCATTCGTGCAAGTAGTATCTGTTCTAATTATGAATCTCCCGTTAAACGTAGGTACGGTTCGTCGGGCATCAACTCCAACTACTATTTCTCCCCCGATGAGATCTTAAAGTCCCCAACGGCCGTAGCCCTGAACGCTCTCGTCACCTACCAACAGATCGCCGAGAAGAATGCCAACAAGAGACCGCTCGATGATCAACCACTCGAATTCACCATTCAAACACTTTCCGAGTCGAAGATCAAGCAGCTTCGATCGGCAGCGACGGTCCGTTGTAACAAACTGCCGGAAGATCAACTTTCGAGCCACGTCTGCAATCCTCTGAAATCGCCTTGCCTGTTCAACCTGAAGGAAGATCCATGCGAGCGTACCAACCTCGCTACAACGAGACCTCTGATCGTGATCAACATGGAAGAAACGTTGATGAAGATCCGTAAGACGATTGTCGCACCGATCAACGTGCCCAGAGACCCGAACGCCGATCCGGACAAATGGAACGGTACATGGACCAATTGGCAGGACTATGAATACGTTGATGTGCACAAGCAGAGGGTACCTCAGGAGGTGCTCTCGCCACTTGCAATCGGTCTTATCACCGCAACGTGCTTCGCTTTCCTCATCGTCATCGTTCTCCTCCTAATGATCTCCTGCAAAGCGGCGCCAAAAAACAAATTAGCCACGATCTTTCAAAGTCTCGAGGATCCCTTGGATTCGCCCAACGCCGCGATGACCCAAAGCAAAGACAAGGAGATGATTCAAATACCGTTCACGCATAATCCAAGCTACAATTGATTGAGTGGATATTCATTCATTAATAACTATTTATATTTATGGACATAAGCTTATTCCATCGTTAAATAAGCCGAAATGTTCCTGTTCCTCCACCTCTTCATCGCACGCGCATACCGCGTCGCTCGAGAGCCTTCACCTGACACTCTACTTCTGCAAATATGGTACCGAGGAATAGAGTGCCGTAGGCGATGTGCTGCACAGAGCGCGCAAAACCCATTCTGTATTATAGAAACATACATATACATTAATCCGCTATTAATTCTATATAAACATCGATGTATTATTATTATTATTACTATTATTTAATTTAATCTTATTTAATTTTTTGTTTCGTATGTATATAATAAGTATTTAATATTTGTTCTCCTGAGTGAGAAACCTGCTGATTGTGATTTTAAATGTATAGACATATCCCATGTAACGAAACTGATATGTAATTTACATTTGTTAATTGACGAGAAATTTATGTTTAAATAAATTTGAATCTATTATAAATGAAAAATAATTATCATTATAAATTTATATTCGATCCATACATTCCGATTAAATCAATATAATTTCATATCGGTACGGTAACTATTGTATGCAACCAAATCCACACGATATCAAGTTCTATCACAATAGAAATAATTACAATGCATAATAAATAATTTGCTATTGTCGCAAAAAAAAACACTACACTATGGATCAATAAGTAATGGGTGGCAGAAATATAATACATTTTTGAGATAGAATAATATATATATATATATATGTATTTATGTTGAAATAGAGATTAACAAAAGCAGTAACAGGAAAATACGTTATAAAAATAGAAAATTAACGTACATTTAAAAAATAAGTAAGCAAACTGAGAAATAGATTCAAGCATCTAATTCGGAATGGCAGGTTGAGGAGCTACTCTCATATAGGGCTTTCCAGATGGCAGGGAAACAGTGTGAGTACCAGCGAATAACTCATTGGCCTTCTCCTGAGGCAAACTAGGTTGAATCATCACAGATTCCCCAGCCTACAACAAATAGAACATAAATGATAATTGTCTCAAGTGATGTCTTACTTAAATGATAATTTACCTTCCAATCAACAGGAGTGGCCACTGGATGTTTATCTGTCATCTGAAGTGAATCAATAACTCTCAGGATTTCACTAAAAAAAGGACATGAGTTAAATGCTGATCAAGAGAATTGCTTGATTTTTGTTATTACTTGAAATTTCTACCAGTGGTTGCTGGATACATGATGCTCAATCTGAACAATTTCTTGGGGCATATGATGAAAACGCCACGGGCGCTCAAAGCAATTCCCTCCTTGCTCTTTTCCATCATATCAATCATATTCAGTTTGATGGAGATGCTTCTGTCCTCATCAGCAATTATCGGGTAAGGGAAGGGGCTATCCTCTGAAACGCCAGCATACATCTTAATATCCTTGGCCCAACTCTGATGGTTCTCCACTTTATCTGGAGACAACCCAATGACCTTAACATTGCGTTTCTCAAATTCGGGCATAAGCTTGACCACACGAGCCAACTCCGTTGTACAGACTGGCGTGAAATCCGCGGGATGAGCGAATAGGATTCCCCATCTGCAAGAAAATAGAAAACACCGTACATTAATCAAATCAACACTTGCCGTGGATGTGTTTGATCACAGACAAAAGAGTGCTGCAACAGGTTAAGAGTTTTATATGGATATTAATGATGAACTTACGAGTCTCCCAGATATTCGTGCAAGTTGATCACACCTTCGGTGGAGTTTGCTGTGAAATTCGGGAATTCCGTACCCAAAAGCAACATCTCCGGGCAATTCTCTGCAGATATTGCGTGAGCGAGTAAACAAATCAGATGGATTAACACCGGTGTCACGTTTGAAAGTGCCATTGCTACCAACAAGTATATTTGAGAGAAGATATTAAATTCCCCACATTATATATGCGTGTGCTGACTCAAATCTTTAAAAAAAAAATATAATCAGTATATATTGGAATGTTATTTATTGCCTTTGTTAGCAAGGAAAACAATGTATGTTTACAGTTTCCAAAGATGTAACAATGGTCGAATTACCTTTGTTTTACGACATATTTTTCACCAGTTACATATCAAATTAGTCATTAGCGTACTAAACAATACAATTATTACACTAACTACCATATTAATCATCGATTTTAATATTGCATTGTTTTGAAAACCAGAAGTCATGTTATAAACAATTGAAAATAACAAATAATGAGGAAAATAACTAATGCATATAACTCGATTTTTGTAAATGTACTTACAAAATAGTGCAATAGAAAATTAAGTATAGATTCAATGATTATGCATGTCAGCAATACTATTCGCCAGATTTCAACATTCTTCTCAATTATTAAAACTCATATCCATCAAATATACATACGGATACTTGTACACTTGTACTTGATTATTTTCTGGAATATTTCCAAGAATAAGACTATTATAATAACACATATAATAATATTATAGAAGTCTTTTTGAATTTTTGTTATTAAAAAAGTTATATAACGTCCATACGTATCAATCGTCCATTAGGCAATCATACTTTATTTGTGTTGAGTTTTCGTATGTTGCATATTATTATGACGTAATGTAAGTAAATAAGTAGTGCTAAATTATATGATAAGAAAGAAATATATGGGAAATATTATATTCACTTTTATAGATCGTAACTATGTAATAAATTAAAAGGTGGTTTATGCAACCTCAGGAACGTGATTTAAAATATTTTGCTATGAAAGTAAATGTTGCACAAAGTTGTGCTTGATTTATTATGTTATAATTTCGTGTGTAGTTATTAGCATGATAACGTGTCATTTTTGTTGGTTTTATTTTATTTTTTGTAGATTTGGTTGTCGCTCGTTTCTGTCGTCAATCAGTTCCTATGAAAAAGTGGTTCAGTTTGCGTTGAGCAGTTGTTGGGGGCGGATGCAAGCGTGTGCCCTCGCGCCTTTAAAACGCCGATGATCCTGACGAGACACACCGAAGACAAACCACGGTGATATCAGTAGCACTTGTATTTGAAAAAAAATACTCGAGAAGGATGAAGGAAAGGAACGACGAATCGTCGCCGAAGGCTCGGAAACATGGTGAACCAAAATCGAGCAGCTTTAATACGATCAATGAGAAGGAGGTGGACGACATCTCCTTGGAGCTGTTCTACAAGCCGCACACGATCACGCTGCTGGCCATCTCTATCGGCGTCGTCATTTATACGGCTTTTGTCAGGTTCGTGTTCGTTCATTAATTCAGAAAAATCGATACCGAGACACCTCCACCGACGTCTTTTCCATCTAACCTAACCTACAAAAGTGAAGAAGTTGCGGTGGGTGGGAGTCGTTGGGCGCATCCCATTGGTC
The DNA here is from genome assembly GCA_963457615.1 of Nicrophorus investigator. NCBI lineage: Eukaryota > Metazoa > Arthropoda > Insecta > Coleoptera > Silphidae > Nicrophorus > Nicrophorus investigator. Next base: position 3,198,679 of record OY735140.1, read on the forward strand.
CGGGTATTTTTGGTTGGCCGACCGTATGACATTTTCAATGGGCGATCGCAAAAATCCTTAGCCTTTTTTTGATTTGCACCTTTATGTAACATGCATAAACACACGATCGTTACTCACTGCACGCATTCCCGTTAATTGAATACTCCATAACTTATTAGTCGTAGCATTAGTATACGAGTGCTCAATTCCATATTAACGATGCATTAATGTTTTAAATTGGTCGCGTCCGTCCATTTATAATACCAAAATTAAAATTCTCTATATTTCAATCAATTTGGGAACATTATGAAATCTACAAACATTCAGTAACTAAGTGATCTTTAATTAACAGTTTAAAAGTAAACAGCAATAATTCACGTCATCGACATTTCCTAATGACTAACTGAAAATTGTTTTAATTATTATCGGCATGGGAATTCAATTTCTTGAAAATTTGAAACAAAGAAGTTTTTCAATACACGGATTTGAAAAAATTGCAAGAATATTATTTTATCGCAAACACAGATTTATGTATATTTACATAATCATGTAAAGAGAATCAAATTCCATTTTCGGGTTCAACTTTACTTCCAGCTTGAGTCAAATCTATGCGGATAAGAAGAGATTTGGAATAGTGTGATCTTTCGGTTTCCGCTTATCTAATCTCGTTCGACTAGCATAATATTTAATATTACGATCATACGATTTTTTTCTTGTTGTTGCTTTTGTGCGAAATACCGGATATTTGGTTTATAGAGAATGATTTTACATATTTGTCAACGTTCGATCGAATTGCGAATGCTTTCCAGACAAGAGAACAATTGATTTTGCTTTATTGGTCATTTTCTTTATTTTCCTTTGTTCTTCCGATAAGCGAGGCAGATAAACAATGTGCGTTGCTATATTTATTATAATCGGATTGCCACCATGGGATCGTAATTAAAATTATTGTTTGTTGCTAAATTTAAATTCATCGTTATTTATACTTGTGAAATCATATCCAATTAATGTTAAGTCTAACTGAAAGATAGATTAATATCGTTATATGCATTAAAATGAGCTTTAGTAAAATAATGAAGAAATTTAAAATGTTGATATGTGTTGCAGGAGTACAGCCAATGTGGAGAACAATATCTGGGCTGGGATGCTGTGCTGCGTGTTCTTTTTTGTGATAGTATCGGTTCTGGCGTTTCCGAATGGTCCATTCACCAGGCCGCATCCGTCGGTGTGGAGGATCGTGTTCGGGCTGAGCGTGCTCTACCTTCTGGGAATGCTTTTCCTGCTTTTCCAGAACTACGAAACAGTGCGTTCGATATTGCTGTGGCTCGATCCAAATCTAGCCAATTTCCATATAGACATGGACAAGGAGTACGCGATCAACTGCTCGGACATTACGATGGAGCGCGTATGGAGTCATGTTGACGTCTTCGCCGTAGGTCACTATCTTGGCTGGATGTTCAAGGCGGTGCTTATCCGACACATGGGCATTCTGTGGGCCGTGAGCGTGATGTGGGAGATTACGGAGGTGGCCTTCGCTCATCTTCTGCCCAACTTTAAGGAGTGCTGGTGGGATGCGCTCATTCTCGACGTGCTCGTCTGCAACGGTTTTGGTATCTGGTGCGGCTTGAAGATCTGCAAGGTCCTGGAGATGCGCGAATACAAGTGGGTCGGCATCAGGGACATCCATTCGACGACCGGCAAAATTAAACGCGCTATGCTTCAATTCACACCGGAGAGCTTCACCTCGGTGCGTTGGCTCGATCCAAAGTGCTCGTACATGCGAATCGTTGCGCTCTGTCAGCTGGTCATCTTCTGGCAGACGAGCGAGCTTAACACATTCTTCCTGAAGCACATCTTCGAAATGCCAGCCTCACATCCGTTCGTCACGGGTCGCCTGATTCTGATCGGCGTCATCGTTGCGCCATCAGTGCGTCAGTACTACAGTTACATCACGGACACTTCGTGCACTCGAGTGGGAACCCAGTGCTGGGTGTATGGCTGCATAATGGTAGCAGAGGCTTTGCTCTGCATTAAGCACGGTCAGCAGCTGTTCGAACAGACCCAAGCCATGAATATTGTCGTCTGGCTCCTCATCCAGCTCATCGTAACCGTCCTCTTCATAGTCGGGTGCGTCGTCTGTAACAAGTATTTCCGCAAAGGCGAATACGCGTCGCGCGACAGCAGCCCCACGAAGCATCCCAAGAAATCCAAAATCCATTAGCAAATAGCCGATTAGCGATTAAACCAAGAGAGAGTACAAAGTACAATTCATTTTAATCATATTTAAGCTGCTCCCCGATTGCTGAAAACTTTTTGTATTTCCTTTCGCGTCTCGAATCCAGGATGTTCTCACTATTTCACTATTTTATGATCATCTCAAGCTAATGAAACGAAGGGGCTTTTTGTTTTCAGCTCCATCCGACTATTATTATTACACTTAGTTTACCATTGTCAAAGTTGTTACCATTTAGTTTTGTTTGTTTCTTTTTTTTTCCTTCCAGATGTAAAATACATTAATTCGATGTGTATATAATATACATATATATTTGTGAACTTCTCGAGTGCCGTATGTGCGTGTGTGTATATATGTGTCTTATGAGTGCTTGTCCAGGGATGTGTTGAAATGAGCGCCGAGTAAGTGTGTCCTGTAAATATTAAGAAAATGCCGTAAAACAATTAGACGATTGTTGAATACTTGTTAAGAATTATTTTTGATTTTTTAACAATAAACAATTTAATCTAAGCGTTTCCATTTATTTACAATTCAATACATAAATTATAATAGATACATCTGTTATGTAGATTTTATTGTTTTTGAGTGAAAATCATTAAACCCGCATATTAAGATTTAAATTGTTTTCTTGTGCTGATTAAGTTGCATATGCAGGAATATTTAAAGCGCAACAGGTCTGCCAAAGTTGCACCAAGAAATGCTGACAGATAGCAGCACGTGGCATGCATCAGCTGATTGGAACAAAATATTATATTAATGTCAATTATTGAAGAGTGCCTCCTATTGACCCGCTGTTGATGAAATAAAAAATAAATCAAAACAGTGGTTATTCCAATTGCGCATACATCGACCATATAGATATATCGAGTGAATTTGACTGAATAGAAACAAATTGAAGCACAAAACAAATATGGACAATTCTATAGCGAATTTCGGTACGTAAATGCAGCCACATATGCTTTTAACATGTAACGAAATCGGAACGAATACAAAATCAACTAATATTATTGCAGAATTATCGGAAAGTACGGTAAAAATTGATTCCAAGCCCAGCTCCGAAAAGAGCGATAATTTTGAGGAGATCGATGATCTTTCTTCTAACGAATCCATCACAACAGAAAAGACTGCTGCAGATTTTGATAGTAATCTGCCGGAGACGGTAACGCTTCATATATGCGAAGAAACTGGGGCCAAATTGTACCTGGTTGGCACAGCTCATTTCAGCCAGGAATCCAAGGATGATGTAGTGAAAGTGATGAGGGCTGTGCAACCTCACATAGTGGTACTTGAACTATGCGATGCCAGGATTGAAATCCTGTCATTGGATGAGGAGACTATTCTCAGGGAGGCCAAAAATATCAATTTTGATAATATAATGCACACCATGAAAAAGAATGGAGTCTACTATGGCATCACTTACCTGCTTTTGCTCAATTTAAGTGCCCATCTGACTAAGGAGATTGGCATGGCACCAGGTGGAGAATTCAGGGTTGCTTTTAAAGAGGTAAATACATATATATTATCAAGGCACAGATGGCTTATTGATGGTTATGCATTTTAGGCCAAGCAAATACCAAATTGTTTTATTCAATTGGGAGACAGGCCTATCAAAACGACGGTTCTACGGGCGTTGGCCAAATTGTCGTGGTTCCAGAGGATCAAGCTTGCCTGGCATCTTCTATTCACCAATGATCCGGTGAGCAAGGAGGATGTGGAGAAGTGTAAAAAACGTGATATGGTTGAGCAGCTTTTGGCGGAGATGTCCGACGAGTATCCTACTTTGGGCGAGGTGTTTGTAAAAGAACGTGACATTTATCTGACCTACACTTTGCAGCAGGCCTGCAAAATCAAACGGAGTTTTAGTGAGTTCTATCGATGATTTAAAAAAAGTTTAAAATTTGTTAATAACCATTACAAATCGCGTAGTTCAAGGTTTAAAACCGGACGAGGCGATAAGGGTGGTAGGTGTGGTTGGAATGGGCCATGCCCTCGGTATATCGCGACTGTTCCCCCATGACCAGAGCATGCATCTCAAGGAGGTGACGGAGATTCCGCCGCCGACTTTGACCTCGAAAATTGTGAGCTTCAGCTTCAAGGCGACACTGCTGACGATGGGCGGGTACTTCATCTACAGGCGCCTCCCACAATCGGTGACGAGTGGTGCCGCTCATGGTTTCGAGAAGCTCATATCGAATGTAAAAGCGATCCAGTTTTAAAGAAAACGCGACAATTCTACTCTATATGCAACTACTAAAATATATCGATGAATCTATCTACAAATATAAAAATAAATGTAACGAAATATAAACCATTTGAGATTAACGAAAGGAAGGGTAATATATTCAATTCATTTAATAGTAGTAGATTTATTTCGTTTTCATAAAAAATAAAATACATATATACGCGTATGCTGGAAGACATTTTGAGAAAGGCAGGATGATTTTTTTGTTTGTTTGTTGTTATATTTCTTTTAGTTATTGTTTGTTTTTTTAAGTACAAGTGACGGGAATCAAAAAGAACTGAAATCTTTCATCATCATCATCTGTTTTGAGTACACACTGCCAGATGGAGTTTATTATTGTTTGCTATTAGTAGATTTCGTAAGGAACATTGGCGGCGCAACGGAAGCCCAAGTTTCCGGCTGAGGTGTCGCGCGTATTGTGCGACCGGGCCGCGCATCTGTATCTCCAACAGTAACTGCGGTGGCATAAATACGAACCGCCCTTCTTCACTCTGAGCGCCTGCAAAAAGAAAATAAAAAATAATTCGATATTAGTTAGCGGTTTCGGGATTTCATTGATTGGGGCTTCTTTTTTTTTCATATAAATATACAGGTAATTTTTTTTTCTAGATCCACATTCAGATACGTTGCTTCTGTATTTACTATTTACAAATACTATGTGCAATGAAAATAAATATTTTCGTATTAATTATTTCTTCTCACCTTGTTTGACGTCCAGGCATCTTGCGTCCATTCCCAGACGTTTCCTGCCATATTGTAGAGACCGAACCTGTTAGGAGGAAATACGGTAACGGGAGCGGTGGCCACGAAGCCGTCTTCGGCCGTGTTCGTCTCGGGAAAATTCCCTTGCCAAAGGTTAGCCCTGAAACCGCCTTAAAATCGTTCAAAAGATCGAGAGCGGAAAGAAGCTGAAACCACCAACCAGTGTTTATCCTTCGGATTCAACTTGTTACCCCATGGATACAACCTTTGCCTGAGACCGCCGCGACATGCCATCTCCCACTCAGCTTCAGTGGGCAATCTTTTCCCTATGTGCTTGCAAAAGGCAACAGCATCATTCCAAGAAACATGAATTACTGGGTGATCCATTCTATCTGTAAAAAAACATAAGCAATCATTAATAACATTGAAATCTGTATTAAAGAATAGTATTCAAACAGTGGTGCTATTTACCTAGTATGTTACTTTCAGGTCCCTCTGGGTGTAGCCAAGAAACCCCTTTCATCTTGACCCACCAAGGTGCTTGCACAGCTCTAAAATCCTTCAGAGACTCTCTCTCCTCCTCCGTGATCAGCTGTTCAAAAATAAAGCTATCTCCAAACACCTCAGCTTCCGTCTTATAACCTGTAGCCTCTACAAACATCTGGAAATCCTTATTGGACACTTCATATATGTCCAAATAGAATGAGCCCACAGTGACATTCCTTACAGGATCCTCAAAATCATTCTCGAACACTGGCTCATTTGTTCCCATCTCAAAATCAGCTCTTTCAATCAGCACCATCTTTTCAAAACCCGTATGCCAAGTATTGTTATTGTCTTCAATAGGCAATTCATTTGATTCCTTTGTGTAGAAATTTTCGCCTTTATTCGTATCACAGTGTTCATCGCTGTCGGTGCGGCTCACGTCGCAGCCACAATCCGGAGCCACAACATAAAAGTTAAGTATCAAAATTAAAAAGGTGCTTAAGTACATGGTGCACGTGCAGTTTCTAGTTTTGATTTGGATTCGACTGAAAAGAGCCATAAAAAGCAAAATTTATGTATACATATTTTTTGTTTAAAGTATTCCGCATTCATGTTGAATATTTGCTACTCAATACTTACGATAACTATGCAAATAAAACTAAATATTTTGCAAGCAGATAACGAATCATCGTATCGGATCGGCCGTGCACTACCTTCTGTTTTTATATAAACTTTCACTGGACAATTTGAGTTGCCTACCTAAAATACGATTGAATTATAGATTCTGGAAAAATTTAAACTTCCTTTATTCTACAATCCTTATTAGATTATAATAGTAAGTGGTTCGCAGGAATAGTACAGATTAAAATAATAAACATATATTTGTAGCATATACAAAGTTAAAAGGCTAATTAAATCATTAAAAAAGAAATAACAGGGCTGTTTTACGTTTTATAAAATATAACTAAACTTGCATCTTTCTAAATGGTTCTTCAAAAGGCACAAGAAAAATTGATTTGGAAAGATGAATCAGAGAGAGAGAACATGTTAAAATAATGGTAAGATTATTTTGCATTGAGGTAATGCAGTTGGCCTAAAACTAGGATGACGACTCCGCAGAGTGTGACGAAAAATCCGAGGTACCTGATGGTGATGGGTACACCAAAAAGTGTCGCATTCATCCTCAAACTCGAGCTGTACAGAAGGATGGAGTCGAGTTTGTACCCGGGCGTGGATTGGTGGACGAACGGTCGTGTCCGCACTTCATGTCCGATGCCACGGATGATCTCGCACACATTCGTCAATTTCGCAGCCTGAAGAAGTGAACTAAGATGATAGGATCGTAAATTAAGATGATAATGTACCTGTATAAAAGGAACTAGCGCGATGAACGACCATAATGAGACGTTCATGATGTTGATTCCTATAGTTGGGACGGACTCTCTATCAAGATTATCAAAGTCCAGGATCCAGAGCATTCCCGAAACGGCGTACGAGAGGTTCACCAGGGTGAAGACGCAAACTGCAGGCGCTATACGGTAATTAAGGAACATCAGCAGCTTACGGAACTCCTCTATATCCTATGATAACGAACATTCTTAAATTATAGTCAATTTTGTCAAGTTTTATATCACCTTCATCCATTCGGTGGGAAGTATTGATTGTTGTATCAGTTTAGCTCTGAGGAAGCTCAAGTAGGCTGTTAGGAGTTGCGCCTGCAGACAATAATTTAAGATGATTATGGCCTGGACCACGTCGTGCCACAGCGTGCAAATCACGAGCAGTATCTTAATCAGAAGTACTGTCAATTCGGAACTGCAACAATCACCTATTACTAATAATTAATTAAGAATTTTGCATTCACTTTTTATCTATCCACTTGAATTCTATCGTGCTCTCTGCCATCATGTAGTTCACCGAAACTAATGATAAAATTATCCACATCCAGCTGACGACAACAAAGATCCTCAGTGTTTTCACCAACTTCTTCTGGGATACAAAACCGTCGGAGAGGTTGGACACCGTTAGGAATACCTGCGGGCGAATAATATCGCTAGTTTGTATTGAGGAAGATTTATTTATTTAATTAAGCAGACCCGCTCCATGAGGCTAGGCAGTTGGTCGTCGTCCGAAGATCTGAAGACGGTGACGGCGTAGATGTAGCCCATGAGGTGGAGGATGTTTGGAAGGAAGAAGCTGAAGGTGAAAGAACTTTGACATATTTGCTGGAAAATGTAATCCGGTTGGCTGCTGAGCAAGTTGGTCTTTTTGTAACCGAATCCTCTGTCTCTTCGGAAACAGGTCATGTACTGCAGCACATAACCGACTCCCATGAATATGATAATGTGGATCGTGTAGAAGTAGTTGAGGAACTCGGCGCAGGAGAAGGTGCCCTGGCTTTCAACAAATATCGGTCTCAAACCAACGAAATTGAGCAGCCAGAGGTATGGCCTCAGGACCTTCTTTTTGCAGTAGGTCAACACTGCCGTTACGCTGTAATGGTCCGGCGATTCGAGTGGCACCTGCACATCTACGATTTCGCCCACCTGAAACATTTCATCTTCAATTTTTTCAAGAACAAAATTTGTGAAGGGCTACGAAAATGTTAGTTGCTTTGGGCCTTGCAATTTCTCTGAAAGACCTCAACATGAATAAAGGAACTTTACCGAAAACGTCAGCGTAGATGCTCGGTTGTTGGGCTCTACTTCACCTTCTCCTCCATCATTGTTCTTGCACGTTTGCGCCAAGTCCATTCCTGAAAGGTGACGCATCTTTAAAATATTCTCCATTAACAATATTACAATCACTCCGAAATACCTGCTCTCCGATCTTAACCTTGGAACATGGCGTTCAATATATTTGGTTATTATCAATAAAGTACGATAAAATGACGACAAAAAAAGGAACCAAAAGAATGAAAATATACTTGCTATATCTGCGCGATCGGAATGTTATTAAGATGCGACACTTCCAGCTCTGCGCTGCATCCATGAGGTCAAAGCATTTTCAATGATTATCACTTGGAAAATAATTAAACTCTGTCTGCTTTCAATCTTTATTATTTATATTATTTTTGCAAATTTTATGCGATCGCAGAAGTGTCTCAACACTGATCAACGGTGAGGCCTGACCTCAGCCTGCGATTAAACTGTTTATTTCACATAAACGCATCACAACAATGATAATATGTGTATATCAAAGTAATTTGATATCAAGAGCGTTTTACAAATGTCGATTTTCCTCCACTTTTTAATTTATCTCTGAAAACAAAATAAGTTTTGATTATATTATATGTATTACATTTCAAAAGTAGCAGCAGCTTCGTTGAAAATAATACGAAATTTTTGCGATTTCGAAAATTTGAAACAAATGCCGTTTCTTGTGCACGATCACCAAGACAATCAATGCAATTTCGTAAAAATGTTGAAGAAGAACAAAAAAAAGTTTGCGCTCTTTTATACCCCGCCTCTAAATCTTCCCGTCTTAGTGTGAGTGAGAAAGAGAGAGAGTTTGAGAATTACATCAAAGCTCGGCAATTGTTGGCAAGAATTGCACAATTTCTTCTAGTAGGCCGTTTTCCCATTCAGGGGAGCCGCTCGAGCGTGGGGCGGATAAAACGGCGGAGAGCGCGCGTAAAATTGAAATTTCTCTCCGTCTTTTTTCATCCGAATGTTTCGTGCGGATCGAGGCAACAAACAAATTGCGCTCCAATTTCGCGCGTATTACGAGAGGAAGAACGGCATGCAAATGGGATTCGAACCAGTTGTATGCATGCAATGGCAATCAACGAAATTCCAAATTTCTTCTTCGTATTTCAATTAGAACACACTCTATTAAAACGGTGCCCCAATTACATGTCCATCATAAAAAAAAGATGACTTCAACAGTTTAATGCAATTAAAATGACAATAATAATAACTTGACTTAATAACTAATTTGTTCAAATCCTTTTGATTTTCTACTAGGCGTGTTGAAATCGAATACGTTGATGACAATCGAGTTGCCGTGTCGTCGTAATCACCATTGTTTCCCGACACTTTTTGTTTTCTGTACTGTTGTTGTTTTGTTTTAATTGAAATTGCGATCGTGCGTAATCGAGATTTTCTTGATCAACCACTCGTAATTTCTTTTTTGGTGTGTGTGTGTGTGTGTGTACTTAAGTCTTCGCTTCTTTCTGCTGCGGATTCTGTTCCCCACTAGCCGTGTTTACCAGAGTGTGAAACCCCCTTTGATGAAGACTTCCCTCGCAGAAATCCTCCTTTGCACAACGCACTCAGTCTCGGCCCATGTTTAAAGCACCTAAGACAAAACAATAAAACAATATTGTTTTCATTCAATTGTTTCTTTTTAAATCTAACACGTTCATTGGATTATTAACGGAAATCTCTGTTTCGTTGATTTTAAATATATTCAATTATTTAATTGTAGCGGTGAGTTAGTATTGATTATTATTGCACATTGAAGTTTTTCAATTCTCGCTCAAAATATAAAAAATATCAGTTCATAAATTGTAAATAGTTTGATATTAAATGTTGCACTTATGGAAAGCAAAATAAATTCAAAATCAAATTGTTTAAAAATTTTAACACTTATTAAGGTTTGATATTTAACAATTTTTTTATTATTGCGTTTTTTTGATATACAAATATAGTTCAGTTTAAATGAAGAATCTTTGATTTGCAAATATTGCTAGCAGCGAATAAATATCAAATTTAATAATATTTTTTGAAATTTTTTAAATGTCAAATTGCAAATTATTAATATTTTTTCTAATTTTGAAATACCAAATTGTTTTATAGTAATTTATTTTTATTTTGCATAGCTTTGGGTAACTAATGAGGCTCGCGCTCATTATCTAATCTAAACAATGTCTCTTTGTAATTTATTTATTTTTTACTTTTTAACAATCATTATAAATAGGCAAGCAATGTTTGCCTCGTAAAAAAACTACAATGTTGGGTTTTGTGGTACTCGTGTTGGCAATTAAATTGGGTTGCGGAGAAGGTTTCGAAGTGCAACACGAGTGGACGTACCTGAATTTCACTTGGCCTTCGAGAGGTGTATACCAGAAGGCAATAGAAAAGGGAAGATACGTACCTCAGAATAACGTCGTTAGCGACTATCAAGAATGTGGAAGGTTATGATGGAGTGCAGAAAAATACGCTGTTGAAGCCGTTTCCGTCTTGGGAGATGAACGTACGGAAAAGCTGCAAGACTCTGCAGAACGTGCAGAGCATGGAGATCGATAGCGAAGGAATTATGTGGGTGCTGGATGGGACTAGAACCGGAAACTTTTCAGATTGTCCAGGGAAATTGGTGCTGCTGGACTTTAATGATGGAGGAAAAGTTGTATATTCGCACACGTTTCCGGACGAAATCTGCATGAGAAAGGGTTGCTGGTTAAACGACATCGTACTGGAGGAGAGATTCGGAGGATACGCCTACATCTCGGATTCTAGCAACTCCGATCCGGGTCTAATTGTCTTCTCCAGGATCCAAGGAAGAGCCTGGAAGCTGCGCGATTCATCTATGTTTGCATCGCTAAACGTGGATTCGTTGGCGATGGCTCCCGTACCTAAAGATCGCTACGAGGATCGGAAGATATTCTACTCTCCCTTAAGTAGCAGATCGCTCTACTCCATCAGCGATCGCATACTTAGAAATGAGACAGAATTCTTCGGCACCGAATGGAGGACGCACGTCGAGTTCTTATTTTGCAGACCTTCCAACAGTGATGGTATGATCGTCGATACTTTTGGTGATCTGTACATGGGTTATCTCACGAAGTACGCCATCGCCAAATGGAATATCAAGGAGAAGAAGTTGAAAACGGTAAGCACGAGCGTCGAGGAAATTGTGTGGCCAGATTCCTTTGCCATGGATAACCATGGGAACCTCTACAACCTCGCCGACTCCGTCAACCGATTCCTCATCAACAACGGATCACTGCAGATTCCTAGGGAACCCATTATCAGAATCCTCAAGATGCACACGGGCACCAAAAGCTACCTGCACACTGCATTATAATAATAATTTAAAAACAACAACATATAATTTGTTCATCAAAGATTGATTTCACGAAAACATTTAAAATTAATTAATGATACCAAAAAAAAAGTGAAAAGTAACAAGTTTGTATGGATGCATTATTTGGTGCTCTATTCTCGTATTGCTTTTCCTTGCAATTTTCGAGTGTGAATAATAGGGAAAGTGAGTTTGCATTGTGTATGTTGTACGTCCGAGGAGGCGAACGCACGCGACTGTGAATTAATAATTGAGTCTCCTCTCTCTCGCAAAATGCTTCTTATTTTTTTAGAAAATTTCACCACATACGCCGATTGTGATGGTTTCTCGGTGCATTGTGTTTCCTCTCAATCATTTTCGTTTGCTCTTTTTTGTATATCCATTTATATAAAAAAAAAGTCCATTTTTTAAATAATATTAACGAAGCGCACGTTACGAAAGCCAAGCTTGGTTGCTTATTACCTCATCCTCGGCAATAACATCAAGAGCCTTTCGATTCAATTGTTTGTTTTTTAGACACATTACATAACCAATCATAAATATCTTCAATTTGGTTTGTATCTTTAATTTTCTTTAACATTTTGTATTTTCGTTACATGAAAAATTTATCAAATCTTTGTTACAATAATAGATTGTCAAATTTATCTGCAACTTTCATATTAGTTGTACCTGTTAATACATTTTTTTGTATAATTATCGTTGCCGTCGATCTTTCTTTTGGTCTTTCTCTCGGTAGTTTGTGATGCAACAGGGCACGAAATACAGTTGCTACGAGATTGCTCACGACGCGTGCCATCATCGTTGGTTTGTCGCAAATGCCGCAAATTGCGGTACTCAAAACGGAGACAAGCCACCAAATCGTAGCGGTTACACTCTTCGCACCATTCCATTCCAATAATCTAGCATAACTTAATTGCATTTTCGAAAATAATTAATTGGGAAATGCGGATGTTCCGGATTGGCGGTTCGAAGAAGACGAAGGAATTTGTTGCTTTTATGTAATGCGCATTCACTTTCACACATTGCGCTAATCATTATTATGGTACAAGTAATTAAAGAGAAACACCTACAATAACAATAGGAACATGAGTGTAGTCGAGTATAATTATTTGGTTAAGTTGTAATTATTTCAATTAAATAGAAGATATTACGCAGCTCCGCAGGAATAAATATATAGCAAACTGCGCTCCAGTAAAATGGATTGAAACTGTGTTTGTATTTATTTCTCATTCCCGGTTTTGACCGAGTTTTTGGTTGGGACAGTTACGTGAGCATTATCCGCTCCGGCGGCCGCGAAACATGGCCAAAAAGCGCAGTTTAGGGGACTATAATTAGTTCACGGAGCAATCGGTGGCGAAAGACGGCAATCTAAAAACTAACGGTCCATGCGATTTTTTTTCAGGAATGTTGGTGGTCGTTTAGGAGAACGATGAAGAGTTCGGTAAAATGATGAGAGTTTACATTCTGTTCGTAATACTCCTGCTGGGATTCGGGACGGCGCAGCAGAAGGAGGGTATGGACTGTCCGCAGCAGGAACTCATCGTACCCTGCAGATGTTTACTGCGGGACAAGGAGTATCAAATTTGGTGAATATCTGACTCGCGCATATTTGGCTTGACCATACTTGATTTTATAATTTTAATAATTTTTCGCTGATTGTTTCTAAAGGTGTTCGCACAGCGATTTGCCAAGAGTACTCGAAGGGTTGAAGGCTGTGGGCAAGCACATCTTTCGCCCCATCGACGAATTGATCTTGGAGAACAACAATTTACCATCGTTGCCCGGAAAGGCGTTTCTTCCTTTGAAAGTGATGCGACTGATGTTGCGCAACAACAATTTGGAGCGCGTCGCCGACGGATGGTTGTCGGGCTTGGAAACCTCTCTGATGGAGCTCTTTGTCGTCGAACCGGAGCTGCGCGGACTTCCCGAGGAATCGCTCAGGGATCTCAACGTGCTCGAAGCGGTTACCATCCAGACAAATCTCATGAAGCGTCTTCCGCGATTCTCCTCGCTACCCCGTCTACGACACCTGCAGATCGAATCGCAGAGCCTTCTGGAGTTATCTCCAAGACACTTTGCTAATCTTCCGCAACTTGAACGAATCCACATAGGAGGCAGTCCTCGCTTGCAACGGCTCGAAGCAGGTTTATTTCAAGATCTGCCCAGATTGAGAATGCTGAACGTGTCGGGTTGTGGCATCGAATGGATGCATCTCAGATCCATCACAAGGTTTGCATTACTTTGTAGTATCAAAATAAAATTTACAAACATATGTTTCTCATGTTTGCAGGTTGTCCGTCCTCACGGAACTAGTTTTGGTAGGAAACAAAATCCGAGATGCTGGAATGGTAGGCCGAGGAGCTCGTGATCTTCCGCAACTGGAGGTACTCCGATTGGATTTCAACGAGATCGAGAGGTTGGCCGAAGCGGATTTTGTGGATATGCCGTCGCTGAAAAAGCTTTATCTGAGCGGTAATCGAATTCAAGAGTTACATCGCGGCTCATTCCATCGCGTACCCAATTTGCGAACGCTCGACCTGAACTTCAATCGGCTCCGCAGAGTTCATCCGGAATCTTTCCTGCAGCACTCCGCGAGCGGATTGGAGGAGCTCTGGTTGATGAGCAACGACCTTACGCACGTTGCAGAGTTGCGGTCTCTCTTGGATGCTCTACCGAGGCTTACCTTCCTCGACATGAGCTTCAACAGTTTGGAGGCAATTCCTTTCGGAGCGTTGCGCGGTCATCCGACTCTGGAGCATCTTAACTTGGATTACAATAAGATCAGGATTATAGAAGCGGACGCGTTCATGGCTATGCCCGCACTGCGGGAACTCCGGCTCAAGAACAATTCTTTATCCTCCGAACAATTGGATTTTCCACTTTGGAAATTGCCCTCGTTGAAGGGTTTGGATTTGTCCGGGAATTTCTTCACGAGATTGGACTCGCACCTTTTCACCAACGTTCCATCTTTGCGTAAAATAGATTTAAGCGGAAATGAGCTGACGTCCATAGATCCGGAGATATTCTTGCTGACGCAGGAATTGGAGAGTATAAATCTATCGCAGAACTCGTTACCAAGCGTGCATCCTGCAACTTTCCGACATCTGGCCAAACTCTTTGAATTAGACTTAAGCCATAATAGTCTTCCGGAATTCGTGGCAGGGCTTCCGATGAACATAGAATATCTTCATCTGGAGCGAAACCTGCTATCCGAAATGCCACAAAATTTTGACTTGCCCGCCCTGAAGATGCTCGATGTATCTTCGAACGCAATCCAGAGAATTACACCAGAATCGTTCAGGAAGCTGCCGCAACTGAGAAAACTGTATCTAGCAAAGAATGCATTGAACCAAATAGATCAAAACTCTTTTCCAGGTCTAAACAAATTGGAAGTGCTGGATTTGGGCGATAACCGAATAGCCAAATTACCACCGGACACTTTCAAAGATTGCCCGACGCTTGCGGAGTTGAATCTGCATGATAATCGTTTGGAAATGTTAGTTCCGGAAATCTTTAGAGGTTGCGGAAATCTAAAAGTGCTCGACGTAAGTCGCAATCAATTGACGGAAATCTTAAGCGGAGCTTTATATGATACCAAAGAGTTGGAAGTCATAAAAGCGGCGCACAATTCTCTCGTGAATTTGCCCTCGGATCTGTACGAATTAAAAAGTTTAAGAATCCTCGATCTCAGCAACAATCGATTGCGGGATATGCGAAATTTGAACGAACTCAAAGCTTTGGTCGAGCTCCGTCTCAGCAAAAATTTCATTCAAGATCTTCGGTACGGCGCGTTTGATGGGTTACCAAACTTGCAGCTTTTGGATCTACAGGATAACGAGATCTCAGCTATGGAAACGAAAGCAATCGGCAACATGAACGTGCTGAACACAGTGAAATTGAACAGGAATCGTTTAAGGGAAATTCCTAGCGGCGCTTTTGCAGAACTTCCTCGATTACAGATGGTTGAATTGCAGGAGAACGAACTGAAATTGGTGTCGAACGTGGCATTCTATAAAGTACCAGCAATGCTCATGCTTAATCTGAGTGGAAATCATTTGGGTAGTTTGGAAGATTGCGGTCTTCGCGGTTTGAGATCTTTGGAGATGCTGGATATTAGCAGAAATGAGATTGTGACCATCGAGGGTAGATCTCTGGAGCGGATGGAGTGGTTAGTGGAGCTGCGGATGGACGATAACAGAATTTGCAACGTGAACGGAGCGGAGACCGCATTCAATGAAATGCCGAGGCTTAGGGTGCTCAGTCTGAGAAACAATAAGATGATGACATTTCCGGAACGCGCGGTCCAGAAGCTCAGAGGAAATCTGGCCATCCTTGACATCGATGGTTAGTACTTTTTTTTTTCGGTTATAGAATAACGTAAATTATGGTAATTATCCAAGAGAATTAGGACCCGTGCTTTTCTCAAGGACCTGCTCTTGTGTAAATCTAGTTTGAAATTGATGTTTGCTGATATTCTTTCAATATATTTTGTTCTTCTTTACAGGAAATCCTCTGAGCTGTTCGTGCAATATACTTTGGTTGAGAGTTTGGATGCAGGAGCAATCAGCCTTAGGACCAAAGTGTCGAGATGGAAGTCTTCTCCGAGACATAAGACTATCGCGACATGATTGCGCCGAGTCCAAGGATGAGCCCAACCTGATGGATGTTGGTTGCGAGGAGGAAACATCGCAGATCTTCTCACAACAGCTGGAGCACTGGAGAAACAGGACGAAGATCGACAACAAGAACCATTTAGCACCGTCACCGGAAGAAAGCGATTACTTTTACGATGAATACGTAGACGAATATCCCTACAACGAGACCTCCTCGTCCACCACCACTACTGGAAAACCCTTGAAGCGTTTTCCCGGTGGGAACACTCCGGTTATTTACGCTGCTACCAGGAACAAGACGAAGAATCCTGAAGGACCAAAAGGGGTAATAGGATCGCCGAGTTCGAGCGGCTTCACATTCTTCGGTCTGCCGCTTCCCAGTTTGAATAACTTCTTGGGAAATATGAGAATGGACGATGGTAAACCAAAGAAGTTGGTGGAGGCCGAACGGAAGACGGCCATTGTAAATAAACCGCTTGGTTTTTATAAGGAAATGGTGCATAAACTAAAGCCGGAGCATACGATCCTGGGGATGTCGCCACCGCAGCATCCGGAGATTCACACAGGTTTTGTTCCTTTATTACCTGGCTCCGGTGGATTTACGCCGATGGTACTTGGACCCGATGAATTATTCGGTGCGAAGAACTTTACCGGTCACATCGAGAAGGTCAATCTGACGCAGCAGCGGAGTCCTAGCGTCAACGTGCTGCAAATAGATCCTAACAATTACCAGCAGAATAGTCCGCCAAGTTTCTTGACCAAACGAGGACCAGTAGTGACAACAACCAGTACAACTACGACAACAACACCCAAAACAACAACGGTATTAATAAAAACGACCACAGAATTAGATTACTCTCAGGAAACGATAGAAGTGGAGGAAGAAGATGATGAGCAGGATGTAGAGCAAGTCGTGGAAACTACAGCGAGAATTATCGAATTGGAACAACCCAAGTTGTTAACAACTACAACAGTAAAACCTCCAGACTTGGAGACATCTTCGCAAGACGGATTCGGAGAGATCTTTAAGGAAATCGTGGAGAACGTCTCAATTCCACCCGAGATTCCAATTTTACTGGTGACAACGCAGCAAACGAACATCGAGAATCTCGTGAAGACCCAGACGAAAGCCACTCCTTTATCGGCGCTTCTGATACCTGGAGGACAGCAACCGCAGTTCAGACCATCAGGCCGACCGAGCATCACCAAAGTGGCAAACCCTCACGCTTCGAAACAATCATCTTTGGAGGTCGGAAATATCGAAAGCGACGATGAAGACGACGTCGAGGATTTCATTACACCATCGGCGCACAATCGAGAGGCAAAGAACGGTATCTTCGAAGAGCGGGAATCGCTACCAGCGATGGAACAACCAAAGGTTAACGAAGATGATGTCAACAGTTGGTACTTTGCCAACTATAACAGAACCAATCTGGAACCCTACGTGGGTGCCGGTAATTGGCAACAACAGAACTCGTCATCATCGCACCTGCCGATCATCACGATACCTGCTAGCATGGTGACGTTGTTCATAGTGATGTTGATAAACAACTGAGTGTTATATATAAATGCAGAAAAAAATGGACATCAAATGAATGCTGCAACGTGTAAATATTAAAATAAAACTCAATCGAAGATACTGTTATTAGAAATTATATGTAATTATTTTTTGAGTTTAGCATTAATGAATCAATTAAATTAAGTTAATAACACTACCAAACTACTTTTTCTTCTCATCCTTTTTGGCTACCTCCTTGTCTTTTTCCTTATCCTTATCTTTGCTCTCCTTCTTGTCATCTTTCTTCACCTCCTCAGCATCCTTATTTGTCAACTTATTGTTGATCAGATTGTGTAGCGCTACAATGGATCTGACCATGGCGGCCAAATACACAACCAACATCTGATCGTTGTTCTTCACGTAGAATGATTTATTGAAGAGGTCGTGGTTTATGTCGGGAAGCAGATTGAAAATGTCCTGCAGTTGATACACGATTTGGTGGTTGATCGGCATCTTACTGTCGCCGACTTGGATCAGGTAATCACGGATTTCTCTCAGTTGCAGGTGAAGACCCTTCAGGCCAAGCAGTTGGTTGGTGATTCGTTGAGATAACGTTCCAACAGTTGTGTCCTTGATATCTCTGAGAAGGTGCTCAACGCCAACCTCTTCAGCTTCTTCAGCACCAATTTCGCTAGGCACATGCTCAAAAGTCTTTGATGTTGGTGATCCATCATCATGGACCTCTTCAACTGCCTGATAAGCTTCAGTGGGAAGACCCAAATCTTTTGGTTTTGCATCAATTATGACCAGAACTGAGTTAGGGCAATATCTACGGATCAATTCATTGATGGCTATATCATTCTGGTGCAGTTTTGGGCCTGTATGGTACCAGCCCACAACCTTCTCTCTGGCATTCACCTTCTTGAACATTCCATACATGTTTTCTAGATAATCATGATCCAAGAACCATACAGATTTGTCCTTGTCATCTTCATCAAAAGGGACTAAAAAGGCATAGCATTACAAAAAAAAACATATGTTTTGCTGATTATAGAAAATTGCACTCACTGGCAAAACTGTTGGAGACATCCAAGACACCTTTGGCCCTCCAGCAACCTAGGAGAACGCCAACTACTCGTTTTTCATTGCCGATCTTACCCATGCGATTAAAATGATCGACGACGCTGAGCAAGACCAGAGGATGGACGACCACCTTGCTCGTGGTCACTTCTTGGCTGGGCATTTTCACCGATTTTCTTTAAATTTTCTTTTAACCGGACTGAGACTTTCAACACACGATGACAACAAACTTTTTCAGAAATGTCAAGTTGTTACAAACCTGCCAACCTTAACATCAAACTTAACATTACCAACTTGAAAAAGAAAACGTATTGTCTATAAGAAGTAATGATCATAAAATATATATATATATATAATTCATACAATATAAAAATATCAGATATCTAATAGGAAAATATCAATACCAGAAATCTAAAAAGAAATTTGAAAAAATATAATGTAAGTTGGGTAGTCTATATATTAGAATTTTAATTAAAGATCAATAATAATTTTATATTTGAAAATAAATTGGAATTGATTATATACAATAAATTAACAAATTGTAGTTCCATTGCGAATTGCAGTATCAGTTGGTGAAACTGCTTATATCTGTCAAACCAGCTGCTGTCACTTGTGTTTTTTTTTGTGTGTGGTGTGCGGCTTAAAGACAAAACATATATTCTCCAAAATCATCGTATTATATTCTTTATTTTCCAAGGTTTCCAACGTTTCATTTTTTTAATAAATTAATTTATTGCAATGGCATCTGCGATGGACGTGGACGAAGAAGTAGTCGAGCTGCCTTCCAGCAGTTCCAAAGGCGAGAAGAAGAGATTCGAAGTGAAAAAGGTAGAAAAACATAACCTATTTATAATAAATAAATACAACTAGCTTTAATATTTATCTATTTTGAATTTCAGTGGAATGCCGTGGCTCTTTGGGCGTGGGGTGAGTTTCAGAATATTACGACGTGCTTGTGTCTGTATGTGTAGTAATTGACTTTATTTTGTAGACATTGTGGTGGACAACTGTGCTATCTGCCGGAACCACATCATGGATCTGTGCATTGAGTGTCAGGCGAATCAGGCCTCTGCAACTAGTGAAGAGTGCACAGTTGCTTGGGGTGTTTGCAATGTAACAATTCTCAATATACTTAAAATAAATTTATAAATAATTAACATATTTTTTATTTTGTAGCATGCATTCCACTTCCATTGCATTTCGAGGTGGTTAAAGACCAGACAGGTCTGTCCACTGGATAACAGGGAATGGGAATTCCAGAAGTATGTGTATCAAAATTTAAAAAAAGAAATAGTAAAAAGAGTGATAACATAAATAATAATGCAAACTTATTTTTTTAGGTATGGACATTAAATTACAACTGTATATTTCACGCCTCTCCACAATTGGTTCAGATTGGAAGAGAGCCACCAGTCTCGTCATCATTAATGATTTCTTTAACATTTTGCCGTTTCGCGTTTTCTATTCAAAATCGTTAGAGGAAGAAACCAAAAACAATGTCAATCAAATATTTATTATTAAAATGCTATTTTTGTTTCTTATATATATTTTTCGACGTTCGGCTCATAGTTTTTGTGTTGAATAAACGAACTGTATATTTCTCTTTCTTTTCTTTGTATTTCTTAATAAATGAGTAAACCCAAGCTTTTTGTTGTAGCTTTTACATAACATGTATACTATAAATATATGCAAAATATAAGATGATGATTATGCTAAATTTTAAATCTTCAGCGATTTCAATTGAAATCAAGACTACATTGGAAACAATGGGTATGCGATGTTTCATATTGCAGCGTCGAGGGGTGGTAGAAAAATAGAGCGCGCCGGTTGATGGGAAACGGAATCAATTATTCGTGCGGAGGCGGTAAATTGTTAGCGAGGTTGCTGCGCGCGTGCGCCCCAGGGGGCGGCAGACTCGTGCAGCTCCAGCTCCGTCCGTGTCTGTTTAGAAGAGCCTTTGCGTTCGAAAGTCTCGGCACCCGCAAAATGTGAATGACAAAGGCAACCGGAATTAGACAGCCGCCCTCTACGATCGTAGTCAATATAACAAAAAAGAAAAACCAAGTGAAATAAGTATGCATTGTTCGCCGGCCCTGTCGACGATGACGACGAGAGTATTTGAGTGAGAGCTTCTTGATATCAAAACAATCTGCTGTTGTGCAGATCTCTTTTACTCGAGAGGAAAACTATTGTAAGTGTGCGTTTTTTGTTTTTTTTTTACAGAATCTATTTTAGGATATCTGCAATTACATGTTAAATCGTCACGTCATTAGAAGATTCATCATAAATCTCTTATTGTCAAATCTTTATATTTTTTCTGTACAGGAGAAATGTAGCTATTAATTTTATATTTTCAGTTACGTATCGATATTATCAAATTAATAATTTATATCAATTGTTTCTGTCAAATTACAATGCTTAATTAATTACTATTTTTACTGATCAGTTATCAGTCATACATAATTTAATTACAATAAAATTTACGTTTGTTATAAACAATATCTAATTGCATGTTATAACAATTTGTAGCATAACATCTTTATTTTATCTCTCATTTTTCCTTAGATGCTTATTTTATATTAGCCTCAATTTCTATTTATATTCTGATTTCATATTCCCATCTCGTCTTCAATGTCATGTCGATATAAAAAAATCAAAGCAATCAAAACCCATTCATCATAAAGTAATTCACCCACTTTCAGTCAAATAGATCTACTTGACATATTTTATCTTTCGTCCAATCTAAATTCGTATATCTTCGAATTAAACTCACTGCAATTACAGCCTTCAGAGTTGTTTCCAATTAATTACATGAGAAGTTATAACATATTGTTCTGCGAAAACTGAGACTGCATAATGCAATCAACTGGTACACAATGAAAGCCCACCCCCATCGTCGTTCGCGTTCAAATACAGCAGTTTCCTGTGTCGCATCGCACTTTGTCCTGCTATATCGGTTTAATTATGGAATTTGCTAAGTGCCTCGATTTCCATCCAGAAGCACTTCCGTTTTTCACCTGTGGCTGCACTTTCCTTCCGTCCTACGTCGTCATTTAATTTCCTGAAGACATTATTGCTCCATGCGTGCTAATGCATCTGATAATAATATTTAGCATAACATTACTTGAAAGTTTCAAAACTTTTAGAATTTCATTTATCTTTGAATTCTAATTTGTTTTTACCAATAATTATCGAAATTCATAAAGATAATTTGCTTTAAATCTTGATACTTTTTCTTTTTAATTTAAAGAACGATAGGAATTAAATATATGCAAGCTGAGTATGGTGGAGAATGTATGAAATATTTAAGCAGTTATGTAAGAGTATAAAATTTCAATAGGAATATGGGTCAGAATTTCAAAGAGAGATTTATTGATATCATGTGCAAAAAATATTTCCTTTTTTCGGTGAATGCGCCGGGCTTTTGCACAGCAGCGAACATTGTTATTCTTTTTCTCATTGTACTAGATGGAGAACTCCGTCGTCGATCGTTTGACTTTGGTGCTCGGCGTGATCCTTACGTCGATAGTGATCGCATATGTGAGCTACAGGTTCGGCCTCATTTCGATGCTGTTGACCTGGATCCAGGCTATCGGGCAAGAAAAGGTCAACTTTACACGACTGAAGGAGTACTTTAACGGCAACGGTTACATAGTAAGTGATGATGATCGGTAACGAGCATCTCGATCAAACATTGCTTCGCAGGTTCATTCGGATTCGGACATTCAGATAGGACCGAGCGGAAGTTTCAAGCGGTTCGATTCCGTGGACAAAGACATTAAGATTGCCACGTCGAGTTTCGGTGGTGGAGGAGGAGGAGGCAGCAGCGGCGTCGTCGTTGTCGATGGAAACGGGAGCGACTCGGAGGCAGATGCTATTCCGCCGCAACCTTTGAGGCCAGCACCCGCAGCCCCACTTCAATCATCGCAAACCGCTGAAAGCCAATCGCAATTATCACTAATCGAATCTGTGTTGTAAGCATCGTCTCCCCTTTCCCTTGTTCCCACCGCAGAAGCACCCCAGATAAACAAGCTTTAATAGCATACACATACAATTGTAGTCCACAGGGAGTTTGTTAACATGAGTATCGTGTGGCTATGTAATAGTAATATAATAATTAACTTTTTTTGCATGTTCGATATTCATGTGTATCGAAAGTCCCCATGCGGATTCACTTAAATAAAAAAACCACCACTGCATGCCTGAACAGCGAAGAATACCTTGATGTGTGTTTGCATTATTCCCAGTTTTCGTAGGGAAAGCGCCTCGAAAAGCAGCACATCGATTAAGCCTCTTCCGCGACCCGTGCTCTCCGCCAACTTTCTGGCTACCAGAAGGTGTATCGCCTACGGATCGCCTCCTCCCATCGCGGGGCCTGATGTCGGCGGTGGCTGGGATCCACCGCCGCAGCCTCCGCATCCACCCCCTCCTCCTTCTTCGCCACCACCCGATGTGACCGGCTCCAACGAGACCATCGCCATTCTGGATCGCCTCCAGGCCGAATCCGCTCTGCTCAATATGGCCTTGGCCGTGGACGCCGAGGAACAAGATGCTTCATCACCGACGACGCACCACGTGTCCGGACATCTTTGCATTAGTCTAGAATACGATAAGTTAGTTACAGCAAATGCCATATCTTTATACCTTATTTTTGTATAATATATTTTGCAGCGAACGCAGCGAAATGATCGCCAACATCCTCGAGGCGCGTGATCTCGTGAATCCGTTCGGACTGTGCGAGCCGGTCAACTCCTGCATCAAAATCTTCTTATTACCTGACATAAGCGTTAGCGTGCAGACCAAAGTATGCGAGGACTCCAACAATCCCACCTACAAGGAGAGAGTAGTCTTCTCCATGGATCCTGGAAACTCTATATATACGGCGCTGCTCTTTCAGATCTACACAATCAACGTGTACTCGGACTCTTTAATAGGAGAGGGCGAGCTCAGCCTTCTCGATTTTAAAATCAAGCAACCGTCGACCACTTGGGTTACGATAACAGATTGCGGACAAGTACTACATATTTGCATTTCAATAACTAACACTTTTCATACTCTCAATGATGACTCGTTCTTTCACAGGAAACCGGATTCGGCGAATTGATGATCTCGCTAAGCTACCTTCCCACTGCCGAAAGATTAACCGTGGTGATAATCAAAGGTCGAAACTTTAGCTTCTGCAACGCCATCAAAGCTGGAAACTCCTTCGTAAAAGTAATTACGAATACTATTATTAAGAATCATTAACTGAGAACTTTTCTTTGCGCAGCTGTCGATAACACAGACCGGAAATCGGATTCACAAACAAAAAACATCCGTGAAGTACGGTGAGCAAAGCCCCATCTTCAACGAACTGATGATTTTCCATCTGCCAATTTATTCATTACAGGTGAGCGGGAGTTTGAAATCTAACATAAAATATCGCTGTTAATTGATGCACTCAATAGGTGCTAGTTTTAGTAGTTTATTATTTACTGTAGAACCGTTACTCAACAGCAAAATCACTTACTACCTACTACGTTTGTAGCTTTTATATACGAATTATAGACAAAACTGCAATTATCACTGTGATAATATATAAATATATAATATTCGTTACTATTTAAAGGACATCAAACTGGATTTCACGATAGCTGAGGCGTCTGGTAGCGGCGAGAAGGTCTGCACCATGGGTCATGTGAGCATCGGACCGGAAACGTGCGGTCGTTCTTTGAACCATTGGAACCAGATGCTGGTATCACTGCGTAAGCCTATAGCGATGTGGCATTCCGTCTCGAATCCATAAACAGTACCAATATACATACACTCACCACACTCTATTGATAATCAATGTAGTAGGCAATGTTCTTTGGTTCTTTCGTTCCCTGGTGGCAGCCACTAGCATCTTGTATATGTGTATACCCGAAAACCTACTTCCATTCATGTGATAAACGGCCTTTTCTCATTTATTTAAACTTTAAAAATAAATAAGTATGTGTACATTATATCTATTTCCATTATAAAATGTAATTTTAAAAGAGCCTAAATATTGTAGAAAGAAGGCCCTAAGTAAGATACGATTATTATGATTTTGTTTTGTCGTTGGAGAAAAAAAGACAATAAGATGTTATGTATATTATAAAAAGTCTATTGGAAAATATTTAGCGATTTGTACATATAAATTATATATAAATATATTTAAAAGCAAAAAAAAACAGAGATATTCTAAATATGATGTATATGTATATTGGAGGCAAATTTATTTTCGATAATCCGACATGAATCTATGTAAATATATGTGAGAGTATGAACAAAGTTCTCGAGTTGGCTTATTTCGAAACATAACAAAAACAAAATATGTGTATAATTATTAGTATATTTACTGTGATATATAATGGGCACATTCCCCGTACTTTCATCAATACATTTTAACATTGTATTTATTATTAATACTGCATGAAATAATTGAACTAGCAGAACACTTACTAATTTACTCATTTACAAATCAATCTGGATATTATGATTACTATTAAGATAACTTTGCTACTCTATGTCTACTCATATCATCCGTTGATGTGTTCCTCCCGCCTCGTAAAAATTAAAAAACGCAATCTCTTCTAATGTTAAAAAATATATATATATTACCATAATAAAAATATATTCCATGTTATCTTAAATAAACCAAAAAAAATCAGAATACACCGTTATCAAGTGTCCTGTTCTTGTCAATTTTGTAAGCGCTTTGATTTTTTTTTTGGAAAATTTGAAAAGGTTTATACTTATTTATATCATCACAAAATGATTACAGAAACTGATTGATTAAATATAAAGTCTATATTAACAATATTATATGTTTACTGTGGAACTCGGGTATAATTATTTTGTATATTTTAATTTTGGTTGTTAATCTATTTGAATTAAACGCAAATATTGGAAACTTATACATTATGCATGCTTAACATTTACATGCGATTGATGGAACCCATGTTCAGCACTACAACCAATCACAGACGATGGGCTTCTTCTACACTTCCATCGGCCAATGATTGGCTTCCTAAAAACACAGTAGAAACAGTTGCCTATACAAATGCAAACACTTTGGCCAATCACCACTGATACTGTGTGCATAATTAAAGTGGGTGGTTTTTTTTAAATAATGTTCTCCATTCGAAGCTCTAACACAAATGTCCGCAATGAGCCGGAAATGAATTTAGGTTTTTGGCGAACGGGAAAGGGAAAAGGAACGACAGGCCCGTGAAGGGGTTTTGCGATGGTCTGGTATTAATTAATCAACGCAATTTGGTTGGTTTAATGGCTGAGGGTGTGCAGCGGCGGGTCGCCCCATTTAAAGTCCTCCTGGTAAGTGTAATAAACCACCCAATAAATTATGTTTAGCACCGTGAAGGAAGTCGGGAAGAGGACGCGTGCGGCCCTGTCTATATACGACACGCTGTTCACGTGTCTGGCTCCGTGATCGTTACCTGCAGCATCTTTGATTTAAAAAAAACATATCTTTGGTTAAAAATGATGATGGTAATTACCGGCGGCGATGGCGGCTGCTTCGCGCTGTCTCCGCTTCCTGAACTTATCATCTCCGATGAGGCAGTACCAGAACTGTCGCCACTTGGGCAGTCTGTACTCGGTTTGGGTAGTCCTCTCCATGGTCAATCTAATGGCTGCAGGTGGTGGTGTTTGATGAATGGAAGGAGTTGTCGAGCAGAGCGACATCCTGCGGCTGCCATAATGCAAGGATGGATCCTGCAAAAAAAAAAAAGATTAGTTAGATGGGAGGATCCGGTTACCATTAATGTTTTTATAACATTGTAAATTGGACAAATGATCGAATTTCGACGGCGGCCTCCAATCTGATTGCAATTAGCAATCTGCATGGGATCCATTTGTAACGGATCGATTTGCAGAGGTTCATCGAAGCTATCGCAATCCTCCCATTCCTCCTCGTCGACTGGGATTTCGCCGCTTCCAACTTTGGTAAAATAATGAACGCCGGCGAATTCGAGAAGAGTGGCGATGCAGTAAAAGAAGCTCATCAGGAGGAACCAGTCGAGGGCCGTGGCATAACGCACTTTCGGAAGATCGGTGCGAGAGTCCAGACTTATCGTGGAAAGCGTTAGGACGGTGGTGATGCCCAAACCGACGCGATCGCTGGTCGCTTCACGATGGATCCAGAAGGACACCCATGAGAGAACAACGATGAGGATGCACGGGACGTAGACCTGGATGAGAAAGTAACCGGTGTGTCGTTGCAGGTTGAACGATACCTGCAGCACGGAGAAGTCGCCTGGAATGCGAAGAAGAACATTAAAGGGGATGATGAGATAAGATGCTTCGTGACGAACCTTCCCTGCGACGGAAAGTGAAATTTCGGTACGGAAAGCTCATCAGGTCGAACTGGGACAGAGTCATTCCGGGCACGAAATTAACGCTCGCCTCGTTTTGCCATTGGTAGACCAACTCACGAGAAGTGTAAGCATCTGCATACCAAACAATTCAAAACTTTAATAGCAACAAAACCCATAATGAAGATGGTCTTAGTTAACTGATTTCATGCACACTCACAGCTTCCAAGGATGAGGGGACACGACTGACGGTCCATGGGGAAAGTCCTCAGCTCCATCGGGCACTTGGCTTTGATCGTCAATCTGTGAATAGAAATCAGCGATTAATCAATATGCACCGCCGCGAACTCCTTTATCCTCATCCACCCTTTATCATTCACCTCATCGAATAGAGTATGTCTCCGTCCTGGCTGATGCGCAACAGCTTATTGGGAACTGTTATGGTGTGCACGTAAGAATTCTTCCCGTTGTAGAAGTAAG
The DNA here is from genome assembly GCA_963457615.1 of Nicrophorus investigator. Classification (NCBI taxonomy): domain Eukaryota; kingdom Metazoa; phylum Arthropoda; class Insecta; order Coleoptera; family Silphidae; genus Nicrophorus; species Nicrophorus investigator. The sequence goes on from OY735140.1 coordinate 3,226,352, forward strand.
TGTCCGGACGCCAGATTCGCTCCAGCATCTTGATCGACAGAGATAAAGATTTTATCGGGCCGAAGAACGACAGCCTGCGGTCGCGCCAATACTGCCTGAAGTAACAATCCATCGAGTACTCCTTAACACGAGCAACAAAAACAAAAAGAACATAAATCAGCAAAATATATAAATATTTCTTTCACAAACAACTAACCATATCCAACTCGGAAACTGGACCCATACTCCTGATCAGAATATTCGTCTGCACAACCGTCGGTTTATCTATGAGTAAACATTACATCATATTAGCATTTTAACTAACGTTCGACAAATCAACCTAACTTGTCTTATGTACATTCAAGTAATGATTTACTACACTAATCTTTTTTTTTAAAGAAAAAAAAAACTTTTACTGAATATCACACGCAAATTAGTTTCGTTAGTGAAGTAAGTAAAATGAAAAATATTCAAGATTTTTTGTTACTATTTGAAACAAGGCCGCGAGAAATTGTCATTTGCATTTAAGAGTTTATTAAAATCTAATTAGGTTTGTTAGGAAAAGGAAAAAAGAAAAACGCGACAGCAATGAAAATACAATATTTGTTTCGTTATAGTATACAAATTAATGTTAAATAAGATTTTTTTAAATTGTATTGATTAAATTTACGACGAGAAAAAGAAAAATAACTGTTCCAAGTAAGAGGTATTATGCGCGCCTTTGATGCGTTTTTTTCTTATTTTATCTTAGATCAAAGATCAATTTGCGTTTTCATTTTATTTTTCTCTCAGTAAGTGTTCTCACGGTTTCTTTTCTGATCTGTTACTCTCGAGTCTGATAGAATTCGTTGAGAATTGTAAAGGGGTGGAAATGGTTTTTAATCGTCAAATTAACTGCGCCGCGCGCGATCTTTCCCGTCGTCGTAGTCGTGCGATTATTCAGCCTTCTGGAATATGCATACAGCAGCAAACGGCGTATCCGAAAACACGCCAAGAATTATGTTAAACTCGCGAGGCTTTTGCCATGAAATTGATACGGGGTGCGAGGAGAAGATCAAAGGGGATGTTTCGAGGGTCGGAATCCGAACTACATCATCCTTCGAACCAACTACAACCACCACCCACCTTGGCCGTGCGTGGGAAGCTGCGAGCTCTCGTAATTCTTCAGCAGATTTTCCAAGACCATGGTGATGTTCCTGCTCACGTGATCGTTGAGCGGAGAACGACGCTTCCTGGTGGAGGAATTTCCGTTGTTCACTCGAAGGTAGTTTCCGCGCTGCGAGAAACCCAGGATCACCGAAGAAGTCGAGGACATTGCAGCATCCTCGACGGGCACCGCTTTCATCAGACGGATCGAGCACTCCAGAAGCGACCTAGAAACGAAAATAGAAGAAAGGAAAGGCGACTCGGAGCAAATATTTTCTCTTCCCACCGAGGGATTGAAGGAAACGCTTAATTAGCATCCGATGTTTGGACAATAATGCGACGCGAGGCAGAGTGGAAAATCCTGTTGGAAGAATCGTCAAGTATCCAAGCCATAAATATCCATTTAGGTCCGCTGCGGCAACGTAAATAAATAACGACTCACTTTTACGCGACGAGGAGGACCCTCGTTATTCGTTTCCTTTCCCCCTTTCTTCGGGCAATTACAGAATCAACACATTAAAATCTACGAATCTCTATTCTACCCACCGACATTCAATTCATTCACCTCACAACAGACTAGAAATAAATCCTTTTATTATCTGCGATCAAAAACCAATATTAGTTACAATTTGATTGAAATAATAGACGATTTTTAATTAAACGGTAAATCCGATCCTATTGCCGCCATTATTATAGATGTAAATTTTTTTTCGCACTCGTGGATTAATTAATTTTGAGGACGTTGAAAGCAGCGATCTTTAATTAATTAATTAATTAAGAGCGGATCAAGTGTGCCATGCACGCAAATTCCCTGGACCATTATTTCTCTCTCTCTATCTATCTCCCTCTCTGTATCTTTTAATTTTGTCATTTATTTATCCTCTCTTTTAATCCATTACCAATATTCAGATGGCCATGAAATCGAGATCGCCGAATAATTGGAAAATAGCAGTAACGCAATTTTCAATTGTAAATATTTTCAGTTCGCATTAATTTCTAACATCGATACAAAATGATTCTTATCTAAATGACAATTAATTTTTAAAATATGAAATGCACGAAGATTGAATTTATCACTTTTCGAAGTGTTGGATGTGAAAGGATCGATTTATCGTCTCGCGAACTTACCCGAGTTAATAATATTAATGCGAGATTTATTGCGGTACAAATGAAATGCTGGAAATAAGTTGAATAAGAAGATGAAAAAATAAAAAGTGTTTGAAGAGAAGAAATTCATTATTGATTCGTAATTGGATGAGCTGCGGTGGAAGGAACACTGCAAAAGTGAGCTGATTTCTTGTCGGCTTTCTCCTCCTCCAACTCCTCATCCACAAGCTCCTCGAGCCACATTAAAACGGCTGCCAAACAAAACGATCGCGCAACGTCAGCCAAAAAAAAGTGAAGCGAAATATGAAGAGAGAGTTGATGGAAGTGTAAAAAGGGGGCAGCGTAAAAAATAAAAATAAAATGTGTAACGAAGGTGGACGGAAACAACGAACAAACAATATATATACACGCACACAGCCACATGAAGAGGGAGGTTAAATTCAAGAAAATACGTTCTTCAGCCGCCAATGTCACGTCACTTCCTGTTCCCTGGACTGGAAATCTCCAAGAAAAAAGGAGTAAAGGCGCCAAATAATCTCTTTCTCTCACTTGCTCTACTAACACGATGCTTGCTTCCAGTTTCCCAGAGGTTTATACGTCGTCTCGAACGTTCCTCGAGGTTTGTTCAAATCCATCTAAATAAATAAACCGTCCGCGTTTCTCGACGCGAAAATATTATTTATTTACGTGGAGAAGACGAGACACGCACGCGAATGCTGCATAAAATAAGTATTTGCCGATTCAAGTGTGCAATAAACGTTATTTAGTTTTCTTTTTTCAAATTTCTATTTTAGTTTAATATTATAAACCTTTGATGCGTTGTATCTCTTTGATCTTCTGCATTATTTCGGAAACAATATACGGAATTCCGTCCTGCAAACAATACGGACAGCAAACATAATTATCAATAGTATTATGATATAATTTAATTTTCATAATTAAATTGTGAAAGTTTACAAATAATTTGAATTTAAACAACATTTTAATATACTATATATTTCATTTTAATATATTACATAATGAAATATTAACAGTTGTGCTCATAACAACTGAAAATTTTTATTTTTGTTTAAGTCTGAATAACAAATCATAAATTCAATTATATAAAAAAAATAGATTTAATGTTATTTTCGTGGTTGCGGCATTTATCTAATAATCTGTATGACTTCAACATACGTAACTTAAAAATACTCACAAAATAATTATTTGCATTACGTTCTGAAGTAAAGTTCACATATTTTAATTTATTACAAAAATAATTAAGTATTCGAGATTTCATCTTATTTTGGTGGAAGCGTCGGGTCAATTACATTTAATAAGTATATTTTGCATAAATTAATTACAAATGATGTAATAATGAGATGAATTCAGCGAAAAGTAAACTAATTACGTAAATCATAAAAGTTGTCAGGACATCAAAAGTGATTTTTGTAGAGTAAATAATGGGTGACAAAAACAATGCGCCCTTCGGCTGCTTAAAAGTTTTACCTTTCTCGCTGCATCAAAACCACAACAAAGGACACCGAAATCCATACGTGAATGTATATATTACAAAAAAAGACAGATATTGTCGGAATTTTGTTGTGTTGCATTATTTCTGCGGAACCAAACTTTTTTCTGCACGGGAAATTTGATATGAATATACGAAATTTTGTATGAAGTAAAAAAAATAATAATTCTAAAAAATATTACACAAATGAAACTAAAAGTTTACAATTTCTATAAAAAAAATTGGATTTCAAATTAATAACGAACTTTTAAAATATATTGTGCACATTAAAATTTTAAATATATAAAAGAAATTTTGTATGAATTGAATTTATAAGAGTAATTTCAATTTAAATTTCTATGAAAATTATGAATTTATAATTATATTTAGATAACTAATAAAAACATATTATTATAATAATAATATAATATAAATAATACGTTCAAATAGTTAAATTAATTTTGACAATTCTCAATTTTGAATCTGTATGAAAATTATGATTTTTTAAATTAAAATTTAAATTTTTCCAAATTTCTTAAATAATTCTATAAAAATTCTGAATATATAAATAATTTTTCTAATTTCTATAGACAATTTCTATCAAAATTATTATTTGTTATATCGAGATTGAAATTCATGAGATTGTGTAAAAAATAGATGAAAATTATAAGAACTTACAAATGGATGATCAAGAGGAGCGTTAGAAATTTAATGGACATTGTAGATTGCTGTTGAATATTGAATATTGTCCCTTCTGAAGAAGCTGTCCCTTTTGCTTCTGGAAAATCGTAAGTTAAGAATGCGGTCTTCGATGAGGTTGCTCTTCAACCGGTCGAAAACTACACGATACTCCGGAGGAAAACTTTCAAACCTTTCGGCCACGCTCCATCCGAGAGGAACGCGCGTCTGCGCCATCTCCTCTCGCACTTGGATTTCTTTCACGTTACTCTTACACACATTATCATTCCCATTTTCTGTCTTTCTCTCTCTTTCTTTTCACCACACACATGAGCATTGAAAAGAAAAAAAAACGCACATCTCGTAGAAAATAACGATAATACAACTACAGATAGACTTTGCAATAAATACATTTTATTTCTACCATTTTCATCCTCCTGCATTGTTGTCCGTTTCAGAGGCGCGAGGTGAAGGCAGAGGAGGATGAGCGACGAGGACGACATTCCTTATTTACTTTCGTGTTTCAAGTTTCCGCGAGTTAATTGAGTCCGCCAATCGATTTCCGCGAGAAGAGATCCCCACAATGCCACAGACATTCAACAATGAACGCTATGTGCCATTCCATTTTCTTTCGTTTCTTTCATTCAAATGTTGACATTCAAAACTACATATTTTAGTTAGTTCACAAAATTCTACAAACATATTTTACAATATTGTGTATTTCTATAAAAATTATGGATTTACAAAATTATTAGTGATCATTTTAAAATTTTACAATTTCTATTAATATTTGCATAAAAATTTTGTATTTACGAAATTAGTATCGAAAATTTTCAAAATTTTTTGATTCATAAAATTAATATTTTCATTATTTTTTTTTATTTCACGAGAACTTGCATTAATTATGGATTAATATTGATTATTTTCGTTAATCGAAATAATATACAGCGTGTTGCGCTTGTATCGAAAAATGTCAATTTATTGCATACAGTGCATAGAGTGACTGTAATCTGGTGTACTTCTAAACTTTGATTGTTTGATCTCCAATATTTGCACAGCCTCTTTCAACCTTGAGCCCATTCCTAACTTTTTTTCGTTTTTTCTGTCGTTTTCGCAAAGTCTCCTAACTCCGTCTTCAATAATGCATAGCCGGCTCCTCGTTTATTTATACAACACTGGAAACGGAACATTAATAACACAAGAAAATGGACACAATCCAATACAAAGCGTTTACAATATTTATTCGTTTAGTTGATGTACTAACTCGAATGTGTACAAATATAGAATAAATTTGCAGTTCTCAATTTGATGAGTAATAAAAAAAATAAATTTTCATTTAAATTTAAAACGTTGTATCATTACAAAATTAATCTAGAGATAACGAAAAAAGTAGTCTGTAAAACCACAAATACTATTTTTTTTTGTGTACATTTTTCTTCCTTTAATTATTATTTTTTTCATTTCATTAACGACAAAACGGGCGTATCTGTTTTTTACTTTGTAGATAGATTGCTTTATAAAATAAATTTTAAAAAAATAATTGCGGTTATTTAAATTTTCATCAGTGTACAAATGCGAATTTTGGAAAATTTTAATGAATGTCACGAGGACAATTCTAATAAACACAACGGGGTACGATCTGCGGTTGGATAATATTAATTGATTGTGCTGCTTGTATCATGATTGGTTTTCTGTCTATAAAAGCGAAATGGAAAATCAAGAATAAATGGATGATGGAGTTTTTATTTTAATGATTTCATCATTGTTTAATGTTTCATTGGTTTCAAAATATGTTGTAATTGAAGTAAAAGTAAATCTTATAAATAATGCAAATATTTCGAGTTTTGTTGTAAAAAAATGTCGCGAGATGGCGTATTGGAAAACTTAGAAAAGTAATAATAATTTTAAATAATAATGAAAAAAAATAATTTATTGAAATCGTTTTTATTTCTGGAATATATTTGTGATTAATGTAAGAGCAATTCATATCAATATAAAGGAATTGATTATTTTTTTAATAGATTGTACATTTCTGGTAATTGGTTTTCTGCCAAATTCAGCGAGACGAGATTGTGTCTAACGCACATATAATCGTGAAGGAGGCCGTTTCTATGGAGATCCGATAGATGTCGGCAGGGCGGCGAGGGACGAGGGGCTCCTGCGCCCTTCGGTCCAACATCCGCAATCCCCGTGTAGCCGGGGCGAAGGTGGAGGAGGAGGAGGCACACGTAGCTTGCGTATCGAAACATGAGCCGTTTTCTACGAAAAATACGAGCGACTCGTACTCTTTGAGCCGTACGAAAAATAGCTAAAAAAATAAACAAATAATATTGATATTACCGAATAGCAACTGAAAACAGTAATATTCAAGTGAAAAGCAAACAATGTTAGTGAGTTTGACTGGTGCTTGAACATTAAGATAGCGACACCTAAATGTTAGGGAAGGCCAAGAGTATTTACACTTTCGTTCGGTTAAGGCCATTTTATATGTTTTTTTGATTCGGCGGTGAGTGCGCTATTTGGCATTGGCAGAACGATGAAGAATATGAATCTCACGAGCATCTTCGTTATTTTTGCGGTGCATCTTTTACGCGCGACCGACGGGTGAGTTGTAATATTTTATTTTTGGCAACTGTTTGTGGGTTAGGTGAACAACCTATGTGGATACAATCAATTCGGATACAATTAAACGGATGGGTTAATTCAATGCAAATCGTGATTTTCACATCATCGGACAGATGGATGGATGGATTCATCTCACGATTCCGGTTCGATTATACCAAGCGTAATCGTAATCCGTGATATTTACAAAAGAAAAAACGTCAAACAAGCGATGATTTGTCGGCTGTCACTTTTGATATTAGCTGATACTTTGATAGTCTGTCATGTTGGAATTACAGAAATCTGATGAAATCTGTGAGCATTTCCAAATTCATAGATGCATTAATTAATATTCCATGACGGATTAATTGTATAATGCATATTTAAAATAAACATTTAATTTGATTTAATGGGTTAACAATCCTTTGTATGTAAACTGCAATACATTTTGTGTGCTATTACATAATATTATAATATAATATGAATGATCGTACGAATATGTGTCTTTAATATTTAGTTGTTGAATGTAGGAAAAGCAAAAACAATATTGTATTTGATTTGAATGGTGGATGCGCCGGGTTATTTAATCAAAATTCAAGAATCGATCAAAATGAGCAAAAATTAAAATATGTAGTAAATTAGTTTAATTTTAACTATAGTCTGAATTTCCTATATTAAAGTTGTATATTGAAACTGTTTTGAAATGTTGATGGATTTGGTGGATGCGCCGGCTTTATTTCTTCAAAACTAAATTTGTTTTATTGTTGTTGTTATTGGTTTATGTTGCAGGACGCAAAAGAACATGATTTCGGATCGCCTGGAGAATGTTACGCAAACAATATCGAAGCTGCTCGAGGGCTACGACATCCGTTTGAGGCCTAATTTCGGAGGTAATCTCTAGGCGCGAGAGGTCGCAATGCATGCACATTTACGCTCGAACGCAATCTCACATTGACCTATTAATTTTCGTTTCGTTACCATGGTTACGTTTAAGTTTCGTCACCATGGTAACGATTTGTAATTGCGTTTTTGGGGGCTCCCGACCCGAGCGTGCATTTTAATTGGTTTTTGCCAAAACAACCCCACCCCCGCCCATCAAAACTTGGCCTGATTCATTTACTACTCTCTGTATTTAATTTACGCAAAACTTGTTCTCGGATTAATCGCCGACCCATCTGTTTTGGTCTTGGTTTTGCAGGCGACCCGCTTTACGTCGGCATGGATCTCACTATAGCCAGTTTCGATGCAATCTCCGAGGTTAATATGGTGAGAGAAACTTTAATTCCTCTTCCTCCATCCATCCGTTTATGGCCTGCAGAAGCCTTCGACATTTTGCAAATTACATCCATTAGTCCCCTCATTATTTTCAATAGAAACTGCGCCTGATGTAAACAATATTACACAATATAAACTTAGCTTAATATATCATTTCCTTCAAAACAGATTATTTCCCTAATATAAACTAAATTTATATTTGCTAAAATTTACAATATTGACAAATAAAGTAATTTATTTATTTGACAAATATGATTAAAAAAAGTAATTACAATCAAAATTTCAATAAATAAAAATACTGTTTTATATAAAACTAGACATTTATATTAAATCGAACAAACATTTCTGAAAGCTGTCATGTTTTGTGTCAGTGAAGATTACGTCAGTTTCCGTCAAATGACATAACATATATACAACTAAGCAATACATTGTTATGATAAAAACTTATTGTTTATGTATATTTGTCACCAAATTTTTATGTTTTAAAATTGTCATTAAATGATGATACTTTTATGGCTTATTTCTTCAGGATTGAAAATGTCCTTTATTTGATGCAATCAAGCATCCAATTGCAGTGAAACTATCCACTATCATATATTTGTGTGACCTACATTATTTGTAGTGGAAAATTCTCGATCATAGTATTTCGGTTTTTCGTTTCGATGAGTCTAATTACACGTAATTCAATTGGATCTTCGCTGCTACCACCTTTAATCTGAAATGTTTACCAATAGATGGCAAACCATGTGTGCGGACGTGGCACTTTTTCCGTTGCCGTCACGTGCAGCAAAGCTTTCGCACGCTAATTCACTAAACCTCTCTTTCCATCATCCATCCATCACACGCAAAGACGATAATTTCTTCTCCGCTCCGATAACCGTTTTGCGCTGCCGCATTTTAATTTCCGACTTAACAGCCAAATTAATTAACTCATCTGAATACGAAATTATATCTCCCCTCTTTCCACACTTTTGGCAGAAAACTGAGCGGCCTGGAGGGAGTTAATAGCGCGGAAAGCGGCGATCTTTCATTTTTGCGCAATTGCACGATGCGACATGGAAATTCATTCGACGATTAGTTTTAATTTACTTGCAACATAAATCAGCAAATTTGCTGCAATTAATTAGTGAACTAATTCAGAAATTATTTTAAAAATAAATGTTGAATCTTGGAGTTAACGAAAAAAAAAATGTGCGTCAAAAAAAATGTGTGTACCGTTCTTCACTTAATGACCGAGTTGTGCAGATAAAGCGCGGAAGTGGATTAATCGTCGATACGATCGACGGTAGATGGGGTGTAAAAAACCATCAGCTGTTATGTACTTATGACGGGGGCAAAACTGTTTCAGGACTACACGATCACTATGTACCTAAATCAATATTGGAAGGACGAGAGATTGGCGTTCAGCAGCGAGGAGGAGATCTTAACGCTCTCCGGGGATTTCGCGGAGAAGATCTGGGTGCCGGACACGTTCTTCGCCAACGACAAAAACAGGTTACCATTCTTATCAAATGCATTGGAAACGGAATGCTCATGTAATAAGCTCATCCGAAAGAGGGCAGACCTGGTCCTCTTGAGTCCTCCTCAAAGGGTCCTCTTAACCCACATACACATGTTCTTTTTGTATGCATATGTAACTAAATGAAATCAATAGCAACAAAAAGGGGTTTGTAACAATTTAGAAATTTCATTGAAAAATATTAATTTTTAATTTTATAAATAATAATATCTGAGAAAATTTAAATCACGTAATAGTTTATATTGATCACTTTCCTCAAAGCAAAAATAAATATATTTTTGTTACAACTAAAAGAAAAACAAACGGTGGTAACTCATGAGCGATCTGACGCATGATGATGTTGATGCAGCAATATACCGAACATGTGATATTCATTAATCTCGATGCGACTCTTTTTCAGTTTCTTGCACGACGTGACCGAAAGGAATAAACTGGTCCGTCTGAACGGAGATGGAGCAATAACTTACGGGATGCGATTCACGACAACTCTCGCCTGCATGATGGACTTACACTATTACCCGCTGGATTCGCAGAATTGCACCGTCGAAATCGAAAGCTGTCAGTTGATTAATTATAGTGGAAATACATTTTCATTTCTCTGTTTTTTCTTTCTTATTTTCAGATGGTTACACTGTTTTGGATGTGCTTATGTATTGGAAGGAGACGCCGGTGCGTGGGGTGGAGGAGGCCGAGCTGCCGCAGTTTACGATTATCGGGTACGAGACGAACGATAGGAAGGAGAAATTGGCGACGGGAATCTATCAGAGATTGTCACTATCGTTTAAACTGCAGAGGAACATCGGGTACTTCGTCTTTCAGACGTATCTGCCAAGCATCCTCATCGTGATGCTCTCGTGGGTTTCTTTTTGGATAAATCATGAGGCCACCAGCGCTCGAGTAGCTTTAGGTAACGCAAATCGATCATGGAAAATAAGGCCCGGATCAAATAGTATATTAAATTATATTTTTCAGGTATAACGACGGTCCTGACTATGACGACGATAAGCACGGGTGTGAGGAGTTCACTTCCGAGGATCAGCTACGTGAAGGCCATCGATATTTATCTAGTAATGTGTTTTGTGTTCGTGTTCGCCGCACTGTTGGAGTACGCCGCAGTCAATTACACGTACTGGGGTGCCAGAGCCAAGAAGAAGAGCAAAAAGGCCAAGGAGGATGACAAAAAGATCGGTTCGTAATTTTCCTTATAATTTTACATTTATTACATCGACTAACATAATGTTTTACTTCTTCTTCTAGGTGGGACCAAACTGAACTCCTCTTCGTCAGCAACGGCTGCTGCTGCGGTAGCAGCTTTATCCTCCGACCACGGCAACCACAGCGTGCCCGAAGACATCATCGAGCTGCAGGATGTTCGACTGAGCCCGATCGCTTCGATCCGCAACAGGCACGGACTCAGGTCGAGCCCCACGTACGGCGTCGGCGTCGACATCGATCCATCCAAGTTTCCACCTAGTTTCCGCATCTCCAGAACGGCGGCAAGTTACTGCGTAAATCCCAGATCGGCAGGCCTCCGGTTCAGAGGTGCAAGAGGTGCAGCCGACCGAACATATATATAAATATATTTTAACGTTCAACGCAACAGCTAAAACCGTAAAACTGTCTGCAGGTACGACGATGAACAAGCCGAAGGTCCTACACGCCATCAGGAAGGGAGCTTCGGTCCTGCGAGCCTCGATGCCCAAAATCAAAGACGTCAACATCATCGACAAGTATTCTCGGATCATCTTCCCGGTTGCCTTCATGCTCTTCAACGCCGGCTACTGGGTCTTCTACTTCTTCGAATGACTCATCTCGTACTCTCTCCTACTTCTGCGAGAGTGATCAAATACAACAACAACAACAATACTTAAAGATACTGAAGATAATTATATCTATTCTATTTTCAAAAATGAAAAGAAAGAGTAGATCCGTCAAATGTAAAAAATATTTTTTAAGAAACTCATTAACAATATTTTCAAATAGTATTGGACTTACACCGTCAATGAATAGTTAATGTTCCACAGGAGTAACACGAATATCGAATTGACTTTTATAAAATACCGATCAATTTATTTATTGTTTATTTCGTCTCCATATTTAGAGATTTTTATAAGTGAGAAGAAATGTTTTGAATGGATGGATCTATTTTCGAATTTAGGTGCAAGGGACCTGCGAGTCGTTTCCCATCATCGGTTGGGAGACGCAACGCAAAACCAAAAAGGAAAAGTTACTTTTAAATTTTGAAATGGAATGGAAATTTATAAATCTAGAACAATTAAAAGAATTTAAATTTGCAAGTGTAAGTTTATGAGAAGAAACGAAAAAGAATGTATATATATATATATACATAAAGAATGTTTCATAGATTGAAATTAATATATATAAATATATGAATCCACTTTGCAAAAAAAAAAAAATACAAATTCGTAATATTGTCAAATTAAGTAATTAAAACTACTCGTTGATTTCGTACACCGTTTACAAGTATTCATATGATTTATTTAACACAAACCAAAAATGACGAATTATTACTATGCAGAAAGGAAAATATTTAATTATGTTAAATAAGCAAAATGAAAAGAAACTTTATCGATGTTAAGTGTTTATTGAAGATTTTAAACAGTTCCTTATTAATGAAAGAGAGAAAGAAATATATATATGTATATGTGAAGAAATATAAAGAATGTCTATGTAGCGAAATAAATTAAATGAAGATTTTAAGGAAAAGAAAGAGCAGAAAATTCTAGCTTGTCGAATTCACGTAACGTTTCGAACCGACCTCTTTCGAATTGCGCGAATCAATGTTCCCGGGTTTATAAATAAAACACGCACTTGGAAAACGCTTCGTGTTCCCTCTTTTCTTTTTAATGACATGTAAAAAACAATAGCAATAAACAAAAAAAAATTGTAAAATTAACCCGCTGTATACGATGTGTATCTAACGTTACGATAAACTAATATCATTTTTATTTGATATCATCACCTGAAGGATGGAAGTTTCTGGTAGATATTCTTATGGATTTATTGTGGAGAAAGAATGAAAATTTGTATGATTTAATCAAAATAAAACTTTACGTTTGTTATATTTGCATTTTAAATTTATTATTTAAATTATGTCATCAATCTGCTTTAAAACTATTTATTGAAGTTGCGAGTTTTATATTGTTAGTTTCCATAACAACTTGTACTGTATCAATTTTTGATTGGCAGATGAGAAGAAGATGCTGATTGGAATTGGCGACTTGTTAAATTTATTAATAGTGTAATTTAGAAAAACAGCGTTTGATTGCGAAGATGATGATGATGATTGGCAACAGGATGCGCTCGAGAGAATATTTAATCAGAAAATTGCATCGCATTAAATCGCCCTTACAAAGAACGGTTGTTGTTTCCAACCTTGGAAAAAAATGCATATCGACGGGAGCAACGGCCCATTTGAATAAGAAAAAAAATCAAATTCAACAAAAGTACACCTTATCGTGAGAATAATTAAAATAAGTTTTTCAGAGTTAATCTCAGAGTTTTAATATTAAAGGAACAACACGGTATAATCTATCAGTAAAGTAAAGCCGGCGTAGATTTTTTTTTCATGGTCGAAGAAAATAGGTGGTAGTAGGTAGGTAGGAAGAAAGTTGAGCGAGAAAATTCGCTTTGTTGCCGGAGGCTGCGTGGAAAACGGTTGCGCATCCCCCCACCAACGTGGAAACCCGTAAGATCGCGCGGTCCCCACCATCTACCCACCGCCTCCGACGCTATTTTCCGCCGCCGCCTCGAATTGATAAATACAAATCGCGAATTTTCAGCTGCCAGAGAGAGCCAAGCACGTAACGCGCCGCGCGAAATAGGTCATCATTCATCACATCTCGACGGTGTAAAAACACGCAAATACTATACAAATCTTTGGAAATCGTCGCTTTTCGTGGTATTTGTTAGAGGGTGTGGATAGAAGGACAAAAGTGTTAGTTAGTTAATTATTAAGTGGTTGTGAAAAAGGGTGTTTGGATTCTTGGAACAACGATTCACCATGTCAAGCTATAAAAGAAGATACTTATCGGGAGGAGTGTAGACTTCTCCTTTCTAAGTGGAGGCACGACTATTCACGTAGGTTCGAAGAAGAGGAAAGCTCGGGCGGACATGACGCGGAGGAATAGGATTGAAGCTGTAAAGAGGAGTCGCGGTCGCGGACCCTTCCAGTTATGTCTCGGTGAGTGATTTGATGTGTGCATCATCTTCGAACGAATTGACCTAGTCCATCCACACCAGAATCCCCCTTTATAGATAACGATGCATGCATGTATCTAGCGTGTGGGCGAGGGTGAAAACCAGAAGAGCGAAAGATATAGTGAGTGTGAGGGAGAGGGTAAATGGACCGCTCGTAGTATCGATCGGATTCCGAGAAGCGGCCTCGCCTTGTCCCTTGCTGAATGAACCATTCATTGCTACCACGCATCTACCCACACAGAGACACACCGCACACCCTCATCCATGTCCTTTCCCTTATCCATCCATTTTACATTTTTGCAACATCATCATATAACTTAAATCAACATTTTTTTGTTACAAAAAATGCAATCTTATTCAAACTTTTTTCGTTTATTACTTTCCTCTCGATTCGAAAATCGATCACAATCCGCCCCCGCGACCTTTCGCAATATCAGGATTCATCATTTGTCTGCATGGTTACGCTAATCCATTTCCGCAACGAAAAACATTCATTCGTTACTTTAAATAATTATAGCATCAAATTGAAATAATTAAACAAAAAAATAAAAGTTACTACGATTCAATATTCCATTTTCAACTAATTCAAGTGTTGAGACCATAATTTGAATACAAAATAAGTCATAACTCAAAAGATTTATCAAATAAAAAACATTTAAAAATGCAGATTAGTCATTTCTCTACTTTTACTATAATCGTAAATCGAAATAATCGTAACTCAATTTGCATACAAGAAAATAAAGTTCTAATCGACTGATTTAAGAATATATTTGACGACAACTGTAAAAAAGAAGTATAGTAAATTATTAAATAATATTACAAGTTTTCCACTTAAGCCTAAAGACATATTTCAGTTAAGAGTTTATTCAAGAGAAAGAAAAATAAATATTCAGTATGCAGAATTTTCGTTTAAAATCTATCATTTATTTGATCTCAGGACAATCGCTATTTTCAGTCGTATCTGTATATAAATAAATCTTATCTGCGTAAGCTGAAACGCGCAAACATCAATATTTAACATTTAAATTCGTTGAAATCGAAAAATAGTAATAATAAAAGTAACTGAAATTATATTCATTATACTCATTATAAATAGTATAGGAACAAATAAATTATGCGAGATGTTCCTTTCGTTGGATATATAGAAAATGCACGGAATGTCTCGAAAATCTAAACTCAGTCACTGCGAAGAGCGTAAATCAAGTCGCGCAGGATGATGGAGATGGAGGAGCCGAGTGCATACTGTACGGTCTATTTTTACATCTAGGTTTTAATTAGTGACAATAATGGCACGACACGTACGACCTCTGCATTTCGCCTGCGTAGCGAAAGGATGCAGGAAATGAAAGTAAAAATTCATCAAACCCAGCACAAAAAGAAACAGCAATATTTTCAGAATTTTTTATATTTTGTATGTGATGATTTTTCATAAAATTTTATTATTTTTCAGCAGACGTCTTACTGCCACATGAACTTTTACTTGACAGATGTCGTTCCTTTGTTTAGTTTTATCTCTGAAAATGTGTTCTGCATATTCGAAATTTATAGATCTTCAAATATAAATAAATAAATTTATTTAAGTAACCTATAAATAATATTGTTTCCATAACTCAACATATGTTAGAAACTTGTAAATTATGCAGAATTTAAAAATTTATTCAAATTCCGTAAACGTTGATTGATTTCCATTCGTATCTTGATTAATATGTAATGTGTTTTAACAAAAAAGTATTTTTGAACCACTCAACTGTTCTTTATGACATCCCTGGTGGGGATCGAACCCACGACCTTTGGATTAGAAGTCCAACGCGCTATCCGCTGCGCTACAGGGACGGTACTTTTCTTACTTTTAATGTCATTTAGGTTATTTGGATTTTTTTAATAATCGTTCTAATTAATTTATTGGTTATTTTGTAAAATAATTAAAATATTATCTTTAGTTTCACGTAAATTAATTTCAATATCAATAATATTTTGAATGTAGATATCAAATAAATTGTAATTTAAATATTTCAGATGAAATAATAACTCGTAGAATCACGATTTAATTCAAATCCGAAAAGCAATTTTAATTATTTTATAATTTGTACTTAGGCTCTATAAATTTCATAAAGTAGTCTTCTACTACCAAAAAAATGTTTTTAATGAAAGTTGTCTTTGTTTACTACTAGGAAAGCATAATCAAAGCCATAATTGTGTTAGTTATTGTATGAATGTTTCTTGGTGTAAAAAGAGCCAATATAGAGAAGAACCACTCAACAGTTCTTGGTTTAATTATCCCTGGTGGGGATCGAACCCACGACCTTTGGATTAGAAGTCCAACGCGCTATCCGCTGCGCTACAGGGACGTTCTTCTTTGCGACTAAATTCTTAATGAGTTGCGATAAAGATATCATTAATGACTCAATTATGATATGGATTTTGATGATTGTTTCAGTGGTATGCATGTTGACTTTGTGCTTCGCGAATCATCAATATGCAAGCACACCGCCTCCGCCACCCGCCGGAGGTTCTGTGCCACACCGTGGCGCCGCTCGCCAGATGTACGGTTCGGGATCGCTCCGACCCCCAGGTACAAACCCCATAGTCTTCGGACCTGCCCATCGACCGCCCCTTGCTTCGGGCTCCTCCCCATCGCAGGGCAACATCCGTCGCTACCCGATGGCCTATCCCATAGTGCCGCTGCCCATCCCAATTAGGGACTTTGAATCGTTCCCCGAAGGCTTCCCGATCCTCATCCGGGAGTATTTCAATGACAGATCAACGTCTAGAAGCGGCGGTCGCGGCATCTCCACGTCCTCCGCTTCGTCGTCGATCAACCGTGGAATGTACGGCGGAAGACCGGAATACAATAACGGCAGGCCAACAAGGCTGTACGATTTTCGACCGGATGTGTACGGTGAAGGTTTCATACCGGGTCGCGGCTTCGACGTCAGGCCTGGTGGAATGCTGATGAAGATGCCGAGCAACAGACCCACTGGTCACGGGATTCAGCGGATGCGCGAACCTGACGAAGACGAGGCTGGAGACAGCAGCAGCAGCATCAACAACCAAAATGAAAAGGAGATTGTCGACTTTGAGCACGAATGCGGAGAAGGCTGCGAACCGGGCGAATACCTCTGCATTTCCAGTTGTACCTGCATTAAAAACACATTACGGTATGAGCATTTTCATAACAAAGAAATATATTGTTAATTGAAATTCTATTTTTTTTTTCTTACTTTTACAGTTGCGACGGAGACGTCGATTGCGATGACGAAGAGGACGAACTGGAATGTGGGGAGATCGAAACGGCCAGAGACGAGAAATGCACCACCGAACCGAACAAATACGTGAGGTGTCCCAGATCAGGGAAGTGCATACTGAAGAATTGGTTGTGTGACGGTGACGACGATTGCGGCGACTTCTCCGACGAAACACAATGCGGTAACAACAAAAATAATAACGGTACAGCATGCAGTACAATAAAATTCCGTCGTTTTCAGGACCCAAAGTGAACTGTACCAGCGATCAGTTCGAATGCGCCAACGGCCTTTGCATACCGAGGAACTGGGAGTGCGACAATGACAACGATTGCAAGGACTTCTCCGATGAACTCAATTGCACCAAAGTGGAGTAAGTTTATTAGATTTCAGCGAAAAGCTCTTAGAGATAAAATCATTTTTTATATAATTGATACTGCCAATATGATAGACACTCCCAATATGTAGGCGGCAAGGTGCGCTCGGAATAAGGAGTATTGATCCCGTTGCCTTGGATACAGACTCCTCCGGGCTAGCAGCATTTGCGCCTTTGCATCTCCTGGCAACAATAACAACAATAATAAAAATTATGATAAAAACAACAAAAGCAATTTATTATTTTTATTCAGATGTACCGTCGATGAGTACAGCTGCGGCGACGGTACGTGCATTTCGCTGAGTTTCAAATGCGACAAGGATATCGACTGCACCGACGAATCAGACGAAACAGATTGTGGTATGTAAACGTCAGTTACGAAATTATTCACTATTATTATAAATTATGTTATTGTAGATGTGGAACCACCTCCGTGCAACGAAGGCGAATTTCGATGCACCTACAACAAATGCATCAAAATGGAGTTCCGTTGCGATGGTGACAACGATTGCGACGATTGGAGCGACGAGGAGAACTGCCCGAAGCTTCCTGGTTCCTGCGTCTCCGGAGAATTCAAGTAAGCGAAGTTTATTATAACACTATGGAATGTTCTCTCATCATCATTGACTTGACAGATGCAACAAAGGCCAATGCATTCCGGAGAGTTGGCGATGCGATAAACAGGATGATTGCGATGAGAAAGAGGACGAGATCAATTGCACGGACAGCAACAGCCGAAACTGCTCTTCGGATGAGTTCATGTGTACAAACGGAGCTTGCATTTTGGTACGTTTATCGTGAGATTACATTTTATAATGTCAGTAGTTTCAGTAATGTGATGGTAATTCTGCAGAAAACTTGGGTGTGCGATGGAGTGTCGGATTGCAATCAGGACGAGGACGAGTCGAATTGCCGAATCGTCTGTGATGAGACCAAATTTGGATGTACGGGAATCTCGCCGAACGATACCGAGGTGGATTTCTGTATACACAAAAAGCATGTGTGCGATGGTCAGAGAGACTGTCCGAAGGGCGAGGACGAAAATGATTGTCCGACGAGGCACGATTGCGATGCAAACAAATCTAAATGTACGCAAATGTGTATTACGTTCACAAACGGCACCGAAGGCTGCAGCTGTCATCCGGGTTACAACTTGGTCCAAGATGGATACACGTAATATTGCCCTATATAAAACATAAAATATTGCGATGAATTAATCGTTGTTGCTTGCAGTTGCGAGGATATTAACGAATGCTTGTACGAGACAGATCCGGTATGCTCGCAGACGTGCAACAACACCGTGGGCAGCTTCAGATGCGGATGCATGACCGGTTACGTCCTCAGACCGGACATGAGATCTTGCAAGGCTTTGGGCGCTTCACCGACTTTGCTCTTTGCCAATCGTGGCGATATAAGACAAGTAATCTACCATTTGCACGTTAATCTCAATATATTTGTTTTTTTCGTGTCCTTTCGCAGGTATCGTTGCAGGCTTCGTTCAGCAGTTCGAAGTACACGGCGATCTTGAAAAGGCTAAGCAATGCTATCGCCTTGGACTACCATTACACGAAGGGTTTGATCTTTTGGTCTGACACGATGATGAACGTAATCAGAAAGGCGAACATGAACGGAACGGGAATCGTGGATGTTGTCAAATGGGGACTGGAATCTCCGGGCGGCATAGCTCTGGATTGGATACACAACCTGCTCTTTTGGACGGATTCTGGGACTAGACGCGTCGAGGTAGCCAGTCTGGATGGAAAGCAGAGAGCAATAATTGTGACGGATGATTTGGATAAGCCTAGAGCTATTGCCGTGCACCCGGGGAAGGCGACCGTCTTCTGGACCGATTGGGGTCCAAATCCGAAGATCGAACGTGTAGAGATGGACGGTACGAATAGAAGAAGCGTCATCACTGAGTCGGTGTTCTGGCCTAATGGTTTGACCCTCGACTACACAACGGACCGCATCTACTGGGCGGACGCAAAGCACAACGTAATCGAGACGGCTCTGTTCGACGGCAGCGATCGTAAGAAGGTCATCAGCAAAGGATTGCCGCATCCGTTCGCTCTGACCATCTTCGAAGATGCAATCTATTGGACGGACTGGCACACCAAGGCCATTTCCACAGCAAACAAAGCGACTGGAGCCGGTCTCCGAACGATCCACTCGAATCTGCATTTTCCCATGGACATCCACAGCTACCATCCTCAACGACAGCCGGATTACAGGAATCATTGCGGTTCTAACAACGGAGGCTGCGAGCATCTCTGCCTACCCAACAGGGACGAGTATTCGTGCGTGTGTCGCATGGGACTGAAACTGAACTCGGATGGAAGGACGTGCCAGCAGCCCGAAAACTTCCTGGTGCTGGCACGCAAGAAGGATCTGCGTATAAAGCATCTGGACACGGATGCCAACAATCACCACGAGATAGTGGTACCGGTGGACGGAGTTAAATCGGCGGTGGCCATCGCCTGGGATTCGCAGAAGGATACGATATTCTGGACGGACGTTGATCGCAACACGATCAGCAAAGCGCACTGGAATGGCAGCGACCAACAGATTATCATCAAAGATAACATCCTATCGCCGGCTGGTTTGGCGTACGACTGGTTCACCGACAAACTGTACTGGACGTCAGCATCAAAGATAGAGGTGGCCAAAAGCGACGGCAGCATGCGTACTATTCTGGTCTGGAAGAATTTGGGTAAACCGAGGGACATTGTCGTGGATCCGGTGGCAGGAAACATGTACTGGTCTGATTGGGGTGAGAATCCAAAAATCGAAAGGGCCGCAATGGATGGAAGCAACAGGATATTGATTACTAATAATCTGACCTGGCCCAACGGTTTGGCCATCGATCACGAGACGGGAAGACTGTACTGGTCGGATGGAGGAAAGAATTCCATCGAGTACGCTGACTTGGATGGTTGCCACCATAAAGTTCTGCTGAGTAAATTTAGATTATTTATTATTGATTTTCGAGTTAATCGTTTGAATTAATTTGAAGGTGGGATAAGTTTACCGCATCCTTTCGGACTTGACCTCTTCGGTGAGGACGTGTACTGGACTGACTGGGAGACGCTAAAAATAGAGAAGGTGAACAAGATCTTGGGCACTAATAGAAGCGTCGTCAGCTCAAACGTCAGCAACTTGATGGATGTCAGGGTTTTCCATCGGAACAGGAAGTACGTGTACACACCTTGCCACAAGAATAACGGAGGTTGCTCACATCTCTGCCTGCTCAAACCGGAAGGCCACGCTTGCGCCTGCCCAATTGGAATAAAACTTCAGGTATATTATGTTGTCTTTAAATATAGCAATTACTTTTTTTAAAAAGGGAGCTTCTTCAAATTTGCTTTAAAATTATTTTTTTTATTTATGCTATAGGAGGATGGAAAAACCTGTGCGGCATTTCCATCCAATTACCTGGTGTTGGCGCATCGTGTCGATATCAGACAAATCTCCCTGGACGTGCCGTACGTGGTGGACGTTGTTCTCCCAATGCCATCTTTGAAGAACGTTATGGCCGTGGACGTGGATCGCAAAACCAACCAGATTTACTGGACCGACACAGCATCTGATCTCATCCAGAAAAACTCGCTTAATGGTAAACAGATTCAGACGATCATTTCGCACGAACTGCAGATGGCAGATGGTATTGCTGTAGATTCGAGCGGAAGAAAGGTAATTTTTCAAAATCAATTGAACAGTTTCAATGTAATTACCAGCTACATTGATTCCAGTTGTATTGGACTGACGGAGAGAGGAATAGCATCGAGGTTTCAGAATTGGATGGACACAATAGGAAGCTACTGGTGTGGATCGATTTAGACAGTCCCAGAGCAATTACTCTCTATTACGAGAAAGGTTTGATGTTCTGGTCGGACTGGGGGACTAAAGCCAAAATAGAATCGGCGGAAATGGATGGATCAAATAGAAAGACGTTGATCAGCACCAAATTGGCTTGGCCGAACGGTCTCGGCGTCGATCACCAGGAGAATCGTTTGTATTGGACCGATGGAAAGCTGAAGACAATTGAATCGTGCGATCTCGAGGGGAACGATCGTAGATTGATCATCGATGATGCACCGTATCCGTACGGATTGGTCATCACGGGTGATCAGATCTACTGGACGGATTGGCAGACTCAATCTCTGCACAGAGCGAACAAGGGATCTGGCACAAACAGAACGATCATCAGCGAGAGGCTGAAGGGATTGATGACCGTTATTCATGTTAAAGAAAATGACTCTACATCTTTACCTGTCGACGTCTGCGGTGGCGACAACGGCGGATGCTCTCATCTGTGCTTGAGGAATGCTCTGGGTTTCTCCTGCGCTTGTCCCACCGGCATCCAATTCATGAACAACAGCCGCAAGATTTGCAATCATCAGCCATCATCGTATCTGCTCTTTGCAACGCGCGAATATTTGGCCAGAATCAGCCTCGATTCGCAGGACCTGCTCGAGGTTACCTTACCCATCAACAATACCGACCACATCATCGATGTCGACTTCCACTGGGCAAAACAGACGATCTTTTTCAGCGACGTGAACCTGGAGAAGATCATGAGCGTCGACATGCGTAACCTGTCGGACGTTCGCGATCTCATTGTGAAGAACATCACTACGCCTAACGGCATCTCCGTGGACTGGATCAGCGACAACCTTTACTGGACGGACACCAGGCTCAAAGTGATCGAAGTGTGCAGGCTGGACGGTGACATGCGAAAGATCATCGTGAAGGAGAATCTGATAGAACCCAGGTCCATCGCGGTTTACCCTCGCAAGGGCTACCTATACTGGTCCGACTGGGGTAGCAATCCAAAAATAGAGATGGCATATACAGACGGCTCGGCGCGTTCTATCATCGTGGATCGCGATCTGGGCTTTCCCAACGGATTGGTCATCGACTTCAAGGGTCGCAGGTTGTACTGGACGGACGCGAAATGGGACCGCATCGAAACATCGGATCTGCACGGCAAAAGTCGCATTCAACTGATCCAAAGCGGAAGCTCTCCAGCCACGCATCCCTTTGGACTGACTCAATTCGGTGAGTACATCTATTGGACCGACTGGTATCAGAAAACGATCTTAAGAGCGGATAAGGCCACGGGAAACAACGCTGCCATGGTACGATCCAATCTAATTGGAGTGATGGGTATTACGACCGTCTCCGAGAGTAAACAGAAAGGATGGAATCCGTGCGCCGTCAACAACGGAGGCTGCTCGCATCTATGCTTTTTCAAGTTAAACCACTACACCTGCGGCTGTCCAGATTCGCCGAATCATCCGATACCTTGCAAAACCAGTGAGTCCTTAAATCTGCAATAGATAAAATACAGTTTCATTATCGTTTACTTTTATAGCCCCAGAGGAATGGGTAACTATGAACCATCCTGATGCCGCCTATGACTACGAGGACTACGACTACGACTCGATTAACGAACATATCTACCCTAAGCAACAAGAGCCGGAGCAACCGAACACGATACCCGCGAGCCACTACTACGTGATGTTCATCGTGTCGCTGACCGGTGTCGTGTTCCTCGTTTTCCTGGTGATCGGTCTCCTCTTCATTTTCCGCACCAATCGCAAGAAATACTTATACGCAACCGGTCGAAGCGTCATGACCTTCTCCAATCCTAATTATTACACCTCCAACCGAGAGCAGGGGCCCGCTGGTACGGTCGCCCCTTCAGCCGTGCCCGACAAGAAACCTTTTTTATGGAAGAGGCTCAAGTACGATAAGTCTCAGGTAACGTTTTGAATCCTACTACATTATTATTGTTATTAAATATTGAATATTTGCGATGAACAGGATAGGGTGTACGAGGAGAAGACCGGAAGCAGCAGCCCGGAAGTGGCCAGCCTTATTCCGACTGTGTTGACGCCGTGCAGCTCTAATTGTGATGTGATCACGCCTGAAATGGAGCGATCGCCGTCGGCGACACCACTTCATCGCCAGGATACGATCACTACAGTTGCCTAGACCCCCAGAAACCAAAACTGTCATCTAGTATTTGCAAAATGGTAACGAATAGGGAAAGAGAGAGCAAAGAAGGCAACACCCAGACTACATGACAATAATAGGTATTGATCAAACGAATGTCGCATCTTCCTTACGAAGGAAACACAATGTAGCGGAGGACGCAGACCGAAAAAGTATTAAATTTATTTCAACGTGCCAAAATAAAACATTTAGTCAGATTCGGAACTGAGAATTGCCGTCGCACCGAATTTAATTGAAAACAACAACAAAAAAATAAGGATTAATTGGAAAGGAAAGAAGAGGAAGTTTTTTTGTTGCTCTGAATGATTATGTTTTTAATCTCGAAATAGCACGGTCCTATATACTAATAAGAATATAAAATATATATATATATTATATAAATATTATATTTTAATGAAAGCGTTGAGAGGCTTGAAAAGGATGATGGTTTTGGAGGTTTTTGAAACTTGGATGAGAGAGAGTGCGAAATATTCGAGTTCCGTTCCGTTTCTTCCTTATATTTTAATGAGAATTTATTTTTTATATGTATAAATTGTTGAATGATCAAAGAATAAGACTATATGTACTATATACTATATATATATGAAAGAAAGAGAAACACAATATTGTATAAAACAAATGGTATTTTATCGAAGAGAGGGAGAGGGGAAATAGACACTACATATCTTGTTGCATACACAAAATATGATATGAAACGCGACGCATTTATTGATTATATTTTACAAGTATTTTCATATCATTTTGTTTCTTAGCCAGACGGCAAATGACAACTTGAATATATGAAAGGACAAATAAGAAGAAACCAATTATGAAAGAGTATTAAAACCGACGAAAAACAGAATACTTTGTACGATAGAGGAATGGGAGAGGTAATTTAATCGATTAGAATATTTTTGTAAAAAAAATAATTAATATTAATAATTAAATAAAATCCAGAAGCCAAATAAGTAAAACAAGGATATATTAAAAAAACGGTATAATTTTAAAAACAAATTAAATATGTTAAAAATGAAGTGGGCGTGCGAGGGCAGAATGTGTATGTGTGGAAATGAGGAAAGAAAATAATTGAAGACTGATTGTTAAGGTTTCTTTGAGACAACAAAAAAAATTAACAAATCAAAAAATAAACATGAACAGGAAATGTTTTTAAAACAAATATATAAAGAAATAAACGAGATGAGAATGATGTGAGGTTTAGATGCGGTGCATATATAAAAAAAAACTGCTTTTGATCTGGGGATCGCGGCGTTAGTTTCGTTTCCGTGTGAATGTTGTATTACTATTTACTAACTACTACAACTACTATTAAAAATATAGATGGAGGTCATCGTCGTTCTATGTATTGTAAGAAAATGAAGCAAGGATGAGGACGGCTGCTGTTCTTTCCGGACGACATCGGACGAAGAATGTCGGGCTCAAGATTCTGTCCACATGTCTCGGAAAACCTCGAGAAACACGCAGCCGACCCCGTCCCATGCTCATTATAAAACTTAATAACGAATCCATGTATTTTGTGTGTAATAGTACGCTAATCTTATATCTCCTCGAACGTCATAGCATTTTTCACTCAAACATATTTTTCATTCTCTTACAGTATTAGAAGAAAAAGCTCAATTTTTGCCGCAATAAGTTGCATTTATTATTTTGATTATCTCATGGATGGAGCAAAACGGGGATTACTAACAAAAAAAATCGAGTGCTCAATCAGTGTACAACTAAACAGTACAAAGGAAAAAAAGTATCCTCGTTCATTGTGAATATTAAACACAATTACAATAAACTCATATATCTTTCGAAATTAATTGTTAAACTTAAGACAAAAAGAGAGCGGCAGAGCTAGGGAGATCATTTAAAAACAAACTAAATGTATAAAGTATGAAAGCGTGTGAAAGAGGAACAAATTTGTTTAACTTGAAGATGAAATATAGATTATATTATATAATTATATATATGGTGCCAAAGATAACCAGCCTTTGATTTGGCGCCTACTTTAAATAAACAATGTATTTTAAATGTTTATCCCTCTTGACTTTTATTACTTTCGTTCATTTTCCAATATTTTTTTCAGATACATAGTAACGCAATTCTAATTAGATATCTATATTAAAGGATCAGTGGTGGATCAGGATTTCAATAAATTATCGCTTTTCTAAGCATATTTTTTTTCAGAAATAAATATGTTTATTCTCTTGTTCGATTCAAATCTGTGTCGCATGGTATGGGTATTACATTAATATCAATCGGGTTATTTGTTCATCTTAATTATATAGATACATTGACTATTTTCAATAAAATGTTCTTCAACATGCGTTCCATAAAGCAAAAACAACATACAAGAATAGAAAACAAAAAAAAAAGATATGTAGAAAATAATAAGTATTCAAAATAGATCTTGATAATATCACGCATCATGAAATATCGAATGTGAATCATATTGTTGAATCATATGATATTGTTTTATATCACTGGATTTTTTTGTTTAGTATATGCAACACAACGAACATTTGTAAAGAGGCGAATGGCACTTAAATAAGTATTATCTTGATACAAGTAGCATTGTTGTGTTTTGTCAATGTTTAACACTAATTAACTTACTCAAATGGTTACTCGAAGCTCGGTGAAAATCTTTGGCAGAGGTTTGTAATTCCTGTATTATTATTTTTTATAATACAATATTTCATAATTTGGTCTCGAAGTTGTTCATGCACGAAGTTGTTCGATATTCAGCTCCGGGAACGCCCTAATTGTGAACACCTCGAACAATTCCTGCAAACAAAAATCATCATTTGATGTTTTTCTTTTATGACATTGTAAAACTTACGTAAAACAGCTGCTTGTTCATCTTTTTGTTTTGCAATGTGTCAAAAACTTTTCTGGCTCCGTTTCGAGCCGCACTTGCCCCGACCAAGGTTACCAGCACCTCGGGGACGTTGCTGACGAAAAGCTTTCGGGCCTCGTTCGCTGTCACCTTTCTCTCTAGATCACTCCTTTCCGGTGATTTTGGTGCGAGCTCGCCCTGCGGCCAAAAGCTCTTTGTCATCAACGTAATATAGTAGTGGAGCATCTTCTCTGAGAAGCACCAAGTTATCGTGTCGTAAATTTGCCGATTTATCGTCCTGCCGTATGTGATCTGGACAAACGCGATAAGCGTTTTCCGTAGATACTTGAACAAACCGCGCATATCGAATATCTCACTCATCAGGGAGTATAGAGGTTCGGCTATTGTATCTTTGGAATCCTCTGTACCTAACTTGGAATGGCCATTCAGCTTATGCCCATCCGATTGCTCGCTACTCCCTGGCGCATCTAAATACTGTGATATGTCCTCCTCCTCGCTATCCCGGATGAGGTTCAACTCTTTGACGTTCGCATCGTTGTTACTGAAAACAACACTCGAATTAATATTTGAACTTAATCACTAGGACTAGCAACTACCTTTTGAATAAAGTCGAAAACGAGAATTTAGATTTCTTTGTGGAAGGTGCCGTATGTTTGAGATGTTCCGAGCTCGGACTGAGGAAAGAGTATATGGCCTCGCTCTGATTCAATCTGTCGTCTTCCAAAATGAACTGAAAATCCAATCTTTAATTATGTTCGTCGCGCTTATATGTAATATGAAAATCTGTCTAACCTCCAGGTACTTTTGTATTTGCAACTTGGCCTTGTCCAGGCTGTGTCTATCCGATTTTCCAAAAAGAAATTTGAATGTCTGCGACGGTAATTCCAAACCCTTCACGTCCGAACAGAGTGGTCTTAACTTCCTGTGCAAGTCTTGAAACTGTGTTAAAGTCCTCGATACGACCCATCCGCTGCTCTTCTGCTCTTCATTTCCCGTATCTGATTCCATCATGTGGACAACAATCACGAATTGTGGCGATTCCTTCTCATCGGGCACCTTTAGAAGTAATCATAAAATAATAGCATTTCAATCTTTAAATGGTCTTTCTAAATGTATAAATACCTCGGCGCTTTGCACTATCGCCCTCCATTTTCCCAAATTCTCGCCCCAAATTTCAGTTCGAGTCAGGTGCGCTTCCAACTGCCTCTTCTCCCCTTGTAACCACTCCACCTCCTTCTCCAACATTTTCAGTACCCGTGATTCTGGCTTCAGAGAAGACTGGAGCGCATGCAGCGCCTGAGTCTTGTTATTCAGCTTCTCCTGCAATTGGTTCAGCTTTCGTCGCGCGTAATTGGAATGCTCGCCCACGTGCAGATTGTTCTCCAGGTCCGCAGAGTTCTGACGATCCTCCGAGCTGCCCTTGGAGTCAACCTCGGTGACGCCTTCGTCACAATCAATGGCCGCGATCATCTCATTGTAGTACTTGCTATTTATAAACGGCTGATAGTACTTGTCCTCCAATATTTTGATAACCTGATGCTGCACCTCGTAGAAAACCTCCGGACCTTTATCGCCCAATAGAAACGCTTCCATCCGTTTTCTCGTCGTTTTATCCACCTTGATTTCGGCCTGTGGATTTCGTATGAACGTGTAGAAGATTTCGGCGCCGACCTGATGCCAATTCTTGCGATGCGCGACTCTAAGATCCTCAACCGCCGTCCAATACCCGACCAATCCCTGACTAGCCATCGTCTCCAAGAAATTGGCCAAATACCTGCGTCCTAATATGTGGTCTAAAATCGAGTTCAAAGGCAAAATGTGGTGCTGCACTCCAGCGTCCCAACCCAGGTCCATTAGCCGCTTCTCGCATTCCTTCTTCGCAGACTGCAGTTGATCCAAGTATCTCTTCAATTTCTTCGCCTCGTTGATCTCCGATTTATTAACACCGCTCTTGTCGTTGTCGGGATCGATGCCTTTAGCGCGCTTCATGTTTTGCAATGTCGTCGCCTGGATGATCTTTGTGACGATATCGTATCGAAATCGTTTCAAGATTTCTAAATCGTCCGTCTTTTGGATGATCCTTAGAAATTCCTCAAACGTATTAGCGTACTCGAACGTTTTTCTGTGCATCAAATTGGCCACCTTTTGCGACTCTATGTACACGATCACATACTGATTGAAGAAGTCAGGTTCGGTTATGTTGTTTACCAATGTGTATAACACTGAAATCAATCAATTAATATTAATTATATAATACATTTAACTTATTACCGCGACAGGCCAAGATTTCTCTAAGAAAGTACTTGGCAGGTGGCAGGGAATAGCTCCTTGGCAACAGGAACATTATAAACAGTTCAGATATTTGACGCAAGTAGTTAATTTCATGATCCTGCGACATCAAGAATGGGGACACCTTGAATAATGGTTGATGGTTACTTTCAGCCCTGAAAAAGGCCAACCGTTTTAGACCCAGTCGAACACTATTTTAATAAGGAGCATTTACACCAGAGTCTTGGCCTCGCGAATCCTCTCGAAATGCGTCTCGATCTTTGTAATCATATCGCATGCGATCAATGTTACGTGATCCATCCGAGAAAGACGATCATGAAGATTCTGAATTGCACCCCACATGTCCTCCCTGAATAAACAAAGTAAATTAAGAAATTTCACTTCTATTTACAAAGTAGCACTATAATATTATCTACATATACATTGATATAAAAACAATATAATTGAATATGAAACTAATTAGATATCCTTATTTCAATTAATTACTATCAAAAGTTTACTCTAATAAACATTCATAAATTGATAAAGCATTCATACTTAATGTTATCAGATAATTTGGATATTCCATAAGTGTACTGGTTTAAATAAAATACAATAAAATCTCTGATAAAATTTTCAATCAGCTGTTGCAGGACATTGTCAATTGTTCTACCCAAGATGACGGGCAGATGGTCCTGATTCGATTTGGTTGCAGACCCACCATCATGCTGAAAGAAAATAAGGCTTTCAACATTACAGCTACCCAATTTGCACACATTACAAAGAAGCATTACCATGAGTTTGCTGCGGAACAGATTCATCTCTTTCTGTACATGTTCAATATGTGAGCCAGTCTTGTGATTCAATGAGAGCAAGATGTGCACCCAAATTACAAACCAGATTCCAAGTACCACTGAAATAGCAGTCAATAGGGAGGCCAGCATAATAGCCAAGCATATCTCAGATACAAGCATAAGACCTAAACATGCTACCAGCACTGAGAGCCCAATAAGCTGGGCCTTCTGCAGCTGCATCCTGAAAACTAATGCAAATCCATTATTTATTTATGTTTTTATTTATTTTGTTTTGTTACCTGTTTGATTGAAGCACCTGGGATCAATTCATAATAAAATGAAGCTATTATCTTGCATTCCCTTATCTTTCAACACTACAGCTTCACAGTTAACTATCAACAAACATATTTACAATGTATAGTACACACATCGCTACAACTGGCAACAAATTCATTACCTATGATCGGCCCTTCGCTACAATTTCTCTGTTTCCTCTACAGATGTCGCGTAGTGTTACATCAAGCAAAACTAATAGCGTTAATTTCTATTGCGCAACAATTAATTAATTAATTTAAATAATTCTATTTATATTTACTTTATGCTATGTTTAAAACAGAAATACCATTCGGTTGGTAAAACCAATTCAATTTTACATTGTTCAAGTTATGATACAGACTTAAACAATGTTAATTTAATGAATTTTATTTATTATTCAACTGTTGTTAATGTTTTTAATGTCGCTAGTCAAGTATTTGAGTGTTGTATTTAATTTCCAACAGTTTTATTAAAAGGTGAGCATTTCTAAAATATTTCCAGTAAGCTTGTGATTGTATAATTGTTCAATGAACGTGATTATTATTACTAATTTAGCGTTTTAGTATTCATTGGAAGAACGTGACGTTTCTATTGGTTAATTTCAAATTTTGCAATGGTGTCTATTAATAATTTAAACTTGGGTAGATCATTTGCAAGAATGTTCAATATTGTTTGTTCATTAAGATATTGCCTCTACATAGAAAAACATCATTAATTTTAATAAATATCAATTATATGAGTGTTATATAATTGAAATGGCGGTTGCCTAGATGAAAATCATAATGTTGATAAGTTATAATATTAAGTTATCGTATTTTATTGATAGCTCGCTAATTAGTTATTCGAGAAGTCGGGAATATTGCATGTGCGAGTAGGTTTCTATAGAGTTCTTTATTTTCAAGATTTCCTTCAATTTATTATATTATTATGTTGGCAGGTAGATATTGACGATAACTTGATTTGGAAAAGCAAAGGTGCATACATACTTGAAGAATGCAATCAAGTATGTAACATATATATGTATTTGATTTTCAAATTGGTTAATTCTGATGGTGAGGGAAGTTCGAAGAGCTCCGAAGACCTACGAAGGATTCTCGAGGATTGGCGTCGGTGCGCCGCTCATTATAGCAAACCAGTCGGCTCTTAGGTATTGATGTGGTAGTACGCGTTTTCGTTCTCAGTTTTTTTGTGCCTTTTCGTTTTTCGGTTCTGTCCCGATTTAATTTGATTTATTCTTTCGATTTGTTACAATATTATACCGTTCCAGTATGGGATTTCGTGTAAAAGTTTAAGTGATTGATTGTGTTTGTTGTTCTCAGTTTTGTTATTCTCGAAATGGCGATGTGGCTTTCGTCGTCGCTACTTCTGTGCATTTTTTTCGTGACCCATGTTTCATCGGATCATAATAGCATGATGATGTCTCGCATCTCCGAGTCAGATGATGACACCCTGCCTTCGCACAACAAGTGCCAACCGATCACGGTGCCGGTCTGCCTGGACATCCAGTACAATACGACGATAATGCCGAACCTGCTCAACCACCAGAAGCAAGAGGATGCCGGTATGGAGGTGCACCAATACTTTCCGCTGGTGAAGATCCGATGCAGCCCCTACGTGCAGCTGTTCCTCTGTTCGGTGTATGTTCCCGTCTGCACCATCCTGGATAGGCCTCTGCCACCGTGCAGATCTCTCTGTCTATCGGCGAAGAACGGTTGTGAGAACATCATGTCCAAGTTCGGAATCGAATGGCCGGAGAATTTGGACTGCGCCAAATTTCCGGAAGGTCAGGACATCGACGGCGAAATGTGCGTAGGTGAAAACAAGACTGCTGTGGCTGCCGCAGATGCCACGACGCCGAGCCCAAAGGGTCGATACCCTCTGGGTCCCATCAGCTTCCAGCCAAACAAGAAACCATTCAGGGAGTTCGGCGGACGTGACTTTGGTTTTGTCTGTCCTGTTCAGTTTAAAGTTCCGAAGATTTTGGAGTACTCCTTGAAGGTGGGCGACAAAGTGGAGAAGGACTGTGGAGCTCCGTGCCACATGATGTTCTTTAGCGAGAACGAGAGGAAGTTCTCGCGAGTGTGGATCGGCACCTGGGCTCTTCTGTGTTCCGCCAGCTGCCTCTTCACCGTCTGCACCTTCCTCATCGACACCGACCGTTTTCGATACCCGGAACGACCCATCATCTTTCTCTCCGTCTGCTACCTGATGGTCGCACTGGCTTACGTCTTCGGTTTTATTGCCGAGGACTCGGTGTCGTGTCGGGAGGCGTTCTCCATGCCCAAGTCCGGAGTGCAGACGGTCAGCACAATCACGCAGGGCACCAAGTATGAGCTCTGCACGATCCTCTTCATGGTCCTGTACTTCTTTAGCATGGCCAGCAGCATCTGGTGGGTCGTCTTGACCCTCACGTGGTTCCTTGCTGCGGGCCTCAAGTGGGGTCACGAGGCCATCGAGGCCAATTCCCAGTACTTCCATTTGGCGGCGTGGGCTGTACCGGCCATAAAGACCATAACCATTCTCGCCATGGGCAAAGTTGAAGGTAAGCACGCAAAAGGCTTTATTGCCAACGCCGACGCCAGATTTTCTTTTCTCTTGCATATCTTCTGTCTGTTAACCGTCGCCTATGATTGATGGTGAATTGGTGAACCGTCCGGTAATTGTGAAATCTCAATTACCATTACTTTAATTACTTTCCATCGAATTACGATACAAATAATAATTACCCAACATCGACAAACAAACAAAAAATATCCTCAACCTCCGTCGGCTATTATCAATCAACCTGCGAGAATTGAATTACCTGTACGTGCATTGTTCACTTTATTACAACATTTGTTCCACTGACATCAACTATATGACAAATTAGGCCCAACCCTCGCGATGTTCTTAAGAAATCTGTCGAGGAAATAAACAATGGTGAATCATCTACGCGGAGCAAATAAGAAGCTACATGTTATTTTCGATTGATAAACATCACAGAACATTTAAATTATCTGAAAACACTTTGGCTTTGAATCGATTCCGATAAAATTGGCCAGCCAAATTCAACGTGTCTGTGATTTACGAGCTGTATGCACGCAAAGTGTACACGGTATTCTCAAAACTTTTAATTAACGTTACATAAATTACATAAATATTTAGTCACACTCTGCCGCATGAGGCAAAATAATACGGGCGCGCCAAATAAAATGCACAATATAAAATATATAAAAAGACTCGTAATGCAAATAGTAGTGTAAACACCAGGTGAGACAAATTTCCACTCACCTCGGAGATTAATTGCATTTTAATCAATTTAATTGAATTACGAATCCGCGTGCGTAATAAATAATATGCATTATTTACTAATTGCATTACCATATTGTACGTTTTCCATATTTATGCTGTTCGATAGCACATTTGCATTCGATCACGATCGCAAAAGGAAATCGCCATGAAAACTGCACATGGTTATGTCATTTCCTGTGATGTTCATATTCAATGCAGAGTTTTGTAATTTCTCATAAAGATTCGGAAGAATATTCTTCGAAATTTGAAATTGCGAATCGAGGAAACAAATATTTCTGATAAAATGGAAACATTTGTGTAATATACTTAAATGAGTAATGCTTGTATGTCGTCATGCATTCAATAGGGTTCTTTCCCCTCTCTCTATTATACAAATTATAAATAGGTAATTGACATTAATTATGCGTTCATTTTAAATAATACAATTTGTTATTCTTTGTGAAGTTTTTGCCATGTCAATTTTCGTTAATCTCGAAACTTCAATAATGACAGCTGCAAATTATCACTGAACTTTAAAGTTCTGAACTATCGCCTATTAATTATACATTTGCAATATTCGTGACCGAATATTAAAATAAAGTTAAGAATATATGGGATAATACATCAATAATTATTAACTTATTGTCCAAATGTTACTCAACGCAAAAAATGTTGGTACACAAATTTGAAAGCACCATCCTCGAGATAACTAAGTATTAGATGTTTTTTAAAAAAATTTTTTTTGAGAAAGCGTTAATAATAGTTTGTACTTGAACTTGAAAGGCGACGGCTATGGCACGCGAGATAATTTAGTTTATAGAAACGACGTCGGTGGTCCACTAAAAACAAATATAATAAAAAATCGAGATTTAAGCAAAAGAAACGAAAACAGCACGTCGGACGAATCCATAGACTTGCGTCCACTGAAATTTAGTAATATTTATATTTCTGTTACTGCGGTCCGTAAAATCCTCTTTTTATTTCCATTCCACCTCTCGAAATAAGAGGGGAATAACGATGTGTCGTAAATTCTCCGAAAACGGCTTTATTAAAAACCATAATCCG
Source organism: Nicrophorus investigator (assembly GCA_963457615.1). Taxonomy (NCBI): domain Eukaryota; kingdom Metazoa; phylum Arthropoda; class Insecta; order Coleoptera; family Silphidae; genus Nicrophorus; species Nicrophorus investigator. The sequence continues at coordinate 3,260,554 of OY735140.1, forward strand.
GAATTAAGTCCTACCAAAGTAATCCCAAAAGTAGAGAGAGAAGAGTATTATGCTCATGCATAAAGAACGGTCTATTAATAAAGAACGTAACGGATTTGACAGTTTTATGTGTCAGAGAGGTTTTATCTGCGGTTTTTATTTAGCGCTTATTACTATAACTATTAGATTGATAATGTTGTAGATTTGGAAGAGAAAAAATCTTTAGAGTATTTTAAGGCGCCGCTATTGTAAATATTTAACCCTCACTTAACCTTTTAACCTTCTTCGCAACTCTAATCATTAGCACTAATTAATGTGATTGCGGTCAACAAATTTCGAGAACGACTGAAAGAGTCTTATTGAAAACACAGTTGATTAATTTTTTGAAGAAATAAAAGAAAATTAATACCACTTCTGAAGAGTGTATCATTTTCGCAGCATCGTGAAATAATGTGGAGGAAGTTATGTTATGGAGGAGGAGATATGAAGAAGTAGATGGGGGATATTTAAATAATTGTCGTTTTAGTGATGTCACTAAATTTTCGTTCTTAAACGCTCGTTGTTGAGATGGTTATCACTTGAAGTATAACCCAGGAAATCTCGTGTGTAATGTCTCAGAACTAGTTTAATAACCTTGGAATGACGAAAATAGAAGAAGGAAAGAATGGTAGGGAGTCGAGGATATGAATCTCCACTCTTCTCTGCTCTACGCCTTTCTATCTCCTACTTTCAACTCTTTCTCTCTTTTTCTCCGCAACGGCATTTGTATTCAAACGTGTTGAAATTGAATAGAATATATTTGTAGTAAAAATTTACGCTCGCAGCATCGAAACTTATTATTACCGTTGCATATAAATTGCTTATTTAAGACAGAACCTGGAGAAGAAAAAATTAAAGCCCAAATTTCGAGAGAAAATATCTCAATCTGTGTCATTCGAAAATTTACATCAAACAATACAATGGTTTGTTTAATTTTAGATAGTTTAATAACATGTTTCAAAATATAAGGGCCGATCCTTTTCATACGGGTATACTCAGCACCTGCTCATCTTTTACACCTGCTTATTATTATTATTGCTTGGTTGCAACCTCATGTTGTTTAGCTTTTCTGTGTGTCTAATTATTATTACTGTCGATGACTCCGATTTGCTTTCGATTATTGATACACTTTTTCATGATATGTTAATTAGAGAGTGTATCAGATTTAGTAACAGCAATTATGTAAATATCTAATTATAAATATTGCATATTAATTGATACATTTTGAAATGAACCGCCTCGGCCTGTCCACATTTCCACCGTCAAAATTAAGTAATGTTTGTCCATCCATTTAGTTAAGAGCACTGTTACTTAAGCAACACTTGTTAATAGAGTATAAATATTTGTATTTATCAGGTGATTTCTACCTGTGTAGTATAACCAATGATATTCTTCAGATTGTGTTTGATGTTGATTCTTTTTAGGAAATCGTTTTTTTTTTTGTTGTATTAAATCGATTGTCATAATTTATTTATAGTTTAAACAAAGTGAAATGCAATTCAATTGAATATTTTTTAAGGAATTTTGATGAAATTATTATTATAATATTTCTTTTGTATTGTTGTTTACGGCATGAGCACATGAGTGTAATTGGGTCGTCGCGTGTAAAGTATAGCCAGAGACCATTATGTACGCGTTTTATTACAATTATGTAATGATACATTAACTAATTAACACACTTGCAGATGACAGCGTTTTGTTTGTCATTAATTCGGAAGCGCAACGAGAAGACGTAACAGATCCCAAATATAGAAATATTAATGTATTTAATTGCATAACATAACGCTGGGGGAATGTTCATGTTAATGAGCGTTCGGTTCCAATTGGACAGTACGTTCAATGGCGCATTGCAAGATGGCGTCGTTAAAGTTAGATTTTGTAGTTGTTACCAACCCGAGGAAAACAAACATCGCGTTCGTGATGAGTACAGTAAAACGGATGTTGTTGGGTCTGTTGTCATTGTTGTTGTTGTCGCTGTTGCCTCTCGCGTTCGACCGTAATTAATGATTCCCGTCGCTTTCTGTGTGTGTATTTGTTTGTTGCCCGGTTTAATTTATGAGGCGTCCCGGTGATCCCGCGTGGGCGCAGGATATACGAGAAAGCGCGGGCGGCGATTGAAAGTCGTGACTGGACTTCTCGGTTGACCCCCGAAACAAAACAGCCTTGTCTCCTCTCCATCTTTTGTTTCTTCCATTCCGTTTCCAAGCGACAGACAAAAACAGATGAATAAGAAATGGAGACATAAAAATCGCGCTGCTTCTGCTGCTGCAAGTTCGTTTGCGATGCAAATGCGCAAATGTTTAGTCTGGAAAAGGGAAAATGGAAATGTGCGCTTCGTGTGCCTCGCATCTTGCTGTACCGCCAACAACAACAACAAGAACAGCAGAAGCAAATAACAACAAAAAGGAAATCCCTGTGGTGGGTTCAAGAACTCCTTTGAACTCGACCCCGGCCCCGGCCCTCATAACTCCTGTCAATCCGTGAACGTGATTTACCTTTTACAGCATCGAATCCTTCCAGCCTCTCTTTCTTTCTCCTCCATCTACGCCGTTTGCGCTAATTAATATCTCTAGTCCATAGAAAGATCATTACATCGTTGTAACAAAACAAAAAAAGAAAACTTTGAATTTGTACTTTTTGCGAATAAATCTGGCTATCTGTAACGCCCTTTCCATCTCCTGAATCGTTTTGCAATTTTGATCATGTTTCATTCAGTCAATAAATTGTGCAATCGGTAATCCCCTATGAAAGTATACCTGAGCGGTAATTGGTTGTCTCTGAATGCTGCGACACGGAAACTTTTTTTTTTCAGTAATTTTCTCGAAGAATGTTTTTAATTTAGAAATAAAAAGTGTGTTTGTGTGTGCACGGGAGATTAAGAGCGGAGAAAATAGTGTGTATAAAAAAGTAACAGCCGTGTCCACGTGTGTGTAATATATTTTTAATGATACTCCGAGGAATTAGAGTCGAATTGCCGCGTCGACAGCGGAGCATTGGAACCAGTTACCAAAATTAATCGCGTAAAATATGGAACAAACCATATTCATTGTAACAATTAAATTTATACAATGTTTTCTCTTATTCATATTCTGTTTGCGTAATCCAGTTTTTCCTAATTAATTTGTGTTTTCTTTACTTGATTCCCAACAAGTTTTTCGTTTCTAATCGAATTAGGATTTATGGGATTTATACTGTGTGGAACGAGAGGAGTTATTGCACCGGATTGGGGTTAACAAGGCCGTCATTACGAGCAGTTCACCATAAAAATTCTTCGAGAAACGCCGCTCGATTTCGCATTATTCAAATTGGACGGCCGCAATTCAGCGGCACATCGAAACCGAACCACTTCCGGTATTCGTCAGCTGTCAAACGGCAAATGTCTTCTACTCAGCGTTATATAGTTTCAATTATTATTTTTTTGCGAGTATATTAACACATGCCAAAAAGAGTACTGTCATTTTTCGAAGAGATCGTAAAATATTTCGAAATTAAATTTTGCTGTTTAATTTACAGATAATTTCGCTGTTAAAATAGTTATATGACGGAGAAGAACTGTTAATTTTACTGTTAAATTGCGTACGGTAGACGCGCGCTAAATTCTCGTTGCTCTCGGTTGGAGGAGCTCAAGTGAAATTGGGATGCTGCTGGAGGAAAATGTTTGTATGATGCAGTTCTTCTCGTTGCTTGCTGCATTCATTAAAAAAAGGGGCAGACGACTTCAAAGGGACCGACGAACGCGATAAACTCTCACTCATCTCGCAGTCGGCGATAAAGCGCAGATAACACTTGAATGCCTTTTCTATCTTGTGCAAACACTGGGGTACTCATGGCACATAACCGGGATTCGAAAAAGTTCTGTTCTTTCTCTGCAAGCACTTCATTATGACATCAGAACTAACCGATTTACAATTGCATCAATAAAAAATAATTGGTTTTATTTTTGGAAATAATTATTGTAAGATTCAGGTGAACGTAATGGTTGTGAGAGCGAGAAAATATACTGTTCGTATCATATTTCTGATGGAAAACTCAATTGCTCCTAATTGCTGGGTTCCGAGAGCTTAATTGAATGCACATGGAGATAAGAAGAAATTCGAACAATCACAGATGCGAAGCAAATGAAATGGGCGAAAAAGAAAAAAATGAATGCGAGGAGCAGAAGAGGCCGTGTCCGAATGCTGCGGCTCCGGTAGCTCATTATACTTATTAGTAACGCAGCGAAATTACATACAATTTATAGTAGACATAGTTAAGTCGAGTTATTCTTATTTTGGTAGATTTGTTGTTACACACTCACACAGCAAATGCACGTCCAGTTTTTGCCGTATTCGTATTTCTCATCAGGCAAATGCGATAGACGTGGATCGAATGGATCGATGAATCCAAGTATAATTAGTTATTAGTAGTAGTATTACGATTAGGTTCGGAATGGTATAATAATATTTAGCTGCGGTGATTAATAAGGCCCGATTTGCATAAGCGCGCTTTCCATTCCGATTTTCTTGGACGAGAAGCCCAATGAACATGTCAGGCCTCGTTAGAGATCACATCCTAATCGTCAACATACAGATTATATGCACCATTTCTTTTATTTTTTTCTTTCTTCATATTTCGTTCCATAACAAAGGAATCCAATCAACTGCACAATTAGTTAACTGAAAAATGGAGTAGTCCTATTTTCTCTAGGGGAGCGCACCTCTTTTGTGTTTAATATTTATCGGTTTGTATACCTGGGAGTGGGAGATCAGGTATAAAAGCGGAACATCTAACCATGGTCGGTTCGAATCGTTTATTTCTTCTTTTCTTTTCTTAATTAATTTTCTAATAAAGGATCGAAAAGGTAAAACGAGGAGTACAAAAAAAAGGAAAGGGCGGCCTTTGTAAAACTTGTCAATTTGTATTCAACGCGAGCTCCGCACGCTGCATCCATCCACACGGTGACCACACCGAGCCAACAGACACTGTCGCCAACTTACTACTCCAAATGATACTTTATTACATACTTCGAGCTAATTGCCATCGCGAGGTTCTCTTCCACGAAGCCAAAACCACTTACGTCGCTTGCAGTTTTTTTAACTACCCGCTTTACACGCACTCGCACACAAACTATTAATATAATTCATCCCAAACAATCCACTTTTCTTCAAAACACGGCAACGCCGCGCTCCCTGACACCTGTCAGAAGTTTCACCAAAATCTGCTCCGGTACCACCACAACAGGTATAAAGAATCCTCTCCACACCTGATATCAATAGAATCTATTGATCGTATTCCGATTTCTCACGTTACCGTGAAACACCTCACTCTCGAAAGACACAAAGCTTCGGCTTTTAAAAGAGAAACCAAGAAACCATTATATGATAATCTTAACTTCGTAAATTATTTTTAATTAAAATGGCATCATCTATAAACCTAAATATTTGATAGCTGTATCACTTTTCTTAGTTAAATTTATAGCCTTATTAAAACACGACTATAGTTAAGATTGCAAAACATATAAATAAAATTGGCCAGTATTTCCTTGTTCGAGTTAATGTTTAATTCTACGCTGAATTTAATAGAAGTTTTCAAGCAGTGTAATCGTAAACTTTCAACAATTATTCTTCAGTTTAGTGCATTCACAATTTCTGTAGTCAGCAGAGATAGATTGTCGTATCTCCATCGAAAATTCACTACATAATTAATCAAATGATACCTCGCTTTACTAGTTCTCATAAAACTATTTATTCTGGATTATTCTGAATAATAATATTATGGAAACTAATGGCGTCCTAAAAATTGCAATTTGGTGTTATTTACCCAGAATGCTTTTGTGATCGTTAGAATCGATTGCCATAGCAGCCACAGCAAGAGGAGGCAAAACCTAGCAGTTGTTTTGCGTTCGGTTGCCTTAGCGACGTCAAACAACCAGCGTCCTATGCCCATGGAGCCGTGAATTGAATTGCCTTGCCTTATTGTACGATACACGACCGTCGATTACGCAACGGACAAATTCTGCAAGAAAAGAAAGGAGAAAGATATGGTGGTATGGAGGAGAGACCAATAATATTTCCCCTCGGTCGCATTAATATCGTTCGCATTATATTATATAGATACATGTATGCATGTAATAAACCAGTATATGAATCTCGACCAACCGGTTATTCTCCTCCTCTTTCACCTCCTAGGGGATTCCCCCCGCTCGTACTACGATGAGAATCGCTCTTTCTGGACGCGACGCGCCGCATTACTCACTTTTATACCACGAAAACCTTAATTAACTTCGGATTAGATTAAAACCCGGATCGAAATTTTGCATAGTTACCCTTGAAAAATAGAAAAAAGCAAAAGTAAACAGGAAAAGCTTAACATTTGCTATGCGCAATGGGAACACGTTAAACGCATCGTAAATCACGAAATTTAATTCCGTAAAAGCGAGTTATTCGCCGACTTTAATTATTATTCCTCAGAACTAATTTAATCCGCCTGTCGCATGCGTCAAAAAATAACCATCGCTAATGGAAACGTCCATCATTTTTTTCTCTCTTCCACCGCATTTTTTCGATCGTACAACACCTTCCGATCTTCTTGTTTCTCTCTAACAAATTAACAGCCGTCCGTGGTGTGGATAGATTAATTCCAGTTAGGAGCGCGCGCTGATTAATAGATTCGGTAATTTTCGAATGCTGATCTCTCATGCATAATGCATACGCAATCGATAATTCAATTCCGTCCGAAGATTGATTTACAACCATAAAAGTTTCTATTAATTTTGACAGCTTCCAATTTTCAACTCTTTTTTTGTTGTATCTCATCATCCACTTATTCATTTTCGCTGTTGGCAACGTGCGTGTATCTGCAATGTTGGTAATAAATACGCAATTTGTTGTGACATTCTCAGCTGTCATCGGATCGAAATGTATGCGTCGGTACATAAATTCGTGATTACTTTATTGTCCGGCAAGGAAAATCTTAATCTGCGTTCGGATTTACGTTGAGCGCGATATTTCACGCGAGTCATTATTATCATTGTACGAGCGGAAATTTATGGTTCGGATTGCGCAAATCCGCTCGGCGGGCGCGCAACAATGGGAGGAAAAATTGCCACCATTAAGGCACGTCAAAATTTCCATTTCGCAGCTCTCGCCTTCCTCGTAACTAGTTGAGATTCACGTGATAAAAAGGCAACAGCAGCTATTATATACATTACCATTTGTCACCCACTGTTCGCTATTATCGATTTTTCTATTGCTCTTTTTCTTGTGTATTCTGAACAACTCATTAGTATCAACATGAAAAATGCTGGACATGCTTTTTAAAAAATTATATTTAAGGTGAATTTTGTGAAATATTTTTAATTGGCCTCGAGTATATTTAAATTGTTTTTATTTGTTTTTCTTTATTTTTGAATTTGTTAGTTTAAACGTATTTGAACGTATCTTAATAAGAAAATTCGCCAATTTTAATTGATATACACAATATTATCTGACATGCAAGTAATATTGAATATAATTACAATCACTTTAAGGTTGGCAAACAAAACATATTTGTGTAGTTATGTAATCTGTTTTCTTTTAACTCATTATTCTGGTCGCCTCAGAGTCTGGAATGTTACGGCAGTTTTGAATAATTCAAGATCGATTTTATTTCGAGACGATTTGCGGGTGTTCTGCCGTCTAGAGAGAGCTCGTAAAAGTCGGTCGAAAATATTCGCGATGCAGGAATAGAATACGTTCGGTTTACTGAACTCGCTGGATGAATCTGTATGGTTTGCACATCCTCCTTCTCCTCCCCAACAATAAATAGGGGACAGGAGGAGGATGAAATTTAATGAAGCCAATTCCGAACTCCAGTTATGTCGAAGTTGGTTGGGGTTGCAGAATTAGAAGGAGAAACTCACGACCCTTCGACGGAGAAAAACTTCCTCACTTGATTTCAACAATCCAATTCCCTGATAATATGAGTACCACAGCCCCCTCGATGCCGATAAATTAGTGGGAGATTTCGCGCAACAGCAAATCCATCGGTTACATTGAGATATTTCGCAAACAATTGTTAATAAAATCCTCTGCGGGAAGCCGACGGTTAATTAAATTTCGATTTATTTAAATTAAGGAAGGATTCTCGTTCGCTCCAAACGGGGGATGTTGATGTGGAGAATCATCCTAGTCAGGATCGACCGAAACGGGTTATGGTAAAGAGATCTTGTTCCATTCCATTCGCGTCGTCGTTCAGACCGACGATGATTTATCCTTCCACATTTTAATATGCGTTTCATTTTTTTCTTTCCTACTTTCTTCCGTTGCTTTGCCGCAGTGATTACAATCCCAAATACGATTTGTATGACGATTAAATTACGGGTTCTGAACTAGACTCGAATCACAAATGGAACAAAAAGAAAAGACGAGGATGGAATCAAGCGGTGAATTCAATTTATCAAAGCCGCAAAACGTTGCGCCGTCTGTAATTCTCAAATTCTCGCCTCAGTCAGCGCCTAATTAACGAAAAGAAAAAAAACCTGAAGCAATCGAGAGAAAAAAGCTAATTAATAAAAATGAAATTCATTTGTTACGATGTCTTAAAATGGCATTGACTTATTTCAGAATTTGACAGCAAAGATGTCATTAATTTGAAATAAAATTCTTTATGTTCATATCTAATACTTTATTTATTTTGTTTCAGGTGAGTTCGACAACTTTCTATTTCAAAAAATTAAAATTAGTTCCTCGTTGGTAAGTTATTTTAAAAATATATTGTTTCCAATCACCAATCAATTTTTGTTGCTTCGTTATACGTCGCCACTTTCTCGTGTGAATTTTGCACGCGACGCAATTTCCGGTTGCAAATTATGTGCGCTTCCGCTTCGCTAAAATTAAGATTTCGCTGTAGCTGCCAACCTACGAAATAAAAAACGAAGACGATGGAATTCCTGAAGCCGTTACTGCATCTTTCACTTTCTTCGATAATTACGGAAACGTTAAAGGCGCTGATCGGAAGGTGCATTTACGCTTTGAAATTACAGCACCTAACCTCATTACGTCAATGTTTTCAGTTAAAAGAAACAAAAAATATTGATCAATGATCAATGGTTTCTCGATTATCTATAACAAGATAAAATGATATAAAATTAAGTGCCGTTACGAAATGTGAAAATTCGTGATTTCATTTTACTCATCGGTTCAAATGGAGGAAGGTGATCGATGGTAGATTGTGTGTAATAATAATTTATCCACGGCCACCGCTAATTATCACCGCGTGAGTTCTATCTTGGTGGATTCGGTAAATTGGAAACATCAAAAAGTCGAATAACGCAAACATTTCTTTATATTTATTCGTTTCCCACTGTTATTATTACTAATCTAAATTCGTTCATTTAATGCATCGCGCATCCTAAACGATTTATGGTAATCGTTACGCTGAGAAATCGACTCGCTTTTTCTTTTTTTCGGTTAATTGATTTCATTCGATGGCAATAAAGCCGAGATTAATTTATAGAAACGTTCGAGCCGATTGAGTTATTTGGGTTATACGAAAGACGCACAGTAAATGTATAAGTGTCAAAATATTTAGTATCTGTCATTATAAGATGTCAAAATCGAATAGCAGGTCCGTCATTATAGGATGCCATAATCTAATTTGGGAACCGTCGTAATCAAATTTGTTTGGTAAAAAAGTAAATTTAATTGTATAAGCTATAATAGAATTTGAGGAAAAAAAAGTTTGGTAGCGTTAGTTTATTATCCAATTTATGAACAGTCCAAACTGGTTGAATGTAATTCTATATTTAAAAGTTGTTTGAATTAGCATTAACCGACGTTTTCCGCATCCAAACACGAATTGATTTCAGAGTGAAAATAACAGCCGTAATTAATTTAAACAACAGGAAGAGTGAATATATTTTTGAGAAGGTACAGCGCGACTAATTTTAATAATAAATTTCGCTGAATACAAATTTTTAAATTGTTTTACGTATTATTTTTTGTGTGAAGCGCGTGGAAAATTGTAAATTACAATTAATTTGATCGGGACTCGTCAGGCGCCGACAACACCGGTAACAAACAGACAGTGTTGCCAACGTAAGTTGCGTCGCGTTTCTGTGTTGGCAACATCTGTTACGATCGTATTATTTATTTTTTTTCGACTTCTTCATCTTTTTTCGTTTTTCCTTTGGAGCTCCGCAGTAAGAAACGTAATAATGATCGAAATGCGTTGAACACCAGAAGTTGTAAATTAAAGCTTTGCAAACCGGTAATGGGAGTGAAACGATGTTTACGATCGCATTCAGCAGACGACGTGGGGAAGAAAATTTCAATCGTCCTCTTCTATCCTTTATGCACTTCTCTCGGTCGACGTTGTTGTCATCTTTAGAATTATGCGTCGGAATCGATGACACAATAATGTCGTAATTTGCATTATTCATGCTACCTCGTTTTTTTTTGTAAACTCTGTTCGCATGTTTTTCTTCGTTCGTCCTGCTCTTCCTTTATCTACGGAAATCTGCTTAACGAAGAATCTCCTCTCATTGTATTTAAATCGTGCTGCGGAAACGAAACGCACCAAAAGGAGAGAAGAACGAAGGAAAATAGAGGAAGAAATGTGAACTCATCGGATTGACATTTCCCCCCATTGCTTTGATATTATGCGCGACTCTCATTTGTTTCGTACTTTTATATATTCGATTCGAGTACAGAGGAGGAGGACCACACGACAATGACCTTTTGCTCGTTTCCTCCGTCTGCTGAACAACAACTCGGTTTGGACGTGACTTCCATTGCCACGATTCTAAAGCGTTCCAAAGAGACAATGAATTTTAAAAATACAATGGAAGAATCACATTTGTACTGTTTAGAGCTGAGGACATGCAGATCTAATGAAGCCGTCCCGATAGGAAATTAAAAGGCGCAGTCAAAATTATTCACTTCTCGCTTTCCTTTATTGTTAACAACATCTCAATATGCAAATCTTAAAACTTCTATTCTTTTGTTTCGACGCGCCATTTTGAATGTAACTAAAGTTATGTTTAAAGTGGACACGCCCATCGACTTTCTGTCAAATTGAAGAGAAAATCGGAATTGAATGGATTGGGTCTGCGAAAGTAATGGAAATAGCATACATCATAATATTTAGAAATAATAAAATTTTCCGCGTAATTAATGCCAATTAGTGGAAACATAATAATTTACACGGAACGAAAAGGCCGCGGGGCGAGGCAATATCGCGAGGCAAATAACTCTATTAAACGCTCGGCTATTGCAACGAAGAAAAAATAATAATGCTACACACACATATATATATATATATAAAGTAAATGTGACATAACCTCAATAAATGCCGCAGTTTATTACGTAAATAAGTGCTGTACGTAAATAACCGGAAAGTAAAAAAAAATTAAACAACTCCTTTTCTATTTGCGAAATGTCAGTAGTGCTGTTATTTCCTATAATCTGACATTTTATCGCGTATTTATTGTTTTGACTTTGGTGTCTAGATTCGAAAGTTATATATTTTATTTAGTGTACTTAACAATTTACGTATAATTCTAAGATCAAAATTGTTTTGTTTAAAAAATTCATATAACGCATTCCAACTGACATAAAATTGAAATGGTCATAATTCTGTAACTTAAATTGTCAAAATTTATATATTGTTCCAAAAACTTCATATCATTTCTATTCAATTGATACATGTCATTAAATTAAAATGGACATGATATCGTAACTTTCAATTATCAAAGTTGGAATTTGCTGATCCTCGTCAGATGGACGGAACAATGTGCATTAATTGTTTGAAAATTTCCAGCAATGCAATTGAATACAGACAATGGCATGTCCGGAACTGTCGCCACGGCCACCCCGGATTCTGCACCTCTTCATACATATCAATTCTCATCTGAACAATTGTTTCTCATTGTCTTCATTAATAAATACATTTGACATGTGTCAGAGGGATAGAAGCAAGTAAGGCCGTAAATCGTCGAGGCCATTAGAAATTTCAATCTGATTTCGCGGTCGATCGAGTTAGAAAGCTCTCGGAATCCTATATTCCGCATTATTTTATTCACTCTTTTTTGTTTTAGTTCCATTTTTATTGATACTAATCGATCGATTAGAAAGAAATTCTCTCAACAAGGAATTAAAAAAACGTCGGTGAATTGTGAAAATGCAGTTAAATGGTCTAATAATGGGAGCTGGGTGATTGAACGTGAGGCGTGGGCAGACAGCTTGGATATGTCTGTCTGTAGCAGCGGCATTCTGATTGCGCAAAGCACAAAATCGAAATTTATCTTCGCGAAACGGACAAATTCGTTTATTACGCAATTACTATATTTATTTGTTGTTTTTCTTTCAAATACATTTTACATTAGCAATTGCGAAATTGAAATTCGAATACAGAAATCGAGTGTTTAGTAATTACCATTACGTCTGGGGATTGATGCAATCAAATGTATCCATCGGTCAGAGATGAAACGAGCGGGAGGAACGTAAATAAAGAGATTTTGATCAGTTTATCATCTCTTTCTCTCTAGAGCTGACCATTGTTTCGTGAAAAGAAACCCAAAAGCTAATTCGAATGATATCCATCTATCTGAACCCCCCATTCCAAGAACGTCGTAAGATGAAGAAAAAGTCATCAAATCGAATACATCGCTCGTGAGTTTCTCCTTTTTATTACAGACATTCAAGAATTCCGAAAAGAGAAATAAACACATATGAATTCTCCAGGAAATTAATTAATTGGTCATAGGAATATCTGGTAACGTTAATCAACTGCTTTCAAATCCATTTACATTTATATTTGGAAATTTTATAAACAAATATTACGCTTGGTGACATTTCTATTTTTATTTACAAATTATTTAGGTGATGATGAAATGTAGAAATCTAATTTCTTGCTACTCTCCCATTTGTTATATAAATGTTACTAGAAATTGCAGTTATTAGCATGAAAATGCATCTAAAAGATAATATCTTATTCATTTAAAAAATTCCGTATTTTGTTAAATATTCGGACCTTAATTCGAATTGTTATTAATTTGACTTTTCCTGCAATTGATTTGATCTTAATTTGATTTGCACCTGATCAGATTATATCAACAATTCGATAGATTTTATTTATTTTTTTATTTTGAGCGTTCAATTAAAACTATTACAATTTGAGAATTAACGCGCGGATTTGATTTATCCACGCGATAACTGTATTCTCTGCCAAGCATTGCAACATTGGCAGTTAGGTATAGGTGAAATAATGAAGTAACGTACGGGTAAATAAATTAAAATCACGGAATGGCCATAAATAAACGCATTAAGCGCGACCAAAGGCAATAAATAAAATACGCGGTTCGCGATATTAATTTCGCGTCGCGTACGAAACGTTATTTACTGATATAAGTTTTTCACGCCGGAGGCGATTTCGCGCACTTCTTCTGTTTCGTTTCCTGTATGTATATTGTTGTTGTGGGGACACCTTCAACCGAGTTCTTTTTTTTTTTCGATAAAGATAATCTTCGTGTTAATTCAAAATGGCTGAATTGGATGGTGGATTTTGATGTTTTAAACTGTCAATAAAATAGCAAATTAAAACATTATACCTTCCAAACAAATAATAAGATTGACAGCTGTCATTGCCATTTTTCAAAGTTGACAGTTGTAGCTTTAATCGAGTCATATATTTTTATGATGCGATCTGTAGGCGTCGCAGCACGAATAAAACTAGTGTATTAGTTAGGGAGTTTTATGGAGACGGCTTTCATTAATTCCGTTTTATTGATTATTAATGGTAAGTGCAGGAGGGCGCAACGAAATATTAGTTATCGCTAATGCATGGAGTTTTCTCCATGTCTAATCATTAATAATGTTACGTTATACGTACATGTATCCCACATGGATCGAACGACATTTCATGCGTGACCGATAAGCAACAAAGTTTCGTTATTGTTAGATATTTGCTATTTGCAATTTTTTCTCTATTCTAAAAACATTTATTTTATTTATTATATTTTCACAAATAAAAGTTGAATGTACAGTCGTAATTTTGAAGCAGCATCAGCAGGATGAAGGGTAAAGGAGAGAAGGAGTTCTGCCTTACCTTCAGATGTTTATCTCTTCGTATGGTATCGCAGTCGGCCTTTCTGGCATCCCGCAATATCTCGCCTCCTTTTTACGCGATCTCCTCTCGCGGCCACCCATAAAACCAGTCGGCGGTCAAGTCGTGTTTTGACAGGAGACAAAACGGCGTTCGCATTCAAAACGGCAAATCCTCACGGCATACCACACACATATTTACTTTCTAGAAGATCATTTTACACCAAATCAACTTAATAATACTTACACACACAACGTCTTGTCAAATTCATATTTCAATCATGCGTGACATATGTCACATATCACATTACCATGGTTACGGAGTAGCTGCAGTAGTTTCTATGAAATCCCGTTAGGTTGATCATTTGTCAACTGCCGCGAATCAATATCCCGAGCGATCGGACATATGTAAATTTGTTAAACTGTCGATTTCAATGTCCGTTTCGTGCGCAGCCATTAATTGCCGGATTTATTGGACTACCAAATAAAGAAATCGCCGTTTTGCAATTAACAGTAATCGTTCAATCTATCTATGTAAGGCGAAACGAAAATTTCGTGATTGATGACGAAAAACGGGAACATTTCTGGCTTCAATCTTTCCTTCTCTGTTATTTCGTTTTTTTTTTCATAAGCTTAATCTGTAGCCGGATAATAATTTAATAATAATAATCGTCCGGAGTTGAATTATTTGAACAGCGTTCGGATTCCGTTAGAGCTGCCAGCATGTAGCGCAATTAGTTTAATTATATTTTCCACTTTGGATTTAATAATATAAGATATGTGCGGTGTATATATATATATATATGAGTGTGAGCGAGTGAAAAAAGGATAGTTTGAATGGAAAAAATAATGTAACGCTGAATTACATACTCAATTACAACTAATTCAATTTCGATGCGAAAAGTGCCATATCGTAAATAATTGCGCATTGTTCAAAATTATAGGAATCGGGTTTTGTAGTAAATTAACGATTAGAATAAAATTTAATGATGATCATTTTTTGGGTGCATTTAAAATGGCTGATTTACAAATGATGGATGATGGACGGATGGCGTTAGGAATAGCGTAGGTGGAAGCAGAAAGTCATTTGAAGTTATCGAATTACTCGGTATGAAATACGTAGATATTTTTAGTTGTTCTTTTCTGAAGTGCCCCTCGTTTCTCTTTGTTACAAATATAATGGGCGGGTATAAGAAAAAAGAGTAAGAACAGAAAGGAAGATGAAGCGAGGGATATAATGAGACTGTCAGAAAGGGAAAAAAGGGAGCGGAGGAAGCAAAGAGCAGTTGGGCTTTTGTTGTTGGGTCTCGCTCTTTTCTTGGGTACAATGGTCGTCGGGACCATCCGTCGGTCGGTCGGCCCATTTAGAAGATGTGCATACCGCTAAGAAGAGAACCCGAGTCTCCAAGAGCTGAAGGAGAAGGAGGCATTCCTAAGACGAGACCAGCACCGACGAGAGAGGAGAAAGAGAAGAGGTGACCGACCACAAATCACTCTGAAGGATCGTATAAATTAAAAATCGGAAAAACGAACCTATACCATTCAGTTCAATTTCATCCTCGTTTTCGATATAAATTAAAATAATACTTAATTAACCATCGAGTTAACAAAAGGAAACGTTATGTGCGTTTGTCAGATGGATGCAATCGTCATGGGAGTCGAGCCATATTTGAAAATGTACGCAGCTTTGTTTCCAAATGGAAATTCAACTTCAGATGAAGCTTAGATAAAGGATGATAGATGACGGCAGCTTATTTTAAATAGCAATATTCTATTTGATGCTCATTTAGATGCAAACCTTTACCTTTGTATGACTACTCACAGCTCTCTCCATTTGTTGTTAATATTTTTTTTAAACAAACAACTGAGTAACAAAATGGAGACCCAATAGAACATATGATTTCATTTCAATCCACTTGTCATAGTCTATTGATTAATTTTATTTAAAATAGTCTCAATATAAAAAGGAGCTTTAGGAAAGTTAAGTAATCTATTTTTATCGTATTGCCTAAACTTTAGGCCCTAAAAAATACATTAAACTTATTTTCCCGTTCAGAATAACGATTTTCTTTATATGGTTACGAGGGGACGTTGGAAATGAATTTTCTACTTCGTAAACCGGACGGTTCGATTTCCGCAATGTGTGCTTATATTGACTTGCACTTTCCACCCTCGGTCATGTTTTGTGTCATCGTCTATCCTCTCTCCTCGAAGAAGAGGTCTGCATTTTCTCCCTTCTTCCTGTCAGCGTTTGGCAAAAACAGGATTTTCCACCAAATCCATTTATATTTTCTCGACTCGAAAGAGCTGAACGTCGTTGAATGAGTGAAGCTGAAAGAGTGAGAGAGAGGAATCATTTTTTATTTTACGAGTGCCGAAACGTAAACAAGCCGGAGCTTCAAACGGTGAAAAGATCAAAGATTGTTTGGATCTGTTTATAGCGGTCCCAAATGTTTTCAAACTGTTTACGAGCGGACCGATGAAAATATCTCTCTTTACCCACCTATCGTCAATCGACCGACAAATATTAAAAGAAATTCACTAATCCGCCGGTGTTGACATCCTTTCGTTTCGTTTCGACATTCCAATCAATTTAGTCTGCTTCTTGAATAAACATATTTAATTCATACAGGATTTGCAATGAATAAATAATTTAAACATGTTGAAAGCAGCTTTTAAAATCTTCTTTAAAATTAAGTTATTGAATGATGTTAACAAATAAATATTATAAATAACAGGAAAAGAAGCAAGAGTTTCAACATAAAACAAATATACGAGTAATAGTATGAAATTAAATTGCGAAAAGGTTCAATTACGATTTTTCCATCATTTGATTTTGTTTCTGTTTGTTTTTGAAAGGTATATTTTACCTGGAGCGAAGTTAGTTGCATATAATTACGTGGCGTTGTTGTTGTTGTTTTTTTTTCTTCCTTCTCTCTGTTTCCCTTTAAGCTGCTCGATGCGTTTGGAATCCATACGATGTTTGTTTATTTTTCCAAGCGGGCATAAATTTCAATAATGAATACGCGTCGGGCGCGCGGCGTTAAATAAATTTTCTTCCACGCATTAACATAAATAGCATCCACGAGAGCGTTGCACGCTTAGTGAATACGAAACCCCCAGTGTCTTTTCCCGAAGAGACCGGAAATTGGTGGTGGGTTTGGCAGCAATGGGGGTTTCATTTAGTTCAAAGAGCTAGTTTTTTGCTATTGGGCTATCATCGATGAGAGGACGACCTTGGATCAAACGTCGACCCTGCTGCTGCGTCTTCGACTTGTTCTTCTTGTATATGAGATCTTCTACTAACAGAACTGAGAACGTTAGTCGATAGTGCACCTGCTCTCTCCTCTCTCTACCAACAAAAACCCTATCAATCCTCGTTAAGCTTTATTAGACTCGGACGAGGATGGAGCACGAGCGGAGGGAGGCTCTTCAAGACCCCCTTTTTGAACAAACCGCTCTTTTGATTGGCAGCTTCGAATTGTATTGTATCCACACAACAATCATTACTCATTTATTAAACTTTTTGGAACAAAAAATAATCGCCCCACGTTGAGCGCCAACTTTTCAAATTATAAAATGTACACAGAGTGACCAGTAGTAAAAACATTTCGAGATTTGACACGTCAAAAGATTTATAATTTTGTGTTGATCGTGACTTTCGATCACGTTGACACGTCTTAATTGATGATTTCCATGGAGACTTGAATTAAACCGTGTTTTTGACTACCAAATAAATAGTAAAGCATTTATTTTTTTGATGTTTGTTTTCTCACAGACATAAATTATGTGCGGCAACTAGATATCGAGTAAAAAAGGATCATAATTGAAGCACATCGCAACAATGGTCCTAATGTTTGGGGGAGAGGAGATAAATAAGCCCCGCATATGAAGAGAAATAGAAATATTACTTCCCCTTCCTCCATTAAACGTAATTAATTATTTACCCAATTGCATTAAAGTAAACATAAACATGTTTTTTTTTGTTTGGCGTGAGAATATCCGAATTGTTATTTATTTGCGTGGGAAGTCAAATAAAATTTGCGGCGAATTGTTGTCTGCTAAAGAAGTGGAACAATGTGACGTGATTTGTGTAAGCAAACATTGATTTGTTTGTTCCCTTTTAACCGTCGGAGGCGGTAAAAAATGCGGATTAATTCGCTTCGCCACTAGTGAAAAGAATACGATTGAGGAATAATCTCTTCCTACGGTGAGCACCGCCTGAATTACGTTCATCCTTTTTCTAGCCGCTATCTCACGATCGCCAACTTAGTGAAAAGAGCCCTAAATCTGCGAGCGTTAGACATGTAGACAACTCAATATAAGGTTGCCCGGGAAGAAGTCGATTAATTAAACGACGAAAGGAAAAACAAGCGTTGTTAATATACGAGAGCGTACGGCAGGTGCAGAGATCGTTAAGTTATGCCATCAGGAGGTGACAGGTGTCAAATTTTGATGGTGGCATATGTCGAGTGAGGCTTTTTCTTAAACTTGCAACTGTTAAGAATTGTCGTTGTTTAACAGTTGACTTAACTTAAACCTTTGCGGTTGGGCTTCGATGAGACGATTGGATCGCAGGATGTTGCCGGTTAGGAGTGAAAGAGATCCTCTCCTCTCTCCTAGTTATTCCCAGTGGTTTCTTTCGCGTTTCTCTATTTTGTGGTTTTACTCACGGCCCGCTAATTGTCGGTTTGGTTGCTGAGCAACAACAAAAGGTCGATCTCCGGATGGATGGATGGAAAAACGGACCCGGTTGCATGGGAGGCATTAATTAGGTGTAATTTATGCGTCTAGTTTCACCGTGTAATAAATTTGTAATTTAATCCAACTACGATAAGAAGGCTGCTCCTTCTTCGGATTGTTTTCACATGCGTTCAGATGATGGCTTTCTCTTAAATTGCTGGACTTTCGGTACACAATATTAGATATATTTCAGCAAATTGATACGAATATTTTGACGAACTTTGAATGGTTAAAGTAAAACAATTTTAAGGAGGCTTTCTGGTATTGTGAATCGATCCGAGCAGTCTGGTTCGGTGATGATTGAAATTCGGTGGAGCAGAAACCGCAGAGGTTGTTGGAAAGGCAAACAGCACGTAGTCCCAAGTTGTAAGAGCGAGTTTCCTTCCTCCTCGTGTTGTCAATTACCGAAGAAGAAGTGGTCGGAGGAGTCGAGACGCGCGCGTCGACGGTGCAAACGAGACAGCCGGACGACCGACGTTCTTCGCGAAGAAGAAAGAAGTCGTCGATGGTTGTTGGAATTCGAATCCACGGATCCGTTCGTGCGGAAAGTCTTCACGAGATCACGCACAACCAGAGGCCGGTCGACGCAGGTAATGCGAAATTAAATGTATGCCAATCCAAAGTAGGCATTTTTCGTATCTCTTTATTTCTTTGTGCCATCGTGAAGAGTCCATCCACAAGGAATACGATAAGAAATTACTGAAAAAGGAATGCGCGCGCTCCTTTTGTTTCGCAGTTCGGCCAAATTCATTATCTCGGCTCGACGCACGTCCTCCTCGTCAATTCCAACAGGAATGCCATTTCCTCGTCTTCCTTTTCTTCTATCCACTTCTGACAACACAAGGATAAACATACACAAGTGAATGCATAAAGACTTATTCGTTATACATGAGGGAAAAGAAGAGAAAAATATTCCATCATTGCATTTTGCTATTTTAAATAATTAAAAAATCTTTGAATTATGATAATCAAAATATTGGTGAAAAATATTTGACAATATGGTTTAGTTCATTTAGTCAATGTTATTATTTTATTTGGTGTGCACCGATATTTTTAATAATTTTTTCGACGTTTTGTGGAGTTTTTTATATTTGATAAATTTTAATGCAAATGAAACTTATAAAACGTATTCGATAAGCAAGCAATCAAAAAACTTTAATTATTGATAATACTTAATATAAATTATCATGTATTTATGATTATTGTAAAAATTTGTATACGAAAACGTTGCTCATCTGCGCCATGATGAAACACCAATAAAATGTAATTTGATACGAAACATTTATTAGTTGTCGTCGTATAGGATTCGTTTTTATTACGGTGAAATTCAATCGTTTTCCCCATAACTGCAAATTGTATATAAATTAAGAAATTCATTTTTTCTGTCACACATGTCATCTCTAATTTGCATTTTTTATGTAACCTCAAAATTACAAATGCTCACGAATTGTATGTGTATGTGAGTGGATGTTGCGGAACAATGCAGATGAATAAAGATGAGGAGGAGGCTGCGATTAAAACCCATGTTCTTTTGCATGCGGAGAAGGGTCTTTGTGCGAGAGAGTGCCCGCACGGAGCAGTACAGTTGCCAGAATTTATGAATATATAAATTCTGGTAATTATTACGAGACACTCCCTCACTCCATGCAACATTATCGAAGAGCATAAATCCCCCAAAGGAGAGGAGGGATAACGTGTATCTCGTTCGCCGTTCAACTCGAGTTTTGTCGAGACTTTTCTCGACAACAACCACAACTACTAAATGTATAATTGCTAGGAAACACGTTATGCTGAAGATATCCCATTAAACTATTTAAGAAAGAAGCGTTTTCGAAATCAATTGGTTGCAAATATGCTTTTCACTCTGAAACATAATTTGATCTGCATAATTATACCGTCATCTGAATTTTGTTGATGGATTAGTTTAGTTATAATACAGTCATCACGATTTCACGGCCGATCGCATACCAAAAAAAACGTAATCTTCACTTCCGTCGAACCATTCAATTTTGGTAATAATAATAATATTAGTCCGTTCTACGTTTGGCCCGAAACCATCGAATATCTCGATGAACGTGAAAGAGAAAAAGCAACTAGAATGAATCGGTAATTAAAATGGTTTATGGGCAAGGTAAGGCGGCTACTGAGATGCGTGTGAAAGAGAGACGGGTAACGAGGATTGGCTTCGTTTAATTATATTATTTATTTGGGAGAAACCTGGTCATTATGACCGCAGTCCAGTCGAGTCGCTCTTCGTATACCACGTTTTTGTTCTTCCTTCACTCATCCTCTTCCTTCTCTTGACCGCGTGTATATTTTTATCTAAATTGGTTGTTAAAATTCCGTCCTTAATCCACGGAATTGAGATATCTCCATATAGGTACAAACATTAAAAACAATTTATTTAACTGCAATGCCAGCGCCTTGCTGGAAACTCATAAATAATATTTACAAATAATAACGTTTTGAAAATTGACGTTTCAAACCTCATAAGAATATTAATTTAAAAAGTGACATTTTAAACGTCAAAGAATGTCACTTTATATTGAAAATTGACGTTTCAAACCTCATAAGAATATTAATTTAAAAAGTGACATTTTAAACGTCAAAGAATGTCACTTTATAATCAAAACGTTTCAAGCGTCTGGAGATATTCTTCGATCGATATCGTTCGACGAAGTAAGTGCAACTTACATTATCTTCCCTTCATTCGATACGCTGAGCTTACTACTACATCCCCTTTATTTTTATCGCAGTGCAATTGATGCAAGATACTCAATCATCCCCAAATAATCGAAATACTCATGAAACATTTATATTGTTGTCTAGTTTATGTCTGGTTTATTTGGATTTAATTAATCTTTATTTTATGCTCACCCATTATCGTTAATATTTCTGACATTTATTTCTTTTTATTTGTTTGTTCTTCGTGTCCCTTAATATGATTGATGTGCGAAGTGCAAACAAACAACATTGTGTGAAGAAGTTTAATTTAATTGAGCGCATGGCGGACGCAAAAACCGCAATTGTTTCGTAATCAATTTTCAATGGAGTATTTCAAGATGGCAGCACCACGCGTTCCACCGCGAAGATGCAGAAATATTTTTACGATGTTTTATTTCTCTTTTATCCTCGGTTACTTTAAAGGCCTTCATCGTAAAATATGAGGGGAGATGGTTTGTGGTGAAGTGGCTAACAGCGGGCCGTAATTACGATTTATTAAAGGCCCCGTTTATATTATTACGCCATGCAAATTTCATTTTTCCCGCCGCTTCGTTCGGTGCAACAAAGAAAGTGACCACGGCATCTTTCGTTTTTTTTTTGTCCTTTCGTTTGGACTCCTATTACAACGATGATGATGATGATGACGGTGATGAATTGACTCGTTTTCGTGAATTGGAAATTCGAAGCTAAACGAATTCCGCTTTCGTTTTTTACGCTGCGCGACGGGAAGCTAATTAAGGGAACGTAAAAATGAAGAAGATGCGTCATTTAATACCAACAATAAATTCTCGTTATAATTACATTCTAAATTCATGTACCCCAAACCGATATACGTCATATAACATTAGGTTAAGTTTAATTTGATGCGTGTCAAAAATCATGTTTGACAAATAGTAGTAAATGGATCTGTCATTAGAAATTTAAACTGAAGCTGAAATCAAAATAATTTTAGCCAATATTAAATTTCGATGCAGCAATTTGATACCGAATGTTTTTCTATTACATTTGTCATCATATAACATTATTTTACATAAAATTTACATAAAATATTTTTTGATTTATTCTTCAGAAAATTTTGAGCTAGTTTATATAAACTGTAACCATTGAGCTAGATATTTTGACAGATGTCAGCTGTTGCTTTCTATAAGTATCGCTTTGTTTTAGAAGGGTCGTAATTCTATTTGGTGAAATGCGATATGTCGCGGATGGCATGAACGTAAATCATTGATGATCTCAGCCACATTCGTACGGATCGTTTGGATGTTTTCGGGGGAGGTGGAGTCGGAATGTCGCCTGTATGAAAATAAATAACAAAAATATAAAAGCGTGTGTGTGCGTGTGTGTTATTTCCGATCCTGAGCTTCTCGGGGGCTGCTATAAATTTTCGAAACTGTCTGGATGCACAAGCCTCCTCCTATCCGATCCTCGAAATAAAATCCACCGGAAACCGGGGAAGAGCAACCCAGCCCTCTCTCTTTGTGCTTATTTTTGTTGCCCAGCTCATCCGAACTTTACGATTATCGAGTTCTGGAACAGTTGGCGCCGAATAACGAATCGTTTTGTTGCTAGGCAACAGGAAATAAGTGGAGCTTCCATTGTCCCTTTACAGACAACTCTCGCAACATCGACTGTATTTAGGAATACCTGTTCTTTGAACTTTAATTTCACTATATTTTGCACATAAAGTATAAGTATGATGTATGTCAATATAATGTTTGACAATAGGTAATTTACATGCCATTTGCAACCTTAAACAGATAAATAATATTTTGTTGCTAAGAAAAACACAGTAGTTTTACTTATGTGTTTGGTTTGATTAAAAATCTATTATTCACTTTGCTTGGCGAATTCTGCTCCCCGAAGGCCGGAAAACGAGTTGAGAGGAGTTCAGCTTCTTTCCCCAACGTTTTGTTTCTGAAAATTGCACGTACACACGTATTTTTTGTGCGTCTTCCGAGAGCGATTTGGGCCATTATCGACTCCGACATGCAACAGTCATTAAAACGAAAAAAATAAAAAAAGGTTAGCAAGCGAAAGAGCGAACGAGAAGGGAAAAGAGTGTTGAGCAAAGAGGAAAACAATAGTAACAAAAAAATAGCATGCGGAGGAAACACTTCCACCCCGCGGTTTAAAAAGAAAAAAACAAAAAGAAATGCTAGCAATTACTCGCGCCGCCTCATATAATTTGCGTATTGATCTGGACAGCCACTTTCACGTTTTTCACGACGAGTTTATTCAAATGATATTGTTTACCAACAATTAGGATTATTATTACCAACTACGAGATTATTATGTTTTATAGGATATACACGTCTTTTAAAGAGAGTTATTGTTGATGGAAGTGAAGAGAACGGTTTCGATTAGCTCCAGTGACTAAAATAATAAATATACAAATTTAAAGCGAAGCGATCTCCTTTGTGAGATCTCCGGCTTAAAGAAAAATGAGTGCACTTCGGCTGGATGGAATCGTTACCATCAATATGCATACGTTTAAGAACGGCTGCAGCTCCAAGAGGCCGTGACGAACGACGGAAAAAGAAACATATTTAAAACATAAAACGTGTCTGCATCGTGGATGATTAATCATTTCGGGCACAAATTCATCAATAATTCAGCGAACGGTGAGCTCTTTCACGTATCCAGCTCACGTTTTTTTCATCCTCCCCCTGACCGAGCCGCTCTCGGAATTCCAAATTCCATCAAGGCAACCCTCGGGAACCAACGTGAAAGAGCAGGAAAAAAATGAATGGGGTGAAAAAGTCTCTACAACACAAAAGATCAAAGCGTTTCTAATATTTCAGTTTTATAAATCAAATTTGAAAAATAAAATTAAAAACGTGTAATGGTTGAACGCGCGCTCTTTGCAAGATAGCGGAGTGGCCTAAAGCTGTTATTAACACAATAAGAAGGATTGAAATCGTATTTGAACAGTTCAAATGTAACCCATTACCAGAAGCATTAACATTCACTATTGGATAACAGCTTGAGCAAAGAACAGATGAAAAAAGGAAGGCATACATGCATAATCGAGTCGAGTTCTTTTATTTTGTTCAAACAATGTATGGCGGCACGCGGAGTGAAAAAAAGATAGAAGAAGGCCGATGTACAGAGAGACAGAGAAAGAGAATAGTCCATGAGAAAGGAACGAATTAGCATAAGCAAATCGACTCGCTTCGGTTTAATAATGACAGAATGGTAAAGAATCTGGAGCCACGCCGCGGACTGCCATTAGTCGGTGGCGGAATTTGATTTATGGTGGCTGCGCAGGTGAAATATGGAGCAAACAATCGGAATGTCCGTCCGCTTCGCCGTTTTATCGGCGCAAATCGCGAAACCCAACTGTTAAGAGCCAATAATAACTGATAAATCCCATAAGCGAACCGTGCACATAGGTTTAGAAGCAATGTGCCACACCAAGGCTCCAGTGAAACGAGAAATAAATTGTTCTTGCCTCTCATTTTTTTATTTTATTTATTTTTTTCGCTTCCTGCCGCTCCAATTTATATCTTAGTTTGCCGATGTGCTTATTTGTTTTATAGACCACACACACGCAGCATAGGCGATACTTCCTTGATCATCACCCCTCTAAATCCACATATGTCACTAGGGATGCATTAAGTATACGAGAGGTACTTATCGCTTGATTTCCACTTTCATCGATAGATTTAACAAGATTTCATCTTAAATTCGTTTTATGTCATTCAACGACTGTAGCCCTGGCAGCATGTCATGTGACTTTTAGTATATTGAAAGTACAGTAACATTATAATGTGTTGACGTTTCTTTAATAACAAACTATAAATCATTGCAGTATTCGTTCGTTGCTGCCTTTGATCAATATTTTCATCATTTTTAACACGTCACCTAGTGATAGCGAAACATTGACATTACAACTGTCAGTATTTGATAATTGTATTGATTTGAAAATGGTATCGAATTATGTAACATTAATGCAATGTTTGAATCTTGATAATATTTCAGTTATGTTTCCTTTTTCTGTATATACAGTAATATATTAGGTGTTATTATAATGAAAACGGATGTGTTTAATTTCCGTGAAATCGGTCATGCGAATCTTAATCAATTAACGCAGGACGGATACTTCGTTGAATTCGTTTGTTCATTCGTTTGCATTATTTAATGTGATACAAGTAAAAATTATGTTCGTGCGCGTGAAGCAACACGATCGAAAACAAAAATGTTCTGGGCCCGATAAAATCGTCGTCGTCAATTTTTCCGGCTTATGATTCCAATTTATGTAACGCCTATGCGTTTGTTGCTTGCTTGCTGCTCTCTGGTTAATCGAACGGAATGGAAGGAAGGAACAAAAGAGAAAACAAAAAATATGTATATGGAAATATGTCCATTAAATGGGAGAGAACCGATGGATGTCGCCCCATTAATAAAGCCGTGTACCACGAGAGGAAAGACGGCGTGTAATTGCGGTGTAAGTGGTTTTAATAAGAACCTCTGGTGGACAGCGCACGGACATACACATACTACTTCCATCCTTCTCACTCTCGCACACACTGCCTATATAATAGTCTAGTCCTCGTCCTCTGATCCTTCCAATAAATTGGACCCGGCCGCTCACTGTAATTACGGATCATCACCAATATTAATTGTTGCTCCGGGTGAGATCCGCGGTCCGGCTCTTATCTCATCGGCCTCATCGGAACACATAAAACTGGACAATCCTCTTTCCAACTGGAAACAGAGCAGCTCTGTTTATCCCCATTGGTTAACCTTCATTAAATTGACGTTTTAAATGTTTTTAAAAATGGTAATTATTAAGTGTAATATAGACAATCTTCTTCTTTTGTTAAAATACTAAGTTTCGAAATAAATACTATGAAAATTTGTTTATTCAGTAAATTCACGTATTAAATGTAAATTTTCAAAAATTAATTATATTATTTGAATGTAAACACAAGAATTATTGTAGTGCAGTATATTTGTATCACACGTAAGCCTCGTAATTAAATGTTTTTAATGTCAGATTTGAAGTGAAGTACCAAAAATCAAAGTCCTTGCTATTATGTGCGTATACACGTAATTGAAGAGTTTTATAAGAGAAGAGATAGAAGCTGGCGGACATGCATGACCGTTTGGTCGGTTATTATTAAGTAATTATTACGACATTAAAGTGCAATTATTGCGTTTCAAAAATCGAAAGGAGGAGACGTTAAAAACCTCGCTCCACGCCGCCTCTATTATTATATAACAATTTATCAATGGGATTAATTGTGCATTATCTGCATGGGCTTTGATTAATCGCAGTTTGAATGCGAGAGCTACCAGAAGAATTTCGCGATTATTTCCATTGAGTTTTCTCGCAATGTTATTTTCCATCTTAAAATCAGCTTATTTGGCGAGAAATCGCGAAAGAAAAGCGCGCAATACTTGGAAGAACATTTACGTTGCTATTTGATTAATGTTAATTCCTTTATTTATTTGAATGAAACTTGCTTATTGGATGTGGTGAAACTGACGAATCGAACCATTTTCGAACTGTTTGTAGCGCATATCTCGCTGGATGGGAAAACTGTCGTGAAACTAGTTGCTGTGCAGAATGAAAACGTGTATTTTATTGATGAAATTTCTTCAATTGAATCTTCGTCGCCTGTTCACACGAGTTGCTTGGAACTAGCGAGCGTTTCAAGAAAAGGGAAACTAATGTGTTTGCTTTCCGCTATTTATTATTATCGTTGTCTTTCTGTGGCTGTTGCATCGTCGTATATAATTTAAATATGTTACTGAATTCCGTTTTGGTTTTCTTTTATGTGTCGCTATTTTATTAAATTAAATAACCTGATTCGGAATTCGTACAAAATGAAGTCGTCCGGCCAGTTTGGAGGCTGTCGCCGCATGACCTGTTTTTTTTTGTACATTATTTACTCGATAATTAAGATGAGATAAATAAATTGATGTTGTTATTGTTGCAGGTGATATATTGAGCGGTGTGTGCTACGTGGGGCTTTGGAACGTCGAATCTTTGAGGACGTTCATCCTGGTTCCACTGTGCGGTTATCTGGTGCTGGGAACGATCTTCCTGATGGCCGGTTTCGTGTCGCTCTTTCGCATTCGGACGGTGATGAAGCACGACGGCACGCGTACCGACAAGCTGGAGAAGCTGATGATCCGCATCGGCATCTTCTCGGTGCTCTACACCGTTCCAGCCCTTATAGTTCTCGCCTGTCTCTTCTACGAGATGTTCTCGTTTGACGCCTGGATGATCACCTGGACGAAGGACATGTGCAAGAAGCAGTACGCCATCCCTTGCCCGAAGAAGGACTACGACCGACGACCGCAGTTCGAAGTCTTCATGATCAAGTATCTGATGTACATGATCGTCGGAATCACGTCGAGCGTTTGGATTTGGTCAGGGAAGACGATGCACAGTTGGCGCGTCTTCCTCAACAGGATCAGGGGTCGACACGCTGAGGCTTACGTGTGAGAGACTAATGACTCACGACGAAGACGACGACTATGATAATGACGCCCTCCTCATCACTGGGAGGAATTTTAATTTATTTGCTTAAAAGAGTGCCCGTACCTGTCACGCTACAACTTTTGTTCCTTCCGTTCTTCAAGATGATAAACACCACCAACTTCGTCGCCATTTGGTAGTGAAAGATCGCGAAAAGATGTTGGGAGAGACAGAGCACATCTACTACCTCCACCAAAACAAATAAACTAATTAAACGAATCGTTTATTTAAATATTAATTATATAAATAGTATATAGTAGTAACTGCCTTGTGATGCTCATAATTTAAACAAACAAAAAAAAACTATTTTTTTAGTGAAAATCCTTTACGATGAAGTCAATGACGATATTAATGCATATTGCATATTAGTTTCGAAGCATTTCAATTTCCCCTGTATATAATAAATTATGTGTTTGTTGTATATATCTTATTTTGTTTAAGTGATACGAATTAATTGCGTTTACCGTTCCATCTTTGCTTTTATATAAAATATTATTACAAATTAACAGACTGATTTCGTTTTCTTTGTAAGAGAAAAACATTTTTTCGCGCGCCATCCGTGGATAAGGATAAAATAACACTTCGTAATAAATATTTTTCTTTGCTGCATAAATCTCTGCCTCAGGCTGTACAAACTCTTCCAATTTTTTTTTTCAAAAATGACCTCTTGTACATTTGCATTTATTTTCTTACGACTATTTATATATATAAAGAAATACAATTTATAACAATGTATTAAGTAATAATAATTATGATGACGATGATAGAAGAGTGCTATTTTCTATACGTGAGTTAAAGAATGTTTTGCCATAAAGTCAATATACGCGTTGCCTACTCGAAATGTTTTACCACTTGTTCAAATTTAAGGACGTGTTTTTTTATATATATATATTTAACTACAAGTTTTATTATAACGAATCTATGATTAAGTGAAAAACAAATAAAATTAGTGATTGTAAAAAGATTCGTCCTGATGAGCTTCAATGTACTAAATGTCTATTATATTGAAAAGAAATATTAATAAATAATGTATATTATAAATATAGATCTGCCTTGCTATGCCTATTCCATTTGTAAATTGTGATTGAAATATTCGAGTTGTGGAATTCTAAGCAACCAAATTTTCTATGAGTTTTGATGGTAGAATAAGTTAATGAAGGTATGTTACTTGGGTTACATAACAAAGCTGTAAACGAAAATATGCAACCATATGTACACTGCGTGCAACGTATTGTTTTTTCGTCAATATGTAACCTGCAGAACCTACCATGTAAATAAACATTGTGGACCTACCTATATATTATATGTAAGTGCATTTATTAATTTTAAGCTGCAATGGCAATTGTTTTATTTGCGAGGGGTCGTAGCTTGTTTAGTTTATATCCTAAATGTAAGTATACATGGTGAGAGTTAAAAAGACCCCTTTTGATTGTTTGCATTGATTTGCAGGTTATCAAAGCTATTCTGCAGTGTCATTTATGACTGCAACAAATAATATTAAATATATACCCAGTTATATTCAGAGATGTAAGTTATTTAGTGCAAGATTCGTAGCAATATTTTGCAAGATTTCATCGCAGGTCAAGGTGCAGCATCTGTCAGGAATCCAATCTTGGCTGTGTACAATAGGAGAGTAGATTTGATATGCTTGAACAGCTCCAAATGCAATCAGGAGGTAACCATGAAGAGCAGGTTGAAGAAGGCTGTTGCTGAGTATGGGACGACAGTGATGGTGTTCCATATAACGATATCGCTTATATCACTTGGCTTGTGTTACTCGCTAATTTCCAAGTATTTATATGATTGATAAACTGAGATATAAGTTTGGGAATTGGAATCTAAAGTGTGCCGAACTTTGCAGCGGCATCGATTTGGAGAAGTACGTGCAGAAGCTGGGTTTCTCCGAAACGAAGATGACATCCAATGCGGGTGTCTTCCTCACCGCATACGCCATCCATAAGCTATTCGCACCGGTGAGAATAGCAATCACTTTGGGAGCGACGCCGGTCATCGTTCGTTACCTGAGACACAAGGGAATCCTGAAGAAACCCCTAAAGATAACCAAGAACAAATAAGTTTTATTTAATACTAATAATTAAAAATATTACGCAGGTTGTAACACAAAATTGTATATAAATTTAATTCTTTGGCTTCTGAAATTGTTTAAATGGAATTAATGAGACGTCTAAAAAGGAATAAATACAATTTATTTACGTTTTATTGTTCTCTTAAATAGAAATGTAAGATTTATCACACGTGTAATAATAACAATGGTATAAAGTCAGTCTATCACAATACTAAGGTTCTCGAGAATATCATATATTTGTAAATATATGTTGAGAGCACTCGCTCTAAGTACTAGAACTCTAGTGTTGGTTTGCCTTTTTCGTTAGTTGTATGTTTTCTTGATGTCGCGACTGCTCTTGATCCAACTGATCAGACCGATGAGAATGAAGATTGCCGAGATTCCAATATGGTAGATACCGTAAGCCAGGTATTGGTTGCGCGGCGAAAGAGCCAGTCCGGTTTTCTTCTCGACGAAGGCCACGGTGAGGGCTGTCTGCAGCGCGAGAGCGACGAATGTGTTTAGGCCGAACACCAAGCCGTAGCTATCCTCTATGATGCACTTGGCTATCTCGGAGCTAGCTATTGTTATCATGAAATGGTAGATACCGCAGAAGACGGCATAACTTGCGTAGCTAACGAGGATAGTCTCCGTTTGCGAGCTGAGGAGGATAATACTGGCGGCGGTAATCGAGCATATCGAGAGGATGAGTTCGCCTTTACCGCGCCAGTCGATCTTCAGGTGGCCGGCAAAAAGGGCGCTTAGGAAACCGAGAAGAGTTGCGGCCGCCTCGA
The DNA here is from genome assembly GCA_963457615.1 of Nicrophorus investigator. Taxonomy (NCBI): domain Eukaryota; kingdom Metazoa; phylum Arthropoda; class Insecta; order Coleoptera; family Silphidae; genus Nicrophorus; species Nicrophorus investigator. The sequence continues at coordinate 3,291,448 of OY735140.1, forward strand.
CGGCACCGTTGTACGTATTCGCGTCCTTTGCGTAGTCCTGTATCTCCGACCAAAGTGGTTGAATGTAGACCTGCACCTGGATGAAACCGGCCGTCGTCAGTGCCCACCACATCGACCACTTTAGCACGTATCGATTGGCGAACGACTGCCCGAAATGACTCTTCATCAGAGTGAAAGCGTTTCTGTACCTCGCCGGCGTCACGATGTTGGGGTCGTTGTTCTGGTGGAAGTAGATGCTCCTTTTCACCGGCGGCAGTATCAGTGACCAGCACGTCGCTAGGATCATAGCTGAAAAAGAAACACGACGTAATGAAATAATGGAACAATTTTAATTGAAATTGGTTACCTCCAAAAGTAATGTAGTTTAAGCCCTTGTAGTCCATAATACTGAAGGAGATGAGGATCTGCGCCAGAATACTGGAAAGCGCCCTTCCAGCAAGTACAGCTGCCCTGGTGTGTGAGCTAACTTGCAGGTAATAGTCATTGTCGACTTTCGCGTAAATGTAAGTATAATATGCCACTTCACAAGACATAAAAGTTCCGTAGACTCCCTGAAAGAAGCAACATTACCAAAACTATACGATTTTTTTATTGCTCTTTCCACTACAAATTTACAGCTATGTTAACACAATCATGATAATCAGACATTTTGCATTTAACGATCTTCAATATTGTAAATGAAAGTAACCATGACGACCGCCAAAGACATTTTGATTGTTGTGAAAGAATCCTGCGGACGACAGGTGGATAATTTTGTCGGGAATGTTGTGCAGCCGCGCCGCTTCTCTAAATTATGCACGACGCCTCATTAACTATTTCCATTTATTCTAAATAAGGTCAATTACAAGAGGGCGACTCCAATCCTTCCTTCTCACTCGCATTGCGTAATTGGCAATTTAAAAACCAGGGTCAAGGTTTCATCTAGACATGCCTTCTGCCAATCACATAACCCAATGTCAACAAAATCATGACTGAGGATCCGAGCGAGTGCCGATTTCATTATACATTCGACTTCCCGGTTCACCAATTGTCAAATATTTCGAATTATGTGTATGTTCTTGATCCAAAGAGTATCATTATGGTTCATACGTCAAATGCAATGTTGGTATTTCTAATATTCATGACACTGACATGTGTTAAATTAATATTTATTTAATTTTCGAGGCGTGCTGTGCTGCAGTCGGTAACGAATAATTCATCATAATGTTCGTAATTTCAAAATTTGGTCTAAGTAGGACATTTAACAATCCGTTAATTATAGTTCAGTACATACGTCTAATGCAATGTTGGTATTTGTGACATGTGTCAAACTAATATTTGTTAGCAATTTTCGAAACGGTCCTGTACCAGCAATGAATAATTCAAACGTAATCAAATAATATTCTCAATTCCGTCAAATACAAATTCGTAGAAATTACTGAATGCGATAACATTTATATTGCGTAGTTGTGCAAAACGATGAGCATTATCTGTGAATCAGATAAATTGCTGATAACAAAACCGACCGAAATGTGTCAATCTTTTAATTACCATTGTGGATATTATTGCAACACATACAAATCTAATAAGCTGTTCGCTCTTTGCATATTTTATTGAATCAATTCCACGATTAATAATAAGAAATTAGATGAATAACTCAGAAGTACCTGCATTGTTTTATTATTAACTGCTTCGTTTCTTTTTCAATTTCCCTTCCATTCACAAAACTTTTTTAAGGTCGAATTTTATAATAGGATCAATAATGTTTTCCACGTAATAATAGCAAATTTTATTACATTATATTAAATATTTGAATTAAATTAATAGAAAAGAAATTGAAAACATTAATAAAATATATATTACTTTGGTTGCCAAGAGTGACACGATAGAATAACAAAACAAAAAAAGAGTTAAAAATGCGAAGCTATTTTTGGAGCGGCGATTTTATTTTTATAATTTCAAGTTGCAAGTTTCAAGTGAACAACAAGTAGACATACATTGTCGACGGAGGTGCGTGATTAAAATCGCATCGATCCGTCGTGGTGAAAGTGTAATTATCAAACTAATACCATTACGTAATTCCACTCGCGTCTAAAGAATAAGTCGAAATGAATAAATAAATACACACGAAAGTGTTGCATTTCCGATTACTGGGCCAACGCATCGATCGCCGCCCCCAATTCCTCGCACCGATTCCACTCTAAATCTTGTTTACCCGATATGAAATTACAGGAATTAATTATTCAACAGTTGGCATGTCCAGTGGATGACATAATAATAAGAATAATACCACCCTTTCTGGTGGTGAGAATTATTTAATCATGAAATAATTTGAAACTTGTTTATCTATCGATGACGATTGCTAACAATGACGTTTAGGGTATTCATTATTCACAGTTGGTAGAACGCTAAATCCATGTTTTCGAAATGATCCTATCACCTGAACAAGTTTATAATATCATTTCGTTGAACGGAAAAAATCAAGTATGCACAGTTGCTGGGAATACGTTATTATCCTGGGAATTAACGCTATTTCAAGTTCATACTGTTCCATTTTGTTTTGAATAAATCAATGTCGTGATTTTTTTTTTCCGATCGTCGTTTAGAAATGCGTGTTTCGTCGTTCACTCAATCATTTATACTTGTTTATGTGCGCGCGATAGTTTCAAGTTGTGCAGAACTCGCCAATAATATCGATGTATTGACACACGGAAATCGTTTTCATTTTGTATAATTATTTCTGAATAATTAATGATATGTACGAATTTCTTTAATCTAAACTCAAGTCTAAATATAATATTGTGTTAAATGTTGCAATAATATATATTTCCATTTACTCTGGAGTTAGAGTAAATAAATTGGTTTGTTTTGTATTATATTTTTAGTCTGTTTGAAAAGCTAATAACTAAACTAATTATTATGAGTTTCGTGAAAAATAAATAGTTTTGCAACGATAACATGAACTTGTGACATTGAGATTTGATTTTGTACTTACTTCGAGTACTTTAAGGTAGAAGAGAGATGTGGTCCAGATGAGCATCGCCCAGATGGCGATTCCGGACAGTCCGAGGATGACGATCAGCGGTTTGTAGCGTAGGATGTCGGTGATGAGGAATATAATGAGTAGATGCACCAGGTAGCTGTACGTCCCAATCGGATAGACCTGCTGCGTGACTTCATCCTCGGTAATATTTCTCCACGGTCCTATTAGATATTCGTAGACGAAAGGTTCCGATGGTCTGAATTCTTTGATGAAGCCGAACACGCATAGCAGCAGACTGATTCGAAGCCAGTTCTTCATCCTGTAATACCGGATGAGCTTAGACACATACTCGCAGCACGTCAGTTTGGTCGTCATCTTCGAAGCTGTAGCTGCTTCCACCGATTTACTTTTCTCTAATTCTTTTAGAATTTTATTGTAGAAACGCGATGCACATCGCCTTACGCAACCACGAACGACGTCGTCGATGTCATCGCCGCAGCTGGTGAAACGCAACTGAAGCGCGTATCGGCGCGTCCTCGCCTTTTCGTTCAGATCAAATCGCGTCGCGACGCTTTCGACAATATAAATATCAATGCATTTCATTCACACATACATTACTAATATATTTGAATTATACCCACTCATTTATTAACGCTAGTTTGCAACATAATTATTTTCACTCCTCGAACATATCTGCCGTGCACAACAGAAAACTTAATTAATATCTAAATCTATTTTAAATTCATAACGTAAACTATCAATTTCTTTATTTACTCGATTTATCGCATATCCAAACTAATACTAATATAAAAATTGATTATGATGTAGAAACTATTTGTCGCTCAAACTATCTGAATCAGTATTAGCGAATAAAATATCGATATCAACAATTGTTATCGGAGTATAAATGGTTACCTTAAGTCAATTACGCAAATAAAATTCTCGTAAGAATTACATCAATCACAGGCGGCGCGTCGGTGCAAAACATTCGAATGGTGTTAATTCAGCGTTAAATAGCTTTAACACCAAGGTGATGTAGACGAGACGTCGCAAAAAAAAAATAGAATAGATAATAATAACGAAGCGGAGGTGTGTCTCACGAATCAATAACGCACATATCTCGAGATTTACACTAATAGCAGCGTTACGTGAAATTGATGTTAGCGCCGCGAGTGAAAACGGATTTCATTTTGCTTTGGCTAACAACGAACAACTTTTTATGAACCAGATTGCCAAAAAAATCTCTCCGAAAATGTTAAACCATTGAAATTATAAATCAATTGTAGAGAAGATAAATTAAAAATTTACAAATTAAGTTAAAATTTCTGACTTCCGAATAGACGCGTTTTACACGAATTAATGTTGTATTGTCTAAAATTTAATCTTTACTTGAACGAATCCTTGAGGTTTACATTGAGAGCGTTGCGCCAGAGGAGGCTTCGCTTTTCGAAGTCCTGAGGTATCCACATGAACGATTTAACTTTGCGAATTTAACGGCTCGAAGCGCAGAACTGCGACTGATGATGATGATACACTGTGCAGAGTGGAGCGGAGAGAGTCTGCCTGTTGCTCGCTCCGCAATCCCACTTAGCGCGTATTAAACTTATATAAAAGTAGACGCGTGGAATCTTTTACGATAAGCTCGCGTTATTGCATGCACTATATTCTTTATTGCGACTAATTATGAATACATCTCTCATTTATGTCGTGCTCACTAATCTGGTGACCTTCGATGTAGAAGACGGAAGAAATTTTTATTTTTAACAAATTACAAGATTTTGTTCTAATTTTCTTAAATACATACAATTCATGATTTATGGCAGTAATCAAAGCATTAAAATTTACGATTTTGTTTATTTTTCCTGCTACAATAATTAATTAATTAAGAAAAGATTAGCAGCGCTTTTCGTTTAAAGCGGAATGCGTCGCAACTACCGTTTGTCATATTATTTACCTAAACATTATTCTTTATTAAGGCATAAAGGAAAACTCAATTTTGTTTCTTAAAGAATATTCTGTAGTAATGCAAAATTAATATATGTCAATTGAGTATTTCAAAAAGTAATTAATCCGGTTGATTAGAGCTTTCATGAATTATAATTATTTCAAATTTTTTATATTAATTTTATAAAGTGTGTAGGCAACTCTATTTTTTTTAAATATAATTCTGACAGGTTTACCTAGGCAACTCCAGCATCAAAGCAATCATTAAAGTTAGGTTAGTTCTGTTTGAACAGCAATAAGGATGCCTCCGAAGAAGGGAGCTGCTAAACCAGCGAAGGGGGCCAAAGGCGGCGATGACTCTGAGAAAGGTGGGATTTTAATTACACCAATTAATTTATTTAATAAATTATTATTATTAGGAGGCAAGGAGAAGAAAGGTGGGACTGCAGTTAAGGTGAGACACATTCTGTGTGAAAAACAGTCGAAATGTTTGGAAGCTCTGGAGAAGCTGAAGGCAGGTCAAAAGTTCCCTGAGGTAGCAGCAGCTTACAGTGAGGATAAGGCCAGATCTGGTGGTGATTTGGGTTGGATGACCCGTGGCTCAATGGTGGGTCCTTTCCAGGAAGCAGCTTTTGCTCTACCTAACTCTACTGTCAATAGTCCAGTCTACACAGATCCCCCAATTAAAACCAAGTTCGGTTATCACATTATAATGGTGGAAGGAAAAAAATAAATATATTTTGTTTTGCATATACTACTCATCAATTTTCTTCACCAATTGAACATCCCTTTAAGATACAAATTTATTTGTAATACTGACGTGATTGTTGAAATGTTGAATTGTTATAGGTGTTGCCTATACTTTAATGGTAATTTCAATTTGTCATTTCAGAAAAAATGGGACATTGAATAGAAGGTAACTTGTTAAAATTATTATATTAAATGTGTTCACAGTTGTTTGTACTCTTTGTTCAAAGTTCTGCCAATAAGGAGTCTCCTGACTTCGGAGGTGCCGGCGCCAATCTCGTAAAGTTTGGCGTCCCTCATGAGGCGTCCAGTGGAATAATCGTTGATGTAGCCGTTACCACCTGCAATAAAGATAATGCGATTATATGATGATCTTGATATAAGTATAAATGGGCAATGATCGAGGTAATGTAAGCACACCTAAGATTTGGATGGCATCTAATGCGACCTGGGTTGCCTTCTCCGCGCAATATAGGATGACTCCGGCGCAATCTTTGCTGTTCGCTTTGCCCTTTTCGCAAGCCCTGGCCACGCTGTACAGGTAACTGCGACAAGCGCTTAGGGTGGTATACATATCGGCCATCTTTCCTTGCAGCAGTTGGAACTCGCCAATAGGTTGTCCGAACTGCTTCCTCTGGTGAGCGTAATCGAAGGCAATGTCGCAGCAGGCCTGCATTACACCCACGGGACCGGCGGCAAGCACTAACCGTTCGTAATCTAATCCAGACATCAATACGTAAACACCTTTGTTTTCACCGCCCATCACGTTCTCCGCTGGGACTTTGCAGTCCTCAAAGAGGAGTTCGCATGTGTTCGAACCGCGCATCCCTAACTTATCCAACTTTTGCGCAGTCGAGAATCCTTTGAAGCCTTTCTCCACCAAAAACGTGGTGATGCCGCGCTGGTTCAATTCTGGACTCGTCTTTGCGTATACCACCAGAACGTCGGCGTCCGGACCGTTGGTGATCCAGAACTTGTTGCCGTTCAACACGTAGTGATCACCTTTCTTTTCAGCGCGCAACTTCATCGATACCACATCCGAACCGGATCCCGGCTCGGACATGGCAAGTGCGCCGATATGCTCGCCACTCAATAATTTCGGCAGATACTTTTTCTTTTGCTCTTCGTTGCCGTTTCTGTGGATCTGATTCACGCAGAGATTTGAGTGAGCGCCGTAGCTGAGGGCGATAGCTGAACATGCCCTTGATATCTCCTCCATGATAATCACATGGTCCAAATACGATCCCTCCAAACCCCCATACTCCGATTTCACAGTTACACCTGAAATCATGCAATAAATTCAAATTTAAACTGTATCACGCTATGCAACACGCGAAGCGCCAAATATAATTTTGAATTTGCATTCTTACCGAGAACACCGAGGTTTCCCAATTTCTTCCAGAACTCGCGGATATCGTCGAAGTTGTTCTTTTTGTCAATTTCATTTGCATGAGGCGCCAACTCTTTTTGCGCGAAGTTGAACACGGTTTGCCTGAGCTAAATTTTGCGAAACAAATGATAAATCAGTAAAGCTTCAATTAAAATGCGCATTATGTTTTATATTTTTTTTCCTCCAAAAGTCTATTACATATTCATGGTAATAATCGAGGTCGAACATTCGTAGAATAATGCAGTATGTTAAAGCGGTGTCAAGGTCGTCGAGAAGATCTTGACGAGATGACGCCATTTCATTGATTGCTTTTATATGCATACATGCGCGGGTCACAGACCTGGATTTGGTCATCTGTGAGTCCGAAGATGTTCTCGTCGATGGGGTAGTACTGGGACATGGGTCGGCATCCTACGGTCGTCGCCCTCCTGCTCACATTTTCCAAAATCCTTCTGGATAACCTCAAAGCCATGATCGATGACCAAAAAAATAATCGTATGCAACCTTTCGAGCCGACTTAGCGCTCGTAACTATTGCTTAGCACAAAATTATCATCGCCAGAATTCTATACATACTCGGCCACAAACACTCATGACCTCGAGAGTATACATACACGCACACACAATCGTACGCAAACAACTTGCGTGTCGGTGTTACGTAAATCTCTTCTCTCCTCCGCTCTGTATCTATTTATTATTATGCCTTGATCGAAATATTATTCAATTTCCTCAATATTTAATGGGAGCAGCCGAGCGTTCCCTTTCTTTTCCGCCCTTCCCCATGCTTCCATCAAACACCTTATCTCATCATATTTACTCTTTCTCTGACGCAATCGTGATATGAACATTTTGAAAACGCAAATCTACGATGTCGAAATAAACTCAATTGGCGCATGTCATTCCCTTCAAACAGTTGATAATATTATTATTACTACAATTCTACAAGTTAGCGCTATTTACTTTTATAAAGATAACGATTACAAATTTGATATAACTATTAATAATATTTGACCTTTCAAAAATAACTCTTATAATATTGAAAGCAATTATAAGTCTATTATATAAAAAAATTGCCATTGGAATGTTAAGAATTATAGATTATACTCGCAATTTTTTCTTCAATTATAAATCTATAATATTTTATAATAACGAATGAGAATACATATATATTCTAAGTTTCCTCTGATGTCGGATAATTGAACTGTGCTACACTCAATCAACTATTAATAGAAACACAGTAAACATCGTTGCTTTATTACAATTTTCATGTCATATCAATTACAAGATTTATTAACTCACGTTGATTGTATGTACAAATATCAAGTTTGAAGTCGAGAACTCAAGTTACAATATTGAAATTATGAAAATTGATATAAAATAGCGGTTAGTTACGGCGCATTCCGCCGTGGAATGATAATAATTTGTGCGTGAAGATGCGAACGCCCATGGAATTTCGAGGTCAACCCATCGTTGTCAACATCAGTAATGCGGAGAGCGTGAAATAATCGAGCCACTTTCGAATCGAGAACAATCGAATAATCGTCGACGATAATTTGAAAATGGAAAAGCAGAAGAAATGTCGTCATAGCGCTCGCGTCGGGAGAAGAAGAAGTTTCCTTAGTTCGTTGCAAATATGGCCGAATAGAAATTTTTCGAACTTTTACCTATAAATCGGAAACGAATGCCCAAGAAGAAATCGAAACCAAATGCAATCATTATTATTTTATTTATTTACCTACTCCGTTCGATTGAAATGTATGTACTACGCATTCTAATGCGGCCATAACCAAATGAGGATTAGCCGAAATAATGACATAAAACAATTGAATAATATTAAAATTATGCAACCTTCGACATGCCAATGTCGTGGCACGTTGCATTTGCGATTTGCATAACGAAATTAATGCGTGCCATCGTCTGGTTTTTTTTTCTTCCCTTTTCGTAATTTTCGATCGGTTCCGTTTTCGAATTCGATTTGGAGGTCGGATCATTATGTAGAAAGCGTCATTATTTTAGTTTTTGTTTCCAGGAAAATTTTCCTATAGGAGATTCTTCGGAAGGAAAGAAAAAAAACCGGATCGTTGTCGACAATGGAAAGAGAAAAGTGCATGTGCAGCGTTAAGAAGCTAAGCGCCTTTTAATCGCCTTTAAATGGGTGCGGGCTTTCGCCTGCTTCGAACATTTATTTACCGAAAAGAAAAGAAACACACGGAGGGAGAGAAAGAAAAACGTGACCGAGGAGAGTTCGATTTTCGTATTACGAAATTTCGCGACTTTCTAGCCGGACGAGCCCCGTTTAACAATGTTTGGCTTTGACACACACACACACACACCACACATTTATTTTATTTTTTCAAGAGAAGCAACAAAAGGAGAAAAAATATAGAACCCTGACTCGATTCGCCAAAATTATCGCTGACTCATACATAAACGTTTTCCCATTTGACAATCAAATCTATAATCCGATTTTTTTTTACTATTAACTATTAGTATTATTTATATGTTCAATGCAATGTCAACTGTAACGTTAACATCAATATCAACCATAATTTTTGAATATTACTGTTGGTACATTTATATTATTTCTTGTAAGGCATCGAATTAATTGTAACATTAAGTTCAATACCAATCCATAGGTTTTAAAAATGCTATTTAGTTAATGTCCGGTTATAATATCCTCATAAATCTTTGAATTTACCGATTTAAAATTTTGCGAAGGCTTCAAAAGTGGCATTTAAATATCATGCATATTGATGAACGCAGTTTCCATGATGTTATAATATCGAGATGCGGGTTAAAATTTGAATTTCATGATTTCTTGACATCGTCAATATAAATATCAGCGATCTGGTTGAAACAGTTAGTCACAGTCTCGGACATCACGTTCTATTGAAAAGTTGCTTCTTCTATTTTTATATGTTGAAAATGTAACGAGAGAAATTTGGGACGTCGAGCATAATAAAACAGATTTGACACAAAATGTAGAATTGCTCAATTATTCTGCTTTTCTATAAATATAACAAGTTGAAGTATTATTTTTGTTTAAAAAAATGTTAGTTATTGCAAAAATTGGTTATCAACACGTTTTTGGTACCTGCATGATTGCTGTACGGGTTCCCTCCAAAATCGATGGAAAAGCAGGCAATAAAATAGAAATTTAAAAAAAAAGAAAACATGTATATCGTCCAATAGTTTTGAATTCGTGTTATTTCAATAATTTGTAATTATTTCTGTGAAATAATTGCATTTGATGGGAAATTGTTGTTTTAGTAAATGTAGCGAGATTGTGAATTGCTATGGGAACGAAGCAGAGTGGATCTTCTTGAATGGGATCCGGCGACTGCGACGAAGATCCACCCGAGGATACAAGGTCAAAGAAAGTGGATTTGTTTACAATTGTACGAACGAAATTCTAAGAGAGAAAGCGCCTACGCAGAGGAAAGACATATCGCCACCAACGGCGTCGTCATCTTCATCGGAATGGCTGCTATTGTTCGAAGAGCAAGACAAAAAAGCCATATAAAATAAGTAAATAAACAAACAAACAGAAGCGTTACGGAATCTCGTGCCGAGGAGAGTTACAATAAAAAGGAGGAACTGCACAAGTAGGCCGTGGGTGGATATATATTTCGATAACGTTTTCTTCTCGTCATATCTGTCCGTGGAAATGCAATGCTGAGTTCAAGGTCATTCGAAACAGCACTCGACTGTTCGATTTTGCGTGGTTCAAAGTGGCGGGGGGAGGTAATTACCTGAAGAAGACACCTCTTCGACTATATGACTTCTACTACTACTCTTGCACAGGCGCTTCCCTCCACCCCGCCAAGCACTATAAATACACCTGAAAATATTCTTCAGGAGTCAGACTTCAACGAACTGTCGCCATGAAAGCAGCAACTACTCTCGCCTTCGCTGTCCTCCTGGTGGGCATCGTCAGCGCCCAATTCCCCGGTGGCCGCATCCTGGAACCCCCGGTGCCGGCCCTGTGTGCCCAAAGAGTCATCCACGAACGTTTTCCCGATGGTAAGCAATAACTTTCAATTAACTAAAAGTTATGTGTATTTAAATTTATTGAAAATTAAATTTATCGTCCATATAGGTAAAGGATACATGTTCAGCTGGAGAGAACCGAGCCTGAAGGGCGTCGAGGAGGATTGGTTAGGTGGTAGAAATTACTGCAGACAGAGGTGCATGGATTTGATTTCGTTGGAGACGAGCGCCGAGAACGAATGGATCAAGCAGAGGCTTGTGCAAGAAAAGGTACGAAATATCAATTCTTCATTCTCTCCTCACGTGAAAAAAAAAGGTGGACATTAAATAAATTACAATGCATTATCAGGCAAAGCAATACGCAACATTCCTTGCAAACGAAACAATAAATCCTCTTGCGACATGCAAGAAATTTCAAGAAATCCGTTCACGTACTCAATTATAAAATATCATGAAACGAATTCCAATTCCCCTTTTATAATAATGATTTGTGCGTTTCCATTAGGTCAAGTACATCTGGACTTCTGGTCGTTTATGCGACTTCAAAGGCTGCGATCGCGCCGATCTTCAACCACTCTCCGTCAACGGATGGTTCTGGACCGCAGTTCTGCAGAAATTGGCACCGACAACCGCTCGCCACCAAAACGATTGGTCCGAACAGGGCGGTATTGGTAAACCTCAACCTGATAACAGGGAAGCGCAGCAGGGTGGCGCCACTGAGAATTGCCTGGCAGTACTCAACCAATTCTACAACGATGGAGTCAACTGGCACGATGTAGCTTGCCATCATCGTAAGCCCTTCGTCTGCGAGGAGAACGAGGATCTCCTCAAGTACGTCCGCTACACCAATCCAGAGTTGAGGGTGTAAAGATCGTTTACGTCCCTTCGTGATCCGACGGATTTTTCTCTTCTTCTCGTTTCCTAACCGACTGACATTATAATTTATTCTTTCATTATTTTACGAGTTGTACAAATAAATATATAAATAAATAAATATATATTAAAAACAATGAGCAATGCGTTTCAATCTTTACTAAACAATACGAAATAAACTTTCAATTTTGAACGAAAGCTTTCGCTAAGAACGCTGCAAACCTTTGCACTTTGAATTTCAAAATTTTGTATTTCATATGAATAGTTTCTTAACTTTCTAAGTTATTATCGTTTTATATTTTTTGTCAAAATGAGTTAATGAATTAATGAAAGGCCGATGATAATTACAGAAATATGGCATAATCATAAAAAAAATATATGTTAATATTTTTTAAATTTTTATCATTAACATTTATGTTCCCTAGTTATAATAGTTGTTATGTCTATTTTCGATTTAAATTAAAGTTATTACCATATTACTTAATTATTAAAAGTAACATAAAATCATTAAATGGTAATTTGGTATGCATTGTTCTTTTGCACGTTCCTAATGTAATGACTATTCGTCAATCGGTTGATAATGATGGTCGCGCGGTTGGAGAGTGGTGGGTGGAAAATACCTGAAAAATGTACCTTTTAAATGGTCGTTTACCGCTAACTACCACCACATTTCCCCTCCACTATTTTTACTTGTACTATAAGTAGTGAACGATATTGGTCTTGAATAGTCATACTTCGATCAACTTTCAAAATGAAAGCTGCAACAACACTCGTCTTTGCTGTCCTCCTCGTGGCCACCGTGAGTGCCCAATTCCCGAGTGGTCGCGTTCTTGAACCGCCTGTACCGTCCCTTTGTGCGCAAAGAGTCATCCACGAACGAACACCCGATGGTAAGTGTGATTTGATTTTTTTTTATATATACCAGCAAAATTCTGTATTGCTGAATTAAAATAAATTAAAACTATTGTATTTTTGTTTGTTTGTAGGCAAAGGATACATGTTCAGCTGGAGGGAACCAACTTTGAAGGGTGTTGAGGAAAACTGGTTGGGCGGTAGAAATTATTGCAGACAGAGGTGTATGGATTTGGTTTCGCTAGAGACGAGCGCCGAGAACGAATGGATCAAGCAGAGGCTTGTGCAGGATAAGGTAATTTATTTGAAAACTCCTTTATTTTGTTGCATATTTCACATATTAACTTGAATAGGTCAAATACATCTGGACTTCTGGTCGTCTGTGCGACTTTAAGGGCTGCGATCGCGCAGATCTTCAACCCTTGTCCGTTAACGGATGGTTCTGGACCGCGGTTCTGCAGAAATTGGCACCTACAACCGCGCGCAATCAGAATGATTGGTCCGAACAGGGCGGTATAGGTAAACCTCAACCTGATAACAGGGAAGCGCAGCAAGGTGGCGCTACAGAGAATTGCTTAGCAGTACTCAACCAATTCTACAACGACGGAGTCAACTGGCACGATGTAGCATGCCATCATCGCAAGCCCTTCGTCTGCGAAGAAAACGAGGACCTCATAAAGTACGTGCGTTACACCAATCCAGAATTAAGAGTGTAAAACTTTAAAAAAGAACGTGAAAAACGTCATCTCTGGCCTTTCGCCCATTACTTTTTTTCATTTTTAACACGACTGACATTGTAATTTATTATATAACCAAATATACGTTTAATTAAATATCGTTTTTTGAATTATTTATTCATGTATTTATGACCAATGAAAAGAACGTGATACCTAGTTGTAAACAATTAACAGAAATGTGCTTGCAAAATGAAAGTAAAACGTGTTCATTATAAACCAAAACGTGTTTTAAACAATTTTGAAAGCGACCTTAAGGCTACCTTAATAACGTAGTTTTAACACCTTATATAGCAACCAAAATGCAAATATGATATTACACTTTCAAAGAAGTGATCGCACTAAACAATTAAGTCTCAAATAAATTGAATTCATTTACAATACTATTAAAGAAAAAATCTTATTTTTGTATTATTCTCTAAGTTAGATCTAATAAAATCGATTTTTGTAAAAGAATGCGCAATTTCTTTTGAAAGTAATGCCAATCGCATTTACTCCAAATTATTATTTTGGTGTCATTTGAACTATATCTTCGGCAACCATCGTCAACAAGTAGATCTAAATATGTCAACATGAGGATACAGATTTATAACCTCAAAAGTTGATTGCCGTGTGGTTGTGGTCCTGTCGTTGTCTTTATTCAATGTTTTGATCTTACATCTTAAGAATGGGGGAATACTCGGGTATGGACAAGCAATTTGTGGAAACGCACTTTGGTAATTCATCGGATTTTACGAAACCTATAAAGGAAATTGAAGTAAGTTCGTCTTTATTAGTAATAATTGAAGGGACAATACTAATATGTTTGTAGGAGAAATGGAAGCTTGTTCCTGCTTTCCTGAAGATCAAAGGTCTTGTGAAGCAGCACATAGATTCATTTAATTATTTTATTAATGTTGAAATCAAAAAAATTGTGGAAGCCAATGATAAAGTGGTGTGTGATGCAGACCCGTTATTTTATATTAAGTATACCAATGTATATGTTGGATCACCTGATGTTGATGAGGGATTCAATATCAGCAAGCCAACTACACCACATGAGTGCAGACTAAGAGATATGACATACTCTGCTCCAATTACAGTGGATATAGAGTACATGAGAGGAAGTCAACGTGTTTCAAGAACTGGATTACTTATTGGACGGTAATAAATACAAAATTGTTAATAGATGCAGTGTTAATTCTTTAATTCTGCAGCATGCCTATTATGTTGAGGTCTTCCAATTGTGTATTATCAAATAAATCAGAGTATGAGTTGGCCAAGATGAATGAGTGCCCTTTAGATCCTGGGGGATATTTTGTTGTAAAGGGGCAAGAGAAAGTAATCTTGATTCAAGAACAGCTTTCCAGGAACAGATTGATTTTGGAAGAGGGCAAGTATGGAGTACAATGTCAGGTTACCAGTTCAACTCACGAGAAGAAAACCAGGACAATTGTTTTTGTTAAAGCAAACAAATATTACTTGGGACATAACAGTTTTATCGATGTGAGCGAGATTCTAATACGATGATGAGTAGCGTTAATGATTGGTTATTCCTTTTAGCCAATCCCCATATCTATTGTTTTCAAAGCTATGGGCGTGATCAGCGACCAAGAGATCAGCACGATGGTTGGTATTAAGGATTTGCGAAAAATAACGCCCACTCTAGAGGAGTGTCACACATTAAAAATTTACACACAAGAAGCGGCTCTTAAGTATCTTGGTACTAAGCTAGTACCAAAACGATTCGTTACAACGAAAGTTAAGACGCCTTTAGAGGAGGCTCGAGAGGCTTTGACGTCTACTATTTTATCTCACGTGCCCGTCGTCGAGTACAACTATAAGATGAAAGCAGTTTACTTGGCATTGATGGTATGTTGTTAAAAAATGTGTTGTGTGTATACACATAATATATATGTTTCATCAGTTGAAGAGAGTAATCGAGGCACAATCGGACAGCAAGTTTTTAGACGACAAGGATTACTACGGTAACAAGCGTTTGGAATTGGCCGGGTCTCTGCTGTCGCTGATGTTCGAGGACGTGTTCAAGAGATTCAATTTCGACTTGAAGACGATCGCCGAAAAGACGATTCCGAAGATTCGAGCCACGCAGTTTGACGTCGTCAAGTACATGAAATCCGATCTGATCACCAACTGCCTGGTGTTCGCCATTGCAACGGTAATATAAGCGCTCGTGCGTAAATTGATATGAACTGCTGTTAGATATTTATGTGTTTGTAATGCGTTTTCAGGGAAACTGGACAATCAAAAGATTCAGAATGGAGAGGCACGGCGTGACACAGGTGCTGTCCCGGTTGAGTTACATTTCCGCACTAGGAATGATGACGCGTGTTAACTCGCAGTTCGAGAAGACGCGAAAAGTTTCCGGTCCGAGATCGTTGCAGCCCAGCCAATGGGGAATGCTGTGTCCAAGCGACACTCCCGAAGGCGAGGCTTGCGGTCTCGTTAAAAATTTAGCACTTATGACGCACATCACGACCGAAGGCGATGAAAACCCATTGGTCCGTCTGGCGAATAACACGGGCGTTTTGGAGATCAACACCGTTGGCGGAGAGTTCATCAATTCAGACGGTGTATATTTGGTGTTCCTCAATGGCAACATAATAGGAGCAATTAGGCACTATCGTAGATTGATCAGCATGTTCAGATTAATGAGGAGGAACGGCTACATCTCCGGGTATTGCTCAATATACCCGAACCATCTTCATAGGTGCGTGTACATAAGTTCGGACGGCGGTCGCCTCTGCAGACCGTACATAATAGTCAACAATGGAATTCCATCTGTATCCAAGGATCACATTGTCGAGTTGGAGAAGGGCATCAGAAGTTTCGAGGATTTCCTGCACGACGGTTTGGTCGAATTCCTGGATGTCAACGAGGAGAACGACAGCTACATCGCATGCTATGAGCACGACATCACGCGTGAGACGACCCATCTGGAAATAGCGACGTTCACTTTGTTGGGTGTTTGCGCCGGACTCGTTCCATACCCACATCACAATCAATCACCAAGAAACACATACCAATGCGCTATGGGTAAACAGGCAATGGGTATGTTTTTGCATTACTTACTATTAATTTCGATTTGACTAAACAGTTTGTGCTTTTCAGGAACTATCGGTTACAATCAGAAGAATCGTATGGACACCCTTATGTACAATCTTGTGTATCCTCAAGCGCCGATGGTAAAAACCAAAACCATCGAGCTAACAAACTTCGATAAGCTTCCCGCTGGTCAAAATGCAACGATTGCGGTGATGAGCTACAGTGGTTACGACATTGAGGACGCCCTGATCATAAACAAGGCTTCGTTGGATCGCGGTTTCGGCCGTTGTCTCGTCTACAAAACGTCAAAGTGTCTGTTAAAGCGATACGCGAATCAAACGTTCGACAGAATCCAGGGTCCCCTTATAGACACCCAAAACAGTAAACCTATATGGAAGCATGGAGTGTTGGACGCCGATGGTATCGTAGCGCCGGGCGAACAGGTCCTTAACAAACAGACAATTGTGAATCGTTCGATTCCGGTGATTTCCGCTGTTCCTGGAGCGGCGCCGGGAGGAGCCACGAGCAGCGTAGAATTTCGCGATGCACCTATAGTTTACAAAAATCCTGAATCGAGTTACGTGGAGAAGGTGATGGTGTCCACCAACGAGGAGGAATCTGGGTTGATCAAGATACTGTTGAGGCAGACGAGGCGACCGGAGATCGGTGATAAATTCAGTTCCAGACACGGACAGAAGGGTGTAGTTGGTTTGGTTGTTGAACAAGAGGATATGCCTTTCAACGAGTATGGCATTTGTCCCGATATAATCATGAACCCCCACGGTTATCCATCACGTATGACGGTCGGTAAGCTTATTGAATTGCTGTCGGGAAAGGCGGGATTAATGGAAGGCAAGTTTCATTATGGAACTGCATTCGGCGGATCTAAGGTCGCGGACGTTAGTGAAGAGCTTTCCAAGCATGGGTTCAATTATCAAGGGAAGGACTTCTTCACCTCGGGCATAACTGGTGAACCATTGGAAGCTTACATTTATTCGGGACCAGTTTACTATCAGAAATTGAAGCACATGGTGCAGGACAAGATGCATGCCAGAGCTAGAGGACCCAGAGCCGTTCTGACCAGGCAACCGACGGAGGGTCGAAGCAAAGATGGCGGTCTGCGTTTAGGCGAAATGGAAAGGGATTGTCTAATTGGATACGGAGCTAGTATGATGCTGGTCGAACGATTGATGGTGTCCAGTGATATTTGCGAGGTGGACGTGTGCAACCAGTGCGGAAGGTTGGGCTACTGCGGATGGTGCAACAGCTGCAAAAGCTCCGGACAAGTATCGACGATCACAATGCCCTACGCATGCAAGCTTCTGCTCACCGAGCTCCAAGCAATGAACATCACGGCCAGACTCACTCTGAATCACTACTGCAAATAAATTACATTAGATAATAAGAAAAAAATTTCATAATCGTTTTGTACATAATACATATTATTATTATTGATTGATTTGTCTGTTTGTTTGTTTAATAATAAAAGGCTAAATTACTTTATTGTTTTAAAAATCACAATTTGTTATAAAAATTTGGACTGTCCTTTGGAAAATCTATCATCCAGCAATTGGGCTTTTTTCATGATCGCCTTTTTCTGAGCCTCGTCAAAATGGTTCACTTTTAAGTCGATGTCCCTATTGAAAGGCCTCCGCACATTGGCGCTACCGTCCTCCCGTTCTTTCTGCAAAATCATTATTATATATGAAAAGCTTTATAAATAATAAGCAACAGGCAGCATTGCTTAATTACGTACCTTTTTCCTCTTTTTGATTTTGTCCTGGTGCTGCTCCAGCAAACTCTTCTCTTTTTCCTTCTTTTTTTGTTTCTTGTGTTTTCGTATCATGTCCTCCTGTTCCTGGTCGCGTTTTCGTACTTGCGCTAATTCAGCTTCCTGCTTGAGGTCATCGTTTGCTGCAGCTCCATCCTTTCTATCAGAGCCTTTGTTTTTAGGCGTATCCGTCCAGGAGGAGCGATCAGTGAGGTCGGGGCCGGCCCTAGCTTTGAATTGTCTAGGTCCCAAACCGTATTTGGCAGCTGCGCTGGGCAATTCTATCATCCACTCCTCCCTTCCGTTAATTTCCTCCTGACCACCATTTAACTGATCCAGTTTCAATTGAAGAGCTCGTTCTTCAAGCGCCCGATGAGTCAACGAATTGGACGCAAGATCCGGTGGCAGCGGACCATAACATCCATCGTCGTCGTCATCATCATCATCGACTTTATCCTCTGCAATTACAATATCGGCTTCCAGCTCACCTTCTTCTTGCTCGAGTTTATCCTCAATTTCAGATATTGTTGATTCGTTAATTGTCCCCTCCTCGAGTTTCTTTCGCAGATGCGGTGGCAACGTCGGACCAATGCATTTCGGTGTATCCTCAGTGATTTTATTGAGTCTCAAATGTGGAGGAAGCAGCGGTCCGCACATTGAGGGCGGCAACGCCGGTCCACAAATTCCTTCCTCCGCCTCTCCAATAATCGTTTTCACTTCTTCATCTACATCTTTGTCGTCCACGATATCCGAATTACTCACTTCTATCTCCTCCACATTACGTATATCAGAGAACTCCTCCACTTTTTCCGGCTCCTTTTGCTCCTCCTCTTCCTCCACCTTTCTACTCAAGATCTCCTCCTCTCTCCGATTCAGTATATCCTCATCGTCGGATGAGGAGATCGCATCACAGTGTTTGATTTTAGGCTCCTCCCTTTTAGAGCTCCTCGAGCGCGATCTTCGCCTATGGTGTCGACGAGTGTCGCGAGACCTCCGTCGACGACTCCTTCTGGTGCCGCTGTCCGGACTTCTGCGACTGCTTCTCTTGTACGAACGCGACACATCTCTGTTGTTATCAGTTTCCCGATGTCGTCGCTTCGAAGACTCCGCCTCCTCGTATTTATTATCGCGACGACGGCTTCTATTGGCTTGCTTGTTCCTTGTGCTATCAGTTTTGAAGCGAATACCGTCTTCAGAATCCGAGGACTCGGAATCAGAAAACTGATGCATCCTGCAAAGAAAAAAAAGAAATGTAACAAGTGTAAACAAGTATTTATTTATTCTTTATCCTACAACTACACCAACAATTATTTGAACATTTTAACAATCTTCTGTCCGCTATATTTCACACTTTTAAAAATGCCAGCTGTCAGTAAACCCTTCAAGCTTTGACCAATTGAAGACTTCCACACAATCTCATTGATGCACTGTTCTACCACAGCACTGCAATCTGGATCATAGGCAATTCCTCTGAGAACATCTTCAGTATCCTGCTTAAAGTTCCCGCGATTCCAAAACCTAGTTAAAGCCTTCTGCGGCCATCTTGGCAACTGATTTAAATGGTGCAACTTTGCCAATGGACAAGTATCCTGAGAGCATAGACCACTGCCCTCTGCCAAGGCAGGAAAATGAACGTAATCAGTTAAACTTTTTAGGAAAGGCCTGTAAAGATTCCTGAAACCATCAATTTGGGGTTTCACAATATGTTCCACCTTATTCTTGTTCTCCCCAAAAGTCATACGGAAATCCCCAGCATAACTCAAATTACAAATCGTATGGTAAAACTCATATTCAGAGAATGTTTCTGGTAGTATTAGGAGAGCTGCATGCACTGCTGACTGTAAGTTAAGTTGCAGTGCGGTCTGCAATTCAGAGCTTGTTGTTTTCTTGATAATCTCTACTGGTTTATGCAGCCTGCCAGCAATGTATAAATCAGACCACTCAAGTAAATCAGTTATCAGATCTTTCGAGGATATTACACCATACTTAATAACAACCCCTTCCATTGGTACCAAAGTGTTAAAATAAACTCTAGCTCCAGAATTCTCCTGGAAACTGGCAATGAACTTTGGTCCTAAATACTTCAATCCACTGTAATGTGAAGAGTTCCCTTTCAGATTTCCCTCATGCCACTTCCTAGGATTATCCACACAGTAAACCATATCAATCATGTTGGACTGCTTAACATTGGTAAGCTGTTTCTTCACCCCAGAGCCATAGGCAAAGCAAAAAGAGAAGTTCTGAGGGAATTTCGATAGCAGCCGCGAATAAATCGGGGGGATTATGAGCGTCCTGGTTGTTGCCATGACCTAACCTCCAATGAAGCCTCTACCCAATAGATGTAAACTGAATGTGGAGGTCTCTATGCTCTACAATAATTAACCACAACTAACGACAATTAACTACTGCTACCGTCCACATCAATCATTATCATACAAACAATTATAATACTGATAGCAAAATACGAAATTTCCTATTTTGTAACAAGGGAACGAAAATTTGATAAACATACCTGTCACTGTCAAAAATTACACTGCGGCAACATGCGAGGTGGTAAAAAGAAAACTCTATTCCTGACTTCAATGATTTTCTGCAACAAATTCATAAATAACTAATGCAACCAAAACTGGTCTAAATTTGATGTTGTTCAACATAAACTGCAGCTTTGCACTTTTAATAGATAGCCACCCGCACCAGCGGCACTAAAACTCTTCAACATTGATAAGCGTTAGGTTACATATATTATATTACAGGAAAACAGATGTGTCTCAGTTCCCAGAATACCTCGGTTCTCCGGATTTGTAGAAGCACTGCCCAGCGAACTCCCACTAGTCACATCTGTATCTTGATAATGTAATATCCCTCAACCGCGAATGGCGATAAACGTTGAAAGGACGTGCTAAATGTAGTTAGGCACTTCCAAGAGGGAAATATAAAAAGAATATAATTTAACGCTTCATATCTCTACAAACGCATATCGAATAGTAAAGCCTGTTTACTTTACATTGATTAAAGTATACATATTTATAATTAACATAGGTTCCTTTATGGTAATACGATAAAATGAGAAGACTGCTATTCGAAACACAGAAAAATATGTTTTTAACTTTATAGAATTTATTAATTATAATTAATATTTTTTATAAATATTTTTTTAAATTGTTTGAGAATCTCTGTTGCATATATTAATGATTGCACTGTTGGTAACACCTTTGAGAATCAGCATTGCCATTGTTGAAATATATTAAAAATATATTGTATTGGATATTCGATTGAAAGAAGAAAACAGAATTGTATCGCAGCAAAAATGTTTCGCGGAATGGTAAATAATCTATTGAGACCGTACATAGTAACAATTAAACATATACTTCCTTCTCGCCCACAGTTCAGTTTCTTGATTGGCATCTATGCAGGACTTTATTTGAGCCAAAACTATGATGTAAGTTTGTTTCGTAGTAAGCTGCGAATAGCTTGTTTAACGCTTTTATTTATTTCAGGTGCCCAGAGTCGACGATCCGGCGGCCCTATTTGAGAAGATAAAGGATTTTGCTGACAAGCATAAAAAGGAATGAATAGTTCAAATGTAAATTACTGTTTTATTATTAAATAAATTCCATAAGCTCAAAATTCTATGATAGCATTATACCACCTCCTAGATACTCTTGGCGTGCTTGTGGCTCAACAAAAGCAAGCCAATCACTGGAATGTGTTGGTAGTAGACCCATGCTCTGACACTTGTATAATGCTAGACCGATATTGATGAAGTTTCCCAAGAGGTAGACTAGTTTCTGAGCAGCAGCACTGGAATCTTCAACCAGTTTGAAGGTGCTGTTGATGGAGAAGAGAGCCTGAATGGGTCTCATACACAACATTCCAACCATCATAATGGGAAATATGGAGATCGAATTGCCAGCCATGTACATAATGAAAAGGTTCATTGGGACTTGCTTCAGCGGTGCCAAAGCCAATTCCCATGACTTCTTTTTGATCAGGTGACTGGTGTCAGTTTTTTTGGTCACTTCACTGCTAGAAATTGAGCTGGATGTGCTGTATGCTGGAGGACAGGCCAAATCTCCACCACTAATAGCCACCCGATTGCTCCTGTTCAAACAAACACAATGTCAGATAGTGAATGTAAAATTGGATTTGCTAATACTAACCTCGAAGATTCTAAGCTCCATTTCATGCGGCGATTCACGTTTTTATTACTATTCATTTTATCAAACCAAATTATTTGATTACAATTAATCAATTTATTGCTACAAACTTGTTTCACACTGCTGCAACTAACTTCACCTTGCACGATGAAGTTCAGATTTCATTGTTGCCAATGTGATAAAAAAAAATTTGTAATGAAATTTTGAATTATAGTAGGCTTATTTAAAGAAGGTATTATTTTGTCCGTAATATTTGGTAGCCTACAACAGATTGCAATCTACGGTAGGACCTTAGATTATAATTTGCACCAATTTCATTACAAATAAGCATAAAATGTACACAATAATATTTTATTAGTTTTAAATTGTTTCAGCGATAAGCATTTGCTTTATGCTTTGGCAGAAAAGTGAAAGTATCGGGAACAGGGCCCAGTAACATCTCGCTGATCTTAATCCAATCTGAAGCTGAGGGAGAAGCCATCAACGTCTCTAGATCGTTTCGCCCTTTGTAATAAGGAGGTCGTTCGTTAATCTTCTGCGGCGGCGACTCCAACAGACCTATTGGTATATACCTGTAGAGGAATGAGAGCCATTCAAGCAGGAATCTGCGAGTATTCTCCACTCCCTTATTGTCGGAACCCCAGTTCTCCAAGCCGTAGTTGGTGAACTTCTTCAGGATATCGAACCGCTCCGAGCTGGAGATATCGTACAGCTTTTGCTCCTTGATTTCGGTAAAGATCCAAGGTTTGATTAGTGCTCCTCTTCCAATCATCACACCGTACAATTCCGGACACGATTCCCGTGCCCTCGCGTAGTCTTCGTAGCTCAAGATGTCACCGTTACCGATGATCGGAAGCGGAGCAGCGGCTTGTGCGCATTCCCTGATATAATCCCAATCGGAACTTCTCGTGTATCTTTGCTCCCTCGACCTGCCGTGCACCGTCACCAAACTCACGCCCCAATCTCTCAATTTTGGTATCTACGCACATAAATGATTAATGATATATGTGTGATATATTTAAAGAAATATTAACAATATAAATACCAAGGTGTGCGCGATATTGGTGTTGTTGTAAATACCGGTACGAGTCTTAACGGTCAAAGGTATGGACATCAGCTTCGTCATGCTACGAATGCATGTCTCGAGAACATTCTGTCTCCTCATCAATCCGGAACCCGAGCCTTCACGGTAAACCAAATCAATTGGACATCCTAGATTGATGTCAATAAAATCAACATTCACCTCAGTATCTAACAATTGAGCACATTTGGCGAAGATATGCGGATTGTTGCCACACAGCTGAACACCAAAGATATCTTCGGTGTGGTGCCTCTTCACAAGGGCCCATTCATGCGTTGTTCCTTGCAACAATTTCGAGCACATCGCCATCTCTCCGCACGTAATATCCGCACCATATTCCTTGCAGATTCTTCTAAACGGCAAATTTCCCACTGTAGTCAAAGGAGACAGAAATAGTTTATCTTTGAAATCAATCTTCTTTTTCTCTCTATTCAGCAGCTTTACAATATCCTCATCAGTTACAACTCCTGATGTTTGCACACTCTCGTCCGCTTTCTACAACAGTATAACAAAATCAATACATTCATAATTTAAATTTAAGCGCCAATTTAGTTTGTAATAAAGAATAACCTGTTCTTTTTCCTGTTTTCTCAATCCATCCACATGTTTAATCATCTTTTCTGCCAAATTAAAATCATATTTTTTCCTCTGCAGACTGAACCTCTTCTCAGTATGCAACACATTCAACACTTGCTCATCTTTCTTAACAGCTTCCACTTTTGTCTTATCAATTTTATTCTTTCCTTCAGCTGTTACATGCTGTTTGGCAAACCTGCAAGTTATTCCAAAATTGCATTGTCCAAATGTTTCAAAGTTATAACAATCATCACCTAAATAAAACAATCATTAATATTGTGTGGATATTGACAATTCAATGTATTTACCTATATCTTTTGGTTTAGTTTTCAAATAATCTTCAACTTTATGCAAGAACTTGCACTTTTCAAATTGACAAGTTTCGGGAAACTCTTCATCTTCAGTAATTCTCGTGATTTTTGAGCATAGCGCTTCATTTGGGTTGTATTGCGCAAAATTTTTGCGTGCCTTGTTCTGTCCCTTCAATTTTTTACCTTCTTCCAGCTTAGGTTTTTTGGCATCAGGCTCCTCACACTCAGCACCTGTAATCTTTTCAATATCTCTAGCTGAGACATGATTCAAATCCAAAGTCCTTTCATGGTCTGTTACCACATACCTTTTAAAATAATTTATAAAAATATTTATTGCCACAAGAAATTATTCAAAAGAGTAATTAATACTCACTGCTCCTTGATTTTGCAAACACCAACTTGAGACATGTTGGGAATAGTATCTAAAATGCACGTTTATAACCTAAAAATATTGCATTTTTCCTTGTATAGTTTTCTTTTATAGGCGACTAAGTATTTTCACTTACCTACAACACAAATATGATATGTTTATAATAATCAATTACTTTTAATTAAATTTCATCGTTGTTATGAAATTGCTAAGTAATTATTTTAAATTAAAGATTTAAAAACAGTCGATACCACGCTTATAAATAAAGCGAAGTTGGGCTTGGTTGGCCTAAGTAGCACTAAGTAGGTTTTTCCAGAAATACCAATATTTTGAAAAGAACATAAAATTTAAATATAACAAAATTAAATGATTAATAATAGTTTATTAATTATGTAATGTATTTTTATGATGTAATGTATTTTCATTATAACATTCAGATTGTATTATTCTGTGTATTACAGGAATTCTACTTTCTTTTTTTTTAGTTTGCATCGTTGGCTACATCTACATACTAAATTTGACGTTTCATTTGACTAAACAAAGTTTATCTCTCTTTTAGAGTTTTGCAAAAGAATTACTTTCTTTCTGAACGTACTTAAATCGATTGTGGTTTAAAAGATGGTCAAGATCTTTGCATTAAGTGTGCTGCATAAAACGGATGCGGGTGCCGTGTGGTTGAAATCTGCGTACGATGTCCAGAGCTTCAGCTATTTCCAGAGGGGTTCAATACAAGAATTTATGGGGTTTGTCTCAAAGACTATAGTTGAGAGGACTCAGGCCGCATCTAGGCAATCAGTCAAGGAAGGAGGTGAGATTTGAAATTCTTACTTTATTCAATTTATTTATTTATTGATCTCTGTTTTAGAATATTTGTGTCATGTTTATGTCCGTGGAGATGGACTGGCTGGGGTTGTGATCTGTGATCAGGAGTATCCATCTCGAGTGGCCCATACACTGATAACAAAATTCTTAGATGAGTTTTCAGCCAAGTATCAACCACACAGCTGGCCCAATTTGCAAGAGAAAGATATTGAGTTTAATCAGCTCAATATCTATTTAGCCAAATATCAGAATCCCAGAGAGGCTGATGCCTTGACTAAAATACAGGAAGATCTGGATGAGACAAAAATTATTCTGGTAACTATCTAATCAATTGAATTAAACTTATTATATCATAATGTTTTGTTGTGTTCTCAGCATAATACTATTGAAGCAGTATTGGAGCGTGGCGAAAAACTTGACGATCTTGTGACGAAATCAGAGGGCCTTAGTCTGCATGCAAAAGGCTTTTACAAGACCGCCAGAAAGACAAACAGCTGTTGCACATTTGGTTAATCCATTTTCTGTTCTAATTTAATTTATTCCTCAACATATTTAGCCAAAGTTCTCTTGCTCTGATCTGGGTGTTGTAATTGTAACCAGCTTTATTGTTTTTGATGTATGTATTTTAAGAGACAATAAGTGTTTGTTATTATATGTGTATTACTATATATATATATATATAAAAAAAATTAAAGAACCAGAAATGATGCATTCCAAATTCCATTACAACTATTAACTTCAGTGTATCAAGTGATGTTTCTTATTTAAATTATATTTAAAAAAAAAGAAGGGCTTTAATTGTGTTTGACAAGATGTAATAATAAATTGTAATATTATATACTAATTGTATTTATAATGGCACACAAAAATCACTCTGAATCATCTGAATGCTGGGAGTGAATGTAGAATGGTGAGAATGTTCTGCCTCGGTGGTTAAATGTGTAGAAGGAAGGGACATTCCTGTAGGTCTCCCACGTCTTGTTTTCCAAATCTGCTGAGGCTTTGATTTCTTTGAAGTCACCAGCAATATGCATAACTCCATACATAACAGCAAACAGACTACCAACTGATTGGAATATGATCTGTAAATTAAAGTTCTCAATAGTAGTGTAACTATAAATCATATATGTTTAATCATATGGGCTTACGTCCAAAGGTAGATGAGTGAAGGTCTGCTCGTTGATTCTCAGGAACGATCTATCTGCAAAATATTTGTTGGTTATGATCAAAACAATAATATATCTGAATATACAAAACTTACGTTGAGCTGCCGAATAGGCTGCGTGAAATAGGGATAGGAACCCAATGGTCAGCACGAATCTATGGAAAAGTGTGGCCGGCATCGTACAATGTTTCTATCAATTAACTTAATAAATAAATAGATCTTAATGACTAGGAGAAACAAGGATTCATAGAATTTCAAGAATCCTGTCAATATTTACTGCAACGAAGTTGGTTTCCAACGCGATATAATTCTTCATGTGTATATTGGGTTGCCATTATAATTTATTTGAATTATTTATTGGTATATCATTATTATTATTCTACGAAGAGAAGAATATCATTAATATTATTCAATATAGATACTTATCACAGCTCAACTGAATAATTTGAAAATTAAAAGCATCAAATCTAATAATTTTATATTTCTTTAAATTTCTAATTTAGAAGCCGGAAATGTGATTTAAAATCCAATTAGATTTAATCTTTTTAGCAAGTTCCAATAATATTTATTTCAGATGCAATTGTAAAAGTTGATTGTTTTTCGAAAAGAGAATCGAAGAGTGCACGCGTCCTGTCCGTTTCTATTTACATTACGCATCTTTTGTTTGAGTGGTGGTCCGTGCACAGAGAAAATTTCACTCAGCCCAAGATTTTCTCTTCCGTTTCGTTTTTCAAAATCATGTATATTACGCAAAGCGAAGATTAGAAATAGTGAAAAATTGGTCAGTGGATAAACAAAAATAGATTTTGATGTTTTGCAATTTATTTGAAGTTTGAGGATATGTCGTTTGCACGCACCAAGAGCAATCGTTTCGGCGACAAAATTGGTAAGATCTACAAAAACTACGAAATTTTCGAATTTCCTGTATAATGTTAGGTCCAATTGGTCCAAATTGGTAGCAATCATGGTGTCCGTGAGCTCTGATTGGTTCAAATGAAAATAATCGGCGATTTACAAATTTTTGAATACAAACTATTATTATATCTCTTCTACAGAAAGACCGACAACAGCGGTCGGATGCGGCGCCCGGCAGACACCAAGCTCAGTCGGTTCTAAATCATTCATACCAAAATTTCGCAGTCTTTCGGTAAGTTACTTTCCAAGATAATTGCATTACTACTAAAGCCGGTAATAAGAATCTGACTCATTTAAAGCAACCTCCGAGCGTACAATCGATGAAGGACAGTCCCCGCTCCATGGGAGATCAGGTTTGTATGAAAATGTTTACATGACTATTAGATCTTGAACGTTCATAATTCTTCAGATTAAAGAGCAACGGTTGGAGAGTTTAATGCCTGGCGGAGATGATCCTTTACAATTGGAAGCGACCATCAAAGAACAGTCGACCAAGAGCGAGGAGGAATTTCGGGATTGCCCAGAGTCTAAAATTGATGATGTCAAAGAGGTTCCTATTGTTTCTCAAATTGTTGCTAAATCAGAGAATGCAGTGCCGCGCAGGAATAGTTCTTCAGGTTAAAAAAATGGATTTTACTTTCGGATTAATAAATATTTGTAATTTGTTAGGTATACCTGTTAAATCGCAAACTCCGAGGAGCGTGGGAAAATCGTCGACACCGAGGAGTGGTGCAAAAAGTACAACACCGCGATCCATTGCGAAAAAGTCAGGTTCGACTCTCGAGAAGCCCCAGATGAAAAGGAATTTTGATTTGTTCACCATGAAGAAGAAACACTTGGAGCAGATGAGGAAGGAGGTGGTAGAGAAGCAGAAGCCTTTGATGGAGCTATATCAAACGGTACAGCAGCTCAAGAAACAATTGGATGAGGGTGGACGTGTTGTGGTTTTGGATCCGATCAATATCGTTGAATTTGAAGACATCTCTTCATACGTGTCATCGACGGGCGGTGGCAATAAGCAGAATTTGGATATTTCGGCAGGTGGAGAGAATACAGATTCCCCAGCGCTACAAGATTTGAAGAGAGAAATTCAGGATGTGTGGCACAGTTTAGCCACCATGTACAAGAGTTCCATCGAGATGCGAAGCTCGCTGTTTACGTCAATGAATTTGGACGACTTGGATAAACTGAAGGAGCAGAGCGAGACAATAGATAGGGGTCTGAAGAGATCCATAGATGAGCAGGAGTCTTGCCTAGATGAGCTTATGGGAAAGCTGAACCAACAGAGCGAATTATTCGCTGCGAGCGGTAGCAAAGAGATGTTGACGAAGATCCATCGATTGGAAGTGCAACTGAAGGAGACATCGGCGGAATTGCTGAAGACCAAGCAGCAGGTTAAGGATAGAGTGTGCGCAGAGAACGCCCTCTTCGATGAGGAAAACAGTAAGCTGAAAGAGCGCGTGCATCTGTTAGAGAAGCAGTTGGATTCGGAAAAGCGTAAGCATCAGCACGAAGTGGAGAAATTTAAAAATGCGGAACTTAGCATGAAAACGTTCAAGTCGAAGATCAAGGATTACGATAGTAGCAAGCAGCAGTACGAGAGCAGAATATCTCAACTATCACAGGATTTGAGGTATTTTGCTATTGATATTAGTTGGACATTTGAAATATTTACAAATAGACATGATTTAGGAACGCTCAACTAAAGATCAAACAAATGGAGAAGAACTACGAGAAAGAAATTGCCGAGCTGAATAAGTCGCGACATCTGGACAAGTCTGTGATCGAGCGCATGAACAAGGATAGGTCAACGTTCGAAACCAGGTGTCTAATGAGTATATCGCTACGCCTCTTACACGAGCTATTTGTACCAGATTTCACATTCGAATACGTTTAGGAATTTAAAAAACAATAATTTTCATCAACATACAACATAAATATATATATATACCCCATACTTTTTTAACCACATATTGTCTGAATAAAATAATTTCAATATAGATTATAGATATTTAATAAAACACTTTCGCATTTCTACAATAAAACACGCAAATTCAGTAGACAGAGATAAATAATATAATGCATCACCATAACCGACATTGTGCCGCGTCGTTTTTGGATGTGACCAGGTGAGGTCCAGCCAATGTTCGGGTGTTGAACCTCAGGATTGACGTGACAAGTTTTGCTTTTGCTCTTTTGCAGACTGCAAACGGCCACGGATACAATCGAAACCATTCGCCTTGAGGCGGAGCAACGGGAGGCGGAGCTGCAGGAGGAGCTAGAGTCGGTGCGAAACGAGGCCGACGTGTCCAATAGACAAATCGTTCATCTTCAGAAGGAATGCGAGCTTCTCCAGAAGGAGATAAACTCGCTGGAGATGCACACGCAGAACGCGGCGGACGTGATTCACGAACATAGGAGAGGAGGGACGGATGGAAGTGAGAGCAGTACACTTGATTAATTGAATTTATTGATTTCATCGATACATTCAATTTCAGAGCCTGAAACAGATAGGGAATGCGAACTGCAGATAGAAGTAGTGGCACAGAGGGCGGCGATCCGGGCGCTTCAGGAGAAGGTCGAGGCCAATGCAACTGAAAAGTTGCGATTCATCGAGACCATCGAAAAAATGGTGCTTATCGTGTTGGGTCGCAACTCTGTGATGAAAATATTATATTATAATAATTATATTTTTGATTAGAACGGAACTCCGGAGGGTATTCAAGATAGCATAGTGAAATCGTTGGTAAAGAAGGAGGAGGATTTGACAAGGTTTGAGCAACTGTTGAGGAAACAGGAGGACACTATTTCCAAGCAAAAACTAGAGATTGATACGCTATACGCGAAGCAGGATCACTTGCATCGACAGATTGCAGGATTGACTGTGGAGGAAAACGGGAACGAGTTGAAATCACTTCTGAAAGAGGGTAAAGTCAAGTTGGAGCAAGCGCTGATGAAGTCATTGGAGAACGAGCATAAGATCATTAAGTACGAGCACGAATTGGGTCAGAAGAATCAGGCCATAGCAAATTTGGAGAATCTAATGAAGGTGCGTGATGGATTGATTGGAGTTATGAAGGCCAAAAAGGATGAGATCGCAATGGAGAACCAGAGTTTGACAAAGTATTCGGAGGAAATTAGAACCTTTGTGCTCGAGGTTTGTCTCTTTGTTTATGTTTAAAATACACGAACGTGTTATGACGAATGTATATTTTCCCGATTAGATTCAAAATCAGTTGAAGGATAAGAGCGAGATCATCCAGGAGTTGCAAGGATTGGTAGATTCCAGATCGAAGGAGAACCACAGGCACGAGAAGAGGATCAGGGAGCTGGAGGAGAAACTTACTATGACAAACGAAAAGCGATACAAGCTGCAGGACACAGTCGGGTACATGGAAAAGGAGCTGCAGGCGACCAAAGCGCAGATGAATCAGATAGAGGACATGCAGACACGGTACGAATTGGGTGGTGGTGGGAGAACGGCGTCGGATAGTACGGCGATCAGGCCAATAGGTTTGCATCCATGGACCACCAACAGTGTTCAAATTCAAAAGCGTTACAAGTCTGCGTACGAGCAACAACAACAACAGCAGCAACAACAACAACAGGTTGATGGTGGTGGTATGCAACGGTCGCCACCGCAGTACATGATCCACAGAAACTCTGCGTACGTATTGAA
This sequence comes from Nicrophorus investigator, assembly GCA_963457615.1. Taxonomy (NCBI): domain Eukaryota; kingdom Metazoa; phylum Arthropoda; class Insecta; order Coleoptera; family Silphidae; genus Nicrophorus; species Nicrophorus investigator. Next base: position 3,322,831 of record OY735140.1, read on the forward strand.
CGGCGGCTGCCGCGGCATCGAGCAGAATGCCAGCGTAACAGTTTTGAGTATAAAGAGTAGCGTGACGAGGACTAATAGACGCGTCGTCGAGCAACACCACCAACAACTGCACCATCAACATCAGCAGGAGGGCGAGTGTTGCTCGATGGCTGCCGCGGTGGAGACCGTTGTCGACCAACAGCAGCAGCATCATCAACATGAGCAAAGATGTGGCGACCTCGCTCACTGTGTAACATGCTTCAACAATCCGCCGAAGAACCCAGTTTTTGGTGCTGGTCAAGAGTACAGGCCTCTTGTCTTCCGTGGTGTCGATCGATACAAGGTATCGCGTCGCGGCAATCTACTCTGGTGTCGGCCCTCTTACGAGATGAAGGCTAATAACATGCTCATCACCAAAGACCTGATCGCGCACTCTTGCTCTCGCATCAAACAGAATCTCGATAATAGTATAAAATTGCTCAATGAAAAGAAAGCGGCGTCAGCCCGTAGATTTACCTAAGGTGACGTGACCGACTCTGACGAACGTATCTAAGAAATTTATTTCTACCTAGCTCAAACATTCAAGCAAACCAAAGAAAAAAATCATAATGAATATACTTCTTTTCTTCTGTTTTAGGCCAAGAAATAAATTTCTCAGATCCTGGTGACGGCTCGGTGCAAATTAAAATTACAGTAGTATAGCTGAGCGAGAAATTAAATTTTGTAAATAATACAATATATATATATATATATTTATATTAAACGATGTTTATTCAAAATAAAATATGATTGTCTGCAGAAACCTGTTATTGAAATTTTAAAATAAATGAAAGTAGTTCTGAGAATTTGTAGGGATTCGATAGGGATTTCTTTTTTCCTGTGAAAAGAGGATTATTGTTTTGCGAATGGTAGGGATGGCGGGAGGGTAATGGTTAGTTATGGTATGTCTATGAAAGGTAAAGACCTTTTTCACTTATTCAGTAAATTTTACTTGCCAACTGTATCATTGCAAAGTAAAAAAAAGCGCGTTAAGGATGTCGAAGTCATCCATTAAATATGTGTACGATGATCTGATGAAATACTTGTTAACATTGAAACAATTCAGTGGAAGGTGGCAATGTGAGGAGGATGAGAAGCAACGATCATTTGAATCATTGAGTAACAAGGAAAGGCAAAACGTAAGTTAATTCCCTGCTGTATTTAATAATAATTTACCCTTTTTCTGAATTAATTGCAGATCGTTGAGATATGTACCGTAGAACTAAATGAAACCTACATTTTTCTAAGCGATTTTTTGCTTCGCAACAAGAACATACTTATCGATTACGTCAAGTCGATCGAAAGTCTGATCGATTACAAAACGGAATTCGATAAAATCGTACAACTCAAGCATACATTGTTGAAGAAATCAAGACCACGTTTCAAAGGAATATTGCGAACGATTTTAGTAGAGCTGCGAAAGATTATCAAACAATTGTCGGATATACTTAAAATGTCGCAAGAAGATACCAATAAGTGGCTCGAAATTCTAAAATCTTTAAATAGTCGCCTGAAGAAATGCACGTTTCTTTACAAAAGTCTAGACACAGCAATCTATAACGCGCAGCAGGAATTACACGACGCAATAACCCAACAGAAAATGAAGATCAGTGATTGCAAAGACATGATCAGATATACGACGGGGGAAAGCAATTACTTTCCAGGTGAGGACGGCAATTTCGTGGAAGATCTTTTGGGCAGACCTTACGATGAAGTCGAACAATACCTGAGGCAGCTAGTTAACGAGAATATGGCGCGTTGCAACGGATGCATTGAAAATCTGATGATTTGTCAGCAATCGCTCGAAGAGCACCTCATCGAACTCGAAAAGCTAAAATCTTTCATATCCGAAATAACACTGCTCAACATTCTCTTTTCTAAATTTAGAAAAACTAAAATCTTCGAAATCCTTGACAATTTTCAATCCCACTTGAATACCTATAAAGACTTGACAAAAATGTACTCTTACAAATACTTTCAATGTGTAATTCTATAATCAACTAATCTATATAAGTATCTATACACATAAACATGAATGCAATTTATAGTCATAACTTTATTTCTTATCTCTTTCCATCTATATCTATATACAGAGTTATAATACATGCATTTGGGGAATTTCCCCTGGAGTATCCACTCCAAACAAAGAAGTTGTTCCTTTATTTACAAAAACAAATATGAACGGAACAAAAACAGGAACAAAAGATAATTTGGCACAAGGATTTTTTATCACATCTACAAAATTGTTCATTGATGACGAAATCCATCATCCCTCATGAGCGTTTAAATTCGATAATTCGTTCGTTATTTCTCTTTATTAAATAATAATAGTCTATTTTCATCTCTTTAGATTCATCAACAAATATACTTCAACTTTCGCTCGTAGACACAGGTATACACAATTAGATGGGTTGTTTTTGTTTGTTTCTCTATATATCATATTATAAAATTTAATTTATTAAGTAAATGGCAGCAAATCAATATCTCTCATTCATCCCAACCTTGCATTCTAGAATATCCATATTTTTCTATGCAAAAATTTGCTTGACAGAAAGATGTCTTTGTTTCGCAGTCCTGGATAGGTTTTTTTAGTTGGTTTTTAATAGTAAGTTAGTGGTTGGACCTTTGAAAAATGCAGGAACATGCGTGTACTTTTGGACGGGATACTAACAAAACATTATCATCTCACCGACATATCACACATCAAATATTTGCAAAGAAAATTCAGTCGTTAAAAATTTTAAAAAAAATCGTTTCGTAACAAAAGGAAAAAAATACTTATTTTCAACAATATTAAACGTTGGTCAGAGTTATTAGTGCGAAATTTAGTTAACAACAATGAATAAAAAGGGACGACAATATAACGTAGAAAATAATTCTGCACACTAGTTCTTCATATTTTTTTGGCATAATATTGGATGGGACACGTAAAAGGAATGCGTTAGTAATTGGTCGGAGGATATAAATCGGAGAGTTAAAACGCGAGAATGCCAAAAAAATGCACATTTCTTGCAGCTACAACGAATAGTAATATTAAGAGAAACGACTCGCCAAAAACAGCAAGATTATTAAAATAAATTAAAAAAATATACTATATATTAATACAAATTTTAAATGTAGTAGACGTTAGAAATAAATAAAAACAAAATAAACGTTTAGTTTGGTCCATTAGATGGGTATTGTATGTTAGAGGGGCGGCGGGCGAGGTGCGGCTCGGGAGATTTTAAAAATGAATAGTCAGAAACAAAAATGAATAAAATTAAAGGACAAATCGACAACTGAAGCAGCAGCAACACGGAAATTAGTATTTTTTTTGATTTCCCTTCTCTCGTCGCAGCAAACCATCACTTCTTCTTAAATTCGGTATCCGATCCAGAATCCAAATTGGCCTTGGCCATCTTCAGAATTTGGCTCGTCTTGTGGATCTCCCTATAAATTTTACCTTCGACGCGCTCCTTTTGAATATTGGCTTTGGCAAGTTTCATTACCGTTGCCTCCAGCATTTTGTGTGACTTATCTAACTTCGCTTTAAGTAAGAAGTTCTCCTCCAAGATTTTGGACGTTCTCTGGCTGCAATCCTCGTTAACTGCACAAAAAAACACATTTATATGAAATTGTTATTAACTACTAATTAATTGACTTACTGCATTTTGCTATAATGTTCTCTTTGTCGAGGAGATTGCTCATCGACTGAGATACCTCGAGCGTCTGTAGCAATGGCCTGGCAAGTGCGACGTTCGTGTTTCCACCACCCTCTAAACTGGAGAATCTGCCCTGATCGCTTTCAATGCCCAAATCCGGAGAGGAGTTTGCGTGCATCCTCTCCACCTCCAAGGTTTCCTCATCGTGTATCAGACGCGGTGAATACCTGTTGCAATACAAATCCAAGATTCTTGATCTCTGCGGAGATGATGATAGATGTTCTCCGGCTCCGGTCTCAGCGCTCGATGAAACCGTTGCATTTGCGCTTGCTGCAGCGTTCGCAATAGTGGCTGCGGCAGAAGCCTTGAACTGTTTGTTCATCAGATCGGCGTTTTTCGACTCCAACTCACTGATCTTCACCTGCAGCTTGGTAATCTGCACCTCGAGTACACCCACCTGCTTCTGGTACTTCTTGAGCGTGTTAAAGTCGGTCTTCAGTTCGGTCATCTGTCGAACGAAATCGGCCTCGCGCTCCCCAAATCTACTCTTCTCCGCCTCCAGCTTGGATTTGTCATCCATGATGCGAGACTTTTCCAGAATCGCTTCCGAGTACTGAAGCGTGGCGCGATCCAATTCCGCACGCAGCTCTGTGATTTTCGATCTGCTCTCCGTCTCGACCTCCTGTAATCGCAACTTTAAACCAGCCTCGTTGTTTCTGAGATGCTCAATCTTATCCTCGGATACCTTGAGCAGCTGCTGAACAGACTCCAGATCCTTAATTATAGAGCGTAGATGTTCAACCTCGGAGCGTTTCACGTATTCGGTTTCGTACATGCTCTTCATCTGGTTGGCAGCCTCCGTGATCTTGATAACCTGCTGCTCGGTACGCACTTCCAGCATTTTCATCTTCTTTTCGAAATCCGCCTCAGCTTCCTTCAGTTTCTGCTCGAGCTCTTCATCGGCGCACCTCAACTTTGTCTCGTACTCTGCTACCTGTCCTCTGGCTTTTTTCGCTTGCTCCGCGGCATCCTTCGCATCGGCCACAGCCTGCGCCTTTTCGCACTCCAGCTGATTGATCATGTTCTGCACTGACTTGGTTTTACTGTCCATATTTTTTATAAGGTTGCACTTGTTGGAGTGCAGCTCCTCAATAATCTGCTGCAGCTGCTGCACCTTTAGTTCAGACTCGGATAAGTTGTTCCTCGATTCTTCGAGTTTTTCGTTCAGCTGCACAATTTCCAAGATCAGTCCTTCACTTTTGACCATCTCCTCGTTGTACAGGACGTCTTTCTCCTCCAGCTTACGTTCCAGACACTCGATCTGATTGGTCAGCGCTCTAATGATCTGCTTGTTCTCGCTGGCACTCGAACTCCTCTTTGAAGGCGTTCGCGACTTGTTCAACGGGGATACTGTACCCTCCGTCGAATCGTCCTTCGGCACCAGCTTTAAACATTCTTCGTCTAATCCTATCCTGGCTTTGGAGACAGATTTGTCCGGTTCCGACCAGGAATCGCTGCCGCTGTGATCCACGTACTTCATAGTGGAAGAGGTGTTTGCCGAGAGATTAATGCGCATCAGATTCTGAAGGATGCTGTCCGGCGACGAGACGCTTTGCATCATCATTGGCGGATTCATCGAGACGATCGCATTCACCAAATCCTCGTCATCCTTAGTCTGCTGCAGCAGTTTATTGTCCCGCAACTGTAGCGCGCTCATCAATTGCGCCACCTGACTCCTCAATTTCTAAACCAAGCAATATAATAAAACATTCAGTTAACTGTAAAATACTGTTGTAACTAAAATTACCTGAATGATTCTATCCTGTTGATGGATTTTGTTGTCAGTGCCAGGCTTGTTATAGATGTGGCTCTGGTAGCTGAATGTGATCTGCTCAGGAATCAGACTCAACGAGGACTTTTCTTCCTCCCAATCAATATCATCATCATCTACTTCTCCTTCGCAGTTATTTTGATTCAGAAATTCATAGATATCCAAGGTATCGTTTTGAGTCTTCAGCAACGTCGAAATATTAGAGAGCTGTATCAAACTTTCGTCCGGATTCATGTTGATGGACAGCGAAAGCGAGCGAGACAGATTCAAGCTGTCGTCGATGTACTGGCGGATGCGCGAATTTTGTCCTAGCAATCCCAACACACTTTTCTTCTTCAGAAGAGAACTGAGGAAGGTAGCCAACTCCTTCAAACGCACATTTAACAAATGGCACACTTGCTGGGTATCGCAGCGCATACGGTCGCAGTTTTCCAATTCAAGTCGTAGATTCTTCGCTTCGTCTTCGTCGACATTCAGATGGGACACTTCATCCTTGAGCTCCTCAATTTCATTCAGCAATTGCAATCGTTCGTCCGACAATTTTCTCAGCTTCTCCTTGAACGTATCTTCCAATGCTTTGCGCTCCTCCAATTTGCACTGGAGCGCCTTCAGCACGTCGTCCTTAGCTGCCACGTCCTTGCGAAGTTCAACGATGATCGTGTCTTTCGAACCTGACTTCTGTAATCGCTCAATCTCGCGGTTCTTGTCCCATAGCTCCTTGTTGACAACGCTCTGTAGATCGCAAGTGCGTTTTTTCAGCTCCTTCTCCAACCGTTCGATTTCCTTGTCCTTGTCCTCGCTCTTCTGTATCCAATAACCAACCTTCTCGTTACCAACGTCAGACTTCTCCGACGGTTGCTCATCGCGGGAACACGCCTCGAATTGCAGATCGACGATCTCATCCTTCAGTCGCTTCGTTTCCACTAATGCGCGCTCATGTCGTTGCTGCAGCTCCTCCATGTGCTCATCCTTCACTCGGAGAATCTCCTTCAACAACTAAATCGGATAATCTCATTAATAAACAACATAAATAGTCAACAATAAATCTTACTTTCTTCTCAGTCTCTAGATTCTCATTATACTGCATGCATTTCGCCAGAAGTTCTTGCGGATCCTCAGATGCAGTGGTGTCCAGAGCAACCGTAGAGAACTGCAAAAATATAGAACAAACATGTGCAAAATAACAATAGAAACAGCAACCAAACGACGACTCAAAGATACGCAACAATACGTTATCACGAGAGCCCTGAAACCGGAAACGAAATACATGCTACAACCGAGAATATGTAAATAATAACAACAAAAAAACCAAGAAAACCAAAATTTGCATGCTCTTTATTTAAATAAAAAAAAAACAACATTCTACGTATCATCTCTGCTACATAAATGAGAAACATCAAACATACAACCGAAAAAAGATTAAACATTAAAAAAAAACAGCAGACAAAAAATATAACAAAAATAAAACAATAAAATGCTTTTGTTTGTGATGTCAAAATTAGTTTCGTTTCCCTTTATTAATTGACCTGTGTTAATATAATTTCTACTCATAATATCTTGTTAATATTCTATGTATAAATAATATAAGTATAATACTTTTTAAGCAGTTAATGTTACGTGATTGTTATTAGAAGAGATAGATTTTGATTTTCTGGTTAGTTTTGTAAAAAATGGTCTACGCTCTTTGTTATTCAATCAACGTCGTATTCCAATCATTTTCATCAAGCAGCATATATGTAAATATCTAGATGAAATAAATATTCTTGTTGGATGGATTAGGTGGAGGATTCATACGCACGCAAGTAAGACGAGATTAGTATACCAGTGTCCAAGACATGATACCAAAACTAGAAAAATTGTAAATACAAAAAGTACAAAAAGCTTATTATTAATAGAAATACTGCAAGTATTTTCATCTTCGTGATAAGCTTTTAGATAATTCGAAGATCAAAATATTTCTTTAATACTGTGAAAAAATACTTGTAATAAATAATAGTGAAATAAGGACTATAGGTTATTCAAAATAAATAATTAAGCAAATCTACAGCAATAAAAAAAGAACTAAAAAGCAAGTTTCAGTGACCTTTTGGCAGACGACACACGAAAACATCGTGCTTTGACTCATCCGCTATTCCGGTAAATATTTGCTATGGGAGGCAATTCGTAGGTAATAGAAGCTTTGACTAGAATATATTTTATAAGCGCACTGAGTCTGTCACATCTCGCGTTTGAATATGCCTCTAACTAGATATATTAAAGCAACGCGTTTTTTTAAATTTATTTTCTTTCGGTTTTCTTCAATTTGGATTAGTACGAGCGTTGTGAACTGTGTTCGCGTGAGCTAAAACTAATTCGGTTCATGAATCGCCGCTTCTGCCTCTGCCGCATATACTCGCAAGAGAGGTGTTTTATTTAGTTATTTTTAGAAATGGAGCGTACGCGCGATTGCAGTAAACAACTCAAACTCATCCTCCGCGGAGGAAGAGAAAAAGCAAATAGTAGAGTTAATAAGAGAACGTATCGCTTCGCTAGAAATAAGCAACTATGATTAATTAATAAAATATGTGCAAGAAGTCTGCATAGTTAGAACTCAAATCAGCCTAAAGCAGTAGCTCTCGACAGTGGCGGAACGAACGAGTCGTTTACAATATTCATATTCAACAAATTTGTTCTTATATAAGCTATTGAAGATGACTTTTAACAACAAAAAAGATTTTTACGCCACTGTAAACATTCGTTGATTTTCTACAGGCATTATTTGTTAAGAGACTTAATTTTAGGACTACTGCGACATCTACTGGTTCTAAGTTTAAGTACCTCGGCGTCAGACGTCGGTGATGCTGCCGTCAGATTAAGCTCGGATATTTTGGACTGAAGAAGCGACGTTGATCTGCTGCGGTTGTTATTATTGTTGCTATTTCCTGTGGATGCGTCGGAAGAATGGTTCATCGCAGATCTGTTGCTGTCATCGATCTGAGATTGATGTTGATGAGTGTACTGGTTGTTCTGCTGCTGCAGTTTCTCAGACAACTCCTCGATCTTTTCGTCTCGCTCCTTCACGTTCCTCTGCAGCTCCTCGATTTCCTTCTGGCTTTTCTTCCGCTTTTCGATCATCGTCTGGATAATGCGACACGCCTTCAGCTGGTCCTGTTCCAGCTTCTTGGCGTGTCCTCGGCTCAGCAGCAACTCGTTCTGCAGATCGTCGACGCATATCGAGCGGTCTGTGTTGTCTACGCTGACGTCGCCGTCTTCGTTGCCGCTCATCTGCAAACTGGAATTTGGGGTGGTGCGGCGTGAACGGAAGAAGCCCGACGAGCTCACTCTTGATACCGATTTAGGTGAATGTTCTGGAGTCGCCGCCGCACCGCGCACTGGAAATGAAGCGGGGTCAGAATGGTCGGGGGTTGTGCGGGCCGTTTGTGGTCGCGGACTCCCGAGGTCTTTTTTACTTTTAACCTCGTTTTGGGCCGACTCGAGCTTCGCCTCCAGACTGAGCACCTTCTGCTTGTACCGTTCGACCGTTCCTTCGAGCTCGCTGATCTTGTTGTTCCTATTCGAGATGGCTACCCTGTTCTTCTCGTTTCTCTTTGCCTCATGATCGCGCTGCGTTTTCGTCTCCTCGTAGAGTGACTCCATTTCGGACAGCCTCTCTTGCGCCTCCTCCAGATCATTGGATTTCACGCTTAGCTCACCCTCGTAGTAATTTACCTCGTCCTTCTTCACCAGCAGCTCCTGCTCAACAGTTTCCAGCTTTGAACTAACCTCTGCTAGGGATTGCGACTTTTCCTCCAGCTCAGCCATCGCTTCCTCAAGCTTCTCAGTTTTCTCTGACAGCGCCATTTGCAGCTCTTCAACATCCAATGACGGTTTCGGGTATTTCAACAAATTACTCAACTTCTCCACTGTTTCCCTCTCGCACCGCAACTAAATAGAGCACACATTTAATTCCAAATATAATTCACATTTCAATATCGCTATCAACTAAATAATAATTTTAAAAGAAAAAATAAACCAACTACGATAAGAGAGGAAAGTGACGACCTACCTGATTCTCCAAATCGGCGACTTTGTTTGTCAAGGTGAAAGCCTGCGAAAAGACCTCAGAACGGCCGTCAACGGACGAATGGTCACCCTGCGATCGAGATTCCTCTTGCACCATCTGAAAAACAACAAATGAAAATATTAAAACTGAACCCTGAAATTGGTATTTATTTAATAAACTCTTACATCGAATTGCTGCTGGAGTGTGTCAAGCTGCATCTTAAGATCTTCGATTTCTTTCCGCTTGTTCTCTGCCTCTTTGCGGTGCTCTTCCTCTTCGATCTCAATAGCAGTCACCGCCTGGTACAGCAGATCCTGCTTTTCCTGCAGCTCCTTCCGTAACGTTTCCAATTCAACCTGCAAATACATCAATAAATGTTAAATAAATACATTCTTGAAATGCCTGGTGTTATTATACAATATTATTACCGAGAGTTCAATGTTTTTTTTGACGGCGCTCTCCGTGTCTAAATTGTAGTTGGGCCCCATGCGTTCCTCTAGAAGGTAGATTCTCAGCTTAAGATTAAAGTTCTCTTTGCGTAGGGTGGTGAGCTGCTCCTCAAACTCCTTCACGCTGCATCCTCTAGACGCGCCGCGCGCTCCTCCCAACCCCATGGAATCTGCATATTCAAATTACATATTAGAATTTTACAATTATCACACACAATAAAATAATTATTCTTTGCGTTTACCGCAAGATTTGACACGTTCAACTTCGCACTCATCGCAATCGGAAAGAGTTGCTGTATCAGCTTCAGCAGCAGCAGCTATACGTCCTTCCTCCATGTTCAACACCGACTTTATGACATCCTTGATGTAAAATCTGGATGCCATGACTAGATCGCAACGCAACACGCGCACAAACACAATAGGTTCGGCAATAATTTCAATCGGGATCGGCCTATTGTCTATGACACCTCTATGTAGTGTCTTGCCTCAGAATAAGAGGACATCCATGTACATATTAAATAAATGAAATAGAAAAGCCTTGGCGCCGCGCGACTCGTACACCGCTTGAAAATGTTTCAAGAAGATGTTGCGTTCGTGGGCGCAGAAAAGATCACAGAAATCAAACAGAATCGGCCCGAAAATCTTACACAAATTTCCAACCGACATGCAGAAACTGCACATAATTATCCATCTGAACGTCGTCTGCAATTCTTCCTGCAACTCACGAAATTTGGTACGGTATTGAAAGACGAATGGAAGTTGGGCGAGGGAAAAGAATTCGGGATGGAAAGAATTACCGAAAAGAAAAGGAGAGAAAAAACACGAATAGTAACAAAACTAATTTGACATCTAAATGATTTCGAGTGGAAAAAAATAAATAAAATCAAGTCAAATAAAATGCGGGGTAGACGGATGAGTCCCGGCCGCCTTTGACCTCAAAAAAGTGCACCTATGTTTGCGGTCCATTGGATGCAGGATATTACGCAACAGCATCTGGGTTTGTTTTGTATTTTCAAATTACGTATTATTATTAGTTCCGGCGCAGCATCAGCAAAGTCCTCGGAATTAAACGGCGACGGTCCCCTCGAGCCGGCAAGGCAATTAGTACGATGTGTATTTTAAGAACTTTTTAAAAACGCATTTCCTGTCAAGATTACTCGAAGAAAGACGTCGATGCAACGAGACATTTAGATAAATATATAAATACAGAAAGTTACAAATGGAGTGCGGCAGAAAGTGTTGCCTATATTAAAGCAATTTTTCTTTTGAAAAAGAATTGCTATAATTGTTGACACAATTTGAGCTAAAACGTAAATAACGTAACAATAGCATTCCAAGAAAGCCAAATATTTTGCAAATTGTCAACATACATTTATATTCTGACAATACGTATCTGAGAACACTGAAAATTACAGCAATATGGATATGCTCATAAATCAATAAAGTCTGAATTGTTAAAGAAAAAACAATGCTAAAAATATTTGATATAACTTTATATAATTATTCAATTTATTTTTATTATATAAATAAAATGAAATGGAAAGAAAATATGATAGATTTATGTTGACAAATTAAAATTATATTTACAATTGGCAATTAGTAAGTAAATACATATAACATACAAAGTCGTAAAAAAGGAAAGGAGAAGAGTCAAGTAAAAGTCCTTGCTTTATTTAATTCCCCTAGATAAATGTATTTTGGGTTTTGTTGGGCCTCTCTTTCATTGAACCGTTGCCAGAAGAGAAGAGCGAACTCGTAGCATTCGTTGGAGACAGACAATTTGCGAAGGAGAGAATAAGTCAGACAAAACGGATCAAAACATTTCATCTCTTTTCTGCACCTGCCAATCGACGTAGCGCCATCCTGCTTACATTTCTAAATTTAAATTCGCGCGCAAAAACACGCGCCGATTCTAAGTTACGTAATTGGGTCAGAAACTCATAACTCTTCTTCTCCAAGCGAAACGAATCGCAGGAATTTACATACGATCCCTCAATTTTTCAATAGATTGATTCGCGTGTAAACAATTAAGTTAGAACGAAGACAGAAAAAACGTAGGTGTTTGGTTTATTTACGTTTATATTTTTTGGCACGGTATTTCGACAACTTAAAAATATTACTTGCAATAAACAAAAAAAAAGCGCACACGCTGATTTTGAGTTATGCTGCGAACGTAAATACACACTTTCCACAGAAAACAACGACTGGAAAAATAACACTTTGTTGGAAAAATTTTAACCAATATAAAGCGAAAAAATATTATTTATCTGAGAATAGTACGATTTAAAACTTGTAAATCGATTAAAACCCTATTAGTTTTCAAATAAAATAGAAGCGCGATAGACGATATAATGAAAAGTTGATATTTTGGTTACAGCAAAGAAACAATACTTACATGCATTTGAAGTGTCCGCATCCAACGTCGTTTCGTACAGCTGACTTGGACTCGTGCTGCAAAAAAAAACAATTTAATTTGTTTCACCCGGCACCTCCACCAACTTTTATTCATTATCAATATTTTTTCAGTTTGTATTATATAAAATTAATACGTGCAAGATATTCTGAACCAGTTACAATTACACAATGTTGCGCTAGATTTGATTGAACTTTGAAGCCTCAATTGGAGGAAGATTTATAGTTTTTTTTTAAAAAACGACGATATTTTAAATGATTTAGAATACATTTTGTAAAACCGTAAAAGTTCTGACACCCATCTCTAAAGACCATGGAAGTGACCTATTTCCACGAAACTTTTCTCATAGCAGTACAATCGAGGTCAAAGCGCGTTCGATTTTCAAACCGAAACTGTTTGTATACACGTTTAAAATAAATGTAAAAATGGAAAGCGTAAAAATTCCCAAAGAAAATGTAAATATTTTGGTTTGGTTGTTGCGCCATAGCAATTCTGTGCGAACCTACGGACGTTTTTTTTTAAATTTCTTCATTGCGAATTATCGATTATTTTGAAATATTCAACTATACGAAAAACAATTTAATTGGACGAAAGTTCAATTATATCAAACACTTTGCGGCACGCGACATTTATTTTGTGTGTGAGAGAACATAGCTCATTTGTTTCGATGGCAACCTATAAATTGACTTGCTTATCGCATTACTTACAATAGTGTTACGTACAACACGTTGCTATGGAATCGAAGTAATGCAAACAAACTTGTTTAAACTATGGACAACGAACGTTCCTTTGGTTACCAGTAATGAGTTGATCTTTTCTCTTTAATTTTACGTCACTTTTACTCGCCATCATATCTGCATCTCTTTCGGACGCACCGAACGAACGTGGTGTATCGTTTTTGACATTTCGAGGCGAAGTCGGACGACGGCTTTATTTTCGTAAGCGCGTTTTAATTACCACGTAAATATAGAAATGGAAAAAGAAGTAGCAGCAACAACAAAACGAAAGAAAAGAAATATCACGTAGAGACGACACACAACGAGTGGATGTAGGTAAGAAACGGAGCATGAAAAGGAAGCGAGCGGAAAAGAGAGCAAAGCGAGGGTGGATGGATATGAGGTGGAGAAGAGTTTTAAGATTGATGTTTGGTGTTTTGCGTACCAGAGGTTTAACTTTTCAAATAGAATGAACAAAGAACACGTAAACAAGAAGCATTTTTAAATTAAATAGTAAATAATCAATATAAAAACTGACAAAAATAGTGAAAATGTGACTGAATACACATATAGCCTAATTATTCACTAAAGTAGCCATCCACTGTTACATGCACAATATTTTAAGGTGAATAAATAATGGACCCTTGAAAAGAAACGCATATGGTGTATACTCAAAACTTTAGCGATAGTGGAGCTAAGCTGATAAAGAGCAAAGAAGTCTGTCGTTTCGGGGTCAACGGATGATTAGGACCGCTCTTATCAGTGGTTAAATAAGACTCAGTGTAGTAATACAGGCAACGAGGAGAAAGAGGACGAGGATGGTAGATAGATATAGAAATAGCGTCCGGCCTCCGCTTTTTAATAGACGATCCACATAGTTTCGGCAGCGTCGCGACGCTCACCATCATCAGCAGCAACCCGGAGGAGTCACGTCTTCTTAACCTTTCGTTTATAATCGCTATGAGAAGGCCAACGAACCTTCAGCTCGTCTTCTGCCGATCTTCCTCTTCCTATCGTGGGTGCCGACGTCGCGACGCCTGTTGCGAAACAGACGCACACTGACTAATAATCCAGGAAGTGCGTGGCACTCGGTCGCAGCGGCTATATTAACCGGCAATATCTGGCGGTGGCATTCCTCACATATTGTCTCCGATCTTGCGGGCGTTGCAGATGCAGGCACATCGAAATCTTCTTAAATTAGAACCGAAAGAAGCGTAATTCCATTCATGTTTTTGGAGCAGATGTGGCGAGCCGTGAACAGCGAGAGGTGGTGGTGGTGGTGAATATATGAAGAAAATTATGAAAGAACTAATGAGTAAACAACAAACCCCGGAGGTTATTTCTGGAGCCCGTTTACATATCTGCCCCCGCCAGACTGTTTGGTGCATCGAAAACCATATCCAGTCAAAATAGGTCTATAAATAAATGAAGGAAATCCCTCTTCAGACAACCACAGAAACACCAGCAAAGAAAAACATCACCCCACGTGAAGAAATACGAATAATTTACACTTCTCGACGAATAGAATGCAATCTCTTCTTAGCGTTCAAAGCTCATTCATTTCTAAGTACGGTTAAAATCATGAAAACAACATCTGATTATTGTGATAACTTTATTGACAAATAACATTATGAATGAAAAGTCCTCAGTTCAACACCACGTCGAATTCAAAAGAATTATACATATCCATCCGTCCAGTCCACGCGCAGTTTGCTTAACTTTCGTTCGTTGTTAAGCATCAACAATCAGAGAAGAAAACATACAAAAAATGCTTTTCTTAAGCAATGAAATTTGTGTTTACTGGGAACAAAGCTGTGTATAATATGAGAAATGTAAACAATTATAAAAGATTTGCACGAATTGACAAATATTCTTTTTTTGTGCGATTATGATTCAATATAAATGTTTCGTAACTTAATGTTTAAACAGTCAAGGTTCTGTAGGTTCAGCCCATATAATGTTCAAAGTAGTTGAATTAATTATATCGCTCATCAGAATTTTATGTCTTTTACTTAGATTTTTAGCATAAATAATTGATGAAGTCAGTATTTAAGAGCGAGTCTTTATCGCTGCACGAATTGTGGAGTGCATTCACCACATACATTCAAAGTAAAACACTCAACCAACCAACACATAAGTTGTTGCTTCGTTCCGTTTCGTTTTGCGATATGACTAATCAATTTAACGTCGGCCGGCTTTGGCTGACGAGGTCGAATTAATTGTACGAGCGACAAAAACCCGGAGAGGCTAACCCTTCTTCATCGCCCACGCTGCAACTGCAATTAAATGTAGCAGTATTCCCTTTAATCCAATGCAATTTACAAGAATGGTCAATGGAAAGAGCACAATGCCTGTTACAATTTAAAAAAGATTACCCGTCATTCAAATCTTTGTATGAATAGGCACATGCTCATTTTTTCTAGGTAAAAAAATTGCGACGATTACGCAAGTATTACAGATGACTTTTTTATTGGTCGTTCCTTGTGTTGGCGTAATTTATACTGAAATTCATCTGGACGAATGACACACGATCCGACAATATAATACATATTATCGTTAATATGGAGTTTCTAAAATTAGAGCATCGCGTCAGAATCGGGAAGCATCCAAAAGCCATCCTCTATCAGCGTTTCATTTTTGTTTGTTGTTGCTCATCGCAAAACTCCATAGTAACTGCAATTTGGGAGAGGATAACGAGGAACACATTCAGGTCATTTAAACCAAAACTGATTGTCTACGAGGAAAAATAAGAGTACCTTTGAAGCGTTGCAAAGAACGTTGAAAAAAGTTAAATTTCATTGAACCAAACGTTATGTTATATTTACACGTAATACCGTTTTATTTTCACACTCGCAACGTTTCTTTATCTCTCTCTTTCTCGCTATCGCTGTTTCTTTATATCCACCCGTGGCAGACTAAAAATATCAAAGTAGTTGGCAAGAGCTCGCAGATAGGCAAGAGGACGACTTTTCTATTCGTCCACCTTGCGTTTTTCTTTTATTTTCTTTCCATTTCACAATAATAATAATAGTAATCCACGAGAGATCATATTTATACATTTGTTTATTGATTTCCAAAATCCAAAATATTATCGTCATCAGAAAGTAGAAAGGCGCATCGCACTGAACACAAATAAAACGGAAGAATTAGTGTGCAATTTAGTGATTAAAAAGATGCGGGTTACCCACAATGTTCGGGCTACAATGCATGGCGTATTAATTACCCAGAGGATAACTGTATTTCACTTCATATTTGGAAACAGGATCCGATTTAGTTATGCCATAAGCAACGTACGTGCACTGTATGTACATATATTATCATTAGTCTGTAATATAAAATAATAAAGATGGTAGAAACTATATAACTATTGTGTAGATAACAGTATTAGTATAAAGATAATCTGTATAAGATAATGAATAAATAATAAGTTATTTCCTCAATCGATATAATACAGAAACAAATAGAATAAGGCGCAATAGCTTTCCACCATAAAAGTACTTGTTGCTAATTAATGTGTATTCAGTTTGCAAATCCGTTAGGACTGTTAACAGTATCGTTGTTTTCGAGTATCGTCAAAGTTTCAAACAAAGTCACGTACTTTCATTTAGTTTATAATTGTGATGGAGATGAATGACAAGATTCTTTTCGATGTAGAGTTTCTTGGATTGGAAGAGGAAACATGTGCTTACCAGAAGGGACTTTTGGGGGCCGGCTGGGAAATCGACCTTCGCGGGGGGCTTCCCGCCCCTGAGAAGTTGAAGAAGGACATCTACGTCTAACGTGCAAAAGACTGACGGGGGATGCTAACCACGAAACGGGCACATCAAAAACAACAAGAAACTAAGTGAAGAACAATAACAATAGCCCCCAGCTTCGATGTCACATTGTACACACACACACCACACACTGATCCACTCTTCGCAAAGGCTACGTTTCACTGCCCCTGCTACATCGCACGCCCTTTACCATCGCTGAATGGTCATGACCTTTCTACTCTCTATGTTTCAAAGATAACGAGAAGCGGAAATTCGTACTGCTTGTATAGTTATTGGTATCGTCGATGTTCTAGTTTGTCAGCGAAACGCATATATCACACGTGCAAACGATACGACCGTTGCTCAAAGACTGAAAAAGTTCGCGCCTGTGCGTCTCGCGCGCGTTCTGAAAAAGACGAGCGCCGCTTCAGCCAGCATCCACGAAAATAAACGAAGATTACATATTCCCCTGCTCTGCAGCGTCACATCCTTCCAGCAACAGCCACATCCTCTCACGACCTCGTCCTGCGTCCGCTAATCGATACGCATCCCATTTTACCCCCTCACCTTTTCTCACCCTTACATTATTCAAGAATAATCACAACCAGTTTGTCAACATCATTCTGTTTACTTCCTGCACTTTTCTCAAGATCCCAAATTACTTTCATACCCATGTATATATCAATAATATGCAACAAATACATGTTGATGAATATATTCTAATACGATTCTTTTTATATATATTTTTTTTCCCATCATCAAAATTGTGCATATTTGCACTTTTCCCAATATAAATAGTTGAACATTCATATACTAATCATGAGCTTCAAATTCTCAGAGATAAACGTGGTTTATTTCTATTTCATTTAGTTCCTCGATTAATCCGGTTTCAAACAGTTTAATTTGTCAATAAAACTTGTTGAAAACGAATAGAAAACTTGAAAAAAAAAGAAGAACAGACTTTTAAATAAACAATACCGAATCATTGATATAAAACAATTGTCGACTTTCTTTGTCAGTATAAACACATATTTTTAGTAAATATAAAATAATTATAATGAAATTATAACTATGAAGATCTTCGTCTATAATCCAATTAGTCTAAATCATTCAATTATAAACATAAAATTACACTAAAACAAATGAGTCAATTTTTATAACTGGAAAAGCAGAGAAAAACAAGTGTGTGTGTGTGTGTGTGAATGTTGTTATAGAAAAGTATAATTTACCTTTCTTCCAAGGCGATTGTGGAATCCACCGTGGGTACATCTACGACTTCGCTCGTGTCGCACATTATTTTTGGAAAAGTTCAACGAGTAGACATTAAAGTGCTATTACACAAATCTTTGCAATATAACATCAAACAATCACAGACACAAAACCTGTCTCGCAAACCGTTAAACTGCTGTTGACATTTCATTCAAAATCTCAAACGAACAGCCAACCGTTGCTTTTCAGTACCAACACAAAAATCAGGAAATCACCAGAATTAATGTATTAAATTTGAATGGAATTATGAAACAGCACCGATCTATTTCGATAATAATTATTATAGAAGTCGTATCTTAAGGAAAGTTTTAATGAAGTATTGGATGTTAAATGAAATTTTTACATATAGGCAACACAATTAACAACATTTAAATTGCATAATTAATTTACTATGATTTGGAAGTATTGCAAATTAAAAAGCGTTTAAACAACTAAACTTTATTCATGTGACTAAAGTGCTATTTATGATGGTCTAGTAATTCTCGTAGTCTTTCCAGTCTCGTCTGATGATCCAATTTGTCGATGAGCTCATCCAGTGGGGCCCCACCTAGCATGAATACCTTCATGTTGTGCACGTTGCCGGGAACCCTATGATCCGTAATCCTGTCCTGTCCGAAATTGTATGTGCGAATCTTTTCGTTCCGGAATTTGGTCCTCACCTGACTCTTCCTCAAGCCTTCCGTCTTCGCCATCTGCTCTTCCAGCTGCATTTCGTACAGTTTAGCCCTAAGTCTCTGCATTGCAAACTGTCTGTTCTTAATTTGAGACCTATCAGTTTGGCACTCGACCGCTACGTTTGTAGGTATGTGCACAATGCGAACAGCTGAATCAGTTGTGTTGACATGCTGACCTCCAGCTCCTGATGCCCTTTTGGTCTCGATCCTCAAATCTTTAGCTTGCAGATCAATCTGAATGTCGGTGGGCTGCGGAAGCACGTTTACGGATATGGTGCTTGTATGGATCCTGCCAGATTTCTCAGTGCTGGGGATTCTTTGAACCCTATGCACTCCAGCTTCATACTTGAAGCACCTGTATGCATTTTCTCCTTCAACTAATAAACTGACATGCCTTAACCCGCCAATATCTGTATTCACAAATTCGGCTATCTCACATTGCCATCCTTTAAACTCTATATATCCTTTGTACATTTCAAAGACCTCATTTGCAAAGAGCATTGCCTCCTGTCCCCCCACACCAGAGCTCACATCTAAAACAATAGCATTAACATTATCCTCATTATCAGATGGTAAAAGAACCTCTTTCAAATGTTCATCTAATTCAAGAATCTTCTGTTCATAACCCAACTGCTCCTCCTCCGCCAACTTTTTGATGCTTTCATCTGGATCAGAAAGAAGCTCTTTGAGACTCACTATATTCTTGACCACCTCTTTTCTGCGATCCAGCACGCTCATAATAGGCTTCAACTCTTGCTTCCTAACATTCTGTGTATCTCCAGACTCGTACTCTTTTACAAGTGTCGCAATGTAATTAGACACAGAGTAATCTCCAATCTTTAAATCTATGGCGTAACTGCACGGTCTTAACAAACGCACATTTTGTGCTCTACATAGAATCCTCGATGCATGTTTAATCACAAACATTTCTCTTTTACAATGACTATAAAACAATTATAAAACGACATTTGTGAGGTTATGATTTCAAATGATCATCAAAGATAAAATATATTACACGATTATTAAAATAATGTTAGCATATGGAATATTGAATTTTTCGATAAAGTATAGTTTGTTTAAAAATTAGTTATAAATTAATGCAAGAATTAGATTAATTTGATAGAATTGTTGGTTGCATACAAGTCTTAATTTAAAATTATCTAAATCTTTATTAGATTATAATAGAATTAAAAAAATATATTGTAATGATCTACAAAGATGTTGTTGGGAATTATGTTTTCTTGGCATAACTTATCGAATTGCCTTTGATAGCGTCTCGATTGACGTTAGATTGATTGAATTTAGAACTTTTACACTTGTTTTTAATACATACATTAATCGATTCTACCAAAGCGTTGCAATTAGCAATAATGAATTTGCATTGTAAACCGCAATGGAACCAATGCGATTTGATGCGGTTGCTACCTACCATCGTTGATTTCGAGAAGAGAACCGGTGGATCTTTTAAAGTAAGAAAGATGTGCGATCAATGTTTTTTTTATTGTCTTTTTGGAGCAGTTGTCGCCTTCCTGTTTTATCAGGGAGATGAGATTGTCTACGGAGGAGAGGTGTCTGCTGCTCTGCAAGCAGAACCGGATGCCCAGATCCGGCGAACTGGGGTCTGCAACCTTCAAGATCACCCCGCACATTGTCGTCTTTCAGAACTTTCAGCCCGGAATGCAGTATTCCGTTCCCATCACCCTGCTGAATACGAAAGAGGTAATAATAATTAACATCAAATTATGGAGAAGTTTATTGATCTCAGATTATAAATACTGCGAGATGCGTTTTATGGTATGCAAGAGATGGCCCTGATGTTGCTTTCGTTGAACTTATTATACCGTAATATCTTTACATTCTTGTTGCGCGCGTGCAAGAGGAGTTGGGCTAAACTCTTGCATTCCCAAATATTTTCGCTGACGTCGATATGCGCCAACGAATTGAGATAACCGATCAGTTCTACGGCGTTTATGCGCTGTATTTGATTACGGTTGAGATGAAGACGTTGCAATTTGTCGAAGCTGACCAACATGCTGGGTTCGAACACTCTGATCCCGTTTCCGGCTAAATCGAGTTCCCTCAATTCCGATAAACCTTCGAACATGCCGTAATTCAGAGCGCGTAAAAAATTATCGGACAGATCCAAGTCTTTCAAATACCGCATTTTCTTGAATAATCCCAAAGGTATTATCTGTAACCGATTGCAAGCCAAATTCAGGGAACATAGGTTTTCGGCGAATTTGAACGAATCTTCGTACAACTTCGAAATTTGATTCTTCGACATGTCAAGTGTGATGAGGTTTCCTCCGTGAAAAACACCGGAAGGAAGTTCTACGACGTGATTGGATGTTATGGAAAGGTGCTGCACGTGGGTGTTGTTAAGGAAACCTGGTCTAAGAACGCGCAGGAAATTGCTGTCCAGCTTAATCACGTCGCAATCGCTGAAGGCTTTACTTGCTATTTCTTGAATCCTGTTAAACCTCAAGTCGAGGCTGTGCAACCCTTTTATTTTTGATAGAGCGAAACTATCTATATATTCCACGTGACTGCGCTGCAATACCAGATTCCTAATTTCCATATCTACATTGCTCAATGTATTTGATTGCAGAACGGGCAAATTGCACGTCACGCAATATAAGTAATTTAATCTAAGACAATGCCACAGTTTACAATATTGATTTTTCACATACACACAACTAACCTTCGAATAGGCCTGTAATAATAGTTGGAATTTACTGCGTCCGCTGTGGCTAGTATGCTCACAATAAAAAGAATAAACATCTAAAATTAAAAAAATATTCTATCTTATTAATCTTATCTTATTAATTATGTATATAATATGAATTGAAATAGATTTTATTTAAAATTTTACGTAAGAATAATCATAAAAAAAAATTATATTACACTTGGAATTACTCTATAATTTATGAATCTTAAATCAGCTTTTAAAACTAGGTTGTAATGATTTACGAATACTTACCGCTAAAAATGTATTATTCTTTAAATATATATATTCTGGTAACAATCTCTTTGAGTTGTTACAATTTTTGTAATATTGTATACAAGATAGTGCAGTCTGTTTAGGATAAAATGTATGTAATGAATCTATGCTGCTAAACTACTATTTGTATGTGCAATGTGCAGATCGAAGTCCGTAACGGACGATAAAAATTGTTATTCGCTAAAACAAATGTGTAATTAGTTGCGATTCTGGTTGCAAATATGTAATTTAATACGATGCCACAGAAATTTAATGATTTACAAATATTACTATATTCTTCATTTTAAATGCGCATAGGGTTAATTTATCTCTACTTTGCAGGTATCTAAACCACTGAGAATTGCGACAGCAGAGTCTGGTTATTTTACGGTGAAGCACACATCAGATGCGGTGTGCACGAAGATAGCGCCTGGAATGTCCTATCAATTGCAGGTCGATTTCACAGCAGAAGAGTTGCGTGATTACAGCCACAAAATTGTCTTCCTCACGGATGGCGAAAGTTTGGAGCTCGATGTTTTGGGTATTTTTGAATTTTTTCCTATCGATTACGATTGCTTTTGTATTTGGGATTCTTATAGCTATTGGTCCAAGACCCCTCCTCGATATACCAGACCGGGTGACTCTTCCAACCGGTGCTGTTAACATCCAGACGGAGCGAACATTGCTCGTGAGAAATCTTGGTTCGATTCCTGCGACTTACGTTGCTCGTACTTGTTCTCCATTCTCTTTGAAACCGGATCGAGGCGTCATCAACCCCAACGAACTCTTCCAACTCTCCGTCTACTTTAAACCCCAGAGAATCGGATTGAACGTTCAGACTCTGTTGATATCGCTGGAGACCGGTGAGCACTTGACGGTGGAGCTGGAGGGCGACGGTGAAGAGGTCGACGTCTCTTTGGGAGGTAATTGCATAGAGTTCAAACATACCTTTCTAGGTCTGACGACGCAGGTGAATTACGAGGTGAAGAATAGGAGCGACTTCTGCGTGGATTTCAAGTGGAAACCGGATGGCAACGCGGAGAAAGAGCTGAAGCGAGAGAGACAACTCAAAGACAAGTTTGAGGAGATGGGAGAGTACGAGATGTCACGAGATAACGTCCTTTCTTACCATCGCATCGTCGATGGTGACATGAACAGAGCCATTTACGACCGCATCCTGCAGGATGAGACCGAAAATCTTGATATAGATGAGAACATTCTATTCTGCGATGCGAACATTATCATTGATCCATTGGTAATACATTAATTGTTAATGCGGCTTCGATGAGAATTTGATAATTATAGGCGGGTGAACTGTGGCCCAGATCGAAACTTGTGTTTCCCATAATATTTGCTCCTAAAGCTGTTGGAAGCTACGAGACAACTACTTATCTCCAACTATCCGGAAGGATGCAGAGGATACCAATTAAGTTGGTCGGATGCTGCGTCGGACCATCCATCAACATAAACGTGGAGGACATCGATGCTCAGAATATCTACGTACGTGCGGTCCACATGTACGAGCTGATATTCTCAAATGAAGGTGATTTGCAAATTATATAAAGACCTAATGAATATAGCTAATATAACGACCGATTAAGGTCCGATACCTGGGACGGTCCGTTACATTCCAACGGAAACGCAATTCGGCGGAGTGTTTAGCACGACCACAGATAACTTCGAAGTGTTTCCCAATACCAAGCTGAACATGTCTGTTATTTTCTCATCGGAGACGCGTGGCAGGTTCATCGAACAGGTGTGCTTCGAAATCGTGGAGTCGAAGAAGATTCTCAAGTTCAATTTCAGCGGTAACATCGTCTGTCCGTTGCTCAATTTCGACGTGCAAGAAATCGATCTGGGCGAGATACCAATAGGTATACCATAATTTAATTCGTCCATACAAATCTGATGTTTCATATATAAATATTCGGATTAAGGTTACCCTATTACCGTCGATTTTAACCTGGTGAACACGTCCCAAGTGCCCATCGAATTCAAAGCTGAGATACCGGAGGATGGAACTGAGCCAAGCTACACGCTGGAAGAGTACTCAGAGATGATTCCCAAAGAAGAGATCAATCGATCTCCGAAGGAGTTCACGTGTCTACCGAGGAAAGGCCTGGTGGAGGCGTACACGAGGATACCCGTTGCGCTCACTGTTGTTTCCAACAAATTGGGTTCACTCATTGCCAATTTAACTTTGACGATGTGGGGTTCGCCTCAGAACAATCGTTCCATCAATCTTAAGTACAACTCGTGCACTCCAAAAATCGTCTGCAATATACCTAAAATAGATCTCAAGAGTATCTTCATCACCGAGCCGTATATGAAGACGATTGTCCTCCAAAACATCACCATCTATCCGGGTTACCTGCAGATCACCAACGATGGAGACGCAGATTTAGAGATCAGCACGGACATCACTGAAGCGTACATCGAACCGGAAGCATTATTGGAGATTAATGTTACGGTAAAAACTGAAATAATCGGGTACTTTAATGGATTCCTGCGGGTTAACATATTCGGAGCGGAATCTGCGGAAGAAGTGTGCGAGATCAACGTGAACAGCAGAGGACCGTGCATCGATCTGAATATGGATTCTATGAATTTGGGGAAAATTCCCACATTAACTACCATCAAACGCGATATATTGGTTACCAATGATTCGCCTATTCCCGCCCATCTTACATTTCGCGTCGTAAGTCGACAATTTTGTCGTTAACGAAGAAATTAAGAATGAAATTCTTTTTTTTTATTCTTAGATTGGTGAGTTTCTGACGGTGAAGGAAAACGACATGCATTTGCCGCCCGAAAGCAGCAAAACTATGTATCTGGAGGTGTTTGGAAACTATCCTGGTAAATTCAAAAACATCTTGCGAGTACACGTGGAAAAGGGCGATACGGATGTGTACGAAGTGGTGGGCGAATGCGAAGGCGGAAGCATCCTTTGCGATCCACTGCTTGATCCAGAATTTGCGATTGGCACGGTCTTCACGAAGCACAAGTTCTCGATGACGCTGACGATGGTCAACAAGGGCAAGCAGATGCACCATCTCTGCTGGACACAAATCACTAAGTTGCGCACCTTCAAATTTGAGGAACCACCGTACGAAAAAAAGAAATATACCTAAGTTGAAATTTATTGAATTAATTGTCACTTGCAGTGGCATCTTTAAATTCATTCCGCAACAGTGCGACCTGATGCCCGGACAGAAGATTACCATTATCATAGAAGCAAGTTCGGAAAAGACGCGCGAAGTGGATGAAGTGTTTCGACTGTTCGCTAAGCTTGATAGGGACTCACAGATCCGCAACATCCTGACGTCGCGTATCTCAGCGTTCTTTCGGGATCCCGCAATCTACTTTTCAAAAAACATGCTGCTTTTCCGAATGGACGTGAGTCAGGAGGAAACCACGGCTGTTCTCGAGGATGATCTCACATTAACCAATTGCACGGACGTCGAAATCAACTTTACCATTAGCATAGAATCGCCATTTCAATTGCTGCACGAAGACGAGATTCTGGAGAAGCTATCCACATCACTGTTACCTTCGAGCACTGTCACCTTTTACGTATGCTTTGATCCTCCGCAGAGGGATCGGAGGTGCTTCACAGAGAACGGAATGATCACCATCATTTATCAGAACCATCCGAAAATAGTATAAACATATATATTTATATACGATAGCCGTTTAAATAATTCAATTATTTCAAGGATAAAATCATGTTGTCGGGCACAGTGAACTATCCGAACATCGAGTTTATTCCTTCAGAGGTGAACTTTGAATATGTGCCGAGCGATTGGCCAAGCTACAAGATAATTTACATGAAAAACAAAAGTCCCCTTCCTGTTTTTTACGAATGGGCTTGGATTGAGCAAGCATTTTACGTCGAAGACGTCGATTTTGTGACGGTAATTTTAACATTATTAAATGCACCAATTTATTTATGAACGATCGATTACTATCAATTAGACGCCGAGTGTATCGAAACAAGTTTGCAAAACAAACGAGGATCAAGTGGAGTTGGATGTGGTCGAAGAGGAAAAGATCGAGGAAATCGATGAATTTGGATTGAAGAACATCCTATATCCGTTGCTGGAGAATTTCGCTCTGCAGGAGAGCAAAGCCGATACCGATCTGTACAGGACAATTCAAGAGTATCAATGCGTGGACGAGCTGCACGAAATGCTCGATATGATTCCTTCAAAAGGGATGCTTGCACCGTACGAAGTCCAATATATTTCCGTACAGATAAAACCGCCGGCAAGGACGACCGTAAATGCTGCTGCAATGTGTTTTGTGGAAGGCGGAGAAATCGAGGTACTGAAGATCAGAGCAACGGCAAGCGAGATCAACTACAAATTGGATAATAAAATTGTGGATTTCGGCATCATCGGCATCAACAATGTTAGCACGAAGCAATGTCCGTTGCACAATACTGGTTATACGCCTCTGAAGTTCAACGTGTGCTACAGAGAGACGTCGAGTGAGTTCAAGCCGATCCCCAAGTGGATGCAAGTAGAGCCGTTGCAGGGGACGCTGCCCGCAGGAGATACCGTCCATTTCAAAGTTACATACTTTCCGGGAATCGTCGGTCTCTTCACCGAATATATTGAGCTCGAAGTGCGTAGTAGTATTACATTTCAGAGTTGGATAAAATATACAAGTTGGAATTTTGCAGATTGGCTTTCAATCTGTAGTAATGCTGATCGTCAAAGGATGCGCTGTTCATCCGCAGGTCTACTTCAATCTGCCGAGGCCGGAATTTCAATCCGACTACGTGAATGAACTTTCATATCAAGCAATTTCGGAGCTGATGTATGTAGAGCATTTAAACGTGAAACCCAAGAATCAGGACAGAGTGGAAGGATTCGATGACGATTGGGAAATCATCTACTTTGAAGTACTTGCAACAAAAGTCGAATAATCAATGAATATTCATGATTGTTAAAAATTTCAAGGTAAAGATGCCGACAGTGATTGATATCTGCATGGCCACCGAGAGGCAACTCTGCATGGAGCATCTTCTCTTTAAACCGAGCCTCATCCAAGACTATTACTACAACAAGAACCCCACGATACCCGGGCTGTTGCTGCCCTCATACACCATTGATTTTGGTTACGTTGTCGTCGATTCCGCAGTTGATATCCATTTGGATCCGATCAAGTACAATCCATTCTATTCGCGAGTCATCTGGCACAAAGGCTTCTCAGTAAATGGAAACAAAGATGTAGGTCTAAGTTTGGTCTTCGAACGAAACAAAGTTGGTCCGTTCTTGGTTTTCAAACCCAACAAGAAGATATTTGTAACGTTGGATCACACGGTGGAGGCTATCCTCACAGCTTCCATTATCGATGGACCAAAACTTGAGTTCAAGATTAAAGCAATCGTTACGCTGCCCAAGATCACCTTTTTGAATAGTTTCATCGATTTTGGAAAAGTACGATGCGGGAATTGTCTGAAGAAATCAGTGATCGTCACCAACAGGTAAATGCATATCAATTAACTGTTAGGTGAGAAAAATGTAAAGAGTATTTTACGCAGCGGTAACGTTCCGTGTAAATGGACGGTGAGCATCTTTTGCCCGCAAAAAAAAGATTTGCGTTTGTTCTTCACGTACAACACCGAAGGTAATCTGAAGGTGGGAAAATCGCAGCTGCTCGAGCTGTACTTTCAACCCAAGTTCCATGGGAAGGTCGAGTGGAAGCTGGTGATCAATATCGAGGAAAACCCAGACGTCGTGACGATTCCATTGAAAGGTTACGGTCTTCAAACGGAGCTAGTCATCATCGAAGATCATCTTGTCTACGAACCCTCGTTGCCTTACTGCCCCGATAATATCAAGTCATTTACCATCACCAACAACTCTGCCTTCCCCGTCGAATTTTTCTTCTCTGATTTTGATGATTTAGTGGACTTTGAGGACGACGTCATATACACGTTGTTGCTTTTCTATGGCGTGAACAGGCTTTACGTTCAGCCGCGTACAGTCGGTGACAGTCTTCCCGAATCTATGATCAAGACTTACTACGAGGTCATCGCCACGCTCAGGGACTTTCTCAAACTGCAGATCAAGGAGGAGATTATGCGAGAACAAGCCGTACAATTATCAGAGTCCAGGTACAAACTGATCATCACATGTTTTTATCATTTTATATCATTCTATCGTTTTGTGATGTTGTTCTTTCACCTTCGAAGGGAAGGAGGATTTGAGGGTAGTCTGTACAGCGTGGACATGGATGACATCATGGACCCCTTGGAGGGCAAAAGTCGCGATGACATCCGTTGTCTTCTCAAGGAGAACATTGCCAGTTTGCATAATACGAAGTCGACTGTTAACGCTACGGTCACCAAGTCGATTTACGAGATCGAGGATACCTCTAACATCGAAAACGTGGACCCAGCCTCATTCCGCGAGGGCATCCTGCTCATTTTCCACGGCGCTCCGCAAACTGGTTCAAACTCTTTTCCTACCGCATCAAAAGCTTCCTAAATTTATTTGATTATTTTTTACCAAAAGATTACCTGGTGGCAGCAAATCGGGCCGGCAGAAAATTGGATATTCCGGTCTACAGCGCCGATCAGCTAATCTATGAAGCACTTGCCATCAATCTCACCTTAGCCGCGATCAAAGTCAACGAAGAAATCAACAAGATCTTCGATGATATCGCATCCGAAACCGATTTACTAACAGATCCGACTGCAGGTAATTCTCTCAACATTCGCACTTTGCAAATAATTGACAAACTTAACTTTTGTAAGATTGCTACGATGAACTCGAACAGAAGGTAGCTTTAATCCTCAGCGGAAAGCAGAAGAAACCTCCACCAAAACCAGTGAAAGCGAAGAAGAGTTCGAAGAGTTCTAAGAGTTCCAAATCATCGAGCAAGAAAAAAAGCAAAACAAGTTCATCGAAATCCAGCAAGAAGAGCTCGAAAAGCAGTAAGAAGACATCGAAAAGCAGCAAGAAGAGTTCTAAGAAATCGGGAGGAAGCGGTGCTAAGAAAAAGAAGAAATTGGATCCGGAGATTTTCATGAATTTGCCGGTTCAGTACTTCCTAGATATCTTGAGTGTAATGCTGCGAAGATTCGAACGCGGTTTAGTGTTGGAGAGCCTCGACAGCGTCTTCATTCGCAGGTTAATCTTACGAAGGATTTATATATACGATAAATACGATGTTTACGAGTGTTACTATTTGCAGACCTCAAATACTACTCATAGGTATTCTTGAGAGCATCGGTAATATTCGGTACGTGCAGTGCATATATATGTCGTATTCGTTCGAGGACTACGAATGCAAGAGGATGAAGGAGATGGCGATGCAGAACGAATTCACCGAGGAAAAGAAGAAACGATTGGAGGTGATTGTTGAAATGAATGCCGATGATTTTGCGAATCTCTCGGAGCAAGATCTGCAACTCTTCAAAGAGTACGTTCTGAAAAAGCGTAAGGAGGATAGCGCACGCCGAAAATTGGCCTTAAAGTATAAATTTATAACCTGTTGATTATTTTTTTTGTAAACTATAATGGTAACTTGCAGAACGAAGTTGGAACGAAAGAAGGGCGGCAAGAAACCATCAACCGCTGCGAAAAGACCAAAAACTAAAGATTGTTGGTGTTAGTTTTTAGATTTATCATTTTAATTTATTTTAAGTATATATTACAGCGAGGAAGGGAGGTGGTTCCAAAGCCGATTCAAAGAAGACAAAGGATTCGGAAGAATTGTCGAAGAAATCAAAGGGATCGAAGGGCTCTAAAAAGAGTAAGGGCAGCAAAAAATCGACTAGTAAAGGGAGCAAGAAATCAGCTAAGGATAAAGGTTTGATGCAATTGTATCGATTTACTGATATTTTCTATATAATTGTATTTCAGAGAAATTATCGTCAGAAGAAGCGGCAGAAAGGGATTCGCTGATCAAAGCGGAAACTCAATGTTGGGAGTTGCGGCACATTCTTGAGTTTTGGGATAGGAAGAATCGTGTTCTCACCAAGGTAAATGTTATGAGTATGAAATGGAAATATTTAATTATTATATATGTTGAGCAGCCTTTGCCGGCCAAACCTCCAAAGATTAAGAGCCCAAAAAAGAAAAAGCAAAAATCACCGAAGGTTAAAAAGGGTGGTAGAAAAAAGAAAGATTCGAAGAAAGGGTCGAAAAAAGGGTCGAAGAAAGGATCTAAAAAGGGTTCAAAAAAAGGCTCCGAAGTTGGCAGATCTGAGAATGAAAAGGATAAACCTGTGGAGGTTGTTGTGGAGGAAAAGAAAATCGACACAAAGATGTTGACACCATCAGAGGAATTGCTCAGACAGGAAATTGGTTTGTTTTGTTGCATCTGCGTTTTTTGTTTCATTAGAATTCATTTAATTTCATTTAGGGATTCCAATTTTAATTGCTGCCAACGCACACAGTGGTCGGCAAGAGTGTTGCGAAGATATTGTCGCCAATTTAATACAACTTCCAGAGTTGTCGGAAGCTACGCAGCTGCTGGAGGAGAGCCTCACGGAGAAGCTGGAGGAACGCGACGAATTGTACAGCATCCTGACAGAGCCGAAAGCGAACAGACGGAAGAACATCTCTGTCAATTTTTTGGTATACGATGCACCCAACAAAGATACGGATTCAGAGGAGAACGTATCCGTGTTAGTATCGGAGGCAAAGATCGAAAAGTCCAGTGGCAGCGTTTCCGAGCGATTTCAGTCGTCATCGTTGTCCGCTCAACGTTCGTCTTTATCGAGAGAGAAGAGGTCTTTGACGGACCGCTCGGAGTCCTCCAAGATCCGAAAAAAACGTAGCAAAGTTACGGAACAGCAAGACCAGAGTATGGTGATTGAAGTTGTCGAAGAAATCAAGTCGTTTACGCCGCGCCGCATTCTGCAAATAGGCGAGAAGTTGACGTTCGACGTGTACTTTTGCCCAGACCACTGCGGAGATTACGAACACCTCTACACGTTGGAAGCGGTCTGTTCTCCGAGGATCTTCAGCTTATGGTTGGAAGGAAAGTCGGATATACCAAGAATCTACATGGAACCGGAAATGATCTTCGAAACCGTATCAATGGATAGGAAAATGGACCTGAACTGCGTCTTCTGCAAGGAGCAGAATCTCTTCGATCTCGGCCCTATTGTAGCGCAAAAAGTAGACAATCTCAAGTAATATTTACCATTGTTTCTTTTGAATAATACGTAACGTAACTTTTGCAATGTCTCTCAGTTGTTTGCAGATGGAGGGTAAGCTGAATATAATTTCGAATTCGTACATGCCATGTGAAGTGAACGTGTGCCTGGTGGAGTGTAACGATGATATCTTCAGCGTTGAAGCAGATAACTTCATTGTGGCTCCAAACAACTCCGAGTTTCTCTCGGTGTTCGGCCATCCGGGAGAGTGCGGAACGTTCAGCGATCAAATCGTCCTTACGATCAAGAACAATCCTGCCGTCGAGTTGATCAATCTTGGGTGCGAAGGTTGCAACATCTCTGTCGATATTGAACCTCGCGACGTCATCTTTGAACGTATCGTGATGGCAACCAAGAACAGCAAAGATGTGTTTATAAAGAACCGGTGTTTGTTCGGATTGAACTGGAGGTTGATCGATGATGAGGGTACGCTGAAGGTATTCGTACCATTGAGGAAACGTGGATACGTGGAACCCATGAGCGATTTTCGACTCATCTTCGAGTACTACGCCGTCAAACTGGAGAGCGTACCTAGGATGAATCTGCAAATAGATGTAAACATATATGAGTTGTGGTATGGAATTTTGATGATTAATTTTCAATGTTGCATTAGTTTTACGATATGTACTTGAAATGTGAAGAGCCACTGCTTTCGGAATCAATCCAACTCTCTGCAGATGTCTTTGAAATGAACATCGAATACGCGACAAAGTTGGACCTGGGAGACGTCAAAATCAACTCACAGTTTCTGCAGGAATACGTGATCACCAACAGATCTAAATACGACATAAGATACAAGTACACACACCTGCACACCATATATAAGTATTTGTTTTAAGAAGATAAAATGAAAATTGTTTGCAGATTTGAAATATCGCAGAGCAATTTAGAATGCAAGGAGGAAACGAGGATAAAGTGCAGCTTCAGCATAAGCCCGGAGAACGGAGTGCTGAAACCCAATTTACCCGCCAAACTTAAGATACGTTTCTGTCCGTGCAGACCCATGAATTTCAATAGTTTGCCGGTATTCTTCTGTCAGTTTCTGGATTCGAGCATTGATCGCGAAGTGAGCAGCTTCGAGCTTAACGTCTCTGCAAAAGTCTACTGTTCCACCTTCGATTTATGTCCGCCCACCGATTTGAACTTTGGACATCAGCTGGTACAGACGGCGAAGGTGAAGGAAGTCATCGTGAAGAATTTTGGAAAGTATCCGTTCACCTACGCCGTCATCTCGATGAGAAAGCAATTGGAGACGGCGAAGAAGAAAAAAGGCAAGAAAGGTGGTGGAAAGAAGGGCGGTAAAAAGGGGAAAGGTAAGAAGGCTTCTGTCATATCCAAGAAGAGCTCAAAGACGTCAAAGAGCAAGACGAAGAAGAGCAGCGGGAAAAGCAGCAAGAGCAGCAAGAAGAGTAAAAAGAGCAAGAAGAGTAAGAGCAGCAAAAGCAGTAAATCGGATAAGAAGTGAGTAAATGCTAATGTGCAAATGCAGCAAATGATAGTCCAATGCATTTTACCTTAGGCCGAAGGCTACGACATTGACGGAAGGAATTTTCTCGGTTACGTCGTCCACCGGGATCGTTGATGGCTGCTCTGAGTCCTTCATCAAAATTAGTTGCAATCCGAAGAAAATTGGATTGTTTGAGGAATCAGTCATGTTGATCGTGAGCGAGAGCTTCGGCAAAGATAAGCGTGGAAGAATCTTGAATTTGATTGGAAGGGGATGCACTCCAAGTGTGGATTTTGAAAATTTTGAGCACATCTTTAACGAGCTGAGAGTGGTCGAAAATTTAGAAGAATTTGCATGTCGCGAGCAGCTTGGTTTGGATCCAGTATTTATTAAAACCTCGAAGGAGCTTTACTTCAACAAGACGTGTCTGAATGTCGTGAAGGAGGCGAAAATGAGGATTCGAAATGTCGGTATGATCGGAGCGAAGATTACGTGCAGCATTCGTTTAGGATTCGACATCTTCGACGTTCATCCATTGGAATGCGAGGTGGACGCATACAAACAGCAAGTTATTACCATCAACTTTAAGCCGAATGCCATTGAGGTCTTCCACGGCATCCTGGAGATATCCGTGCTGATGGGTGAGAGGATCTTCGAGTTGAATCTCTTCGGGGAAGGCTATTTACCAATCATTGACATACTCGAACCGCGCATGGATCAGCATGCAATAGTCTTCAATCCGTTGATGGTCGGAGCGGTGGAGAGGCGCAACATTTCTATCAAAAATTCCGGAGAAATTCCATGCAAAGTGTTGCTCGGTGTCGAAGACGATGACAGGGAGATGCTTTTCCTTATACCAGAGGAATTCTCGGACGCACTACAAAAGATCTGCACGACTGAATGTGCGCTTTCACAATCGGGTTCATTTAATATAATAATATAAATGTATTGTTCTTCAATATATAGATCTTCTTCAGGAATTTAAGCATACGCTGGTGATCGAATTGAAACCGTTCGAGACGAACACCATTGCTCTGGAGTTTAGACCCAATTGCGAAGAGAGAATTTCAAGTAAAATCCATCTATTCATCATCAACAATCCATTTGAAATTTACGAAGTAAGTTTTATTAAGTTGAGTTTCGGTAAGTTCATTTTTCCTTTTGCAGATTAATGTGTCCGGTGAGGGTTACAAGGAGATGGTTATTTTGGAGGGATTG
Organism: Nicrophorus investigator; assembly: GCA_963457615.1. Lineage (NCBI taxonomy): Eukaryota > Metazoa > Arthropoda > Insecta > Coleoptera > Silphidae > Nicrophorus > Nicrophorus investigator. Next base: position 3,356,462 of record OY735140.1, read on the forward strand.
GAGACGAATACATCGAATTGCTCACGGAATCAGAGCCTCGAGGAGTTTCAGGAGGTGCTGAAACCGTCCTACAACCTTGACTTTGGTTTTCGTTACATCAATAAACTGCATAAACTGTTCTTCAAGATTCGCAGCGTATCTGAATTGGATGTGTACAAGTTCTCATTCGAACCCAACGATAGCTTGGTGTTCATCCCGGCAATAGGGCACCTGAAGCCCGGCGCCTGCAAGGACATTATCGCCACTTTCTACGCCAGAGAGCCGATCGCCTTTGCCAAAGTATTTTTTATGAAACCAATATGATATTAAATTTTGATATAAATGTAATTCTCAGGAGCGAATTGAGTGCAAATTGTGCAAGATAAGATACAAGAATCCGGATATCGAGTTGCTGTCTTGGGATGAAAGGCAACACTTTACCGTGTGGCAACCCATGCATTTCATATCCTCTCTAAATTCCATCGAGGAGGAAGAGCAGTGGGAGCAGGGTATGATTTTCGAAGAGGAGCTCGAATCTAAATCTAGCGAAAAGAGGTCCTCTAGTATTGGAGATGATGCGAGTATCTGCAAGGTGAAAACTATTAAAGAACGCAAAGAGCCTCCTATCGAAGTCATCGAAGATAGCGACAGATTTCTTCAGTTGTACTTCAGTGTGATCTGCGATTACTGCTCTTACGAATGCGATATTACCGAGATCACGATTGAGGATACTTTTATGTTCGAGGCAACTATCTTAAAACGATTCTTATTTATAATTAATATTAAACTATTTTAAAGACTAAAGAGAAGTGCTTTAACCTAACGAACACTTCAAGTCTCCCACTGGAAATCGACTGGACGCTGATCATGCACGAGGAATTTCCGAGAAAGTTTATCTCTGAAGTTTCAGCTGTTCCAAAAAAGTCTTCCACTTCGTTGATCCGTCCGCAAAGCTGTTACAGGCTTCGTCCCGAACACCTCTCGGGCGAGGAAAGGTTCTGCTCTTCGAGTTCCAGACCAAAAACTTCGCGTTCTACTCTTTTCAGCGGGTCATCATCGAGTGTCGGTGGAGATGACCAAGAGGCTTTTTCCGATTTCGATGTTATACCTTTCACCATTAGACCGCAAAAGATAGCCGTTCAATCAGAAGATACTCAGCTTTTCACCGTCACCTTTAACCCGTACGAAGCCTACGAATACGTGATTTTTGCACGCGCCGATATACCCAACCTGCATCCAGATCAAAAATGTCCCAGCATCGTAGTGCGAACAAAAAGCGTTCTGCCCTTGTACCATTTCAATCTCGAGCCAAGCGACTACTTCCGACGTCGCAACTCAAAAATCTGCGATCCTTTGGATGCGAGAGAAGTGAAGGTTATCGAATTCGAAACCCTGGGAATTGGCATGCCCGAAACCAAGTGAATAATACATGTTCACACTTGCAGCTCTATTGCACATGAATAACCCTATTTTTATTCTATTTGCAGCAAATTTACGATCATCAATCCCACCGGGGAAGATTTCACTTATCGTTGGGAGAAACCGAAGGTCGGAAAGAATCTGTCCCTATTCCAATGCTTGACACCCGAAGGTCGTGTATCTAAAGGGAAGCTGAGCGAGGTCATGTTCACATTCGTAGCGCAAAAAACCGGCATATTTGAGACTACTTACAATTTCCACATAGATAAGTATGATCTTCAAACGAAGTTCCTGTTGGTGGGAACGGCACGTGAACCTTGCGTCTACTTCAAGAACAGAACGAAGCTGCTGAAACCCACCGTCTCTGGAATCGATGTTGGCGAGGAGGTTGTCCTGGTTAACAATGAGGATATTCAGCTCGAGTTTAAGATAAAGAAATCCTCGCTGTATTCCGAAGGGCGCGTTCAGAAACTTGCCGTTGAACCGATGTTCGGATTCGTTAGAGCCAAATCGGAGAAATTAATCAAGTTCAATCAACCAATTCACCTCTAAATAATATCATATTTATAACTATATATTTTATAGAGTTACTTTTCATCCCATTTCTGTTGGTCAAATTACGTTCACGCCGTTATGCATAGTCGAGAGAATGGAGAAACCCTTGAGTTTGGTGGTAACCGGCAACTGTTACCAAGTACAATCTTCCGTCAAGTTGGTGAGCGCCATCGAGGAGGTCGTTCTCGATCCAATCAACCAGAATTCCATTGAACTGAGTTCGGTAATCAGAATACAATTCATATGGAAAAAAAGAGATTTGCATACTAACGTGCAATCCAATCAACAGTTGATAGCGCTGAAGAAGGAAACTGTTAAGTTTTCGGTGGTTAACATCGGAGCCGTCGGCTTTTACTATAAACTGGATATATTGGAGAAGTACTACGAGGACTACATCTGCATCTGTTTTAAAGACAAGGAAGGATATGTGAAGAGCGGTAGCGAGGTCGAAATCTCGGCCACGCTGAAACCTGTAAAACATCTTACCAAGAAGTCCATCAGGATTAGCATGAAGGTAACCTAAAGTGATCGCAAATGATTACTTTCAACTAAGCAATATTTTAGGTGACTTACGGACCGACTTACTCGATAAATTTGATATGCTCCACTTGCCGCACGAAATTTAAATTGTCGTTCAAGGAATACGATTTTGGCCCGTGTTTGATTCAGAAGGAGAAGTCGACCTATTACGAGGCTAATCTGGATATAATTAATAACGATATCGGACCTATGCTGTAAGTGAAACGATTTTATATAAACCTGAATTGATATGTTATGCGTCCAGCGTTGAGTTGCTCGGAGAACCTCTGGAGCATCTATCTCTTGTGAATAGGTCAAACACGATTGAGCCGAAGAGATGCGGCAGGATTGTCCTGTACTTCCATCCTATGGAGTCGCGACGCTACAGCGATGATGTGTTCATCCACATCAACGGAAGACCTCAAATTATTACTATTTCTGGAATAGGATCACCTCTTGTAGTCGAGCTAGAAGAACCCAAAGACAAACTGCTGAATTTGGGCCCGGTGCCTCTGGATAAAACTGCCAAGAAGAGGGTGCGAGTGCTCAATCTGTCCAAATGCCCGATCAGCATATACTTCGATCTACAACACAGATTACCGATCTTCTTCAAAGCAAAGAGAATTCTAGACGCGGACTTTGAGAAACCGGAAATTAGCCCATCAGACGTTGCCGTGAAAAGAACGAAGCTGTTGGTTGGAGTAGTCGTTAAATGTAATTGGAATTTATGTTTTGCTTTGTTACAGGAAAGCGCAACGGAAAAAGAAAAAGGGTAAAAAGGGCAGCAAGAGAAGCAGCTCTAAGGGCAGCAAAAGCAGCAAGAAGACGAAGAGCAGTAAAAGCAGCAAAAAGAAAAGTTCGAAGAGCAGCAAGAGTAGCAAGGGCAGCAAGAAGAACAAGAAAAAGAATAAAGGGAAGAAGGGAAAAGGCAAGAAAGATACGAAAAGCGTTGGCGAGTAAGTGCATTTTCTTCTCTGTCTCGATGACAATTCAAATTAAATGATTATTATTATCATCACGTGTTTAAGATCTGAGAAATATGTAGAGTCGCCGGAGGAAAGGGAGAGGAGATTAGTAAATGAAACGGTAAAGATCTTACCAAAAAAATGGACCAAGTTGTACTCACGACAGTCATGCGAATTCATTCTTAACTTCAGTCCACACGAGAGGATGCCTCTTTTCACGAATCAGGTGATTTTTTCTTTAATAATTCACTTTTTTATTTAGATTAATTTTAAAATGATGCTCGCTGCCGAAGGTATTCTATCAAGTACAAGATGAAGTCCATCCGATTTGCATGTTCAAATCTTCATGCATTGCTGCCGATTATTATTTGGACACAGATCGTATCAGCTTCGGGAGCGTCATCAAAGGCTACTCGAATGATTTCTGTGTGACCCTCTTCAACACTGGCGATATAGGTGGAAAGTATGAATGGATGAAAACATATTTAATTTGAAATTTATTCTTTTTTTCTTCGTCGCAGATACAGATGGATGCTGGGGAAGAGGCAGACCGAATTCTCGGTGATACCAGTAGATGGGTACATCTCGCCCGGAACCAGCGTTACGTATCAAGTGACATTTGCACCCACCCAGATCCATTGTCTACTCAGATGCGTCGTTAGTATAATAGAATTATTCACTTATTGTTTGTGTGTTGCATTATACATGTAAGATTTTTAGGCGCAATTGAGTGTCGAAAATTATGCGAAAACTTTGAGCCTTGAACTGTTGGGCACTTGCGTCAATCTTCCGCCTCCTCGGGAGATCTTAAAGTTCTCATGTCCGGTGCGCGAAGTCCAAACCAAGAACGTGACCATCGCAAATCCGTACGCTTCTATTGCATTACAGCGCATATCTAAATAATCACTTTGACTTTTTTTAAGAACTGGAAAGGATTGGTGCATCACGCCTTCGCTGAGCGGTCAATTCTTTTATTTCGTAGAGGAGGTGGTGATCACCGCGAAGTCTTCTGCAACTTTTGTCGTCAATTATCAACCTCTTTCGATGACCGTCGAACATAAGAGTCACGAAGGCAAGCTGTTCCTACCTTTACCCGAAGGTCAAGGAATATTATACTGTTTAATTGGGGAATCGTTGAGGCCGAAACCCTGCATTAAAATAGAACGAACGATTCCCGCGAAATCCTACCACACGGAACCGATGGTGCTGAAGAACTGGCTGAAAATGCCGCAGCAGTTTACGGTGATCAATCAAATTTCGCAAGCGGATACAGGAAAGAAGAAGAGCAAAGTTATGTACAAGTTGTGCGGCAACGGAATCGTGGATGTCGCCGGGATGACTGAGAGGACTTACAAATGGGTCATTTATGCGTTAAACGAGGGCAAGCTCAGTTTTAAGGTGAAATTTCGTAATGAGGCGACGCACGAGTACATCGAGTACGACGTTTTGTTGACAATTACTAAATGCGAGCCGTTAGATGTCTTCGATTTAGCAACTTGCGCTCGACGTCCTGTCCAGTGCAAGATCACGCTGGAGAATCCCATCAGGGAGAAAGCTTTCTTTTCCGTGTCATCGACCTGCAAAGATCTATATTTCAACGATAAATTAACAATAGAACCGTACAATGAGGTAATGTAAGGATGATTACAGAATAATATATCAAATCATTATGGTTGTCGGCAGTTCGAATTGATCGTCGAGTATCGCCCTCTGCTGGAGTGCGAGCAGTTCGAGACTCGTATCGAAGCGACGGCCCCCACGTTAGGACAGTTTCCGTACGTATTTCGGCTGAGCGCCGGACCCCCGGTACCAGAGAACCCCGTCCACATCGAATCGCAGCTGGGGCAGAGCGCCACCAAAATCGTGCAGCTGTACAATTCGGCAGATACTAAGGTTGACGTATCAGCCAGGGTATGTATATTTTTATCCAAATTGTAGGAGTTATGATAACAACTGTATTGTTTTTTAAGGTCGAAGGGGAGGACTTTGTGGTGCAGGGCGGAGCCATTATCGAACCAAAGACCAATGGGACTTTTCGAGTTGAATTCGAACCCAGCGACCTCGGTGGCGTTCGCTCCAACCTCATCCTTACCTCCGTCCTCCTCGGCAACTACACGTGAGTTATTCTCACACAAATAACTATTAAAACCCAAAAAAAAACTAAAGGCAACATTGATCAATCCATTAGAATTCCGCTGATCGGACGTTGCGTTCCTCCTAAACCGCAAGGTCCGTTCATAGTGTACGAAGGGGTCGCAACTAGTCTTCCGTTTAAGAATCCCTTCACCGCCGCCAGAAACTTCAACTTCATCGCAGATCCAGCAAACGTGTTCATCGTTCGTCCGGCGAGCGAAATGATTAAACCAAAAACCTTATCCAAAGTCACCGTAACGTTAAGTCAGCAGATCGTTAGCAAGCAGCAGGAATTTCCGGCCATAGGAAAGCTAACAATCACCTGCGAAGATGATAGCCTCGAAGAGATCAGATGGACTGTGTATTTAAGATCTGAATAATTATTATAAAGGAGGAAAAGTAAAATAACAATAATAAATAAAAGCAGCCGGCTTAAAATTGTACTATTCAATATTTTAATAATTTAAATTACAATAATACTATAATACATACAGAGTGTAGCGCGTTGTAAAGCGGAGCACGCTGCAAAGCAACTCTCCATCCTATTATATTATTACAGTTAAGCGCTTCAACGACTATCTTGGTTTACAATCTTCATTAACCTTCTTCTTATCCAATATTTGATTGAAATTCGAATTTCAAAACATTGGTTTACCGCTAGTTATTAATGTATTGGGGTAGTAAATCAAGACAGGTTAGAGGCGCAAGGTCTAATCAAGTTGATGGTAAATATGAATTTGAATTTATATCGTTTGAAGAAGCGCATTGTGTAAACCTCGCCGCTGCTACACATGTTGCTATCACCTCTTCTTCATTTAACGATCATCAACTCTCAAACTCTCTCCTTGCAGAGTACAATTATAAAAAAAAGATTTTCTTTGTCTTAAGATGTGTTGTTTCCCTATTGTTGTTTGAGCGCAGGTTAAAAATAAATAAAACTGAACCTCCTATCCTCATCTTCCTGCTGTTTTTTCAGTTTCTGATTCTAGCGATGCTTGGGCTTCTGCAGCAGCTGCTTTAGACTGAAGGAGGATACGCCAACTCCGATTCCGGCCAACAGGAACGCTGTTGGGAAGACTAATTTATCAAACTGTGAGGACTGTTGTGCGGCAGATGCATTCTGAAATGAACAAACAAAAACTAAATTTAAATCTATGAAGAGATGATATGAAAATGCTTAATCATAATCGCATTACGCAAAGAGAATCCAATCCATGCGACGCGCTCATGATCTAGTTTAAATGCGGTGACGTCAATGCATGATCAATGTAGATTATGCTTCAACGTTCACGCAGACAGACCACTGCCTTTTTATGACCATAATTCACATGCACATTTCGTGCGTACTTTCTTGCAAATATTTAGAGCGATCGAATCTCAGCAGACAGAAGACGCACGCGACGCACATTTTTATCCTGACGATAAACAACTTCATCACTTCTGCTGACGAATGTGTTTACTGTAGTAAATAACAAACACATTTTCTGGTATAATTAGTAATGTTTACAATTCTGCATTTCTTTTCATCTTTACAAATGATCAAATATTGCAATCCTATTAAGGATGGATCAAAGAAGGTATACAATTGTGAAAATATTAAAAAATAACTTTTCTTAGGTGCGTAGAGGAATGAAAAAAAAAGTGTTTTTGAGACTACGCCAAAAATGCAAACGCAAAAGTCGCTAAAAGTATTCGAGATATGAAAATAGCATTAATGGTTAAAGCATTATTAGCGTTAAAGTCTAACGGTTGGATGGTCTCCGAGAGCTGTAGAGTAAAAATAGCTCCACCTTAGAGATTCTCACATGCTAAATTAACACTAACCTATCCAAAATAACCGCGAGGGAAAACTGGGAAAATCCTTTCCAACTAATCCCGACTTAAAAGTCAATTAAACTTCATGACTGTAACTTCTGTAGTCTATTTTTACTTTTTGATGTTAAATATCTTAAATATAAAATATACTCAATTCCACACTAACTATTGCATATATATATAGTATTTATATCAATTTAGAAGATCTACTATATTCACCTTGAACTAAATACTGAACGTTATCAATGAAATTGTATTGCATCGCTGACCTCAAAATTGATTATTTTAACGACCTAAAATTAATTAGCATTTTCTAATGATACACAGACGTATGCAACAAAGACATTTGGAAAATTAATTGTTGAAGAATTTATACAAGTTTAATTTAAATTTAATTATCTTTAAGTAAATATTATTACAATCATAATTGTCAATATAAGAATGTACTGTCTACTATTGAAAATACCAATTATCATAAATTGGAGACAATTTCCTGATGCAAAGTTTTAGCTGATAGGACAAAAACATTTAAAAATTTGTGGAATATTTGTTGAACATGCAAATAGATACACAGTTAATATTTGGAGAGTATTTTGTTCAATATTATAGGCAAAAATATGAAATTAAAAGTAAAAGCAATTTAGAAAATTTGGGATATAAATATTGCAAAAATGTTTAATAGTTTTTCGATATAATAAAAGTTGAAAAGACCAGAATTAGAATCTTCTTGAAGTGTAATGTGGAAGTGAATTGTTATGGTTTCTTGTAATATAATGTTAAAGTAATGTAAAAGTTGTATCAATAACACATAATAGTATAAGTAGACTTACCTGAGGAACAGTTAAACGCAGAGCGAGCATACAAGCCTGTGATGGTTTCATTCTCTGATAGTCTTCAGTGCCCTGCAAATAGAGTGGACTTCTTCAGTTAATCAATGTCCTTCGATGTTGAGGGGGGCCACCACTTTTCCAAACCAAACTCAATATGAAGATATTGAGGGTAATGGAGATATGAAAAGTGCTTAGCCCTTTTTAACGAGCTAATGGCAAATCACGATGTGCTCTGGCCAGAGGTTCGTAGTGAATTGTAAATACGTCTGCGAGATCTGGGCGTTTTTAAATATCCTTACATAACCTCTCCGCTGCAGAGATCAACAGTTTTTATTGCGCGACGTGCGTCAGGAAATGCGACTCGCTTCGAGACCAAGTGCAAAGTATAACAACAATCGCGCTCATCAATTCTACCATAAATGAAGACAATCCGGCCAGAGAACATAGCGATTATATTTCAAAAAGGAATTCCTGTCTCCGACACTCACCTGACTTGCACTAGGAAAACAACGAAAAGGCCAACGTCGACCAATGAAACGCGCTCCTTGGTTGCATAACCCAATTTACACTAGGAAAAAAGTTAAAATATAGAGAAATTATATTTTAATTTAATAAATTAACTTAATATTTGAAATTTCTCACTTTTTGTATCCATTCTGCAACTATTATATAATGTATTTTCAAAACTAAATACAAAACATATTACTATCACGCTGTTGCTTTTTTAATAAAAAAAAACATTTTTCCTATTTCTACAGACTGATTAATTGCAATTTAGATTTGGAAAATCCGTATATTTATCTTTAATGCATATAAAAATAGATGCACAATCCCGCATTCTGTTGTTTACAATATTCGCTAAGCACACACGTTTTACTGATAATGCATTTTTAAAACTGAAATTGCTTCTATAAATAACTCGAATACAAATTGCCATGTTATGCAACTTAATTCTCATTATATTTATGTATGAACATGAAACACTCGTGCTTATAACAGGTGCACCATATTAGAATTAATTAAATAAAATGATCTCGATTATAAAAATAACGAAAGGTTTTATTAATCCTAGGTAGTAAATTTCAGTCCATCGGTTTGGGTTTCATAAACTTCTTTGATCGTGCTTTCTTGGTCTGAAATTTCTTGGCCATGGTCTTGTTTAGAGTGGAATATCCTTCAGCCATCTCCTGGTCAGAAACGTCCTTCTCGTTTTGCTTCTCTGCATCCTCTAATTGTTTCACATAAGTGTCTGACATGATTTTTTCTATGTCAGGATTCATGCCTCCGAAGGACAACCGTCCCTCAATCAAGTTCCTGCAGTTCATTATGCTTGTATTTACGAATATGATGTTTCCACTCTTCTTCATGTCCTCCGTGATTTCGGAGGAGTACATTGCATTACCCTCTGCATCATCTGCTTCCTTCTCCACGCGATCTTTCGTCTTCTTCATGAATTTCATGTCCAGCACGGACTTGGAAAGTTTCGTGCGAGAATTATCACCCATCGTTACTTATATAATTGATTAACACCCTTAACAAATACACCCTACAAAACCAATGTGACCAATGTTGCGAGTTACTTTTAGGTTAACTTTTTGTATTTATCAATGCTAACCTATAAAAAATCCATCCACCAATTGGAATCGATATAGATTTAAATTTGAAACTTTAAATTTTCGAATTTGCCAAATCAAAATAAACAATTTTTATCAATTGAAAATCCATAGTTTTAGATTAATATCTTAATAATTTTTGGTAAATGAAGACAATGAAGCCAAAAAAAATTCAAACACATTTATTTCATGTCTTTTTTTTACTAGTTTTCCAAATATTTTTTTTGTTTGGTATAGTTTAATGCATTTTTACATATAAAAAAGAAACGTAGATTTACATTACATTTATACCAACAATATATCAGTTTATACAATGTTCGCAAGTCAGAGTCAATGAGAAACGATAGCGAAGAGATTCGAAGGTGAGATAAATGTGTTGCGTTTGTGTGTATACAAGTGAAAGAAAGAAAAAATAATAATCTAGGAACTCAATTTGTTTTGCTTGGTTTAATGGAAATGCTTCGAAAGAATGAATGAGTGAACAATTTTCTTCTTTTCATGCTTGTAGCGAAAAGAAGAGAATCATTTAAATATACAAATAATGATAGTATATATATAAATATGTTTAATACACATTATGTAGAGATGTATGTATGTATAATATGTACAAGACTTAAGTAAGTAGTAAATATAAACGACCTAAGATGGGGAGATTTCCTAATATAAAATTTTAAACAACAACGTTGCATCCCGCCCGGAAATTATGTTGAAATCATGAAATCAACAAGAACACAAGAGAAAATAATATATACATCTGCATGTGCATGAAAAATAAAATAAATCACAACAGGAAAGAGAAGCAAAACAAGTGTATATAAATGTAATACAATCGAAGTGTGTTTTTCTTTCAATTTCGATTTGAGGTATTGTTAGATACATATGTGTAAATATGTCCCTAAAATTTATTAAATAAAATAAAATAGTAGAAATTAAACAGCATTGAAATAATACGAAAAATAATCGTTACAATTATAATAATGATGATGATAATAATAATAATAATACATGTAGCTTATGTCTTTTCGCGAATCGAAACAATAAATTAGTAAAGAAAACCGAAAAACAAATTTAGAAATGAGGAAGGAGCGAATATATATGTATATATAATTATTATTTTATCTATGTACAAATTATTACAATGTTGAATCCTCTGTCTATTGTAAAATAGATTAGATTCGTTATAATCATTATTATATTTTCATTTAAAAATGAGCTCACATGCAATGCATCAATACGCATATACGTTTATATACATAATCATCATATATGTATGCGTGCTCGATTCCCTGCTTGAAAAGGAAAAGTGAATGAACGAGAGGAAAATACACACATAAAAAAAACAAGTATTCTCCTAAGTTTTCTGCTATTTACATCCTCTCCAGGTAATGTATTACGCAATTCGCCGCCGCGTGATGTGTATGAAACAGAATTAATGTAGGAGCAATCATTTGTTCGACTGTTATTCAATTGCTGCTAGTGGACGGTATGTCGATGGTGTGACTCTCATTGCCGAAAATGAGACGAAGCCGTTTCATTGGCGGATGCGCGTGGAATAGGGCGGAATCTTCGGCGTTTTTCAGTCGCCTCTCTCGTTTCCTATCTTTCGATTTGTGTCGTTTCTTTCGATGCGAGTAGGGTGTGCCGTAGTGACTGCTGTCCACGCCTTCCACGCGCAGCACCTCGTATTCGGTCTTGTAGTTGTCTTCGTTCAGGCTATTTCCCGACTCGATGACTTCGTCTAGCATAGGACTTCGTTTCATTCGCAGCGTCAGTTTCAACCTGCCGCATTTCTCTGGAGTTTTGTCCTGCTGATTGTGCTGTTGTTGCTGAACGTGCGGCATCGACGGCTGAGATGGCGGCGACGGCGTTTTCCTATCCCTGTTCGTGGCAGTTGAATGGTTGTTCTCGTCAGCCTTGTTTCTCGTTTCTAAACCGTCCGTTAAATCACTTGTTATCACATATTCACTAAATATACTGTTCGCGGTCGCATCAATGTCCATGCACTCCGGTTTGGCAGTGGTGGTGGTTGTTGTTGTAGAAGTACGGCGCAGCAGCCGCGTCGACGTCCTTACCGGCAGTTCCTTGCGTTTCTTCGCTTTCATTTCGCCGCTTCCGATGACATAATCTTTGCCGTTCGCGTTGCAGTCGATCTGCATGTCCAGCTTGGGCATCATCATCATTGCTGAATCCACGTCTGGAATAATTTTAGTCATCATCGACAGGGACTCGCTCTGATCTCCACCAACTTTGTTATTGCTACGAAGCGATCTGCTACTACCGTACATAGTTATGGAATCTGCAATAAAGTTTAAAAAACGTTACAATCTTGCAGACAGACTGCCATTTTAAAATATAATGAGAAGCAAAACGAAATCATTTTTCAGACTTAATACAATATATTTCTTATGTGGCTTAACACATATGATGGTGGAAGAGACGGTGGTCGCCCGTAGTGATCTAAAGTTTGGTCACCCCTGTTATAGACGTTCATGTTTTCTGATGTGTGGAGACCTTTAATTTATAGAAGGCAACCTGTTGTACATATATATTATATATAGGCCACCATCGGTATATATAGGCCTACAAATAATATAGTAAATGAAATTACCTGAATTAGCAATGGTGGCAGGATTCGAGATGATGTTGGGTGGCACTCCTTTGCCGCTCTCGTGGCAGTCGTTGAAGTTCTTGTTTTGTTGGGTGGCATCGCAGACGGGGTCGTGATCACTATAACTGGCGCTTGTACTGCTTGCGTTACTTTGCAGATCATCCAGAAGATTTGACCTGGAGATACTCTGGTTGGTAATCTGCATGAGCTCCTGGTTAGCTTGCCTCGCCTGTCGCCGCTGCAGCCGCGTCGCCCTCGTGCTGACGCTATTACTACTACTATTATTACTATTACTACTATTAACAACACTAATATCGTTACTGCTACAACTACCGCCTGTACTGTTATTGTTGTTCGTATTAACACCGTTCACGATAACACCGCTACCACAGCTGCTATTCTTAGGCTGGTGATGCTTCCCGAGTTTATCGGAGGATCGCACTGGTGGCTCGTTGGGTGCTCCTCCCATCCCGGAAGAAGAGGACGTGGAGTTCCGATGATTCCGTCGTGGGAAGTCCCCGATGTCGGAGAATTTGCATCCCTGCGCAATTAGCATCTCCGCATCGTATCGTGTCATGCCTTTCTGTCGCAGCTCCTTAATACTCAAAGGCGCAACAATTTTGTCACTATCCTCTTCCTGTTGCGCCCCGGCGACTGTACAACCCTCCAACGGCGACTTTCCCACCTGCAACTTCTGCTTCGTCCGGTTGATGCGGTTATCAGTTTCGCGTAATCTGTACCCGTTCTCCTCCTTCTTTTCCGAGCGGTTGGCGAAAGCCCCAGTTGCCCGGCGCTCGCACGTCTCGCATTCGCAATAACAGTTCTTGTCGCCAAAGAAATCTTCGCCATAGAAGCAAGTGATCTCCTCACCGACTTCGATATCCCGCAACACCTTCACACAGGCCGTGTCTCTGCCTGTTGCGACGAATTTGCAGTTGGCTCGGCAATCATGGTTGATATACGCTGCCGGTCCCAGCCACAGTTGCGCACAGTTCTTTCTGCAGCTGTACATCACAGAGAAATCGTTTTTGCCAGGATGCAGCAGCATCTTTTCTTCTTCCTCCGTTAATTCAGCTATGCAACCAACTAAACACTCGATCTTATCATGTTTGTTCCATTTTTTCGTTGACGATATTTTTGCGCCCTTCTGTCCTTCTAGTGAATAACGGTAGCAAGGTTCTATTACAAAACCCGATTCTGTATCAAACACTCTCAAGTATCGATACACCTGTAAATCAATAACACAGTACATAATTATTTATAATATTATAACATGACATTATTGGTTAATTTCAAATGATACGCAATTTAAGTATACACTACAAGAAACAACATATGAAAAAGACAATAGTCGGTAATGTGGAAATCTGCATCATCATTTGATCAACTGTTGTTTTGTTTATTTATTCATTTCCAAATATCGTTAAATTAGAAAATACGAAATTGTATCTATATGATATCACATGGCACCAGCCTAACAGGTGTCATCCACCTAGTTACTATTTTAATAGCATTTTTTCTTAATTTAATAAATTGAATTTTATCAAAGCAAGATATATTCTCAATCGAAAGTGCAAATAAAAATAACGGGTGGCCAATTTCTTACATGTTCCTCAAGTCGCTTCTGCTGGGTTTTAGCCTTGGGCCTGGGCATCCAATCGCCCTTGGATATTCTGCTGTAGGCCTTCTCATAATTCTGAGTGCGTATGAACTCTGACACAATGCTTTTCAACTCAGAATTATTTAATCGTAAAGGCCTGCTGCGGATATTCATCTTGTGGGTCATAAAACCGAGATGGGGGTCCAGGACCAAAGAAGTGGCCAGGTCATCATTCTCAGACAGCTCCCTGGGATTCATACCCGCAGGCTGCATCTTGCTTGAGGGTGGTCTCGTTGCTGCATCCACAACCATTCTGACTCACTGCAATCAAAATGGGGCACACACTGCAGTAATGTTGCTTTCACATCAATATATAAATATCACATCCATATCAAAAGGGCACTAACAAACAAACGTCTATATATATAGGTTATATTATTTTATGGTTTAAAATTTGAAAAAAAAAGAATGTTGTTTCATGGAGGACACTGTCTTGGAGGAATCAAGGTTAGGTTGACAACAACAAAAGAAAAACCGTTGTCTTACCATTTGATTTCGCCGCGGGCTCAAGTGTTTTTTTAGGTTCAACATTCGTTTGTTATTGTTGTTATGGCTATAAGGGTTTTACATTTTGGAAGGCGAGAGGGGCTTAAGGTGCCGCGTGGTTTTCGGGACATGACGATGAAGACATAGGGAAGATGTTTTAGGAAGGGGTCCCGATGATTTACTCGATAAGCGATAAGTGAATGAACATGATGATGATGGTGTATGGGGGTGCAGGATAGAAAGAATGGCGTTGGGAGAGCGGCCGAGCAGCCATTGAACCTGGGATGTCCGACGAGCGCACGGATGAATGTCTGATAGAAATTCGAGCTTTCGATGACTCGGATCTAGGTGTTTGGGGACGGATCTGGATGCGCTGATCCAGGGATTATCAAAATATTACCGGTTCGTTGCGATCGGAGGCCCACAAAATCCACATTATAACAAAACTTGGCACCGTCTCGACACAGCCAGGTGACGCTCGAAATCAATCATGGCAGGCGGTCCGGTCGCTAACGCCAACGACGATCATCATCATCGTCAATTGTCCTAAGGACCGCCGCCGTCGATGAATGTCCTTGCTAAAAGTCTCCACTGATCATCATCCTACATTCCCCGTTTTCTTTTCTTCCCGACCGCGATATTATTTACTAATCCCAAAATTACTGTCCCACTCTCTATCTCTTTCTCCGTGTATGCTTCCTAGACGACTTGTTGTTGACAGTTGTTTCTTGCCCAGTTCCATTAACCGTTGGTAGAACTGATTGCTAAATTCCACATTCCCGCTAAAATATAAATATGAATTTCTTAAAAGTAATATTTCTCCAATAATAACTTTGAAATTTTGGAACTTTTGTTTTGTTATATTCAAGAAGTCAATTATTTGTTTCGATGAATGTATATGACAATAAATTTACTCAACATGGTATTCCAATTTCATTTAAAATTTACTTTTGAACTATGAAAACATACAGGAATTGGCATCGCCGGGTATAAGGGATGTTATAAATGCATTTGCATTTTTTGATTGATTACCGTTAAATGTCGTGCTAATATTGTGCCACTGATTGAACGCGGATATTTAGTTAGCAAAAGGAAGAATTGACGTTCTTCAGAGGACTTTTAGTCTGCTCTATATTTACGTAATCACGGACGCCCTTTCGTTTAACGCTCAGGTGTATTTCCGGATGATCGCTGTTATCGGGCCAGACTGCTGTTACCTTGACGGTGCAATCGCATCCGATCACGCCCTTTTCGTGAGCGAGCGCCAATTGGTTGACAACTCGTCGCTCCACCTCGTATTTAATTGATCGCGCTCCATAATTCACGTCGTATCCATTGGCCAGAGCCGATTCGACGCTTCGATCCCACTTCAGGTCGATCTTGTGCTTTTCCTGTGCCTGTTGCAACAAATCGCATTGTCATTTATGTTAATACGATTGAATTGGACTCACCCTCTTCGCCCAAATTTGCAATTCCTTATCGACTAATTGGTACAGCTCTGGTCTGGAGAATGGCAGGAAGTAGACAATTTCGTTAATTCTACCCAAGAACTCGTCACGCTTAAAGTGCTTCTTCAATATAGGCTTAACTACTTTATCTTTGAATTTCCTTGAGATTTGCACTTCACTAACATCATCTAAATTTATGAATGGCAATTAGTTAAGAAAATGATTTGTAAATTAAACGCACCCGTGTTTTCGAAGCGCTCCTTCTTAATCACCTCAACTTCCTTGCGGATATCGAGCGCGTGTTGTGCGATTTCGTTAGAAGCCAAATTTGAGGTCATTATGAAGATGGCATCCTTGCATTCGATGGTCTTACCCTGACCATCAGTAAGTCGACCTTCATCGAAGAGCTGCAGCAGTACGGTCAGTACGTCTGGGTGAGCCTTGTCCACCTCATCAAAGAGGACAACCGCATCCGGGCATTTCTTCAACTTCTTGGTGAGTTGACCGCCCTCGTCGTGCCCGATATAACCAGGTGGAGCTCCAATTAGTTTCGCGACCTACGACCAAAACTAAATTAGTCCTTTCCAGTTAATTATTTCCGTTATGATGATTGACCTCGTGCTTCTCTTGATACTCGGACATATCCAATCGGATAAACGCCGTTTGCTTATTCTTGTGAATGTAAGCCGCCAACTGCTTGGCCAGCTCCGTTTTCCCGATACCTGAAGAACCCAAGAACAAGAAGACAAGAGGATGATCATCGTCGGACCATCCGTTCTCCTTCCTCCTGACCGCTGCGTTCGTAGATTATTGATAAATTATATAAATATAGTTACTGTAGTTATATTTTTCAAAAAGACACACTTGCAGCGACCGTAGTGATTGCGCTCTCCTGTCCAACGATGTACTGTTTGATCCGTTGTTCTAGCGGAAACCTGCGCCTCTCTTCAAGTTCTTTTTGCTTCTTCAAAACTTCAAACTGTAATATAATATTTATGAGAGTATTGTGAAAGTTATGGAACCGCATATTAATACGTAAATAGCTCGATTTTATTTACTTTTGCGGAATATTCTTTAAGCATATCTTTGACAGCGCTACCATCCTTGGCGTAATCTCCCGGAGAGTGTCCGGAATCGTTTTCCTGCATGGGATCAGCACCAGCCTCCAAAAGGATCCTCACCACCTCCACATTATCAGATAGTACTGCGTAGTGCAGAGCGGTGAAGCCCAGGAACGTTGCCTTGTTATTCAACCTACTGCAGAATTCTTCATCTCTCAGCATCAGCACTGAATAGTAACAAACATAATAAATAACTAATTAAGTCTTGCTAAACGTTAACAGCAACCTTCTAAAAAGTGTAAGCCTTGCTCATGTCCAGTCCTCTGTGGATTGCAGTACATATCTCCCAAATTAGGATCAGCCCCTTTGGACAGAAGCACTTTGCAGATATTGGTCTTTCCATTGACTGCTGCTAGCATCAAGGGGGTCCAGCCCAGATGATGCCTGGCATTCACATCAATCTGATTGCTTGAAAGCAATCTGCAATTGGATGCATGTTTATTTATATTTCTTAAATATTTAAAAAATACCATTACTTGCCAACTTCCTCGTCGATGCCATACTGGACAGAACGGAAGAACCGTTTTTCGACGTGCTGCGTGTTGTTGATGAAAGAGTGACAGTAGACGGCACCTAGGGCTCCAACAGCAAAGCAGTTGAAGACTCCAGGTTGCAGCCAATGGAAGAATCCTCTTTGGTCATGATTTGATTGATGGCAAAGCGCTACAACTGGACCTGTCTTTTTGTTAAGATTTATATTCCTAATCTCCACTCGCTTCGAATAATACAAGATGCGCCGCAACATCGGCAACATCTCTTAGCTGTAGTGTAGTTTTCGTTATTTAAAGGTTAATGTGAATAATCTAACCTTTAAAACTGTCAATAAAAACAATTGATTTCCTTAACATCATGTCAAGAATCCAAATTTCTTTTAACTTATGACATCATTTATCTACGTTTTTTTCCATGCAGAAATAAAAAAAATGGTTATTATTTAGTATTTCCTATAATATATATTATTTAATAAATCAGATTTAAATAGAATAAATCCAATAATAAATGACTAATGAATAGCTTGTTTTGTATATCATCAAAAAACATGGAAGGTTCTAAATTGAATTGTCAATGAAATAATTGAACTTTCTGAGACTAGGTCAGCAATTAAAGTCTAGTGTGAAATTTAACCAACGTTTTTATCACAGCTGCAACATATATCTGAGAAACTTAACGAGTAAATAAACATCCTAAGCAAATGCTTATTTCATTCATTTATTCTTGTTTTCTCTGGGAGTCTAGATGCGGAGGACGGTTCAGAAGACCATATACACTGCACTTTGAATCACTTTTATTAATAAAAATTATTACTTTTTTTCCCTTCTCATTATATCTCATCATCATAAAGTTCAAATCTCACCTCATTGTATCATCAATTATCGAGAGAAAAAAAAAGAAACGAAACACTTAACACAATCTACAAATTAATAACTCGGTAAATAGTAAAAATAAAGAGGGCAGGGGCGGCTCACCAAGTTTCCTATCTTACAAAAAAAATATAGTAAAATAATGTAAAAAGTAGTTAATTAATTTATGAACAAAAAAAAAATAAGAAAGAGAATAGTATTTACGGAGAGACAATCAATCGTTTTCGCAAAAGTATAAAAACAATTGTATTTTGTAAAATATAATAATTATTAAAGTTTGTGGATAAAATATTTACTTAATTAATATATAATATTGTTTTTTTTTCATCATGTTTTGTATTTTTTTGTTTACGAACGCGAGCGATCGCGTTTGTGTGTGTATTTCTTTTTGTATGTTACTCATGGATTTCATGAGGAGTTGCTGTTATCACCGTTGTCAGTGCCGTAGCTATTGGCGTTGCCGTTCACTACGAATGATGTGCCTAGACCGTAAAGATGGCCGGAAAACTTTGAATCATCAATGGTATCCTCAAAAAACATCTGAAATAGAAAATAGCATTTATATGGATGTACATGGTTTCTTATGAAGCGGATTCATGTACCTCCTTCATTTTGAAAAACGCCATTCCAGTAAGTAGCGAATCAGAACCAGCCTGGTGCTGTGGTCCTATTCTCTCCAGGTCCAACTGTTCCGCCACCTCCTGCAGTCCGCCTTTCAAGTTTTTACAAGACTTCATGAGGTACTGCAAGTAGACAAAACGATATAAATCGGGGCTGTTTTAACGACCAGGGCCGTACGCTTGCTCTTAATTCTCCACTCACCTTAACATCGTAAATTGTCGGGAAATAGAGTTTTAACAAATCGAAGAAATCGGATTCATCCATCGGCAAATTGGTATCCGTCAGTAACTTGATGAGGTACCCGAAATCGTAACCTGAGTGAAAGGACAACCATTTGATGTTGTCCATGAGGACGATTCCTGAGGTCATCAACAGTTCAGCGAATTCGGACGGTTCGATGCCTTCTTCTTCGTGTTTTTTAAACTGAATTCCCGAATTTTGCAACAACTCAATACTATCCTGAGCATACATATCTTCCCTGTAAAACAACATACACCAGATTAAGTGCTGAAACTATGATTTCCAATGAGATAGACTTACGACAGATTGAATTTGAAATTAAATTGCCACGTCGTGTACGATCCTCCTGGCGTTTTCCCGTATTCATCCAGAAAGGTCAAACCTAGCTGGATAATCCTGAGCAAATCCACGTTACACCTTAGTAGCTGGTATTGGTATTCGGCGGTGCTCCGGAATTCACCGATAGGACGTGCTACGACACCAGGAAATTCCGTATCCATCGCCACATATGGATACTTCTGGACGATCTAAAAAACGATTAACAAAATTAACTTACAAAAACTTTCCCATCAAAGTATGTGAGATTATAAATATTTAAATTTAAAAATACAGTAAGAATTTTTCGTAAAGTGTGTAAATATTGAGGAACACAACTAGATGTAAATATCCTAAATGTTCACCTGTCTTATAGTCCTAAATTCATCCTCGAGATTATGGGCCCACACATCCCTGATGCCACACTCCTCATTGTTTGGATGTTGGGAGCTACCAATTGTAGCTGCTGGCATCTCAGACCCCTTTTCCGTATTGGTCAATTGCGTCCACGGGTTCTGCACCCAAATAACATTAGTGTTTGATGTCGTCCCTCCGCCACCCTCGCCGCTCTTATCCTCGTACTCTGTAAGTTTCCACAATATGTCCTCCTCCTTGGCGTTCAAATGCAACTTGCAATCATTCTCATTCGACAATTTCATTGATGCAATTTTTTGTCTACAAAAAAATAGGGGAAACAAATCAATTTAATGCATGATGCTTTGCGACAAACTTGTATGAACAGACACACAGGCAGACAAGAAAAACACAGAAGAGGGAATCAAGAGCTGCTGAATAACCTAACTCCAGTCAAAGTGACAGTAAGAAATTATCCCTCCCCCCATATGGGGGGGTGGTTTTTGTTTGATGCCAGAGCTCTCTGGATTCACGTTCCTTCGTTTTTTCTACTCTTTCCATCGTCTTCTGCTTCACGATAGATCTGGTAAACGCACATTTTTCTGCTTATTTTGTACGGTTTCCTTTGGCGTTTGTTTGTTGTGCGTGCGTTTCGAAATATCTCGCAAATGCACTACTGTTCTCTGAAGATAAAAGACAGAGAAAGAGCGTGTCGCGCGTCCCGAAGGGCTCTGGCATATTTGGCGCGCTGTTGGCTACAATAGGAATGAACAGTGCGGAAACGGTACTTACCCATTTTATTAAAAGGAAAAAGGAACGTAAACATAAGATTTTCTATGCTTCCTGTTATCAGTGACAGAGTGAACAATTTCTCATTATTTCATGTTAGCACTATCAATCGCATTGCTGCCATCCTCGCACACTTGCAATAACATCAATGTTACCAACATTTCCGCATTCAATTGGAACGAAAGAGAAAGTTCAAACATTGGCAACCAACTATACACAATAGAAAAGAAAGCAATTTATAAAAGTATTTTAAACCAAGTGAGGAAAGTAGAGACGCGAAAGAAGAAAAGAATTTTAAATGAATATACAAGAATTATCTTTAAAACGTTCACTATTCAAAAGCCTACACTTTAAAATCCCATAAAAAATAGGTTCAATCATTTTAAGATACCAATTATAGGATTAAAAATGAATTATTATTTAAAAGCAAAATATTTTGGCTTAATTCAATTTTATTTATACAAATATATAACTATACTGAAAAAGCGCATATAGTTGATTATGATACTATAAACGTTTTACGCCAAAATGATTAATTATTTAAATTTAATTACCGTTATCCGAATCTGTTCATCCTATGCGCAAAGAAAAGTTCGTTTGCAACATTTGATTTTGTCAATTATAATGGCATGCAACGAAGAAAATGCTGGAGTAACCGTTACCGCGGTCACTTAACCATCAGATGAAAAAGTCCGTTTAATAATTAGTTACGGATAAAATTGTCACCCATGAAATCTGTGAGATGTAGGAGTCGGAAATAAAGACCGAATACGCCACACTCTACTTGAGCAAGTTGTGCCGTAAAGATGTCCAGTTCTTTAAGCTACCAGAGTTCCCCCAATGTCGGGCCCGCAACAAATTTCAAAGGTCTCCTAATCGACAGATTCCATCATCCGAGCGGCGAAGAACACGTATACAAGTATGTACAAACTAAATTACTTGCACTACACTGATCATCTGTCTTAAACTGTGTAGGACTAAAGGAAAGAACAAGAACAACGTAGCTCTGTCTGCGCTCACTCTGCTAGCGTTCCTGTTCTTCCTGAACATCTTGCAGAACTGTATCCAGGATCACATGGACGATATGAAGGGTAAAGGGAAGGGCATGCAGATGATGCCGCAGCAGGTCATGATGCCCGTGACTTTGGCTCCGGCGAGAAGAGAGGCGCAGCGAAAGGATGTGATCGAGAAGAAGGGCGATAATTTGGACGAGGATGTGAAACCGGAAGATCGTAGCAATCCCGAAGCGAAGAAAAGGAAGCACAGAAAGCAGGCCAAAAATTCGAACTAATGCCCTACGTATATTTTATTTATTTATTCGATCAGTATATAAGCTCATATACATATTTATATATCAACAAATTTAATTTATTTAACCTACAACGTAATCTACGTTTTATTTCTACCAAATCCAGAAATAACAAGTTATTTATGAAGAAACGAACAAGGAAGCATATTCATTGTGGGAAATATACAAAGTAATCCAAGTATTATTTCTCTATTTATTCATCCATGGCATACATTTTTGCCATACTTATGTACACACAAAAATGCATTGATTTAACTTAATACAAAGTATTCTATCTACAATATTCTATATGTATAATACTTCTTCGTCCGTCACTCTTATCTCCATTTTTCAACATTGTATTTCCGATATAGCAACTTGTAGAGCATAAATGATATGCACAAATTAATACCTTTTCACGCGTTCTATATACTTGGTTCTGGTTAGGGCACTGCTGCCTTGTGTAGGGTCCATCATTCTGTCCCAATCCGTCTGTCCGACGACGAAGCCGATCGCCCTCATCTTTTCCTGTTTCTTCCTTTCCTCCAAATCGGCCCAACGCACCTAGAACATCATTCATTTGCAGACATTCAACAAATCGAAATCTTAACATTGGACAGCCTTTCCAGACGGTCCATTTATTGTCTCGCACAACAGCTGCGATTATTATATATAGAATACAAAGATAACAAAATTGTGGACATGATTTACCTCAGAGTTTTTGCATCCTACTTCAATTTCTTGAATGCAAGAAAAAGTAATGTTCACATCAAAAGATTACACAAGTTCAATGTTCGCATGCAAACTTAACTATTAACCTTTTCAGATTTTTTACGCAAATATTCAATCTAAAAATTCTAAAAAGTACACCAAATCAATATAATTCAGTTCCAAAAAAGTTAACAATTTACTAATAAAATAAAACTGATTTTATGATAATTTTGTTTGTGTTTCTCAGTAAACTATGTGACGAGTAAATATATAAGTAAGTATAATATGTGCAGTCTTTGGGGAATATAGTTAAAGTGTTATCCTCTAGTAGTTTGCTTAGTTGTTAATTTCAACGAAGTGTAAAATGATCCGCATCCTGTTTTATATTCGTATCATGATACTAAGAAAAGTTGAATAATGCAATGATGAGGACTTACTCGCTTTTGACCGGGTACGGATTCCCGCTTTGGTGCCCATCCGTCGTCCAATTGGAGGTAGTCTTCCATTGTTCCTGCATGTCGCAATGGTTTGCTCGTTCCATCGAGCTTGGCTGCAATGGAGAATAATAGAAACAAAAACAAACTTTTAGATTTCCGTGAAAAAATTCGCACGATTAGCGCAAAAATAATGTATTGTATCAAAAAAAATCCCTTAAAAAAACGAATAAGGGAGAAGGTTCTCGCATGGGAGAACATCAATTGCACACCAGACAAACTGGCAAGTATATTTATATTCATTTGATGTAAAGACATCAAGAGGTAGCGCTGAAAAAGATATGATTTTTCATTCTTTCAGCTAATGTAAGTATATTGTTGCCGTTGTTAAAGATTGGTAAGGTTTTCGTTTTCTATACAATAAAAATAATTATACTGCAGTAATAAAAACAAAAGGAGTAACCAGATAATTGTTGTATGTTTTCATTTTTTCTTGTTGTTGTTTACATGTAAGATATAGATATAATACTTTATTTGAACTTTTTACGTATTGGAACTTACCGAGGTTATTAATGGAACACTCGAAATTGTCCCACTTGCTGCTATTACACGCTTGTTCCTGAAGAATGTCTCTTACATTTAGTACACTTACAAGTAGATAGTATCTGTGTGACTGAACGAAGAATACACGTATGCATTTTGTATACGAAGGGATGAAGTCAACACAGTCGAGAATTGTTCGAGTGCAGTTGATTGAGGGGTTTTATTTTGGAGCGCTGAAAAGATGATTAACAAACCACGTTCGGGGGTAGGGTCAGGTCAGGAAGAAAACGACGGGAAGTCATAAATAATAAAAATATACACACACGCAAGAAAAGATTATCACCAATCTCTCTCATTCGAGAATACTACACCTTGCGAATCAACTTACCTCGCCTTCGACGTCCATATCGTCAAAGTTGTCGTTAGGCGAGTCGATTTCCTCCATTTCTACCTCCGGTATAGAACCTGCCTGGATTAGATTGGTCGCATCCAAAGTAGCGTAATGTACGGGCGTCTCTTCCCATTCGGCCACCGTCTTCTCGATTTCTGCCAAAGATCTGTTATGCGTGTTACGTTTGCTGCAAACCTGCACGTCCAATTCCAACTGGCACACATATACCTTGCAACAATAACGACATTCATTGTCCGTTATCTTACAATATACACCGATTCTCACCTGAAAGCCGTTTTGCTTGGCGAAACTCCACATCTCGCTAAAGTATTTCACTTTGTCGTTCATGTTATCAACGACGATGAATGGGAAGTAACCATCGGTAATAGTTTTCTTAAAAGATTTCAGCATGGAGGTTCGGTACGAGACTTCCATGCATTCCTCGTACTCATATACCATTTCTTTCACCTTGACTTTCTTCCCATCCTCTGTAACCTCCCTCTCTTGCTCCACCATAAAATAATCGTCCAAAGATAAAATTCTTGGAGCAGAACCTCCGTTCTCCACCTACAATTATAAAACATTGTATAACTTTGTACGCACATTGCGTACGCACTCACCTCTCTGTCCTTAATTAATTTAGCCAGGAAGGTTTTGCCGCTACCCGACGGTCCGCGCAATATAATAACAATTCTAGGTGGTCGCTTGAATCTACCCGGAGGATTTAACACATCATCTATCAACGTAATGTGTGCTTTCTCTACGGGTTGAGGTTTTTCAGTATTGGCTTTCGGCGGAGGAACTGACTCGCGGCCCCTATATTGGAAATCGTGGTCTTCAGCTCGTCGCACTCTCGAGTAATCCTCGTGTTGTCTACTGCTGATCTGCTGCTCGTCTTGAGGGAATCGAGTGTAGCGAATCGGGGCCTCAAAACGCCTCTCCTCGTAGCGATTGCGGCTGTTGTACGAGTCGTATCCGTCGTAACGATGCGATCGGTAGTCGTAACGATCTGCGGAATTCAGAGGGTATCGACCGTAGGGCTGCTTTACAATCGACGGCTCGAATTCCAATATGTTCTTGAAGGTTTCGTGAAGCCATTTCGGTCTCTCCGGGAGCGGAATCCGGTTCACCGATTTGTGCCGATAGTCAAACAGACGAGGTGGTTCAACATTCACCTCAAAATCTACAACAATATACGAGTATATACATTATTCTCGTCAAATTGTTACGAATAAGAACCAAATAGGAGATTACACTAACTTATAAAAATGTGAAACATAAAATCTAACATTGAATTAATTTAAATCAAGATATTAAAAAAAAAATAGCTCATCGACAAGGAAATTCAAACGTTGATTTCAATGTGTGAACAATTAATAAGCTAATTTGAAAACAATAAGAGTTTAGTTTTTAATCAATGTACTTACCAGTCTTCTTTGTTTTGTGGTCGTAGTTTATCACATTCTCAATTATCAGAATATCATCTTCTCTGGGCGGAGGCGCCGGGGAGTCCTTACTATTGCTATTATAAATGCCTTCGATATTTGACTGTTGTTGCCATTTCGCTTCTTCGACTGGTTTGTTATTGAAGTTCCGGAGACCCCTCGAATTTGGCCTGCTGCCGTCGAAGACGCCAAGGTTACTTTTATTATCGAAACTGTTGTTCTTGCTGTTGTTGTCGAAACTTTTGTTCTTGCTATTATCAAAACTATTGCTCCTATTATCGCTGAATCTGGTTTCACTATAGTTATCCTGAGAGTATCTATTGTCTGACATGTTCGTCGAAGTGTTGTCGTGGTTGTAATCGTTACTCTCATCTCGGAAATTGTCGTATTTAAAATTGTTCTGGCCAAAGTTATTTGAGCCTTCATCGTAGTTGTTTCTGTGAGTATCGTCATGATTGAAGCTGGAGCGACTGGTCTCGTCGAAAGGAATCGGCGGCGGTGGCTTTGCCAACTCCACAGGTTTGCTCATGTTTTTCGTTACCAAGCTAAGCATGTTTAAGAGCTTTTGATCTCCCAGTATGGAATTGATATTCTTAGAAAGCGCCTCCAGGTCGGGGCCTTTGGATTTCGGCTCATCGTCGAGCACAACCACGTCCTTGTCTCTCTGTTCGTCGAATTCGGTGCCTACAAGGTCCAAACCAGGAATGCCGCCCAATGTACCTGATGAGAATACATTGACGTCCTCCTGGTGGTTGGAGGTCGCCGTATGGGGATAGCTGTGATAATCCATAGGTTTGGGTTTAAACTGTAAGGGTTCATTGTTGATGTTGGGGGGCGGTTTGCTCACGTTCGGTACAAACGTCGATTTTACTTCGGAAGTGCCCAGGCGTCTCTTTCTCATCTGTTCGCGTCTATCCAGCAGCTGATTTCTCCACGCTTCCCACTTCTTCTCGTACTCTTTGTACTGCGCCTTGTCCGGATGGTCCTGATTCTGCTCCTTCCACTTGTTGAACTGTGCCTCCCATTCAGCAAACTGTTTCATGAATTTCTTCTCCGACTCTGAGAGATCTTCGACAGCAGTTTGCGGGGGCGGTGGAGGTGGAGCATTCGTCTGCACCTGCTGCTGCTGCCAATTCTGCTCAAATTTATTGCGTTTAGCGTCTTGATGGTAGTTAGATTGCGTGCTGTAAGGTCGTTTCGTGCCCATCTCAGTTTTATCATTGTGATGCTGCTTCCACGGTTGCTCCGTGCTGTAACCGGTTGGAGGTTGTGGGGGTGGTGCCGTAGTGTAACCTGCATAACCAACTCCGGCGGCCTTCACCTGATGGACGATAGTTGAATGTTCCTCCGGTGGCGGCAGAGGAGGCTGTTTCATCTCCTGCGGCAGAGGAGGCGGCGCCGACGTTGTCTGTACCTGACTAGTCATCGCGCTCAGCGTCTTCTGATACTAAAACCAAATCAAACACAAGGATGTTGAAATAAACACAGCTCCTTCGAAGAATTGTTTTCGTACTTCCGCCCCGTATTGCTGATGCCATTGCTGGTATTGCTGCTGCCATTGGGCCCATTGCTGCCAATTCTGCTGTTGAACCTGCTGCCACTGTTCTTGCGTATACTGTATGCCCATCGCAGTTGAAGGGGTAGCGGCCCCGCCACCGCTCGCTGCATTCATCAGAGGCATTGACCCTACACCCTGCGGAACATTTCCTTGCCATTGCGGCCAAGACATCCTAAAACTTCTTGAGTTACAAAAAGACGAGATGCCTTTCGTTACCCCAAAGGAAGTAACGTGAACGACTTACCTCGTATCAAAACACATCAATAGAGAAAACAAATATATAAAATAAGACTAAGTCAAATAAAACCGCACTAATAAATATATTCCATTGTCTCTCAATCTACAGTGTTTGATACATCATGCACTGCAGAGTAAATAATTGGTTCTGTTAATAAGAGACATATGCGACAATATTGAAAAGAATTGAGCTCGTCAAATTCTCAGTTTAAATTAACTTACTGCAAAATACAGCTTGTTATTATAAACACATTGTGAGATAATACAACCTTACCTATCGTTTAATGTCGTTATATAAGTAGCACGAAAACAAGAATTGCTTGGTTTCAGCCGCTCATATAAGAACGTTGATTATACAAAAACGTTGATCTTACAAGTAAACAATAACAATTCTAATTAATTGGAATTCTTTCTATTAATTCAAATATTTCAATAATCACTTCAAAAAATGATTAAAATATAATAATAATCACCAGTCAGCACTTTTAGTTTGAGTCAAATATAATGTGATATTTTAATTGCAATGATCTAAAATAACAGTCATTTTAAATCTAAAATAAATAAAGATTCTTTCCATAAAAACTTATCCATTGGATAATGTTTTAATTAATAAATATGATTGTAGTTAAATACATATATCTTATTCTACTATAGTTTCATAGGAATAGGAAATAGTAACTCACTTTAAAAAGTGATTGAAATATAAATCTATTTCAAGACAGTAACTGAAAGCATGTTAATGATCTAAAATAATAACCATTTTAGATCAAAAATAATGGGTTATCATTAAAATTGTTGAGCCCAAAATAAAATGGCAATATCTTATTATCAAGAATATAATCTATAAAATAGAATATTTATTAATGACAATTAAGATTACAGTTATATACACATTGTATGTTATTCTATAATATAAGAATAACCAATAATAAATTGTTATAGTAAACACATTTTCTTTGTTATATTTCATACATAAATTTATAAGAAACCTGCAAATAATATTGCAAACAAAAATAATATAAAGTAATATCAATAGGAAGAAGGTAGGATATATTCATTCATAAATAAGATTCTGATTTCCAGTAAAATTGCCATTTTATTATTATTTTTTAAATAAATCTGAAGTATTCTTATAGAATCTGTCATATTAATGTAGTGAAAAGTAAACACTACATGAACAATGTTGAATAAACAACTTTGATTTCAATGCAGCTAATAAGCTGTTATCATATAAAGTTGAGATCAAAAAAGGATAACTAAAAGGTTGTAATATACTTGAACACTTTTCAGTGCAATACATAATGCAATATAATGTTACAATTATCATTGTTTCAATAAAATACCGGCAACCAAACATACATGTAATATCTATAGGAACATTGCTACCCACGTATTATCAGGTCGTTTGTGCAAAAACGGTAAACAAACGCAAAGGGCGTATGAAAGCATCAGTTCATCAAGGAAAAGTATCCAAAAATAAACTAATCATCACTCAAAACAAATTAATGATTCTTTTCAATATCGTCATATATATAAACATATATAAATATATGTAACAAGACACATCTAACGTATATGTAAAAGTATACAATGCTCACCTTAGATTGTGAAAGCACCTTGGTTGATTTCCGGAAAACTCGTAATTTTTCGCTTTGTAATGATTTACATGTATTTTCACGGAAATACGGAATTAAAGCAAACCGCTGACATTTTCTTTTACTGCCCCGGACCACACTGGCACCAACTGACGTTCGATTCAGTTTATTTTTCCATCACGTACAGACAGCAACTGTTGCCAACTTTCAACCGAGGTAGTCTCTAACCTCGAAATTAAACTACTTTGATTTTCGGTTTTTAGTTGATTTCCATACTCAACAGTGAAAATGTTCAAGAAGTAATCGTATATAAATAAAAGTCATGCCGGCAGAATTTAATAAAAGGGTTTCAGGTTCGACGAGAAAGAAAATATTTCTGGTGTGCTGCAGCTCAAGTCCTCTGTGCAGAAGGGCATCCGCAGCAAACTGCTGGACTGTTACCCTCACTTGGAGAACTACCTCGATCTTATTTTACCCAAAAAAGATAACTTGAGAATAATCAAATGGTGATAACCGTTTGCTGACTTTGCCCACTCCCCCAAATACAAATGGACATATTTAATTTGCAGCCATGATCATATTGAAATCATTGTCAACACCAATGGGGATTTGCTGTTCTTCAGGCACAGGGAGGGCCAATGGATGCCAACGCTCAGATTACTTCATAAATGTATGTTACATAGATAATATTACTTGACACTCATTTTTTTAGTTTATTTTAGACCCATTCTTTTTACCTATGCAACAAGTTGATAAGGGTGCTATCAGGTTTGTCCTGAGTGGGGCCAACATTATGTGCCCGGGTTTGACTTCACCTGGTGCAAAAATGACTGATGTTCCCAAAGGAACTATTGTTGTAAGTTACTTAGAATAACAAAGACTAGACACATCTAGTCAATTATGCAATTAATGAAATTAATTTTTGTTATTGCAGGCTATTATGGCTGAAGGCAAGGATCATGCTTTGGCTATTGGAATTACCACATTATCAACTGATGATATGTAAATATTAGCAAATTATGAATTGATTGAATTCACAAAATTTAATTTTCCTCATTGTTTCTGATTACAGTGCTAAAGTGAATAAGGGAATTGGTGTTGAGAATTGCCACTACTTGAATGACGGACTCTGGCAGATGAAACCGGTCAAGTGATCGTATCCATGTATATATTTTGTACCAATGGACATTAATGCGATTTCTTTTTGTACCACACAATAAATAAGCGAAAATATAAAATGTAATTTATTTACTATAAGTAGTGTATTTGATTCATTCATTTCTAATTTAATGTTTCACCTTCTTTAGATATCCAATTTCTTAAAAACTTAAATTAAAATGTCTTCAATATGTAACATCCAGCGTGCGAGACAAGCCATGCTTAGCACATAGGATGGTGGAAGACCATCGTTTATAATTTAAAAAACTGGTCGCCCGTAGTGATCAAAAGTTTGGCCATCCCTTCACTATAGTAACAACATAGCAACCATAAGTTATCTTTCGTAATTAAGTGTCATCAATTATGTTGGTTTGAAACTGAAACGGTGTTTGTTGATGAAAGTTTTTCGGTCGAGCGTTTCATATAGTTTTTGATTGTAGATATCGACATCGAGACGTGTTCTAGACAGCGGAATTATCGCGAAGTGCTAAAAACAAAAACCGGAGCTGATATAGTCGACGGGTTTATCTTATTATCGTAAGTCATAACCGATCAGTGATCCGTTGGCGAGGGAAAAGCGGTTTTCGTTGATGGGAAGATTGTGAGCACGTGCCGTATTCATATGCAAATCGTATCTAATCATTTAAATTAATGCCAGTCTAATGCTTAGATTGGAATGAGCGTGAGCGAACAATCGTCACCCACGCTATAAACAAATGAATGCTACCCAGATTCTCATCTTGCTCCTTAATTAAATCAATTCCATGAATATTCAAGTATATATTTGTGTATTTGCTAAAATCTATTTATCACAAGGTCATCATCGTCAGTGTCTGTTTTTTTTCACTTTAGCTAAAATTCTTACAATATAAATATAACACAGTTCTTTCATGAGATGCAAACAACATATTTTTCGATGACCACGATTTTTTCGTGTTGATAATTAATACAATAATAATCTTAATGTAAATGATTAATTCTTAATAATAATTAAAAAATATATATGTAGTTGAAGTAAATGTAATATTAGAGAGAGAATATAGCAGGTCCCTAACGTTGTTTTCTTTTTTCGTTGTTTCCTCTATTGTACACGGTGAAACAATTAAAAGAAAACAACAAAACAATTATAATTACAATAATAACACAGTTTGACAATTAAAACATAATAAATTTCACGTTTAAAATTTCACTAAAAAACCTTTTCTTTTCTGCAGCACCATGACTAGTTAACAAAATACAAATTAAATTCGACGAAGCGCGTCTGATTTTTTCCCTGATTTTCAATTTGTTTTTTGACTTCTTCGCTTTCAGTTCTCATTCCATTTTCCTCGTGTTATTACATGTCGCCGTTATTTCCCGCAAGTCCAATTCCAAAGTTGATACGATCAATAAATACTAATTATCACATATTACAATATTGTAAGTATTGTTTTTTTTTGTACTAGAGGCAGAACGTCCTCAGTTCATCGTGCGTGCAGGGCTTCTTGCAGCACTCGTCGGAGACTCCTTCCCTCCGTCGCCTCTTGTACCTCATGAACATTGACGTCTCTTCCTTGCGCTTGAATGGGAACTGCATCTGACCTTTGTTGATCAGTATGTTTCTCCTAGTTTCATCTGCAATTCAAGGATGGAAGAAAGAAGTAAGTCAAATTTGCGAGAGAACGATGAACCGAAGATAATGATGATTACTTACTTCCTTTGTAAGGATTGTACTTTCCGTCGCAGATGACCGAAATGGCAGTTGCCAGATAACTGCCGCATACCTGCAGCTGCTCCGGAAGCTTTTTCAGCTGAGGAGTTGTCGGATAGCACTGGATGCAGCTGTACCCTACCAAGATGATCAGAATCAGTAACATTTCTTGACCCATCTGCAATAAAAGAAAAAATGTGTAAGTGTAATGATTACATAATATCGATTCCGGGAGGTTTCGTTCAAATTATGTTGATGATACAAACGTTAAAATCTTTCAATATTAACTTTTAGATTTTAATATCAAGAAATTTGAGGAATTTAAATGCAATTTTTTAAATTCAAAACGTTTAACGATTGGATGCAAATTTTAACAAATTCTATAGAAAACTTTGTCTGAAGAAACAATATCCATTTGTTTTTGTGTTATAATAAAAAAGAAGAATAAAATGAAGGAGAGAGATAATTGAGGAGCGTTTACCGCTAATCGCAAATAATAAGCAGTATCACAGACAGATAAGAATAATTCATTTAAATATGAATGCGTATTGTGTGAACATGATTTACATTCATCTGCGATATTCTAGGATCACAGGTGGAAAGTTTATTAGATAAGGTTGCAAAACTGATAAGAGGTTATAGGTTGCATTCTCGCTTGCCTCTAATTTAAAAGTAAAGTTGCGTTGTAATTAATGATCGTTAGTTTTAATTGGAAAAGTAAATTTCCATGAACATGCTATGCGAATCTCGTATTCAAGAACTAATGTTAATATATTAAAGTTTTTCTGTACCTTTCCAATGAACTAGGCAATAGTTGATCATGTAACGAGTATCGAGTTTCAAGAACGAAACTCCTTCACTGGTGACGCGAAAACTTTCAGCCAACATTCGTCCGGTCGTAAGAGAAGTTTCCTTAAATCCTGCAGATCTCACTTGTTCTCTATACTTGTCTATTTTTCTCACACAAATTATGATTTAATTCAGTGTTTCCTTTTATTCCGCCGAATGCAATCGAGAGCATTAAATTCAGTTTGAAGAAGACGATGAATTAGAGCATATCACTCGATCACTATAACTAAGTGTCTATAACTAAGCCCGACACATAGTGATGAAGACCTTAAATAGCGTCGGTCGCTTTAATAATAACAAAATCCCATTTATTTCTGTTGCACTATAATAAATTGCGCCCCCACCAGACATCGCTTTTGAACCGCCGCCCCCCAACTCGCAATTTCAACTCGCATCAACATACCGCTGCGTGTCTCCATTCAACCTCCGGTCTCCTCTCTCCGTGGAGTCATATTTTCCTACTGATAATTTATTTATAGATAAGTTGTTTATTTCAAATTTGACCCACCTTTGGCTTAAATTATGTTCCACTTAGTATATTTTAGAGAGTAAGTCCAAAATCACAACTTAGTCAAATTTACAATTTAATAGTGTACGTTTTAAATCTACACGAATATTTGATTGGTGGATTTCATTGAATTAGTCAGAAACAGAAATTAAAGGCAATAATTTGATTGCCACAAATTTACTGGAATATCAAAATTTTTATTTTAAATACTCTAATAATTGAAAAGATGTTTCTTGAACGAAGAAATAACATTTCATATATCATCATTGTCATCTATCATTGTCAAATATATAAATAGATAAACAACAATTAGATGCGTATATAGGGTTGTGAATATGAACTATCAGAATTTTTTGTCGTTTTATCTGTCCACTGTTACACAACTAATAATAATTGCATAGACTAATGATAGTGGAAACATTGAAAAAGCCGCAAATAGTGCACGATAATTACCAATCAACGACAGCGCTACGTTTTCCTTTCGCCTTGCATTTTTTGCTCCTCGTAATTATTTTACGGACAAATTATTTCCGCGTTATAATTGCATCCAGACTACAAATGCAAAGCAAATTGCTTTCTATAATAGGAAACACGACATTCTATTTCTTACGTATTTGTTTAATTAATTAATTTCATTTATTAAAAATGATTAATTTGAAACTTTTAATTATATAATAATAATCAATTGTATTCTTCGAGTATCGCGTTCGGATGTCAAAGACTTATTTGTTTTTTTTGTTTTTTTCATTATCCAGATGAAAAACAAATAATTATCTTGTTGTTCAGCTCAGCGAACTATAAATATTGCGAAATCCGCACGATCGCAATCAACTTCACGCGTTAAACGAACTTTCCCTTTTAGATAATGAAAACAATTATCATGAAAGGGAAACAATTGAAATCGCGAAAAATTAGAAAAAGATAAGTATCGGAAATTTGTGGAAAGTGTTGGTGTACATTTTCGCGACCTTTGCGCGTAGCATCTCAGAGGCCAATGTCAGGAACACGGAACACATTTCTTATCGTATTTATAATTATTTTTTTTAACATATTTTATATAAACGATATAATTAAGGTTAGGTTAAAAGCAGATGAATATGAAAATAATTTTAAATAATGAAACTAATAGTTTTCTTCCAGTAATAAAAGTAGATTTGTTATTTTTAATGATGGCGTTAAGTTTATTGTTGTTGTTGGAGTTCTTTCGTTCAACGACGATTTCAAAATACGTTTATTATCTTGTCGGTTAAAAACATCTTGTTGTTGTTATTGCCGCTCGAAACTACAAATACCGTGGAATCCGGAAGACGATTGTTATTTGAAAAATGAGAAGCTTATACATATAAATTATACCTAGTCGATGTTTGTGTTTGTTGAATTGTCAATATAATGACTGTAGTTCTACACAAATATTGATGCTCCCTGATCATATTGTTTCGGGTAATTATTATCAATTGGTGCACATTGGATCTATAAATAGCAGTACCAGAGTGGTCTTCGCGCTTTTTTCGTGATATAATTAGACGCGCTATAAAGTAGTCTCTGCTCGGTCTAGCGCCAACAAGTTATTGCTTTTCTATAAATAAGTCATTATAGACATGAGAAACCATCGACCCTATGCACTCAATTATATTGTTTTGTTTATACCGTATCGCTATATAAACAGAACGCCTGTTCTTAAGCTGCGTTAAAGATATACTTAGTAGTCAAGAAATTAATCCGCAACTACCTGCTTATTCTGATATTTTATCTGAAACTCATATTATCAATTATCAAGATTACAACTCTACATTACAGTATTTAAAAGACTTATAGTCATTGAGAAGAGCAGAGACAAACTTTTATCGCCGTTTCTGACCTACGTTTCGGTCGCCAATTTTTTTTTTTCACGCTACTTTATTCGTTTATAAATGCTGTAATATATGCCTTTAATTCGCGATAAAATTCTTCAGCGCATCAGACTTTTGAACTCTTGACATGCATAAGATATATGTATATGTTGCGAATACAATCCGCTGTATCCATACGCGCGCGGATTAAATATAGTGTGTAAAAACTATTTTCAAAGAACAAAAACTCAAACGATCACGCAATTTCCTACTCTTTTTTTGTTCATCTTTCATCTTATTTTCATATTTATTTCTTCGGGTTTGGCTCGTGGCTGTTTAATTGTCGGTGATTGATTTGCCGAAACGTGCTCAAAATAGCTTAGAGATAATTTCAATATAGATATAATCATCATCGGATTGATTGATTGGTCGCTAAATTTGCACGATGGGAACTCCGCATACAAAGTCGAAGTAAATAAAATGCACTTCGTCCATTAACGTAATTGTTGTTACTTAGATACAGCGCGAAAAACATATTTTTTGTATTAGTTTCTCCTTTTCAATCAATTGGTAACGTGTAGATATGACTGGCATCGACTAAATTAACAAATCTCAAAGTGGATATTTTCATTTTGACACGTGTCAACGGACAGAAGGTAATAATTATATAAATAGGTTATATAATATTTGTTTTTGTTAATTATGGGATTAAATATAATGATTACCAAATATCAGGACCGGAATTAATAAAATATGCAATAACTAGCTTTATTCGAAATAAAATATATATTTATATATTAAAAAAAAAGTATTTATGTGAAACCAGCAGTTAAAATGTATTTTAAGTATCTACTCTACACGGTTCGCCCTTCTGCGCGACACAATTCTCGTTTTGTGCGAACGTCAAATATGGTATTGGTTGTATTTAAAAAATTTACATAGAAATAATTTGAAAGAAATATTTCAAATACAAGAATAGTTTTTTAAAAAATTATTTTGGTAGCAAAATTATTCTGATATTTGGTGATTATTTATCAAATTTGATAATCAATAAAATATAAGCCATTAATTAATGTTTATTTTACTTATTTATTTTAAACAAGCCAACAATATTTATTATCTACAAATGCAGCGTCTTCCACGTCTAAGCACGTCCTATTGTTGCCATCGAGATTTGGGGGCCTTTGTTTGGTGAATGGAATCTGTTTGACCTAATCTATTCGAGATTCAGCTGGTCAGGGTACCAGATGTTGATGATGACGCCGTGGACGATGATTATTGTAAGTCTAGACGTGCTGCTGCTTGTTTAGAACTACGTATTTTTTTAATATGTTCTTCCTTTCTTTCTCTCGTCTACACAATAATAAAAATGGTAATAAGGATAGTATAATAGAGCTGACATGGTTTATAACTAAGCACTCGTCTTTATAATATATATAATCACATCTGCGGACGGTGTGAATGACTACACCACCGTCTGAGTGTGTTTGTGCCGGCATAAAAATAAACAAATCGTTGACACGACGATCCGTGCAAAATAATTTAAATTCAAAAGGACAACAAAGCAAATGACCTTAGACGGCGTCGGCCTCCTTGTTTTCGTAGTAAGCTGGTGGCTGCGGCTCCACAAAAACAATCGTGTCCGGTTTGTCTACGCGTCTGGGGACGTAGTGAGGATTGTGAGGGTCCAGCATTTGGTAGAAGCTCAATACGCACACCCAAATGTACCAGAAGAAAGCTAAAAAATATAAATCAATTATGCAAGATTTAAATATAAATATGACGCATGTCAAATAATTTGAATATTTGGTGGTGCCATCCTTACTTCGAATTTGAACTAATTTAACTTTAATAAATCATTAGACGCTTATCATTAATTCTAATTATATAATTAATTTGCAACGAAATCTTTACTTCAGTACTATCAATATTAAAATGTTACTTACAAAGTGCAATAAGGAATAATAAAGCAATAGGATTTCCGAATACGAGGATAACGCACAGGATCGTAATCAGGGCCAAACCGATGCACTGTACGATGAGATAGGGCAGCATGAACAGTCGCTTTTCCTGCAAAATAATTGATAATTATGTTAAAAATGTTTATACAAATATGATATCATTGAGATAAGCGAAGAGTTTATTTTTATAAATCACATATATGCAACCGCAATTGATGATCAGGAACGTGTGTAATATATAACAAAGTTAATTTGTTTTCATACTTCTTCAAATAAACATGACAAGCAGTAAAATATATTTTTTACCTTGTGTGCACCGTAGGACAAGCAAGCGTTGATGATGAAGTTCAAAAGATGTCCTCCAGTTAGGAAAGTGTGCGTTGCTGCTACATCTGGATCTTCTACGATCATACTGAGAGCCAAATGGACCATAACAATGATCCCTGACATCACCTAAACTCAGTCAATCAATAAATTTGTAACTATTTCAGTCCAGTTATTTTGAAAAAAGAAAAAAGGAAATTGCTTATTTTAAAAAATCCCAAGAAGAATTTCAAATTTTATTTTTTTTTGTCCATATTATTTCATTTTATTAACGTACTAATTCAATATTCTATTAGTTTCTTATTGCAAATATAATTTTCAATTATTAGATTCTATGAAGCAATTTGTTAAGCTTTAAAATTAAATACTTAAAAAAGAAGTGACTTGTGAAATATTGTCTACAGATACGAAGCAAATCGAAAGAGAGGAGAAAAAAGAAGTTTTCACCTTACGCAATTTTATTTAATGAAATGATATTGATGTGTTTTACGAACCAGATTGATGATGCCGAAAATTGAGATGCCCAGTCTCAGGTCGTAGCAGAAAAACTTCTCCACCATCGTGTCTACGTTATTTCCTTAATTATCCTTGATTTTTAATAAAATTCCCAGTTTTTTCTAGTTGTTGTTTTTGCAAGATGGTACATGCGAGATGAGCAGTTCGGAATGTGAGAATATAGTGCGCGCGTTTTGCTTGCGTCTGTGAAAACCCACCACATTCTGTCCGGATCCCCAATGATTTTCCAGTTGACGCCAGTCCGACTAGGATTTTTGGCTAGCCATGACCAGACGCGACGTCTGGTCCATCCCCATCTCCACGACGTTCCTTCTTTACATCAAAATATTAACATACTTTCTTCATTAATGCTGATTGTGGGGTGGCTTTTTAACGGTCATACAATTTATTTATTTAGTAAAAATATTTTTATAAATATATATATTTACAAATTTTACAAAATTGTAAGGTCATGTTCTATTACGTTATTTTAGATATTGATATTCCTTATAACATGAATTAGGTTAAGAGATTAGGAAAGTTGATAAAATTAGGATTGTTTTATTCAATGCAATCAATGGCCAATGTCATCATTTAATTCGATGAAGAAAATTAGAACATATTGCTTTTAATATATTTTTATTTTAATACTTTAATTTATATTTTTTTATCGTAAATATATGTCTAAATATATTCATAGTATTTAATTTTTTTCAAGAATTTTTTTCAGTACAGTTAAATAAATAGGAGTTAACACATACACAATATTATTATTATTATTAAAAACTTTCTTTCGTGAAATTATTATTTAAAAAAAAAATAAGCTACGAAGAAACTTCCGCTTGCAGAGATGTTCATTCATTTATTCCTCTTGGCTTTCTTCATTCAACAAAATCGATACACAATAATTATAAAAAATAAAATAAACAAAATGCAAATAATAACATACGAAAGCGCAGTTACATAGCTCTTTGGTACATTTGGCAATCGTTGGAGAACAGACAATAAATAATAATTAAGTACGTTGTGCTAGAGATTGAGAGGAAAATATGGAGAGAGAAACAATCAGTAATTAATGATAATTATAGCAATATTAGTTAAAATAAATGCATTTATGATATTATTCTTATTGGATAACGTTGTTTTCGTATTTGTGCGTGATTGGGTGTTTTAAAATTGTGAAGCGGTGCCATCTACTTTATAAAACGTAAAGTTACAATGAAATGGTATTTACAATGATTCGGATTTAAGATGCGAGCCGCCATTTTAATTCATTCTTCTTTTGTCCTCATTTTCCTGTTTACAATGAATATTCGATTGTTTCAGTCTACTGGATAGGAATGTTTTTTTTTTCTTGCAAATTTTCGCTGTTAAAAATTTAAAATTATAAAACGCTAGACGATGCAGAGGGTCGTGTCCTTGCAGACGGAGATCTGGGCTTCCTCCATTATCCGCAGACGCGGACCCAGCGGAACGCCCATCTTCTGGAGCCGCTCCTCGCTGAGGTACGGCAGCTCCACCATTCCGATCCGCTCGTTCTCGAAAACATTCGCATATTTCTGCAAACAAAAACGAAAAAATCGTAAACTCACACGAATAGTAACAATTATTGATTATACTATAAATTGATAATATTTTCAATAATTAGTATTAAAAGTGTAGGACATACTTCGTATCCTAACTTCCTTAAGAATAATCTCAGCAATGGCGGCTCATCTCCAAAAAACTTGGTGAGTTTCTTGACGCGAGTGGGGTTGGCCAAATTGGGTAGATCCTTGGAGGTATTCGTCGGTCTCGCAGCCGATTGTGAGCGAACGTTCAGCATATTCGTTTGAGTCCGAAGCGCGGATATTTCGCCACGGATATTCTCCATCTCTTGGATCATCAGATGCTGCGTCCTCATCTCGGAGGAGAGATGCGCCACGGACCTCGCCAACGTGACGACATGGGATTCTAGCCTCTGGAAACGTTTGTTGATGCCGCGCATGTCCCGCACCTTCTTCCTATCCTCGTGCGCTCTTCTCTTGTCTCTGATCGGTCTGCTGCTCACCGAACTCGAAGGAAGCGAAGACATGCTGCCGTATCGCCGCTTGCTGAAGCGAGGATCCGAAGGTTGATAGCGGCTCGCGTGCTTTTTGACGCCCAGAAGCTTCAACACCTGCAAGAAAATGCTGTAGTATTTGGTTGCAATCATTTAGAAAAAACTTTGAGAATACCTCGGAATACATGCTCTCCAATCCTTCGAGCTGTTTCCTGATGGTTCGAGCGTCCGTTGTGCTGATATCACCGTCGGAATCGCTTTGACCATCGAGCATCGACTCGAGGTCGATCGATCGAGTCGTTGTTGACGTCATATCGGCCGTGTCCAAACCGAAAACTGTTAGCGAAATGAATAAATGCTTTAATAGTATAAACTTAATTTGATACGAATGAATTATTTGTAATTGTTAAACATACTTTGTTTGCTCCTTAGAATTGAATTGTGATCGATTTTCTTGTTGCTCCGATGCTTGGTGTTGGCCGAATGCCATCTGTTTGCTATTGTCCCCGGATGTCCTTTGCTCTTGTAGTTATCGTAGTCGGGTTTACTTCCGTATGGTAAACTGAAAACAGATTAGTTAGTCTAATGTAATATAGTAATGGAATTGGTCGTTGGTGCGAACCTGCTGTGTTTGTATCTGGTCGAGTTTCTTGGCGTAATGTTCGGCGAAGATTGTTCCCCAGGTGATAGCGGAGGCAACGGTGGTGTCATCGAGGATATGCTTTCGCTGAGCGTGGAGTTGGCGATGTTCGTGGCATTCGTAGTTTGCAGCGAGAGTTCGTGAAGTTTGGGCTCGAGGATGTGCCTCAATTCCGTCTCAACGATATCGACCCATTCGGGTTCACGTCCTGCCACCGCTGCAGCTTTCAAGTCCCTATAGTTACCGGCCAGATGAAGCTGATGATGGTTATCGGATTCGTTGCTGGTGTCGATGCCGCCAGGTCTTCGACCGCTGCTGTAGGCGGCGCTTCCACGTCCTGAATCCGCGTTCGACGAAGATTGACGTTCTTTGTCGTAATCGGAGCTTGCAGCGGATCCGTTCTTTCGCGAATTCCTCAACTCTTCCCCATCGCCTTTGCTCCTTTGCCCGATGTTGTAGACGCCCTCGATCTTTCCGATCTCACCCTCTAGCTGCTTCCTTGGCGCTCCTTGCAGCGCCGCGTTCACCTTGGATTCGTCCTTGTTGAAAGTATCATCAGTTTGTTGGGTGTCGCGTTGAAGGAATCCTCCGTCGTCGCTGTCCTTCTCCTCCAGATGACCGGTTTTTAATATTGCCTCCATTAGATTACCCTGAGAACCGCGACGGATTGCCTGAGGTTGCGGTCTGTTATCGGGGATGTCGTTTTTGATCTCATCTTCGTAGCTGAGCTGTGGCTGCGATGCCGCACGACGCGCCTCGAAGGTCTTCTGCCGGAGGCTGTCGCGTTCCAACTGCTGCGCGCTTCGTTGTTCTCCGACGGCTCTGCGATCCTCCAGGGATCGTCCTTCTTTAACCTCCTTCGTGGGCGACTGCATCACCATGTAAGAAGGTCTCTGCGAAGGTTGAAGCCTCTGCGGACTAGACGCGTACGTTTGATGGTAGTAGTCCTCTGGACGCGGTGTAACCAGCATTTCCTGTGACCTAGACTGCATAATTTGCTGCTGATTCTTGAAGCCTTGATATTGCTGCGCCGCTAAGATCTGCTGATGCACCACGTGCTGATTGTACTGGTGCTGTATGTCGACGCGTGGCTTCCCGTAGATTCCCTGCTCCCCAATCGACTTCTTTACGATGATACGGTCATCACCACCAACACCATCTTCGACGCTTCGAGCCGCATTATTCAACCCTAACTCCTCCGGCTTATCTTCATCTTTGTTGCTCTTGAACTTACTCGAGATGATGTCCTTGATCGAATGGTACGTCTTGGTGATGGTCTTGTTTTTTGGTTCCTTCTCGGCAGGGACGCCGGGCGTCTGCAGTGGAGCTTGCGCGTAATCCTCGACCTTCTGGTATTGCTGTTGCTGCTTTTGAGGAGTCTTCGCAAGCTCCCCCTGCCACGTTGACTGTCTGGGAACTGCACCGGTGGAGAGGCCCGTCTGCGAATTGTAGTAATCCTGGTGGTAGCTCACCCTGTACATCGATGAAGCGTTGTTCTCCGCATGGCTCTGGAAATGTGCGCGCGTATTTCAAATTTACAAATTACAACAACGATCCCACTTACGGTCTCTGCGTTCAGCGCAAATTCGACCATTCTTCGGTAATAAACAAATACGAAATTATAAATATTGACAGAAAAAAAAACAAAATAAAAAACAATCGCTGTTGTTACGACTTCCTTTCGAGAAGAAGGTCTCTTCGCATTACCGCTCGCAGCACACTACTACTAAAAAGAAGACAAAAGCAGACAAGAACAGAAGAACGAATAAAAAGAGAAAGGGAAAGAGAGAGAGAGGAAGTGTATATGCTTTATGTGCATGCAGAATGGGTGAGTGAGCGAGTGCCTTCATCGTCATGGAATATCAAGAAACAATTCCCCTCTTGAAAGAGATATCAATCTTTTCCGTGGAAGTGCGGTCTCACAATTAATTCATAAATAAACATGGCACATCGGGGGCGTCCACAGAAATCCTCTGGTCCACTCGACGTCGTCGTCGTGGTCGGACGCGAATATATTTGTAAAACGCGTATCGTGTTGTAGGCGGCGGCAGTATGCATACGCGTATGCCCTCTTGCATTTCAATTCGACTCAATCGAATACAACTCAAAGAAACGCACACGAAAAGAATGAAAGAGCAAAGAGACACGAAGAGGCTAAAGACAAAACACCGAATGCCAATGACGGCGGTAATTATCCTTCGACCAAAGCAGGAAACTGTATATATCTCTCTGTCTCAGCCTACTACAATCACACTGTTCCACTCAACGAGCTTATCCATTAAAGCTGCTACAAGCAGACGACACACACAATACGAATTACATCATACAGTATTCTTCTATCCAATTTGCACTATCTTCAAACAACAATGAACTCTCAGTTGAAATATAATGACTCATCCAGTGTTTATACTGTACACGGTTTTTTTTTGTCTGCAATTATTTTTGCAATTTTTA
Organism: Nicrophorus investigator; assembly: GCA_963457615.1. NCBI lineage: Eukaryota > Metazoa > Arthropoda > Insecta > Coleoptera > Silphidae > Nicrophorus > Nicrophorus investigator. The sequence continues at coordinate 3,399,444 of OY735140.1, forward strand.
TTTTTTCCACTTTATATTTCATGAAATATAAAATTCTTTCTTTTCTCACATGCTTTAACAAAAAAAAATATATAATAGAGAAAAAAAGAAAAGTTTGTAAATGTTCCCGACAATACGAATATTAAATTAAACTTTACTAACTTCAAAGAAAAAAAGTTGTTGCTGAATCAATATCGTAACAGGATAATAATTTTGTAGTTAATATTCAATTTACTTATTTAAGTCGTTTAAATCTATCGTTAAAAAAAATACTTAGAACTTTGTAACAAAGTTTGCGTATAAATAATTCAAAGCAGTGGAAAATGAATAAATAACTCCATGGACGATATTTGTATTGGAATCTAATCTAGGAAGGTGATTGGATTTTGTAAGTTGCGTTTCGAGGAAATTAAATGAATTGAATTCAGTTTTCGCGAAACTTGAAGAGGCGATATTGGAATGCAAATTGAACAATAAATAGAAATAAGTAAATATTTTGCGATCCCTGATGACACCCGCCAAACTGTCAAGTGCGCTCTTCTTCGATTCGGAATGGTTCTTTGTTCGAAAAGCTATTCGAGTTTGAATAAAAATAATGAAAATATCGTCGAGTGCAAAGGTCTAACGAACCTATCTTAATAGAGGATTTGTTCTCGGGAATTAACTTCCTCGAGCATATTTATGAACAATGCAACGGGTTTCCGAGAGGCCAATGATTACGTGGGGAAGAGCGATAAAGAGAGAGTGAGAGACTGTTGTTGGTGAGGAAGAGGGAACAGTTGTGATTCATGTATGCGAAGAAGAGGAAGAGGGAACGGTTTTGAGAAAAGCGCACGCTCCTCGCTACCTGTCTTGAATACTCGAACGTAAAGTAAAATATACACGCACATACATATAGATTACCTGATCTGGAGTTAATATTTGCTGGTTCTGTTGCTGTTGCTGCTGATGATGATGGTTCTGGCCTTGAGTCCAAGCGGACATTTGCTTGGGAGGGACGTCCGGTGCGATCGCTCCTTTCGACCTCTTCATGTAATCATTCAGGATCGGAATCTTTGAGTTCTTATCCGAACTGGACAGGATCACCTCTCGCTCGATCTGCGAACAACAATCATCAACATCAAAGATGCGAACACCCACGCAAAACAACAGCAAACAAACATGTGAATGAACTCGTAAAGCCCAACCAACAACAAATACACACGAGGGCCTTCACCTCCACCTATTGTTACCTTGATCTACTCACACAACCACCGCCGATGTCGCTGGACAAATATGCATGCATGTATAGCTTTCTCAATCAAATCCGAGAAGCAAACATCAAAACTTTATTCATCTTCGTCAAACATAAAACATTTCTTCGTCGTTTGTTATGATCGAATTTGGACAATCACGCACTTTGGACAAAAATAAATTATATTGGTGTTCATTGTCAATCATCAAAAATTTCCATCAAATTTCTGTTTCTTAAACGTAAAACGCAATTTATAAAATATTTCCTATAACTAAAATTTTGATTTAATTTCCAAAAATTTGTTTATATTGATTTTTAAAATCAAAATTTATTCCTCGCCTGTTTATAAATATCATTAATATAATTGAATATTACTTTAACTAAATAATAAAATTAATATAATCAATATTATTATTTCTATTGCATTTTAGCTGAAAATGCAAATTGTATTGAAAATCGAGTATTTTTAGTAACAATTTTCTTTTCCCTTTTTTCTTCTAAAATTTCTGCAACGAAACAAAATATTATATTATTACTAAAATTAATATAATGAACATTTTGATTCACGCAGAAATCTTCAAATTATTATTAATTGATGATTGTGAGTAATTATTTAGTAAAAATATAAAGTAGTAAAGCAAGGGTAGTTAGTATACTAACTTTTTCTGTAAATAAACTAATTATCTGTTAAATGAACTACTTTAGGAGATATAAGGAATTTAATTGTACATAATGTGTATATGTGTATGATAATGAGATAATTGTAATTTACGGAATTTTGTTTTCAAATAAAGACGTTTAATATTTTAATTTGGGACGATTGTCTGATAAGCACGAAACACAATATTCAATATTTATTATTTAATATTTTATGTTTAATGATAATAAATAAGATTACTTAAGCGATTACATAAATATAGTCGTGACCTGCAATAAACGTATTTATTTATTTTAATTGTAATAATCGTTTTTTCGGTTTATTGTACTAAAAAGTTTAGTGCGTGAGTACGTAATTTCCAATTGGAAAAGCATTGTTAATATAGGTATGTTTTGGGTTACACTTTGACATTGAAAGTCAAATAAGTAAGTGATCGTGGAACAAAGAATTTTTGTTTTATTTGGATGCATTTGATAGTGGTTAGATATAATAACATTTGGGGAGGATCTTATCAATTTCCTACTATTTTAATAACATTTCCTTATAAATGCTCTTCATTCTACATTCGGTGCCAATACGATGCGGTTCATGTTAACCATGGAACATGTTTCGCATTGAAAAGAGAATGTAGTGCATCGAAATATCTCGATTGTGAATGAATAATTGACAAAGAAATTATGGTAAGTAAAACTCTTAATGTCCTGTAAGATTTTATTGAATTTTATCCGGCAGTATCAGAAATTGGTACTGTTTCTATTGTGTATTTCGATGGTCGGAGCACCGGCCGTCGAATACAGGTTGCAACAGTGTGGCACTGTCCTCGTGAACACTCTGTCGCAGACGTGCGGTGGATTGTACCCGCAGAAGAGGTCCGAACCGTATACCGGTAAGATTAAACAAGATACAATAGAAATATCTCTATCCTGTCTTCTAGAAGTTTACAGGTACCAAGACGATGAAAGCTACGATGACAATTTTTCAGAGAAACTGCTGGATAAGCAGGATGCTAAACAGATGAGGGCGAATCGCATCCAAAGACATACGGGACTTCTGGTGGAAGAATGCTGCCGCAAATCTTGCAGCCTCGATGAGTTCCAAAGTTATTGCACGTAAAATTAACCTTTTTTTTTAAAGCCATACAAAATAATTTCCGTTTCAGGTCTTCTAAGTAAATTAGATAGCCCAAAATGACACATCTAAGATAACAGCCACTGTCATCAATTCGATAAGTCAAAAGTGACAGATCCGAGAACACCAATAAATATTAGAATAATCCATCCCCAGCTGACAACAAATCGAACACTATAAGAAATCAAATTATGTCGAAAAATATGATTTATCTTTGGCGATGTAACATTTATATTAAATAAAAATATTATTAATTAAATACATTTCCATAATTTCTGAAACGCATCTTCTCAGTAAATTTGACATTCAAAAGTGACAGAATTAAGATTGCAAAAGCTGTCATTAAATACGATATGTCAAAAGTGACGGATCTAAATTAATTAATTAATCTAAGCGTAACTTCAGCGAATTTGATATTTAAAAAATTTAATTTTAAATTTATTATTTAATTTTCGTGAAAAACTATTATTAAAATTTGAAGAGCAACAAATATATTTAATAAATGCGTAAACAAACAAGAAAAATAAAATTATTCCATGAAAACAGTAAATAAATCAAATCAAAATATTAAAGGCTATTTTTAGAAAAATTGACTTGATAAAAGAGACAAATCTCTATTCTGATAAACATTTATTTATTTTATGTAAAACACTTAGATTAACTAATTGATTTTTTATAAATAGATGTATGGATTTTGGTAATAAAATTACGAGTTGAAAATTTTTACAACAGGGTGAAAAAAAAGTAGATAATTCGATCTAATTTTAGAACGTTTCAAAATTAATGTAAATTTATGCAGGAGAGGTCTATTCATAACCGAATTTAAAGGTCAATTTTAAAGTTTATTTCATTTAGTGTTTAAATATCTATTTTGTTTTAGTATTTGGTATAGAAATTATGAATTTGTAAAACTTTATTTGTTACAACTTACTTTAAATAATACTTATCGAATTATTTTTTTTGTAAATTGTTTCTCACAACAATAGTCCTAGATTAAAAAAATATCTTATCGAATTAGACTGTAATATGAATAATTTACTTTTGTTAATTAAATTTTTTTAATTCGCAGATTTTGAAAGCATTTCATTTTTGGACTGAATTTAATGCACAGTAGTTTAGTGTTAAATAAATGGTTAATAGAGTGAGATTTTCCAGAAAAATGTAAGGAATATTCTTGAAAATTTAAAAATGTTGATTTTGAAATTAATTTAAATTTATACGTAAGAAGAAGGAAGCCAGAAGGGTGCGAACTCGAGCGTGAATAGTTGAATTTTCCAAGCGTCAAACTGCCTTAGCGTCACGCCGAGCCTCGGAGGACTATAAATCGGGAAGGATCCACCACCAGAGGTACAGTTCACATCCCAAGAACATCTCGACATCATCTCAACAACAACTACAGTTTTCCTCAACGACGATCACAAAAGTAAGTTGAATCATTATTTGAAATTGATAATTTATCAAGTTTCCAATTTGCAAGATGCATTTCGCAGTGAAATATTGTGTGCTGATTTTGGCCATCGTCGCCCACTGTCACACGCATACCGGGAAGACGTACATGTGCGGAGCTCGCATCACCGAGGCCTTGTCCATCCTCTGCGAAGGCATCTACAATACTCCTTTGAAGAAGTCTTCTCCTTCACCTTCTGTTGCTCTCAACGACCTGGAGGAGTTCAAAGAACCGAAGATGGATGAGTACATGAAGTGGCAAATCTTGAGCGCCATCAGCAAGGAGAACGAGCAGATTAGAGCCAACATGATGATGCCTTTCCAGCAGCGATTCCAGAGTTTGGGTTTGATGAAGACCAGATTCCGTCGCAGCCCTGGCATCGTCGAGGAATGCTGCCTCAAGGGATGCACCATCGACGAAATGCAAGACTACTGCGCTTAAATACAAACCACATATGATTTCCTACCAAATTATTGTTAAAAATTACATAAATAAAATCACAAATTGAATTGTTAATCTGACATATTTTACTTCACCAATATCCCGTTTATTCCATACACTAAATAATCTCATCGACGATTTATGCAGAATATAAAAAAAAACAAATACAATTATTTTAACATTAATTGAAATATTTAATTATAATAATTATATTTATTGCAATAATCCCTTTTATAAACATGCAATAATGCGAAAGATGCAAAAAAGTTTAATTAAATCTAAAAAATTTCATTTAAGTGAATCAATCAATTAAAAAAAAAAATGAAAATGCGATAATTGAATTTTATCAAAAACATAGAAAATTAATTCGTAATTTATTTCAAGATTATTCTTATCAGCATATGATTCTTCAATTAAGAATAACTAATTGAGAGAATTCAGATTAATAAAATCCATTTTGAAGTAACAATTTTTTATACTTTCAAAAAAAATAAGAATATATATTCTAGATTCAGTATATTTATCAAATGTTATTCAATTATTAAAGCAGATGCACCAAGAAAGTGTAGTGTAATCGTAGCGCATCAATAATTAGTTAAAAACATAAACATTAAAAACGGTAGAACTTCTATTAGGAAATCAACTTTATCTGAAAATGTCAACTGACATCAAATTAGCAAAATAAAAAATATAAGACAACATAAATTATTTGGGTATTTAGTAATCAATTAAGTACAAATTTTAATGTAGAGAATCTTTTTCATATTTCTTACTATTTTATCTGTAACGTTGTATGTGAAGTGATTGCGAAAAAGAAATAAAAAAGGAACAAAAAGATAAAGAATTGGAGTTCGCTCTTGAGCGATGTATGGTGAGTCTTGAGCAGAAGACGGTTCAGGGTGGTAAACAACAACGACCAAGAGGTGCGGTCCGCGGTGGTGATTGCTTTGCAGAAACGACACGTATTTTCGTATTTGACTGTGGAAAATTGGTGGGCTTAAGAAAATCTCAAAATCTTCACACGTGAACCCACACCTTTTAGAAGTGATACCATACATCTTGACCAACACCCTGTCCTGTTGTATAACTTAACGTTTTCCTTCATTTTCGATATTTTTTAAAAATTTAACTATTGAAAATAATTGATAATTGCGTTTATTCGAGCGTGAAATGCACGTCGATGCAAGTAAATTGGTTCGTTCGGCATGCGACGAAGATGACATGTGCATTAGGTGGATAAGTAAAAATCCTTATAATTTTCCATCTGAGATGCATATCGATTGCGATGATGCAATTTATAGTTTCTAACTTCGTATATAAGATGCATGCAAGGGATGGACGAACCATTCACTGCAAGAGTTCCAACGAGGTAAGTCCAGTGAACATATTAAATAGAGAGACGAATTGCGAAGATATCGTTTTCCTTTTTTTAGATGAAACTGACTATTGGATTTACGGTACTGATGCTGATGTTGATGACTTCTTCATCGTCGGCTTTTTTCCGAAACAAATGTGCAAACCTCCTGGTTCAAGTGATGCGGAGGGTTTGCGATGAAATTCCAGAAAACGAGCTGGAAGATGTCTACACTCTGGAACGAATCCTCGAGGAAAGTCGTAATATGAACGAGGGAATACCAAACTTTCCATTCCAGAATGTCCAGAAGAGCAAGAGATTGTTGCACAAGAAGTACGGGAACGCCTTGAAGCTCACCGATTGTTGCGAGATAAAGTGCACGATCGACGAGTACCGTTCATTCTGCCCGTGAAAACTTTGATCAACAATAATTAAAAGAATAATTATTAATGTGACTACAAGATGACGAACGCAAATTCCAACTTCTAATTCCTAATTATTTTTTAATGAAACTTTGTTGCATATAATTCTTCTTCTTTCAATTTTTATTCCAATTGGAAAAGTCAAAACTTTATATGACTCCTCCGACAGTCTTGCACATTTAGTTGCCTAAATCAATGGAGTATGCGCAATGCAAACTAATCATTGACATAATGAAAATATTCAACACTTCTGTATATTCAGTTCTTTAAATAAATGGCGTAATATTTAAATATAGTTTTGTTAATGTTCCTTAATTTTGAGTTATTTTTTTAGGATACAAGATTTTGTGAATAAATACATTTCAATGTATCGTAAAATTTTCATTAAATGTTTTACTTACAGGAAACTTGCTGGAATGAGTTTGCAGATTCTGCGGGTTGGATGGACTGGAGGTGGCTATGGGAACCTCGAGTCCTGCCGCCCCCGGAATGCTCGGTTCATTGTAGAGCGGATAAGGAGGCATCCTGTACGGAGGTGGAGTTACCCTTCCCGAAGAGCCTGGAGGTTGTTGCTGTTGCAGCTGCTGCTGCAGTTGGTGGTGCTGAGGCAAAGGCTTCGGAGGAGGCACCGGCTTGTAAGGCCCATAACCTTCCGCCTCAACTGTAACAACAAAATTAAATCAATAATAATAATATAATAGAATATTGTATAGCAGTAACTTGAAAAAGATAGGGAAATTTGAGCTCAACAGATTGGCGAGGAGGAGTGGATGTAAACGAGCAAATCGTAAATTATAGTCAGCAAGGATAGGCTTCATTGAGCATTAGCCGCCATCGTAAATTCGCACATTAAGCGCACATTACCATCGAATATTAGTGCCCACGTACGCGCGATTTCAAAAATTTCCAGCCGTTCTTTTAATTCTTTTCCCTTCGTTGCTTTTCTACTCCCACAGTTGGTTGCGATTTTGCACAGCAATTATGTGAAAAACAAAACAGCCGAAAAGTTTATTGTGCCACCGTCGGCGTTTTCCCCAGTGCTTAGCATAAATCTGAAATAACTTATATTTACACTTTCCAATTACCGGCGAAAAATTAATAACAAACGCAGCACGCGCATTACGCAACGTAACATTTGAAAGTTGTGCAACTCCAAATTGACATAATTCATTTACTTCTTCCAGTTTCACATTTTGGATCTTCGATTAGATTTATGGACGTCGCTGCTCGATAAATTATCTACATATTCAAATTAACATAATTTCTATAATAGCTGCATAATAAGTTAAAGTACTTTATTTGCTGAGTTACTTATTAGCCATGCTAAGTAACTCTAGCGGTTGCTAAGGACGCCAAATGGTTGCTAAGAACGCTTAATAGTTGCTAAACTGCATTAAATTAGCAGTTATTTTTTCGCCTAAAATTGAAAATTAATTATCATCTTGAGGCAATTAAGCGGTGTTATTTTATTGTTTTTTTTTCTGTTTCATTAGAGTTCAGTTAATTATTTCACTTTAAACATATTGAAATCGCTCATTAAAAGTTCACTTTGAATTATTTATACATTATATTATGTTTTTTTTGTTCGTTCTGTATCCTCGTCCATTGTCTGCATCACTATAATAGTAGCTAGAACTAATTAGCTAATTAGAAGAGTTCAGCGTGTGCGGCTTGATAAACACGCGCAAAGCTTTTTGATTTCCTGGAAATATAGAGGTGAGTGAATGTTCGCCGTACCGGTACGTCCTATTTGATTTGATGATTCTTCAACAGTTTCGAATCGAAATACTGTATGATAGATGAATTACGAAGAACGTGTAATGTACGTTTATGTAAATAATATGTTTAAACAGTTGTAAAGAGTTTGTTCTCTCCTTATTACAAATTACGCTCTCCGCGTAGTTCAATATTTGAGGAAGGCCGTGAAGTACAGTAAATACGATTTCCATGGAAACATATAAATATTAATTGTTTGCGCGAAGTCTTTAGAGTCAGAAGATACAATCACCAAAATGAAAAAAAAAAAACAACAAGAAGTAAAATGAACATGTGTTTAATTTCGGTTTCCAATTGGAATCGCGACAAATCATATGTGTGGAGAGGCAAAACAATGTCCAGCCCACGCATATATTTCATTATTGTTTTCTCCTCGTTCATCTTGATGGGATTGCGAGAAAGAATCGTGGCTTAATCATATAACACTTGAATTAATCGTTGCGCGAATTATTCTCATTCGGTCTTGGGGGACCATTGGCCTACTTAACCCACGACGATTATTCATTTTCGAGGCAAAAAGAAAAATTCTCACTTCCCACAGCCGCATTATTATTATTATCATTATCCTCATTATTCTGAGCAAACAAACGAAAATGATTGACATTAAATTTTATACTTTTTATTCCTACTTCATTTGTATATTATGCAACTTGTAATATTGTATCTCCATGTTTTGATTTTCAATTTCAATTGATTTAAATATACTTCATAACATACAGACGCTCATATTTTAATGGCGTATAAAATGGACGCCAAGCTTGTTGTATTTACCGTGCGGTTGCTAAGGGCGCTTTAAATTTGTTATTTTCAATTTTGACATTTGGAATTGTCATATTTGTGTAAATGTTTTGCGCAGGAAATTTATTTTTAGATGAACCGTGACACGGTGAAATCGAAATAGCTTCCTTGATGACAAAACATCCTTGGGTGCACTTGGTATTCGATGGGCATCAGTCTGGTCGTCACGTCACGTCTGCGGAATACGTCGAAGCAATTGTTTTTCCATTCAACAACGATTAAAAGTCACACATATACACAGTGTTTCCCGAACTGCTAGAATATTGGATAAGAAATGCTTGGTACAATATAATTACTGTTGCTATTTTTGCTGGTGGGTTTCTTGCTGAAGATGTTTTTCTTGAGAAGCGATTCGGGCGTCGCGAACGGCTTCAGCGACGTCTGGGAGCGTCGCAGCCGTTCCCCGTGCTTGACCTGGCGCACCGTCCGACCGGTAGCCATAACATGGTTGCATTCTTTATGCAGATGAGATCACCGGCATTACGTAAGACTCGACGACGCCTACGTTGATCACGAAAAACCGAAGTTGTAGAAGTGGAGGAAGATGATGAGGAGTTGGAAATACGCGCGCGGTCGCGATTGCGGAAAAAATTAAACTGAAGACGTCTTCGAAATGAAAAAGAAAAAAGCCCCCAGTGGATTTCTCCACTTCTTTCTGGTCTGGCTGCGATGTGTTTCCGAGTTTCGTTTGACGCATGGAGGGGGACTATATATAATTTTTTTTTCGATTGTATCTGCCATGAGGACCATTTACATAGAAAGGCGGGAAGTGTGTCGTTACTTATGCGAATCGAGACCGTTTCTGTCCGTCTATCTTTTACGCTTCCCTGCGGCAGGAACGCGCACAATGGTCTCTTCGGAAGATCAGGAAGTCCTTGCGAACATCTTAACTATAACTCATTCTAAATGTCAACTGCTTCAAGTCAAAAAAAGTATCAACAATTCAAAATGCCTAAAGCATCAAAATTTCTTAAATTATAATGAGACTTGTTAATTGGAAATCACGTGTGGAGGATATATGCGCCGCTCGTCCGAAAAGAGGTCAAATAATCTTAAGTTTCCAAAATCTTGAAAAGAAAATCATCAAAGTCTAATTTACAATCTTGCAATTACTTTTCAATTCGAGATAACAAAGTTGAGATCACGATTAAATAAAAATAAATATTAAACAAAAAAATATCAAACTATGATTTTGTCAATAATATACATGGATTTATAGAAATTGATTCCGATTGTGAAAGTATTTCGGAACCAATTAATTTCGGAATTTATGGCGACAACTGCCAATGAATATTTCAAACAAAAACCCCATTAATCAAAATTATTATTTACGAGACTCGAAGACATTTAAACTAACGGCAATACTAAATCATTAAGCTTTTTTTGTAATTGAAAGCGAAATGATTCGTTACATCGTTGAGCTGATTTTCATTTAATTGAATACACCTTTCATCCATTGTTAAAGTTCATGTTATTTTCGAACGTAATTGGCAATTGGCGACGTCGTTAGTGCATATTAAATTAGAAACAATATACAAAATAATAATGTGTAGAATTTATCGTGGGCTTTATATGTAGAAAAACTATAAAAAACGTTATTTTTGTTGTTTTTGTATTAAAATAGAATAGCTAATTATTTTTATAGCACTCATTACTGTTAACAACATACGAAAATGGTGTAATTAAACCAGTTTTAAATTATATAACCAAAACTATGTCACTGTGTAATAAAAACAAGATTGTACAGTTTAGATTACATTTGTAGTTATATTAATAAAAATTAGGTTAAATGAAATATAAGCATTTTTAAAATTTAAAGAAAAATGAGTTTATTTAATTGTATGATAGATAAACATGTAAATCTGTCAAAAGCAGTTTGAGTTTGTTCGCAAATTGGCAATTATACTCTTAGTTTCTTGAACAACAAACGTTTCTTTTTTAATGCAAATGAAGAGAAAACCGAGCGTATTACGAGCTGCGTGTCTTAGCTCTGTTGCATCAGATCTGATCTATGTATCGATTTTGGAAAGAAGTAAACGTTCTTTCCGAACGAAACGATTTGTTGTTGAGCATTTTCTTCCTTTTTGCTTGTAAAAGCGATACAAGTTTTCTCGCGGTTTTCCTTCCATCCGCGGGTCGGAGTCCATCGCGATAGAGAAGTAATCATCAAAGTTCACCCACGAAGTAGTAGGAGGAAGCGAAGAATAAAGCATTGTTACGGTACCCACCGAAGCGCAGTTCCTTCCTCCCCTACGCCTATGAATTCACACGTCTACCGCCACGCGGCGCGAAGAACGGTAAAGGAAGCACCACACTCTATGCACAACATTCTTCAAAATGCAGATCGCACGGAAAATCTTAGTTGCGTGTGCCGTAGGAGGAAACGTCTTCTGTTATTTTTTGCGCAACGGCACAATGGAAACATGCATATTCAATGTTCCTCGTCAAGAACAATAACGGATTGCAGATGGATAGATAGAAGGAATCGGTACAGAATCGCCCAAAGGATTCAATTCGAAGGATCGGCTGCAGGTGAAGCGGAAGCGGATACCAAAGAGAGCGTAACCGGAGAATCCATCATCGCGATTAGCGAAATCAAATTGCGTAAGGTTTGCTAGCAAAAGTCGTTAGGTTTGCTGCGTTTGTTACTCAACGAAATCATTGTAAATTGTAAACAGTTCATTAGTAAAATGTCAATGAATACAAACTGTCAACATTGTGTACATGTCACATTGACAGGTGTCAAAATTGATATTTGTCTATTGTTTCAAAATCTGTCAATATTATCATCATCATATATTGTATATTTTGTTGATACAATTATCACTCATGCAATTAAATTTCTTTCAAACGTATATTTTGCAAACATTAAAAAAAATAACATGATGCCGTCAACGCCATTCCTCGCCTCGCGTTATTTTGACAGCTGTCAATCTTTTCTGTTAATCCGATTGACGGGCCGAAGAGAAAGAGATTGCGAGACGAGATCGCAGATGCGTGCAACCTGTTCCACGAGGTTCTTTGCAGCTAATTGCGTCTTATCAGAGCCGGATTACACGCGCATTCCGAACGAAACGCCGGGAAAATGCATCCACTCGTGTATGCACGTACGTACAAATGTGTGCATGAATGCTCGAAATGATATGTAATTTCTTCCGCGAAACCCGGGCGAGCGCGCTTGTAATGAATGGTTCTAAACGTCTGCGCTGATTATTACTTAATCAAAATAAAGTGTAAAACAGATTACGGAATTAATTGCCATCAATTAAACATACTTCACGAATGTTGTCTTAAAGGCGGAATTATACTAATTAATGCGAAACGCATGAATATTTCAGCCATCCATATTACCGGTTCTCTACCGGACAGATAAAGTTTTCCCAACACCGCCGCGCATTAAACTTTATACCTCATTAATACGAATCGATCGAATATGTAATTTAAAAATTAAAAAAAAACGACAAGATTCTTGCGGGGATTCCCCGGCGACGTTCCCACGCTGTAATTTCGTCAGCAATGCGCACTTCCTGTCCACCCATGGGAACGCTTCCGGAATCATTGACTCGGTTAGCGAATAAAAAAAAAACATCCTTCCAACATTTAGGAATGTCCATTTCTTATCACCAAAGAACGTTGCAGTTTCCTTTAATCCGAAACGATAAACGCGATAATTTGTTGGCATACGCAAATCCATCGGAGCATTAACAATTTATTCAAATCGCATTAATTGTACGATTCAATACGCTTTTCAGAAGCCGCAGAAACAAACACGGATTAATGTCGAGCAATTATCGAATGGACAGGCGACAAGTTTTGTTTGCGCACAGTGATTACATGCATTTCAATAATTAAATTATAACTTTCTTATCAAATATTTGATGTTTGATAAATTATAAGAATTAAACATCTTTTATCGTACATTGGTCATAACAACAAATATTAATTTATTTATATAGTTTTTAATTCAATAACAACTTTTTTCGTAATAAATTCGTAATAAAATTCCAAAATAAATTAGTGATGTTAATTGAATGTTTGTTTGATAACATTTCACTTTTGTAGCTTCGAGCGAGCTGTGTTTCGTGGAAATCGGTTTACGTCGGTCGGGAGAGGCGGTTTTTGCGGCCGGCGGGTTCGTGGTCTCATCATGCGTTGATGTCTCCACTTCGCGTTCTTTCCTTGCAGTTTTGTAGAGAATCTATTTAAACAGGGACTCGAAAAGAGTGGCAACGGGCATAAATCAGTTGCATAATTAACGCCAATTAGCGACTTGTGTGATAAATCAACGCGCGATTAGAGGTCATTAATATGCTGTATATATATATATATATATATAAATATAAAGTAAATACCGGCAAAGAGGAGGAATGCAAGTAACGAGCCTTTTTCCTCGCTGCACGCACTCGCATTCATTCACTTCATACTTTATATAATAGAATATAAAATTCAACAATTGTTTACTGTTCTTGTATTACTCACTAGATGGATTTGGTGCAACAAATTACGTTATTGTTTATTTATTTATCTATACTTTTAGCAGTAAAAGTATTATATCAAGCAATTAAAATATATGTTATTGTTATTCACTTTTACGGTTTCAGCAAATATCTGCAATAAATATTAATACTTATTATTTATGCAAAATTGTCGAACATGAAATATATGTGTCATGTTTAATAGGCATAAAATCGTTTTGAAATTGAATCCTTGGAAATCGTATGAATTATATTTTATTCTTTATCCTTTTGCTCGATTTTCGAAGGTTGCAATTACGTTTTTGGTCATATGAACGGCCGAAAGTTCATTTATCTCTTTTTTATACATTCATTTTGGAGCGTATTACGTTTCTCGACTTTCGTGCTTTTCGTGTTATTTAAATGCGTATGCATATTTATGAGTGTAACAAATACAACAAATAAGTTGCCCACACGTGCAACGTATTGTTGTCAACGTTCTCTTTATGTTCCTCGAATAAATACATTTTTGCAGAAGAAAAGAAACAACAAATCTTTTGCATAAATCACAATGCAAAATGCATTTATTAATTTTACAATTTTTCACATTAGAAATAATTTCATGAATACTCGGACAAATTTAAATAAATTTTATTATAATGAATTTAAATTTTTATGTTATAAATCTATAAAATGCAATTTAATTTCTTAGATTTCTGTTGAAGTAATATTAATTTGTTTACTAGTTTTAGTTTGATTAAAATGAGGGTGCTTGTCGTCTTTCGGGCGAAGAAATTACGGTAAACGCGTTGTTTTCGACGTGTCCAATCAGGTGTAAAATCGATTATCGTATTAACTCTGATAAGTAGTTTTCCTATGCAAAATAAGTTGTCATCTCGGATTAGTGTTTCGTGTGCCCACTAGTGGTAGTGTATATAAAGTACGGATCCGGAGGATTAAGATCATCATTAAAGCTCCATCAGCAAAATGAACAAGATCATCTTTTTCGCTGTACTCTCTTTGATTTCCTTGGCAATCAACTCCTTCGCCCACGTCGACAAGCCGAGATGCGGTTTTGAGATTCCGAAGATCCTCACGTTGGTCTGCAGCAGTGTGTATTACTCTCCGCAAAAGAAGAATCATAATGGTAAGAGATGTTAAGCAAACCGAGATCGAGTGAATGATTATTATTGTTGATGTTTTTGTAGATCTGAAGAACAACAAGATGCAAAATTTTGAAGCCGCACTGAAAGCCATCGAGGATTTCAACAGAGGAAACGAGGTGGAGCGCGAACTGCAGATGCAGCAGGAGGCGCTCTCATTTCCGTACATCAACAGATTTCAAGGTTACAGAATGATTCCGAATAGGTTCAAACGTAGCTCGGGCATAGTTGAGGAATGCTGCTATAAAACATGCAGCTTCGAAGAATTGGCTGGCTACTGCGAATAACTCATTTAAAAAAGACATCATGCACCTTACATTTGTTTGTATCTAAATAATAATAAAACATATATTACATAACAATTTGGATTTATTTCAATTTTCTAAGTTAATACATTTATCTCAAGCCCCATGAACTTTTTATAAATTAATTCTTCAAATCTATATTTTTTTCAGCTAATATCAATAATTTTCAACTATTTTTTGAGAAATTCTGTATTTTTACATTACTCTATTAACAAGAATTGATAAAAAACTTAAATATTTACTTAAATAAATTTAATTAAAAAAAATTGAATCAATAATTGAAATAGTCGATGTTAACAGTGACAAACGGTTAACATTGACAATTTAAAACATATTTTTGAGAAATTCCGTATTCTTTAATTTTATTTAATTTTACATAAAACATTTCTTGCATTACTCTATTATTAAGAATTGATAAGAAACTTAAATATTTACTTAAGCAAATTTCATAATTTTATTTTTTTCTAAATCGATTTTGTCACTGTTTTAAAATCGATAATTTCAAACTAATTTTGGAGAAAATCCGTATTCTCCAATTTTCTTTAATTTTGCATCAAACATTTCTTGCATTACTTTATTATTAAGAATTGATAAGAAACTTAAATATTTACTTAAACAAATTTCATAAATTTATGTTTTCCTAAATCGATTTTGTCACTGATAATATCTACAACTTCAAACTAATTTTTGAGAAATTCCTTATTCTCCAATTTTCTTCAAATTTATTGTATTGCTCTATTATTTAAAATTAAAAAGAAACTTACATAATTTCTGAAGTAAATTTTTGATTTTTTTTTAATTGAATTTTTCCATTTTTTTAATTCCGCATTCTCCAATTTTCATCAATTATATTATTTTAAAACTCGATAAATGTTTTCAGAAAATTACATAAACTAATTACAGGCAAAGAAACTGCAGTTTTAACTAATAAAAAATATATGAAATTAAGTAAGCCTAACGCAATAACCCAGTAGAAATAGGTTTATACTTTTAACGTTACTTTCTTATCCGACTTTAATTAATGTTTCAGAAAACAATAACCATTATTAGCGTAATCAACCGACTTACGTTTTTTACTTTACGAGAAAATTGCTCACTTTGAAGAAGTTATAGTGTCGAGACTATAAAAGTTAATTCCAATATTATGAGATGAGTCCATCAAATTATCATTACAAGCCATAAAATAATATTACTTAATTTAAGAATCTTACGAGTTAAGTATAGACTCTATCATAATTAAGCTTCATTGCAAATGAAACAGATTTCTTAATTATTTTCTGAATTTTCTAAAAATTAAAAAAAAAACAATTTTTAAATTTATATTTTTTCCAAAATTTTACACCTAGAATAATTGGAATATATTTGAAGCAATTCTTAAACTTGAGTATGTGTAAATGTGATGATTCAACAATTTGAAACAATATTTACAAGAGACGAGGAAAGCCGTTGGACAAACGATGAAGAAAAACCGATGGTGGCGAGATCGTGCAGTTTCAAATCGAAAGTGATGATTCATTTTAAAATGAAAATCACGATCGTCGTCTCCATCTCCGTTCTTCAGGTTTGAGTCTCTTCGATGGAAATCGTCTATTGCGAGCTTCAAGTGCGTGCGTCGTGCATCGAATTAACGTTTTTCTTTTACCTGTTTAAAATGCAGCCGCCGCATCTGGTTATTCCATTTAAAAAATGCACCGTCCTTCCCTTCCCTTCATCGTACAGCTGCATCCAAACCAAACGTAGAAATATCAAGAAAAGTGGAAGCGAATTCTTTCCATCTTTTCCTTTTCGAGCGCACAAGACAGGACGTTAAGATCCTGCTGCTCAATTATAAAAATCGCTCCTCAAAACAGGCTTCACAAAACGCAAGTTGTTACTTTTTAAACGACTTATTTAACTTAATGTAGGTGCGATTTGGTTATTAATATTGAAGATCTTAACTGAGTTTCGGATCCATTGCATATTCATGGTCGATTTTCGGTTCGGATCGAATTGTGTAAACGAAACGCGAATTACGTGTTAATATTCTATAAAAGTTTAATGTTTGCGGGCTTCATTTGGCCTAACTTATCGGCTTTAAAAGGAAATTTACATTTACCGCTTCGAAGATTTCAACGCAAGGGCAGAACACAAACTAAACATTTATAAATAGTCTTTTTATTTACTAATCTCAAATATAACATAAGCCCAAATACTAAATAAAGATTTACAACATTTTTATGTGTTTACTCCATTTTTTACCAATTTTTTAAAATTTAATTTCAACGCAAAAACTGAAATTTAACTTTATTATTTTTCTTCATTAATCTCTCATCAATTGAAGATCAGAATATCAATGTGCTTACCCCATTATTAACTTAAATTATTTCAATACAAAATAGTGAGTAGTACTTAATTAAATAGCAATCCGTAAACAACTCTCTAAGTTTCTAAGCTGGTCGAGAAAAAAAGAGATCTAGGAGAGAAAAAAAAAACAAGAACGATCGATTTCACTTAAAGACACTCAAATTACGCTTTTGTTTCGGTGACTTCAACGCCGGGTCGAGAAAGTAACGTTCGAATTTCTCGCATTTGTTTTGCTCGATTAATCATTACAGTTTAGAATGCTGTATTTTTCTCTTCAAATTTAAACCAAATACTGTATTTAGTGAAATGAAAGTTTTTGCAAAAATTTCTAGAATTTCAAGAATTAATATTTTTATATTTAATAGATATTTAATAAATTTACGAGCAAATTAGATAAATTGTTAATATTTCCAAATTATGTAAATATTTAATGTAAACATAATTATATTTAAATTTACTTAGATTACGTGACATGACTGGCAATTAATTGCTTCAACAAACCGTTGAAAAATCGTTACAAAAAGTTACTTTTTTTAACGATTTTTGTTTAAGTTTAAAATACAAACACAATATAGTCAGAATACTTTTTTATATATATGAATAATGTGTTCTGTTCCTTAATTGATTTTATGATTCATGTATTTTTCTTAATTTTTAATAAGTTTTTAACCTTAATCTTGTATTAATGATGATGAATGAAAATGGTTTTTAAATATTTTAAACAGTTTCTGATATTTTTTAAGGGTTGAAAGATGTATGGGTTTTGGGATGCGTGGGTAATTTAATTTGTAATAATGGTGTTGTGCGAGGCTGTTGACTCTATTTTATGCAAATCGTCTTTTGTGCGGTTCTCTAATACATGAGGCCATTTGTTTACGGTAGAGTGAGCCGTGAGCCGATGGAAAATAAAAGGCGACCGGACAAAACAATGGAAGCACGAGGGAAGAATGGGAAGAATAATCTCTCTGCGTGTTTTTACCAGTGTTTCGAGCGTCGGCTTGGTCCAGTTTTCCAAATAAAGTCGTACATTTAATCGACGAATAAGAGGAGGAGGAAGTGGAAACTGTCTTCCGTTTTCCCCGATAATTCCTTTGCTTTTGCTCGCGTTATCGTTCTTTCCTGGCGGATCACACAAATTCCCAAATCGAATGCACTACTACTACTTGCTCGCACTGTGCGCACACTACCTATGTTTTGGACACAGAGTCTCTAACTAACATTGTTTTGCACCTGGCGTCTGGTAACAGGTTGGAAATGTTCAAATATAACCTGTGGAACGTTGAGGATCGGAACCATCGGCTCGAGTCGGCGGTGGGCGCGAGCAGCCGAAGGAACGGCTCTCTCACGGAATGCCATTTCAAATGCGTGTTGTTATTCTATAAGGATTTATCTCCTCTTCTGTCCTTCTTCCTACCTCTACTTCTCTCCTACAAACCACCACCAACAACTACAACCATCATCATCATCATCAGCAACAGAATCCTATTTTTTCTCTTGTTCATTCCCGGCTCGTCCTTTATAATATATGGAAATTATATAGGCAACAGCAAGGAATGCTGGCAAATAGCTCTTCTCCTCTCAGCCCGAACGGACAACAAAAATTTACGCGCATTCCCTTCTTCAATGAGAGCGCACACCGAAAATAGACTCGTTGCAACCGATTCGTTTACATCGGTTTACAACAGCTCAAAATATTTATTTGTTTCCCATCTAAACTTTCTTTAAATTTTGTTAAAATCAGACTAAACGAAACTGCAAAAACTAAAAATTAGTAGTAATAGACTTTTTGAATCACTAACGCACGGCGATTTCTTCCAACGCTTCAATTTACATGAATTAACCGATAGAGACGTTCATAATTTATTTCGTTTTAATCTCCGTTTCCAATGAATACATTACATTTGAAAAAATGTAAATAAACGTCGATACATAATTTATTGATAATGCGACATTGACTCGATTACATAATTTCACGTTGACACGTCTTCTATAATACATAATTTAATTATTATTTTACATATTTTCACAATTTATTTTACAAACTAATTTAAATATTTGTAAATTATTCAAAATTATTTATTTTTATCAAATTTATAATACGATTAAGTGATTATACTATTTACATTGTTATTCTATAATTTAATACATGTTAATTAATTTTTGAGATATACATCAAAATCAAACAAAGTTCGCTTTCGCAGAGCTTAAAATTTTACTAAAGAAATCTTGAGTTAATATTACATCAATTATGATACAATAATAAATTATTCAAAATAATTTATTTAAATTGAATATATTTTATATATTTTTTGTTGCAATGAGAGTTTTCATCATTGTCTTTAATTTTATTGCAAATATTTTAACTTTAATAAATGTATCGAATTCTAATGAGACAATTGACAATATAAAAAAATAATCTGGCTGGATATAGTTTATAATTTTACGAAACTCTTCATCTCTTGTGCGATATGATTGACCCAGAAACTCGCATTTGAGAAGAAAAGAAATTAAAAAGAAAAAGTAAAGCAAGTGTATATAATATGATGTCCGTTTAAAAGGTGGCAGCTGTCGTGAGGATAAAACAAAACGTAATAAAAGAACAAACGAAGCACACGGCAGATGTGCCGATATCGACTGGCTTTTACTCTCGTAGCTTTTTTTTTTTATAGTTTTTCCTTTCAAAAAAACACCGAACAATAAGGACCCAATAATAAAGTTGTTGGAATTCAACAATAATAAATAAAGTATTTTCTTGGAAGTTGTTGGATTAAGAGACTAATTGAGATAGCTGTAATACAATGAAACGCATTGAATAATTTGTACGTTTCTCACGGGTGCTAAGAAAAATCCGCTTGCGCCTTCAGACAACGAGAATTCCGAATTTCACCTTTCGAGAAAGACAATGCGTACGAAGGCTGCATTTAACACACCGAAACGACTTTAACCCAAATCCCCAAAGTAATTGCAAGAAAAACAAAGTGTAAGAGAAAAACGATTCATTGTTATATTTTTTAAGCTTTCTTCTTTTTCGATGCACGCAAATCTTCGTTTTAATTGCGATGTGTAATTGTTTCTGGAAAGAGGAGGATGTTCGAGGAGCCCCGTTGTTTCAGGCCTTTCAGTGTCCATAAATAATTAGTGTCATTGATTTATTGCGATAAATGCGGTGAATGGAGGTCGTCGTTAAGATTAAATTCAATAAGTTTGTTGAACGGAAACGCTCGACGAGAACGCAACGAAAGAAGCGAAATGAAAGAGAAACAGATAAAAAATGACCAGCAAACTATTAATTAAAGCAAACAGTAACGACGACTGAAACAGGTTTGGAATTCAATGGAAAAGATTTATTTATTCAAAATGGAAGATTCTTAGTTGCAATCTATGAATGTTTGCTGCAGAGTCAATCCAGATTAATCATTGTTTAGATTGTTTGTGTTATTTAGTTGATGGTTGTTGTTGTAGGATTGAAAAGAAGTAAATAAAAAGATGATTTTTTTACCCTGCGGTTTTGGCGGCAGCGGAGAGAAAATGATGGCGGCCCGAGGCGGAATGGGCGGCGAAGGTTCCGGCAACTCTGAGGAGGTCGGAGGGTGTCTGCCGATCATCACCAGTTTCTGAAAGAGAAAATAATTATGTGGTGTTAGTAAGGGAAGTGGAGAAGAGAGATATGGGCGAGCTGCGGATCGATGGAAATTGCGTAAAGATGAAAAGTGCACGAGCCTGACGAAATCGTAAATTTATATAGATATATATTCACGCGCATTTAATGACTTAACAGCACCAATAAACACACTTTGTTTATTATCGCGGTGAAAGTTTAAGTTATATCTGTTCACTACAGGGTGTCAGTTTCTTCACGTCCATTTGATTTCTCTCTTCTAGTTTTTGTGATGTGAAGATTATTAAATTAATATTTATTAAATAATATTTGCTTTACTTTGAGTTTAAATTATTTTACCCTTTATTTAATTTCTCGCTTTATTTTACCCTTTACATGGACACCCTGTAGATGCGCAAGGAATTTAAAACATAGCCCGGCGAAAGAATAATAAGGAAGGTTACAAACACTGCAAACAAAAAAAGAAAGAATATGAAAGAAACTTGTAATGGTTTTGTTTGCAAATCACCGCGAGCTTCGACCGCACCAAACTCACAATCTCTTTCACTCCTCCGACGATCGTTGAAGTTACGAAACTTACAACATCAACTTCAAAATTAACTATTGCTCACCTCCTGACAAGGCACCTCCACATTGTTGTTGTTGATATTGCTGTTGTTGTTCGACGGTGCCCTCTCCAAGTTAACATTTTTAGTCTGCATCTTGTTATCGTTCCCTACGCAGCCCCAACATCTAAACTAATCACATTCGAATCACCTGCAATCAAATAAGCAACAATAATAAATAAATCATTTAGTTTTCAATATATTGAATATTTAAGAAATTGAAATTAATTGTCATTATATTAATTTGACTATATTCTATTAAATAAATTAAATCATTTGCAACCTGATTAATTGAAGGTATTTTTGAATTTGAATAAAATTGTTAATCCATATCGGTGGCGACAGCTCGTGGTCATAACACGAAAGTCCAGCGATCTCTTCTTTTCTTTCGAAGATTTACCAACAGATGGCGTCGGCCGTTCGCGACGCGATAATCAATGGAGCGCGCTCATTAATCGGACTCTTAGTATTCCATAATTAATAACTTGCCGCTTGTTATTACAGCTTTACAAATTTGAAAAGTGTTCAATTACACTCTGAATAATTGCGAGAACGTTATTAATCTGTTTGGGTTGGGTTGCTTTTTTTCCGTAAAAGTTTGTTGGATTGTCCTTTGGGAATTGGGGATTGGGGAAGGGAAAACCCTTCGCCCAAAATTTCCTTTCATTTCGTCCTTCCGCGCAATGCGTTTTGTTGTGTATATATGTGTGTGCGGATTAATTCGATTTCCGTCTGCTCAGATAATCAAAGACAACAATCCCAATATCTCTCTGCTCGATTTCTCGGGGCCCGCTGCAAAACCCGACGGATGCTAAAATTAGATGATCCAGTAAACTCTATCCTCCCATCCCCCCTAAACCAATGAAGAAATCAATAGGACCTGCTCTTCCCTCGCAAATATGGATAGGACACAGTGCTGTGTTGTTTTGTCGCTCATCCTCGCATTCGGCACCTGAACTAATTCAACGCAACTGCAAACATCGTTAGTGCTCAGAAAGTTTGGGGGATGGGTGGAAAGTAAAGCCCGTTTTGTTTCGTCCTTGTTGAATCTGTTTGCGACAATCAACGTCGAAACGTATTTTACGTGTCCAATTATAACTGCTTGATTACGGCAAAGTGGCCTCGTTTCGATGCGCTTTTGTCTTCTCTGACAGGTGACATGACAACGCAATGTTATTTGCCATACATTTAGCCGACCGCTGCACAAATTTCATTACAAGTTCCACGTTTCAAACATTTTGCTGTCGTATATGAGAAACAAGAAAGAATTTCAGAAAACCTTCATGTCGAATTAATTATAATTTATTGAAAAATGTCAATAAATATATTATTATATATATTTTTCAAAAGATGCTTATGAAAGCTTTGACGTGAATTGAATTTATTTTCTGAGTATTTTATTATATATCGAAGTTTTGCAAGTTTGTGACAATTGTGTACAATGCAACAGATTTGACATGGCAACATATGTTTGTTATGCGAGATGGAGCGTACTATTTCTTTGATATTTGATTTTCTGCTCCTTCGACCGTATTGCATAACAGACGATATATGCAATCGAGTTTTGCTTATTGTAGACCCGAAGAAACGGTATCTCCGCATTCGGTGCATCTGCTTCCAGATCGTTTCCTTTCTTCATTTTTTTACGACCAGATCGAATTGTGCGTAAACGTAAACCGATGATGATGATGTTGATGATCTTACAGGCAAAGTATCACGGATGCAATAAAACGACATCATAATTAAACGCTTCATCTAACGGACGTGAACGGATTTCGATTCCATCTCTTTTCTCTTCTCTTCACCTGTATTTCGTTTATGCTCGTTCTGAAGCCTCCCGGGCACACAAATTCCCATAAATTAAACAGAGAGCGCAATAAAACGAACAACAACAAGACACAAAAAAAACGGTTAAATCTGCTCCGTTTATACGCAACACAGACACGTATTTATACTTTTGTTAAATCCGCCTTGGATTTCGTCCTACTTGTTTCATTGACCGGAAGAATGCGGTTTCGGGTCACCATACCCTATGCCCTTTCAAAACTTTGTCGACTAATTAAGCCCTTATCCATTTACAAATATATTTATTGATCGTTTCGAAACGACTGAAAACGTCGATTTCCTCTACAGCCATCAGATTTATCGTAATAACTTTACTTATATTTAGTTTGTTTGTCATAGTTAAATTAGTTAATTTAGCGCTTGTATTTTTCTTGTCTCACTTAATTGATGGAATTTGCGGTGAAATGGAAAGAAGCTGATGGAAAAGCTTATTGTTCTTTGCGAGAGTTTTGCGAGTGTCAAAGTTTTAATTGAAGTTCAAGCAGCTGCGGCGAATTCTATTTATCAAGGAGTTTGCATTACATTGTATACAAATTGCATACAATAACAAGAGACTTAGTATAGAGTTAATACCGAACTTAGTTAGAATTCGAATTTAACCCAATTTCGCTCATTAGTGCAGCACATTTTATCAACTAATATGCAATTCAATTTATCATCAGTATTCAATTTATTCAGTAAAGGTACACAAATAAATCAACATTTTGAGCTTACTAAAACGCATATCAACATTATACCAATTATAACTCACTGTATTTTCCAATATTTCAATAAACTGCACTTTTTAATAAATTGTTAGAATTAACCACCTTATATTTTTACAATGTTCAAAAATTAATTAGTTTATTTTTAGTCTTTCGTCATATTTTATTAAATTTACTGCAGAAAGATCTATTGTCAATAGCGCTTTGCAGCAATTAAATTTTATTTCATTTTTATTATTGTTTTTTTTTTAAATTTTAGTAATACTATTTTTTTTTAATTAAAAATTTATTTTTCTTTTGTCAACTAATTTTTTGTTTGTTTATTTTAGCACAATTCCAGTTTAACTTGCAGTTAAAAATTGAACTCGCTTGAGGCTGAGGGGTAGGACGACACACTGAAAATACACGGGCGTTCATGCATATGCAAATGCGGAAAATTCCATTCTAATTTCGCCGGAAGTCGATCGTCGGGGTTAGAAAAATCGTGTGTACGCATATACACGTCGTCCTCATCTCTCTGTCTCTCAATTTGATCCCATTTATTTCTGGAATAAATTAGAAGTTCCCTCGCAGATCGCAAAATTTGCATACAGGAAAACCCGTTGTAATTTATACAAACGGATTCCGAATGGCATAAAAAGGGAGGAAGGAAAGGAGGAATGAAAATAACATGATGAAGAATAAGAAAAAGTTTGAAATAATAATAATGCAAATAATAATAATCGATTAATGCGACCTCCGCTCGGATCGCCGCTCCACTCCAAATACCATTGGATAGAGGCGGAATATTTCGCGCTCCATTCGTTCCAGCAGAATTTGCATGAGGAAGGTCGAACAGTTCTTCCATTCATGTCGTATTTGAATTCTTAGGTTTTCTTTTTTATTTTCGTGTATTTAATTGCACCAATTTTCAATCAATTTGCCGCACGTACTTGCAATTCTCCTTAACACAGATTTCTTCCACGAAGATTAGTTAGTTTTTTTTTCGAACTCCGCAAACAATTTCCAATACGTTTCTCACAGCTACCAATACAAAATAATTAGTTAACTATTTTCTATTTGTTTAGTAACTTTTCTGTCAAAGTGACGTTTCACGATACGAATCAAATCTCCACGTATTTGAATTAAAATATAAATTAAGCATAATAATAACTAATATCAAATATAATAATATTGTTTCTATTTTCATTCAACTTTAAATAAATAAAAAATTTTGCTTCAACGTTTTTATTTCGTCTAATTATTAAATACGAAATACCAAAAGTGTGAAGTTGACGTGTACTGTAAAACTTGTGTAAATGTATATTGCAGCCAACTTAAAATATAAAAAAACTAATTTGAATTTTATTTTTCTTTAAAATTGACGTTGTTAGATGACACGATTCGGATGTTTCGAAAAAAGCGATAGCGTGCAAACATTCGTAAGTGAAACGAGACAAATACAAATTTGAAAATGTAAGAATTCACGTATTATTTATAATGCAAAGTTTGCATATAATTTCATGGTGTTCGCGTGTGCTGTAACTCATTAAACGTAGGGAGAAACGTACAGAAGGAAAGTTTTCTCAGTGTTATGAGATTAGGAAATAGCAAAAGTTTATATAATAGAGGGGGAGCAATGATCATAAAACAAGAGTTAAATTAAAAAAAAAGCAAATGTCTTTTGTTTTTTGTCTCATTTAACATCTTGTCAGATTACAAAGTTCCAAATTATTGAAGTAACGATTGAAAGTTTCCTTCCCATATAAAAATAATGTACATTTTTATTTTACTTAATTACACTAAGTGAGAATTGTCAACCTTGATTAACGTATCCTTGGTTACCAAAAATACACGTGTTTTCGGCTGAGTTATGTTTTCTTGCCGTCGCTTTTAATAAATGTCATAACAACATATGGAGCAAAATACGAATAGAAAAATCAACCAAAACGAAATAGAAAAGCAACAAAATTTATATGTAGATTTAGAATTAAAATTATTGAAATATATATTTTTACGAGCAAAAAGAAACAGAAATACGAATCAATAAATTATATATTGAAACAAATTTCACAAACATTTTGAGTAGGCAATTTATTTTAATTGACTTCTTTTATTGCCTTCTTCTTTTAGTTTTTAAATCTGTTTAATAAATAAGTAATAAATAAATGTCAAATTCATAAATTTCTATACATTTATTATTAATAAATTTAATTTTTTATATTTCAAGTCTAATGACTTTTTGTTCACTGTTGGTATTCAATTATTTTGTTGTTGATTTTAAAATTTCGTCCCAGATTAAAAAATTATTAAACGCCATATCCGGTGTCGTTGTTACGAGTTTCGAAAGTTAGTTTCCTTAAGAAATAGTAAACATGCATATATAAAACAAAGTCTATATAAAAATGTAAATACCTAATAGTGGTTTTGATTTACGTAAACTTAAAAATAAAAAGTCATGCATACAGTTTATGTATTGAAAACGAGAAAGAAATTACTTCAATACCATCAATAATATCGCATTGCCAACCGCACGGATGAAATGACTGCCTTAAGTGGAATTGGTTTAAGTTGTTTACGAGTTTTGGAAGGAAGAGCGAGAGGAGAAACGTTGATCGAGGCGAATCGAAATTTAATTAATACCGAATCAAACGCAGGATGCAGGAAACGTATCTTGTACGGGTGTACAGTTACAAGAAATGTTAAGATATGTAGATGCGAGTCGCTAATTTCGACGTAAACAGCGACATCCAAATGCCCGTGTTTCGATGAGAAAATGAGAATTAAAAGAAATAAAAGAGTACATCCTTCTCTTCATTGCTTGTAATTTCAGATAAATCTAATTGATTCAAACCATTGCAATGCACTTTAATTTCATAAGCATATTCAATTATTGCAATTTAAGATTACTCAATTTTTGCAATATATTTTTTTTTTCTCATTTCGGAATTAGATTAGAAGAAATAACGAATGAGTTACGGTTACGTAGTTAATTTAAGGTTATTTGTGCAATGCGTTTCTTTTGTTTGGGGGAGAACAAACGTGGAAAGTGGACAGGGGTATTCGCCACGGTGGATTTATTTCGCGTCGTCAAGGGTGATTAATCCTGTGTTATGCCGTTACCATGTTACCGTAATTGAACAAATATTGGTCTCTAGGCAACAAAAGATAAATTGTATGCAAACCGATGCACCGTAAATTTTATGCGCGACTCGAATTTAATTCTTAACGTACATCATTTCGTTAAGTCCATAACAATAACCATTATCTCTTTTACGAGATTCCTTTCAAAACGAATCTAACTGTTCTCAAAAGTAACTATTTATCGAAGTTCAAACAACAGAAACAATAAATTGAATACATAAACTTTTTAATTACATTTTTTTTGTATAAATAACATTTTAATTATGAATTTAACCACTTAAAAAATAATGAAGTGTTAAATCGATAATTAGTTATAAATTCTAGTTTATAAATATGTACAAATTCATTGTTTTGCAATAGTATCAGATTGAATCGAAAATCATATTCTAATACAGTTTGCTCTCTCTGACTGCATTACCATGGAAACGTACGTGCGTAACCATGGCAACTAATCTCCAAGTTTATCTAATTAGGTCCGGAAATAAATATTTGCTAAAAAACTGTTCCGTAATTTTATATTCTACCTTCGTTAAATCCGGTTTACAGGAAGCAAAACAATAAAATATTAATAAGTAATTAAATTCAGTTAAATTTAGTGTTTATTATAATATTGATTATTATTAATAAATCCATTAAAATAATTAGTTAAAATTATAATTATTTAATTTAATAAAAATATAATAAAAGAAAAGGTTTTCAAATTCAAGGTAATTTTAATAATTAATTAGTATATAAAAACAAAGTAATCAAATTATTAATATTTTGTTTCATTTTTACTGTAAGAGAATTTAATTAATGTAATGTTTTTGGAGAGTAGACAAAAATGTATATAATTTGATGTTGAGTGAAGAGTGAAAGCACTTACTATTTTCAAAGATCATTTTTAGTTTGGTGGAGCGAAAGAACCGAGTGAAAAATGTTGTAAATAATTAATAAAAATAAAGAACTTTAATCCAATTATAATCAGTTCTGCAAACACATGTTCTTCACTGCGTACGAAATGTATTTGAGTATGTCCGAACACGCATCGCGTTGTCCATAAACTAACACAAAGCAATCGATGAGAAATGAAGAAAACAACGGACGGACGAACACAAGGAGAACGCGATTTGATGAGAAAGGAAGAGTGAGCGAGCGTGAGCGGATGATGTTTGATGATGATGGTTATGCTCGAGATGTTCGTGACTACTGGCCGGGTGAAGAACTGATGATGTTGTCGGTGATGCCTCTCTTCGGAACCATACGACCATAGGTAAATCTGCGGGGGTCTCCGCTCAACCGAACTAAAGCCCGTCAGACCGCTTTACAAATCTATTCATAACACTTCTTCTTTGTGAGACGTTTGTAAATACGCGCGTACTCTTCTTCGCTCTTCCTTCTTCTCCTGCTGAACCTCTTTGTTTGCTACTTCCTGCTGCCGGTGATCGTCGTCGTCACGGTGATGGTTGTTGTTATTATTGTTCGGTCTTCATCTTCATTCTGCTCCACTTCGGACAGTTATACATTATACATACATACATATATATATAAATACAGGTAACATTCCTCGAGGCGCTTCATCGCCTTCCAAACAAAACAAAAGCAAAAACGAAACAGACAAGTGAAGAACGCTGAAAGAAATAGGAAGAATTGACGGATGGTTTCAATTAGAATCGAGTGGCGGAGGATCGTTCGAAAAAAAAAAACAATAACTGACACGTCGACGGTTAACGGGACGGGACGCTAATGCAATATTTATCAAACGTCCGCACTTTTAATTGAGATTGATTATATTTTAATCTAACCATAGAAATTGATACGTTTTAATTAAACTTTAATAATTTTAAATTTTCCGCATTCCGTTCGCGTTTTTAAATAGTTCACATCAATGATGCTACTAACAAACATCAAACATTAATTAACATTCCAGCGGGGTGTCACGAAAGAAACATTATTATTTTGTTTTTGTCATCATTTTTTATTCCATTTTTTTATTATGCAACATTTTATATAAAAATATTTGATCAAAAATATTAATTTATGTCAAAAAACAGAAATTAATTAAACCGAATTCATTATACAAAAATTTGTGCTTACATATTTAGTGAATGTGAACAGACGCGTTAACATGGTTGAATCCCATGCGTAAATTGGTTTGTTTAATTTCTTCACATAATTATGGCGCGTTTACTTTCCTTCAATGAATTCACACAGTTCATTTTTAACAGTGTTAACATCATTTATAATCCTGATTCCATCTAATTCAACTAGATTTTTAAGTTTATTATGAATGCATCTTTTAATAAAGCTTTCATTTTTTTTTCTCTCTTGTAAACATACATTATTATAACCGTATTTGGAAACGAAGCATATGGTATATGCACGTTGTTTCCTTGACGACAATAACATAAACGTTATTGTTACATACAATTGCATAAAAAAAATAATCCGGCTTTTCGGTGCTACCTTTCAGTGACATCTGGTTTTCGTGAAGAATTACTACGGTTTTCAAATCTTGACGTTTTCGCAAATGCAATTACGTCAAACAAAGAATAATACATTTGCAGTTATTACGAGAAAACTAAAAAAATAAAGTGTAATACGTTTTTCGTCTTCAATTTCGAAGCTGCACGCATTTTTCAAGGTTCGTAATTAGTTTCATTCTATGCACGAAATGTGCTGTTTTATTTTATAAAAGTGTTTTTTTTTATTTCATAAAAAACTAACAATTTAGCTAATATGAATGTTGCGTTATAGACGATAAAATGGTAAATGCATGGAGCTTAGAATTTGATAAACTGAGGGATGAAGACGGTCTTTGTGTTTGACAAACATTCCGAGACATGGTGAGGTAGGCCGCGAAGGAGGAGCGGAAGCCGTGTGAAAATCACTCTACCTTCGAGCCTTTTTCGTTTGTTTCTCTTTATATTTCTACTTGGTTTCTTTCGGTTTTCGTTCCCCGAAACCATAACGAGCCCGAAGATCAGGTTACCACCCATTTCCGCTAGACCCGGAGGCGTCCGAAAAATTAAAAACCCTGGAACATATCCAACTTCAACGCATAACGCGATGAATATGCGAGAGTCGGAGGTGGATGAACAAATGAAGAACGTTTACATAAGAAAAAAAAATGAATTTCCGGTTTGGCGAAACTCTCTTATTTTATTTTGTGGCTTCTTCCGTCCTTGTCATTTTGCCGTCAAATAAATATTTATCCGCAACACCCGTAATCCGCTGTAATAAGAGCGTAATTTTCCGCTTTCCAAACGCGACGTATTCCCGCAATCCAATTATAGCATAATCTCTCTTCCTCGACGGTAATGTTTACGGATTATCCCCTGTCTTTATTAAACGTATGCACACTTAAATTGCAAAATGTTCTCAACAATTAAAAGCAATATTGATAATTTAAATGCGTTTACATAACGTTAAAATTATTGTTTCTAAATCGTTTTTCAATCAAATAAAATAAATATATTTGACTAATAATTTATAATATTTATATTATATTTATAACAGGATAACTAATTGAAGAAAATTAAATAGACAAAATTAATTTTGCTGCGTAATTAAGAGTATCGGTATTTTAAGCTAAGTTTAAATGAAGTAATAGTTAAGTGCAGATTTTATAAATGCGCTCTTGAATTTAATATTAAACTATGCGTAAGCAAACAGGAGGAAAATCAATAATTATACGCTCCATAATAACGCATTAATAAATTGAAATAGGAAAAACTGATGCAATTGCCGTTACATTGCTAAGTTTAATATAAACGAGTAATTGAGATGCTCGAGTATGTTTATTGTAATATATACGGTTCTTTTTTTTATATGTTTAACTTTTTAGCTGGAAACTGTTTGTGGAAAGCGAGTGCAAGAAATTCACCGAAACGGTAATCCACTCACCCTTCTTCGAGTCTTGGAAAAGGGAAATGAATGCTCGAGCACGTTTTGATTTATCGTTGGCAATTAATTAAGCTGTAATCCCATGGGAAATTGCTCCGATTTTAATTAATGCTCACAAAACAATGATTTCTGATTCCCATATTTTACGCGTTTCACACACATCTACATCACCGAAATGGAAATCCATACCGCCAACACTTTCCATTCGCTTTGAATTCTTCACATTTTTTTTTTAAAGAGTTGTAAATTCTGGAGGATCTTTGTGATGATGTTGGAAACTGGTTTCTGAGAAGAGCTCGTGATTGATTTTCGTGGAAGATGATGTAGATAATTGAGCGTTCCGTGCAGCCTAATTTACATTACAAAGAGAGTTACGACGCATCGATTCAACGTGATTCCTCTCTTTTCTGTGCTTTCTGGATTCGTGCCAGACGTCGGGAATGATGAATAACAGTTCATAAGCTAATAACGATTCAATCATTATTCATCCATCGCCCTCCCACAAACTGCACACACTACATCAATTTGCCAGACTTTAACGGCAACTGTTATTCACTTATTTGCAAAAGGCAAAGCTCTAACCCATAAATTTGGTACTTGTCATCATCCTAAGCAAACCCATCATCATCATCTTACAAATAAAACTGATAGAATGTTTTATTAGGCTTTCAGCACTTAACGATGCAAGTATAAATTAAAGATGCGTAGAATGACAGCTGTCACTTCGACGTGATATCAATTCTATAACAGTTGGTAATTCTAATTGAAACGTACAGCGAATATCAATATTTCAAATATATTTTTAAACAATAACACAGATCGTATGGAATTCACTCTTTGATTAAAGAAATGTTGAGATTTGCGAGGGTCGATCGGATCGTGAGTATGTGTGTCTTGTTCTGGAATTCTCATCGACAATATCGATTCGACATCTGAAATTCCGGGCTTCATAAACGTTTCATCGTAGAAGCAGTTTTAATTATACATTTCGGGCGATGCCGTCCATGGATTCCCGGAGATATTCGCTTTTCTAGGTAAACTCTCTTCGCGCAAAACTGATTCAGCCTTCAGTTTTACGGACTCGTGTACGATATTCTCAGAATAAGTTAATTGGTTTCGATGATGTGAGCGACATCTATTCACCAATTATCAAAATTTAATAAAATATCACCATTTTATTGCGATATCCTTTTGAAGACGCGTGGCGGATATATCTGCCCTAGTCTCTTTCAGACTGATTAACCGAAATTTACACAAGATCATTAAGATTCTTCTTTTGAGTTGATTAATTTTGACTAAATTTAATTTATATGCGATTGGGTTAAGTCTTCCCAGAGTCAGTGGATTAATTATATTCCAAACACGTTCCGCAAATTTGAATGATAATCGCATGTATACTGCGATTATATCGTTTCGATGCACGGGCCAAACATAGAGGACTGCACGCATAGTCGTATCATTATTGTTGCAAATGCATGATTTTCCCATTTGGCAAAACCTCAGCTTCCGCCGACGCCCGTGCAATATTAATATACAATGAATGAAAAAAAAATGAGGAAAGAAGATATCTTTGATAATTCAATTTTTGTGCATGAATATTCAATTGAAGAACGGACGTGCGCTTTTGCTGCAGGTGGTGCACCTCTCTCATCTCCACAAGATCTCAGGGCATTAACATTCATCGCGACGCTTCGGCAGCTGCTTAGATTTATTATTCAAATGCCCGAAAGTTTTGTTTCGTATATTTCAAGTATATAAAACGTCTGTCAAATGTCAAAACGAACTTCAATATTTTTGCATTATTTGTTATTAATATTTTATTTTAAGTAAATATGTATCAGAAAAATTAATGAAAATACCAAAAATGAGAAAAGTGACACTAACAAATTTGTCAATTTATATTAATTTTAGCAAACGTAATTTAATCATAGATAAGCTACCTATAATTACATAAATTGTATGCAGTTAAGAAATGCCTACGAATCTTTGTTGTTAACACAATATAAGATAATTAATTTTGACTCTCTAATTCTGTAAACCGAGGGGAATTTTGTTCCGTTAACGGTGGTAACGAAGTTTGTCTCTGATGATTTACAAAGTGGGGTAATTATGTAAAATATATGTGATATTAAGGTATATACGTATATAAAATTTGCCTCTCCAAATTCTATTAAATTCTCCACAACAAATGTATACAGTTTTATATAAACTCTTCGGTCTGAGTTTTTGTTCGGAACCCTCTTTGAAGGTTTCCTTCTTTTTTATGTTGCTACCCCTAATAAAAGGTATTTTCGATGATAATTGGGCCTTGATTCCGAGCTTGAATCATCACCGTCGTGCTTTGATGATGCATACAGGACAATGAATGTCCGATGGATGTTCGGAAATTTGCATATTGCAAAAATGGAACGCGATTTTATGATAACTCTTTTGGTGGCAACGAAATGAACGATTTGCACGTTCCAATCAAGTGACATTCGACAGTTCGGACGAACGTTATAAACAAGTAGGCATATGCATGCATCATATGGGCATCATACATACATGCATGCTTGCACAAACATAGAGTCGCTTTTGCCTTTGGTGCACTTCGTTGTACGCGAGAGCCTTTGACAAACGCACAGGCACAAACGGCTACGATCCCCTTGTTTCAAAACAAACGCCGCCGCCGCAACAGCAATCGCCGCCCCCGAGATCCCATTGAAATTTAGTGATTGTGTGAGAGTGAGTGAGAGGGAAAGAAATTTGACAGAAGCAGAACTCTTTAACATCCCGTCATCTTTTACCGAATTAATTAGGTGCGAGACCGCCAAGAATATACTGTAAGTTTACTTATGTCTGTTATACAATCATTTCAGACCTTAAACAATCCACTTTTTCACGTGTCATTTCAAATATCATTTTGTTTCACAGCAAACCATATAATTTTGTTTTAAAATAACTTCAACCAAAGTTGTTCTAAATAATTCGAAATTTCGTTTGAAATTTATTTTGAAAATAAAAACTAATTATAAACAATAAAATTTAATCTGTAGAAAATAACTTCACTAAAGAAGCATGAAATATATTTCATTAAAACGATTTTTTGCATTAAATATGACTTAGATTAATTAGATTTAAAAAAACGGCAATATTTTTATTGCGATTTTGCTGTTGTTATTTCACATATTCCATAAATTGTATTCAGCTGAAAACTTAATGATGCGGTGAGACAGACACCGATGATGTATTGCACTCATATGTGAGATGCGTATCCATATAGTAGCGAAAAACGAGAAGATGTTCCACCCCAAGCAACCAAATAAAAAAGAAAAAAAATG
Organism: Nicrophorus investigator; assembly: GCA_963457615.1. NCBI lineage: Eukaryota > Metazoa > Arthropoda > Insecta > Coleoptera > Silphidae > Nicrophorus > Nicrophorus investigator. The sequence continues at coordinate 3,434,047 of OY735140.1, forward strand.
CTGCTGAAAAGCACTTTGCCAAGATCCATTTCTGTCCCTACTTTTTTTTATGTACAGATGAGTATTTAATATGAAAAAACAAGATAAAGTTGCGGAACTGCATAAGGGAGAGAGTAAAAGGAGGCGAGCACGAAACGACTTAGTTATTTGGGGGAGATTAAGAGAGAGATCGTTCATAGATGGACTTGTTTCTAACTTCGAGTTTTATACTTGTTCATCATGTAACACACTTTTACGCAGTCGTATATAATGGTTTCTTCATTTTAGATACATTTACTGTGACTTGTTACACCTGACGCAAAGTTATATGTAATTAAAGTATCTTTAACGTAATAAGCATGTAATACTAATTTTGTAGGCAAAACGAGTGACCTTTCGGAGCGACTTGAAAACTCCGGAGATTAATTAAACATTTTAGATATTATGCACATTTAATTAGCGGACTGCAAGTCCTACGCAAGCGAAAATTAATTAATGTTATAATTAATATTTGGACTTTCGAGAGAAAACAAACAAAATAATTATTTTAAATAAGTTAGCAAAGGTATGAAAATAAATAAATGACAAAACACAGAGAGAGAGGAAAGATAAGGGAAATACGAGCTTTTAGTTTTAATTAAATAAGTTCACTCGCATTTCGAAATTACCTTCCCTTATTTTTATTTCTTTCTTTAATAGAATTAATTTAACATTTTCCAAATTGTAAATTCGCTTGACGCATTATTCCTCCATCCGTCCATTGTGTCCATTCTTGTCCGTCTGATTCATGTTCATTTCCTGATCCCGAAAATGGATCCGTACGACGATGAAGACTATTACCAATCAATCTTCGATTTTAATTTTGGAATTCCATCCGCAATTAACATTTGCATTCAAAACGACAAATGCATTTCATTGTTCCATGAAAGATGGAGACGTTGTTTCTAAATACGTCAATGTCAAATTTAGACACGTCACAAATGGAGCCAAATGTCAATGTCAAAAATGACATTTAAATTTAAATATATTTAAAAGAATTGGACAATTGAAATATTTTTTATTTGTAATAATTATTAAAAATAATTAAATAATGTTCATATGCTTTGAATGTAAGCTAAAAATAAAACTAAGACATATATTTGCGTTTGATTTTGCAAGTTATAGTAAGATTATGTTGGTAAATAAAATTGGAAAAATCCATATTAATTAACGATTAAAATTCAATAGTAAAAATAAAGTTGTTTTGCAGGTGAAATGGTAACGATATCCGTTTTAGAAGCGAACGATAATAAACCGTTTTTCGCATTACCGTCAAACTGCGAAAGATCGAAGATGTTATTGGATGCAGCGGAATAGGCAGTTTGAATGCCAGCATAAATACATTAATTTCATTACATCAAAGCTGGTTTTCGAACACAAATAGATCGTGTTTATATTGAAAAACGTTTATTGTGCATTTCGCAGTCCAAATTCAATTTTGTTGTAAGAAATATTCTAATATTAAGCTACCAATTGAAATTTTATTCTGTTTATGTCATTGACATTTTTTTTGACAGCTGTCAAAATTCAAATATATATGATGAAAATAAAATGAATTTTGTTTTGAAATACGTAAATAATTCATAATTTTTTTTAACAACATATTATTTTATTACAAAAATCGAAGTAAATCAATTTTGTCAAAAAGTTATTCATATTTTTCTTGAAATAATAAAATTGAAAATTTAATACTACATATAAAAAATAAAATATGAGATCAAGAAAGTAGAAATATTGCAAACAGAGGCAAATCGTCGAAACTCACTTGAAACCCTTTTGAGTCCCCTTTGGGATTCGTGTTTCAACACAATTAAAGCTCGCAAACTTTCGTTAATTAACATTGTTTACTCGTCGAAATACCAAATGATTTCTCAGCAATTCTGTATCATTTTTGTTGTTATTAATATATAATAATAGATTGAACTATTTAACTTTCAGCTTTTCATTGTAATTAAATAAAATATTTAGTATAGTTTGCAACGTGTAAATTTCATGGAAGTTTGCGCCAATTATCAAGTCATTAAATTTGGATCCTACCAATAAAGTCATTAATAACTTTCAAGTGTTTCTAATGCTAGCAGGATTTTGCACTAATTGCTTTTCACAAACTCCAAACTGCATTCAATTAGACAGAAAATAGTAATTAGGAAAAATAACGAAAACTAATTATGAACATTGCAAATTAATTACAATTATCTTATTAAGTTAATGAAAAGATATTTCAGCAAGTGTTTCTTAAATTTCAAGTGATTTTGATAATGATTGAAAATTTTCAAAGTATAAATTAATTATACAACACAAATTTATTCTGAAATTTTAATTTCAATAATTGAAAATATTGAATTAATTTAATTTTCTGAAGAATTTTTTGAAAAAATGAATGAAACAAGTTATTTGGGTTTTAAATGCTTAAGTATTATTACGAAGTCAACAAAAGGGGAAATTCAACAAGTATAAAAGTAAAGGTATTAATAACAAACTTTGGTGGTGGGCGTTATTTTGTAGCGTGCATAATTAATGTTTATCGTGATGGATGGGATGAACGGCGTGTCCTGAATAGGTGACATGTGCATTGAATCCCCTGTGTTTATCGGCGGTGTAGTAGACATGTCGTACGACTCCGTCGGGTTGCACAATACTGTATTCACCCTTTACGACATCCCCGTCTCTTTCCTCGTGCTGACTCTTCTTGTCGCCGGTGTGTCCATCCTTAACGCCGTACTTGAACTCGTACTTAGGATGATGCTGAAAATAATCACACAACAATTTTACAGCTATTTTCAACTAATTGTAGTACAAACTTAGATAACTCAAATCTAAGATTTTGGAATGACTCAAAGTTAGTTTACAATTTACAAGAATTCTAGCTCCATTTTTTCTAAAATGTGATCGTTGGTGCAAATTATTAATTCATAGTTATAGAAAGAGTTGTTTATATATAATAAGATAATAATAAGTAATATTTACGAATGGTTGTGGTTCCTTGTGATGCCCGACGGTGTGATACGTATTTTCGCCGACGATGTTATGTACCGAGACGAAGGATGTGGGATGTTCTCCCCCCAAGACTATAGCCGCGACGGCCATCAAAACGCAAATCTGCAGGCAAACGATAATGAGTAGAAGAATAGACGCAAATTAATGTATTGATCTTTCTCACCTTTGAGAGCATTTCTGTGATGAGTATGCAATAATTGAAGCTGAGGTGCTGTTCTGAGCCGAACTGGAAGACTGATTATGATTGTTCGAAGCTTGCGCTACCTTTTATATATTATGCATTAGAGAGAATCGACTTGAAAATTTGGATCAAGTTCAGGTGAAATGCATTCTACACAATTTCGTTGTGCAAAACGAAAAAACTGAAAAAAAATGTATCGACAATTCCGCAATTTTCGGTCGATCGAGCAAAACACTTTGCGGTGTCTTTAAAAAGTAAAACTCGTTGTTTAACATTGTTTGTCATTGTCGTGTGTTTGTGCGTTTGTTGTCTAGATGAAAGATGTTGCAAGTCATTAGATCACCTTTTCACAATTCACTCGTTATCTGTGTCGGAGCGGCACAAAAAAAGTATATACACTAAATTACTTAAGCTTCAATTTCGGGTTGGGTAATCGTTAAGTATGCAGAGTATTTCAAATTATTTTATTCTTTACGTAATGCAGACATTTCCCGGAAGCAATTACTATTTTGACAGTTCATTATAACATATAACGCATGCATTCTCATTGCAATTTACTCATGAAATAATTGATTTGAAATGTGTACTTACAAAAAATTAAAGAAACTTATTTTACAGTTTTTTTTTAGAATATTTATTTAATTCAAATTAACATTAATTATATTTGTAAATTTATTTTTTTTTAATTAAAAAAAAATTGAACTTAATTATCTTATTTTTAAACATTTCTTTTAACCCTTAGCGGGTGGAGATTTTTCAAGAACGCAATTGCAACTGTCAAAAGCGAAATTTCTTTATATTATTGTATTGTGGCTTTTTCTAAAACAAAGCTCTACTTATTTGACAGCTGTCTGAAAAAGACTGCAAGCGCGTCACTAAGAAATTCTGTTAAACTATGATACGATAACTGCGCTATCATAATGGCCTTACATATAAATAGTTTTCGCTATAAAGTATAAGGCGTATATATCCGCCACATGTAAAAGAATTTGTGATTCTTACAAACGGGAATCATTTTCCAATAGGCTTGTCTATTCGCATTTGAATACTTCTTGAAGTGGACTAATCCAACTTTTCGCAGGTTGCGGTCAATCACGAGGATTTCGCGGCTTCAATTTCAACCCGCAGATAAGCATAGTCGGTTCCGCTCGGTCGACATATGATGATTTCTGGTCCGGTCTCCGGTTATTCATCCCTTTTTTCACTCTCAACTTATCGTTTTCTCCACCTTTAGTTTTATTATCGTTATTGGCCATTATTACCGTCGGAAATGCACCTGCAATTACAACAAAAATAAAAATCTTTACGCAGAGTATAAATTTGTAGCTGGTTTTGCTTTAATCTAAAACGTAAAGGTTTGATTAAAAAAAAGGGTGCAAACCGAATTCAATTCCATTGGAAGCATGTTTAGTTTTTTTGTTCCTGTGGTTTTCCCAGGGGAAATTTAATTAATTTCTATAGAGAGAATGGCGATCGCATGCCTGCACCTACGGCAGTGATAGTCCAGGATGATGATTGGGGATCGAACAAGGAAGGTAGTAGCATGTAAAATAAAACGATTTTGTTATTACCTCTACGTTTTACGGTACATGTAAATACGTTTACAACCGGGGTAGTGGAAATTGAATATTCCTCTTCCATCGGAATTTTATCGCGGAAAATGCGAGTTTTCTCTTCCGCAGCGCGGATCTGATTAGAATAGAAACGAAGAAGTTTATGAAAAATCGAAGCAGATGCACGATGCGACTACCTGAAGAATATTACAAAATGATTTTCTTATTTTCACCCTGAATTGCCTTCCGTCAAATACAAATCATATTTTTTACAGAAGAGAAAAAATAAGCAATCGCTGCCTCCTTAAACCGCAGGTTGCTAGGCGACTCCGGTAATTTCGTATTAAACAAAGTAAAGACAAATTAATTTGATATATCATTCTAAATGTTTTAAAAATTATAGTTCTGTTTTATTAGATAAAAGTTAATCAAAGTAGTAACAAATAAGTAAAGACAAATTAATTTGATCTGTCATTCTAAATGTTGTAAAAATTATAGTTATTTGGTGAAAGTAATAGATGACTAATCTGGATGAAATGATATTAAATTTTGACATTTGCAATAATAGTTTTGATGTGTCAATGTGATAGGTGATAAATTGTCACTGAATTTTATGTTAATTTGACAGGTTAGAAGTAAGTAGTAAAGTATCTTTATATTTATGTATTGATGTTTAATTTAGATTTTAGAATTGAATCTACATTGTTTTTGGAAACTCCTCGTGCTCGTTTGGGTGTTTACGGAATGAATAATAGATCAGTGGTAGCCTTCGCCGTGGTGTTTGTATGCGGTCTGCGGATGGACGGCGTGTCCTGTGTAGGAAACCTGAGCGTTGAACCCGTTGTGCTTGTCTGCGGTGTAGTCGACGCTCCTGATGACGCCGTCCGGTTGAACAACAATGTATCCTCCCTTTACCACATCCCCATCCCGGGATTCATGTTGAGACTTCACATCTCCAGAGTGCAGATCCTCCACTCCGTACTTGAAATTGTACAGTGGATAATGCTGTGAATTATATAACAAGAAAGTTAAAGTTACGTTAGAAACATTACCAACTTAACCTAAAACAATTGTAGAACGAATAAACAATTTTTAACTATGAAGTTGACACATCACTGACAACTATCACCCTTTGCGGACGAGAGGCATATAAATCCGCCCTTTACAAGTCATTTACTTAACAGATCTGTTATCAAAACATTATCTTAGGAATATATGAAAAGTTTGACCGATAAACGAGTGATTTCGAAAGTCGATACTTGTTGCTTGTTTGCTTTGAGGTCGTGCAGCTGGATTTGTAATTCGTATTGAATGGAATGAGCGATATTACGTGAGGGTGGTGTTCCTCCTTTCCGGCGTGTCCGTGCGACCCTCCGTCACCCCCGGCAACAGGTATAAAATGACTGTTTATGTTTACGTAAGAGGTGGCCTGGTGATGGTCGTCAGCGGCGACGAATGCGACGATTACTAGGAAGGCGAGCTGCAAATTAATGGTTCGTCATCATCATTATCACGATCACAATATTTTGAAATAATACCTTGTACATGATTTGTTGTTGCTTAGGCTGTTAGATGCTTGAATAAACGAATGGTACTGATATCGATGGACTCCAAACGCTCCATATATATACACACGAGGAGGTGAAGCATGCTCAACGAATCGTGCGAAATTTTAAACCGATTCGACACACATGCCTTTTTTTATAAAAAGCAATGAAGAAATCACCGAATTCTAGAAAGGTGTAATTAGTACTGCAATCAATCAAGGCCTATCTAATAAATAAATAAAGCAAATGCATTTCCTGAACAAATATACCGTGCAAAAAAATAAAATATAAAGATTTTTTTTTGTATATATTTTAACGGTAAAATAGTTTTAATAAATTTTATTTTTAATTTCGCGTTATTATTTATTAATAATTAGTTAAGAGAATATCGATATGTGGATTAAAATTGAATTTAAATTTAAAAAATGTTGATTTATATCTTTTATATTCAATTTCATCTTTAGAATATTACAAAGCAAATGCGTCGTTTTATGAAAATTCAAGTAAAATTAAGTTTAAAGGAATACAGTGAAATGTGAGTAAATATTAAATGCTGTTCAACTTTAGGGAAATAAGTGAAATAAGTCGCGCAAAACTTTAGACATCCGGAGAGGTTTATTACCTGAATGTAAAAGATTGCAGCGTCTGCTTTATTTTCAAATAATTTTTAAAAAATACGATAGGTTTAAAATTATTTAATAGTTGTTAATTGATTGATTTATATTGTTACCATCTACAGTTAATTTTGAGATTTTTTTGGAATCATCAACATGATTGAAGCAGTTGGTTTGAAGGTGTTTTTGGTAAGAGAAAAATTTTGTGTAATCAAGAAACAAACATAAATGTATTTATTGTGGTATTGGGGCGTTTGAGGTGGAGGATGGTTTAAACATGAGCAGCGATAGCTTCGTAAGCTGCGGCAAGACGAGCGAGAGCTTCTTTGTGGGCAGCGAAGTGGATGGCCTTGGCTTCGGCGATTTCGGCGCTGTTATCAACGGTCTTCGGCTTTGGTGGTAAAGGAACGAAGACCCTGGTGGCTGGCACAGCTGGTACTTCGAAAGATTCCTCTTCTTCTAGAGGTGGCAGAGAGGCTCTCTTCTCGGCAACGACGGCCAAATGATGGGCACGAACGGCGGCGACTTCAGGTGTTTCCTGTACCTGCTGAGGAAGATCTCCTTCGGCGGTGAATCCAGCGCTAGAGGCGACGTAGTTGATGGTGTGGATGGTTCCCTCCTTGTCACTGTAGGTGAAGGTTCCAATCACCTTACCATCTTGGAATCCCTGCTCGCTCCTGCTGGCATCTTCGGTCTCGTAGTGCAAATTGTAGTTGCCAAGAGTGTCCTGGCTTAAGGAAACCTTAGGCTCAGCGGGTTTGGCAACGGCCAGAGCTACGAAAGCGGCGATAATAATCTGAAAATCGAATAATTATAATCCAAACAAATAATAATTATAATCCAAATAAACTAAATAATACTTACGAAGGTTTTCATGTTGATGTTGTTGTTGTTAGTTCGATGGATGTTGAAACTATGATTTCACAGTTGGAAACCCTCCGTATTTATACCGAATCTAATCAGCATTTTTGTTCAGTTTTGAATCGATTAGCCTATAAGAAAGTTGTTCCAGACTCGTTAACGTTCCCGAAAACTAATTGCCTTGAATATTTTCGTAAATCGCATTTTTTTCATTTTCCGGAATGTCTTTTTCGTCTGCATACAATATCCTGATACACAGTTTTATTTTTTCTACTCTCCCTACAGGGCTCATCGATCGACCTAGAAACCCATATAATGCTTCTCCACCGGCGGCTCACATCGCTTAACAACCCCGTCTCATCTCTGCTCTTTATTTCTTTGCCTCTAATCACTACATGCATTCTCTTCTCTTCTTTTTTACACCGTTTTCTATACAATCAATACTTTTATTTCTGCAAAAGTTTTCAAAAATCATTTTCAAAAAAAATAATATATGAAGAAAATTGGAAAAATGTGAAAGTAAAATTTAATATACATAATTTTCTGCAAGTAAAATACACAAAAATATGTAATAACAAAAGATTAATTGTTCATTAAACATAGTTATTGTCATTATCAGATTACAATAATAATTAATAAGCAATTTCAGTATTTATAAATACTACAATAAATTTTGGTAACATATAATTTTTGTTGTGTAAATAAACATATTTTGCAGGAAAGTTTGCAGCGCGTTTCTGGCAGGCTAATTTCTAACTAGTTGAATATAACAAATATGTAAATCGAAGCAAAAACTTTCAGGAAACAAAAATGATTTAATTAATAACATTTTCGTTTTTCTAATACAAATGAATAATTTAATATAGTTTTTTTGCAAATAAAACAAGGTACAATAAATCTGGTTAGGACAAAGCGGATTCGGAATGGTGATGGGATTCGATATGTAAATGGTGGAAACGTGTAAGTAGAGTTTAAGCTCTGCAATCCAATTGGAAAATTTCTGCGAGAAGAAGCTTCTCGTTCGATGGAATAACAAAAAAAGGGAAAACCATTAGGTTTTGATCTTATTTTCAAGGACCATTTCGATGTCGTCGGACCGAACGCCAATGAAGGTGAGAAAGAAAGTAGTAGAAGTAGGAGGAAAAGGAAAATAAAGAAGAAAAGGCTCTGCACTGCAAGCAAAAAAAGGAGCGACAATAAAATAGGATGAAAGTCCCGTTGTTCACTTTTTGTTTGCTCCAAGAATGGGATCAGTGGCGTTGAAGGAAATCGATCTGTTTGTCTTCACTTCCTCATAATATTATTATCCCTTACATTCATTAATTGCCAACAAATATTTTTAATACTTTAAGTCAATTAAATAATAAAAGTAATCAACAACAAAATATTTTTTTTTTAGATGATAAGCAATTCTCATTTCGAGATTTAAGATTGCCTGGGTCTGGTAAGATATGAGTGAAAAGCAACAGGAATCACCCCTTCCACATCCAATTGTTTGTAGACGAACAATGAAACCGGGTTCTGCAAAATAATGTTTAACATTCTATAATGGAACGGGTCTTATGTAATGCAAAAGGGTACATAATAACAGTAATCCTAAAACACTGAAGCTCTTTCATTCATTTCGAGATTCGTTATTATTTTTATTTTAAGAAATTCCCATTTAAGTTACAAATAAATTATATGTCATAATATCAAATCGTTATTATTCATTTCAAATAAAATTTATTATTTTTGATAGTTTGACATATTAGTCATATTTGACAGTTTACGAATATTTTTACATTGAAACTTTGAAACAAATATACTTTTTGCTGAATAATTTAAAATTAATTAATGTCATTTGAATGACAGATGTAATTAATTTTGAAAGTTAAAAATATTGACACTAGGTGATAGCTGATGATGGTAATTGGCGAGTGTGCAATTTATCTTGCCGATAGTGACTTTAGGGCTGACGAGAAGTGCGGATTTAGCGGAAATAAAATGTTTTCGGTGAAGAATGGAGTGTAATTTCCGAGATGTGGTTATTCCGAGTGCATACGATGCGCTATTGAAAATACGTAATAAGGATTTTCAGTTAGTTTTTTCGATTTGATACAGCTTCGTCTTCGCGCTATCGTTCTTCTCCATTTCTTCGTGTTACTTTGCTTACAAACTGAAGAAATCAATATTTCACCATCAGCTGTGGTGTTTGTGCTGTCACATTGAAATACAGCCAGGCCAGGATTCCTAGGTACTCTCTCACTCTTTTTCAGCCTCTTTCCCTCTCATGCGAAAACCGTGCGGGGGCGGCGAGCGCTAGTTGTTATGCGGCTCACAGAGGGCGCACGCGTCGCCTAAAGCGTTCAGAAAGGAGGGGGTATACCGTCCAGTAGACGTCGGGACGCCGGGAAACGACGCCCGAGACGCTCCTGACTCGACGCTCTTGCGACGCGCATCATCAAAGTCGCAGCCGCCACCGAGAAATTCATTCATCAGTCGCAAATCGAATCGAACGCGGAAAAACGTGCGACACGCAACAAACTTTCCGCGAAAACTAAAATTTCGATATAATTAAAAATTAAACCTTGACAGATGCAGTGCAACGTTTGACAGGTGGGACTACGCAACGCAAAATGCAATAATTTAATTTAGTTAAGAGAAATAAATCAAGTTATATTATAAATAAACAAAAAACGTGCGAACGAGCTGAAAAAGTACGTATATTGTAAGGAAAACTAACGAGGAATTCGTAATAATCGAAAAACGTTAATTATCCAAACGTTTCAATTGACGAAATGAAAAATGTAGTTAAAATGAAAGGAGAAAAAAATAAGCGGGGAAAGTGTGCGTTTATTCCTATAATTGGGTGTGTCGTTAATTAACGCTCCTAATGGATTTCGCCTAATTGGCAAAAAAAATTGAAATCAGACAGTTCTTTTTCTTATTCTCCCAGCGATCGCTTAAATTTTCCTCTAAATTCACCTAATTACGAATTGTTTCTTCATGCAACAGCAATATTTATTCATCACTATTAATGGAAGTAAGCAATTATTTAAATGGACATATCTATTTCTATAACAAAAAAAATGTAATTGCTTAAGTCTTGTAATTAGATACTTTTATTGTTTGCACATTTACTTAAATCTATTTTAAGAGAAAAATAAATTTGCTAATTTTTATATATTTCATTAAATAATTGTTATATTTTTTTTAATAAATTACTTAAAATTATTTTCAATTTGATTATTTATAGACACAATAGTGTAACAAACAAATAATATTTTTCAAAATAACTTTAGATTGGAATGTCAATAAGTATTGTTATTTTGGTTGTGGCTCATTGAGCTTGGAACGATCATCGATTAACGTTCAAAAATCCATTAGGTTCAAGTGCTTTCACGCACCGGATTATCTATATTCTTCAAATACTTCAAGTCTTAACGTAAATAATTAATTGCCATTCAATTCACCTATTAATCACTTTCCTATCTTTAATTTGAATTTCGCTTTGATTTTTAGTTGTGCGCTAATGTAGAGGAAACTAATCCTCTGGAGTGGTTTAATCAACCAGATATAAACTGAAAGCAAACACTATTTTGCATAATTACTATTAATCTATTGTGCAAATATCTGTTTTGTTCGCATTCCTCTTAATTCCAATAATTTCATAGAATATTGCATTCCATTTCTTGTTTTAGAACTATTGATTTTGAATGATTTGGAATTCTGTATGATTTATTAGTATTCGGATTACTTCGAGTATTTTGATGCAAATAATCAGTTTAATTAATAAACTTCTAATGCCTCGGGAACGCCAATTTCCATCTGAACGGATTTAACATGTGAATACCGAACTCTCGTGGATTTACAAGAGATTCACTACATATTATCTCATCAAACCGAAGAGATTAAATCTCAGGATTAAAACCGAACCATAATTCAATTTCAATGAAATAGCTCACATTTAGATTAGTTCTTAATTTCATTGTAAACTTCTTTATAATCAATTTGTTCCGATTTATAGAATATGTTTGATAAAATATGATTGAAGTTGGTATTATTGCATAAATTCCAGCTGTCAAAAATAGTTATATTTTTAGGTTAATATTTATTGACATTCATTTTAAATGTCTTAATAAATTCAGTCATTTAAATTCAACCATTTACGCTAATTGTGTTTCCAGACTTTGCACATAAATAATTTAATTCGAATAATTTAAACGATTTTTTTTGCTCAACCCGACCCGGTAAATAAAATAACGCCTGCACTCTGCTGCTTTTCCGACAAGGACGAAAAGTTTTAATTTAGTAATTCGAGCCAAATCCAATTCGCATTTTCTCTTCAATATCATTTTTTCTCGTCACCTACTGTTTTCTTTCTCTTTAGGGAACTTAAATCTTTGTTACTGCCATCTCCCAGCCTTGCGATGTCCAAACTTTAGACAGATTTATAGCTTTTCTAGTTCTATTTGAAACTAATCTAAACTTCGCTTATATCGTCTTTTAATGATTATTGTTATTATTATTATTATTCATAGCCGTTTCACTTTTAATGGCATAATACTATTCTGAAGTTTGTCAATAAATGATAGTGATTTTAGTGTTTTTCAAGTGATTTTTACATTTAGTAAATTAATAATAATTTGACATTTGGTGACAAATGACAGTTGTGACTCAATAATGTCTTCTTAATTTATAACTATATTAGGAATATCGTTTTTTAAATCACCATCGATAAATAATGCTATAAAAGTGAATTTTCTCGTATTTTTTTTTATCTTTCATCCTCATCCTAATAATTTACGATCGGACTGTCGCATTAGTTACGCTTCATAGATGGAGTGATTTTTTTTCTAAATATGTATATTTTTATATTTCAACCATTCGTCTTTATTCGAAATTTACCTCGACTCAACTTCAGGTCGAACGCGTAATCTTCACGAGTTACGCGCTGGATTTTTCCTTGTCTTTCCAGCGAAAGTAATGCACTTTATTATTTTTATTCCGTGCCTCGGGAAAAACATCAATAATACTTCGATGAAATTCAATCAGTTCTCGTCGCCTCGTCTCTGCTCTTTTATTGTCTCATACATTTTTCATCTTTGCTTCTATAAAATGTGACGAGAAAACGTGATTATTGTTTTGCTCTCATTCCACTATTAAATTACCAAAAACACATTATTATTTTATATTAAATATAATTATTAATGAAATTTAATACAAAACCTTCTTTATTATTTTGGAAGAAAATAGTAAATATTAAAAATTTTCAATATATTTTTTAATTTATTTAAAATACTAATACTAATTCATATATAATTCATTAATTATTTTATACTTAAAATAGTTAAAGCATACTTTAACATTTATTTCCATTAAAGGTTTCTGTTCAGCGAAATATTTGAGTCTCGCTAAAAGGCAAAATGAGCGCTGCCCTTTATGAATATTTAGGTCGTCTTTCGTACAGAATCCTATTGGGAGGTATCAAAAACGGTCGCCCTAAAAGCCTAATAGAATTTAATTATTCTCATAAATTTCTTGCATAATCCTCGAACACCGATTTATAGATTCAGAAGATGCAATGGATTCTAAAAAATATTGAATGAAAACATACGCTAGTAACTTTTTATTTAGTCTATACTTAATTTTTTAGCGTTTAGTAGATTATCACATCAATTAAATACATGAATGATTCGCTAACAATGAGTGAGGTGTTATAGAGTGGAATAATTTTCGGAATTGCGCGTGTTCATATTTCACAAAGTTCACACGAGCTATCTGCGATTAAGGCCATTATAGTCATTAGGATTAGCGTGAATCATTAGGGATAAGCATATCTTACTCACCTACCTTTCAGGCAGCGAGTCTATGAGAGAAAAGTGTGTGTATTCGCCCATGCCAAGTCGAGATTCATCGCTATGGAAACTATCGATTTTTCCCAAAGCGCAATTCGCAAATTCATTCATGAGAAATAATTTCAATTAATTCTAGAAATAAATGATTTATTCATAATTTTCAATAATACAATTATTTATCGCATGACGTCCTTTTCTATTACATAACATAATAATACTCATTTGCATATGAAATAATTTGATTACAATTATTTTTTTATATATATTATACTTTGATATATATTTATATTTTTCAAAGTGACTCACTAACTAAAACTACATAATAAACAAAAATTTCATAACTTTTCATGATGATATAAGCATTTAGTTTTTGTTTTTTTTTACAAAATTTATAATTATATTAAATAAAATAATGTTTATTTAGTTGTTGAATATTTTAATTAAAGTTAAAATAAAATAAATTATTTGTTGATAACAACAAAAAAAAAACAAGAATCAAAGCTGATTGGCTTTACTGGAATTTTTCGGATTTGGTCTATTTCAGATCGGAGATTTACGCAAGTCGACCTCAATTTGTGTGAAACGTACTAATTGAGCGCCTCGAACAGCAAAAGAAAAGGAAAACTCCGTTGCACAAGTGAAAACGAATATTGGTTTTACCATTCATTAGCAATTCGCTTTTGGCGTTTCGAAAGACTCGATAATTCGACCATCTATTTGTAAAATTGAATATTTTTAGTAATTGCAACAATAATGTGTCAAAAATGGAAACACTTTTATCTTTCAATTTTATCTAAATAAATGAAGAAAAATACGTTTCATTAATTTATGATTTTAAATATAAATATCGTGTAGAATCATAAAAAAAAATACGATACGAAAACGAACGAACGTTAAGCAAAGCAAAAATAGATTGGTTATGTAACATTTGCAGTGTTTTCTGTTAAGTTGGTTCATCGATTAATTTATATGAAAAAACGGTAATTGCTAATACGGAAAATACATAAAATGTATAGGTTATGTAACAAAAATAAACGAACAACATTATAAATAAATTGGTTGTGTAATAATTGCGGCATTTCTATGACAAGAACAAGAAATATAACTATTAGGAATGCGATAATGAATTAATGTTAAATAGATTATTTTTTTATTTCTTATAAGCATAGATTAATTTATACGGATAGATCCATAAACATTTATAGATCATGAAAATTATCATTATTAATTGCGGTGGAAAAATAGTTTTGTTACGAGATTATGCGAATCGATAGTTGTTAAAAAGTAATGAAATAAGAAACGTGTGTTACTTTCGTCTTTCGATTCTTCCAAGGGGATTTCCACTTAGCCCTGCCAAGATCAGGGAGACGTTACCATGGAGACAAAGAGAGTATCCATGATTAATTGATGAGGGCGAGCGCCTTGCGTTGCGTTGTGGTTTCGTTTGAAAAAAAATTGTCGGCAGTTAAAATTGTTTATTTATCTAATCTTACTCACACATATGTTTAAATATATGTGTTTATATGTATATATATATATAATGTTGCTTTTTTTGTTCGTTTTACAGAGTCAACAAATGACGCGCGGCGAGGACGCGAGCAGCAAATAGAGGGCTTTATTATTTGTTGCTATTAAGTAAAGACGATGTGTTCGTAGTGAATTAGCGGAAGAGAATTAACATCCGAAATAAGAAATTTTGTGTGCGGAGATTTACGTGATTTAGTGCTGCGCCGTTAATCCGCTCCCGCTGTTGTTATTGTTTCGCAAA
Organism: Nicrophorus investigator; assembly: GCA_963457615.1. Taxonomy (NCBI): domain Eukaryota; kingdom Metazoa; phylum Arthropoda; class Insecta; order Coleoptera; family Silphidae; genus Nicrophorus; species Nicrophorus investigator. Next base: position 3,449,426 of record OY735140.1, read on the forward strand.
TATTCAGGATCCTCGTCCTCGTGGGATGTGTGTTTAGTTAGGGTGTAGAAGCAGAGGAAGTAGAATATAAGTGTTGGTGAGGTGCTGCAGTGTCGCGATGGGGTGCAAATTAGGAAAGTTAGCGCGCGGGAGCGGCGGCCGCGGATCGGCGATGCAGGATCAGGATCTGCCGCCGCCGGCGCCCACCGATCCCCGTCTTCCTCTCACCGCCAAACAAAAGTACAATATGCTCGCATCCTGGAAAGGAATCAGCAGAGCCATGGAACCAACCGGCATCAACATGTTCCTCAAGTAAGTTTCAAGATATTTATTTTTTTTCATATTTTGTTTTCATTTAACAGCTACAAACTTGTATTCCGCATAATCATATTACATCAAACTTTGCAAGTATCAGTTGCACTCGAATATTCAACTAAAATATTTCACCAACAAAATTGTATAGAAGAAAACTGTAAAGTTTTTAAAACTTTACTATTAACGTATGATGTCAATAAACTTACCTTTATTATATTATATTCAACTAAATGAAGAATGACACAAACAATTAAACGCTATTTATTAAAAAAAATAATTTCGTCTAATTAAAGGAATTATCTGAATTTACTCTACATAAATATATATAATATTAACGACAATAGGATTGAGGAAACAATTAGTTTATATGTTTACACAGTTTATCAAAACTTATATCTGATTAATATTAAATTAATCACTGATTAGAATATGTTTGTCATAAAAGAAACATTATCATTTCGATTGTTTTTTTTTTAAATTTTATCTAATGGTTATTTGTTGCTTCAATAATACAAATTTCATATTTATTAACGTTTCTTTTATGACACTATTTATTTGTGCATCCCTGATTATTATTTTTGTAAGTTTATGCAAATTCCTATCGGATTAGCAGGAATCGTCTGATTATCCTCGGCGGTTGCTCTTCTGGACATTCCTTCATCGGAATACACGATTTCTTATGGTCTCGCACGAAACCTAGGCGACAGTGACAACCGTTTTGACAAACCACACATTTTTCGCTTCTCGTCCGACAGCTCTTTCCGCATCCGCACATGAATTCCTCATTTTCCGGACACGAAACTACTTCCTCCTCGTTCTCAGCCAAAACTTCTGCAAACAAACAAAGGCGAAAGGAAATAAAAATAAGTAGACGTTGACACGCGATGTTACGAAACTTTTCCTAACTCCTATTATCGAAACGAGGCTAATTTTCCGGTGGCTATAAATTACACAAATTGATCGATAAAAAAGTAGTAAATAAATAGATTTCGTTGATTCGAAAAGACGTGACAATCATTATTCTTGATTTCCTGCTATATTTGTTAATGAAAAGAAATAAATAAGTTTTCTTCTACTTTGAAACTTACTTTGAAGCCCAATTTTGGTAATCTGATCTCAAGTTTAGATGGACTTTTTTTTTTCATCTTATTTCGGTAACATTAAAAGCGTGCAATTTTTCATCAAGCTGAAAGCTTCTTCGCAGAAGAGACTCACGACATGCCATAAGTAAAGTAAAGTATAGGATAGACTTCCGGTCTAAGCAAAGAGGAAATGCCTCTATTAAAAGCATTAGGACAAACAAGAAACTTATTCTGGTAATCGCTTATGGATATCTACGAATTAACTAATCATTCTCAATCTTGTTGATTATCATTTTAGAAATATAAAATCACAATTTTTACTTGCAAATTTGCAAAAAAAATAATATGGACTATTTATAGCGAATCATTACATAATGGCAAATCGCGATCATCTGGTCGAACTAAAAGGCTGCCTTCCGAAGGCTGTCAATAGGTAAATGAATAATTGCATAAATATTTGCCAATGCTCCCCTCTACTCCCAACGGTTTAAGTTGTTATAGAAATTCGTAAACAGTTTACTTCCAGTGCGTAAACACAAAAACCGATAATTTACATGCGATTTATGAGTTTGCGTAACGCGCGCCATCTCTGCTCAACTATCATCGATGACAGCTGTCAATCGTCAGTTTGTCATTCTGCGAGGACGTTACAACTGACATTAAATTACAACAACAAAAAACATGAATAACCGATGCGGTTTAAACTGATGGAAAAATATATTCAGATTTGACAGCTGTCATAAAAAAAAATATTTAAAAAATGCGGAATGACGAATTAAATAATAATGGAGTAATATGCATATAATAGACTTTATGTAATCAGCGAGCATAATGAACTCGCTAGCACAAAAGCGTTTCGTCATGGAATTCAAATTATTATTGTATATTTTTTTTTAATTTTCTTATTCTCGCTGGCGAGAATGTCTTGAATTTCAATTTGCAAACTTTATTACTTTTTATAATCTACAAATTCTTGAGAAATAAACGTGCTGTTGCATATAAATTACGTTTCAGACATAGGCAACCAATGATCCTTAGCAGATGTGAAAATCGCATAAGGAGAAATTAATCATTTTTTTATGCTAATTTATGGCTCAAATTAGCAAATAACGAAATATTAAGTATTAGGCAACCAAATTTGTACGAATCAATGACCAAATTTGCATATTAGCTATAAAAATAGTATAAGTAACACAGATTTGATTATTTTTCTAGTTGATCTTAGTTTAAGCGATGAATAATGCAAAGAACAAAATATCAATAATTTATCTTGCAAAAAAGTCTTCAAAGGAATTTACGTAATAGGCAACCGATGTAACAGAAATGTATGCGAATCGATGACCAGATTTACAAGCCGACTAAAAAGTGGTATAAGTAAGTAATAAATCACTTTTATTGATACATTTTTATACCCCTAATATTTTATTTTTATGTTTATTACATATATATTTTGAGAATTTGGTAAATCTACAAAATAATGGCTTTACCATTAATATATTCCATAATTTTGAATGAAAGATTAGTGAAAGAAAAAATTGTTTAACTCCGAGAATTCCAACGTGCTTTATTTTAGATCATTCGAAGCTTGCACAAATAAACAGTGCCTGGAAATAGATTCGAACGAGTTCGAATTGATTTGCCGGATTCTATTGAATAAATCTATTTAAAAAAATAACTGATTTGTATAATGTCTTGCAGTTTCGTGCATTATATCTATTTCACGAGATTCTTATTAACAAAGAATACAATAAATTACGTGTTTTAAGATCTTAATGAAACGTCCTTAAATTAGATTTTTTTGATAAAAACTTTCATCTTACAAATGCGATTGTGAATAAGTACTGACCTGTGTAGTTCTTTCCATCAGCAGGACTTGTCGTAAGAAACCTTTCATTCCTCCTGCTGCAATCCTCTAATATTCTGCATTCCCTCACTTTCTTGTCGAAAAAGAAGCCCGTCTCGCAATAGCAACCAGGCTCGTAGATCAAATACTGTAAAACGGTTTCCGGTTCGTCGCACGTCTGCCAATTCATGAACCAAAAGGAGAAGAACTCGTTTTCCTTGCACGCCCTCAACCCTGAATCACAGAAAATAAACCAATTTATAATTCAATTTGAAACTTGTCTTTTTACTTAGTAAAACTTACATGGTACGAGGCAAAGCAGCAGCAGAAGAAACCGCAACCGATCGAATTCCATCCTCGAATTTTTCGCTCCTGAAATTCGATATATTTATTCCATGTTTCTCCTTCGACGGACTTAGTTTTGCGACTGCAGCAAACCTTCCGACGCACAACAAAGGAAGCTTGTTATTAATAAATTAACTGTTAATGTGTAATAACGCTCACGTTTGAGATTCTAGTTGACTCGAACACTAACTAGCCTTGAATGCGTAAATTACGCTCCTTTGGATGCTTGCTTATTTGCTGCTCATTCCACAACATGTTCCTCCTAAAAAAAACAAAGAAAATATAAATAAACTAATTTTGAATACATAAAAACAATTATTAATAAAAAATGGCTCGAAGCTATGAATCAGGAAATGAAAGTAAAAATCGCTCTAAATACAAGTTGAATAAACCCCGCATATAATTAGCGAATCCAAACTTAGGTTGAGCGCATTTTGATTTACTAATTACTTCCAAAAACTGGAAAGAATTAATCAGTTTTTTTTTAAATTTATTTGTACAACACATTTATAATTACGACAACAAATAATTTAATTGATTTCAATTATTTTGTCAATAATTAATTTTGTAATTCAAAAAATAATCATTTTAATTTTCAAATTTTAATTTATTTATATTTAACATCTTTGTCAAAAATAAATAATTTAAAGATGACGTGTAGTGAAAATCTTACAGTTATGCATTTGTAAAGATAACAGGTTTTCCCCAATTAATCGTTCGTAATAATCTCATTAAATTTAAACAGTAAACTGACGTTTTCAGAATTTCCTCACCGCGTGTCGCATCCTTTAATGGCCTCTTTAAGAAATAAATCGCTTCGCAAAAGATTGATTGATTCGATCCATCACGTATATAAAAATCTTGTCACAAATCCGGTCACGATTCGAATCCATCTACGATCATTTGTTATCCAAATGTGCGCGAAAGCAAATTGAACTTGATGTCAAAATTGACAGTTTTCATTATTAATGTCAAAATGAAGGTTGTGTACGTCCTATATTTATGTCAAATTTTTGTACCTGTCAAGTTCTTAATGTGTTGACTTAATTGACAAAATTATTTGTTAATCCAAGATAATATATTTTTTGCATATTTCTCTTGTTAATAGAGTTATTAGAATAATTATCCACGGACACGTAGATACGTAATTTATTAAACTGTGACTCACATTTTTCCGCAACTGAATAACAAATGTATAAAAATAGAAGAATTTACACAAAAAAGAACAGAAACTGAGATTCAACAATTAACAATTGTATAAACATTTTTATACAGACATTTGTATTCTCCGAAACAAAGCTAAACAAAATTGCGGTGGAATACTGACTTTTTTGCAAGTTTGTTTTTCTTTTATTACGATATTTGTGTTATTCAAAGTAGTGGGAAAAACGGTATAAAAACCTGAAGTTGTTGTTATTCATAAACGAGTGGAAAAAAAAAATGAAAATGATCATCCTCGCAGTTTTGTGCTTGAGCACTTTGGCTTTGGCTTCAGGTATGTTTGAACTCTTTGCTGTGTAAAAATGCAATTTATTTGATTAATTTTTGGTAAAGATGAGTGCGGTCCGAACGAAAGCATCCAAGAAGGTGGATTCGAATGCAACAATTGTTTCAACGCCCGTTGCGTTCGCTGTGCTTTCATTAAAAAAAGAGGTTGCTATTGTAATTCCGATTCAATAAGGCTTAACGAAACGGACAGAACCTGTGTCAAATACGAGGATTGCCCAGGTGAATTCTTACATAAGAAAATACAAATTAAAATTTTATTTATTCTTTCTTTAAGTCTGCGAAAATTGCCCGTGCGCCAACAATCCAGGACATAAAAACGAGAACTAAATGAAGGAAGACTTAAATGTTGTAAATTTGTATTGTTATTAAATTCTTTGTTTTGATACATAAATAAAATGCGACGTAAATAATTCTTTAATTGAAAAATATAATATATAATTTATGATTACGTCACTCACATTTTTTCGCCGTAACTAAACGGATAGAAATAGAAGGAAAAAGCACACAGTCATTGTGAATCCGCGTAGCAATTAGCAAATTGCACAACGCTGCACTATTTTTACTCCTGCAATCATAAGCTCCGAAAACAAAGGAAATTTTGTAACAAAGCGTTTTCCGCATATTTTTCTTTTTATTTACGTTGATAAATATTCACTTGTGTGCATGTACTTTTTTTAATGTATTTTATTGCAATATTTGTTTTGGTCGGAAGTGGTGGGGAAACGGTATAAAAACCTTGGAAGTTGGTTATTAACCTTATACTGTGGAAAAAATGAAAATCATCATCCTCGCTGTTTTGTGCTTAAGCTCTTTGGCTTTGGCGTTTGGTAAGTTGAATCTCGTATTGTTTTTTTTACGGTGAAAATTGTAATTTATTTATTTAATTTGGTAAAGAAGAGTGCGGTGAGAACGAAAGCATTCAAAACGGTGGAATCGATTGCAACAATTGCTTTAACGCCCTTTGCGTTCGTTGCGCTTGGATCCCCGAAAAGAGATGTTTTTGTAATGGAGATTCCATAAGGGTTAGCGACACGAACAGAACCTGCGTGAAACGCGAGGACTGCCCAGGTGAATTTTATTACATAAGAAAACTTAACAGCAAATTAAACTGTTCTCCGTTTTAGTCTGCGAAGGTTGCTCGTGCGCCATCAATCAAGGCCATCGGAAACCAAAGTGCTGAGTGGGATGAATCTATCGGTTGCGCAACGAATCAGTATAATTTTATTAGTTTACGATGATTATTTATTTTAACAATTTTTAAATTTTGTTAAATTCCTTGCCTCAATAAATAAATAAAATGTAGTTTTCAAGTCAAATAAATCACCTGAAAATTAGCTTTATCTAAGATTAATGTAAAATTTAAAAACGCTAAGATAAAATAAATCCTTGTTACGTTTCATTAATAACTACATTATTTCCCAACGAAAGGAAGTGTAAAAGTCGGCAGTATGAGGATTTTATCCTGTTATATGTAAAGCCAACGTAAATAACTAAGAGTCCTGATCCCGGGCCGTTCTGCGCTCTCTCGCATTTTAGCGGTTCTTTCGGGTTGTCAAATCCGAGCAAATCCATTGTATTCCGCATATTCTCCGCTACTGTAAATAATTGACTTTAAACTCATTTATTCTCGTCGGATTTCATTTGTTTCAATTTATTATTTTTGTTTTATTTTCAAAAGCACTGAATTACAATTTTCGATCTAAAATAAGTAGTTTTTTTGACATAGTCACTACTTGCAGATTTTCGAATCTGACAAGTAAGTCAAGTTAATTAGATAAAAAAATATAATATAAAAAGAAAATGTTTGATTCGCGAATTTGACAGATGTTTCAAATTGACAGATGCGACTTTGACATTTTGTTAAATTTAATTGAAACTATAAATTAACAATTTGCGATTAGGGAAATGTGGTCCAAATGAGAGCATACAGGATGGTGGACACGACTGCATAGATTGCATGCAGGCTCTGTGCGTTTTATGCCAATGGAATCCGATGAGGAAATGTTACTGTGATCCTGGTCATATGCGGGTCAGTCACAAAAACAGGACGTGCGTCAGGAATGAGGACTGTCCAGGTGACGATCAATTTACGCGATGAATCAACTTCAGTCATTCATTGAAATTTCCTTTCAGTTTGCGAAGGTTGTCCGTGCGCCATCAATAGAGGATACTAACCCACAATTCTGATCCAGTTTAATTGATACAAACAAAAAAAAACAAATATATATTTCATAAAATTCTTTACTTGCTTTATTTATATGTTATTTTCATACTTATTAACCCTTTCGGGACGATTGGCGGAAATATTCGCCACGACACAGATAATTCCATTGTACGCTTTAGATAGTTGGAAATGAGTCCGTTCGCTAAGAGTTAACAATGGCTTTCGTTGTCAAGGAGATCAAATTTGATGGAACCTATCGGGTTGCACGACAGAGTTGCAGCATTGCAAACTATAATTGTTGGAGAATCGATGAGCATCTTTTGAAAAGGTTCTGCCCGCTCCGTGACTTCCATCCAGATAAAGGACGAAATTGTCCTCGATTTATAAATTCGCCGAATAACGAGTTTTTATTCACTCTTCCATAAAAATCGCAGAGGACTTTCGTTATTATCAATTAAAAAAAAAAAAAAGTGTCTTTATTTTTGTTTCTAGCTAAATCAAACGTAAAAAATAAAATTGCTCATTTTTGGTAACTAAGATACGATGTTTTTGTTACGTTTCCTAACATCATTAGAGTAATGAGGTAGTTTTCGATGTTTCCAGTTTACTGAATCTTCCATTGGTCTATTATACGCGCTTGAATACGTTGTGATGTATCTCATAGTGACTTTCAAAATAATATTCATTTCAATGTTTCTACTATAATTTCTTACGGAAACAGATATGTCTATCGAATAAAACGTTAAACAAAATCACAAAATCTGTTTTATTGAATTTTATAAAACTGACAATTTATCAAATTACAATTCTATAATTGCAATAAAATTGAGAATTTTCGAATTTGACATGTGTCAAATCAATAGAAAATGGTTGATTTAAAAAAATTTCAGTTGTCAAAATAAATACATTAAATTAAATTTGAAAGAAAATTATTTTTTTGTTGAATAATGCTGCATCGAATTACATACATTTACGCGCAATTAATGCAGGAAAATACATACACGAAATAATGAATTTAATAATGTATATGGAAATATGAAGGACGTGCTCACCGAAAATGTTGTTTGCGATTAGATAAGGGCCGGAATTTCATTAAAATTAATTTACGTGCATCCCAAATTCTTGAGCAACCGAAGTATATTACATATTTGCGGCGGTCCTCAGTGGTGATTGACTTTTCTAAATTTAACGTCCTTGTTGTTACAATTCTGTATTCTACATAATTCATTTAGATGAATCGTTTTTCCGCCATGCGAACCGAAAACAAATTACCGAAAATACGAATTAATTCGAAACGCTCTAACGAATAATCTAATTACAGTCGACAGATCGTACAGTTTATTTATTAGAGTGCGAAATTCGTTTCTGCAATTCCATTGTTTTAGTGTTAATCAATTTTCCTGCATTCAGCGTAAACATTTTCGAACACACAAAAAAATCTAATGAAAGAAAAAAATATATTTTTCATTAGTATTTTCTATTTTATTTTAACGATGTTCAATGGAAATAATAAATTTTAATTGAATTACGTGATATTTGGGTTGCATAACTTATTTTGTTATTATCTTATTATGAAGTAATTTTCTTATTTACTTATAAATTAAATAAAATTCCCTTACTTAAGTTAATTATAGATTTACTTCATTTTTTTCAGCTAAAATCATATTTACATTAAAGAAGAAAAATAATAAATAAGACACTTATATTTCCAATAATGACCGTAATAAGTTAACTTAATAAGTAATAAATAAATAAATAAAACGAAGAAACTAATTAATTTACTTTTTATTGGTTAATGATGAGAATTTGAGGAAATATTCAGTGTAAATGTTTTTTTTTTCTGAATTTTAAATTATATTAAAATTCGTGAATATCTCAAGGAAAAATTAATGAAAAATCAGTGGATTTTCATGTGAAATGCGTGTTGACGGCACAGACGCAATTGTAGAATCCACCGCGATGACAAACTGAAATTACAAAAAAAAACGAAATGTTGCAAAAATAAAATTTTAAAAATAGATCAAGAATGATAGTATTGCTTGAAAACAATTGAAGAATTGCATTAAAACAAATGATTTAATTATGAATTTTATGAAAATTAAGGATTTTACCTGGACAATCGATGCGTTTGACACACGGTCCTAGGTCGTTGCTGCTTCCTCTTTTTAAACCGACCCTGATGTATCCAGTTTCGCAGAAGCATCCCTTCTTCTTAATTTGGAAACAATTGTTCGAACAGTGAGCGTTCAAGCAAGTGCCGCATTCCATGCCCTCCTCCAAGTAAGTCTGATTTTGAGGACATTCTGTAATTATAAATAAAAAATAAATCTATTCAAAAATTGAAACCACAAAAATTAAATTACCTTGGGACGCGACCAGAACGACTGAGATTAACAGAAGAGTAAAAGTGATCAAACTGAGACGGCTCATCTTGGCTTTGTGTTCCGGCTTCGCATCTCCGTATCCCTATTTATACGCTTGTCCCAAAAAACACTCTTGAATCTGAAATACGTAATAAACCTATTCAAACAAGCGATGATAACAACAGACTTGTTATTCTCGTAATGATCGACAAGAAAATAAAACGTTCAGGTAGATTTGAATATAAATATTTTAATCAGATTTTACATCTGCAAAATCATCATTGAATTTCAATAGAAATTTTAATCACTTGTGGTTCATAAATCAACATAAAATGCAAATTTATTTCATTAACAATTTCATTAAACAAAAAATACAAGAAAAATAAAAATAAATAACGTTTCTCTATTTAAGCAATAAAATTGAAAAAAAAACTTTAATTAAAAATTGATTATCAATGCATTAAACTGGATTATACGCATTACATAATTATGAATTGCAACATTTGTTTTCGTATTAAAAAAGTTGTTGTATTTTTTTTATTATAACATATTGGGTTCAGTGCTGCAGTGTTATTTTCAAACCAGATAAACTCGCGAAGATAACGGACACATAGTTGTTCCATGTGGAGTTTGATAACGCTCAATTATAATATGTCTATAAAAAAAATGGTGCGCGAAGGTTAATGTACTTATTGTTTGCTCTCATTAATATTTTTGTGATGGTTAACAGAATCTTCATAATTTTTAAGGTTTTTTTTGGAAGTGGTGAGATGATGAATCATTATTTAGGTGAACTGCGACAAAGTTTATATAGTTTACTAAAAGGTTAGATATGAAAATTTGCAATTTATTAGCATTGTTTGCTCAGATAAGAACGCTGCCTGACGTTCTTTTTGTTGTTATTGCTGTAAATTCCTTTGTTTATGTACGCTTAAGAGGATTTTGTAACAATCGTTTTAAAGCAAATACTCAGAATTTGGTAATCTCTCTATAAACAAAAATGTATATTCGTTATAAACGAAATATGTAATTTAATAAAACTGTACATTTTTCTACATTTTAACCCTTTTACGATTGAGATTTTTTTCATTTTCAATTGTTAAATGCGAAACTGTTATGTATTATTATGTTGTGGCGAATTATGAGAACATAAGTGGCGCCTCTACAGGAATTACTTCAAACATATATTCATAATCTTATCTTATTTTGTTCCTGGACAACCACAATGGCCTACATACAACTTGACATAAACGTAGTTTTCTGACGGATAAGGCGGATATATCCGTCGCCCGTATTTGATGTGCTAATTCTCTATACACAATTTATTAAATATTAATAATTGAATGTTTTGTCTACATATCATTTATTAGCATTTCATATGGTATATACAGTGATTCGTGTCTTAGCAATCATTAGGATAGACGCATTTGCCTTCGGCATTCCTCATTTGAGACCGTCTGCATTGGCACATGGGTCTGCAGACTGCAGGACAAACTAAGTTCTCCAACGGATTGTGGAAAGGAACCCCACAAATGCGATCTACGCTAATTCCGCATCCGTTCCCGCAGAAATTATAGATCTCGGTTGGATCACACTCGAATTCTGCGAAAAGAAAGTTGGAACATGTTTATATTTCATTTACACCACCGTCAAATGACAATTAATATAACCTCAATTAAACAAAACTGACAGCTTATTTGGATAATAGAAGAACATATTTTAATTTATTATCAATGAAATAAAAAAAAAGTATACAGGATAACATAACCTCATTAAAACAAAACTGACAGAAAATAAAATATTATGAAGCTAGAAATAAAATATATGAAATTATTGCAATTAGAAATTTATTCAGAACAATTATACGCAGTTTTCAGGTTTAACGCATTCCTGCTTGGAGTTTCTCAAATAGCCGGGTTTGCAAAGGCAGACTGCTCTGCAGTATGCAGGACAAATCTTGAAATCTTCCGGGTCTTCAATATATGTTCCGCAAACACTGAGCGGGTATCCGCATCCGCTTCCGCAGTATTCGTAGTATTCATTGGGTCCGCACTCAAATTCTGCAAGAAACAGGCGGCTGCAAACTAATATCTAATTCAAATATGTTAATTCTTACTTGGACATTGGTAATCCCTGATACAATTCCCTTCGTTGTCGAGCAAGAATCCTTCGTCACAGGCGCATCCGTCTCTGCGGCACTCCTGAGTGCAGACGATTCCCAAATCCTTATTAGCACAACTCAATGGACAGTTCGAGATGCACGGAGTGTAATGAGAGTTTGGCCCACATTCTTCGAAAATAAAAATATAGAAAACAATTAGCTTAAAGCAAGTGCAATCATTTTAAAGCTGTAAATAATAGATTAGCAATAAAATAGAAATAGCGCTTTTTGAAGTCAAACCTATTGATTATTAAGATATTTCTGTAATTGATTTCAATTCGATAAATGGAATTACAAGTTGGATTATAATTTTCACTGATATTCTTATATTTTACGTAGCATTGTTTGTTTCTAAAGGTATAATCATAATATTTCGGATTTCTTTGTCATAATTATTCGCAATCTTCGGGTAAGACGCAACGGCCTTGAGAGTTTTTCCAAAAACCATTTTTGCAAACACAGCGTGGTACGCAGACTGCAGGGCAAATTCTAGGCTCAGTTGAAGGTTCTATTTCTCCGATAGTTTTGCCACAAATAACGGGAGGATAATAACACCCGCTTCCGCAGGATATGTAGATTGCATTAGGTCCGCAATATTCAAAATCTGAAAGAAAATATAAGTGTTTGTAAACAGCACTACAAACCGAAAATGAAGCTGAAGTTAATTGATTAATTAAATACTGTCACATGAAAATTGTCAACACCTTATAATAATATAAATGGCGGTTTTGATAATACCGGTTCTTGAAGTCAACTGGAATAACACTAAATTGGTTATTAAGAGTTTTTTTAGTAAATGATTTCAATTCGATATGTTTGTAAGAATTTTGCAGCTGAACATAAATTGAAGAACGATGTTGGAATTTCATTTTCTGCGCGAATAACGAACTATTTTTAATTCTCACTGAAAATCTTATATTTGCGTAGCATTGTTTGTCTATATAGGTATAATTAAAATAATTAGGATTTATTCGTCATAATTATTCGCAATCTTCGGGTAAGACGCATCGGCCTTGAGAGTTTTCCCAAAAACCATCTTTGCAATAACAAACTGGTCTGCAAACTGTAGCACAAATACTGGGCCCAGTTGAGGGTTCTTCATCCCCGATAGTTTTGCCACAAATGACGGGTGAATAAAAACATCCGCTTCCGCAGGAATTGAAGATTGCATTAGGTCCGCATATACGTTCATGATCTGAAAGAAAATTCAAATGTTCGTAAAAAGCACTGCAAAACGAAATTAGTATTTTTTTTACCCAAACAATCCTCTTCCGTTACGCAATTACCATCTACATCTAACACATATCCATCGTCGCATGCACATCCATCGCTGAGACATTCTTCGTTGCAGTAAATATGCTTGTACAAACCAAAGCAAGTCATAGGACAATTTGAAACGCACGGAGTGTAATGCGAGTTAGGTCCACACTCTTCGAAAGAAACATAAATAATAGTTCTAATTAATAATTTCAATAAGATTTCAAAGCAAATGCACTCATTGTTTAGCTGAAATCAATTAATTAGTTAAATACATTATGATTGTCAAACTAAAATTGTCGTAACCTCAACATAACAGAAATGGTGACAAACCATAATAGTGAAGTTTCTTTTATGACAGCTATTTTTAAATTCCACTAGAATAGTTCGATTCAAAAAATACAAAATAGTAACTCTTCTTTTAACACACAATTATTTTCAATAGTTGACTTCAAAAAACACAGAAATGACCGCAAATCAAAATAGTAACGTTTCTTTTATGAAACTTTTTTTTTCAATATTTGACTTTAAAACACACAGAAATAACTGTAAATCAAAATAGTAACGTTTCTTTTATGACATTACTTCAATTTTGAGATTTTTACTTAATTTGCATTTCTTAAGGTACAATGAAACAATTGAATCTATTGCAAAATAGAGATTTATTTCATCACAATCTTAGCAATCCTCGGGTTTGACGCATTTGAATTGGGAATTTCTCAAATAACCGGATTCGCATTGGCAAATTGGTCTGCAAACTGCAGGACAAAATCTGCCCTTCAAAGGATCGTGAAATATTTTGCCGCAAATGGGATCTGTGGAGATTCCACATCCGTTTCCGCAGTAGTTATACACCTCATTGGGACCACACTCCAACTCTACGACTTAAAAGATAAACCGTCGATAAAAAAATCTTGAATACAAGTAGTAGTAAACAAAACTTATTGTAGTTCATGCAAAGGGCTGTTGGCCGCAGTCTTTTGAATACAATTAAAAAAAAACTATATTTTCTAATTAATTTAACTAATATGAAAACGTGAAAAATGTAAATAATAAGTATTACCAAGAGATGTTGCAGTGGCCACCACCAGGAAGCAAGCGAATACGGCGAGAAGTTTCATCTTGTTTTTACCGAAAAATTGAACTCGATATAGAATTGAAACGTTCCTGTCTATATATATAGTTAGAAAATGTTGACCAGGAAAAAAACGAAGAAAATAAATTACACAAGTCTCCCGATAAGATTCATTGTTCTTTGAGGCTGAAACAAAAGACGGTAATAAAACGGATTACTCGAAAAAAAATGCGGACATTATCTTTAGGAAGCGGCGGCAATAAAAGTGCAAAGCAAACAAAAGACAATCGTCCAAAGCCCACCAGATACGTATGAATTGCGGAAGCTTTACAATACATTTACATTTTTTTATCGAAATTTCCCCCATCAGAAAAAAAAAACTTACATGTTTATGTTCCGTATTTCCATTTCCATTCATTCGTATGACAATGATTTCGTAAATTTTATTCTTTTGAAAACATTTTATCAACGATAAAACAATGTTAATTTAGTTTGATAAAGGTTAGATTATATTGGTAGAAGTTAGGTTACCTCTATGTTAATTAAATTAGGTTAGTTTAGTCGAATAGAGGTTAGGTTAAAGACAAAAGACAACCTAATATCATTTAATTTATTAAAAGTAAACATTAAAATAATTTAATTTTATTATTAGTTATTTCGCTTCTTTTTCTTTCTACATATCTTCATTACGTTTTAATTAAATTCCTATAAAAAAAATATACAAAATAGTTAATAGTTTGATTAAATTTATTTTAATTAATCTCTATAAATTAATTTAGTTTCGTAATCTGCACAATCAAATATTCGAATTAGATTAGTTTGTTTTAAGTTAGATTAAATTTAGTTTACTTGTACATAACTAAACTCATTAAAAGTTTGCAAATTTGCAGTCCAGTATATCAAAACATATGTATAGACAATCACTAATTTTTTTATCAATACTATTTTAATAATAATAATACATAGAATCAATATGAAAAAATGGCGGCAAATCGAAATTCGAATCATGCCCATAAACACACCTTTTTAATGATTTTGTTAACTGGAATGTAAACAGTGGACATTTTCACTAGCAGTCTACTTTCAGAATGCAACTGCCGGTGCTGTTCCTAGCATAGTTGAAACCGCAAAGACATTCCACTTTTGTCATATCGCATCCTTCCCTGCAGTTCGGTTGGACGGTTTCCTTACCGCAGGTCTCCTCCAAACGGGCGCACGGCGTCCCGTGGCAATCAGCCGTCGTGTTATGCAAACACCTTATGTAACCTACGGACATGTCTTATGTTATATGTTCGAGGATTACGCAACGCACATCTCTTACCTTCGACGGACAAAAACATAGCGATCACAACGAACGCGAAGATCACTTGTCGTCCCATCTTGTCCTCTTAAAATGCTGGTGAAACTGTTGACCGTCTGACGATTGACGACCGCTTTTTATATAAGCGACGGACAAATTGCGCGTAGACGATTATTGCAACTATTAGCAGAAATACATTAATTCCAAGGTTGCATTACTAATATTTTCATTGGAATCTTATATTTGATGTGTCGATTGTGTATGAAATTTTAAGGTATAATGTAGAGAAGCGTTATTTTCAGAAAATTTAAAAGTAAAATTATAAAATTTCTATAAAAACAAATAAAAATGAAAATTTCATTAAAAGTTCTAAATTAATAATAAAGTTGTTATTGAAAACTAATAAAAAATTGTTGTTGTTTTGAACCGGTAGAACCTACAAATTATGTTAATTTTGATTTATTTTATTTAATCCTAACAAATAAATTCATGTTGAGATGAAATGTATAAATTTTAAAAAATCATGACGATTTCAGTTTCTATTCAATATTATATTGAAATTTGTGTTCATGAGGTCACAGGAGATTTTTGGGTCGACTTGATAATTGATAAGTTACAAAGAATAACAAAACTAAACCGAACAAAAATAAAATGTTTCGGCTTAAAATATCGAAATATTTCTACGATTAGGTTAGATTTGCATCGTCCAGTACCATTTCCATGGTAACATTACTTAATAATGACAAAAGTCAAAGTCGAAATAAGGTTAGAATATTTATTTATTTCTTGCATAATATATTGCACCATTTCCATGGAAACTAATCTACAGATTATTCATTAGTAAGATAGAACAAAGTGGTTTAACATTCCTTGATCGGAACGCATTTGTAGTCCTTGTTTCGTGCAAAACCTTTTTGGCATTCGCATATCGATTTGCAAATCTTCGGACAAATTTTGCCGAACGTCGGATTACCAAACGGTACGACCACACCGCAAATAGCCTCCTTGGCTATTCCGCATCCATTCCCGCATTTGTTAAGCACCTCGTTCTTTCCGCATACGGTTTCTGGAAGAAATCATGAAATTACGTAACGATAATGCAATTTATTGGGAAAAATCGTACTTATCGGTGCGGGACAGTGGTACTTTGAAATGCAGTTTCCCTCGTTGTCCAGAACGTAATCTTTGGTGCAAACGCATCCGCTTACTTGGTGTATAGCTAAGCACGAAGAAGTCTTTTTATAGGAGTTGGCGCAGCTCGGGTTGCAAGGAGAAACGTAATCAACTTCTCGCGCATTCCATTTACAAACTGCAATGATGCAACAACACACAAAAAATGTAATTTTTAGTAATCACGAGAAAATTAATTCTCACATATCGGTTGTTTGAGAACCCCTGGAGAGCGAAGTTGCGTTCACATGGAAATTAGCGGCAATTGAAACACAAATATTAATGAAGAAATTTTCTAAAATTAGATTAATTATAAATGTATTACTTACCAGCAGGTTTAGAAACTAAAACGATAAATTGTAAATTATTTTTTTTTAGTAAATTAAATTAACGTTTTTTACCTGCAGGACATTTCTCCTCCTTAATGCAATTTCCTGCATCATCCAAGAGAAAACCAGGATTACATTCGCAACCACCAATATTACTTATCGTCTGGCATACGGCCTTCTTGTGCCTGTTTGCACAACTCAAGGCGCACGGATTTACGCACCCGACGTATTTCGCATTCGGTTTGCAAACTGTATACAAATTATTAAATAACTTAAAGCCATCAACGTGTGAAATAAATACTTACCTATAGGTTGATTGATGAACTTTTTATCAGTGTTGTTGCACTGACTTGTAACTTTAGTACCTAAAATTTAATTAAGAAATAAAAAAAAATCTATGTTCTAGTAAAGCAAACTTTGTGAATTAAATTGCTTTTCATGAAATGCAAATAATGAAAGTTAATCCTTTAACGTTAAGTAAATTGTAACGAGATGTACTTACCCGGACGTTTACTTGCTGAAGCTGAAATTAAATCGCGTTCAGTTATGCAAATAGTGGGAAAATCGATGAGAAGTTACAAAATTTACCTGAATTTGCTAGATGCATGACGATGCAAACCGTTATCAGTAGTTTCCACATTTTCCTTCAAAGTTTTTTAGCGAGTCGTAACTAGAAACTTACCAAGTTGTGACTGGATGAATATTTGCGGTTCCTTCATATTTATTTCCTTTCAAAATTCGCTTTAGCACGTTTTGCGTGATTTTATTCGAAAATAAGGATAATTTAAGAGAACCATTAAACAACACCAAAAAAATATAATACGACAATGTATAGAATTGTTTTATTTTAAGATAAAGAATTTTCAGTATATTTGTTTCATTGTTTATGTGTTATTACAAAAAAAAACAAAATATATCTGTCAGATACAGGTGATAAGTTCATAGTTTTTTTTTTCAACAGTTTTCCTTTGTTACACAATTCCCTGATGAATTCTGCCTAAACAACCCTTCGGCACAGACGCATGTGGGAACGCAAAGTGCAATACATTCTAAGTCTTTGATGGGCTTTGGCGGTTCGCAGTTGGGTTCATTAGGAAAGCACGCAGAACCGCATGGAATATAAACTTCATTTTTGCCGCACTTCTTGACTGTAAAATAGTCATTAATAAATTTAGTGTAATTAATAAATTTGATACAAATTTCTTACCTGAGCAGCACAAAGCTGCTGTAAATAGACACAAGATTAACGCAGATTTCATCGTCGCTCCTTGTACAACAAATATCATTAATCGATGATTGTTCAGTCTTTTTATATAAAAGTTGACAACAAACTAAATTAAAAAGAGTTGGCAATCCTGCTAATACTATTGAATTATGTATAAGTCATATTCCATAAATAGAACATTCTTATTTACATATTGTTAACAATTTCCAGAAAAATTCGCTTGAAAAAAAACAAATAGTTGAATAGGAAATAAAGTAAAATTATTTTTTAAGACGTAACATATATATAAATGAAAGGAAATGGTGAATAAAATAAGTAAAATAATGTTTACAAATCGATTTATTAACAATTTTTTTAACAGTTTTCCTTTGCCACACAAGATTTAGATGCATTCCTAAGAAACCCATCTGCGCAAAGGCAGGAAGGAAAGCAAATACCGCCACATCTTACATCTATAATAATTGTAGGAGGTTTACAGGTGGGGTCATAATAACACGGCGAAATGCATGGATAATAGACTTCATTTTCACCGCACTTTTTAGCTGTAAAAAACAATTATTTAGTAAATATTACAAATAAAACGGAAAATGTATACCAATGCAGCAGAAAGGCACCAAAAGCAAGCAGAATATCAAGGATTTCATCGCCACAGTTCTCGGATTATTGATAAATAAAATTGATTGTTTAGTCTTTTTATATATATTGGAACTTCATTAAATACAGAACAAACCACATCAAAATTTATTGCTAATTAATACGTATTGTTAAGAAATAAAAATCGAATTGAAATATTCTAAATGTGGAAATGTGGAGGAAAAATGGTAAATGAATTACTAGTATTTTCATTTTCAGTATGCGCATATTTTCGGATATTTCCACAGAAACAATGCAAATATATAAAATTGTCGATAAAATATCAAACATTGTGTAAACGTGCATTTAAAAAATTCTTTCTTTTTTTATCAAACTTTAAAAAATGCACTCAATTTAAATACTCAATATTCAATTTTAGGAATTTTAAAAGTGAAAATATATGAAAATTTTCTAAATAAGTATGTTTTATTTTTTAAGATTAATGTAAGGAAAAAAGTGAGAAGTAGCAAATAGAATTGAAAATGATTGGAATTTTTGGAATAATTTTGCATATGTAGAAATGATGTGAATTTATCAATATAATTAATGAAAATTTATTGGAAAAGAAAGTTAAAAATTTACAAATTTTAAATATTGATGAGGAAATGTAATAATAAATTTAGGTGCATTTCAGATCTATTTATTAGAATTTCCTTAACAGTTTTCCTTCGTCACGCATTTCCCAGAGTGATGCCTAAGGTACCCTGGGGCACAGTCGCATGTCGGACTGCAGATAGCGGGACACGGTATATCAGCGATGGGCCTAGGTCTGCAGCTAGTCTCATTCGGAATACACGTGGAACCGCACGAATTGAAAACCTCGTTTTCACCGCATTCTTTAGCTGAAAGATGAAAATCAACTTATTAAATAAACAAAGAAAAGCGGAAACCGGAAAATTCTTACCGGCGCAGCACAGAGCCACCAGGAGCAGGCAGAAGACGGTCGCGTATTTCATCGTTTGCTGGTTAGATAATAAATAACATCGATTATCGCGCGGCCTTTTTATACGTGCGCGTTACGTAACGAACGAATCGCATTAGCGCTGTTTGTTGATTTTCACGTAACGGTTGGGAATCCCAATCATCGAGATGAGATGGAAACTTGAACGAAAATAAACAAATCTGGTAAGCGAAACGTTGAATTACGAGATGCCAATTACTGTATCGTGCAATCATCGTTTGGGTTAAAGGTCAAGTTATCAAAACAAACAGTAAATATTGAATTAAAAATATATATATATGAAAATAGTTTTTATTATTATTTCAAAATAATTTATTTTTTGTAAAGCCATTTATCAAATAGTTTACATTTCCAATTAGAAACAGGTAATATTTGAGGAAGCAAAAAATAATCAAATTGTATGCTCAAGGTAGTGTGAATATTTTGTGTAATTTATAAATGTAAAAAAAAAATATACGTAAATACGAAAATTATGGAAAAGTGATTGGGTTTGGTTGTGTTGCAGATCGATTTATTAGAAAATTTCTTAACAGTTTGCTTTAGTCACGCAATTTCCAGATGGATGTCTAAAATACCCAGGGGCACAGGCACACATCTGAATGCAAACGGCGGTGCATCCAATGGGTCCTCTGGGTTTTGGTGGTATACATTTGGACTCGTTCAAATTACATGCAGAAGCGCAAAATCTAAAAACCTCATTTCTACCGCACTGTTGCGCTGCGAATTAACAAAATAATTAAATTAATATTATTTAAAAAAAAAATATAGAAAACGAAAATATTACCGGTGGAACCCAGTGCCAACAAAAGCAAACAGAAGATGGTCGCAGATTTCATCGTTGAATGTCAGATAATAAGTGAAGTCTATTGTTGCTCGACCTTTTTATATGTGATTGAGTATACGAAGATCGTTACATAATTGATAGATAAAACCGCAATGGCTTTGTTCAATTCCACGTAACGTTATGATTCCTAACATTGAGAAAAACAAGTGGACAATTTCTAAATTTAGTGAATTTTAGTTAGTAAGAAAGAAATAAGAAGCATTATAAGTTAATCAGAGGAAAGATAGTGAATTTATTAACAATTTTCCTTTGTCACGCAATATCCAGATGGGTGTCTAAGGTACCCAGGGGCACAGACGCATGTCCGAATGCAAAGAGCAATGCAAGACATACCCTCAACGGGTGCCGATGGTATGCAGCTGGGTTCATTCGGATGACACGCAGAACCGCATGTAATGAATACCTCATTTCTACCACACCGTTGCGCTACGAAATAATAAAACAAAGAAAATATAATACAAAAAACAAAAGAAAAACGGAAATCTTACCGACGGAGCAGAGTGCTACCAATAGCAGACAGAAGATGATCGAAGATTTCATCGTCGTTTGACAGGTAATGAGACGATTATAGCTCGTCCTTTTTATATGTTATCGACTATATGAACATCGTTGCATTATGGATTAGTTTAGTTAATTTTCAATTATCTTTATACATTTATACAAGAGCAAGGTTGAAAAATAAGTAAATAAATTTGAGTTCTATTGTATATTTATTTTCTATTAAAAAAAAGTAAATGAAAATTATGAAACAAAATTCAATTTTAATTTGAACTACTAGTCAACAATAAGAAGTATTAAGACTAAATTATAGGAATGGTATCGAGAATTGTGCAGTTTAGATGCGTTACCGAACGGTTTATTGTGAATTTCTATTAACAGTTTTCCTTTATCACACATTTTCCAGATGGATGTCTAAGATACCCAGGGGCACAGATACACTTCGGAACGCAAACGGTTATACAATATTCACCAATGACGGGCTTTGGCGGAATGCAGCTCCGCTCATTCGAATAGCACGCAGAACCGCAAGAAATATAAATTTCGTTTTCATTGCACCCTTGCACTAAGAAATAAAATCAATCAATTTAATATATGCAAAAGAAAACGGAAATCTTACCTGTACAGCACAGTGCTGCTAATAAAAGACAAAAAATGATTTCTGATTTCATCATTGCTTGTTAGGTAATGAATGTCACCTACAGTCTTTCGACATTTTTATATGCAATTTAACAATACACAATGGATTATATAAATCGCCGAATCTTTGTTCTATTCCACTAATCTTGTATTGTTATTTTCCACTTTATCTAAATTTTAAAAGCGAGATTAAATGAAAACAAAAGAATAATAGTTTCGTAATCAAATTGGAGCATTTTTAAACATGTATGTAATTAAACGACTTTAGAAATGTGCTGTTTCTGGAATATACAAAGTAAAAAACAATTTTATGAATTCATTTTTATTCACTAATTAACTTTTAACATTTGAACTACTTTTACTAAATAGATCATTTCGTAAGTGATATATTTTTTTTATTATTTAAAAGAAACGAAATATATATGGGCTGATTCTGCATTCACTGCGATGTATGCATTTTCCAGTGTCAGTATCTCTGACTTCGCCTTTCGGACAATCGCAGCTCCTGCAAATTTCAGGACAATAATACCTGCTCCTCTTGTTGTTCGTGCACGTCCTGAAGCATCCCCTGCAATTGCTCAACCAGCGATTCCTGCACATTTGAGTAACTAAATATATAATATATCAGAAAATCATATAAATTTTTATTTAAATTTTGTTTATCAACCGTTTTGTTGCACAACGTTGCAATCCTCGGATTTGACGCATCTCTCGGTGCCGTCGACACGGATGTAACCTGGATTGCAATAGCATTTTGCCACTCTGCTCAGCGGACAGTGATGGTTCTGATGATTGCTGCACGTCATGCAATCGTAACCGATCTCGCTGTATGTCGAATTAGGTCTGCAATTTGTACCTTCAAAATAAAATATTTTTAGTTTTTTAATAAAGTAATTGAAATTTGACAATCGATCATTTTGCATTAGACAATCAGAAATGTCACCATTTTGTTTATCCTCCATTTTTGTTCTACTATAGTTATGTCACTTTTTTTTTATGATGGAACTTAATTTCTGAACGATCGATTTTTCAGCATCATATAAATATGATTTTTTTATGAGATTCTTTAAAAGCAGGAAGATCGTGCATCGAAATAAAGTGAACATGCAAATAGAATAAATTGCTGCGGCTTTCGGGGATAAAGAATGGGGAAAGACGAATAACTTCGACGAGAGAAAAAAACGTCCTTGGCCGCAAAATTTATTGTGGAGGATTCTGATCCGTGCATGTATTTTTTTTTTGCTACAAAGGACGAGGATGAACGCATATTTTCAGAACAATTTACGTAAAGGCAAAGGATTCGCTTTTCGCAGCGTTGCAGGCCCATCCGAAGCAGGTCATCCTGTTATCCCTTTTGGAAGTTGAAGGTCGGTGCCAAAAAATTGAGTGGGCGACGGGTGTCGTAAAAACGAACGACCAGTTTCGTCGAAGCGACCCCTATGTAATTACTTAGGAAACCCTTTTCCTCGCAGCGCCCTTATTATAAGATCAAATTATACCGTATTACTTTAACGACCCGACACTTGGCCCTCACGATATTTCCTTCTCCTCGCACCGTTTGCTTCCACATTTCGCACGCAAACTTCCGCACGAAAAGTAGGGTAACATTAAGAATCTTGGCAACCCTGCTAACCCTCTAATCCAATTCAGATTTACGCAAAACGTGCATCTGCTAATAATTCATTTATGCAAATTTTAAAGCATAATACGAAAATCTACCTTCATTATACACATAAAAATCGTTATTGTTTTTACTGCAATTTACATATTCAAAATAATTTGATTTCACATCGAGAAACAAACCACATAATTATATATACAATAATTATTCATAATTTAAATATAGTTGACTCAAATTTTTAATAAGTAATTTGTAAGTTTAAAAAAAACTATAATATTTGAATTCCACTTCAAGAATAACTAGCTCATAAAAAAGTAATAATTCGCTAATCACGATTTACCTATTGTTCTCTCGTAAATTTATAATCAACTGCGCAATTGCAGTTAGTCATAGAAATATACGATTATACATTTATTAAAAATAAAAAATAGTTATTCCTGAAATTAAAACAATTCCATCGTTCTTAATAATAAATAACAAGAAGAAAAAATATGTACTAACCTTCGTAGATTACGCAATCCTCGATGCCGATGCATCTATTATCTCCGACGTTCCTCACGAATCCCGGATTGCAAAAGCAACTGGTTCTTCTATCCAGATGACAGATTTCCGTCTGGTAATTGTCGCAATTATGACACGAATATCCTGTATCGCTGTAAGTCTCGTTCACGGAGCAAGCGTCTATTTACAAAAGTGTCATAAAAGAAGCGTTACCATTTCGTTTTAATGTCATTTGTTTTGTTTTAAGGTTACATCAATTCTAATTTGACAGTTTCATATTTTGACGTATTCAATTTGAACATGATAATATTTTGATTTGAAAATTTATCTAAACAATAGAAAATTAAGAAAATTCAAAATATAAAATTTAATTTTGTTTTAAAGAATTAATTAGTAACTAACTGAGATCTTAATGTGAAATATTTTAAATGGACTTGTTTTAAATTATTTATACGAAATTGCTTACTGGAGCTTGAGCAATCCTGAGGACGGATGCATCTTCTGGAAGAGTCACGGATAAATCCTACATTGCAGTAACATTTGGATTCGGTTTGAAAGGCGCAAGAACTTCGAGGATTCTGGCATGTGCTGCAGTCGTAGCCTCCGGCGGAAAAAGTTTCGTTTACCGAGCAAACTTCCAAAGAGAAAAGCTGTTAGATATAATCAGATGCATCCTTTTCATCTCCTTACCTGTACTAGGTGCTGCAGTTACTGGAGTAGTAGTCGGTATTGTAGGATCAGTTACATCAGGTGGAGTTACAGCAGTTGGAGTTACAGCTAAAAAGTATAAAAATGTAATTCAAAATGAAATGTTAGAGTGAAAAATTGTCTTACTTTCTCCATTGTCCTGGGCATGGATTAACCCGAAGCACAAGAGCAACAGCACCGATCGCATTCTGATGGCAATTACCAGCAAAACCCAGCAGAAATCCAGCTATAAGTCTCCTTATCACTTTCGGTTCATTAAAATTTGTAATTTCAGCCCGAGCTATTGTAATATTCTTTGATCGGTTTCACCTGATTAGCTCCAAGGTTCCCGCATAAATATTTATCGTTCGATGCGTGTTATTCAATATTCATTTCTCTTACTCTTTCTGATGAAAATTTGGGATAAATTTAGATTATACGCAATTTTTATACAAAAATTCTAAAACAATAAAAAAATATATAATATTAATTATTTTTGTATGTGTTTTTATGTATGCAATACATTATTATTGTAACATAATAATATTATTAAAATAATAATAATAAATAATTAATTATTAATATAATAATATTATACAATAAATATTCAGTAATTAATGTTGGCAATATTAATTTATTAATTAATTTT
The DNA here is from genome assembly GCA_963457615.1 of Nicrophorus investigator. Classification (NCBI taxonomy): domain Eukaryota; kingdom Metazoa; phylum Arthropoda; class Insecta; order Coleoptera; family Silphidae; genus Nicrophorus; species Nicrophorus investigator. The sequence continues at coordinate 3,474,576 of OY735140.1, forward strand.
CATTTATTTATAAACAAAAGTAACGTTGAAAATACGTTACTCTTGGTGATATGAGTAAACAAAGTTATAAAGGTGAAATGACAATTGAAGGTCATAAATGTTATAAAATGAAATATAATAATATTTGGTGGAAATATAATCAATGTTAATTAAATTTAAAATTAAATAATTACAAATTGTTTAATCAACTTAATTGAGGTTTAAAAATTAAATAATTCAATTTAAAGAAAAAAAACTAAAAGTACTTTAAAATAAGGAAATAGAATTATTTGGAAAACTGTATAATTTGGTTATGTAGTGAAAATTTAATGGATTAAAAACAATTATTTAAACAATTTTTATATGACAACAAAACAGTTGCATCGTCATGACAACCTATTGTTCTGGAACGCAAACACCTTGGTTGTTACGTTTGTAACCATAGATACAAAAACAACCAGGAAGGCATTTAGCGCAGGTGTTAACGTCTTTGGGGTCGGAGCATTCGCACAGGACCGTATCGTAGTAAGTTTCGTGTTTTTCTTGGTCACAATCTAAAACCAAAAAAATAAATAGTTTCAAAGCAAACATTTACGAAATGATGAAATGATTACATGAATAACATGATTCTTTTGGGACGCATTTCTTGGATCCGTTCTTCTCGAAAACATAACCCTCTTTGCAGAAACACCCATAATCGCATCCACTGACACATCGGATCATTATGTGCAAATTATCGCACGATTTCGGACATTTCGTTCCACAAACATATTCCGAAAATTCAGGACAAGCTAAAAAATAAAAATGTTACCCTTTGTTTTTTTCTTTACATAAGCGGACTTACCGATTGCGAATGAAATGCTGATTAGCGCGAAAATTGCAATTAATAATTTCATGTTATCTAACACTCGAATTTTGTAGGACTGTACTTGTTCACATTTGCCAAGTGTTTTAAATAATCTACACTTTTTTTTATTCTACTCTATTCTTATTTTTTACACTTTTGCGAAATTTAAATTAGCAACAAAGGATAATAAATCTAAAAGCAGAAACAATGTTATTTGCGTTTACTTTATTTGTATTTTTTATTTTACTTTTAATGTTATTTTTACTTTCTAATTATAAATATCATTTTTCATCCACTAAATTTTTTATATTTACTCATTTTCAAAATTTCTCAATATTTATATAATTCCATTATTTTAATATTTATATTAATAATTGATTTAAATAAACAATATCAGAATATTAAGAAATAAATTAGCAAAGAATATTTTGTAAATTCAAAATGATTTTATTTAACATTCTATTGTCTAGTCAACTAAATTTCTTCTTATATATGTATTAAAACGGAAATTCTAATATATTAATAAACTTGTAATATAATTAAATGTATGGTAATGTAATTATTATATATTAAATAAAACAATTATTTATTATTACATATTATTCTGGAACGCAAATACCTTGGTTATTACGTTTGTAACCATAGATACAAAAACAACCAGGAACGCATTTAGCGCAGGTGTTAACGTCTTTGGGGTCGGAGCATTCGCACAGGACCGTATCGTAGTAAGTTTCGTGTTTTTCTTGGTCACAATCTAAAACCAAAAAAATAAATAGTTTCAAAGCAAACATTTACGAAATGATGAAATGATTACATGAATAACATGATTCTTTTGGGACGCATTTCTTGGATCCGTTCTTCTCGAAAACATAACCCTCTTTGCAGAAACACCCATAATCGCATCCACTGACACATCGGATCATTATGTGCAAATTATCGCACGATTTCGGACATTTCGTTCCACAAACATATTCCGAAAATTCAGGACAAGCTAAAAAATAAAAATGTTACCCTTTGTTTTTTTCTTTACATAAGCGGACTTACCGATTGCGAATGAAATGCTGATTAGCGCGAAAATTGCAATTAATAATTTCATGTTATCTAACACTCGAATTTTGTAGGACTGTACTTGTTCACATTTGCCAAGTGTTTTAAATAATCTACACTTTTTTTTATTCTACTCTATTCTTATTTTTTACACTTTTGCGAAATTTAAATTAGCAACAAAGGATAATAAATCTAAAAGCAGAAACAATGTTATTTGCGTTTACTTTATTTGTATTTTTTATTTTACTTTTAATGTTATTTTTACTTTCTAATTATAAATATCATTTTTCATTCACTAAATTTTTTATATTTACTCATTTTCAAAATTTCTCAATATTTATATAATTCCATTATTTTAATATTTATATTAATAATTGATTTAAATAAACAATATCAGAATATTAAGAAATAAATTAGCAAAGAATATTTTGTAAATTCAAAATGATTTTATTTAACATTCTATTGTCTAGTCAACTAAATTTCTTCTTATATATGTATTAAAACGGAAATTCTAATATATTAATAAACTTGTAATATAATTAAATGTATGGTAATGTAATTATTATATATTAAATAAAACAATTATTTATTATTACATATTATTCTGGAACGCAAATACCTTGGTTATTACGTTTGTAACCATAGATACAAAAACAACCAGGAACGCATTTAGCGCAGGTGTTAACGTCTTTGGGGTCGGAGCATTCGCACAGGACCGTATCGTAGTAAGTTTCGTGTTTTTCTTGGTCACAATCTAAAACCAAAAAAATAAATAGTTTCAAAGCAAACATTTACGAAATGATGAAATGATTACATGAATAACATGATTCTTTTGGGACGCATTTCTTGGATCCGTTCTTCTCGAAAACATAACCCTCTTTGCAGAAACAACCATAATCGCATCCACTCAGGCATTTGATCATTATGTGCAAATTATCGCACGATTTTGGACATTTCGTTCCACAAACATATTCCGAAAATTCAGGACAAGCTAAAAATAAAAATGTTACCCTTTGTTTTTTTCTTTACATAAGCGGACTTACCGATTGCGCATGAAACGCTGATTAGCGCAAAACATGCAGTTAATAATTTCATGTTATCCAACACTCGACGTTCGTCGGACTGTGTCGTCCGCTCGTGCCCAGCCTGTTAAATATTTTTTTTTTTTAGTAATGATTGCATACAAAGTTTGCCATTACCAAGAATTTTATTTTCATTTATCCATATTTTTGAGACAATTCATTTAGCAACAAAGGATCGTAAATCATTTTACTAATTTGTATTCCATTTTCTTTGTATATTATTTATATTTCTTAATATTTAATTAACTCTAAAATTTAATTTGTAGCTGAAACTGAACCGCACGTACATCTTTTTATATGTACAGATTGCATTTAATTATTTTCATTCTTTATAAACAATTATTGTTTCGGATATATGTATTTTCACGACTATTGATTTTGATTGTAATTTACTTTATTTTCAATACACCGTGATACACACAAATATGTAGAAATGCGTGTGTTTTTTGTTAGTTGGTTCTTTCGCTCCGTTTATTTTATGAAATTATAAACATAGAGAGAGATATAAATACATATAGAGAGAGATATTGGAGCACTAATGCAAACAATGTTTAAATGGAATTCGGCCGAGAGCGCTTCCAAATGGACGATGGAATTAAAATTAAACGGGAGCGTGTTCGAATTATGGATTACACCCAAAAAAATAATATTTTTTAAATGTTGGTAATAACGCTTGTGTTTTTGCGTTGGTAATTGTATTGGATGTGGTTTGATTGACGTTGATAGATGGCGTAATTACATATTAAGTATTGATCGTGCGGTGTTCTGCCAACACACATTGCGAGAGAGATAGACACAGAGAGATTCGCAATTTCCGGAGGCCGACGCCGTTCCGCGGTTTACGCAAATTACCGCGAGTTAAATGACAACCGTGCAATCTGCCTGACGAATATATTTCCATGCACAAAGCTTTGACATCGACTCCTAAACTAAAACGTACCGCCGAATCGAACTGTATTCAAAAACAACCTCCGAAATGAAACCAAAACAAATGATGATGTCTGTTGTTCGCATTTCCCTTCCAGCTTCAAACTTTGTGATTTGCTTTTTGGTATTCTATCATTGACAGATAGAAAATTGCTTACATTCAATATAACTAAATCAACAATCAACTTAGAAATAAACCAAAACATTGGTTTGTGGTTTAATTCCGTTCTCATCAAATTATTAAATATATAATTTTACAAAAAAAAATTGAGTTGTTTATTCATTTTTATATATTTATTTCTGATTTTTCTTTTATAATTTCACATTTCAATAAATTAAAAATATTTTTAATTATGGATTCAATTTTTTTTTTATTCTGATTAAGTGAAATTTGCTAGCGTTTTACTAAATTTTTATAACATCTACGTACGTAAATAAACTTGTTTTGATTGCAGTAAATTCTGCTTTGATGTAGTTATTTGATTACATAAATTGCGCGCAGAGTTGTCGGTTGGAAAACTCGAGAAATAGGAGTTCGCTGTGAAAAATCCGGTTGTTTATTATGAAGGAAAAGTCAAAAATAATAATAATGCGAAGCGATAGCGTTTTGTGATGAAGTTTATTATCGTGGGTCGGTGTTACATTTTACGTTCATCGTCCTGGATCACGAGACGGGACGATTACCTGGGCGGACAGTCCTTGGGTTTAACGCATTTACCAGTCGAAAGATCCTTTAGATACCCGGACTTGCAGAAGCAACCCCTCTTGCAACGGGCTGTACAGAACAGTGGCGCCCTTCCGGTGTCCTGGCAGACGTCCTCGCATTCCTTGCCGCACACTAAATACTCCTCGAGTTCACCACATTTCTCTGCAATAGAAATTAATAATAAGAAATATTACGACAAATTGCAAGTAGATTTTACCAGGCGTCGTGTAGGAATTCGCGTGGGCGATGAGCAGAGCTGTTAGCAGGACTGTTAATGCAAAGAAATTCATGGTCGTTTTGCGTGGTGAACGTCGTTGTAGGCTGGTATTTATGGAAGAAAGTTGAGCGGTTGAAAATTAAAAATTAAAGAGAGGTTATTATCAACGTACGTTTCTTATTCAAATTTCTTGTGTGAAGATAAGTTATCTTCGGATAAGCAGTAGTTAGTGCGTTCCAATTAGATGCATTTTCATAACAATTAAAACTGCAGTTGTAAACACCTTTATTACAGCTCGTCATGTAAAATAATGAAGCCATAGTTTTATCAAAAACAAAGAAAGGCAAGACAATGATGTCTGAAAAAGACTAGTAGCGTCTAACCAAGAGCTAACATTGAATTAAGCGTTGTCTGCTATGAAAATAATAAGGCAAATATATCCGCCGCTCATCTGTAAATAGTTAATGATCTACTTTTTTGTAATTTTTTTTTATAAAGGGGATGCTGCTTTCTCTTTCGTTCCCCCATCAAGTTAAAAATAGATCTATATGTCACGTTCCTTTATTTATTTTATGTTAATACATAATGTACATTATATAGGGTTGCCTCCCCTTTCCGCCATTACCCCGGGACCCCATTTAAGTGATGGAAAGCCAATGGGGATAAAAAAAGAAGTATATAATTTGGGAAATTACTTTGCGTGCCGTGTGGGGCTTAAGATATAAATTCAAACGAATGCGAGCGGACGAAGGAAAATGCTGCTGCACACGTATAAAACGAAATGAAGGAGCTTAAATGGAAAATGATAAGCGAGAAACATAGTTTGAAAATTGTTAAACACCGTTGCCATGGCCGACCGTTGCAGAAGATCAAGTGGTTACCATGGGAACGGGACGGTATATATATATATACATCTGTGTGTGTATGTTATATGCCCACTAATCGATTTAGTCTATTATATGTATATAGGTATGTATGGGAAAGGTCTACTGAATTTTTCATTTCCCGTGAATGTGTTTCACTTTACGCAAAATGTTAACGTGTAAAAAATGGGCGAAGGACGACACAAAGCGTAGGTAATTGAAAAAGATGATATTTAAATGTCAGACCGTTTTTGTTTTCGGGTAGCGTTTCCAAAGCCAGCTTAAATTTTGCAAGAGAGAAACTCTTGAAACAAATGAAGCGAGATTTTTACGACTTCTGCGAAAGCTGTACTCATTACATTTAATAAGAGTCGTACGTAATATTTGTGTATATAAATATATAATTTGATATCATTAAAGAGACTATATATTCCTGTTAATTTTGTAGCTTTGATCCAGCTGCACGTGTCGTTCTACAATTTATCTCTCCCTCCCTTGATTATAAATCCGGCTTAAAGACCGTCCATAAATCGAGAAGTAATTAAGAGGAAGGAAAATTGCGTAATAAAAAGAATAAAGAAATGTCGGGTTGTATCGATTCTTCAGGCTGAAATCCCTTTGGAGGGTATACAAAATATCGAAAGAAAGATCGTTGTGCGTGAGATAAATTCTGTGTGTTTGGAACGAGGGTGTAGCGAGTTTTAATCTCGACGATCCATCGTCACGCGATACTTCGGCTCCGACTTCTTGACTAATTGCAGCACCCGGCCCAAATTTAACGCTCAATCAATTGGACTACTTTTTCAAGTACACACCTTACTCAAAAGGATTTCGTTAAGACTGCTCTTCCGTGATGAGAAAATAAAACTATCTTAACGATGAAAGCTACTTTTTTGCAATTAGATAATGAATTCTTCGGAAAAAAAAATGTATAATGAAACGTTGTTGAGGCCACAAATTATAATTATACAATTATCAAATGAAATATCGTAAATAAAATAAAAATGAGGACAATGGTAACGCTTCTTTTATGACATTTAAAATTTTATTTTTAATTTAATATAAATTAGATCATTACTATTGTACATTTCAGGCTTTTCGAGGAACATTCCGAGCTGCTGATTCTTTTCGAGAAGTTCAAGGAGCTGCGAACGAAGGAGGATCAGGCGAGCAGTTTGGAACTGGCCGAGCATGCTGGGACGGTGATGACGACCCTCGACGAAGGCATAAAGGGCCTAGACAATCTGGACGCCTTCTTCGAGTTCCTGCACCAGGTGGGAGCGTCGCATCGCAGAATACCTGGATTCAAAGTAGAATATTTCTGGGTCAGTATTCAAATTATGAATGTAGAAACTCGATTAGCATAAGGCAAAGTCGATTGCGAAGGCAATCTTGACGCTAAATTCACTACATCCGGTTATTTGCTGAAGCTAATATTTATAATGGGATGAAAATAATATTTACAGGATGTCTTGCAAATAGAAATTCCTGAATAGGAAACCGAATTTGCATGCAAATCGAATTGCAATTTCGTTTCTTTTGTTTCAGAAAATCGAGAGTCCGTTTTTGGAGGCGGTGGAGATGACGCTGGGCGATCGATACACGGACAACGTCCAGAACATATATAAAATTACAATAAAATTCATCATTGAGACTTTGGTGAAAGGATACGAAAATGGAAATGCGACGTGAACTTACTACGACCAAACAACAAACACAATAACTCTCTTCACCCCCAGCAGCAAAAAAAAAAACAAAATAAATAAAAGGTGGATCAAAGTTTGTTTTGAAACATACAACATAATAATAATAATAATCAATGTAATGTCTCTGAAACCCTCACCCAAAATAAACAACAACAACAACAAAATTAATATATGTCTGTAATATTGTATATGCATTAATAAAGTTAATTAATATTTATTTATATAAACTCTGTATATAATCAATGAAATTATACGAAGTGTACCTGTGTTAACGATATATTAAAAAAAAATGCACCAAGTAAAAAAAAATCAATACGAATTTCCCCCTAAAAAAATAATAAATTAATATCCTATGCGAAGAAGAAGTATAAACTTATAACTTATGGATGTAAAAATATTGGACTTGTAAGAATATATTAATGAGTGTGAAATAATTTCGTTTCCTTTAAAGGATTTTTTTCATGATTATTCTCTCCCCTACACAGCAAACATATGACTGTCAATTGAAATGTCAATTCCATTCTTCTTTTTGTTTAGTAAACATATCTGCATTTAAACAATAGGAGACAAAATAATATTTATTTAATAAGAGAGAAAATAATATTTAAAAAAAATAATGGGAGTAGTTATGTGTTTAGATGAGCAAACGTGTTTAGAAGGTCGTATAACAAATCATATTGCCCGTTAATTTTATTTCGGTTTTTTTTGCGCTGAATGTAGCTGGATCGGGTTTATTTTTATTGGAATTTCGATATTGTTTTGCGGGGATTCCCCCAATATTAATATTTATATATATATATTTAAAAGAAAACAAACAAATTAATTATTTATATATAATATATGTGATGCGGCGCGTTTCGTACGCATCGACTTTGTCGTTGTTATTTGTGTACTTAATTGGAGAGAAAATATATATATGGAAATACACACATTTTCTGTCTAAGTTTTATTTTGGAAACTTTATCCTTAAAACCAATTTATTCATTCATCATTTAAGTTTATAACAAAGTAATAGAGATCAAAAGATATTCATTGCACAAGTCATTGAAGTTGTAGCTCGTCTAGCTACTACTTATAAATGATTTTAAAATTATAGCATTAGATTGTATAAAACAAATATAGATGGTGCAGAGAGCAATGGAAGACAACGTATCGGAAGGTTTTGTCAAAGTAGGCAACCCAATTCGCGCTTATATAATCAAAAAAAATATGTTTGTTGGAACAAAATTAAGGAATAAAAAAGTAATGACGTTTCAAAATTTTTACAAATTGCTAAAACTTTATTCAGATGTGACACAAAATTTTAATAAGCGAATTACGTAATAAAATATTAAAGTTTATGAAATATCAATAGAGATGGCGCAAATTCTAACTTTCAGTTTAGAGATGTAAATAAAAATCAGAGCATATAATACAAAACGAATAATAAAAGCGTTAAAATAATAAAACTAACATTTGTGAAGAACCTTGTAATAGCTTTATATTTATATTAAACAAATACAGGTGGCGCGGTAATCACGGTAAAGTGAAATATTTACAAGATTGTTATATTAAACGTTTTTTATATAATATTCATATTTCGAGAATAAAACACTCAAGTAAATTAATTCATTTTGCTACGTTGAAATATGGTAGGCAGTTATGAAATAAAACCTTTAAAAGAAACTTCAGTCCTTTTTATTATTATCTTTATGGAATTTAACTGAAGACCTCGCAGCGGATAAGGTGTTATTTTTAAAATTTGGGTTTTTCTTTGTTTGGGAACGCCCTCAGGAGTTGCGGATCCTCCTCCGCTTAGAATTTTCGGGTATCTGCATGTGCAATACAGAGAAAAATTATTGCTTATCGTTAGAAATGTTATCTATACGTGCAGATGTTGCAAGTGTATCCTGTAACAACAAAGAGAAGAATAATTCAATTCCATTTATCATAAATGGAATTGAACACTTGCTGCATCTATTGGAATGTATTATTTATAACCAAGGCCTTTCAGAGAAATTTTTTAGAGGCCTTTTAATTTTTTTCTTCAGGGGATGAAAATTTTGAGTGCAACAAAATATTTATTTATTAAAAAAAATGAATTCTTGCAAAAATAAATTCAAGTTGAAGCCCGGAGCCTAAATACTTGTTACGTCATAAAGAATATTAATACTTTTGATTCATAGATATTACAAGTCAATGGTTAATTTATGAATGATCAACTCTATTTTAGGACAAAGATATTTTAATGCAAATTAATTGAGCTTCCATTTCGGTTACAACATTATACACTTACAAAGAACGTTTAGATAATTAGCAGAGTCTGTAAATGGTTAGCAGCAGTTAATTGATAAAACTTAGAACAATAGCCAGTTTTAATCATTAACTATTATTTACTACAGTTCAATGAGCTCATCGAAATTAAAAATGAAAAATAATTTACTTCCATATTTTAGTTTTCTAAATTACAAATTAGATATTTAATATTATTTAAAACGTATTTTTTTTCTAATTCCAATATTTATTGAAAATTAATTGTGATTAGAGATTCATAAGATTATTTTAAAACATTTTGAAATAATTAAAATAAAATACGTTTTAAATGATGAAAATGTCGTTTGTTTATTACTACAATGTAGTAAAACAAACTGATTATTTGAGGTTGAACTTCCTACTACATATTCGAATAAAAATATATTGTTTACAAGTTTGTTATTGCAATTTATTGTACATAAATAATTTCATATTGTAAAAATTAATAAAAAGAAAAGGTATATTTTTTTATAAATTTGAAACAAAAAATGTAATTTTAAAATATTAATTGGGAATATTTTAATTGTTCCAATATAATTGTTATTATTTGAAAGATGTATTCTTTATTAAATAATTCCTACAATTTTTTATGCACAAAAATGATTATTTGAATTTTCATAAAGATATGATGATGAAGAAAGTTGTTGGTTATGCGTCGACTTATTTGACTCTTGAGTAATTGTTAAACTGAGATAGTGTTTACTTTCTTCCAGTTATTATCTATCGACTTTGGAAGAGTTGTTTATCTGAGTTTATCCTCAGGTAGGTGTGAAGCCTAGGATTGAGAGTCGCGTCGGATCGCGGATTATCTAGAATAAACATGTCGACGAGGGGTCTGGGGAACTGTCACCGAAAAGTGGCCACAATCTAGAGGCGATTATCTAGAGAGGACTCAGTACTGCGTTGTCGCTTGGTACGGCTAAACTTGCAGATAGTGAGTGAAAAATACAAATTTACGCCCACTTCCATATTATATTGGAAAGCACATATTCTGAGCTAAGCTACCTCCTTCCTTCTCGCTCGCTCTTCGGGACTTCCAGTATTAGTTGACCAGTCGACAGAAGAGTTTGTCGCGCGTTACCAACGATGCTTTGCTGAAGACGCAAACAGCAAGCAATAAACAAACAAAACGTGCAATTACAATGGATAAGTTCTACAGGTTATTCTGCTGCCTCCTGTACTTTGGATTCTTATTAACCGGTGAGTCTATCTTATCATACCTCCCTACATCTAAACAATAATCCGATCAGTAAATACTAACCGCAAGAGCAAACAACATTGTCTTCATCGAGTTCACTTGATTTGCTTCGAGAAAACAACACTCGGCTCGAGGCATGAATGGAATTTCAATAACGCGTAAAGAGCGCGCGTGATTCATGCATCTCCAGGAACAACAAAACGAGTAAAGAATAAATATATAAAGAAAAAAGACGATAAAACAACCTTCTCTTTCTCTCGAAGGATTCCGAATTAAGCGGAAAAAAGGTCTGAATTCACGGCAAACGCGTTGTTTCCATGGAACATGACCCTAATTGTTTTATTTCCTTCATTCAATCATCATCCCTAACGAAACAAATGAAGCTGTTTTCTGTTGTTGTTGCCAAGCAACGCGATGAATAATTGTATAAACCGTGGCGCAATACCGGCGACAATTTAAACCAGTTTTGCATGAGACGCATCTCGGATACCGCGAATCCCTCTTAAGTCACCGCATCATCAATTCAAAACTGCTTTTTAGCATCTAGGTTACAATCGTAGTATAAATCGAAAGGGGGAATCCCAGATCGAAGCAAATCGTTTCGAAATAAATAAAGTTAAATTCTTCAAATCTTCAGACTTTCTTCATTACTCACAACTAATCATATTTAATTTGAATAAATAAATTAGCGAAATATTTCGACCCACATTGAACAAATCTTTGATTTTATTCTCTAACTGAATTATTTAATAAAATTTTCTAAAGTAACAGAAAACCAAAACATGATAGCATAATACAAACAATGCAAGTTGTATTCATTAAATTTAGTCATTTGTATTTTTATTATTGTGACAGAGGAAATGAAGTCCAGTCACAAAAAAAATGACTAAGATCTCGTCTTAAGAATTTATTTAAACAAACCAAAAACACGAGCATTTAATAACTCTTGTGAATTTTATTTATTAATTTAAACTGGCTTTAATAATTCAAAAAAATAAACCCGTATTGTTAATATTTCTAAAACTGAAATTTATTTTTAAATTACAGATAATGAACAAATAAAATAAAACTACGATTTTCTATTTATTACTTAAATTGCACAAAAATAATGCTAATTGTATATTAAATATATAATTGTAAAGTGCACTTTTGGATGTAAATAAAAAAGTAATCCAAACTTTCGCTTTTCTGACTATCTACGATAAATCGCGTTATCGTCACGTCCAATTCGATAAATTCGATCGAACAATAAAAACAATAATATCGTAACAATTCTATTGAAAGTGAGTCACAGATTGCATTTATTTTGTTTATTTCATGCATTAACATATTTCATCCTAACGGGAAGTTTAGATTTTCTCGGAATTTTCGTTGACATTTATTCTTCGGTTAACTTTCAAAATGTTTTCATCTGACTGCAAACGAAATGGAATATTAATTTAATTTATTAATTGTTGAAGATACACGGAGAAAAAAAATGTGAGGAATAGAATTTCGACGCGAACTCGCGTTTCGATTAGATAAGCTTTTCGATTATTCGAACTTTTATTATTATTTTCATTTAAAGGAAACGAGATCCTCGTTACATTTTTCACTGTAATCGTGAATTCGTTTATCTATTAATATTATTTTAATCAAATCTGATTATCCATTACTTCTAGGTTATTGTGGTTACTTAAAGTTTACAGTTTCTTAACGATAGTTAACGTCAAATATATAAAAATGAGACGTGACACATCAAAGTGAATCATTCTGCGGATTCCATAAAAAAAAAACCGCTAATTGTTAGTAACTTTGCAACTGTTTTGCGGATGCGTTTGAAAAACGACGGTGACGCCGTCTTCTGATGCGAATTCAAATATTTGATATACTTTACAATTTGTTCTAAATAATTATCATTGAATTATTTATTTATTTAAAATTAAAATAAGACACTTCCCTCTTTGGCACGTCCGGCCGACGTATTAGCCAATCTCTAAATTTTGCAAACATGAAATTAATTAATTAAAGTGCCAAAACAGAAACTTTTTGAATGACGTTTCGGATCGTAGTGACGCCATCTGTTGTTTCTTAATCAAATTAGTTTTGCGCTAAAAATAAAGAAACAAACTGTATAAGATTGAGTATTTACGAAAAAAAAAGCAATTTTTGTTCCCATTCCTTAAATACATGTTGTTACCATTAACCTTGGAGAACCATCAGATCTGCGAATAAAGAGTAAAACACAATACAAGTTTATAAATAAACTTGCTTGCCGAATTATAAAGTCTTGAATTGAAACGCCTTGCGTTTATTATAGACTTTCTCTTTGGTCGTAATAGGATGGATGAATTTTGAATGAAAATATTGATTAACGGGAATTCGGTTTCCAAGAAATCTTTGTTCGTATGGACTTTTAGATATTTTTTCTTTATTTATTTATTCGTATTTAAGTTAAAGTAATCTGGAATTGTGGGTAATTGTGGCACCAACGATATTTGGCGGAAACCAAAGTGCGGTCGTTTGTTTGTTGCGAAGTAAGCACGGAATATGTTTGTTGGATAACAATTTTTTGTTGTAGCTTTCTCTGAGACGTAAGTTTCTAACGATTCGGCGGATCAAATAAATTGATATTTAATTGAAAGAGAGAAAAAGAAATTATCATTCGGTTGAATGTCTGCTCGTAGCGGATGTAAATGTGAAATTGAAACTGTTGTAGCTGAGGGATTTTATCAGAGAACCGTTCGTTGTTACAATTTTACACGCAGAGAGCGTGAGGAGATTATGGGAGACGTGGGGGTCGTTTCCTTACAGATACCACTACATTTTCTGATTTCATTGGAACGCTTCGAAATGCAGCAGAACGAGAGCGAAAACACTTTTCGCTCTCGTTCCGTTACTTTTTACTTCCTTAGACAGGACCCGAAAAACCACATCCTTCTTCGTTCCAGTCCATTATCGTCCAGACGTGTGCGAGTTGACGTCGGTTTTGGTCCCTAATCAAAATATCGTTGAAAAACCGGGTGACTTAATTTCCATTTAAAACGCAATTAGCCAATGCTTTTCGCGTTAAACACAAGGAATTACGATAAACTGCGTTTTATTTACATTACGCACGATTTATCACGAACGACATTTACAATTTCTTTCCTTTTTTCTTTCCACTATTTATTCTGCTCGATACTGGGACTGAGATAGAGATAGTGAAAGGACAAATAAATAGAATCGTGTAAATAATTTGATGCGCCTTGCGTAACATCCTTTCCATCTTTATTTATCATTTTCGTAATTGCATTTATAACATAGAATTTACCAAATAAAAACGATTTTCGTTACAACTACAAAATCACTGATTTACACTGAAAATTAAAATCGTGGATTCTGAGACATAAAATCGTGTAAATCGAAAACAAACTAAAATCTGCATAATTCAGTTATTCATTTCAACGTAAAATAAAAATATGTTATCTGGAAAAAGAAAGTTATAATTATATCTATCTGAAGAAAAAAACTGGATTTTTATACACAAAATCCTGTAAAAACGAAATCGTACCATATAAAACAGTTTAAAGAAAATAAAATAAATAAAAGTGCCAAGTAAATGAAGTTTTCAATAAATTAATTCCAACACAATTTTATTTACAAACAACAAAGAATTCAAATTCATGAAAAACAGTATAGTACACATATAGTCGTTAAATCAAACTCGATATTGATACTATATGCAATTCATATATATTTTTTTTAAATTCATGAAAATTAAGCGGGAAAATCAGTTCCACTTAGCTCTTACAAAAGCAATATATATATTTTTCAAAAATCTGAATTAATACAGTTTTTTTTTTAATTCAAATTTCATAAAACAAAATTTTCAAATTAATTATAAACGTGATTTAAATTAAAGCGATGCGAATATTGCATGTAAAAAGGTTTCTTTAATAATTAACTGATTTTTTAAAATTATTTATACTTGATTATTATTGCAGGTTTAGATGCTGCAAAACCGAAGATCTACATCGACAACAAAGTGCAAAAGTATTTGGAGCACGTCATCGCAGCGGACGGCAACTTCACAGTCGTCTGCGAAGGGACGGAACCCATCATCTGGATATTCAACGACACAGTGAGCACGAATCGTTTTGCATACATAAAAATATTAAACCCTTAGTTTCCAGTCAAGCGATTCCACCAAGCGAATCGTGCCGAATAGCATCGATAAGAAGGAATTCAAGTACTCATCCACGCTTCACCTGGAGAATGCAAACTACAAGGACACCGGTTTCTTCAACTGCAAAGCCATCGACGCTGAAGACGGCGATGCGAACAGAACCGCAGAACTATACCTCTACGTAGAAGGTTCGTCAACTGAAAACTTTAAACGTACATTCTTTTAAAATTTTGTTGGGTCAATAAAACGCAAATAAACGCTAAATTTATAAACAATTTGATTAGTAAGTATGTAAGCAGTGACATATGTTGTTGTTTTTTATAGTTATTACGTAACACGCTTTACACATGTATCTTATTATAAGAAAAGTATATGCTTTTACGCATTTATTAACCGAAATACGTAAATTCGTGCTGAAATTGCGAACAATAAATATATAATAGTGATATCTTTACTTATTACATATTATTATCTGCAATAATTATTAGTAAATTTTAGTTCATTTAGTGCATGAAAAATCATATTTTTATTCGTCCTTTCGTATAAATTTAGTTTAAATACATTGACAATGTAAATTAAAGCTAAAACCACAATGAGATAACTAATGTAAATAATAGTGATACTTGGAAATAAATATTATGGTTATAATTAATAGAAAGTGAAGTCATTTTTTCATGAATTCCACTGAAATTTTTTTAGCGGTTTAATAGTATACCAAATATTAAATTATTAAAAAATGCATCTTCTTCACGTTTTACTTCAAGAAAACAAGTACATTTGTAACTATGAATACTCAAATTTTAGTAAAATATTTACTAAAATAATTTAAGTGAAATAAGCAGTCAAAATTTTTTAATTAAATTTCTTCGCATTTTATTGAATTGTCTATTAAATCACACCTGATTACGCGTGTAAAAAATATGTAGATTGGCTTTAATTTCAGTCGTTTACAAGATTGTAACTATTTCCATTTTTTTCGTACAATAATCTAAATGATCCAAAAATGCCGGAAAATTTGAAAATTATTTTTAGTTAAAAATGCAGCTGAATAACCAATTATAAATATAAATGCACAGATTTTCAATGCGAGTATGCTACCAGATATGTAGGTAATTGTAGATCATAAAATGTGATTTTTTTATTAGATTCGAAGCATCTGGCTGTGTTGGATGAAGATTACAATACGCTCCACACGCACTACAATAGCGAGATGGTAATTCCTTGCAGACCGACGTCACCGAAAGTGCAGGTTACTCTCTACAAGAATGAAGATACGGAGGAAGAGGTGAGTTTTTAACTTTTGTGCACGATCTCGCTTCGAATGTATCGCTTTGAATGTATTAAACGCATCTTGGGTGTTGCTAACCACTTGACTTCTTGTGCTTAGGTTCTTACTTTTTTTTTGTAACTACACGAATGAAATCTCTTAGATTCCTACCTTCGATGCACGTGTGTAAATAGTAATTAATCCACGTGCATCTGTCTGTCTGTCTGTTTCTCTGGTAGCCAGAGGTATGTACATAGTATGTCTCACCACTAACCACATGCAATGTTCTTGAACGTATACTAATAGGGTTACTATTGGGAAAAGGTTCGCCTCGGTCAGAAGCTGAATGACAGTACGGTCGTCCAGTATACGCCGACCGTCGGCTTCGTCGTCACCAGGTACGATGAGATGGGAGGACCGGAGGATCTCAATAATCCAATCTATATATGCAACTTCAGAACCGACGGTGAAGAGCAAAACGTCCATTACATAATCATTGTCGAGCGTACGTACCAACACCAACATCACGATCATCGCTTCTTGTTTGTTTGCTAGTTAGTTAGTTTAATTAGTCACCGTCTAAGTTCCTGTCTTGTATTACTGTCTTTTTATTCTTCTTTTCCGCTACCACTGTTAAATTTAGAGGTTGTGGGTCATATAATCTCGTTGAAAAGTGTGTCTGAAAGAAAGGTTTCCAATTTATTTGCAGATTGACGCGAAGTTCAACCGAACGATCGGTTTCACGGTCGTCAACTTGACGGATCTGAGCCAGTACTTTTGCGTTTTCGAATTGGACGGCGTCCAAGTAATACGCGAATTTTTAATTTTCGTGTTTCGTAAGTCGTAATCAAACATGATCTATTCGGTGGCGGTTCCTTTATTAAATATTAATTCATCCACTACAAATTCATAGATTTTTTTTACTTATAATCCGTGAACGCACATTTTGCAGCCAAGGCGACGTTCATAGATAGACCGGAGATCGAGGATATAAGCAACGGACACACGATCGTCGGAAGTACCATGCACCTCCGGTGTCATCTGAACAGTAATCTTCAGTTCTCGATGAAATGGGTTTTACCCAACAACAGAGACGTACGTTTTAATTGATTTGGCCAACGCGAACACCTTAATCTAATCGTTCAATCATTTCGACAGGATCACCGTTTCGTCTACGGCAACATCACCAGCGCCTCTCATACTACACATTACAAGGACCTCTGGATTCAAAACGTCACCAAACAAGACCAGGGCAATTATCAGTGTTTGGTCAACGATTACACCAACAAGAATAACCAAACCCTTTTCGTCAAAGTCTACGGTAATTTCCACAATTTCAATACTTATATTTTCAATTTTTTTAAATAATATTATACAAAAAAAAATGCACAATCCACGCTATACGACATCAAACAAAAATTGACATAAAACAAAAATGGTGGCAAATCAAACTAGTAACGCTTCTTTTATGACACCAAAAAATTTCTTTAAATAATAATAATATTTATTGCAGCAATAAATTACAAAAAATATTTTAAAAACATACTCAATACTAAAGGGCTATATTTTTTACTTTTCAACGCCATTCAAGCATCTTAATGTTGAATAAAATTAAATCTTTAGATGTGCAAGATTATGAAATTGCATATTTTTTAATTATGTTTTTCTTCTTTCAACGTACGAAGATGTTAATGAACACTTCATAAATTTGACGGAGGAAAACAATCTGTATTCGATATCGGCGAGTGCGGGAGAACCGAGCGTCCAATGGAGCATCGACGTCGATACCCATCCCGTTGAAAACTTTTCCATGTACTGGTTGAACAACAAGAACGAAATCATTGAAATGATCGAGTCGGACGAGATGAGCACGAAATCTCAAAAGTACACGACGAAACGCACCAAAACGGAGGTCGTCCTTAAGATCAACAGAATCAGCATCTTGGATTTTGGAAATTACACTTTGGTGGCGAAGAACTCCTTCGAAGAGGAAAGACTCAATCTGTTTCTCAACATCACCGGTAATTGAATATATCTATTAATTATTCACGATTGTTATCATTTCTTTGCTCATCCAGATAAACCCACACTGCATATTGAAAGTTCTCCATTTCATTTTATCGGGCAGAAGAGTTACCTTAATTGCGTCGTGGCCGCGTATCCGAAACCAACAGTTCGATGGGAGTACAAAGATTGCTTAACGGACGATTGCAAATATAAACCTGTGAGTAGCATGAATCTCTTTATATAATTGAAATTTTTTAACTGTTAATTTCGCAGATCAAAGAGTTTTCGAATGAGACGAACGGTCTTCAAATCGTCTCCAAAATACAGATGCTCGCCAGAAATTCGGGACTCGTGAGGTGTATGGCTGAAAACACTTTGGGAACGGACGAATCCGAAATCGGTTTCTACGTCACCGGTTAGTAATTGAAAATTTTACACTTATTTGTGTTAAATGCACACGACAATTTTGCAGATATCAAGAACGGCTTCGATATGTGGACTTCTGAGAACGTCATCCACGAGGATCGAGTGGATAAGGTGGCGGTAGGTGATCAGGTGGTTCTCAATTGCGGCGCTTCAGTTTACAATTACAGCAAAAACATCATTTGGTACAAAGACAACGAGCGTTTGGAACACAGCGACGGTAACTTGAAACGATACGAAATTTAGTAACTTTTTTTTTAAATAATTTTAATTCTATAGAATTCGTTGTGGAGCAAAGCTTCACAGACTTTTCGTACAAGTCTAAGTTGATCATGAAGAATGTGACGTACAATGAGAGCGGAGAGTACAGTTGCAAAGTCGCCAATCAGACAATCACCAACGAGCTGAACGTCACTCTGAAAGTATTGGGTACGTCTGCATGCAATAATTTTAGGATTCCGTTTGATCACATATTCATACACAATTCCAGATCCTCGACGCCCCACCATCTCCAAAAGCAACCTGAAAGATCTGTCCATGGATCTACCGGATTCCATAAAGATGGAATGTTTCTTCAAAGGAATTCCTGCAGCGTCAATCGCTTGGTTCAAGGTATTGTTAATTGGTTCACCACAAATTTCGAGTGGGAATGAATATGTGCAATTGCAGGATGATAAAATGATCAAAGAAGACAACAGAACGTTGTTCAGCAACAACAATCAGGTGATGTCGTTCAAGAGAACCGTCGAATCGGACGAAGGAGTTTACAAGTGTCAAGTGCGAAATCGAATTGGCGGAGTGTACAGAGCGATGAGACTGACATTTAACAGTAAGTTTATTAATGAAATTCAGAATTGTAACTAAATGAATGCAAATTATTTGCAGATAAATCGTCGCCTTACGTGAAGTACGTCAGCGGAGTGGCTGGTTTTCTCCTGTTTCTGCTGATCGTGTGCATTGCATTCCTTATAATAAAATGCCGTAAGGAAAAGGTAAATGATGCAGAAAATTAAGTTGAAAATTGGTGTTGATTTGTAATTTTTCGTTGTCGGTTAGAAATTGCGCGATGAACTTCGGAAGGCCGGTCTGGAGAATTTCGAAGAGGGAATGATGGAGAACATCAATTCAGATCTGGATTTGGGAGAGCAGGCCGAGTTGTTGCCGTACGATAGGAAATGGGAGTTCCCGAGGGAAAAGATTCGGTTGGGAAAGCAGTTGGGATCCGGAGCTTTCGGGGTGGTAATGAAAGCCGAGGCGGAGGGCATCGTCGAAGGGGAGGATAAGAGCACTGTCGCCGTGAAGATGGTCAAGAGGAACACGGATTTCATGTACACGCGAGCCCTGGTTTCGGAGCTGAAGATTATGGTGCATCTGGGCAAGCATCTGAACGTCGTTAATCTTTTGGGTGCATGCACCAAGAACATTGCTAAACGTAAGAGTATTAAACGTAAAATATCATCATATTTTCTATAAACGGCATTTTTTCTAACGAAGGTGAGCTTCTTGTGATCGTCGAGTTCTGCCGCTACGGAAACCTGCACAATTACCTCATCAGGCACAGGGAGAGCTTCATAGATCAGATAGATCCTAAAACCGAGACGATCAACTTCTCCATAGACGAATTGCGCTCGTGCTCTTTCTCTAGTAACCGCAGGTAAAGACATATCCTTTCAGACTGTTTTCCTGAACGTGTTGCTCATCTGCTTTTCTTTCTTTGTTTTTTTCTTTCCATTTTTTTTCTTGGTGTCGGTGCATTAACATTATACACACACAAACACAAACAAAAAACAAACAAAACTATTACCTGTAGTAATTCCACCTCTTCGAAAGCTAATCTTAAATATCTTGCATTGTCGTTTCGAAAAAATAACAGTGGCGGAAATTCTGATGGTAATGGAGAAGGAGGAGGAAGTGTTATGGGAGGAGGACACGTGAATGGAATGATGGCAGATTACAGGAGCATCAATACGGGACAAACTGATACCACTTTGGTGACGATGGCACCGAGCGGAGGAGGAGGAGGACAAGGTGATTATTGCATGAAAAATTGCCGAACTTGAATAAATGTGCCTTTTCCGATTATTGCAGATGATTTGATGATGTTAAGCAATAATAGCAGTATTCAGCCTCAGTGGAGGACGAATTACAAGGGCGATTATAAGGGTAACGTGCAGCCCATTTGCACTAAAGATCTCCTAATTTGGGCCTTCCAAGTAAGCAGAGCTATGGAGTATCTATCGTCGCGGAAGGTGCTGCACGGCGATCTCGCAGCGAGGAACATCCTGCTGGCCGACAACAATATCGTCAAAATATGCGATTTCGGTCTGGCCAAGAGCATGTACAAAAACGATAATTACAAGAAGAAAGGAGATGTACGTTCTTGAGATGCGTTTATCCATAATTTTTAAATCATTTAATTTCAGGGTCTGATGCCCATCAAATGGATGGCAATCGAGTCCATCGGCGACAGGATTTTCTCGATGCAATCGGACGTGTGGTCGTTCGGCATCGTCCTCTGGGAGTTCTTCTCCTTGGCGAAAACGCCCTATCCTGGAATGGAAGCTAACGAGAGGCTGTATCAGCATCTGAAGAATGGCTACAGAATGGATAAACCGCACTACGCCACCAAAGAAATGTTAGATTCTCGCAACACAAATTGAATTTGTAATCAATTTAATTATCTGTTTGTTTTCGCTTTAGATATCGAATGATGATGGATTGCTGGGAAGCTAATCCGTTGAATCGGCCTTCTTTTACCACTCTGGCTCAGCGCATCGGATTCATGCTCGAGAAGGACGACAGACAAGTAAAATTTAAATCTTGAAACTTGAAGGAGTTGTTTATATATTTTTGTTTGTTTTAGTTTTACATCGATTTGAACAATCCGTACCTGCAGATTAACACGATGCGATTGGGTGGCGACGAGAGCGATTACTTGGCGATGTTCAGTCCACCGGACTTTGAGAATTTGTCTTCGCCGCAGTCGTACATTAACGAAGAGGATGCGCAGAGCCATCCGAACGGGTACATGTGCATGAAGCAGGGAACGATCTTCAGTCCGCGCGCATTGTCCCCATCCACGGAGACGGCCTTCCCATTTGATCTGGGGACGCGATTGAAAAAGAACTCCGAGTCGGAGGAAGTCGTCGGCGGAAAAGAGACAGTTGTTGAGATGGTGCCGATGCTCGAACGGGCCGATCACAATCGTGAACCATCCGACTCGACGACGGTAAGCAGTACCAGCTTCTCGAATCCTAGTTACCACGCTCTTCCCACGATAACCCCTTCTCCGTCGCCTCACAAGATCTCCGGCGAAGATATCCTGCAGGCTGATAATAATTACGTGAATATGCCGAAGAACAAGAGCGCCTACCTGAATAACAATAAACTGCAGGAAATGGTCGACACGGGGACACCGTACGTGAACAACACGACGCGCGACTGGGAACGCGTCGGATGAACCGAAGGATCTCTATTTCCCGCCTTTATGTAAATAAGCATGCTAGTCTTTTCACGTAAAATAAATACACTTAGATCTAAGTGAACGTGAAAGTTACCGCACCGACGTGCACAAGTGCAACGTAAACTGCGGAGCAGATAGAACCGTTTTTTCTGTATTTTTTCTCAGAAGCAATGATTGAATAATTGCGAGACCCACAAATTTTTTTATGCTTACTTTGTATAGATATACCAATGGAATTAAGTAATTTAATGTTTCTTTTATTATATATTATATACAAACTTAATTTTAAATAAATATTTTATACATATATTTATATTTTTTTTAAGATTTTAATTTTTATGTAATACTAAAAATCATGTTTTAAAGATTCCATTTTCCGTTATATCACCATGAGTTTAGTGTAAATATTGAATAAAATGAATAAAACCATAGCAACTATATGTTTATTATAATTGATGAAATTACAGCGAAACATGAACCAACGATGCGTCAAACACTATGACTGCTTTTGTCATGGAACACAACTAACTATTTTTTTATTTTCTTCATTTAATTCGTATAGCAATAAATAAAGAATATTATTTTATTTTTCTTCCCGATTCGATAGAACAATTCGCTGATCCAAAATGAGTCAGGAATCGTTGGTGGGTATATTTTTTTTGTATTCTATTTGCTTTTTATAAAGATGAGTCTATGTTCGTTGATTTTAGATGGTGAACGAGAAGGTGATGATGAGCGCAATCAGGGCGAGGAGAAGGTTCAAGGCCATCGTCCGATTGGTAATACAGAATCTGGTGTGGCTTGAGGAAATTGAACCGCTTGGCGACAACATCAGGAAGAACGTGAAGCTGATGATGCGCAAACATAAGGGCACCAAAAGCTTGCTAACGCTGAGAGTAAGTGCGTAACTCATTTTTTTTTTACTATTTCCATCCGTTTCTAGGAAAAAGCTTTGCTAAATAAACCGGCCGAAGATAGGACTGACGAAGAAAAGTTGCTTTTGTATAGGAGGATTGGTGGTTTGAAATGTTTCAGGAAATATCCCGAGGTTTGTAATATTTTTTATTTTTTCGTGTTAAAATCAACGTTTTAACCTGTTACTGCAATATGTAGATCTAAGTTTCATTCGACCTACAAACGATAAATTTCGGACAAAAATCTGGACCAATGTTGGAAATATTATTCAATTTAAACTCAAGATAACAATTAGAATGTGAGTCTTCTAAATTGTATTATTCTTAGAATGTGAAAATGGAATTGGCAGGTGTGACTTACTTCGCGTATTACGGCTCAAACAGGGTCATAGTTCGGGAACATCACTACGCGCACGCCCTCTACTTCATAATCAGCGGTGAGGTGATTGCGACAACGGAGATCATAGATCCGGTGACCTACGATAAGGTCATCAATAATATGGGCACCATGATCACCGGGCAGACTTTCGGAGAGGTGTCCCTTCTGCACAACCTGCCCAGAAACGCAACCATCACTACCATGAGTAAACTAACTAGCAAGAGCGGCATTCAATCGAAGCAGAAGAACATGTTCAAATCTGTTTCAGCGCCCACAGAATTTCTGGTGCTGAAACGCGGAGACTTCGATCGCGTGCTCAAGAGCACAATTCAGAACATGTGGGATCACATCGAGTCCATCATGGACAGTTTCACATACTTCAACGACTGGGACGATCTGACGAAGAAGGAGTGCTGCGTCATAGCGAAGATCAAGTACTACAAAAAGGACGACATCATCTTCGGCGATGGAATCGGTTTGAAGCAATGGGTCTACTTCATAGTCACGGGAAAATGCCAGATGATCGAGAGTCTACAGGTGGAGGTGAGCTACGTGGATGGAAAGAAAAAGTACAGGCAATACGATGACAGCATAAAGGTGGACAACGTGGATATACAACGTCATTCCGTGGATAAACAACGACATTCTGTTGTTGATAAGACGGTTTCGGTGCATTCGGCCTCGAAGAAGAGCCCTCAAAGTTCCATCACGAACACAACCAAAGCCAGCGGCAGAAGAGAGTAATATATTATTAACGTAATCTTTGAAAATTTCCACACAAAAGCCTAATCCATTTTAGATCAATGGAATCATTGGAATCGCTTAAAGCTGATTCCGAGTTGTCTTCTCATAACTACGTTTACTTGCCGAACAACGTCGAAGAGCACTTCATGCAGGCACTCCAAATTTGATTGTTTGTAATTCGACTAACAACTTATTAAATGTCTTTCGATACTCGCAGGTATGTCTGTTTCTGGAGAAGGCTTGCTTCTTCGGGGAGACGATGTTGCGACGAAGGATCGTAGCTATGACCAACGTCGAGTGCATGATCATCCCGAAGTATTGGTTTCAACTGAGGAGCAGGGCGCATATTTGGGTGCAAATAGCTCACTATCTGCACACTCATATACCGACCACCAGAGATGTTTACCTCGCGTTTTTGCAGCAAAGGAAGTGGAGGGCCTACAAGAAGGACCTCATCACGTCGCTCTCCCCGGAGATACCGTGCAATAACATACACAACGTCCCGTACTCGGTTAGGATTATCGAGGATTACGATTACGAAAGAAAATAAATATTTATTAACCTTATTCCATTCGATTCGATATTTCAGTAAATAACTTTAGTGATTTTATTAAATTCATCTTTTAACTAATTTATCACTAGGTACATTAAATCTTCCTATAAATTTTATTGTCAAAGATTAAAGCCATCCCGAACTCGAATTGAATATGGAACGTTCGCGAGGCAATTTCTCGTCGGCCGCTTGCACTGCGGAATGTGAATGCTGTTCTTCCATTCACGATTCTGCACGAACTTATCGAAGATGTTCTTGGTGCTTGGGATGCGCGCATCCAGATAGGACTTAATCTGACCCCACTTGTTGGGATTAGGCGTTGAATCTATCCAGTATCGCGGTATAAGAAGCAGTTCGACGGGAGTAAGGGCGACGATCCGACGCCTCTCCATGTTTTCACCAACGCAGAAGCAAGCCTTCTCCGAGTAAATGCACACCTTTGAAATTGAAGACATTAAATCAACACAAAATATATAATATACAAAAGAAATACCTGCATGAAGATTGTAGTTGCCGAATCGGGGAAATAATGCAAATACTCTAGTTCGTTGGAATTCATCGCAGTTGTATCTTGAATTGCCAGCTGACTATAAACAACATTTTTTATAAAAATCAATAAGAAAATGTTGTCATTTCTCATACTTGATTTCATCATCCATGCTATGCACTGTGAGTCTCCGACTGAAAATGAATGCACATGTACGAAAATACAAAATATTAAAAAAAAACAAGTTTTACCTTGAAGACCTTCGGGTTATCTCGATGCCACTCAGACGGTGCTCGGATTGCATTATTTTCCGTTTGCTCCTCTGGTACTGACTCACGCTTCGCTTGGATTTCGCAATGTTTCTTGCAGAAAACCTGATCGTCCCGTGCTTCTCTGAATGCACCATATTTTTGCTTTCTGTTTTTCGCACTCCTTTTATAGGCAGCTCTCTATGAACAAAAACACAAAACAAAATTAAATGATTCAATTCAAATCATTAGTATTGTTAAATCAATATGTGAAATAAAATGGTAATGCTTATTTTATGACAACAATGTCAGAATTGCATGATTATGCAATTAAAAGCATTACTTGTTCATGGAAATGTTCGGAGTTTGTCGTAGAGTCATCGTCGAGACGGGCAGCTCAACGTCGACAGGCTTCACGTGCAGCTTGTAAGTGGTTTTTCCGTTTTGAGTTGTCGTCGTGTCCAGAAGGAGGTGTTCGATCAAACGGCACTTTCCCTTCAGCAACAGATGGACGTACTGCGACATACCGACACCATCTCCGATGATCGTTTCGTTCTTATTGTACGTCTTCAACTGCAAAAGGGAATCAATCTGAGACTGCTCAATAAAAAAGGCGTTGCATATTAGGATGATACCTTTGAGACAACACAACAGTTCCGTTTGGTCGGATAATCCCAATCTTCAAAATACGTGAACGAATCCAGATGACCTATGATGTAGTTCCATTGGGTCTGCAAAGTTTCCCTAAGCACTTCGTTGAAATCTTCGTTGTTAACAAGCAACAGCTCAACTGGAGCTGCAATAATTCGCACAATGTTATACTTAACAATTGTTGTTATTTAAATTATAAATTTTCATTTATGCCATTTTCAGATAAATGAGGTGGCTTGACATGTTTGTTCGATACTTTCGTCGGCAAATTAATTGGTCTCACTTGTGGTTGTCATAGTAGCGGATCTCTTCATACCGCTGAGCAGGGAGACCTCTCCGAACATATCGCCTTTGGTCAACGTCTTCATGAAGGTGTTTTCGTAGTAGTTGAGGATCGGATCGAAGGTCGTTACGGAGACAGAGACATCGCCGCTGATTATGATATAAAGTGCATGCGCCTCGTGGTTCTGCCGCACTAAAACGCGTCCGGGTCCGAAGAACCTGAAGTACGCGAATCCGGCAATTTTCTTCTTCACATTCTGCAGCAACAGAATTATTCATTTTTTTTTTGCAAAACTATTTTTTATTTCGCAACTCACGTCGTCGTACTTTCTGAAACATTTAATGTTGCTTATAGTCTTGAGGAGAAGACTGACGTCTTCTTCGGTGCGTTCATCGTGCGGCTTACACAAAATAGCTTTATGCTGAAACAAAAGAAACATAATTGATAACTTAATAATTATTTATAGCAACAAGTAAGTGGAAATGCATTAAGGAGGAGAAAAAACGTTTTTATTCTTCAGTAAAATGATCGGTTTCTAGTTGTCCGCTGGTACTACTGTCATCACCCTGATCATCCTTTATTTATTATTTGAAAAATCATTAGTGAATATGTTCCAATTTTTTATCTTAATTCAATTACGTGTAATGTGAGAATGCTCTTCTGCTGTCGTTTCGTTGACAAAAGCTTAACGTTCTTTCGGAAATCATCTTTCGATGACTCCTCCGGATCTCCTACGAGCCAGGTCCGATTGATCATTACCATCCGAACTAAAGCCTTGAAACGACGTCGAGCCTTAATCCCGCGTAACCTGACGATTTCCTTTCAAAGTTAAGCAATATTAGCGATGATTACAAACTATTTCAAAAGAATCCACATTACCGGAGCTTCTTCGTCGTCCATGGCTGAAGATAATATTCAAAACCCTTTATTTCAAATAAATAAATCTATCAGCAATTTTGCCCAATTGGTTTCGATCCCACCCAACCCGAATCAATTGCCGACACCCACTGACACCATAAAAAATAAACATTAAAATTATTCTTTCGTATCTATGGATATTAGACTCGATATCTTTTAATTTTTTAAAAATCCTCTTCTATTCGGCGTCTATTTTTCAATATTTTCTTTATTAATATTTATGCGCTTAGTTCCATGAAAGTCAGTTGAATTTTTTCAGTAAAATATCAAATATTTTGAAACTAACAAAGTGAAATATATGCAACCTAAGTTGCGTATTGATATAAGAAAAAAAAACTGAAATGTTATAGTTTCATAATTTATTTATTCTTTTATTTTACATGTAATATAAGCATTTCTCTTAAAGTATAATAATCACAAATTATATAAAGCAGTAACATCAATAAATAACAATAACACTAATTGACTAAGAAGTAATTGAAATACCATCTGATATGATCAGTGTTTTATCTTTTTAGTTTATACCTTGGTAAATTATACCCTGATCAGCATAATAACTTCCATTCGCCTCAGACACCGTTGGGCAATATGTCGGGAATCAGATATGAGCAAAGTTCTGTCTCCGACTTGACGAAGATCACCTTGCTTGAAGTGTTCTCATCCAACCTTGAACAGCCATTATGATTCAAACTATTCATCTGCATTTTCAATTTATTATTACCAAGCTTTTATGACAGTCCAGCAACCAGAAAATAATGCTGGTGCATTCAATACAAGACACACCCCAAGTCTCTCCGGGTAATGCCTACTCAACAGCCAAATAAGATTCTTGATCATCTGATAGTCCATGCAGCTCAGACCAAACTCCTGCAGATCAAAAACAATGCACAGATTATCAACTACCTCCTCAAAGCATTTGCTGCAAGCCTCCTCCTACAAAAATATAAAGAAACACAAATTAATTAATTTCAACAAATCAAACCTAGCAAAAACTTAACTAGGCAGAAAACAATGAACTTGGTCAGCTCATCAATATTCCTGTTATTCACATTATGGTTCTTAGCTGGGATGTAGATGACAGGCCTTCCAGCAAGATCCCTATGCTTCAAAACAATAGCCTTCTTAGCCTCCTTGTTCGAAGAAATTAGAGGCAACTCTGGAGTTAAATCAGCCACTCCATACTCAATCTTCCATTTATTTGTTTTCAAAATCGCCTGCACAGAAAAATTAGCACAGATTTAACCATAAGGTTATCTATTATTACCTTAAAAGCTTCATCTGCAGTCTTGAAGGCCTTCAAGTAACGCCTCAAAGAGTAACTGTTATGATACTGTCTCTGGTCTGCATCTGCAATGATCTTCATGCGATTGCTGAGCTCATTGAATTCATCTTCATTGAAATTAATCATCTTTTATAGTGCTGCACTGTCAATCTGGAAGTAACCTCAGTTTAATGATTGTTTAGAAACATTTTTTTCAGTTTTCACAAATACTTATGATTAAATTCAGTTAAAACAGAAACTCTGATAAACCTCGTAAACGACTCTTGTTGTTCGGGATAAATTTTGAAATTGCCGCCTTTGCTGCCAGTAATAAAATGTGGCTGAATTGATTTTCATATCTAACATTATATACAATTTGACTCAAGGCTTCACAACATTTTGTCAATCATCAGTGCATTCTATTAATAAAGCAAGAAAATGAAATAAATATTATTTCATGCACCATTTCAGAATATTAAAGAGAGTTTGTTTCCTACATTCAAAACATGCTCCACTTAAGAATTATTTTCTAATTTAAATGAAACAAATTATTAATTCAAATATTTTTTATTAAATCTTATACAAAAATAACAAAAATTGTAATGTAAATTAAGTTGCCTAAACATATTTATCAATTTCAGTGAAATTTCTGTATAAATCTTATATAAATGTTGTTATTGCTAATTTAATATTAACGTATTTTATTATTATAACTTAAAAAAATCATTGGATTTTGAATAAGCAAAAACTATTAATTTTCATATAGGCAACATGTTGAACTTATATTATTATATTTTCCATATTTTGTTAAAGAAATAATTATTTGCTATTACTAATATATTTCTAACTTCAAACTAAAATTAGACTTTCTTGTTTGTAGCTTTGATTTAAAAGTAGAAAAACTTGTTTGTAACTTGCTTTATAAATATTACTTATTTTGTGAAGATATTAATGAATTCAATATTGTTTTTTTAACATTAATGAAATACTGAAAAACATTAATATTTCGTTAATGAACTGTTTATACTAACTGAATATAAAAACTACGATATGTTTTTGTCGCTACAAATATGTTTATTGTTTTTAATATATGTAATTTAATGTAACTTCATTGTTAACTCATTGATATAATACTATAGCTCTAGAAATATTAATATTTTATTAATTGAAACGTATACATTATTATTATTATGATTAATAGTATGTGCTAGAAGAGTTTCAATTTTGAATTTTATTTTCTTCATGTTGGTGGCTATGAAGTTTGATGGCGTTTTGTTGGCAGAACCAGTAAACAAGCGAGCTGCGTTTCCGATATTGCTTCCTTCACTTCGATCCCACAATGGTAAGTACGCGTCTCTTTACGGCTGCTTCGAGAATTCTTCAAAATCCTCGATCATCCTCGACGACAAATAGTTTTTCTATCTATAAAAGTCTTCCAAATCGATCCAAAGATGCGATTGTGCGAATATTTCGCCGTTCCACGATTTCTACAAGAAATTATGGACGAGTCTTTGGAACCTGATCGGAACTTAGCGCAATTCGAAGTTTCATGAAGTGTGTTGTCTTCATTTTAGACTACCAGCAAGAAGAAGACCAGGAAGTTGAGAGGACACGTAAGCCACGGCCATGGTCGTATTGGTGAGTAAATCCTTTTTAATTATTTAGTAATCTAATTTCCAGCGAAATTAGGTTAGGTTGTTGTTAAACAATTTAATTTTAAGGGGAGCCATGTTTTTTTTCCAAAAGCATGGTCCTTGATTTACATGATGAACTGGTGAACGGGCGGACTTAAATCTCTTTGCAGAATGTTCTTTTAAACTGATATTAAAACAGCAATAAAGAACGTTTTTGCTCACGTTTGAGCAATGGGTGTTTATGATATGGGTATTTTTCAGGCAAGCACCGTAAGCACCCTGGAGGTCGCGGTAACGCCGGTGGTATGCACCATCACAGAATCAACTTCGACAAGTACCATCCAGGTTACTTTGGTAAATTGGGTATGAGGAAGTACCATTTGCGCAGGAACCATAGGTGGTGCCCTGCCATCAATTTGGACAAATTGTGGACCTTGGTCACTGAAAAGACTAGGGAAACCTATGAGAATCATCCAGAAGGCAAGGCTCCAGTCATCGACTGTGTCAAAGCTGTAAGTAGCAATATCTACAATATGAAATTATTTCATTTTTCTTTCATGATGAATCAAACTAAAATAGCGACAGGCGGACTTAGCTTTCCCATGCTGATACATGTTTATAACTGATCAAATATTAATATTAAACAACATGTAAATATTGTGATGCAGAGATATTTAATTGTATATGTAATTGTTGCAGGGTTATTACAAGGTCTTGGGCAAGGGTCGCATCCCCAAACAACCGGTTATCGTTAAAGCCAAGTTCTTCTCCAAAACCGCAGAAGACAAGATTAAAGCAGTTGGAGGCGCATGCGTTCTCTGTGCTTAAATTTGTATTTAATTAAAACTTTAAAAAATATTGCTAATGTTTATACTTTTACATCCTTACAAATATCCCATTTCTTGAATAATCCTTTCAACAATTTGGTCAGTAAATGCATTTTTTTTATTTTGACTAAAATTATATATACAATTTTAAATTGCTACCTGAAGTGGTCTTTATACCTGAAATAGTCAACTATTGAAATGGAAAGAAAATTAAATGTGATTGTATGTATTTAATATGTTCTTCAAAACAATACAATGTATATTTTTTTAAATTTCTTATGATTGGATTTTCAAACTAATAATCTTAACACATTGGAATTAATGTTTTATATTAAATCAGAAAAGTTAAACCTATATTGTATGTTATTGTGGGGGTGGAGGTACAGGCATAACTCCCATCAATGGAGGTGGTGGTGGCATGGGGTTGAACATTGGAGGTCTGGGTGGAGGAGGTACCGGCAACATCGGTGGTCCTGGGATACCGATCATATTGGGTCTTCCTAAAATGGGGCCGGGTTTCTTTACTTCGTTCTTAAATGCGAACTGCAGGAAAAATTGCTTTGTGTCGCGATTCCAATACGTCCAGAACTTATTGTCAGTTTTCTCCACCTCCCTGCTCGGCACTTTAAAAGCTATTGTTTCATACGGTTCAGCAGCGAATAGCAAATACTGCCACTTGCGATCTGGAGGCTCCTGCTTCTGCTCATAGGCGGACATGAATCTGTGCCTTGGATATACGTTATCGGAGATTTCTGAAAAATAAACAATATTAAAGATAAATTTTTAAATTTATGTGGAAATATTTACCTGGATAATCAATTTGGAATAACAAACTCTGTTGCCCAGTCTCTGGTTCTCGTTGCTTGGTCACCCTGTATCCGGGTCTACCGATTTTAACGAATTTCTTGGGTTCAACCCTGGGTTTTTCTGGGGCCAACAAGGTTGGTGCATCTTTGGCCTCTTTTGCAGCTCTTCTGGCCAAGTTCGCTTGATGCTTCTTGCCCTGAGTGTGAGCCAAGTAGCTGCCCTCGTTGTTGTGTAAAGTCAAACAGAGTTTACATTCATATGAACCCAAATGATTTTTCATAAAATAGGGGTCCTTCTGCAGATCAATCGTCTCCAAAGCCAATTGCCTAAGACGCTCCCTGCGGTCTCGGTTACTTTCAGACCAGGAGGCAACACCGCCACCTCCCGTCTTTCCTCCAGGTCGATTTTGGAAATCCATTTCACCTTAATCCACGTCTCATCCACTTCTTGCACCCCTTTCTACAACACCAACGTTTCAAATATATAATATAACTGAATGAATGAAAACAATACGTATTAATATAGGTTATGTTTTCTTTCACAGAATATGAATTAGTTATGAAATTGCTAACAGATGGCACTTGAAATAATTAATAAATCGTTAATCGTTTGAAAACCACTAACTCATAATTATAGTTTAATTATTAAATACAATGAACGTAATTATAAAATAATAATTTACAAGTTATAAATAGAAAAAGAAACATAATATTGTAAATCTCACTATCTCTTCAACAGATGGCACTCAAGTTCCGTTCAAACTATTTTAAATAGTTACAAAGTTCATTTTAACGACAATTATATTGCGGTCGAGCGGCATTGTTAGAAAAACATAATTATTATATTAATTTTACCACTGAAACAATACATTTAAATTATTATTTTAGACGTATTTGGTATTATTTTTTAACAAGTGTACTTTGTTTGAGACTAAATTATGATATAGGAATCATGCAATTATTTATTATTATAATAATATTATTTATTATAAATTTACTTCTTATGACAACATTTTGGTTGGTGTGGATATAAATCGGGTTGCTGATGAAATGTAATCAAAAGCACATCTAGTAAAACATGTACGTTTATTTAAAGATTATTAAAATATTAACATTATCAATATGATTATAGTAGAATTTGTTTAACAGCTGTATTTAGTTGGGCAGCAATTCGGGTATTCGCTGTTCTTGTCATACTTGTTGTATTTGCAATTGGGCGGAAGGTTGACCGGGCTGCAACTGTAAATTGCAAAACAAAAAATAATGGATTATTAGATAATTTCCTGTTTTTTTAGACATGAACACGTACCCGGAGTAGGACACTTGACCGTTGGCCAAGCATTCGGCGACTTCGCATACACTCGGTACACTCTTCTTCTGGCCGACGTTCATTTTACCGACCTTCTGCGAGATGCAAGTTCCTTTCGCTGCAAAAAGGAAAAATAATGTAATTAAGAATATTGGGTTAATTTTGATGTTGTTCACTTACGTGTGTTTGGAGCCGGCCCTTCGACCGTCACGTACGCAGCGCAGACGGTGATGCCGACGAGCAAGAGGATAGCTACGGATTTCATCTTTAGGATACTTAACACTGTTTGAGACACCGCAGCTGCCCGCAAATCTTTATATATACGAGCTGATAAACCGTTCGTGGAATCAAAGGTTACGGCCCAGATTAAATGTTATTGTTTTGCTTTGCGCTCAAAATGTGGATACTGTTCTTCTCCTTTTTATTATCAAGGAATTACTGCGTTCCAAAATTAAAAAAAAAAAAAACATAAAAATTGTATTGGGAAAAATTTGATGAGATTTCTGGGAAAACTTAGAAAATTTTCTTGGATTCAGTCGCAGATGATTTTCTTGCAGCACTCTGGAAACGATAACGTTTTATCGGATTCTACGAACTTGCAGTTATCTTGCGGACGCAACAGTTTGCAACTGCAAAAAATTTCAAAATGATTACAATTAGATTGGTTTTGATAATGAAATTGGGTGGGGACAAGGAGATGGAAATACCCTTCGTAATTGATGGTTCCGTCGCTCAGGCAAGTCGCCTCCAAGCATTCGTCCTCCACGAAGATCTTCTCGCCGTGCTTTAACGTCCCCAACGAGTAACTCTTCGATAAACAATTTCCTTTACCTGCATTGAAGAGAAACGCATTTCTTATTAGTATATATAGCTTTAATTTCGTTTAAAAAACAAGTAATGAAAAAAAGCAATACCTGCTTCTGGATTGGAGGGCTCAATCATAACATATCCGCAGGATACGGTAACGAGTGCCGAAAGCAGAAAGCAGAGCGTCCAGTTTAATTGCATTATTTTGAACGAACTGCTCCGAATTGCAACGGTCGATATGTAACTGCAAATTATCGATAATGCAGAGGTCGGAGTCAACTGCAATGGTTAATCAATATTACCAATAACAAACAACAACAAAAATACAGATTATCATTTTTAACTCAATTATTTCGACTGTATTTCTCTCGTTATTCATTGATTCTATTATAAAATCCTTTATGGATTGATAATTTATTTTTTCTATTTCATAAGATTCCATGAAAATTTTTGTATTCGTTTTTAATTCTAATTTTATGTGTTATCCAATGACTCCGACGAACAACGAATATAATGAATGTTTAGAGTTAATGCAAACTAGTAAACACTAATTAGTCCAAATTATCCGATTACGGTGCATTTGATTTGCATAACTAATACGTCATTATTAATAATATTGCTAATACTGATTGATTAGTTTCAATTGTCCATTACGCATTGTTGTAAATTTATTTATTTTACAATTTTCATTTTATATTCTAATTTCGTGCAGTTTAACTACACGCAAACTTTAAACTCAATGAATTCAATATATAAAAATCATTTTTTTATCGTTCACTTTAATATTGAAAACTTGATGCCAGAATGAAATTGAAAAATTTGTGTGATAATTGATTGAGTTCAAGGCTAAATTAAAATCGTCCTTGAACTATGAAAAGATTAAATATGTTAAATAATAATTAATTTTATTTATTAGAAATTGATTAATTTGGTTATTACAAATTCATTAGGTAATGCAATTATTGTATATCCTGCATATCTATTATAAT
The DNA here is from genome assembly GCA_963457615.1 of Nicrophorus investigator. NCBI lineage: Eukaryota > Metazoa > Arthropoda > Insecta > Coleoptera > Silphidae > Nicrophorus > Nicrophorus investigator. Next base: position 3,509,557 of record OY735140.1, read on the forward strand.
GAGATTTTAAATGAAAAATAATTTGCTATAGGCAACTAATTCTACTTTATAAATTCAAAACAGAAATGATTACGCAATAGTTCAGAAGTTTATGTGTGTCTGGTGGTCTAAACAAAAATCAAGTTTTAAAAATAGTATACAGGGTGTTCCCCACATTTATGTTCATTCGTAATTGTTTCTATTGATTTCGAGTTATGATCTGCTGTTAAGCAATTTCTTCTTGTTTCTTCTGTTTAGGAAAATAAAGATAATTCATTGCTTAACTACGCGAATATTTATGATCCCATTTTTTTTTACCATTTATTTTATTAAAATATTGAAAGTAGTAGAAAACAAGTAGTTAATTTTTTGTATTAAATAATAAACAAAATAAAAAACAATAACTACAACTTTTTCGACTTGATCAACAGGAAACTATTTTGTTTTGCTACGTCTAAATGCTGAGACAACTATGGTTTATTATTTGCGTTTCAACGTAGTTATTTTATTTAATAGTTCACGGTCGTTCACACATTTCAAATCGTCAAGCAATCACGACCGCGCACGTGCTTTTTTTAAGCCGACAGAAATCAACAATCTAAAGTGAATCCATATAAAGAGAAATAAACAGAATGTGATTATTGATATATGATTTATGAAACAGAGTGAGAGAACGAATAGAAAAAAATGTTGAGAAAAGACGCACTGATTGAAGAAGATTTGCAAAGGCGTCAGTAATTACAAGATGTGCAATTAATTCGAAATGCGCGGGGAACTATCGTAAACAGTTCGATAAGATAAGTGATTGATATTTGATTGAAAGCATATTTGTTACTTGAACGAATTTACATTTTTTTTTTGATAAAATAATAAATAATATAAAAAAGGAATTTTAACTAAAATAAAACAAACAACAATTTTTATATTTATAAAAACATAGTAATCAATTAAAAATTAGAATAAACAAAATGATCAGCTAAAATAAACTATTTATTTTTGCAAGTAATGTTTTACGATAATTACTTTAGTTAATTGCATTAGTTGCATATATTTGATTGCAGGAATTATGGTTATCTGTGAGATAACCAAAGTAATGTTTTTAATTCACAACTTTAATTTGATTAAATAATTCTAGTCATAGTATTAATTGTGTATTCAGAAGAAGAAAAAAATATGGCAAAAAAATAATAATTTGTAATTCAATTTTCGCTTTGGTTAAAAATAGTAAATAAAAAAAGAGTTTTTCCTACTTAATTTTAAATTTCGTCTTTAATTCAATGAAAATTGATTTTTTCATTGTATTCGATAATAATAAAGTCAATTGAATATGGTGCGAGTTTTATAAGTGGGCGAAAACACATTGGTTTAAAGTATGTGTTGTGCTGTGAATGGAAGTAATTCGAATACAATGAGGATGGAAGCAAGTTACATAATGTGCGCGTTATGTAAGCCCGTGTACACGCGATCTGGGGAATCGGACCGTTCGAACGGGCATAATTGGTTGAAATTTGCGTGTGGAATTTGGTTTACCTTGGAATCAAGAAAACACCAGATGATGATGAATGAAGTTGCCCAAGGATTTGCATGGGCTCTTGAGGATAAGTGCGAAACGCATGCGTGTGGCACTTATCAATCTAAAAAAAAGGAAATACTCCGTGAGCGCTCTCTTAATAATATTTATCCACTATCTGCATAAGCGTGCGGAACGTTCTTTATTTGATTTCACGATATCCGCGTGCGCGAACGTTGGAAATACGACGAGATGTCTTTGGCGGGAGCCGTTTGCAGGAACGTCCTCAGGAGGAGGCCTCTTCGGAGGATACGACAGCTGCAGGAGTTCTCGACGACGACTACGGCGAAGGATTTCGTCGTGTCTTCCCCGGTTCCGGACGTCCACATTCCGGATGTCCCAGTGCACGAGTACGTCTGGAGCAGCTTTGATAGATGGCACGATAAAATCGCGGTGGTGAGTAATTAAGCCACCTGAAGAGGCCATAAGTCTTTCTTAATGAAACCCGCGAAACAACAACAGGTTTACTTTATGTTCCCCGCACTCAAATTACTCGCAAGAAGAAAAAATAATATATTCCATTGTTTCGTGCAACGATTTGCCGTCTCTTGAATAGGCGCAATAAATTTGAGTAATTGCCTTTTACTCGTAAACATTTAACAATAACAAATAAACCTTGATTGCTAAAAGCTACACGTTGAGCAAATTGAATTTAATTTAATTCCAACAAAAGTTCAAACTTAACATTTCACTATTACGTTCATCCAAATTTACTAACGAGAATATCTGCATTCCATGTGTCTCCACACAATTGAGAATAACCGCATCTCTATGATTGCTTAGAAAAGAAAATATCTGCAACTTCATTACCTTTTTAATAAATTATTGAAAGTTATCTTCACACTTTGATAAAATATATTTTTTTACATATTAATTTCAATGCAAACAATTTTCCCTAAAATAAAATATTAACAGAGAAAAAAAAAACAATTAAGTTTGTTATATAACAAAAATAAAATGAAATGCCACTGCTGCAAAAGGGCTATTGACCATAGGACTTTCTGGTCAATAATTTATTTTTAGGTCGATTTTTGTAATAAATGTTAATTATTTTTCACTCAGTGTTATTTATTTCAATATCACGTTGCGTTATTTGTTATTCAATTCCATTGTTTTCGTAATACGATAATATAATCATTCGGAAATTGCTGCAACTTTATTTGCACGTAAACATTTGATTGATTCCAATTTCCAATAGTAACATTTCCATTCAAATTATTTCCATTTGAAATCATCAAAAATTTCATCAAGCAAAACAAAACAAAAAACATGAAATTAAAATTTATAAACTATCTAATTTCATAATTTATTATTTGGTATACAATTATTAATTTTAACTAATTTTGCAAAAGTATATATTTGTGATATAAATGTTTTTCTTTTGCATGTGTAAAGTAAGTGGCGATTATTGAAATATTTGCTACGTTATTGTAATTATTCCGTGTTCTAGGTCAAATAGATTAGAAGACGTAATCCGATACACTTATTGCTCATATTTATCCGATAAAACTAACCTGTGTTTTACATTCCATTTTGATTAGTATTTATATAATTCAAGTTTTCAAGGAACAATTAAAGAAAATCCAGAAGAATTAAACAAATTAATGTTGTCGCAGTAACTGAAATCTAAGATAAATAATCTAAAATCTAGGATAATTTCAGTTTTGGAATTTTATTTCAAGTGATATTTCCTAGACAGCCCAGACTAAGCGTTATCAGAGGATTATACAAGCTTTTCGTTATCTCGGAAACTCAATCTTCTATCTGCGATGATTGCAGGAAGAAGGCTGAGATGTTTAGTTTTTTTTTTGTTTTGTTTTTATTTTCGCAAATCATACATATTAATTGCGACCATCCAAAACGGCCGAATCATTCGGAGATAACGAAAATAATCAAACAGTTTCAACACAAAACTATGTTGTTATTTAGTTCAAAAAATAACTAAAATTTTACTGAATTTTACTTTTTTAGCCATCGACCTCGAAAGCCTGGTCGCGCGAATGATGATATTATAATAAGATATGTTAATCAAGATTTCGCATGTTCCCGATAAAAAAAAATTAGAGAAACTGTAAATATTATTAAGCGACGATTGGATTGTTGATGTTTACTTTCTGGTCATAGATTAATTAAATTTGTCAATAAATATAAGAATATGGGGAGTGTTGAACGGAGCGAAGTTTGGAGTGTTTATTTAGGAACTCGATGTCATTATCGTCATCGCTTGAGGAGGACCAAATCCAACCGTTAACACAGGGATTACCGAAATTTATGTCCACTTCATTATAATAGATTATAATTGGTGGATCGTTGAAGCGGGTTTGTAGAATAACAATAATAATAATCGTAATAATAAAACACGTGTCCGAATCCATTAAAAGCGGATCAAAGTGTTCCTATCCGCACGCAATCCGCTAAAGCCCCTCGATTTGTTTTATCTTTAAACTATGAAACTATGAACCGTGAAAATAGAGATAATTTAAATGGAAAATTCGCATTTTATTGAGAAAATTCTATCTACAAAATTTGAAAATAAGTAAAACTATATTCATAAAACTGAAAATACTGTCTTTGCGTTTTACTTAATGATTCGAATAATTATAAAGTTTAATTTAACTATTAATTTTCGTGGTATTTGCGTGAAACAACAATTTACAAAATTTCTGAAATGTCTTTTCAAAGTTAACAATGTGCTTTATGGTCGTTTCAGGAATGTGTGGAGACGAGCAAAAGGTACACGTATGCGGAGATCCATCGGATGGCGCACAACTTGGCCGGTTTCCTGCAGAAGAACGGATTGGGAAAGGGCGATACCGCCGCTATTGTCCTTCCAAACGTGCCCGAATATTTCGTTGCTCTCCTCGGCATTATGCAGGCGGGCCTTACAATCACAACGATAAATCCCATTTACACCTCAGGTACTTGATTAACGATTCCCATCCCTAAAACCATAACTATTTTCACCCATCATTACACAACAAACGCAAGAGGATTAAACCCTCATCCGCCTATGAATATACCCACTCCAATCCCAATGTTGTTCACTTTTTGTTCTCTGGTCACCATAGAAACAATGGAGGATATCTGATCATCGGTTTACTCCGTCGACCAACACAAACATTTACCAATGATTAACATAATCCTTGGTACATTTCGATTTATATAACAAAATCATTGAACACAAAAGCTTCATTGCGTTTTAGCGAAATTAGTTCTTAAAATGAAACTTGCTTACTTTTTATTAATTCAATAAAGATTATTATATTAGTTTCGATATTTCAAAAAAGCTTGGTTAATTATATTTTTGTTTGCAGAGGAAATTAAGAAACAGCTGATGAGTGCAAATGCCAGGATGGTCTTCACAATGACCGATTTATATCCCACTGTGAGTACGGCTGTAAATGGTATTCCCAACGTTAAAGTGCCTGTTGTTACCATAAATTACACGGTTCGTTCTATTTCTATTAATTCTATGCCTCAAAATGTCTAACGCGTCCTGTTTTCAGTAGCAGCACCAGTCGAATCCTGCTGGAAGTATCAAATTCGAGGAGACCTGTTCCATTCGGTACGACCTTAATGATCCTCGCTGGGAATCCAACGACGTCGTTCTTCTTCCATACTCGAGCGGAACAACAGGTCTACCCAAAGGCGTCCAGCTGACGCACAAGAATCTTGTCGCTAATTACAAGCAAACTTCAGTACCTGAATTCAAGCTCAACGTAGATACTCACGGTTTGTAATAATTTCGATTAATTGAAACAAATTTTGAAATTGTGTTTAAATGTGCAGGAGATGTCCAAGACGTGGTTCCTATTATATTGCCGATGTTCCACATGTACGGACTCGGCGTTGTCGGTTTGTCCATGTTCGCGCAAGGCGTTAAATTCACCACCTTAGCAAAATTCAATACTCAACTCTTTTCCAAATTGCTGCACCAATACGACCCAACACTTTTATTTATTGTTCCACCAATCAGTGAGTATTTTTTGTGAGCAAATACGAGATGCAAATAGATTGCGATTTCTATGTTTGATTTTTTTTCTTGTTGCAGTTTTGATGATGCTCAATAATCCTGAATTCGAGATCGAGAAGAATAGATCGCTGAGATCTGTGGTGTCGGCTGCGGCGCCTTTGGGTGCTGCGGATATCAACCGTTTCCAGGACAGGACGAACGACAGGATTCACCTGTTGCAGATATACGGGATGACGGAGTGCGCGCCGCTCAGCCATCACCAATCGTTCCTCCTGAAGGACGGCATCAAAATCGGTGGTAGCGGCATCGCCCTTCCAAACACCCACTGCAAAATCGTCAACGTCGATGACCCCGACTGCATCGGATTGGGTCCGAACACTAGCGGCGAGCTGCTCATCAAAGGGCCTCAAGTCATGAAGGGTTACCATAACAACGAAAAAGCCAACAAGGAGATATTTGTTGGAGACGGATGGTTGAGGACCGGCGATATAGCCCATTACGATGAGGACGGGCAGTTCTTCATCACCGATCGGTTGAAGGAGCTGATCAAGGTTAAGGGATTCCAGGTGGCTCCTGCGGAACTCGAGGAGCTTCTCCGAGATCATCCGGACGTCAAAGATGCTGCTGTCATCGGCATCCCGGACGAGAGGAGCGGCGAAGTTCCGAAGGCTTTCATCGTCTTCCGCGACACCTCAAAATCTACCATCGAAGATCTGCATAAGTACGTCGCCGAGAAAGTCGTCAAGTACAAGCAGTTGACCGGAGGTATCGTCGTTCTCGATCAAATTCCCAAAACCGCATCCGGAAAGATTCTCAGGAGAGATTTGAAAAAATTGTAAAACCTAATTTTAGTTTTTAGATTCATTTACCTTTAATTATGTATGTTTCAATACAATTAGACATAAAGTACGCACATTTTATAAATCAATTTTATACAATAAATAATACTGATGTTTTCTTTAAAAATTGAAATATCTTATTTAATAAATCTTAAGTATCTGCAATGATGATGTGAAAGTTTCAATACTTTATTTACAAAACGAAAACATAAATGTTATTTCTGTTTTGTCTAATTTTTAATCTAAAGGTGAAATAATTTAAATATAAATTCGCTGATGACTTCAAAGTGAACTACAGTTGATTACGATTGAAATAACCAACTTTACTTCTAATTTTTTTTAATATTTTTAATCTAATTTTAGTACAAAAAACGAAATTTTTAATGCAATCAGTTAAAACGAAAAAATGAACACTTAAGTAACCTAATTAGTATTAATATTTTGCCATAATAGTAGACATGAAACAAAATTTATTTCATATTATGTTAACCTTCATCAATATCTTTGTTTCATTAAGATAATTATGATGATTACAAAAATATTCAAGTAAATAATAACATTAGCCCAATCTTTTATTTGTATTTTGTTTTTTATATAATCTAAATTAATCGACAAACATTTAGACAATTTTAATTAAAAGTCTTAAGAATTGAACTTGAAGATTTTTTTTGATATTAAATAAATTTATTATCGATGAATTGCGTTTATATAAACATATACATAAGTTATACTAATCTGCTGTCTATTTTTATCTATTTAATGTGTATGTTTTACGATTTATTTTATAGGTAATGAAATTATTGAAGAAATCGGTTTAATAATCATAAATTGTTACGAAACCATCGAAATAGATTTCAACGTATTTTATAAATAAATTGAACTTTACAGTAAACAGTAAAACTCTGGACATTTTAACTGGTTGATAATTGTTATATATATATATATATATATATTTTATGAAAAACAATGTGTTGATAAAGGCGTTGTAATGTGTAAACGAAACAAACAGATAAATGTCGGTGTTATTTTGATGACCTTGCGAAATGAAACATCTTCAAATCTAAGTTGTCGTTTTTGGTGAATGATCGAATTTGTGATGTGGAAATTTTCTAGTTTTTTTGATTTTAATGATGTTTGTTTCCTATGAAATATCGACGCTTTTATTAGTAGATAGAAGTTATCTATTCAAGATAGAGTGAAGAAGAAAACAAACAGTGCGTGGTGAAAAATAAAAACGTTAATTACGTAGAACATGACTTGCGCGTTTGTAGTCGATGGGAAATCAATGGAAACTTGAAGATGTTTTATCACGTACTTTAGAGCATTAGTTATGCGCCTGACTCGTCCAAATAGGACACAAACATGTATAAATACTGGTGACAAGTTCTCGAGCTGAGCTATTAAAATGTCGTTCAGAAGTGCTGTGAGGAGCGTCGTCAGAGGTAGAAGGAGTCACCTGGAGACGCGAAGACTGTATTCCATCAGTCACGAAGTATCTTCACCTGTGGAGGATATCGAATTACCCAAACTTCTTCTCCACGAATACGTTCTTAAGGATGTACACAAATGGCACAATAAGATCGCCGCTGTTGGTAGCTTAACACAATTCCTACTCGATTTTACTAATAACGAAATGATTTGCAGGAATGCATCGAGACTAAACGGAAGTACACTTATGATGAGATTAACAGGAAGAGCGATTCTTTGGCTGGATTCCTGCAGAAATGTGGAATACGAAAGGGCGATGTGGTCGCTGTCGTCCTGCCCAACGTGCCCGAATACTTTATCTCTTTGCTGGGTATAAGCAAATCCGGAGCAACCATCACCACCATAAATCCAATTTATACCTCAGGTATTTTTAGCTAAGACGATGAGATCATTGGATTAAACAATATTTGATTAATTAGATGAAATCCAGCGGCAGCTCGTTAATTCCGGAACCAAACTGGTTATCACCATGACGACCCTTCATCCAGTCGTCAAGCGAGCAACAGACGCTGTTCCTAAAAACGACATTCCAATTGTTACAATCAATCACAATGTAAGTTTATATTATCCAATATTAATAAACTAATTGAATATTTGAGAAAAGTTTCCTAAGAAATCACAATATTTTTCAACATTTTGAAATTTAAATTTTTTAAACTATCCTCAAAAATGATAAGCGTTTAGTTTAACATTTTAAAGTTTTTATCATCTGATAACAAATTATACGATAATGTGACCGATTATTTTTATGGATCAAATATTTTTTTGTATTCTAAATATATTTTTGGAATAAAACTGAATATTAAACTTTAATTTATGCATTACATTTTTGAACAAATAAAACTGTTTGTTAATAGATTAATTTAATTTTGGGTTGTTATTTAATTTCTTATCAGTTCACATTAAGATTGAACAGTTAAATGAAATGTATATAAGGTTCATATGAAATTGAAAATATATTAAATAATGTACTTTTTTGTTGTTGTAAAGGAATCTAATTCGACTCCTGAAGGATGTGCGAATTTCTTCGAAGTTTGCGAGTCGAATTTACAAGTGAAGGACCCAAATTGGAGCTTGGATGATGTGGTTATTTTACCTTACTCCAGTGGGACAACAGGTCTACCGAAAGGTGTAAAAATCACACATAGAAATGTAGTATCGAATCTGGCGCAAACGAACGCGCCAGGTTTCAGAAATAATACTGAAACTACAGGTAATTGAGGCGATTTCCAATCGAAAGTTTCTCACTAAAAGTTGGAGAATTATTTCAGATAGTAATCAAGATGTAATACCGTTAGTTCTACCTTTATTTCACATCTACGGTCTCTCCTGTATTGGATTTACAAAGTTGTCCCGAGGATGCAAATTCGTAACAGTACCCAAATTCAATACAGACAATTTTTTTAAATTGCTCCATCAATATTCTCCAAATGTGCTCTTCGGTGTACCTCCAATGGTGCTAATGCTCCTCAACAATCCGCAGTTACAATTGGAAAAGGTATCTTCGCTGCGGACCATAATTTCGGGAGCGGCGCCTTTGGGTCCTGACGATATTTGCAGATTGAAAGAGAAAACTAAAGGAAAGGTTAATTTGATGCAGATGTACGGTTTAACCGAATGCTCACCAATGACAAACAAGCAGAGCACCGTTCTGGAAAACGGGGTCAAAGTTGGCGGAAGCGGATTTCTGGTACCCAACACCAAAGCTAAGATAGTCAAACTCGATGATCCGGATTGCGTAGGGTTGGGTCCAAACGAGAGCGGAGAGCTTCTCATCAAAGGTCCGCAAGTGATGGCAGGATACTTAAACAACCCTGAAGCAGATAAAGGAATCTTCGTAGAGGGAGGATGGATGAGGACAGGGGACATAGCTCATTACGACGAGGATGATCATTTCTTCGTCACCGATCGTTTGAAAGAGTTGATCAAGGTAAAGGGATTTCAAGTGGCGCCGGCCGAGCTGGAGGAATTGCTGAGAGGACATCCGACTGTGCAAGACGCCGCTGTCATCGGAATCCCCGACGAGAAGCACGGAGAATCCCCGAAAGCCTTCGTCGTCCTCAGGAAAGATTCGAAGACTTCAGCCGAAGACATTTTCAAGTACGTAGCTGAAAAGGTTGTCAATTACAAGCAGCTGACCGGTGGAGTGGTATTCCTTGAAAGCATTCCCAAAACCGCTTCAGGGAAGATTTTGCGCAGAGAGCTGAGAAACTACTAGAAATAATCTAGAATTGTCACCAAGGACAAAAGTATCGTTATTCAACTTTAAATCGGTTCCCAGGGATAGATGTCGCTTTCGCAAAACCGACGCACGCAAACCGTAAATAATCGAAACACACTTTGTCCGTTTAACTACAAAAAAAAAACAGAAATCTCGGATCGTTACAGAAGTCATTAATTTAAAGTCCCAGCCGCACGCAAAACGACTTGTATGCTATATTCTTATTTATACACTTGCACAGCTCCAATTTAGTTAAGCATTAAATTTGGAAATTAGTTTTTCATGGAAAACAAGAATGGTAAAATTCAAGTGTTTTCAGAAGTTTTCGAACGTCGTAAAACGGCGTTTTGCGGGCAACGGAACGGGCGTCGCGGTTATTTTCTAACTCTTATGGACAAGTTCACTTAGTTTGATTAAAAATAGACCTTCGGGACTTCTCCATCGCCGCACGGGGCATAGATTTCAGATGAAAGATTTACTGCTCAACTCTCTTTTTCTCCCCATAAATATTAAGTATAAGTGAACGAAACCTAATCTAAATATGTAAGTTTTCTTGTAAATATGTTATTTTAAAACATAATTTAAGAGGAAAACATAATTTTTCACCATTCACAAAAAATTCAATAACAATAAAAAAAAACATTTCAACTAAAAACCAAACATATACAATAATTATTTAAATAACTGAAAAAAAAAATTAAATTAATCACTTTTGTAAAATAAAATTTTAAAAATTGAAAATGATTTTTATTTGTATTAAATTATTATTTTGTTACTTTTGTATGAATATGTTTTTTAGTTATCTGATTGTATGTATGTCTATTAGAATAAATGTAATAATTATTATAATAATATTTTATTTTAAAAGAATTTAAATTTAATTTAAAACAATAATTAAAATGCAGAAGTGCTTCGAAAATATTGTTTTTACGTGTAGATTATTAGAAAATACATTTTGCCAACTATCAAAATCTAAATTAACATTTATCAAAGCAATGGTTGCAATAATAGAAATAAATGCGAGCCGCAAACAGATCAAACACATTGTGTTTATATTAATCAACGTTCATTAAATAGCGCCGCATTTTGGTTTGCAGATAGTAATAGTAACAAACGGTATGCGAGCTTTGCAAAGTATAATTATTGAAACTAAATCACATTCTGGCATATTTCATCGAACCGTTGTAACTAAATTAACGTTTCGTATCAAATAAAAATATGTTTAGATTGTTAAACAATGAGTGGACTTCATAGAGTTTTAATTTACGAACTTATGAAATATTCAAAGGCGTCGTCGGTAATACAGACTGCTGCAATATTTATCCGCAAATCTCGTTTCCTTACGTACACCCTCAATAATTAAATTCCGCTTCCAATAACGACGGTTCTTTCAACTTTCCGTGCCGACTTCCATTCAAAAGGGCTCTGAATTAAATATCGCTCTTAAATATTTGATTCGATGAAGAATCCGTACTTCACTCAATCAGTGATTTTGTAATGGCAACCAAGTATAATAACTATTAATGATGTAACATCAATCGATAAAATTTACTTTAAAGTAAATGAAAGGATTTTATAAACTTATTTTTTATTATAAAGTATAATTGGTTGCCTATAATAAATTCGGATATTGCAGAGAAAAGTATATTTAAAACAAATCTTCCATGATATTATCTTACTAATATGTAAAAATGTCTTACATAGAATTTCTTACTATTTATTAAATACAGAAAGTGTAACTAAAATTTATATTTTTTAATAACATTTTGAATGATTTCAGTTAAAAATTTATTATGTAATACAAAGCATTTTTGAATGGTGAGTGAACAAAGATTGAACTTTAATCAGCGTGTTTCCTATTGTCGCGATGAATTTATTCAATAATTAGTATGGATATGACCGGACGAGGATCGACGTTAGATAATTGCATTCGATGAAATTGAGTCGAAATAGTGTGAGCGTAAGTCATCCATCTGGTAACATTGGTAAACGCTCAGGTGGAAAGGATGGGAATGGCGCAATCTGACATGCGGACGTCCGGTGTGGAATCGCACGGCCAATTAATTATACACACACGCAATGGTAGTTTGTATTACTAGTACATACTATATAGTTTGCTGCTGGAGTTGTAGATGGTTGATACTCACTCGCATAACGGTAATCCCATTACTATTACTAAATTCATGATTGATTATCTCCATACGACTACTATGGTTGTTCTAGAGCGGCGCGAAACCTGTTTGCGGGTGGACGGCAAATGCAAAGCACAAAAGCGGTCGAAACAGCACAATGCCGTAAGCTTAATCAACAAATACTCCATGCTAAAACACAAACTTAATATCTCACTCAATTTGCAGGTATTGCTCTATGCACATAATTCACTTCTTTTTATTGCAGTAAACTAACAATAAGATCAACAGCTCAAAATCCATAAACCTCTCATCATCAACAACTTAACATTTATTTTGAGCAGGAGATCCACGAGTTTCCGATCTTGGTCCTGCGCAATAATTTCTCTAGCAATTAATTTTTTATTAAAATTATTTATATTTTTTGTTGCGGATAAATAGAGAGGGAGTGCCTTTGTCGGAGGCGGCGTCGTTTTAATTACGGCCGCCTCCGGAGCAAACTTTTTCCGCCTCGAATATAACAATCCTGGGGTTTCCCTCGGAGGCCTATCTCGAAGGCTGCTCCACCATCAGCAACCCTTCCCCACACCAGAAAAACGGAGGAATGGGATGAAAACTGAATACGGAGGAGAGGGATCCACTCTATCTCATCTAATAATCAAAATTCTGGAGGCATAAACAAAATAACCGCCGCCCGCGCGGCAAAAACGAGCGTCGAACAATGCGCCGTTCCTGTTTTCACCTTAATCTCGCCTCTAATAGCAACAAAGTTTAATCATAAATCGTCAACATATGGTCTACCTGCAATATTCTGTACGTGCGTTAAATGGGAATATGCGAAATTATAAAACTTGCACCAAACTATACCACTCTAATACTACACACTGCAAACATTTATTATTAAGAACACCGCCCGACGTCTAATTAGGACCCGCACGCATTACTCAACCTTGCAGCTACAAAACACCCCCAGAAGAAGTACAATAAAAAAAAACGAATCTAAATTGTCCTTTATATAATTTTCAAATTTTTGGTTTTTGAAATTGGAAAGCATATTTGAGTTGAGTTTGTTTTTATCAGCTGGTTGTCTGCTATTCTGCCATGTACGACGAAGTTTTCTTTTTTCCGCGATAGTTTTTTTTATAATTATTGGACACGATACTTTTTCCACTTTTTGATGAATTATAGGTGTTGCTGCCCAAGCCGATTTTTGTATTATATTATTTAGATGTTCTGTTGCCTGATCAATCTCGATTTCTGTCTTCAAAGGGATTTTTACTTATATTTCAGACTCCAACTGCAATCTGAAATGTTCCCAATCTGTTTGATTGTTGTACAGAAATGGCGATGTTTCCTTTTTTATTATGATGGAGTTCAGTGTAACAATAACTGGCGAGTGATCAGAGTAGAGATCCAAACATAACTTGGCCTGTATGTAATTCCTCGAAATTCCCTTGGTAATACAGATGTACAGTAGGCCAGTATGTTGGTTCTCTTCTATAGTCTAAATTATTGCAACTTATTATTTTCAATAGCTGCCTTCCACGTGGAGTTGCCAGTCTAGAACCCCATTGTTGATGTTTGGCATTAAAATCTCCTCCGGCTAGGAATCTCGGACCAAGCGTGTCAAAGAAATCTTGGAAGTGTTGATTCTTTATTCTGTGCTTGGGAGGGCAGTAAATTGCAGATAGACAAAGATCACCAAATTTTAAATTAAATTCAATTTTACCATAAATTAAGTTAACCAGATGGATATTATCAATAGGTTTTGAAAATGTGATGAATATGTTAGAAATTTATTTTATTTAAAAGATGATGATTTTTCAGTAGAAAATTAAGAAAACATTGTTTCTTATTCGTTACTGGAATATAATTTATTTCTGAAAGAATAGTTTCGCTTGAAATTTCTTGCATTAATATTTTCCATAGATATTAATAAATCTTAAAAAGCGATGTTTTTACTATTTAAATGTTGTATTAGTTATAAAAACAATTAATCATGTCACTTAAATTTACTCTGAATTCATTAGATTTAACACTAGAAAAGATTTATTGAACAATTAGACCTGAATTACAAAACAGGGATGTATAAAGGACTCGTGAACTCCTCGATAGCCGTGTCCTCGCATTTATCCTGCAATTGCAAAAGTAAAAAAGTGTTTCGAACAAAGATTGATACACAACTTTATCAAATAAATTGTTTATCTAAAATTAATATAATATTATAAATTTACAAAAATTAAATATTTATACAAATTAAATTGTAAATCCCGCTTCTCAAATATGAATATTTTTTAAAATCAATCAATTACATAGTAAGCGTTACTTGACAAGTACTTGTGCAATTACAATACACAATATGTCATAATTACGAAATTTTTTAATCTCACATTTTTAATTACTTTCTAATCAAATACGTAATTGTTTAAAATTTTAACAAAATAAATTCACAGTCATCTCGTTATAATCAAATCAAAACGGACAATATATTAATCAAATCGAATTGCGTTTTCGTAAATTACATAACTTTTATTGATTTTTTCTTAAGTACGTTTGATTTGCATTAAAATGTATCAAATATTAAAAACTTTCTAAAAATTTATAAACATTTAGTTATCAAAAATTATATTTTTTCTATTAACACTTTTATTTGCATTAAAAAATATACTGTTGGTAAATTAATTAATTCTACTAATTTAATAATTAATTATTTAATTCTATTAAGTTAAATGATTTTAATATTATGATATTTCAAAATAATTGTATTATTTTAAATAGTATAATAATAAATTTCAAAAAAATATTGCTTCGAAAATAATCGAATCGATTTGATTAGAACAGTATTGTAAAAAAAACAGTTTTTATTATTTTATCAGTTAAGAAAAAAATAGCGAGTTGCCATCTGGTCCGACCCGATCGCAATGGAACCAACAGAATTGTTAATAACGAAAAGTTCCGGAGATTATCGATGCGTGCAAGTGCATTTTTTCGTGGCTGAAAAAGTTATTTTTTTGTCGACCACAAGTTCGTTCGATGCAGATAAGAAAAAATGTTTTAATTTAGTTGGCACTATCGTGGCGTCCCCAAGCCTCAGTTGTGCGCGTCTCTTCGTTAAGTCAACATCGTTCTGATTAGAAATCGATGAAAACTAACCGCGAGTACCTTATGTTGTTGTTACCATTTATTGAATTTAATCTACAAACTAATATTTATACTTATTTCCCCATGATACATGTATAACTCATATGGATGCAAGGTATGTAAAATACCAGGTCATTCTATGCGTTTATCACGTCCGCAGTGATACGCATGGGATGGCAAGACCGTCTGTGCTAAAACCTTCTCGAGGTGCATCCGTTGAGGTGGTTGTTCGTATTCGAATATACGAGCAATCAACCGACAGATCACAGCGGATCTAGGGGCTCGCGTTTCCCCGAAATATCAATTTATCTATCGCGACGGATGTCGTTAAGAAAAGTTTTGACCAAACTTAGTCTTACATTCTGTAGTGAGTGAAGTGTGTGTGCGTTATTTTGAAGACAAGTTTAAGGTTTCGGCTCTTGTTCTTCAACCGGTAGTGATTGCAGTCAGTTTAAATTCACGTTACTCAATTTGCTATAAATTTATTATTATTTATATTAGCATCACGGGAGTGTTAAATTTCCGGCAGTTTAGTGCGTATTTTGCTAAATTATCGCGAGTGTTCGTGAGTGAGTGCCAACAACGAGATGGCAGAGATGTAGGTGATGGCTGAGATGGAGAGATCAGATGATGGTGATGAAAACATCGAAGTAGTAAGTGATTTTATACCACACGGGATTCACAACAATAAGCCCTCCCACCTCAACCTAAATATATTTTTCATTTGATTTTAGCTTCCACATTCTTTTAATTATTACAGCGTCTATTCAAAATTATTAATTTTTACTGCATAGATTTATTAAATTTATTTAATTTGTTTTTAACTTTTAATATTTTTAATTATTACTGCGCCTATTAATATTTATTAATTATTTGATTCCCTTTGTTCTTGTCCGTAATTCCGTTTTTTTACATCCACTTAGATAATGTGAGATGTTTTAGTTTAGGTTGCATTAAATTACTATTGATTTGGAGAAGATTTTAATTCATTTTTAATGCAATTCAATGCATTGTTTTTTTATTTTGCTATTAGTTTTGTAATGATGATAGTTTTGTTAATTGATTTTAATTCTACATATGTGTTATTTATTTTGAAGTTGTAATGGCTTCAATATACTTAATTCATTGTAGAAGGAATCATAATTACTTAATTATTATTATTTTCAAACAACTCTCAACTCACCAAATTATCTAAAAATAACAAATGTTTACAAGCTGCATATACTTTTCAATCTGCATTATATTCATTTTACATCTTTCCTATTTTATTACATAAAATATTATAGTTCAGGAAATTCTATAATTAGGGTTGGCCACCCTAAAGCAAATTAGTCTTTTATCAGTTTTTGGAAACTTTCTCATATTTCCAAAATCTGAAAATTGTATGTTAGTGTGTTTTGGTATGAATCAATGCGAGCTCGCAATCGTTTGTTTGTGTATGTATGTATGAGCAAGTGTTTCGATTTAGTATTTGATTTTGAATGATATGTGTGATTGAATGCTGTTACTACTGTTATGATTGTGCTGAGATGTCGATAGGTTTTTAGAAAATGTTAAATCTTCATTAACATTTTCGATTTGTGTTTAGATGATTAAATAGAAATCTTGAACTATAATTAATTTATTTTCATCGATTATTTATCAATCTAAATTAATAAAACATTTGTTATTTCCTATCTTATATCCTTTTTTAATTTTTTTAAAATAATGGAAATTGTCATCAATATGATTAATTTTCTATTTATTAACTTTTAATTATTACTATATTAGTTTCAAATCTTCTTCATTCAATGGTGATTTCGTGTCGCCTCGCGATTAATAAGCATGAGTAGTTAGTGGCAAATCTAACGTATTTGTCGGCTTTTGCATGTTTTTTGCTTTCAGCTGGATCTAACGTATCCACCGTGCCCGAAAATCACTCGAAAGTCGTGCAGAAAGAGTCTTGTATTAAGCAGTCTTAAATTCAACAAGACTTGTTGGTAGACTCTCTATGCATGATTTTAGATTTGTATTAAATAGAGGATGTTTCAGTACCCTCGCCCATCCCCTTCGAGCTTATCTCGAGGTTTAATTAGTTTTTAATAATGAAATATCCCCGGGATCGTGAGATGGTTGCACACTTTCACGATCCACCCTCAGCCCTCCGTGTTTTCAATTCAATCGTTTATATTTGCATTAAGTTTGTTGTTAAAGTAACTTCAATTTTTCTTAAGGAAATCTTTAGTATTTGATTGGCATTTGGTTCCCTTCACTCCGCCCGTCCGCCGCGAGTCCCCCCTTAACTGTTGCTATGACTATTTTGGGGGTGCCGGTACTTCCGCAGACTAGTCAGTTTTCTGACAGGGTCTCTGCCGGTCCCAACACCTTCCTTCATCCTCTAACCATTTGCCATTTCAATACTTTAGAATTCTCTTCGCTCGGGCGAAGTTTGCTGTTAACTTCATTTGGACTTCCTTGTTAAGTTTAGGCATTTAGTATTTAGTATGGATCGAATGAGCTTTTGCTTGGCTCACGATTCACTCCAATTCATTTTTGTTGCTTTATATTATTTCGAGTGATTCTCCTATCCTATTTACTATATATGTCGTTTGTACTAATCCATGTCTGTGGGGATCTAACGTATCCTCACGTGTTTTTCTTTCAGCAGATAAAATTCACCTCTGGACTGTTGCGCTCGATCTGTTCTTTTTTGCTGTGAATGTTCAGGTCTTGCTGCTGGGTCGGGCACTTCAGAGGTGGATCAAACAATAGAATTACACAGCAAAAACCATAAACAATAAATACTTAATACTTAATAAGTTTTGCAATTGATTATCCTAAATGTCCAATTGGGCAGTTATGATAATATCATTGCCAGAGAACTAATTAATACAGTAGAGTGCAATTTACTGTAATAGTTCGTTCTCTTTAGGTTTAGATTAGGTTTAGTTTTATTTGTAATGCGCCCATTTTGTCAATATTCCTCCTAGTTTTAAGTTTACACCCACTCACAAAAAAAACATACCTAATCCGAGGACTCTCCGTCCCCTCCAAGAATCGCGAGTCTCCGGTTCGACTTATCCCTATATTCCTTTCTATATCCTTATTGTGCCCCAAAATTTGAGGAATTAAATGGGTTGTAATTTTTTTATAGTTGTAGATTGTTGTAAAGGCGTTCGGCAGCTGCTCAGAGTCTATAGAGTAGTCATAATATGATACAAGCAAAATGTCATAATGCCGGATAGCTAATGAACATGCACAATTAGCCTATATTGTGCTGCATTGCATTACATATTGAAAAATTTAAAAAATAAATAAATAAAAGAAAAAAACGAAAAAAATATATATACAAAAAAATAATAATAACAATAATAAAAAATATAAACATATACAAAATAACAATAATAAAAAATATAAACATGAGAAAAGATGAGAGTGAAAAAAGAAAACAATTATTCCTCTCCATAAATTTATATAATTTACGTAATGCAATTTTAATGTAATTATTGATGTATATTTTATTTTAGATGTGTTATTTCTGTGTGTTCTGTTTCAGGTTTGATATAATCACCCTTTAGGTCACAGCATTTCCTTTAATCCTAAACATTCCTTATATTCTTTCCGGGTGTGCGGTCATGCGTTTGCTTTCATTTGCTGTGAATGGAAGCAGCGATTTCCACGTGGCCGGATATCCAGGTGCTAATTAAAGGTATGTCATCTTCCTTCGAAGATGGTAACCAGGTATCATTTTAAGCGCAATACACAGCCTCTGATATGATGCAAGACCGTACACATTTACCTTCTCGAGGTCGCACCTGTTTTATACAAAAATTGTGGCGGATCGCATTTTGATCCACTTGACACTAAACATGGCATGTTTTGATTGTGTAAGTTCACTTTTACTAATTATTATGAATGTTTTTTTTCTTATAGGTTACTTATTTTTTTGTTATTTTTATGGATGCAAGGTATTCTAAATACCAGGTCATTCTATGCGTTTATCACGTCCGCAGTGATACGCATGGGATGGCAAGACCGTCTGTGCTAAAACCTTCTCGAGGTGCATCCGTTGAGGTGGTTGTTCGTATTCGAATATACGAGCAATCAACCGACAGATCACAGCGGATCTAGGGGCTCGCGTTTCCCCGAAATATTAATTTTCTGGACATAAGACAGGCCTTCGATAAAGTGTGGCACGCAGGATTGTTGTACAAAATTAAATTGTTGCTCCCTCATCCATACTTCTGTATATTAAAATCTTTTCTGTCCAATAGATACAACATATCACTATACAACATATCACTACATCATCTATACTTACGATCTGCCGACAACCCCGGAAACCACCGTCGCTACTTACGCTGACGACACCGTAGTCTTGTCGTCTAACGAGGATCCGGTTCTTGCCGTGCGGGATTTGCAAAGTCAAGTGATCGAGTACCAAAAATGGTTAAAGATATGGAGAATAAAAGTGAACGAAAACAAATCAAGTCACGTCACGTTCACCCTTAAAAAGGGAACCTGCCCTTCTGTCACATTAAATGGTAAAATAGTTCCAAAAGCAGATGACGCCAAATACTTGGGGATATTCTTAGACCGACGACTCACCTGGAGCAGACACATAAAAGCTAAACGCAAACAACTAGGCATCAATTTATCCAAGCTGTACTGCTGTTTAATTTTCTCATACATATTTGTTTATTGCCAGAGTGTGGCAGATTACAAATAAATCAATAATTTAAAAAAAAAATTGTCCTTAATGAGAAAGAGAATTAAAATACATTCACGAAAATTAATTTGGCTGATCTTTATCATCCCTCTCCCTCCTTCGTATTTTTATATATATATATATATATATATATATATATATACTTTGTTCACTTCTTCGGCGTAAAATGGCTTCGCTTAATTTCACCGCCTATCAGTTGGCCTTATCAATATCAAACTTTCAGAAACAACTGAAATAAAGGAGCGTGATAATGTTACCAAACCTAAAGACTTCCACTTGCATGAGGTGAACATTGAAATAAGAATTTTTATATTTATTTTACGACACTGTTTCTTTTTTTTTCACGAATATCGCGTCAATTCGCGAAAGGAGACGTGTTTGGCGAACGAAAATTCATGTTTGAAAGGTCTCATCCTTTATTCTCAGCACAACACTGAATAATAAATGATAACCCTACATGTCTATTTCCTGTAGATTCAAGAAGCGCCATCTGATTCGATTATATTGTATTAATAATAAAGTTGGCTGCTTGATATAACTGTTGCCAGTTATAACAAATATGCAATAAATGGAAGATGTGTTGCATTCTCATTCAAAGCATTTTTTTTTAATTCGCATATTATATGTTGCCCCACGTTTGTCGCCAATTATTCACCGTCTAGCATTTAATATAAAGAAATTTCCAATTAATAGATAATTTTACTTTTTATTAAATTTTTACATATTTTTCCTTTATAATTATGCAGTGGCAAAGAACAAAACAAAAATGGGAAAAACTTTTTAAAGAAAACGAATTTAATTTTGTGTGTGTGTGTACAGGAAATAATTAAAATGTCGCGTGGTGGGTGCGGTTTTCGACGAACTTTTTTCTTTCCTCATCCCTTCCAAACCCAACATTTTTTTGTCCTTAATAAACTTTTCTTTTTAAGCAGCCGAAACAAAAAAAAATAATATGAAGGTTCATTAATATTTATCGCGATTAAGCCGCGTGCAAAATAAGTGCGTGGCGTCAAACGAAAATGGACACAACGCACAATTTTTTTTATACATACACAAAAAGTTAAAGAGCATTTTTAATTGCGTAATGCATATTTCGTGGCGCGTCTTTAAAACCGTATTCAAGTGTTTAAGCTTTGACGTCTCTCTTCATTATCGTTTGATTTTAAAAATCTGTATAGAGTTTTTTTTTTAACATTTTAGCACTTTTTTTTTAATTTCTAAAGAATAATTTATTATATATGTTTCATAATTAATAGTGTTAATATTTACGCTTAAAGGACACACAAAAATCACCATAACTGTTGCTACGTTAGTTTTTAATAACGCTTAAATCATTGCAATCATATTTGAAGTAAGTAAATTATTTAAAAAAAATGGTTTATGACGGTGAAATTTGTTTGAAATCAATATTTCGTAGATTGCTTTTTGATTGATTGACCCAGTTGAATGGTAATTAATTATTGGAATGCACGAACAATCAGACATTAGTCCGTGGACTTAGTCTTATAATATCCATTTAATCCATTTGTTAATTTACGTCGTTAAATGACTTTAAATATTTAGTGATATCATAATATGCAACTACTATTAGAATTAATGGATATTAGTTTATTATTAATAATTATTATATTAATTGTAACAGACAGTGTATTATTAGAATATAGTTTCGACGTGTGTCCGTAGATGAATGCATTGTGCGGGAATTTCAAAAAAGAAAATAGTTAAGTTATCGTTTTGCAAAAGCAAATAATGAATGGAAACCGGATGAATGCGTATATTGTTGTTGCGGATGCATTCGTATCGTTAGCTGTAGGTTGGTGTGAGAAATGTCTTTTCAATGAATAATTAATAGTGAAACCGGGGCGTGCTCGCGAGCTATGCTAAACCAACCATAAATTTGAAAGCATATTTTCCAACATCATGGTTGGCGTTGGGGGTTGGTGGAGGAGTGGAAGAGGTGGATGAAGAGTAGGAGAGGTCGTTGTAGTTACCGCTAACAAAATGCAGCCAATGTACATAACGCTGCAACAAATGCACAATGAAATTTGCAAATTGCATTTAAGTCAGCTGAAGCAAATCCGATATATTTTAGGAACTATTCCGCTATTCCAGCATAATTAATTAAGCACAACAATGCAATTTAACTGTGATCCTAATTAATGTACTCGAATATGTAATAAGTACAAAAAAAAATTAGTCAAAAACAGTGCATCGCCGAAGTTGGTTCAGTTTTCCGTGAGAAAAATAACACGAGGGAAAGACGAGCGAATTTTCGTGATTACGTAACGGAGGCGCTTGCATTTTGGAAGCGCGCTGCATAAACAGCGGGAGCGATGTTTATCTAATTGCTAGAATAACAAAGATCTCCGCTGCGCCGCTCCTCGCCAACATAATAATGAAAGCAAATTGTTAAAACGCAGAGGAAATACCCCGATACGTTTCAATTCTCCAAGGAAAATACACAAAATTGCGAATCCCTCTTTCTCGCATTCAATTAAACTAACGAAGAACTTGCTACTATCGTTGTTTTAATTTATTAACATATAATTAACTTAATAAATATTCATATTGGTGACCATATTTTCAGTTTTAACAATTATAATTTTTATTAAACTTCGATGATATTTTGTTTTTAATACTATAAAATGTATAATTTTTAAAATTGTAAATTTATTAAATACAGCAAGGTTTGCATGAATTATTTTCCTATTATTTGTAAAATCATAAATTATATTTATTTCCCGATTGAAAATCAATATGTAATAATAGTAGAATCCAAAATAACGTAATGTACCATAGTTTGAAAACCCCTGAAGTAGATTGCTGTAAATTCCATGTGGGTTGTTGGTAACGATATTATTGCTGCAAAATTAATTCATTCACTGGGTTGCAGTTGTCGGGGTGGTGGTGGAGGTATTTCGCTTTGGAGGATGACGTAAAATCCGATTACCATAAAAAGTAATTCGATCCACGGTATATTCGAGTCCGACGCCCTCCAGGCCGATGATTAGTAGGCGATTCCTGTCGAAAGGGCGACACTGTCTACAATAAAGTGGTGCGGTTGTACGAGCGAGTGTGGAATGAGGCAGTGACAGAGTGTGTGTGTGTGTGTGTGAGAGAGAGAAAGATAAAAGAGTCATACAGGAAAGGAGTGAGAAGGAATGGAAGAGAGGAAAGAGTAGAGCCACGCCAGCCGCGTCAGCGCTTATGAAGAAGCAAATAATGCTTCGATGGAAAAAGCAATCTCTTAAAGAGTCAATCGCTCACATTCAACCCCCCGTCGCATCCACCGTCCCAACATTATATCTCATATTATATTATACATACTCTGTATAACCTCTCTCTTTCCAGAAACACACACATACCGTCGCACACAAATATATTATACATACACAGACACAGCGACGCATATTTCACGTGCACGAAGGATAGAGGAAATATTTATCTATTCTATTCATCTGAATTGATATCATTTCAATATCGCATAAACGTTTCCCTTTCTTCTTCAATACATCACCAAAGTTATACCAATAACACAAATTGAGTATTTTCCCCTATTATTTCACTGAAAGCAAAATATCTAGTATAAAAAAAACAATTAATAATTACTTACTCAATAATGTTTCATGTATACTGACCACATTTAACTATATTAAATAAAGCGTTTAGTAATTATTTTGAAAAAGATATATAAATTAAATTATTTCAATTAATTGCTGAGAATAAAAATAATTACCTCTAATCTACGACAGCATTATTCAAAAACTACAAATCACACTTAGGTCGTTCAATATGCAAATTGAGGCTAATGCCTTAAGGAGCAGTGTAGTAAATCGTTCTTATGGTTGGCAAAACTGTGAATTATGAGAAGTACAGGATGGGAAAATCCACTTTTTGCGTGAAATTAACCGTCACGAGATTTTTTTTTGCAGAGCAGAATAAAAAATCGTTCGAATTTATTTGTGTGAGAGAGATAGTGAGCGGTACGAGAGGAGATCTGATATATTAATACCGAGTCGTGGAAGCCGCTCGACAGCAGGAATAAATCATCAGCACCTGCGATTAACTCAGGAATATTGGGATGTCAGTGCCATGAATATTAATAATATTCTATATATCGTTTGCAATCTCTCTTTTCCTTCCCATACGCTCATTCCCGAGATTTTTCTCCCTCGTTCCACTTAGCTCCTTTTTTTCGTCCTCTTCCTATCGTCTTCCGCATTTTATTCCCCTGGCTTTATAAATCGTTTCCACCGTTTTTAAACGAGAAGCGCTTTTTTTAAATTTGCATTAAATGCATTACTCAATATTCCACTTTTTCATCTTCAATATTGTTTGCTGCAAACAGAGAAAGGATAAGATTGTCAGAAAATAGAGATTTCTTGAACGTCAAATTTCTGTACACAATTTTCAGCTCCAATTAGCAAACGAGACTTTGATAGCTCTAATTTCAATATCAGAGTCAAGCTGTCGATCCACGAACGAAAAACAAATACAACACCTGTTTCATTCCTCCTCCAGTTCTTGTCCTCTCTCCTTATAATTTTCTCCCTTTTTTAGCTTTATTAACAAATTTGTTCCTCATTTGAAATATTAAATCATGCTATTTCTATGAATTTGAGTAAGTTATTTTGTTCGATATCGTTATTTCATTTATATTTTACACTGCAATATTTGAATACTAAATGCAGATCTACATTGATATTAGGAAACATTTTTAATTATTCATTGTATTAAATTATTATAGTTATCTAAATTACATACATTGAGAGTAGATTTTTTGTGAATTTTTTAATTTTATGAATAAAGTTGAAATTATCGATAATAGTTTTTAATAAATTTGTAAAATCTAATCTAGATATGAGGTAAATTGAAATTAATTGATCCGATCAACACATTGCAATTGACGTCCAAATAATAATGTTTTAATAGGCAATTTATCGAACCATTCGGAAATCCATCAGGGTTCTTTCTGACGAACGTCATATTTGTATTTGCACTTGAGCGAGTGTTGCTGTAGTAGTAATATTGGCTCTATAACGTTGATGACGGGAATAACGACGACCATGATGGCGCTGTATAAATGAGTGAAAAGAGCCAACAGGCGGGCATTCAATTAATTTCTATAAACTTGAAGAAAAGGGCCTCCGACAATAACCCAACGCAACTCGCTCGCTTCATCACCCTTCCACACGCCTACGAACCCTTACATGTTTCTCCTAAGACCGCAACGCGTTTCACCTCCTCTCACTCTCAGCCTTATTCACAACTCAATGGCCTCAATTAATAAATAATGAAATAGCCCCGTTTCGTACTGTTTTTTTTTAATAAATACTCGCTCTTTCATTATTCTGCGGCTGTAACTTGTATGTCGAATGTATAGGGATTCAATATGTTTTTTTTACTTTATGTATATATAAATGAAGTACAAAAGTATCGTTTAATGTTTGATTTATTCAAATTACATTCTTTGTTATATAACCTAACCAATAGAATAATTTTTAGTACCTCTGTAGATATAAGGAAAATTTTCCATTTCACTGACTTAAATATATATAAAAATCTATTATGAAATCCTTATGAACTGCATATAATAATTTATTTAAAAAAAATGCAGTTAGGTAAAATATTTTCAATTACTTGTAATTGTTGCTTAATTTTAGGCTACAAATAGTTTCCTGAATTGGACAGATGTAATTAATGCGAAAATTTATTATAAATAATCAAATTTTGAAGAAACTAATATTTGTGTATTTTGGGTAAAAAAATTATTAATAAATTTACAATAAAACTGAAATTAAGTCAATTTGAAGCTGTAGTAAAAATATTTATATATCCATATTATATATCCAAATTCGTTCCTAAATCATTTTGTTTAACGTTAATCGTCTGGGATGAAAATTGAGATTAAAATGGAGAGAAAACGTGGAATTGTTATTTTGCATATGTCGAGTGCGAAATGAAAGGGTTGCGGGGTTATTCGGAAACTTGTCTTTATTTAGGGTTATCCGACGTTTGCAGTCGGTGGTAGGGAAGGGAAGGAGAAGGAAGGAAGGAGACCAGCGGAAAGCTTTTAACTGGATTTGGAGAAAGCGATGCGTACATAATGCCGATAAATCTCTCGCGGCGGAGGCTAAAAGCTTTCTTTGGCCCGGGTCATCACTAAACATTGATTTAAAACTAAAGATGCCGTCGTTTTCCTCTCGTACGATGTAAATCTTGAGCGTTGTAAGATGGGATCCATCTACGCTCGTCCTTCTCATCCTTCTCTTTATCCTCATCCTTTATATGTTAGTTACTACCATCATGAAACGTGTGTGCTTTCGCTTTGAGGATGGAGAAACACGAACGGTTTGTTTATGGCGCAAGAGGAAAAGGGACGTATTTATGATGGATTATAGATAGTGTGTAAATATGCAAACAGTGGGATGAGTTCGGTAATTATTCAGACTTTGACGCCCCGAGGATGGAGGGTTTTGACGATGATGCCGACGACAGAGACGCAACCAGCTTGTCAAGACCACATCTCTCAATACACAGTCATTTGAATATATTCATTAGCAAAATCGAATAACATTAACTAAAAATGATCAATTATAAAACTAACCAAAAATAAATTTTGTTGGAAACATCAAAAAATTGAGCATTTATTACAAATCGAATAGGAATATTTGGAATTGCTGTCATATTAACTGCAACGTCCATTTCTATTAACCACACAAGAATATTTTATTGCATCCTTGAAAAATTAAGAAAAAAACAGACAGTTCGCGTGTCATAATTAATTCACTTTTACTATATCATACATTACCAATTTTTCAGAAATAAATATTGTGAATTGTGTTCGTGATGTAAACATAAGCTTGTTTCACGTTGTCATCGAAGTGTAAGTTGAAACCTGGGTTGATCTTTAGAGTTGTCTGCCCTGATTACGTCCCTGGCAGAATGCGAGGATGAGAGCGAGGAGAACGTCTCTCGGCGTCGCGACGCTGAATGATACAATGATTGATGTCTCGCAGCTGCCGGTTTTCTTCCTTCCACCAAAAGAAGAGAAGCGAAGAGATGTGTGCATTATATATTGCTTTGTGCCGATATAACCGAGCGATATTCTGCGCGTTTTCCTCCTGTCCGCTTGAAAGAAACGGAGAAATTGAAAACAACCCGGAATAAATATATGATCGTAGCCCGTAAATTTACCAGCCCTTTTTCACCCCTTCACATTTCCAATTTTTTTTTGACAACAAAAAAAAAAGAAAACTAGGATTTTTTTTTGATCGGACGTGCCGCACTCTGCATGAACGAAACGTGCGTTCGTGTTCCTATTATGATTTGTGTCTATATCGATAATAATCCGTGGTTTTTCCGGTGGTTGCAACAAACCCATAATTTTTCGTTCACACTCTAACTGATGAAATTTCCAAAAATGAAACAAACAAATAGAATATAAAAAATCAAATCTTTCGCATGAAAAACGTAATGGTCCTCAGAGTATTATTTTCAAAAATCCTGCACTTATAACCACTTTACCCGTTTCAACTTATCCTCTTTCACTGTTATTCTCGGTATATTCATGCATCCGTTCGAAATATTCGTAAATATTAAATTTTTCCAATCGAAAAATTAATCTTTTTCCTTCCCTTTCGAAACTCACCGCAATTGCAATGCCAGCGTTTTGCAAATAACTTATCCATTCGCATTAAGGGCACTGCACCGTTTGCATTGCTTTTTAGTAGCCTGAACCTCTTTTATAAAGTGAGACTCTCATTTGAAATATATCTCTTTTATCAAACCTCAAAGCAACGCAAAATATACATTCATTCCAGTAATTTCACATCAAAATAATAATCCACAAACAAAATTTCTTACATATATATTTTTTCTTCTTGAATCTCTTTTATTATGTTACAAAATAACAACAAAAAAAAGTTATGTATGAAAAATTTGACGTGATAAAATTACAATTGGTGATTTTTCAAACACGCATTCTCAACTGTCAAAAGCATAGTTTATGACAAAAATACATAGCCTAAGTGGCGCCACTATAGGAATAACGTTCATAACCTAAATTTATTTTGTTCCCAGATGATCATTGACAATGCCTTTTAACAGATCAGTCTGAAAAACACTAGTGGCGCCTTACAAAGAACTACCGTTGAACTAAAATTCAATGACTACGTCATTAAAATATCTTTGCACAAGCGATGATTCATGTGTAAAGGTGTGGCGGATATATCCGCCGGTCGTCCGTTGTTCGTTGCTACCTATTTAAAATACTCTTGCTCATTATCGACGCATTAAATACATTAACTGCATCGCTAATGCATTAATTTATTCATCTAGTTATAATTATAATGTATGCACGAATTTCGTTCATTTTCGATACTGATAATTAAAAAAAATAAATACTGAAAAGTTAGAAACAACAGCAATGGCCTCCCACAAATTCGCAATTTGCGCATTTAATTATAGTTAATTTGCTGTAATGAGAATTTACGCGTTTCATTAATAGGCAAGTAATTATATTAAAATAAAATTATTTTATTTTTCTACAAATTTCCCTGTTATGCCTTTTGTTGTCCCAAACCTAAAGTTACCTGGCGAATCCACCGTAAATAATTCTACATCTTAATTCTTCTATTTTTTTTACACATCAACTTTTATAACAATTTTAATAAAATAATTTCAAAGCTTTTGATGAATATATAATTAAAATTTGATCTAAAATCTATTTGTAGAATTTCGTGACATCAATCAGAATCACTTTAATTGCATTTTTTTTTAAATTAAAAACGACATTTTCTTTATGCTTTAATAAAAAAAATACATCTGAGAATCAAATACAAATATGAAAAATATATTTTATTTTTGTAGAATTTATTATTATTTTATTTAATTTTTGTTCAAATCAAATTAATTAAAAATCATCTACATACAGGTTTTTCGAATAATTTTGGTGAGTTTTTTAAAAGAAAGATCTACTATATTATTTCGGAAATTTTGCAGACTTATTTTTATTTAATTTAAAGCTATTTTATACTCTCACATTTCTTAAATTCTGTTGCAATTAATTCAGATAATCAATTTAAATTAATAATAAATGCAATAATTACATTAATAGTAATAGTAAAATATTTTGTTCATAAACTTTTATAAATGAAAATTAATTGGTAATAAATTTATTTTAAAATTATTTTTAAAAATTTCAATTGAGATTGTTTTTAACTTTTATTGAAAAATGCGTTTGGTGACCTTTGAGAGAAGTGTGGTCGTCCGTTGATTGACGGCAATGGAAATAATGGGATTGGCGTGATGCGCGTTGGAGGTTCCAGTTGGGCATTGGAATGAGCAACAGCAGTTAAAGGGCGAGGAATTAGCGATTTTGATCCCAATTAAAGAGCAGCCGGAGGAACGAACGGACAGCTGGTCTAAGTAGTTGTCGTGACCGTGATGATGGTAGAGGAGCAGCGTTTTCCCGCCAGAAGAAACCATTGCACATGCAGCGCACGATTGATATGACTCACCGAACCTATTACACCATATTAAGGGTGTAATTAAATACTTAATCATAATATATTAATTGCATGGGTCTCTTCTGAGGCGCGGATGAAGGGGATGGTGGTGGTGCTGAATGCGGTAGGGTGCAGGGCCGGACGGGAACGCTCGAGACCTTCCGGCATGGGACGACGAAGAGGTGGGAGTTGGTGAGCGGCGCGACGCGACGTCTGTTAGTCCCGCATCAACCGTCGCGGCGCCCGAAACACACATCATCAAAAAAAACCTATCCCACGGAGAAATCGAGGCGCGCGCGCAAAATACTCGCAATTCTTTGAAAGTTTTACCCAAAAAAATAGATAAAATCACAGTGTTTTCATAGTGCCCTTCCGATCGAGTGTATTAATTAATTATTTTGGTGCAGTTCGGTGCTAATGAGATTATTAACTTTCGCAATGGATTGGAGGATTCTAATTTGCATCTTAAACATTCTTCTCCAAGGTAAGATTAATTAATTAATTAATACAAATTTAATGCGAAAAATTTTCACGTAAACTAAATTATATACATTAGTATACACGTAAATAAATGAAGGCGGTCTATTAGCAAATGTAGATTAATTACAGCGAACAAAATAAAAAATAACCTCACCTCGTAAAGACTCATTACTTATGCCCAGCGCTAATGACAATCGTCATAATACATAATACAGGAGAAAAAAACACAGTTTTTTTTTCAAAATAAGTTTTAAATGTTTTTTTCCTCTGCTAATCAAAAAATCTATACACAGCCGATTAGTAAAAAGTAATTATTTCCGAGCGTTAATTATTATTTAATAATGCGTTAATTATTCATTTAAACTGTTTTTCCATCTATCATTTAAGATATTAATAAATAAGTTCCATTAAGTTTATCTGATTGAATTCATCAATTAAATATTTACTGAACCATAGATATTCAATTAATTAACTAATTTATTAAATATTTAGTTCATTAATATTAGTATAAATTCATGATTTAATAATAATAAATGTAATTTTTTTGGAAAATCTGTTTGAAAGTTAATTTTTCAAAAGTTAGAAAAATGAATTTAAATGAACTATATTTAAATAGAAAAAAAATCTATTTGAATTCAAAAGAAAAATCTAATGATAATCTTTAGATAATCGAGAAAATCTTGGAATAAATTCAATTTTGAAATTGTTAACGTACAAACAATCATCAGATAATCAAATTGCATTTCTTGAAAAATAATATATAAATACATTCATGATTAAGTAACAAAAAAAAAACTAATCTATTTGGGAAGATAAAATTAGAAATATTTTTTAATTTAATTAATAATCTTAATTTTTATATATTAAATAATGTGGAAATACTATTTATACGTAATTATTTTTAAGTTTTATTACAAATAGAATAATTTTATAAAAAAATAATTTGAAAAGTTTAAAAAAATATTTAATTGGAAAGTGTAATAATAATAAATAAATATAAATTCGCTGTATAAAAACATAATTAATAAATTCCAATAAATTTATCGATTATGAATAATAATATTTGGTAGTTAAATAAGCAATGTAGTATAAATAAATAATATTTCGTCATTTTCGATATAATAAACGCTTTTGCGTACGATTATTATTATTTTCAATAAAGATAAATAAATTAAATGGACTTTGATATGCAGAAAACCGAACATTAAATTCGCTTTAATTATATTAGCGGAGTGCGAAAAGTGTAGTAAATCGCGCTTGAATTATGACCAAAGCCGCTTACCGATATTAAGCTTATTCCCAAGACGTGCATATTTTTTTCACCCCTCGCATCCGCTAATACCCTTGGACATAATTATCCGCCTTTTCGTCCTCCAAACGGAAATGTATGCCTCCCATCGAATAACTTAATTGACTTTGCTCATCAACAGTATTACAAACACGTAATAAAATATTAATAAAATAAATGAAACTCTGAAAACTATTAATAATTTTCAATATTTTTAATACAATTTTAATATGAATTATTTCAATTTTTCATCGCAATTTTTAAAATCCTTGTTAAAAAGCGAAACAATCCAATTAGAATAATCCGCACCGCTCCTACGTGTTAATTACAAAAATTGTAAAAAACGAACGTTTTCAATCAATAAACAATAATATTAGGTTACAAGTAAATAAAAAATATGATTCTATTGATTTAAGCAATTTGCAAAAATAATGTAAATAAATTACAGTAAAAAATGTTAAAAATATCTTTAGAAGAGAGTTTATCGTCATTTGAATGTGTTTACAGCATAAACCAATGCGATTTTGCGGAAATATGATGTCGCTGTTTATGTCGGCGTAATCAATGTTTTGCATAATGATTGTGAAACGCGTCGCTTTTGAGTTGCCGATGTGTTCATTGTGCGGCTGTCAGTTGACGATATTAATATGTCATTAGGATGAAGACTACCTATGTAGTTCTATGGTTTACTACCATCATCGAGGGTATCATCCAATGACTTAATCCGCATTAATATAATTTAGGGCCTAATTATATTAAATATGCAAAAAGCTTTATGCATTAATTTCAAACAATGAATTAATAGTTTTCTAATTTCTTACTATGTTTACTCAATAATTAAAGTATGGAATTAAAATTGAATAAAACATATAAATAAGCGCAAACATAATAATTTAAATATTCCCGGGGAGCTTTTTTATATACGCCGTTGACCGAATGCATAAAATACATTTTAATGTGTAGTAAAAACATGTATGCATTATTAATATGTACACCGTCAAAGTTTGTGAGGGCAAATGTTCATTAAACTCCCCACAAAGTAAACTAAATACATATGAATTGATGTTACTTTTTCTACAATAGCAGTTTATAATTATTAATTAATATAAAATTTATATTTAAAACTAACATAATTTTTTTATCTTGTAGTGTCTTTATTTCAATCTATACAAGTATACATTATTGAAAATTTATATTATAAAAATAATTTTTAAATTAATAATATAAATCACGTTTATCAAGGTTAGTAATGATGTAATAAAATTAATTTTAGTTTGCTCGTAATGATTACTTTCTTAATGTGTGACTAATTTAATTAATTCTTGTGAAATTTTGATAATGAAATTATTAATTAAAATGTTTAGTTAAATTTGCAAATTAATTTAAAATGTTATATAAATGAATCAATAGAATGTCTTTGCTTTGTAACTGTGGTTTAAGATATATTTTTTTTGTCGGCGGTTGCGATCGTTTCAAAATTATTCTGGATTTAGAGTGGCCGCATTTCGTAGTATTATAATGGTAATATAAAACTGAGAACAGGAACGAACGTTGGATGGAAATACCATCAATCAGCGAGCGCGTTTTAATAAATCGTCGTGTTTTAAAGGAAGCACTCGATGATTGATTCCTCGCCCTCTTTTGGAGAGCCAATAAAAATACGTCTGAACCAGATTCGTCTGTCGGAATGACGACCGCAGCATATTCATCATCCTTATTGCAAAAAAATAAATCAAAAGATAGAAAAAATGCAATTAGAGATTGAAGCAGAAGGTGGAAATAATGTCTCTTGGTAATTAGGGAAAAGTGAGTAAACACGGCGGACTTTAATTAATAATTCGGAGAGTCATTCATTAATCCCGACCGCTTTGTATCGTTGATCGATAATAAACAGGAGGTGATTGAGGTGCATAACTTTGTAATTGAATTAATTCCCTCGACGGAAGCGGGAACTTTGACCCGATCCGATCCCAAAACGCATCCATCTCTATAGATAAATAAATTTCATCCAGATCCTTCAACTTTATTGGATTAGATCGCAAGGTAAATAAAGTTAATCGCTCAGGATTTAGTTTGGATGATTCCAACTGATACCCAATACTAATTAATTTGACAAAAAAAACCGAAATTATTGCTTGAATTACTGAGTTTACTTTCGTCCGGGCTTTAGAAAAGCAAACCTTAATGTAGTTCGTTTTATTTTTTTATTTATTTTTTGTATTTTATACACGATGACACGTTCGAAACTTTACATCCGATACTCTAATCCCAATTAAATGCGGAACGGGAATAACAAATGTGTGCGAGTTTAATTGGAGGTTTTTAGTGCAAATTTTAGTGCAGCCAGTGAACGGAGTCATATCGAACGCAATTCCGCGTCCCATGATGCTTACCGGCGAAGCGCATCCCCCTGTTTGTAATTGAGGGCTGTTTCCGCAGAAAACGGAAATGTCCTAATAAAACCAATAACGAGTCTCCAAATAATAAATGTCCTAATTACAACATCAATTCATATTAATTCCTCATCATATATAAACCGACGTTGTACACTATACATTTCCTATCCATTATTCACAAAAAAAAAAATGAAACTGTGTCTCATATAAATTATTTACAATCTATTCGATTTCAATATTAAATACATTTCAGATTTTCTAAATTTGTAAATTAATAATTCTTATCCTATTAGATATACAGATAACTTACATAATTATTTCATATTTTCTATTTATACTGAAAGTAATTAATATAAAATAATATTATATGAATTTTATTTAAATTGTAAATAATTGTCTGGATTATTATTATGTAGATATAAATAAATACATTGATATAGTCAATTCACTAAATGTAACGATTACGCGATTAGAAGTGGGTTTTTACGGGTGTTAGTTATTAAGAATAGATAAAGATAAGCAAATCAAATAACTTCTGTCCCACCGGTATTCGATGTGGGATGAGCAGCTGGTTTATTTATTTATTTTTTTGTTTCATCTCTTTCTAACCAACGCTATTTAGTCAGTTGGTGCTGGCAATGCGTCAAAAGGTATGTTTCGGAACAGCTGTCCGATCCCTAATTGTTCACCTGGCCCTGTTTTCATTAACCCTCGCCGCCCACGGAACTTCTTCCGATACCTTCTATTTACATTAAGTTCATGCTTAAAACTACTTGCGCACTATATTCCCGGCCGATAATGGTCCCAGAATAACAATTTTCTCTCTTCATAGTTGCATTTGCTTCGTCCCTCGGCGGGAAAGTTTGAATAAGGAAAATAAAATTAAAACACGCTTGGGTTAATAATTAGTAGCGCGCGCGTGCATGAAAAATAAAGGAAGCGTGGGATGAGGATGAGGAAAGAAGCAAGGAGGAATGAACAAACGAACGAAGGGTTTTTACTGCAGTTTTTACCATTGAAACTGTCGACTGGGGTTGGGCTGGGGAGGAGGTGGCGAAAGCGTGGGGTTGGGAGGAGATCTCCATTTTATTACAATTAAAAGTCCGAGAAGAGTTTTACTTAACTACCTGAAATTCGAAATTAATTTAAAAGCTCGCCTAGTATCGTGTCCGCCCTTGCCGTCTCCCTCTGCCGGTGGTCCCGACATCATCGTCTGGCCTTAATTTAATAGCAGTACGCAATCAAGCTTAAAACTATATAGGGTGTAATTGGAAGATTCAATTTGTTTAAACAAAGAGTGCTTTAATTAATCGCTGCTTTGGCTCTGGCGTCGCGACGCGATTGCTAATTAGCCGTACCGGTACGTCCGTTCGGATCTCATTACCTGCCGTTCGCTGCATTCTCATTTCCAAAGACAATAGATTATACATGGCTTGTTGCATAAAAGCATTTAATCGTTCACAAAATCCATTTATTATTTGTTAACGTTATATTCATTGTAATTAATATACTTATAATTATAAATTTAACTTATATAAATGTTTCAAAAAAAAAAACTTTTATTTTTCATTGAAATTACAAAGACGGTCATCGAAATAAGTAGGAAATAACTGCACTTTGTTTTTCAAAACAGTTACAGTTATGTAACCGACAGAAAAAAAGTTTTACATTAAAATTGTAACAGTGAATAAATGGAGTGGATCGTTTAATAGAATATTTAATCGAAAAGAAAGTTTACCGTATTTGCGTTTTGTTCTGTTTGTTTAAAGTATGATCCTTTTGTAATATGCTTTTTTTCTCTTCTTGTTTGCCTCTTTCAAACTTGCTTAATAAATAGCGCGAAAGAAGATCCGACTTACTTCTTGTTGCATTTCTTGTACGTTATTTCTTTTTATTCGTGCAGTTCTTCTTCTTCGCATACTTTGTGCATAACGTGCTTTGTTCGCGGCGCTTCCTTTGTTGTTCTGGGAGGTAATAATTATAAATATTTATCAAGAAAATATATAAATAAAATGAATGGATTGCGTAGGGAATGGGAAACAGAAAAAAAAGAGGAAAAAAGAAGTTTGGATGTATTTTTGCAGGAAACGGTGGCTCGTTTCGCCAGGCTACATTGGTGGAGTGTTATGTAAATGAAGTCGGTTAGTTGGTATTATTTGTAGGTTCGTTTTGCTTTATGGGAAACGGAATGAAATGCGAGAGCTTAGTTTCAAAAAAACAACGAATTTATTTCATGGTAACAACAATTGAAAAGGCAAACAAATGGAAATAGTAGTAATAATAGTAACAAGAAGGTAACAACGAGAGATGTAAGTAAGAGGTGGATGAGGATGAGGTTTGTTTAGTGTTTTCCGCCTTGGCTGAAGCCGTACTCCTTTCCGCCGGAATGACCTCCCTTCTTTCCGTAGTCCTCGTGATGGGCGTGGTGACTTTCGTGGCCGTGTTTGCCCTTGTGTCCCTTGTGATCTTCCTCGTAGTGTCCCTTGTCGTGGTGTCCCTTCTTGCCGAAATGATCGTCATGGTAGCCGCTCTTGTGGCTGCCTCCCTTCTTGTGTCCGCCCTCCTTGCTGCCGTGATGTCCGTGGAAGTCGCCGAACTTGGAGTGATGACCGCCCTTGTGGAAGTCGTCGTAGAACTTGTGCTCCTTGTGGTAATCGTCCTTGTGCGACTTGTGGTGGTATCCGGTCGTCTTCTGGCCCTTTTTGTGGCCCTTCTTCTCACCGAACTTTCCGCCTTTGTGGCCCTTGCCGGACTCGTGGTGCTCGCCGTAGTGCTCAGCCTCGTCGTGATGGCCCTTCTTGTGGCCACCCTTCTCGGCGTGATGACCCTCCTCGTGCTCCTTACCGTGCTTGCCGTGGCCTCCTTTATCGTGATGATGGGCGCTCTTGTACCCCTTGTCGCCCTTTTCCCCGTGACTGGAATGGTGGTCGCTGTGATGCGAGTGGCCGCCGCCCTCCTCGTGGCTCTTCTTGTGGCCGGTGGCGGCCACCGCCTGATCCAAGCCCTTAGCTGCGTCCTCCTCTTCCTCGCCAATCACCCTAGCTGAGCATAGGGCCGCAGCGAGGCACAGGACACCCAAAGACACTGTAATCAATCTCATTCTGCTGCTGCTGGAGAGGAGAGCGAGTATTGAACTGATTAAACACCACCAGATCGATGCTATTTATACCAGGTCCCGCGACTTTCTTCTTCGCCTCCTCCTCCACGAAACAGCTACAGTTTTTGGGGTTTCCGCGAGATTAGTTCTCCTCTTTTTCTCCTTTTCTTCTATTTCTGCTCCATTCGTTGTCGTCGTAGTCGTTGTCGACGAAAAAACCGCATCGCGATGCAGTACATCGATCCAATAACGTTTCTTTCGGCGATCGCGTTCCGATCCGTTTCATTTCGATATTTTTATGCAATGAGGCTTTCTCTAATTGCAAATCCGACGCTTGATTACACCTTGCCCATTTACACTACTTTTTACCTCTTTTCGGACACCCAGATAATAATGGAACCGAACAGCAAAATTAATGGAAACAAACCAGAAAATAAAAAATAGATTTATATACAAGAGAAAAGGGCACATCTATGCTACATGTATTAGTGTATTTGTGATTAAACTCGTAATTTCGAATGCTAGTCGGTTATCGAGATGCCAATTACTGTATGATCGTTGCTGCTGCTGTTGTTTTTTTCGGATTTGCAATTCTGCTATGCCCGAATGCCACATCGGTAAATTGATGATTTATTACGTAAATGTGGGGCGGCCAACCCTATTCGATAACACTGCAATTCATTCTAGACATGCAAAAAAATACAGAGAAAAATAAAAATAAACCAATAAGTTGAAGGCGCGTTGAAATGCGCCGACACATTCATTAAACTCAAGAAGACTTATTATTATAGCGACAACATCTAGGATATTTATTACCAATATTTACTATAATCTCTCTTTCGCACGCCTTAAACTCTTCTCACGTGTAAGTCATTTATGAAAAAAAACTAGTACAAATCCAATCCAAAAATGTCGTAGCATATTACATGTTTAATGTAAGAAATATTATAGTTATTTAAAAATGTATGTGAATCAAAAATTAAGTTTATAAGAAAATGTAATTTGAAATGTATTTATATTTTTTATATATCCTACATGAAAACTAAATGGATTCGGTAGATTTATTGATTCGGTTATTTATTTAATAGTTATAATAACGATGATAATAATAACAACGGTGTTTGCTTTTCCTCGCATTTCGATGCTGCAGAAATACTTCGGGTTTTGGGTAAATTGATGATTTATTGCGAAAATGGTCGGCGGTTGGCGGTGGTAGAGGAGTCGGAGGAGGTGGTGGCCGCCACTAGAATCGGGAATCTATAATTCCGCCGTATCTGCTATTAATTCTCGGGGCAGCCTCTACCAGCATCCTCCACCACCTCCCATTTACAACAAACAACAATACAATACACAATATATTTCCTTGGGGGGATGCGCAACAAACATAAATTTCAGTTGTTGCTGTGCAACTGACGGATGGGAAAACGCAAGAAGATGCTGCGGATGTGCGACGGGGAAGGGAGGTCGGTGGATGTTTGCCGTTGATGGGTCGCTGATAGTAATTTTCTTCCGCCCTTCTCTGACTAATTTATGGACTCCCTCTCGTTATATAATGCCACCCCATACCATCTTCCATCCGAAGGCGAAAAATCGACTGCGCGCTAATTCTTTCCGGCTTATTTATTTTCGTCCTCCAACCCTACGCATCCAATATTCATAGGATTTATGTAACGTCTCCGTAACTATTTGCCTGGTAATCTACCTGTTCTCCACGGTAAAATGATTAAATTTTAAACACGCTTTAAATAATTCAAAATCTCCTCTTTAAGTGAGGATATGAGAAGAAAAGAAAACAAATGGAGTTACGAGATACTCCTCAAGGAAACATAACCTTTGTGCAAAAAGAGGAAAAGACAAAAAGACATCGAGATGGCAACGTCCGTTTTGTTAATGGATGTTGTACTCCCCGGAGGAATTTCGCTACCCAATTTGAAAATTATAGTTTAAATTTACTGAAATACATTTCATCAATTTTCCAGGTAAATTAATTATTCAAAGGCACGCTTTATTTACTTTAAAATAAATTTAAATATTTCAAATGGAGCCCCACGTTATGCACCAAATACACGGTATTTTTCCTCTATCATGTAGAGATCATATTTAGTTGTACACCACTTTCAAGAGTGAGCACGTTCATTATGTAATGCCAATTAATGTCCAAACTTCGTGCTCTTTCGCTCTTTTGTTAATATATAATTGGGGAAAATTAATGGTCTCGTTTCTAAGATGGACATGACGATGCGAATCCTTCGAAAACAAATTGCGCTCCGCATTTCAGTTGCCATGGCAACATTCTAGTAGCTACATTAATTAAGGTGACGACCTACAGCGCCGCGCCCCCCGCGACTCGTTTTATGCCGAAAAGTTTAAAGTAAATTGTTTAAATTTAATTTCGCCGCCTCCGTTAATAAATAAGCGCATCGTCCATAGGTGGCCGCAAATTCCATCATAAAGTTACTCGCAATTTCAGAGCGGACTTCTTGTTTTGCATTTTTTAGATTAATATTTCATATACTACATTAAACTTGCGTCAACAGTCGTGTTTAATGAATGCGGAGAATTATTTAATCGATATTGTTTTATAATGGAATTGAAAATGTTTGGGT
Organism: Nicrophorus investigator; assembly: GCA_963457615.1. Lineage (NCBI taxonomy): Eukaryota > Metazoa > Arthropoda > Insecta > Coleoptera > Silphidae > Nicrophorus > Nicrophorus investigator. The sequence goes on from OY735140.1 coordinate 3,548,981, forward strand.
TATGTAATGAATTAATTGTGAAAGAAAACTGTGGCGCCATCCGGCGGATTTTGATGCAAGCTCACAGAATTAAATGATGTTTGGTACGGTGCTAATTGCAGTGACGACGAGGTGAAGAAACGGCAGGAAGAAAGTTGGAAATTGATTGTGCTAATTGAATTTGCCCCGCACGTTCGGTTTTTACTGCTCCTCCATTACCGCCGCCGCTCATTGCGTAACTCTCCTCAGGCTGCTGCCGCGACCGTTTTCCCGATCACCTTGGTGATACCTTACGTAATCCGATCTCCTCCTCTGCAATCCAATTTCTTTAAGTTTAACCTACTCACTTTATCTCTGTTTATATTTGTAAATCACGTACAAATTCAAGCTTAGACGAGCAACTCATTGTGACAAGTGTACCAACTTGAATTAGTAAACTATAGAAACCACGGTTCAATAGTTTTGATGTATCCAATTACAAGTTATTTGTCACATATCAAGTAAAGTTTCATGTTAAGTAGAAGTCTGCAACGTATAAAACTGACTTATGATTGAAGTATATTTCTAATGGATAATATTTTTCTTTATTTTCGTTTCGCAAAGTATCTCCTGGAAACTTTTCATGAAAGTTTCAAGTTAGCAATGGGAATATGAGATATGAGATATATATGGGATTCCTTGGAGAAGGATGCAACGTGCATCGATATCGGTATTCTAATATTAGAGAGACATGGGTCAAATATAACGTTAAACATTTACGTAAAACATCGATGATTATAATCATAGTCAAATAAGTAATTTGTTTTGGAAATTTTAGGTGAAAGTGTATTGTCGTCTTCAATTTACTGGAGCTATTGAATAGTAATAATGTTATGGAACACAATCTGCGTGGAAAGCCACAATAGCTTCCATCCGTATTAATACAACACATCACAACATCTCCTAGACATAATCGTATTAGAATATTAACACACGAGGCACAGTTAATTTAATTCCGGCTGCGTTTGCTTACCAGAAGCAGAACTAATTCACGGATGTCTCCATGCATCTTCCTTCGGCTTCCAACCAGAACTTCTCATTATTCATGCACCATCAACTGTAACAAAATAACAAATTTTATTAAAATATTAATCCAATCAGTATTCATTAGATCCACACATACTCTATTCATAAAAAAATAATAATTACGTTTCAACAAATTGTCAATTTCAATAATCACAATGATATTATTATAAAAAATTAAGAGTAAATAAATTAAAATTTTAAATTCTCTGTAAATACATATAGCAATATGACAATGAATTTACAATTTAAAGTTAAAATTGTAGGTTAAACAATTTTATTTGAGATTTACAAATCTCCTGAAATTTAATATTGAAGTTGAAAGTTTTAAATTAACGAATTATATATATGAAAACTCTCCACCTTCAAACATAATTGGTAACCATAGCAACAACTAACTGAACAAAAGCAAAACATTTTATCCCTATGGAAACGTCCATTAGCACATATTTTTCAACTCCGCAATCCCATTTGTGCCGACTAATTTCATTACCATTCACATACTTATATTTTTCTCTCGTTTTTTGTAACTGTATATTTATATGCTTGAGCTTCAAACGTGACCGACTCGAAAATCTAAATTAGAAACTGCCGCCGCCAAAATAAAACAAGAAATAAATAAATTAAAAATGTAATAATGAGAGTGCTGGAAAGAAGAAAACATCAGTAACATCACGGTTTTGCGTTATTATCGCATTATTCCACGTTCCCTCTTTCCATTGTTGCCACGTTGATATAAATTTCGTGGATTATAATTTGAAAAGTTTGACTTTTTTCCTTTTTTTTCTTTTATTTTTCGTGGTCTCGTGCGGTGCGAAAAAAAGGGTTTTCTGTACGTTCTTAAATTGTTTTTAATGTAACTGCGCGAAACACTCGCTGCGACAGGGCGGGTGGGTGTTTTGGAGTTGCGAGTGCGGATGTTTGGGGGAGGTTGAAGATATACCCCACCTTTTGGCGCACAGCAATAGTGACACATTTTCGCCCAAAGTTTGCCTTGCTTCATTCCTTCCTTCCTTCCTTCGGCTTTTCCTTGCTCGCTTCCTGCGCACGCAAAACTTTTAAATTAAGTTTGTGTTGATGTTTGACTGACGGTGTCGACTTGTTTAACAATTAACCTTTCGCAATCCGGGTAGCGAATAACTGATGTGGAGGGAGTGGAATCCCCTAGGGTGAAAACCCTACGCAGGGCCGTAACACCACGCTGCAAACTTCTTATTGTTTATACTTTGCTGCAATCTGCATATGATTAAGACGACGAGAAACGCAACGTCTTCCACAACCATACACTCTTCTTTTATTTTCTCATTTTTACTTCTACACCACCGCTTTATTTGGTAATTTTTTTTCCGGAGGCGAAGGAAAATAAAAAACACTAAGACTTTTATGTATTCAGGACGACCGATTGAAACGGGCTTCGTCCCTTGCGGTTCTTCTGTTCGATAAACCCTTGAAAATGGATAAATACGCGACGAAGAAATAACAGACGGACCAAAGAAAGCGGTAAAAGAAAAATAGAGGAAACACAAGAGAGGGGTACATAAATTCACGTGTGGGAAAGCTAATTGGTCTTGATGAATGAATGGGATTAGGAGGAGCGGTCCATTAAGACTCTGAACAAATGGGCTTCTATGTATGAACAAATATTGCAGGGAATCCGCGCCAATTAGCGATGCCTGCTGATCCCAACCATTAATCCATGCTAATTTAGAATAAAGAAAAGTATAATAAATGCGTTACATTTTTCTTTTCTACATAAAGAAACTAGTTTCAATTTTTACATCTTAAAAACTTCTTTGATTTAAATATTTGAAATTATTTTTACTCTTATTTTTTACAGCCTAAGATAATAATTAATTCCACATATAATAATTAATATTCATATCAAGATTACATTCGTAAATTTGATGAAACACTAAATCATTTTATTTGATACAAATTTTGGTCTGTGTAATCTGAGTTACTGTAGGTGGAAGGATTAGAAAAAAATAATAATGATGGGAAAAAGGCCTTATTGGAGTGGCGTAACAGTAGCGGCAACATCAGCAAGTGGAAGCTATTTAGCTAACATTAAAAAGGTTAATTAATCTCTTTTAGCATGCAAACCACATTATTCTTTTACCCTTTTAATGCAGTCCGACCCTGTTCCGGCGCTGTGGTGCTATTTTACGACTTTAACGAAGCATATCATGACAACATTTCCATATAAAACGCGCGCGGCTTCAGCAACGGCAGCGGCAGCAGCGAAGGGATGGTTTTTAAAGAGGGCGCGGAGGCGGTTAGGAAAGAAGGTGGAGGCGGCGGCGCGCAAAGTTCGCGCTGGATGGCGCTGTTCTGTGTGCCATTTAGCAAGTGTCGCCTTAGACTTTTGCCCAAATTATTCTTCATAGCATAAAACGGAGTTTGGTTAGCAAGTCGCCATTAATTCAGTTGAAGGGGGCGGCGGAATATCCCACCAGAAAAGCCGCTGCCGCCCAGCAGACAAAGGTTAATGGCTAGGATGAAGCGCCCTGTTTATGCGTCACGTCATACGTGAAATTGTTCATCTCTCACTCTTAATTATCAACACGAAGCAACTTAAAGCCCTCCGAATTTTCAGAGCCCACTTAGTCCCAACAATTAATAACAATTAATTAAATAAACACGGAGACGTTATTGCGCAAACCCCACTTTATATTCTGTAACGAACAACAACAACAACAAATAAAATTGCAAATCTATCGTTTCACAAAAAAAAAACAATAATTTATACTAAAACATATACAAAATAGAATATTCAATAATGTTTCATATAATAATACTGATCCAATTATTTTAACTGTTTATATTGCTAAAGTTAAGTTAACTGTTGATGATAAAACGCATGATGTAAGTGACTAAAAACATCGGTCATCATTTCACTCGGTGTAGAATAAATGCTAATGGATTGCAATTAAAACAGGTTTGCGAAGTTAATCAAACGCCCACCGCCTCACATTACTTCAGATAATAATTGCAGTAGCTGAAATTCCAATTAAACGATCATAAAGAGCGGTTGGAAGCATAGGAGGTGGATGAGGATGAGGAGACGTGTGTACATTCATCCACAATGCCATTAAATTAAACCATTAACCGATGCGACTCTGGCCACGCTCACCTAATCCAATTAACCATTCGAGATTGGAAAGTACAAAACTGTGCAACAGTAATAATGGTACGATTTTGCACCGAATCCCGGGTATTATCAAAGCAACAATAAAAAAAGCCAATTTATGTATGGTATGTTGTGACAGACATTGGTTAGTAGTAGTTTTAGTCACAGCTTCATGGTCGATTACATAGACTAGTGAACCAAAACGATGGTTCAATTGTATTGCAGAATGTGTGTAGGCTTATAGATATCAATAGATTTAAATCAATTGAAGCTAATATTAATTTTGGTAATTAAAGGGATCGAGATGAAGGGTCCATTTTCTTTCCCTTCGTTCGCTGACCCACTTTCACTTTTTGTTATATGTATTTTTCCATTCGTTTTCTTTTTAATTATCAACTTTTCCTTGTAATAATAACGCGGGGCACACAATTGACAGGTTAATTTTAGCTTCTGACGGCTTATTTAATTAAATATATAAATGCTGTGTGTATACACGTGTGAAAGAGAGAGAACGCGCACATAGTTCCACTAAACGCCTTCGATTTTTCCATGGATTCTTTTTGCATTGTCGACTAACTACTTATAAATAGACAATGGCAACAATTTTTAAATTAATTGAATAATTGTGAATAGATAATTATTATCATTTCAAAAGAATTAATCAGTTTTTTATATTATTGAATGCTTACAAAGAAAAAAAAACTGATTGATCATAAATCATGTAATTAACATGTCGGGTGATTGTAAATAAAGTAGCCTATAGTATAATAATTAATTGGTAACGCCATCTACTATTTAACACAAAATTACGTTATAAAATAAATTAACATAACCTTAATTATTTTATATTTACATATAATTATTTGCTCTTAATTATACATAATTAGTAAACTCGTTACACGAAATTAATTATGTAATAACTTACCTCTAAAAGTCTCCTATTATCTTATTAATCCATTGCATTGAATCACCAAAGAAATCACACGACGCAAAATGCAAACAATATAAAAATGCTACATTTCAAACTTTATAGAATAAAATAAAAATAAATTTATCGAAAGTTTTAAAATAAAATTAAAATTATTGAATTGAATTGAAAGAAATTTGATGATTGCAGATATTTAAGTTTATTATTTCGAATGGAGACGCAAATTGAATAAACGAATTTATATAATACAATTGCTGCCAACTGATGAATGAGGGAATGATTTATCCAAGTCGCTGCCAACTGTTGCATTACGATTCGGTTCATCAAAATCGAATTTGTGAACCAAAATGCTACGTAAATAGATTTCAGTAAATTTCCGTCTTTTCACGATTCGCTTTTTACATAATTTTCATTACTATAAATTGAAATCAGATATTTCCAAATAGTTTTTTAAATAATTTAACTTTCTTTTTTAAATTAATTATTATTATTTTTTTGTTATTTCTAATAATGTTTCCAACTGTTGCATCGCTGATGTTTGACAACTTTATATGTTTTGTGAATATTAGTTAATAAGTTTGAATTCTTATGTTAATTAAGGGTGTCGGAATGATTGTTTCTTTTGCGCGAGGTGCGAGGGCGCCAGAACAATTTTCGTTTCGGTTCGAGAACTTTTCGTAATCTTAGGAATTCCTTGCGTTTAATTACTGGCGCAACTATTCGTAAAGAATTCAAATTAAAATGTTTTCGCATGGGTCCTCCCTCGTCCACCACCCCAAGACACACGCTTCTCAACCTTGAAGAAGCGAAATTTGTATATAAGTGTTATGTTATCGAAGACGAACGTGTTTGTGGATACAGCGCAAGATCCCACGGGGTGCGATAGGTGGAAGTTAAGGCGTGTTAAACCGTACATAGATCTGTCAGCCGAGTTTGCGGTGTGTTCGGCTCAGGCAACATGCATATACACTCACACCCCACCGGTTTCGGTAGATGGAGTATGGTTGATGAGGGTGGATGTTGCGGGAGGAGGAGCTGCGGGGTGCATTCGTTGATGTTGTTTACTTTACGGAAGCATGCTAAAGTCATTATACAAGTTTCTGGGACCACCGGGTCTCCCCCATCCCGATGATAATTGAAACATTTACAGCTCCCAGTTCAAACCCCACATAACGACAAGAAATATTAACCTCAACAAAAAGCTTTCCGCGTGCACGATTGGTTGCCTAAAATTTAATCTAATTAAATAACTAATTAAATAATCGAAGTTACATCATTTATATCGTAATTGAAACAGCTGGTTAGGTAGCGATTAATGGTGGAGTGGTTTTAATTGATTTTTTTGAGGTGAAGTTCGAAAGAAGTGAAACAAATTAAAGGCTGGATTTGGTGGTAATTAGGTGAGGCTTTGTGCTGCCAACCTTATTCATTAACTGTGATAAGAAGATAAGATCGTCCCTCCTCTAGAGGCAGAGAGAGCAAAAGCAATTTATTGCCTACAACCTCCACCCTTCAAACTCCGCATACGAAGCTTTGCGTTTCTGGTGTGAGCTTCTCCACTCGCATAATAAATATTTGTTTTACAAATTCTGCTTAATTACGGAACCTAATAAATTTCTGCGAGGGACTTTGATGTGGAAAGTCGCATGGCTTCTTACTGTTGTCTAATTAGCTATGCGATACCGAAGGAAGAGCTTCACTTTCATATGCTGTGTAGTTAGGGATGTGGCGTGATGCAAGGGGTGGCTGAAAGGGGGGATGGTGGTGCGACACCGGCTTTGGGTATAATGCGTTAATCGGCTTGACAGTTTCATTTGATACTGTCAGGTCCTGGTACATGTTCGGTCCCCCGGCAAACATACACCAGAGAGTGAGAACCAAGGCCCTACCTACTTCCCTTACGTCTCCAACGTCTTCCCACCAACACTCCACCGGCTCGACACACATACTATTTTCACATCTAGAAAGCTATATTAAAAGAAAAACGACGTCAACATACACTACCGAAATTATATTTGATAAGTACCAACTAAAATATTAATTACGGAAACCATCAGCAGATGTCGATCTTCTTTTCCCCCATATAAATTCAATTACTTCAAACCAAAATCCAATTATTGCATAACTTTGTAAGAAAGTATTTGTTTACGAATTCCGAAAATTATATTGATTAAAAAATTATTCTGAAGTGGTTTGCATACGTTTAGAATGAACACGTTGTAGTTGTACTAAAAATGATTGAATGAGTGAGGGGGGCTTTGGTGGAGAGGAGTTGTAGATGTGCCAGATTAAAGTGGACACAAAACGTTTTTGGCTTTATCAAAAAGCCCCTCCGCTTGTCTTCAAGTTATAAGCTCGTGAGTGCATTTGGCACGACCGTAAATCTGGAATACATATTTATGCGCTATTTATATATGCGGACTCGAGTTTTAGGGCTTTAATACTTTCGAACAGCTGAATGTTGAGCGTGTATATATATTTGTGTATTAGTATCTATGTATTTACTCTCGTGTACATAAATACGAAAGATATATATATATATTTTAACATTAAACTTGTAAAAATGATTTACGGCAAGAACGTAAACTCGTTGATGTTGTTTTTGTTAATCCCTGAAAAAAAAGATTCTACTCCAACGCCTGAAATGAACACGATCCATTCAACAATATTTTGCTTCAATTTAATTTCATAAGTCTTCATCATCACCCATCTGTCCTTTAATTATTCACCACTGACGGAAATCAGAAATTATTCCCTTTTTCGGCGCTGAAACCTCTTAATTATTGCTACCGTCTCCATTAGATCCCAGAATTTGGTCTCACTAACTTATTCCCTGTATCCATTTAATATTCTTACTCTTAGAACTCTGTATACATTTAATCAACACTCAACTCCACGGAACTGCACTGTTTAATTTATTATAATATCAAACTCAGTTTAAAGTTAACAAAAAGTTAATAATATTGAGATTAACCATCTGCAAACGAGATCTGTTGAGTTAATTTTTATTTGTAATCATATTATAAATAAATAATATTTAGTTTGATTTGTTTTTAAATTTTAAAATAAAGGCTTACAGAATATAATGGGAAAATGCGTTTTGTGGACGATACTGAAATATTGATGAAATCGATGCAAATTACCGTTCGATTAGTTCTCAGACTGCACGACAACTTAAACGTATAAAGTCACTTTACTGCAACTGCTTTCACGTTAATTGCATGAACCTACATACGGGTTTTTCAACTCTATCAACTGTTTTAATAAGTTTTGATATTGATTCAGAAAAAAAATAAATAGAATTAAATTATGTGGTAATTATAAAATCTTTCTTATATTTATTAGAATATATATGTGTTTTCGGAAATTTCTCAATAAATGTTATTTTTTTAAATTCATATTTATTAATATAGAGGATAGTATTTTTTCTTTTTGGATACAAATTGCAAATTGGCGTAAGTCGAAGAAGATGAAAGGAATCGGGATGAACGTGTTTCTTTTTTCAAATTTCGCGCCCTTTGAAGTCCACTTTGCGACCGTAACTAAACGTTCCAATATTAATAATTCCAGGATATGTTGTTGAATTCCATGCTCGTCGTTGTGTGGTCCAGGGTGTTCGGTATCCAATACACACACGAAACTTTTTATTCCTTTCCTTTTTCATGCAACGTTTGAAGAAATTATCGCAAGTGGAACAGCAAACAGCCAAATTCGACCGCGACTAATTCACTTTATGCCGCACAATTTGAGACACGTAAACAAGCTACGCAAAGAAGAATACGAATTGAAAAAAAAAGTTTGGAAATTATGTATAAACATAAAACCGAAAACGAAATGTAAACAAGTATTAGTAAGGGAGAGAACGCTTTTTACGACGCGCATTTGTCACGGTCTTTACGTGTCCAATTACTGAAAAATAAGGAAATAGCGTTACACGTCTTTGTCGGCTCAGGATAACGTCCTCAGAGGCCGTAAAACACCTTCATTTATTTATGCACCTCGCCTTCCGAAATCAAAAAATATCATATTTCGTTTTACGCTACAATCGAAGTGAATCGGCGTACGAAGTATCGTGGAACATTATTATAATACAATTTCTCAAATTGATATTTTGTGGAATTCTTACAGAGAAGTGCAAAGTTTGTTTCATCTAGTTTTTAATTGGTTGTAAAACTAATTTAATTATTGGATTAACAATAATTGATTGATGTTTGCTGCTGCTAACGAGAAGTTTTGTAGTTAGTTCAGGGGATGTAAATTATACGGAAATCTGTGTCGCGTCTGACGTGTGAAAATGTCACGTGTAATATCTTTTCTCATGCAAACTATAAATATTTCAGAGCGTCCCACCAATTAAATTTAATTAATGTGTTTTTAAGGGTTCCCTGCTCTTCCCTTTCGTAATGAAGGAAACACGTGGAAGTCTCTTCTTGCGGAGGAGCGGTTATATAATAAGAAATGACTTTGTTTAGAGGAATAGCAGGAGAAGAACATGAGGAAGAAAGCAAAAAAAAACAAAAATAAAAAAAAACACGTTGGTGAAGAAAAATTGGAGACGTTAAATCTAGGGAGTCGGCAGTCTTTTTATGGTTTTCTCCCCGCGCGACGTAATAAGTTCCGTGGCCCCGTAATAATCCCACCATAAATACGTCGTGTTTATTCAATTTGGGGGAAGATGCTCCGAGGCTTATGTACAACCGCGAGGCGTAGGGAGGGTTTTGTACAAAGAAAAAAAAATAACGAAACCGGAGAAGAGAAGAAAGAAAAAAGAAGGAAAAGAAGTGGAAGCCCGAGAACGACATGCGGAATATAAGAGGGTAAAACCGCCCACTCGTGTGGGGGTGGTTCGCAGCAGAAGCGTGCGTAAAGAATTCAGGATTCCCTCACTTGACGGATCATCTTGTTCGCCAGTCGAGATCGTTGTGTCGAAATTAAATTATTATTTGTCGTAGGTGTCATTCCGCACTTTGTCACGGAGTAAAGAAATACAAACTGCTGCGACTGCGGCGGAAGCGTTTCCTCCGGGGAAATTTGCGGAAAATCACCGACAATTTCCATCCATTCATCTGCGCTTAATTCCGACGAACGCCATCTATCGCCCGATCGGAAATTACGTTTTGCAGATGCGGTGTCTTTGTGCCAAGCGCGTAATTAATTTCCACGATACACAGCGGCAATATCCAGACTTTCCGTTTTGGAAACTCCAATAATAAAACGTAAACAATTCTAAGCAGAATTCATCATTCTTTTCTATATATGTATGAAATCTTATCACTTGTCGTAATTGAACTTAAAAGTATAGAAATTTTGGTTTTTATTGGTTTGTGTGATTCGATTCGCAATCTCGTCAACCTTACCTACATTTCCTTACGTTCGGTAATCTAAGTAAAAAAATAAATAAATATTGTATTCACATTTGCAATGCGGTTACTGCGGACCGACATTAATAATAATACAGCGAAAGTTTCCGTTTTTCACGATTCAATTACGCAGACGTAATTCTATATATTTTTTATTTATTCATGAAAACGATTGGTTCCATCATGTCTGCAGTGAAGTAATTAGCAATTATCTCCAAAACGCACCAAATCAAGGCCTCAATTTAAGAAAATATCGCTCGATAATTTGGCCCCATTTTCGTTTCAATCGAAACTCATATGCAGACGCAACGAATGGTTTCGAATTCGCAATTAATTCCTCTATTTACGTGGCTTGGAAATCGTGACTCGAGAACATCAAGGCCCTTCATATATATTTGATAGTTATTACTACTGCTTTAGATCGTTCCCTTTCTTTTTCTCTATATTTATAGTTCTTATTGTGTGTTTCCTTTGTTCTGCGGAAGCAATAGTTTCTCCCTATATATATTTTTTGCTGCCGTCTCGCATTTCCTTCCAAGAGAACCCTTTGCTTTTCATTCTCTCTTTTTTTAATTAAAGACGTGTGCGACGTTATTTAGTCCTCAAGGGGTCGTATTAAGTTCGCACGCGTCAAGACAGGTTCGAACAAGGATACCGAGGGCTGTTAAGGGCTCTTTCGTCTACCCCTCTTCTTCGATAATAATCTGCGATATTGGTTATCGAGACTTTCGCCCGAGTAAAAAGGAAAATACACAAAGACCACTTAGGAAGAAGCAGTCGAGGACCGGAGTAGACTGCAGTAGAGTAGAGTAGTGAACAGGAGAGAGGATAAAGAAAAACTTCTATATAGCTATATAGATAGGATTGTTGTAGTTGTGGTGTTTTGGTGTGGGAATTTATTTTGAGTTGCCTCCGAAATGCGGGGGCAACAAACATTTCCATCGATTTCCGCCATTTATAATTGGCCTTCGGATCCATATTGAACACCTCAAAGGTGCACATTCGTATTTCCGGAGGCCGAAACCGGGGAAATCCTTAATGGATGCATTATATCTATTCATATATGAATGCGAGCCGCTCTATCTGCGTCTGCATTAACCGAACAAAAGTTATTTATTACAACTGGCTGTTTCAGCTCACTAAATGCGGAAGGCTCTTCGCTAGACGAGCAACAATAAAAACGCATTACGTAATCATCGAGTATTCGAACTAAATAAAATATATATTATGATTTCATTCCAATAATATACGAATAATTCAATATAATAGAAAATTATAAAAATACTGTTAGTCTTATGTCTATTCCGTAATTATTAGTAAATAATTATCAATTTATCAACAATAATATTTTGTAGCGTTAATTTTTTTTTTGAGAAAAATATTTGACACTTAGTCAGCTGTTCACAAATGTGGCCATTAATTTATAAAAAGTAACTTGAAAAACAAAAGTTACTCAGAAGATTTGATAAATTAATGATGATTGGATTTATGAACAACAAATAATGCATATGAATATTATTGTGAAAATATCAGCAAATTATTTACGAATAATTTAATAAAATAGTTTTTTTTTTAAATAGCTGAAAACTAAAGATTTTTTGTTTAAATTAATTAATTAAATAGTAAACTTTTTTTTTTCATTATAAAACAGCAGAAAACTGAAGAGATTGATGCACTAATTTTTTTTTGTAATTGAGCGTCGAATTGTAAATGTAAACATAGTCAGAGTAAATCAACGTGACAGGATAGCAAACATCTGACGGTCGGTCAACTGATGTCGTTTTAATCAAGTCGACGCTTTCGGTCACGCGCCACCAGGATAGATTGAATGCAATTAAGATGGACCCTTTCCGGTTTATGCGTTTCGGGGGTGGTTGGTTTGTGTGATCCGATCGAGATGCTTGTGAGGACGATGGGCGTCATTAATTGATGGAACCTATTAGCTGCAGAGACGGTCGTAGTAAATATTGGAGTTAATCAAATATTAGCCGGCAGTTAGCAAAGTTCCTGGAGACGTTAACGGGTAGTAAAACCGACCATATTATCCTGTCTTCGTCCACTTGGTCCTCGTGAAGCGGTCAGCTGCCCTTGCCGCGGGCGAAGGGAGGCGAAGGTAAGGGTGGTCTTATGCGTCCAGTCCTTCGGTCCACCCCCATTATATGCTCGATTAAACCGCATAAACTAAAGAGCAATTCACCCTTCGCTCCTCTCTCCAGAATATGAACCACTCCACTAGTGGCTGGAGTCAGCACTTTGCCAACCCCCCGAACACATTTGTATAACCGGCGACTGCTCTCGCTTCTTTCTCCAAAAAAAAAATAAGACCCTCCACAACCCACACTATTTCCTCCATCCATCTCCATCCACACCGATTTCGAATCAAACCAATTTCACATTCAAATAAAAAAAACCTATTCTCAACAATTTATAATTCTTGATAGATTTTGTTTCGTTCATTAATGGCCGCACTTACACTCATGTGTCAAATTAAACGTCAAATTTAAAACCAATATTTCCAGTCATTCAAATCTGTTAACTTAGCTATTTTCTTGATTACTTTAGTTTATTGTTTATTTCTTAAATGTACGAATTTACCAATAGCTGACTAAGTGTCTATTAACTTAAGTATTTTCTAGCAAGATTTTGTTTTTTGTTTATATATTGAATGGCCGCATCTTCGAACAGCTGACTAAGTGTCAAATGTTTATAATTTTTATATTAAATTTCGTTCCTATTATAGAACAATCTGCAGATTAAATTTAAAAATTTAAAGAAACGAAAATATTATTATTATATTATATTATAAAAACAGCTAATATTGTGATGAAATTAACATAAAAAAAATCATTGTTAATAATGGCATTAAAAGAGAATATGTTCGTATGCGAAAAGTAAAAAACGTTTGTTCGGGATTGAGGGAGCTTAGAACTTAATACCATTCAACTCGGCTCCAAAATGAAGAGGATGGGCTCTGATTAAAGTGCATGGAAATAGCACGTGGATGAGCGCTGATTATATCCGGATTTGTTCGCTGTTTCCGACGAAATGCAACATGGTTTAATACGATTTTGCAAATTTTATATTCAAATAATGATTTTTAAACACTATTTAATTCCAACTATATATTTATCTGATGTAAATGTCAGGGAATATTTTCAATGAAAATCATTATTTTTGTTAATTTCCGTTTTTGAAATACTTTTATTATAAATCAATGCAAGCTTTGTTAAAAGTAAAAACGTAAGTATTATTAGTAATAAGTAAAAAAGAAACATACAGAAATTCAAATTAGAATAATGGTATATTATTTATTTTTTTAAATTGAAAATTATTTTTTGTTTGTAAATGTAAGTAAATGAAATGAGTTAATGGTGAAATAATCGGGCAGGAATATTACGTAAAATAATGTTTCAGTCGAAATACATGTCAACACGCAGCAATTTGGTGGTTACGGATGACTTAAATTATAACCATTAAGTGGATTAATGGCGTGTCATAGCAACAACCTAAGCCACTAATTAATCTTATTAATTATTAGTTCGGTTAGATTAATTCGAATATTCTTGATGGAAGAAAAAAAAAACAATTAACATAATATCATATAACGAACGAACATGCGTTTCTTCCAAATATTATGGAATAATTAATGGATGGATGTCAGTTATGATTTGATATATAAATGAGTGAACAAGTCGTATATTCATTCGTTTTTTTTGTGTGTGTGTTTGTCTCATTTCTAAAGCAATTAAAGCCGTGTTTACAACAGTACAAATTTTTATGGCATTCCCATAATTGTCGCACATAAATTTAGGAAATCCGACTGAGGACGTTAATGGGACATAAACAAGGGTCCAAAACACCCTCCCCCGAAAATGATGGATAATTCATTTTTCTTTCCGAGGTGTCAGGTAAATGAGACGCAGCTGTCTGCATGACGACGATAGACCCGAACAGCCCTTAACAGCTTAATCACAAAGTCATGCTACGAGCAGCAAAAAATAGGTATATTTTCCTTGCCGAAAAATATAACATGATTAAAAGCGTTTAAATTAGGAATGTAAATGTCTCGATTAATGCATGAAAAAAATATATAATTCGAGACAAGTAAAGCTACGGTAACATACATGGCTTTATGGAATCTGTCCGAAATAACTAAATGACTTCATACCACGACAGGGTTGGCAATGCTTAATTTAATCTAACAGGAAAAATCGGAAGTTTGGTGGCAAAATGCGTTATTAAACTAGAAAATCGATGCACATTTCTATGTTTTTTTTTCGGTTTCTCTCATGTATTCATGTATTTACCTCCTCTGGCTTTCGGTATTTCCGCGCGATACGAACGGGCGTTTCTCTAGAGCAATCGCATGTGAAATTTCCGATTTAATGCGATGGCGAATTATGCTAATCCCAGATTATTTCTAACAATTTGCACTTTAATCGAGACCATATTATGAATATGGTGCGATAATAATATACATTTTGCCCTTTAAACAACGTTAATTAAGTTCTGAGCAGATATACAGGTTTAACAAAAAAAAATATTTTCAAGAAATTATGGGAAAGAAATTTGACAAAATTGAAAGATTAAATATTTATTTAATTGAATTAATATTTAAATGTACGAATGTCAAATTTGTGAAAATTGAAAGCATTTCATTATTAAATAATTAATTTATTTATTAAAATTATATTATTACAATTATTTTGATTAAACGTAAATTAATAATTTATTAGTAATTTTTGGTTTAACAAAATTTAATTATTAAATAATGTTTATGAATTATTTTAAATGATTTTGTAATTACCGTAAATGACTATTGTATAATAATTAATTTTAATGTTTGCGGAAAATGGGGTGTATTTTGGGTTAAAAGGTTGAACGATAAACTAGGATATGCAGAATAAAATTATTCTTTAATTAAAAGATGTAACAATTGCGGGGATCGTAAATATCGTTGGAGAAAACGGCGCAGTTTTCGGTTGCGAATGTGTTTCCCCCCCAAGAGAAGATTAACGACCCGGAGATAAGTGGAATTAAATTTGCATCATCGTAATTCAATTTCGATTAAATCGCGTTTATATTCAGCGTTATTAATCAGCGTTTAATTAATGAGGATCTTCGTATCCTTGAGTTTAATGTGATGATTTAACATCTGCTGGATGGACGAATCGTGTCAATGGAATGAATGAAATGAAGAGGTTGGGATTTATTTGTATTTTGCGAATGTATGGAATGTCGTGTGTTGTTGATATGGTATGAAATGACCCTTCTGGAAGGGCTCCAGGCGTGTCGAGTGCGTGCCACGAATGGCCCAGAAGATTAGCTACAACCACATGCGTGTCAACAGCTGCGGATGGAAAACATACATAAGGCACACACGGAGCAAACACCTGGTAAAGGGAAAGAGAAACCCGTTTCGCATCCATCCACCACCTTTGCCTTTTCTAGAAAGGATCGAAGGTGTTCGACGTCTAAAGTCTTGTTACACGCTCCGCTTCCTGACAAATGAGATTCATCCTTTCTTTGCTTCCTCTCGATGTCATCTCTCCTTTGTCCTAAACCCTTTTCTTTTACACTAATCAACCATTTCCAAACATTATTTTAATCCAAATTCTTTTTTCGTTCAATATTCTTTATTCAGAATACAAAACTAATCACATAAACATACAAATTACAACAAATATTTCAGTGCTTCAGTATTTCAAAATATGTTCACTTAAAAATCAATATTTTGAGTAATCGTAAATTGAAAGTTTATAGTAAAGTAATTATTCAGAAATATAGTTCAAATTAGTTATAATAATAATTTTAGCATAATCTACAAGTTGTTTTAATAACTTAAAGCAATTTCAAAATACTTTTAATTATTAATAATTTTTAATAAATAAAATAATTATTAAAAAATGTAAATTAGATTATTATTAAAGTAAAAATATGTCTCAATTTATATTTATTTTTAAATTTAAAGCGTTAATGTAATCGTAAGTTAAAAATAATAAAAATTAAATTTATGTAATTTCTCCTGTTGGTATATTTGAAATTGCAAATGTATTGCAATAATACTAATAAAAATCTATGTTTTATGTTAATATTGAGCATGAAAGCGTGACGTAATTTTAATTGGACTGTCGTCATCGTCCTGGTGAACCTTATGCAAATTAGTGAAGCAATTATTAATCTCAAAAGGATGTATTTCCTAACCGGAGGCGATTCCAACATCAAAAACAATCATTACCATATTGGTTTGTTTTATAACCACGACAACGACAATAATAAGCTTCATCTTTGATGCAAGCACCGCTTTTCCTATTTATAAAATAATTAAAAATTTGTTTTCATTGAACGTAGTTAAAAAATTCTTTGATCAAATTTCTTTTACAATTTTTAAATAATTACATTATAAAATTTTTTGAAATGGATTATGTAATCGTCTAATTCGACTAGCAAATGTAATACATGAATATAGTAAGCAGCTTTGTGAGAATTATTTTGATATAATTAAAACTAAACATGTATTTCTCGAAGATGAAAAATAAAATGAATGCATGAAGTTCTCGTTAACTTGCGAAATATTCTCACGAACGCTATCAAACTTCTATGCGAACTATCCGAGAATGTGCGGAAAGTTATTAGATGCTCGCCTCCGGGTCGTCACGTGACTTTAAAGTTTATTAAATAACGTCCGCTCTTACGAATGCGAAGCGCTGTCTATCATCATCATCATCATCATAATCATCATAATCGTTATTATGATGATGATAATTTACGATGGATGAATGAACGTATGCATAAATAAAAATGACACATGACAGATCAAGTCGTGCTTCGATGATTCTAACAGCTGTCTCTTCGTGCACGAAATACGAGCGTTTTTCTCGGAAACCGCATTCCGAACTTTTCCATATGTCACTTCCACATCACAACATAAATGACTAATATTCAGTGTTAAATATTCATTACTTGAGCCCCAACATATATTTTTTGTATAATTTTTAATATATAATTTCAGAATGAAAAATACATATTTTTAATATATTTAAAAGTAGTCATTTTCAAGTCAATTTTATTTTAAGAACTGATACAACTGGAAATGTTTGAAATCGTAGTCTGCAAATTGCTCGGTTATCCATTTTTCAATGAAAGTGCAGAAATTGCAAATGCGATTCTTGTGGAATGGCTGGCATCGGTGCGATATCAGAGTCAGGTCATAGCCTCGTCTTTTTTAATGAAATGCTTCGCATGGGGCGCAGATTATGACCGTCGCATTTGCAAACTAATAATCAGCAGCAGGACAAAAACATTACACACACACTCGTCCTGCTCGAAACAAGACCTAATTGTATACGCAGATAGTAACAATCAAACCAAACCCGCATAACGAGCCGAAGTAGATTCCGTTGCGAATTACAACCAAACCACCCACGATCCATTTACAAACGCACCAAACATACAGTATATATATATATGTAACGCTTTTATTCCCTACATTCCTCTCGTTGTAGATTCGCTTCTATTTTTATTTACTTTTTACACTACCGGTTCGTGTTCGTTTTTACACTATTTCCCTTCTAATTATTTACCGTTTCCAGATCAAACGGACATTCTGTAATTCGACTTAAGCCAAAGGTTGCTTGAAAACGTTTTAATTAAAATAATTCGAGGCAATTAATAAATAAAACGCAACTACGAAAAAATCACCGATAGATGGCATGCTTTTATTTCGCTTATTTTGGAAGCCCTAAACCAAGTTTCGAATTTCATCCCCTTTCAGACGTATATATATTTCGAACTTTCTCTCCCTTTTTTTTGTTGGGGGTCCTTTTAACTTCTACACATCTTTAATTAAATCAGAAAGTTTCCTTTGGCTCTCGCAAAAGTTAAACAATGAATTATTTTAAAGAAAAGTACAATACTTTCTTCTCGCACGCGCTTTCTTCATCATCGAAAGGTTTCTAATTAACCCTATTGTTATTTAATGTTGGCAACGGCGTGAATTAAACTGCAGATGGGATAATGCATTTTAAATGAAATTAGTAAACACCTGGGATGGGCGAAGCGTGCGCCTGCAATTTATTTGAGAAAACACAAAAAAAAACAAGGAATGTGCAACAACAGATTGCTCATTTATTTGCACCGGGCTGCACCAGGTGAGGACGAAATATTTAAACCGCGCGTTATCTGCACGGAAATTTTCATGCAATTAAAAGGGCGACGATGAGAAATTACGCGCGTGCCTTCGCATTTGCATATTGCACTATTAATTCCGCGTTTCTCTAAAGGAAAAGCATATAAATCAGTTGCATAACTTATTCTCGCTGGCGACCGAAGAAGAAGCACCTTTCAAGCGTACGCTGAAAATATTCTAGTTTGAATGGATGATTCATAGCGCCGATGAATTTACACACATTTCTTTTTTTACAGAAAATCTGTGATATATCGTAATACCCTTAAAAATAATATTAACTTACATTATAAAAAATTTAGAAATATTTTATTTTATATAAACAAATTTAAAGAAAAAAAGTAACATTTTTTTTTTATATTATATTAATAAGTATATTTAAAAAAAAACAGAAAATAATATAGTTAATAATAATTAAAAATGCAATAAAATTAAAAAAAAAATCAATTTCTATAATTTGATAATTTTACTAAAAATATGTAATATTATAGTTTAAAAAATTAATCGAAAGATAGAAAAAAGTTGTGAAACAATTGAATTAAAAGCAGTTTCAATTGTTGATGAATGTGGAATGCGGGAACGGGTGGCGAAAATCCAAACTGCAAAGAAAGTAGAAGAAAATGATGCAGGATTTGTTGAGGTTGGTTAAGGGAAGCCGTTTTTCAGTGCGCGTCGGTGGCGCCATCTCGCCCTCATTACTATTTCCTAAACGGCGAAGTAATTAAGAGGATTTGCCCACATTGATCCGGATTATAATGAAATCATCCCGAGTCGAGCGCTCCGCACCAAAAGTTCGCATTCCATTATTTCCATCTAACTCTTACACACATAAAATCCGCGTGTCCTCCGCATCGAATCGTTAAGAAAATCTCCTCCAAACAGTTTACAAATGGAACGACTTCTTCATCTACACTGCAACATTCAAACAAACGTAAATTAGCTTATAGTTACAGTTTCAATCGTTACACATCTCCTTACAACTTAATTAGGATAATTCCGATTTTAAACGCGTGCAAAATCCATCCATTTCGATGACGCCAAGTTCAGTCGTTTAATTAACTTGTTTGTGCTGTTTTTCCGTAAAATTGTTATTGCAGCATTATAAATGAACAAACAATTATTCGATTCCGATTCAATTACTACAAAAATATTATTTAATAAAATTCTGGAGTAAATATTTTTTTTAGTTCGTTCACTGAATAGGTTAATCGATGGAAAATATGCCAATTTCAAAATGTTCGAAAACAATTAAATAATATGATTTCGATTCGCGCACAAAGACCTTCAGTTGTAACAAATTCGCATAAAAAAATATTATTTTTTTTTCGTCACGGTCCTATGTCAGAGGTCATAAAGGCGTAAATGGATTTCGATATGATATAAAATTGAAAAAACTGTAGAATATTTGTAGATTTGGAAATAAAAAAAGAATAAAAGTGTAGTGAATTATTATGTAATTGTTTTTGTTGCTGATGTTTAACAAGGATTTATGTCGTTTTCAGTGGAGATTATTTTCAGTGATACGGTAATTTGTACACGGCGTCGACAAATTTCGTTATCGAATTACGAAAAACAGGGGATTCACCCGTAAAACGAAACGAAACGGCTGTTCCATATAATAAGTTAATATTTAAGTATTCATGAAGATTTATGGAGGTTTCGGCGGGTCCCCTTGGGAATCGGACCCCCGAACACCTCTCTGTAGCAAATCTCGCGCACGTATAGAGCGATTTTAAGTTTTCCGCAGAAAAGGAAGAAAAAAAAAGTTGCAAATATAAATTCTCGCTCGAAACGGGAGAAAGATTGAGATGAGAAGCTGGGGGGATACGAAACAAAAAATTGCGAAAAGATTCCGTTCCTGTCAATTGCTTGTCTTGTATATTCTTTAATCATATTTCACGCTGAGAAAGGGCGTTGGGAAAATCGAAACAATCGCCGAAAAAAGTATGAGAAAAAAAACACACGCGGAATAAAAAAAAAACACGAAACCCTTCGAATAAGTCACCCCCTCGTTAGCAAATGCGTCAAAGCATATTCGCAGTTGCTCATTGAACGTTGCGTGAATCACGCGTAATTAAATGACGCATTAAATTTGTGAATAAAATATTTTCTTTAAACTTAACTGTCAAAAGCGAAACTGATGTGTATTATTATGTTGCGGCGTATTTAGGTAGAAGAAGAATAACGTAAAAGCTTTATCATAACCTCAACTTATTTTGCTCCCAGAGAATCATATGACGATCAATGACATTTGACAGCTCCTTCTGAAAAAGAGAGTTACTTTTGAAATAAGATTTGAGGATTGCGTCACCAGTATTACATACAGTTTAGAATAGTATCATGTATAAAAGATATGGCGGATATATTCGCCTCTTGCCAGAAATGTACATCACCTTGGGGTACTCCTTAAATCAATAATATCGATTCATTTATGTTGGAATAATCATTAAATATTAAACAACTTTATAATTTTGTAAATACAGTTGAATTTCGAGACAGATTTGCTGTCTGCAACTTATTCAATATTGCGTGAATCATGATGCCTGGTATTTCAACGATATTCAAGGGCAACTCGATTTTCGTCCAGTCATTGTAATGAAATAATTGGCCGACAGACGGCGGGCAATTGAGCATTCCAGAAATATAAATACGATAAATAAAGGCGGGCGCTTTAATTGCTCGGACTGCGAAAGACTGCGTGTGTACGAGTGGGAACAAACTCTCTCTCTTCTCCACCCCCGCACCAACCAGATGCTGGTTGAAATGGAAATAAATTCAATGTTTATCGCCCTTTAAAAGCGGCCCTTAATAGTTTTTCTCGCTTAATGAATCGCTGTAAATCAATTAATTCCCTTTATTGAATTACCTACATTTTATCTCTAACACTCTCACGTTGTTTAACTCTCTTAATCTCTCTCTCTCTCTGTGTGTGCAAGTTTTATTTATTTTTGAATGGGAGACCCTAAACAATCGCTTAAGGCCCGTATTCCAATTCGTTTATTGATTCCCAAAAACTAAATTCGGGGATAATAAATTGAGGTAGGCTCAAGTCAAAAACACACGTCGTTTTGTTTCCCGTCTGTCGCAAAACTTTTTTCCATCCACTTAAAACGAACATTATTAAAGGAACTTTAATTATTCACATTTTATTGTAAATTTACTTATTTTATTGTATATTTCACTGATTAGTATTATTTTAAAATGAAACAAAAATGGCGAATTGAAAATTTACAAAAAAATGAAATTTTTGAAATATTTTTTTTTAATTAAACTTTTGAGAAAACTGCGAGCTCTCGTATTTAGATAAATAATGGGTATATAAATAAAGAAGAATGAAGAAGGTAAAAAAAGAAGAAATAAAAATAATTATGCAAACGGCCCTTTGTGGTGCGGTTCATAGGTACACGAATTTCCATAGGTCATATAATATTTTACGAACTTTATTCCGATGCCGCAATTACGCTAATGGGCGAAAGTAAATCAGCCGGCCGTGATTTAAGCTCTTTTCTCTGCCTTTACTCTTTTTCATCTTTTTTGCCTCTTGTCTCCTTCTCCACTGCTCTCATCTCTTTGCAGCAACGAATAACAACAACAAAATAGAAGTAAATGCAAACAACATCATGCGAGACTTTACGTATATAATAATCCCATTGTCTGAAACGAAATCCAAGTTTACCTTTAGACATCGTACAGACCATTATTTTATTTTTGAACTCGTCTATTTTTACTTTTAATTGTATATTTCTATTATATTACAAAAATAATTGACTTAATATTCATGTCGTATGATTGTAATAATTAGAAAAATGTGTTCCGCGAGGAATTATTTTGGGTAATTCTTATTGAAACCCTTTACGGACGAGCGGCGTATATATCCGCAATATTACGCGTAATCGAATCTTAGTTATCCAACAGACTTTTTTATTGAAGGAGCTGTCAAACGTTATAACCTTATGCGTTTGTAATACAGCAAGTTGTGGTTATGAGTCCTTATTTTTGATAAAGCTTTGACTTTATTTCTGTAGAGGCGGCACTCATGTGATCAAAATACGCCACAACATAATAATACACAACAGTTTCGATTTTAATTATTGGAAATGTGTCCTTGAAAAATCTCCGGTTAATTAAATATTTGATTATATTGCTGATCAATATTTTATTTTTTTCTACTGACATCGATAAAAATGAACAATCTTTATTACGAAATGCAATTGATGTCAGACAGCGATGACCCACCCCATATGATGTTTCGGACAGTGTTGTATGTGTCGAATTTTGGGCGATTGCAATCGGGTCGATCTCGATTGATGCGTGCTTTTCAATTAATATTTTCGATTACCATATTTAAATTGGACGGGCTAAATTACAAAACACAATGCGAACTGCTCGGATGAACCATCAACCCCCACACCTGACCAACCCCATCCCCAATGCAAAAACATCACCCGTTGCCAACCGCATATGACCAAAACCCCCCGTTACATCGCCATCATCCGTCTCGCTGGTGTGATTTTAATTTGAATTACATGTAATTCGAACGGTTAAAAATGCGTAAAATCCGAACCGAAATACGTCGCAATCATTCAACATGCCGCGGACATTGTGCGATCATCGTCATCATCAACATCACAGATTCACCGCAAATTCGCGTCCGAATTCCCGCGGATTCATTCAATTTTATTTGCATTTTGTGTCAAATGTTAAAATTGAAAAAAATAAAAAATAACATAAATCCCTTAGTATAATAATGCTTTGTTAGTGCTAGATTACAGTTGAATATTGTAAGAGTCCTATGCATAATTAGATTGCTTGAAATAAAATAATCTGATTAAATTTTATAGATTAAAGCGTGCAATAAATTTAAGTACTCCGTAATACGCGTAGGAGCAGATGTCTGTAAATGGTGTTCTTCGGGTCACTGCGCTTGGTCCTACAATCTAATTATTGCAAGCAAAGTTCGAAGATCTTCTGAAAGTATTTAAGTTGATTTAGGATTTTAAACATTTGCGCAGCATATTTGATTTCGAATGTGCCCATATAAAAGTTGATCTTCCTGAGGTGCAGCTGTGCAGAGCGTAATGGATTGAACACTAAATCCGTTATTTGTATGAAGAGGAGGACATCTTCCACCTGTTCCCCGCGCAATGTTTAATGTTTATCGTCGACCTTAAGTGAAACGTATTCTTTTTCTCTCCCTCCCGTTTTATTTCCTCTAGAATTCGGGATTCGCCGATAGCGAGGAAATCCGCAATCTTCTTAATCCCGGAGAATCTGGATAAGGGATTTCTCATTATATTCAATGCTCCGAAAGAAACTTTACCCCGATGCTAATTTCCACAATAACATTTAAACTCATGCGCTTCCTTTTCACGACGATTCTTTTAGTTGTTTGGATTTGCTTCCTCTTGCAGCGAAATAAATTTTTTGCTGGTTGCTTGCGGGATTAAGGTGGAAAATGAACAATTTGCGCAAATTTTCGTTTAATGTCATTTTTAGTCGCGAGTTGTGTGCAATTACGCGATTTCTAATTAGCGCCGACGGCGATGTCATTCCTGTTGCAATATCTTGCTTTACAGTCCTTTCGCAAATACACACAGTTCAGGCACAAATACAGAAAGGTTTTCGCAAGATTTGTTCAAGAATGTTTACGAATTGCGACCTCGCTCATTGCGGGTTTCTTTCATTATTTTTTTGATATTGCTCATTGTGTGTGTATTTCCAACGTTTCAACGAAAAAAGAGATGTACACAGAAAGCACTGCACTTAAGCTCACGTATAAAACGTTTCCATCGGAAAAATATATACGGCAATTGGAAATTCTGTTTACTTTCAATTAAGGATTCCAGTTTTATTTTCTTTGCGACCATGCGAATCCCCACAACACATTTTTCACGTCATTTCCGATAACACCATCTATATTAACAGAAAATAATATAAAAATCATTAGAATAGACAATTTTACTCATTCACTTTGAATATAATGTTACGAAAAATATTGTTAAACACCCGTTGTTTACATCATCTGTAAAACGCCATCTACAGAATTTTTCATGAACCAAAAGTAAAAATTAAATAAATTCGATATTCAAATAATTTGGAATTCGATTTTTGAATCGGAGATAATGCGATGTTCGGTGTCATGTTTTCGATGCGGCAATAAATAATGTAAACGCGGCAAAAAAAACACAACGGAATATTTTGAAAATCATTTGATTAACGACGCAGCGTGCATTCGGTGGACGCAATTAAAAGTGCGATCAATTAATACCGCGTATGCACGTGGCGCCATTAACAATAATGTTCAATTAATGTAGCGAATAAAAAAAAACATTGGGGATTTGCAAATCCCGCTTTATTGTCGTTTAATCTCGCGCAGCGTAAATCAAAATTGTTGTAACCGCTATGTCGAAAACTAAAAAAAAGCAATATGATTTAACCGGAGTAAAATTTTAAATTTATTATTTAAATTCGTGGGTGGCTTTAATGAAACTATTATAAAAAAAAACAATGGGTTTTAATAACTATAAATTGGGTTTTGCTGTGAATGCTGGAGAGTTGCGGCAATGATTGCGTCCGGTTTCTTTATTAAAAACGTGGGGTGGCAGCAGAATTTGGTCTGCAGTATTCCATAAATATGGGAAATGCATAGGAAATATTAAACAAGTTATTAGTTTTTATCGCCGATTGGGGGGTGACGGTCAGCGGCGGACGCCCAGATGCAATTAACGTGGCGGAGGGTTGCGTTCGCAAACAACCCCATGCGGTTTTACGATCTGAACGAAATCCGCGCTTTATTTTTATTTATTTATTTATTTTACTCTTTGTCAGCTGCTCGATGGGAACAAACGCTCCCCCAAATAAATACAACCACCCCCGCAACCTTTAGACCGCACGCTGCGTCCATGAAAAACTAATAGCCGGAAGCCCATGGAGGCGACCATAAATTTCACGCACACCATCTTTCGGCCTCGTAAATGAATCACGAAGGCAACCCAACAACATATGTTCAGTGTGAATCATGTTGAATCTACCTATAATCATCAATCACTGCATTTATTCGAATGGAAAATAAATAAATTCAATCAAGATATTAGTAAAAAGTTCTGAAATAAAAATAAAAATATTCAAGAAAAAAAGTATAAAATATTTCGCTTTATGAAAACAAAACTAAATTTGAATTGTTAGTGTTTGATAAGCAATTTTATGATTCTTTCAGCATTAGAAAAATAAAAATTTACTAAATTGAGTTAAAAATTTCGAAGCTCTGAACAATTTTTTTACTAAAATCGTGAGAAAGAATGAACTTTTAAATATTGAAAATTGATTCAATGATTACTATGAAATGTAGAGTAAAGCTTATAATAATAGACGTTAAATGTGGATAATAATATTTGAGTCCTAATCAAATAATGGGATTACTTAGGGACGGTTTGCAAAGATCTCACATTTACATATGGGTGTAATCTGCGATCCATTTAGATCGAAAGCGATGGTTGTTGAAGGGGTTGGAAAACCACTCGAAATCCGTCCAAAGTGGATGAACGAAACAAAAGAGTCATAAAAAATGAAAACAAAAAGGGAAAGCGCCAGACAGCATTATAAATCCGTTTGATTATTTTAACAGGAGGACCATGAATCATTCTTGGCTTTTTTTCCCTGATTGTATGACACTGCAAAAGCAGACTTTGCCAAACCGCTTGTCAGGCTAATCTCTGGCTACTATCATTCAATGCCCGTCGCCCGTCGCCTATCTCCAAAATACACAGCATCACCCCCCGCGCGCACACATGTCACCCGCTAACGCAAACAGCGAAATTTAGTTTAAAAAAAGAACAGAAGGAAAAAGACTGAAAAATATATGATATAGTAGTGGTGATATGAAACTGGAGAGAAGAGCAGAAACAACAAACAACAACAGTCCGCTTAAATATCGAACAATGAATATTGAAACAATACCCTTTTGCATATTCATAAACGGTGTGGATGATTTTTGTTTTTGTTTTCTGTTGCACAAGAGTAAAATATTTATTTAATTAAAATGAATAAATTGCAAATAAATAACGGCGAAATGTACAATAGTTTGTACTCGATTCAAATATCGCGCTTTTTGCGGTCGACTATCGTCCTTTTCCTCCTCCGCCGACCATTATCCTTTTCTCCATCCACCCCATCATCCTTCGCCTGCTTTTGTTTTCCCCAGCCGCAGTAACTTTTCGCAGCTGCACAGGCGACTGCCCTTAAATAAAACTTATGACTTATTTATGGGCCCCAGCGCATGACCATTTACCGGCACCGAACCGATATTTCATAGACCATCGATGCGAACACTGTGTATCGGAATTTCAAAATGGCCTTTCAGCATTTATTTTTTTAAATTATATTTTATTTCCTTTAAGAATTTATAGAGAAATTTAAGCAGAATCATAGATTTATAAATGTGAGAATTATAATATATTTAGGACTCACCGAATTCGAAACTGAATATTTAGTGAAAGTTTATATGTAAAATTGTATGAAAAATGATCATTCCTCTACAGAATTAAGGACTCACTTCGTTCGCCCTTCATCAAAGTTTGTAAAACATGAATATTTATAATAATTACAAAAAACACATTAATGCTATTAAACTTTTAAAGTTTTTAGTAAACAAATCAATAATTAAACAAAAAAATGAATTAATGTTAAGAAAAAAAAAATAGTAACATTTAATAAAAGAAATCCTATTAGAAGAAAGAGACTTTTATAACGATTATTTGTAATTTCAGTCGTTCTCACAGAAACACAAAGTTCAATCAAACTTGTGACCCCAAATAGGATTTCGATCCGAGCGAATATAAGACTTCCACGTAAAGCTCTTATTTCTGATTCGTAATTCCCTTCGACATCGATACTTGAAATGTACAATATATATATTATTGAAAAGAATATTAATTTGCAACAATTATACACAAATTGCAAATTTAATTATTTTGTAATAAAAATGCTCAAATTATTTTTTTGAGAAAATTATTATTTTTATGCGAAAATTAGGTGGATGTTGCACAAATAGTATCTTTTGTTTGAATGCCGTGGCGCTCTTAATAGATGATGTGGAGCGTCGCGAGAGCGAGTAATGAACTGTTTGTTTACACTAGTCGTTTATGCGCCTTAATTTGTTACAAATTGTTCGCTGGCGGTTTAATTAAGGTTTAATTAGTAGTTAGACAATATAATAAGAAGCCAAAATGGCTCTACTGCAAACTAAACCATACAATGTACAGAAGCAGCAAATATTTCCAAACTTAATACGCATCGAACTCTGAGGAGAAGCGCGAAGTAATAAAACAAAACTTATTTGTTACCTTGTTATATTTGAGATGATTTTATTTGAATTTTAATCGAAAATATGAGAAAAAAAAACAGTTTAATTAGTAACTATGTAGTAGTAGTAGTAGTAGTAGTAGCAAATACGAATTTGATTAATTAATACTGAATTGATTTTTAATTTGTGCAATTATTGCTTGGATTGATGTAATTTTTTCTTCTTTGCCCTTACATCGCTCTCACAGGTGTAATTAAATTGTTAGTAGTTTGCGGCGCGGGATTAATTGGAAAATGAAATTTCCCCTTGCCGCCTTTAATAATAGTAATAGTAATTAAATACCATCAGCTGATCAAATATTTGCGTTCCACCTTGGAGCAGAAGTAACGTAAGCAATCAGAATATAAGCGCGTTTCGAGCGCCCCCTCTCACTCTTAAAATATAACGTAAATATTGCGAGAACAAACAGCGATTTTTCCAATTTGTTTGCATATTTGATCAAACTAATATTTTCAGTCCACAATTTATTTTCTTAATTGCAATGCGAGCGCCATCTACACGCCATTATTGAATTACAATTCAATCTTTGACACGCTTGCCAACTCATTATTTTTATTGAAGAGACATTTAATTTAATGACAGCTGACAATGACATGTGTTTAGTATCTTGTAAAACGTATTACACGTTTCAATATGTTTATATCAATATATTATTATTCATTCCTTTTTCTATGATGGATTATTTATTTTTAAGCTATGACAATTAGCTGAATGGTGTTTGTGTTAAGGAACAAGAGGATTATATAATCCATAATACGTTTATTCAATAGTTTCCATGAATGCATGCACGTATGGCTTTGTGCAGTTGTATGCGAGAGCCTGGATTAATTTGCGTTGTATATTTGTGTCGAGCCTCGGCCCTTCTGTCTCTCCACCTCATTTTATCCTCATTTTAGCCGTTCGTCGACAAACGGGCATTATCAAATCATAAATCGTACATGAATGGTACCCGGTTCACGAATAAAATGATTGTGTTGCCAAAACATTAATTTGAAACCGTTTAATGGGGACATTACTTCAACAACAATTACTGCAACACTCCTTAAATTTTCAGTTTATGTAACGTTTGCGTTCTTGTTGAAAATGTAGTTATATTTCAAAATTTTATTATATTAGAAAAAAGTTATTATTTTTTAAAAATGTGGACCTTTCTGAAAATTGTTTAAAATATGTTGATCTGTTTTTTTCAGTATGTTTAAAAGATTTAATTGGATTTGATCAGAACAAAAAGAGATAAGGTTAATTCAGATTCAAGTTCAAAACTGTTATTAGCAGTAATAAAATTAGTATTTGAACCGTGTAGGTGAATCGATGGAATTATTAAATCGATTTCTTATGAAATTTCAGTATTTGAACACTCAGTGAACGAGTCTAGAAAATTCAATCGTTTAACCTATCGAATTTCGAATAAGATCTAAAAGTTGATCACGACAAAGCCATAATCTCGAATTGTGATCATTTAATTTTGACAAACTTTCTCTGTGTGCTTATGTAAGTGTGAGAAGGTATCGTGAGATGGAAAATCAATTGCTCGAAATTGATTTAAATATTTATACCCGAAGGCAAGGAAAGCGAATCCAAGGACTTCGAGTAACGCAAACTTCGGCAGGTATAGTTTGCAAGAAAGTTATAAAAGCTTCATCCATAATGCGTCTACCTCACATGTAGTCGATTTATTACATAACAACTTCGTCTATGTCTTCTTTTGTATATAAATTTTCCTCTGGCACTTACTTCTTTATCTCTTTAGATTATGTGTGTAAGCTACAGGAAAATAATAGACAACAATTTTGAATAAAAAGGATTATTCTGTTTTTAGTTAAAATCATTATATTCATCTTCTCGATTAACAGTCTTAGTTATAATATTAATATTCATTAGATATGGAATAATTCATGGTTTTGAGAATTGTAACAAATTTATGATTATATCTATAGAATTAGTAGCTTTAAAGCATATTACTAAGTAAGAATAGAATGAATGATATTCAATATGTAATACTAATCGAGAAGCGAATTTGAATGTGCAACTTGCGAGAAAACGTCGATAATAATGATGGGAATCAATGAAGATGGAATGATAATTTGGATTCAGGTTGCGGATGAAAATATGCGCAAAGTATCATGGATGGAAAACGGGGTTAAAAAGGGGTTGGGAAGAAGGAAAAAAATGGTAGAATGTAGAAGAGGTTGAAGTTACAAGGCTGTAATATTAATGAGAGCCGCAAGAATTATGCAAAGTATTTTGGCATCGTCGCAAAAAACAAGAGACGACGGGTGGGCGGGCTGTGTTTTTTAGTGGGTGGTGGTGGTATGCGTGTAGGTATGGATATGTACTATATACCTGAGGGCAATTATTCAAATGCGGATCCCGGTGTGATATAATAACGTATCATATATCTCACCCCCGGGTCTTCCAATTTCCATCTCACTCTGCACCACGAACGGCGCATAATGAATTCCATCGCGTAGCGCCCCCCCGCCCCCAACCTTCGCCTCCTGCCTGGCGTTGACAAATCACTGCACCGGGACAAATATTCACTTTGCAGCAGAGACGGAAACAGCTACTAAGCACCAATCTGGATGGAAGCCCGGCAGTGTCATCATCGTCTATCCAACATTACCCAATATGATTGATAATCCGCAATCCTCTCTTCCTTTCACTCCGTTACGCAAAGAACGGACTATCGATAATCTCCAATCTAGTTTGAAGGCAAGACTGTAGAACATTAATAAACCCGAAAAAAATCCTCGAAAATTTCTACAGTTCTAATTTAATTATTTTGTCATAAAAGTATCGTTATGATTTTATTTTCTCGCCATTTTGTTGACGTTGAGGTTATGTTTTTAAAAGTTTTATTTTCTACCACAATATCATAAAATGTTTGTTTTGTTACCATTGTTTTCTGTTAATTTTTGGATGAAATCCAGTTACTTTCATTTAGGTTTAATCACTTTCCTTTAAACAATCCCGTAATGTAGATCAGTGGTTCCCAACTTTTTGTTACGACGCTTCCCTTTAAAATAATATATAATCTCGGCGCATCGCTTTATTTTATGTTATTTTTTAATTTGACATGACTGTAGACAATAAAAGCTGTATAAATGTTAGTTCTAAGGAAAAGAAAAGGACTATTTTCCGTCTACAGTTAATGATAATATAAGGTTGCGCATCAATTATTCAAACGGGAAGAAATGTGTGTAAGACAAAAGAAAAAAACAAATCTAGTGTCGAGATTAGAAAATTGCCATCAATATTGGATGAGACCGCAAAGGCGGTTTCCCACGCAACAATGACGGAAAATATGCACCGTCTCCGTTTCATCCATACTAAATGAAAACCGGAGTAACGTAAACACTTAATTCGTGTATTCTCTCGCGCCACGAAAAATTACAGGGACGCAAAACATAAATGAATGAAAGAAGTAAAATGTAGAAAGAGAAAAAAAAATAAGGCACACATTTACACAAAAAAAGTTTTGTGCGTTAATTGAATTCATAACTTATAAGGTCGGAGAGAAATGTTGTATATTCTTTGCTTCTAACAAAGAATAAAAAAAAAAAACAACAGAAAATAGTAAAAAAGAACTTTTACGTGAAAAAATACTTTTGTTTATCCGAGGAAATTCAAAACTATGTTGCAAAGATCTTTCATATATTTTTCATGAAAAATAAATATTATTAAAAATAATAAAAATAAAACGCTTCTTTTATGACAAAATGTAATAAGTATTGAGAAAGGACTAAGATTCAATTAGGAAACTTTTGATGATGATTTATGAATATGGTTAGATTGATGAGAAATGGGATCCCTTAGATTTGCGTGCGACGTATGCGGTATAATGGTTGAGCGTTGAAATATCGGTCTCGTTCTTTCGTGTAATTGGTCCTTATGTATCTGCTATGAACTGGGCAATTCTTCTTTATAGTCTCTGACATGTCTATCTCCCTTTTTTGCTGTGCTTGGATATGTGTGAGGCTAGGGGGTGTTTGTTAGGAGAGGATAAAAGCCTATTTTCATTGAAGGTAATAAAGGTGGAAAACCGGAAGCGGTGCGAGTGGCGGAAAGGCCGACTTAACGCACAGCTAGTGCAAGTAGACACGCCATGTGGCGTGAAGGGTCCAGAAACATCCGCAGAAATCCAAGAGGAATCTCCTCTCAGCTTTTCTTGCCATTAATGAAAATATATATATATATATATTTTATATTAAAGATATAATGTAATGTAGAAATGGAACAAGGAGGGCTGTTATTGCGTTTCGGCCTCGGGCCACGACCGAATCATTATGAAATAAAGGGAATTATTGTACACATTAATTATAAGAAATTGGCTCATGCCGTGCTCCAGCGAGCCAGAAAGTCGTTCGCTTCGGAAAGGACGTCGCGACGCCTACACCCGTCTCCCATCCTTCTTCCTTCCTTCCTTCCTCATTCGACTCAGTACTTAAAATAAAGTTGAGTTTGTGTAATTTAATGTAGCTTAAGGGTGGAAAACAAATTCCGTTTGCCGGATCTCGCAACGCTCTCCCCGAGCAAGCGAATTCAGTCAATTGTCTGCGGGGGCGAATTGTCTAATATTACCCTTTGACACGATTCCCTCTGACAACTTGAACCCCTTTGATATTGAAGGAACACACAGACAAACACGTACACACAGACATCGAACCGCACATATAAACCTGCCTCCGTTTGTTTCTCCCATTCATTTTCCACCCCTTCAGCTCCATCTCTTCGAACTGAAATAGACTAGTTTTCAACTCGTATAAAAATACATACCTTGACCGTTCCGCTAATTACAACCAATTTGGCGTTTTTCCTACATTTATTATTCATTACTTGTTCTTCTTCTTATTGGATTGCCTATCAGTAGCATTTACTATGCAAGCAAAGTGCATTTGCAGTCATCCATATTTTATAAGTTTTAAAAGAGTATTTTACAAGAGTGTGCTCTTCCCTTCGCTTGCACTTCCAACACTTTTCATCCCCTTCTCTTCATCTCACCCACCACCCAATAACGACTCCATATATTTAACGAAACGCTTCAGATATCTTAAATTATTTCAGATATTACAACTGCTTTAATTTTTATTTTTTCTCTTCCTTTGCTTTTTTTCCTTAACTACAATACTTTATTTTAAATTTTATCAGATATAAAATTGATGAAACTAAATATAACTTAAACATTATTCCAAAAGTATTTGTAAGCCCGGCGCCTCCACCCGATTTTCCGAAAGCTCAAAATGTATTCAGATATTAAACCACTCAGATTAAAGCGTCTTTCGCTCTAATTCTTTTAAGCGGAATTAATCCGCGAAAGGGATTTAAATAGTTGGGCCGGCAATTTAAATAATTGCAAACAGGCGTTCGAGCCGAAGAAACAATTGCAAATCCGTAGACCCTCGCACTAATTGCTATACAGTTTTGTTTCTATTATTATTAAGATTTCGTTTGTTTCCTATTTACTATGGAAAAGAAGGAAATCTTATTTTCTAATCTCATTTGATGGAAAAATTAATGCGCTATTTAATTATTTTTCTTCAACTTTAGCATCAGTATAATTATATTTAAAAAAATGTAGAAATTTAGGAAAAGCTTAGTCAAAAACTGTCAT
Organism: Nicrophorus investigator; assembly: GCA_963457615.1. NCBI lineage: Eukaryota > Metazoa > Arthropoda > Insecta > Coleoptera > Silphidae > Nicrophorus > Nicrophorus investigator. The sequence goes on from OY735140.1 coordinate 3,582,597, forward strand.
ATTTAGATATTGTTAAAATTTATACTTTAGCTTTCTCAATATACTCTTAGTTATAATAAAAACTTGAATAACTTTAAAGTTAAAATGATAGCTGAAGTACATAATACATTTTAAATAGGTAATGATATTAGGAAATCTCTTTAAATTTTGACAATTTTATTGCAATCTATATGTGATAGCATCCATTTTGAATATGTATTTTTAAAGTGAAAATCATAAGAAATAAAATTATAATGAAAAAAAGCATGTTTAAGAATCCTTCAACCTTTGGCCCGATTTCGCGCTGTTCATGAATAAGTAAGTGAACGGAGCGCGCGCGAAGGAAAATAAAAATGCAGAAAAGCAAAATGCACGGAACAGGAATAAATATGTATAGATGTGTATGTATGTATGAAGGAAATTCGAATGAATTGTTATATGGAATATGTAAGGAAGGCGGCAAGGAATAATATATTTATGTTAAAGCGCATTTGGTTATGAATTCCGGAAAAGCGTGACGATCAATTAACGTGGCGTCGAATTTTCCGAATATTTCGACGGTACGAGTGGGTCGGATTCGAATACAGCGGCAGTTAAATATTTGCGAATGTTCGAAATTGGAAATGATTGTATGCACCTCGATGGATGGTTTTGCGATGATGCGAAAGAGAGATGTCAAATATTCGGTGTCTACTTTTACACGTACGGCCACTATCAATCATATAATATGTTGACATTTCATCGAATCAATATTTGTTTATAATTTAATTTCCCATTTTACCGCGGGTTCCCGGGAAATTAAAAACTGAACGACCGGAAGCGGAAACGTAATTCGGATATACGTTCATTATCGAATGAGAGAGGAGTGATGTTTCTTCCTTCTTCAATTTCCAAAACCTTTTTCGTACGATTTTTCCGCTCCTCCGCATCGCTCGCTTCAGGGAGTTGTTTTTCGGTTGGTCGTTGAGGGCGGTGGTAGAAACAATGTCGGAGAGAATTAATCCGACCGGGGCTTAATCTGGCAAAGTGCGAGCGAGTTATCTCGAGTTAAAACCGGGGGATCTCCCTTGCTTCTCATTTCCACTGCTTCTGCAGACAGCAAGAGAGAAGATTCACAAAGCAGAGAAGCAGAGAGAGAGTAGAGTCAACATTCAGGCTCCTAAAACACCTTTCGCGATAACAAACGGCCATACATGTACTAGTACTGTACTTGTAGTACTATACTATTGTACAGCAGTTCACCTACTGGATATTCACTACAGCTTCAGAACTTTCGAGACATTTCCTAACGATACCTATATTTGTTCGTTGCTAACGCCGTTTGATAATTGAGCGCATAATTTCGCTTCTTAATTAATTTATCTTTGCGCGAGAGGGCGCCTCGCATCGAGTGCCCGAGATAAACAAGGAAATGTTCGGGAAAGGCATTAGGTTTTATTACATTCCCATGCATACACACAATCTCGCGCCGGAGATTTATTCCATACATAATTTTGAAGAGCCAAGACAATTTTGACATACAACAAATAAAAAATTTAGAATTTAAAAATAAAATAATTTACGTTAAATTAATTTCTGATATTATTGAAAAATATTTGGATTCCACCAAATATTGTTGTTTGTTTCCATCCGGAAGTTTGGAAACAATTAGTTTGCAATTTGGTCTGACGGATTGACGAAGTTTCACGTTGAATGATCGTCCTCGGTGAAAAGTGTACATTGTTGCGATATGTCGTCCCGCCCCGAATTAGGTCCAAGCATTGTGATCTCTGAAGCACCCTCCCTCTCTCTCGTTGCTACGCATTGTGGTGGTGGCGGCAAAGAGGCCGGCTTAATTAACATACTACTTCCGGCCAAAATGACACTCTTCTTCCGGAATGTACGAACGTTCCGCATTGAAACAAGGGGGCTTCCGAGGCCTTTTATCCGCCGAACGCAACTCCATTCACAATACAAGCACGCCTAATTAAACAACGGATTTACATGATTTACACAATTAGTCGCGCAGAAAACATAATAAATGTTAAAATGCAAATTAACAAATGTTTCGCGGTCGCAAATATACCCGCATGCATATGGATGTGTTGCTCGGCCACCAGCACGAATGTATCTATCTCTCACTCACATTCATCCACTACATCTATGTATGTATATATATATGTACGTGTGTTTGTTGCAACCATGTACACAGTGTACTTTAGTGTTGGCCGGACCGAAAAAAAAATGTTTGCAAATTTTAATGCATAAAACCAACACCTCGTTCTATTAGTCACGACCCGTCCCTTCGACTCAGCTCTGAATAAAATTATTACTTGCCTGTATTTAAGTGAATTATACATTTTTACCCGCAATCAGCTAATATTCAGCTATATAAATAATACATGAATTTACATAACGTCGGAAAATTCACGTTTAAAACAAAACCTTCATAAATCCACATTATTTTTAAAACTTTTTAATTATTATACATTATTTTAACAAAAAAAATGTTATTGGAATTATCGATTCATCTGCACAATATATATAAAACACATTAAAAAAATCATAATTTTGTATGTTTTCCGGAAGTTAAAAAAACACTTCAAATTAAAAATAATTATATTCTGTAGTCAATTAATTATTTTTTAAAGCGAATTTCTATATACTATTGTGTCATATATTTTGTTTCGCGGTATATTTCTGTTAACTTCCACTCAAAATATTGAGTATTGCATGTGAAGCGAATGAGCAGAAATAAAAAATAAAAATAAAAGAGAAAATAAAATGCGGGAATTTACTTAGGGGAGTACCCGAAAATACGAACCGCTCTGGGGCATACATTAATAGACTTATGTATGCGAGGCGATTCTCGTAATTATTCATGGAAAATTGTCCCACCGGATTACGGATAAATCCCGCCTGCCTGCATCGACGTATTAATTCGCAATAAACGATTCCCTCTCCGACGGACGAAACTTTCTCGAGGAATACCAAAATAACGAAAAAAATGATACGGACGCAACAAAACCTGCAACATACGAACCCCCATTATTTCGTAATTTCGCACACTTCGGAACGTGCTCTCAATATCGTAGTACTCAAGTTTTTCATCCCCGACACAAAAAAAAGTATAATAACAGGGAGAACAGAAACCCTTGGGATCTGCATCAGTTTAAGTCCGGTATTGGATATTTTTAACTCGGATTTGGGATTTAAATCGGGAGTAGAGAAAAGAAAAGAAAGAAAATCCACTTTCAATAACAACAGTTTTATTCCGCTGAAGGATTGATACCGTTGAAATAAATCCTAAAGAATCGGTGAAGGAAGAATGAATAAAAAAATATATAATGTTAGGAACGGGTTCTGCTATGGATGGATGGAAACGAGGGTGAGGTTGCATGGACGCGGCGACATTTTTCAGTGTGTTAAGTTTGAACTGAGATTTCATATCCCAGTAATATTTCCTCATATTTACATATCTCATAAACCGGGCCTTGATGTACGAGGTGAGATATATTTCGCGCGATATATTCCGCGATCTCACTTGTCGGAATAATAGACCTATCCCATATTTTTTCGCTACGTCTCACCTCACACACGACCCTCTGCAGCGCATTCGTCACACGAGACGTCCCAGTTAATAAAATCAAAACCGTTCCAACGATCCAGTGTTTTATTCCCCTTCGCATCATCCTTAATAATTTTTAACCACCGCATTATACATTTTCTACATTAAAATGATCCAAATCATTGTAATAATGATATAGCAATTTAAAAAATGTTTCAACAATGTTTCATATCTCATTAAATAACTCGTACGATTTAAAAGTTACAAAAATATTTCGTTAAGTTTGGTGAAAGTTTGCTTGGATTTCCGGGAAAACCGGATGTAAAATAAATTGGTTTACGTCATTATACAATTTATTTTGTATGTCGTCTTAATATTACAAACTTTTTAAAAGCGCAAATAATTACATTAATTGATATAATAAACCTTTTTTTAATTATTTTTATGTGGATTGAAGGCGGATCGGGAATATTTATGGAATGATTATTTCAGAGTTTTTACTGCAAATTACAGTTGGCAATTTAATTATGGGATTTTACTGGGGGTCGTTCCGAAATATCCCATTTAATTTTTGATCGGTCCGTAAAAAATTAACCCGTCCCGCTATTAAAGTCAACACCTCCGATCCGTCGAAAAGGTCTGAGGGCGGCTCGCTCTATCTTTTTAGTGTTGGCAATAAAACGAGTACATTTAGACATCGAGTGCTTAAGTGAATTTTATTCGGGGCGTAGACCGTAATAGTAATAGCAATAATAAGACGGCAGGAGTACGTCGAAATAGGAGGAGACGAGGAGAAGGAAAGAAGGACGTGTTGGCGGCGAAAGCCGTGATTGAGTTTGAAGATATCGCGGAATGGTCGAACTGGGCGAATGGGGGGCGGTGGGATGAGAGGAAAGCGCTGCCGAGTTGTCGGAGGAAGTGTGATCGGATTTGTTAAACGGCCAACGCGAGCGGATTACGCCTCCGCCGACTCGGATACGGAAAACTGGACTTTTCGAGCTCAATTGTTTCCAACATCCAAAACCCTCATTATTCTCCATTCTCCAATGCCGGCCCTTTTTTCTTGCTCTCAACCTCCTCGCGCCACTGGATAGAAACGTAGATAATAACGCACGAAGAATAGGAATGTAATGAAATCCGTAGCTTAGGTTCAATACTTTCTATTTCCGGTTAACATTTCGATCCAATAAGAAGACAATCCTTTCATATTCTCCAAGTATTTGTTTCTGTTATTATATACTTATAATAATATACAATATTTTCATATTTTTCAAATTAAATAAAGGATACTTAGAATAACTTAATAACAAATATTATATCAATTGTTAAAATATATCAGATCTTTCTTGATAGATCATTTATATCCCACCTCGAATAAACTGGTATCTTTACTGCGGAAAAACTAGAAATAAAAATTGATATAATGCTAAAAAAAAGGATGAAGTCTAAGATAGTTTTCATTTTTATTGGAAAATCTATACGACCACATCTAAACAGCTATGAGGGATTGCGTATATATTCCGGGCCATTAAATCCATCGGAGAGTGGCGACAAGGAATGAAGCAAGGAAAAACATGAAAATAAAGAGCAAGGAAAAACCTGAAGGAACGAAAATTCCTTCGAACATAAATTTTAAAATTATTACCGTCGCTTTTATCGGCGCCGCAATTTTTATTAACATAATTATTGCTTACCGCCACGACTCCCGATACCTAAAGACCGCTTCGCGTTTCATTTTTCAACATCGATCTCCATTTATTTCAGTTTTTTATTATTATTATTATTATAAAATATTAGTGCTGTTGAAATTGTGAGCCCTACGAACTATGATTGTTATTGTGGCTAGTGTTCGTGTACTTTTTTCCTCTCAACCTCATTTCCATCTACTTTATGAAACTTTTCATCGTGCGAGCTTTTTTCTATTTCTTTCATCTTATTCCTTGCGTCGTCGTATGAGGTCGTCCTCTCCAACCTATAAACGAATTGCGAAATTTCCCACAGGGAAATTTCAACGCGAATTGAATCTTTTTTCGGTAAGTGCCAATCTAATATGCCATGCTTCAATTATCCCATTCTGTATCACAATATATTAAATACAATGGAATCAGCGATCGTTGACCAACATTATTTAGTTAAAACGTTAAAATAATTAAAGAAAATATATTATTCATTTATATTTATAATCCGAAAGTCTTAATATTAACTTCTTATTTAGATCAAATATTGTTTATATACTTTAAATAAAATGTTTTAATTCGGTATATATTATACATTTTTAACAATACAAAAAAGTTTTATAAGAATTATTTGCTTTATTAAGCGAGGTATCATTAAATCTCGTTTTTCGTGACTGTAGGTAATTTTTTATAAAATTTCCGGAAAAACCGGAAATGTTTTTTTTATAAATTTAATTTAATAATAAAATATTCACTTATTGTATTCGTAATATTCACATTTATTTAAATAGTATAGAATTATATTATTATACATAATATTAATTTGTTATTTTGTTTATTATAAATTTAAATAATGCGTTTAATCAGATTATTAGTAACAAACGCGGTCATTAAATTTATGAAACAATAATTCTATTAATGGTAAATAATAATAACAATACAAATACAGGTCGTGGAATTGCAAGCTATCATTATTATATGCTCGCAGTTTTCATCTAATTGGGTGCATAACGATTCTCAGCGAATCAATATGCATTAATTATAAATCTACATTTATTCAAATATTTGAATTTAAAATACTAATTGTGTTGGATTTTTAAAATCATAAATTTCATTTATTTTATTATTGAGAAATTTATTCAAATCTATCTAGAAAAAATCTCTTTTTATTCAAATAATAATAAAATTATGCTTTGATTAATATTATATAGATATTTTTAAATATAAATGATGTAACAAAAATAAATCTTTAGTTTATGCGAGATCAGGTGTAATCTTAAATCTTGGTGTTGTTATTACCAAAGTCGTAATCTGAGAAAAAAGCAGCAGTAAAATAAGGAAAGGAAAGTGTAGATGTGGGGGAGTAGAGAGCAGGGATTTAGTTTTTATCTTCTATTGGGGATTGAGAAACGCCGTTTTTTCTTTGGGAAGGGCCACCATTTTACGAGCTTGGAAGGGATGGTTCGGTACACGTAAGTTGCATAAAATTTGCGTCGACACGGAGATAAATATGTATTTAAGCCGTTGTCGGGAATGATTTCATCATGGAAGAAATGCACTTGATGGCGACTAGGGGGGTTGGTGAGGTTGTCGCAATAAAGGAACGCATCTCGGACAAACCCTTAATCCGTAAAGTGCTGCATCATGTTAACTCTTTAATTTGTTTTGCAAATGACTCCGTCGCAGAAACCCGAGTGCGGCGAAGGGAAAGGATGGTAAAGGCGACTGCGACTGTCATTTATATTTATAACCGACCGTGTCCCACCACCCCAATTTCAACCATCCCTTATAAATACTCGAATGCATTCAATTTAATGCGAAACGAGAGCGAGCGCGCTCACACATCTTTTAATGAAAAAGAAAAAAACTATTTGGTCGAAAAAGAGATGAGAGAAAGAGATGGAATCGGGAGCGACCATAAATAAAACCGCGCCCAGGTAATTTCAACCCTTTCGGTCGCACTTTTTTTTTGTGTGTGCACCCCCTTGCTTTGGACATAGCCCTTCCCCCCAATCCCCGGAATAACTCACCGACAGACGGAAGTAAATAAACCGCGCGTATAATGCCATCTCGTTTCCCCCCCCACCCTCTTAATCTCACCCTTTCTCTCTCACTCCCACGCACGCATAAATACAAATTTCCAGCTCTATTTATTTATTCTGTCCTCTGCGCATCACTCCGGTCTTCATCCCTTCCTTTTTTGTTGTGTCTGTGTTGCTGTTGTTTAATCCACGAAAATATATTTAACTTTCGTTTTATACAATTTTTTTTTGTTGCTGAATTACCTCTTCCCAAGATTAAGCCCCGAAACTGACCCGCGAATAATAATAATAAATACTTTAGCTAATCGCCCCCATTCGACGATTAACCCTTTTACCGCCGACCATTATCATTTGCAGTCTCCGTGCATGCACCCTTCATTTGTTTTCACCGCTCTCCTTTTTTTTGTGTTGGTTAAATTCATTAAACATTCCTTTTTTTTCTTTTTTTTGTCGTATTTTGTGTTTGGAGTCTCCGCATCCAGAGCTTGGACTGATTCATGCAATTCGCAATCGGATACGATTTTTTTTTCTCATGCGCGGCGGAACTTCCTGAATTATTATTGCCTGTGATTCGGAGTGGGGTGATTCAGTTTATTTTGTTCCGTTGATTCGATTGATTTATCGTCGAAATTACAAAAGCAGTCGAACTGAATATCGTTATTTGATTGCTGGCAATAATTTTAATTTTCCACATCAACCGTTTAAACCAATACAAAATTTGTTCTCTTTCTCCTTCATTTTTGTCCACTCATATTTTGTTTACATTTCAGGTCTGAAAAACGAAATTGAAATTATTACAAAATCGTTAAAATCATTTTGTTAATTTTATATACAGAAATTTTGAAAAAATTAAGACTTGCAGTTATTGATTTTCTCATAAAACCAAAATTATTAAAAATATTAATATAATTGGAGGCTTTATGCAATTTAAAATTAAAACTATAACATTTTTTTTTCATATCTTAATAAATAATTTTTATTGTATCATTATTGGATTGTATTTAATAATATTTTTATTTTTATAATATGAACACGTAATTCGTCTGAAACCTGTGAACTTTAAACGTATTAAGTTACTTGTAATTTCGATACGAAGAAAACGAAAAGAAGGCGAAGAAAATATCCAAAACAAACTGAGAACAAAGCTAAGTACAAAAAGAAAGAAATAAAGAGAGACTTTGTGAAGTTACTGGAACGCAACGTAATTGAAAATCGATGAGGGTAAATCGTTTATTAAAAAGGGTCCGTCGTCCATAAATTATTATAAGAAATTTTGTTTACCCAGTAAATAATTCGATTTCTTTCGATTTAATTTTTCGTTTCAAACTGTACCTTTTCTCCTTCTTTATACCCCATTCTGCAACTATCAATCTTGTGTGTGTGTGTGGTTATTTTTCTTTCACTTTTCACCCATTCCTGTTTCGTTTAATATCAAAATCGATTCGACGAGCATTAAAAGTATTATTTGCTCCATTTCGAATGGTCGTGTCTGCTCTCTGCGTACAGCAAATAAATTACATTTCAATGCATTCACTGAATACATATTATATCGCACGTGGATGTCCCAAATGATACAAAATTATTGTTTTATTGCAGAAAAAAGTTACGCTGCCTGCATACATTTAAATTAATTAATAATGAATCTAGTTTTTTTTTAAACTTTAATTTTACTTTCTTTCAATAAAGTTGGAAGTAAGTTTATTTATGTGATTCATATTTTGCATTTTAATGATGATTTGTAAATTTTCAAAATATTTTAAAATAATACAGTCAAATTGTTTGCACAATTAAATAAACTTTAATAATTTCTGTAGTGACATCTTTTAAGTATAAACATAATGTGTAAATAATTGAAGCCAACTAAATGATTCATTTCGTTGTCGTCCCTAATTCTTGATTATTTCGTGTATAATGCGATAATTGAATAAAAATTGAAACACATTTTAATGGTTATGTGCCGAGTGCGAATGCATATTCATGGGTTGAAAACGTAATCAAATTATTACTCGGTTTTCGTTCCCGCATCCCTCGTCGACGACGCCCGCGACCATTCGCTTTAACGGGGCGTTAACTGCGTTCCCATTAGACGTTTCCATAATTGAACGTCATGTAATGTTTTCGGAGATCGTCGCTGGATGGCGCTCAAGTTTTAATCGCGATCTGATTTTTTCCCCGTCGAGATTATTATTTGACATTTTCTTTGTTTGCATTGAAATAGAAAAACGTAGACGAGAAATTGTTTATATTTTCATTGAACTGTAAATCCATTTAATTTGTTTAATTGCAAGAAAATTTACTTCAACTTAAAATTGGGTTACTTTATGATAATTCTATTTAATAAAGAAACTTCCTGAAAAGTAAATTTTGTAAAAGATTGGAATATTTTGGAATGGAATTCAAATAAATATATTTTTTTTATATTGCTTAAGAAATATGTTCTTCGATTCGTTTCAACTTCATTTTATCTTGTCTTATAATGTTCGAGTATTGAGCTTGCAGAGGGCGAGATGAAAAAAACTGGTGCAGAAGTGAAGTAGATAATATCTGACAATAGAGTTAACAACCCCCCAGGTCGTAATCCCAAAGAAAATCGATTAATAAAAAAGATGTTCTCTCTCTCTCTCGCGCTGTATCTATAAAGACATATACACATAGAAACACGAATCCCTTGGGTGCCTGAGAGTGGGAGAGAGACTTATCATCTGTTGATTGCGGGTGGGATTTAGGGGCCCAAATTGAGATCGGATGCGAAAAGGTCCATAACGTGTGTGTAGTCTGCTGTTAGTATCTCCGAGCCTCGAGCCATGATCGTCGGCGCGTGTAAGCGATGTATCGAATTCCCAAATTCCTCAACAAAATTATTTCCAATAATTTTGAAAAAAATCTGCACAACAAATATAAATCGATATAATTAATTAAACCTTTTTAACAGAGAAACGAAATTCCTTTGAAAGCTTAATGATCTTAACGACTTCTGTCTCAGTTCTTAATGGTATTTTATATCAAATGCTAATTGTGGAATTAATATGAAAAGAAAGGAAACAACTTAAATGTTGCATTAATGTTTGGTGGATGCGCCTGGTTTTTTGGTTCTAATTTATTGATTTTATTTCTTTAATAGTACATTAATGTATATTGAGTATTAAAAAATGTTAATGCTAAAAGCAAGTACAATGTTATCTGCATGCTTACGACGTGAGTAAAGTTCATCCAACGTCATTTCGCAAAATTATCTTCGACCGTAAACCGGTTTTTACAATCTGTAGTGGCAAATAAAACCATTCGTGCTTCTGAATTGACGATTCACCCGCACCCCTATTCATGGTTATATTAAATATAAGCACGTTTTCAAAAAGGACGAATAATTTTGATATAATGAAAATTTTTAATAGAATTTTTCCGCTTTCAAAATGTTAATAATAATAATTTTGAAAATAGTCATGAGCATTTTTTTTTGCATACATATTATATATTATATATTTAGAATAATGAGATTAAAATTTATTATAATTGTACTAATTTTTTTATTTCCTTTCAGGTAAACACATAAAAAATAATAGTGGTAAATTGAATTTATTTAAGATAGATTATTGATACAAAAAAAAAACACTGAAAAATAAAATAAATTTAAATTCAAGCAAAACTATGAAAATATTTGTAATAAACACAATTTGTTATTGGTAAAATTTTGTTGATAATTATTTCAGTAATTATAAAACAACAATATATGTGTATAAATAAAGAGTTGTAATTTAATAATGTTTATTTATACGTTTGTAAATATTGTACGGAGAACTGAACAAATTCTGTTTAATTTGTAATATTTTGTATTCGGTTGGTTATAATTAATATTACCAAAAAAAGAGTTGAAACAAAACAGATAAATCCAAATATCAAATCAGCTAAAGTAGAAAAAAATAGAATTACTCCAGGAATATTTATTTTAAAAGCACTGAGAGAACGCTGCGGCACGTTCAAATAACAGGTAATGCATATTGTTTGTTTTAATCATCAAATATTTTCCGATCTTCAATTATGATTTTTTTTTGATTGATTGTAGGGGCTTTTTTTTAATTGTTGGTAATAGTTGTTTTGTTCGTAAGATATGGCGAGAGAAGGGTTGTTTGTGAAGAGGTGGGGTTGTTTGTATGCGCGCATAGGCTTTTACGCTCCGCTGTCGAAGTTTAAGTAAAGCCCTTCGTTCTGAATGGCGCTTGTTACGTAATCGCAATTAATTAGGTGGCGGCGGAAGCAGTGTATTCGGTATTTGCGCGTCGAGGTGTACGAGGAGGAGAGCGTATGCATGTAATAAGTTTTGCAGCGGTGTTAATTGAATAAGTTGAGTGGGGTAGTAGTTGTAAGTAGTTTGAAGTGGCAGCCTGTGACCATCCTGCGATGCCGGGGATTTGCGAAGGAAAGTCGTGGTGTGACTACGCGTGCACTCGACCAATTTCATTTTTTTTATGGTTCTCCGCCGCTCTGCTCTTCGGTGTTTCCATTCTCGTCACGCACACCGTCAACGTTGGGTCACCGATGAAAGAGAGCCTCGGATGCCTCAATTTGTACGCCGCCCACCACCCTCTTCAACCCTTCGCAACGACAACCTCTCATCCCTCGTTCACCTAAAACGTAATATTTCCGAGGATCTCGTGGCAAATTGAATATTACATATATATATGTAGACGCACATATACACAAACATCTTGGATGCTCCTCATAAGCCGTATTGTGAACGATACATCCAAAAACGGGGTTAGAGCACAACTCAAACCTCGCTATCCCTTGCAAACCGCATCCTCGTCCCTCTTTCACTGCGGATTTCTGCTTGATTTCACTGCATTGTTGATAAATCACAAACACGACGTGTTATCAATGCCAAATTTGAAGCAACATTCGACATTCTTCACTCAATTAAGATTGCTTCTAATTTGTCAAATCTCTATATTTATGTCTTACTTTGAAACTTATTTGCATTGCTTCAATTTTATATACTCCCAAATTTAATTAAAGCAAATATTTTATGTTTGCTTGCTTCCTAAAAATGATATAATATTATGTAAATACAATATTTTATTTAAAATTTCAGTTACACTTTATTCTTTACCGAAAACAGGATTTCATCTATTTCTAATAAAAAAAATCAATGATTTTGGTTAATTTTCCGAAATTTATTAATAGTAGATACGCCTGATATCAATCTTAAAACCATGTATATTGCACTTAATCTATTAACGAATCGTGAGTTTTATCAAAATTTAATATTTGAATAATTTTGATCAGTTTAATTCAAAATTTATTTTTGGTGGATGCGCCGGGTAATTATAATGTAACATTATAATAAATTTTATATTATTTCTATCATTAGTAGAAATATATATTATTTCTACTGGATTATTTTACGGAGATTTGATAAAAAAAAAATGTTTCACATCAAAAACAAAGTTTAATTAATTAATTATTTTCCTCTTAATTAAAATAAAAGGAAAATAATCATAGAAAGATGAATAACAATAATCTGTATGTGTATATTTAATTTTGAAATTCCTTTACTTAATTTATCTGAAAATTAAATTAATAATAATAGATTGGAGCATTGCAATAAATAAATAATATTTTGATGCAAAGTGGCTATAAATTAATGCAGACAAGTATACTTGCGTGGATTGGATATTTGTTTTTAAGTAAAATATTTTGTGGTTAATTAAAGCGTTTTAATTTTGCGGCGGAGCTTTAATTATGGCGATTAGCGGTGTCGCCGATGCGAAACATAAAATGTATTTGCTTGACCCAATTAAGAGGAAGAGTTCATCTCCTCCCAAGTTCGCCTTTAAGCTTTGATTTCGGTTTTCTCCGGTTCGGCGATCGCCAAACTTTTAACGAGCTTTTAAAAAGCGCCGCCGCAAGATCGATAAGTAATTTTGATTAAAAATAATCGTCTCATTTTAATCATGTTCATCGTCATCCCTTTTTACGTATAAAATCTGCGAAAAGTCATTCAACTTTTTAGTAATGGTCCAGCGAGTTTCGTAGTGCGTTGCGGAGACGCGCAACACCGTGTGGGCGCCACTATCAGGACGCCCCCGCCCCCTCCCCATGAGATTAGGGGGCGCTTTATCCGTCGCCGTCGGCCCGTTACACCGCCATACGTTACCCGAATGCCGCCTTCCAAAAACACCCCCGCCCTTTTCGTATTATTATATGATAGAGATATATTACGTCCGCATGTTTAAAGGGCGCACCGAACCCTCCACCTCCTCCTTCATTCTCTCGCCCGCCCCGCATTCGCCCGTGTTTCTAGGTAATTTTGCTAAAGCATTCGAATTTATGAGCGTAAACTGCGCAGAGATGCCCCACTGATTTATTTTTACAATATTTTCATAACGGGCCCGAACACGCCTCGCACTAGGATAAGAAGAACGGATGAAGCGCACACACGAAAAGACGACTACCCCCCAAAAAAAAAAAATAATCTCATCCCTCACTCCGTTACTTATTCTGGACCATGGAACATTACGCGCACTCGCCAAGACATTATATCACTTTCTCCAGCGGTTTTCATCCAAAACATATATTAAAAAAATATTAAATCAGCTGAAGGTTAATTTATCGCAGCCCGCGAGGCTTGGTCATTAATTACGTAATTCTTTTTCATGCGCACATAAAAATAGGCCTAATAAATCATGCTCTCGGAAAATTCCTATTTACTTTTTTTTGTTTTCTTGCAACTAAACAGGGAGCGACATGCAAAATGCTAACTAGGAAACATTGATTACCGGCATATAATCTGCTCTAGACTATTAGGAAAACCTATTTATCATTTAACATTTTTCACCATAATTCTCATAAACTTTCAAATAAAAATTAGTTTTGCTTGAAATATAAAAAAAATCATAAAAGTTTATATTTTGAATGTTTCTGGATTGTGAAATATTATTCTGCAATTTTTGGGCTCTGTCTAATATTCGTATAGATTACATTCTCATTGGAAAAATCACTACATTATGATGGATGTTTATTGTAAAACAGGGATTTCGCGAAGCGAAGCGAAAGATCCTTGGCTTTGGTGGTCAATGATTGAAAAACTTGGGAGTGAACTCACTTAAAAAAGAAGAGAAGAGCAGAATCTGCAATGCCGGTCTTATGTACCTTCTATGCTATACTCACACTACGAATCCGGGTAGTAAACTTGAAAAGGGCATCGTGGGCGTATAGGGTCTCGTCCATAGTGGTGCAATCCATCAATCACGTCCCGAAGACTAACACGAAGTAGCCCGCATAATCATCGCACTCTCTCACGATAAAAAAAAAAAATAAAACGAAAATAAAACCTTGGCGAGATTCTGAGTGTGCTGCAACTTAGTTTCTCGCTCGCTTAAAACGATCCACCCGCAACCTCCCCAAATACACATACACTATTTGGTTCCGGTTTTATTTTCATACCCCTTCCCGCATTGATCCGAATCCCGGAAAAGGGAAAATTAGTCAATTAGAAGCGATTAAGCGAAGGGCTCGAAGGTTCGAAAACTATGGACATACATAACGCTTAGCGACGGCGCTCGGATTAAAAGTTCCGTGCGTGAGGAGAAAGTTGTCCCAAGTCGTAACGTAAATTCCGGTTTAAAATTCCCGCATTAATGCACTTTCAATTAACCGGCATTAGATTTATTCGTCCCTACCGGATTACGCAATTTCATTTTATTTTTTCCGAAACCAAAACAAACTTTCAGCATGAATAAAAAAAAAACGGTTAATTATAAATGCATTACTCACATACAAACTTTATATTTTAAATTTGTTTATTTTAATCAAAATTTCATTAATGGAAAATTTTGAAAATCTTCTGTGTATTTTCACGTCAATTTACCGCAGTTGCATTTCCTGATTAAAAATTATGCAATTTATACAAAGATCGTTGAGACCGGCGGAAACCGGAAAAATAATTATTTTTAAAAGAATTTTTTTTATCGTTGTTCCAACGTTACGTGATGAAAATCGTTGTGGTGCGACACGACCGGCAATATTTCTTACAAAATTATAATTTAACAACTAAATTCGTGCGCGAAGTTTCCGCAATCCTAATCTCACAATCAAATTCGATTGCGGCGAAGGAGAAAGTAGAAAAAAAAAATTAACAACAACATAAATAAAAATATGAGAAATATTTTATGTGTACATGAATGATTTATCAAATTGATACATTCGCTTTGCATCGGCCGGAAATAATTCGGAAGCTGGAATTTAATAGTTGTTTTGCATGCTATCAACATATTTCATGCGCATAATGTAACTTGAATACATACGTAACCATTTGAAGACTCAACTATAATTGTATTTCATTAACTCTTAAATTTCAATAGAAATAAATAAATTGTATGAAATATTGATCTAATTACATATTCTTCTGTATTTTTATTTAAATAAATGTCAAACGTAACAAGCGATGAGAGGAAAAATAACAGCAAAAAATAAACATGAAACAAAACAAGCCGTGTTTTTGCGTCGACATGGCTCACTACAATAAAATGCGAAAATCAATTAAAAAATATAACGAAGTTTTATGGCGGATCGACGTGTTCTGTTTTAGTTTTGTTTCGTGTTTCGTTTTTTCTCCTCTTCTTCTTGCTACAGTTATATTTTGTTATGCTGCGCTTCGGCTGTTTGCTGTTGCGCGTTTTGCACGAAATTTGCATGATATTAAATTCTGAACACTCGTAAGCCAAAAAAAAATGTAATGAAAATGTAATTAATTTTTTATTAATTTATTATGGATGATCATCATCAAAGGAAAATTGCAACGATTTATTTCAATACTTAAATGATTGTAGAATAAGAAATAGTGTGAATTAATATTCTTCCGGTCATCAATTATTAATTAGCGTTAATTATAAATTCAATGTATTTCTGTTTTTGTTTCCATTTGCGTTCTTCGCGAGCGGATGAAAAAGGCGAAAGGGAGAAGGGGAAGGGGAGAGTAGAGACGTAACGAGAAGGAAAGATAATAAATAGGCTCCATTATGCAAATGCGTCGTTAAATAATTAAGAAACATTACAGTCGAGGAAAATTATATCAAGATATCTCTCTGTCTTTTCCCTGCTCTTTGCTTTAATATTTTCCAGAGCGACTCAAAAAAAGAAACGCGAGAAAAGAAGGGAATGAGAGAGAGAGAGAGAGAGAAAAGGAAAAATTTGAATATTCTGAGAGAGGATCAGAAAAAGAGCAAAAATCGCGTGGAAATCTTCCCTTAATTGCTTTCTAGATTTATTCGAAATAAATTATTTCATTAAGGCCGAAGGGACAGAAAATAA
This sequence comes from Nicrophorus investigator, assembly GCA_963457615.1. Lineage (NCBI taxonomy): Eukaryota > Metazoa > Arthropoda > Insecta > Coleoptera > Silphidae > Nicrophorus > Nicrophorus investigator. The sequence continues at coordinate 3,599,147 of OY735140.1, forward strand.
TTTATTAACCAGCCCCACCCTTCGTCTTTCCTTTTTTCTTGTTGGTAATCCCACATTCGCGATGTTTTCAGTCTCAGATTACGTTTTAGATACTCGTTTTCTGTGGAAATTAAGTCTCCGATTTCAAATTCTGTCTACATTTTCCAATGAAAATGGAATAATTTAAATAGATAGGACAATTTAATTTTTTATTTTTTTGTATTAATAATAAATTACTAATACTGAATATATTGATAAATAATTAATTTTGTAAATTATTATCTGTTCTTTGTGCTTTAATTTTTTCTCTTTTTGTCTGAGCTTTGAAATAATAAACTATAAAATTAATTAGATTAATGGTGGGGAGTTGATGAAAGTTTTGTTTTATTTTTGTGAGTAGAGGAAATGAATAAAGGAAATAAGAAAATAAATGGAATAAAGTGGGGTTTTCTGTGTTCGAGGAATTGTGAAATGTAAAATCCCTCCGACGTCTTCGAACTACCACTGCTGCTAAGGTGGATGAAGACTGGATGAAAAGGGAAGTATTTCTACAAGGAGATTAAAGGCTGAGGGAGCTTCGAGTCTCGTAGTAAACCTGTTTTCAGCATGAATATTGCTCGATGCAAGTAGACGAACATTCAGCTATTCCTACTCCGATATTCTAAGAATTAACATTTTGGAAATGCTAGGCTTTGAAACTATGCGCAAACTGGGAAAGCGCAAAGATCGAATGTGCACACAAAAAAACATTGATCGGAATTGATTCGGTGGTAACTGTGTATGAGTAGATTTGGTTTTGGAATCGATAAAATACCTTAAACGTATCGAAGCTGCGCCCATTCCGGCATGCACGGCATATTCTAATTCGCTATCTAACGATTCTATCCCGTTTCGAAGTAATTGGCATTCCAGATATCCGCTCAGCGCATCCCTAGAAATTCGGATAATAAGCCCTTCCGACCTACATCCTATCTTTTTACCTTTTTTCTTTGACTTTTTTTTAATAAGATTCATTTTGCCAATGCCTGAAAGTGTTAAGGATGCACTCTTTACTTCAGGACCAAATTTTGCGGGATTTGGGGATATAGAAATGCGCGAAATTAAAAATTCCGCGAATCCTTTGAAAACTGGAATAAATATGAATCTATATATATAGAGAGAGATATAGTGAGGATGAAAGGAAACTGAAATGAAACGTATGATGAGACTGATTACGTCAGGAAACGGAAGAGAAATGTTGCTCCCATTTCGAATTTACGTAATTCCACCTAATAAATTATATTAAATATATGCTTTCAACGTTTCCTATAAAAAAATATGCTTCATAGGAAATTCAATGAAGAGTGATGATTTAATTAAATATTCGCATAGGAAATCAGGTTTAAATAATTAAACTTCTTGACAATATTAAGAAAAAAATCTATTTATTGGTTTTGTTTTAAATTTCGTTCAGGTTTAGAAAAAAGTCGTTAACGAATTCCTACATTCAAATTAATAAAAATTGAGTTATTTCTCTAAATTTATAGATAATAGATAAATGGTTTACTTAAAAGATGAAGATTTTTTAAAATTATATTAGAAATGATTTAAAATATATCAATTTTGCCACCCAAAAAATGAAAACGGTCATAATAAACAGTGGAATAAAATCAATTTATTTTTTATTAGTTATTTACAAATAATTATTATTTATGGATAGAATTTTTCAATTTTGCGAGGAGAAATAAGCAATATGTTTTTTTTTAATCATACGCCGAGAGCACGTAACCAATATTGAATTATTAATTTCTGTTTTTCTACGTTGCGAACGATCGCATTTCAAATTCTACGTATTTATTTTCATCTTCCTTCTTGGCCTCTGATTTTTTTATTCCAATATATATTTTTTTCTCATTCTTCTCTGAAATCGAAGGATCGAGATGAAAAATTCGAATTAATTTGAAAAAAGAAAAGCAAATTGGTTTTAATTTCATTTTCCTCTTTTTTTCATTTTCAAATTAAATTTTAGTTAACAACCATTTTCTATGAAAAATAATATAAATATATTGAAATAATTTAAAAAATGTCCCTATTTTTTCAATTTTTCAGTTATCTTTATCGCGTGATCACTATAAACGTAAAAATCTAGCAGTTTATTGAATGAGGAGATTCCCGAAGCGTCGAATGAATGAATAATTCAAGCTTGAAGCTTGCATTTTTTTTTCTTGCTGCTGCAGCCGAATTAATAATGAAAACGGTTGTCCGGAGAGCGAGATGATAAACGACCTTAAAATGGATGCAGAACTTTATGAATATCGGTCGATTTTAATTATGTGCATATTATTATTTATTGTTATAAGCATGCGATTGACAATGGTTTTCATATGTGCAGATTTGCGCAACGTGCTATATCGCTCTAACATAATTTATTGTGTTTGCTTTCGCCGTTGCAGTTCAACACAAAATTCGCATTGCGCGTGGATTCAATTTCCCAACGTCAACAAAATACAATTCTTCCCATTCCAAAATACATTTTTTTTTATTAAAAAATAGTCAATTTATTTTATATAGCAAATCGAGTCTAATTCGAATTAAGCATTTCATAATCACTGTTACAATTGTTTTTTTTTCATCGATTCCGTTTGTTTTTTTTTAATTAGTTTTGTTTCGATTCTTTCAGTTAATCGAATACCATTCATACCAGCTTATAAAAAAAAGAACATATAATCGCTTCAATATGGCGCATCGGTTATTGCAATCACAATATTTGAATCCAACGTTGAAATTTTTATACAATTGTAATAATTATAATTATAACCGATTTTTTGTGCTCATACTAAATTTTATAATGCAAACAGAATTTTTTTTATAAAACTCATCTAATTATTCTAAAATTGATATTAAATAAATTGTTATCAAATATTATAAATATAGTTTTTTTTATTCTTTTTTTTTTGAGTATAACAACTTGGATATGATTAATTGTGAATTTGAATTGAAAATTAAACATTTTGCTGCGACACAGCAATAAATCAGTAACGGAAATATTGCGCGAAATGAACGATACGCGATAACATAATTCGCGATCACATTAAGCGGCGTTTCGCGTGCATTTTTAACCGCGCTTGTTCATATCGCTTGAAGGGTTATGGATTGCCGCTCGGCGATGCTCCCTTTCGTACCCAAGACATCCCCTAAAAAAGAAAAGATAAAGAGAGAAAGAGGAAACGAACAAACAGGGTGAGATTCGGGAGTAATCGAAACGTAACCAAATCCCGCTTTGTGCGAGCTGCTTACATTACATTTATTTTGTCTTTATTTATTCTTTATCTTCGTTTCCAGTCGATCGCCTCCGGTTTTCGCAGCCGCCGTTGTCAAAGCCTCACTTCTTGTCTGAAATTGATTAATGTTAAGAGATTTCATAAAGCGACACCACCCTCCGACCGACAGCAAAAAATAAATAGTGTTTCTTATTCTGTGTGCGCTTTTTTTTGCGAATTAAAACAAAATTCGAGGGAGAAGGGTGAAAGGAATAAAAGCGGACAACTTTTTGGGGAGTGGAAATACAGGCGAATATTATGTCGTCTCTTTTTAGCTTCCAGTTGCCGTCTACCCTCTGGCTTTGTGCTTTGCCCCTGTTTATTTGATCTTTTAAGAACTTCATTGTTAAAAGAAACGGTACGTCGAATTCCCAACTTAACTTCGCCTACAGCTTTTTTAACAAACCTTTAAATTGTTTATTTTTGTCTCTCCACTAACAGCAACGAACTGCAACCAAATGATATCTCAAATACAGAAAGAAATTACATATAATATCGGTTGTCCTAAAATAACAATAAAACTTCACTAAAAGAAAATTGTCTTTATGAATTGTTTTTAAATAAAAATTTTTAAAGTAACTACGAAATATTTATATTTTAATGTAATTTTTCACACATTTTATAAAAAATATAATAAAATTATCTTCAATCATAAAACGCACGATGTGATCTAACTGATTCAAAGTTACTTGAAATTAAAATAATTTTGTAGGTTGAAAATCAGTTTAAAAAAAATTATAAATTTCTTGTATGGAAATTCTACTAAAAATGTGTACACAAATGACTTTTTTAGTATAAAAAAAAAGTTGATATAAAACAAATTAAAACATAACCAACTTGATAATGCGGTGAATAATTCCGGGTTAAAAAACAAACAAAAAAAAATGATATAAGCGAAATCTCATGAATATTATAATGGGAGAGAGAGGATACGATTTTTCCCCTCGCGTCAAAATTATCAGCGGTGAAAAATGAGGAAACGAAAATAAAAAAGGACAAATATTTAGTAGCCTCATTTCGGATAAAATATTATTTGGCAATTGTTTGGTAAACAAGGTAACCTGAATAATGTTTTCATTTTTGTTTCACGGCTCCGACGGCGGATTTAAATTGAATTCCTGCAGAATTGTGTTTTGATTATGTTTCATTTTATTAAAAAATCGCGCAAGAAACAATAACGTTTTTAGTGAGACGTGAAACAAAGAAAAAAATAATAAACAGTAAAACATAATCCGGAATTTTAATTGGTTTTATTTCTGTCTTTTTTTTTGTGGGCTAAATGAAATCAATATTTAATTAATTACGGATGTATGCTGGTGTCGGCAATTGTTCGATTTAATTAACACTCAGTTTTACAATAAAAATTTAAAAAAATAAAATATGTGCAGAATAAATTTTGTAGAAAACAATATACAAATATTGTGCGTTGATTCTGACAATATTGCGTGGGTGGACAGTGCGGGGTTATGATTTGTAGTGCATCTGGCTTACCAGGGCCGCCTGTTTAATCCGGATATTTAAAAACAAACGAAATAAATCACATCGGGGCTATTGTTTCGACATTAACGCCATCTATATTTGCGTGCACAAACACTTTTCGTTGACAATTTTTATTTTAAATCAATCTGATACTTATTTATGTTTTAAATCTTTAGCTAAACAAATTCAAATCTTTGCAGTCTATAATTGAAAAAAAAAACTTAAATTTTGAAGAGATTTTCTGAATTTACTGTAAAATTAAATTTAAGAATTTTTTAATCAATTAAAATAAATATTCAATTTATAATTAAACATTTTCGGAATGATTTTGATATGCATATGATTTTTTTTCGCGTTGACGCAATGTACACTATGACTGCGCCACTATTGAAGTCCTGAAAGCTTTGAATTTAGTATCGCTTCAAACAATAATGGTGTGCATTTTCACATAATTGTTGTATACATTGTCTTTCAAAAATAAATATTGGTTAGTGTAGGATGCAAAAACGGCGCTGATTTGCACGTTTGATATACTGCAAATATTTGATGGACCGTATATTGATCAAGCATTAAATACACAGCGATTAAGTGATAAAGCGACAGTTTTTTTTAACTGTATCCAATTTCGCTTTTACATCTACTTTTTTTTTGTTCAACATCAAAACTAAATGTGGAAACAAAACTCGCAATGCTTTCATTCTGCGTTTGCTATTTTTTTTTGTTGAAACTTTTTTGAGGAATAAATGGAAGAAGGCAAAAAAAATAGGGATGAAGAATCCAATCTGTTCCGACACACTCCGCACTACATGCATGCACCCTGAACTTCCGCCTAACTGATTCCAGAGACGCACAAAAAAATATGTGTGGAGGGAAAAGTGAAAGAGATGAAAATAACGGGAAAGCGAGAGGCTTTGTTCGCTGCAGCCGTAAGTTGGAGAAACTCAATTTACATTTTTCATCCGCTCGTTATTACGCGTTCTTTACGGCCTCGAGGATAATAAAAAACAACGATTATTCGCGCCCAACACGTTATTACATATGGAGATCGTCTCTAAGCCGAGAAAAGAACGAAATGCTGAGAGGATGACGATAAATAAAATGAGAAAAAAATCCGAAAATAATTTTTAAAAAATTCATAGAAACACTGAACATTAATCTACGGTTATAAATTAATTTATTTAATTATAGTGAATTAGAATTTATTTTGTAAATTTAACAAATTTAATAAAATATAATAATAATTTAAATTAGTAAAAACTTTTAATATCAATTTAATTATATACCAATTAAGTGTGTTATTTGTATTAGAGATTAGTATGAAAATATTAATTTATTTACCCGGCGCATCCGCCAAATATTTGAGATGAATAAAGTTCTTCGTTATTTACGTGCGCTTCGAAATTGGATTCAATGAGGTTTACGTCTAGGGAAAATTCTGGAGAATTAGGAGGAGAGAGAAACGGAGGAAAATGCAGGGCTGCAAGCAAAGCGAAATATGTTTGCGCGTTGCGCTCTCGGTTTAAGTCATGCATTTTAAAACCGTCTAAAATGCACGGGTAAAATATTCAAAATGCCTTTGCACAGAAGCGCGAATATTGCACATGAACACGCTTCGTAATTTATGGACGGCTTATATATAAAATAAAACTGCAAAAAACGTAATGGTGAGAAACCTAAGAATTTACAATAAAAACGTAGAGTAAGGAAAGCACATCGGAAAATAAAGTTCAATTTATTAATTCAAAATGTTTTTTTTTCGTAAACTATAAAAATTTTGGTTTTTGAAAATATTGGATATGTTGGTGCGTTTCCGAAAATTTTTTGTAAATTTAAATTTAAAAAATGTAGCTTTGGAAGTGGTTTTGTGGATAAAGGTTGGATTGTTGTTTTTTTCATGTTAAGTTTGAGTGAATGTTGCCGGAAGCACTAAGGAAGATTGGTGCGTTTGCAATAAAAAGAATTGGAGTAGAGAGAGAGAGATGGTAAGGTGGAAGAAATTGGATGTTTTTAAGGGAGCAGGAAACAGTGTTTGTTGGGTTTGGTGATTTCGGTACGAAATTCCCCGGAATCATCAATCCGTCCACTTTCAATTAACCGGGATTACTTGTTATCCAATCAGAGGTGGTCCAACACGTACATATATACATACATACACACTCCCGTTTCCCCGGGTAGTGTTAAAGTGAACTACGCTGGGAATACTAACTACATAACCCTCTAAGACCTTTGATTACTGCCACCGTCGGGGCCGGACCTAACCTTATTGAATACACTGCTGTGCCGCAGCCACAGCCGCCTCCGCAAGTTTAAGTCCGACGCCCGACGGTTTATCTTTAAACGCAATAATGGCCATTTGGATTCGATCCAGGTCTTCCGTCGAATTTCCAATTCCGATTCCCTACGCATTTTCCCATCATCCCTCAACCGTTTCTTCATCATCATCATCCTCCCTCGCCCCAGATTATTCCCAAGCCAAATTATCCACTAATTTCCTCCGATCGTTCCCGATATAAAACATATCAAATCCACTAACTTCGACAATTGAACTCAACTACCAAATTTATTATATCTAGCGTACCCCAAGATAGTGTTTATTTTTTTGGTTTCTATATTAAAAGTAGATAAAATTGAAAATGAAAAGTTGAAGTGGATAATATTAATATTTCAAAATTTAATTTCATTATATTTATTTGAAACCCCGGCGCATCCACCAATTATTATTAATATTTTAGTTTTTTGATGATATCGGGCGTAGCCGAAATAAAACGCAATGCCGCATTCCATATTTCATGCTGCCCCACGTGAACGCCAATGGAAATCATTACATTTCATGTTTTCCACCCATATTCCCATTTTCCCACGTCGCTGCTCTACCGATCCGCACCAATTTACACACAGTAATAAAATTATTACCTGCACACTCGCACATTTTCCAAATGTATAAGCATTTCCTATAATATACACAAAAGCAAAATCTATAAAACGTGTCGTGGAAAAGCTGCTGCATTTATCATTATCTAAACCCTAAAATTATTATCAATCACCGTGTTTCCTCCATATATTTCGTCGTTGCTCTGCGTATAGTTTTATTATTTAAATGCAATTTCAATGGAACACGGTTTCGAAATATGTAAACAAAATAAATAAAAACCAAAAATAATTGTATTTACGTCCGAGTGAACGAGAGAAAACTCGAGTGTAATTTGATGAATGTTCGTGTGTAAATACACGATAAATACATTTCGGAATTTCTATTAATAGTTTCGTTTTGCGAACATTAAAATCTGCATACGTTTTTTTTTAACATTTTTTGTTTCCTATGCACTCGGCTACATGTTTATTTTTTCATTTACGCATTGCTCGCATCCAAATAATTTCATGAAAAAGCAGTATCATTTTTCGCTCCCTCATTGATTTCAAAATAGCTTTTTTTACATAATAAATTTGCTTTGAATTATGACAAATATTATTTATAGTTTATTAGGTTATTATATTGATAATTAACTATATTCCACAAAGCATAATTTATAATGTGCATTAATATTCGACGTTCGGCAACAATCGTTGTTTCAAGTATTTAACTGATCTCTAGTATTTCCCTTTGATTCGACAAAGGTATTATATGTCCAGTGCTATTCATTCCCATCTGCATAAAGGAAATATTAGATTCTCGTTACTAGCACTGCGTTTTGCTGCAATAAAAAAAAAATAGGTTTAATTTCTATAAAAATACAACAGCACAAACAAACGTTAAAAATGTTTTCGAATTTTTTTTTATAAAAATAGAATATTGATTCATTCGCCTATTTATTTATTGCCGACACATCAATCTTGACCGCGACAAAAGAATACATTTCATCCTTTATTCAGTGCATTATCACTTCATTCACAAAATCAATTACGTTAAGAAATATAATTATTGTATAATATTTATTTTTGTTATCAACAACAAAATTACATTATTTTACATAATATAAAATTATTCACAGTTTATGTTTAAAAAATAAAAAATACTCAGAAAAGTAATTAATATTAATTAAAATTATAAACGCAGCTTACTAATTAATCCAGTAATTATAATGTTTCAATAATTCTAGCGAATGCATTTTAATTTACAAATTATGTAATTTAAATTGTAATAACGAAATAAATTACAATTTTTAATCATAATTTATTCTACATTTTTTACGTGATTAATATCACAATTAAAATTTAAAATTTTCGCTTTGTATAAGCATTCTTTAGTTTCAATAAGTTGTAAAGTTTGAAGCAGTTTTATTATGAATTTTTTATCGGTGATCTTGTAAAATTTGTGCGAAGTAATAAAATAAATATGATGTAATATTTGATCTAATCAACTCCGTCTGAAAAAGACTAGTTGCGTCTCATCGTGGAACTAAGATTCGATCTTGCATACAAATTTAAATAAACGTTGTTTCCTGTGTAAAATATACGGCGGATATATTCGCCTCGCTTCTGCAAAGGGTTATTATTTGTTGTGTCGGGATGTTGGGCAGAAGCGAGTGGGTGGTAAATTAATTGGGCATGTGAGGAGCCACGAAACTGACGCATACATCATGCTCTATCTCTTTCCTGATTTCCTTCCTCGAATCCCAACCATTTCTGTCAGGGCCGCATTCAGGTCATTTTCTAAACTTATTCAGCAAAAATAATTGAATTATTATTAATTTCATAAATGTCATCAATACGAAAATGTCTATGTACATTTGTTTATTTCATTTTGACAGTAGAAATTTAATTTTTAATTTTAACTAGAATAATATGTAAATCAATAAAATACATGAAACTGACTATATAAAATATTCAAAGCATAAGTTATTTTTAAACAAATATTAGTTTTGCTCATAATAAATTTATTAATACCGAAAACACCTAATTTTGTATAAATGTAACAAATAACTAATTCATAATATGTATAACTCACATAATACATTAATAATTTAATAAATGTTATTTTTAGGTGTTTTCAGCATTATCTAAAATGTAATTATTTCTTATATTAAATTTTCAACAATATTATTATTTTGTAAGTTTCCGTATATTCATTGTATGTCTTATTTTTTTTCATATTTTTCTTCAGGACAATAAGATTTTAACTCTTTGCGGATAATCGGCGGTTATATCCGCCTTATTATTTACACATATAATGTCATCGATAATAATATGTGATCATATTAAGAGGAAGTACGGCCCTGTTCGTACATGCATAACTGTCTCCGTTTGGGTATAGTTCAATGACGAAGACTTGTGTATGCGTTTAGGGGGATGGGTGTCGGATGCTCGTGGAGCGATAATTAATTATCTTAAGGTCTGGGGTGGATTTGCGGATTCGGGTGATGTGTGTTCGTAGAGAGAGATCTAAAGTGTAATGAATTTCAGGTGGAATGTCCTTGCACCTTGTGGAGCTGAGGATACCGAGCCACGCGGTGAGGAATCAGAGCGCCCGCTTGGAGTGCCATTTCGACCTGGACGGCGAGACACTTTACTCCGTGAAGTGGTACAAGGATGGCAACGAGTTCTATCGGTTCGTGCCCAGAAACATGCCTCCCGCCCAGGTGTTCCCTTTGCCTGGAGTCACGGTCGACGTAAGTTTCTTCTTAACCTATTAACTCACGAACCCTTTAATGTCACACAACAATGGCCAAACGCCGCCGCCGCCGCCGACGATGCATCATTTACGGCGTTTAATGAACCAAGGAAACTCTATACTCCATCTCCTTTACTCCCGCACCGTTCCAGTAACTCCATCACAACATCATCATCATCGTAATCGCCAATACGACCTTCCTCCACCTATACCGATCCCCAACCCCCAATTCCAACTAACAACTAAATTACCGAAGTTTCAACCTGATTTATTCCCAAGCAAATTTCTGCCGATCCGACCCATTCATCATTGCTCAATCACATCAATTCTCATTATCCACATAAATTAATTCAACTAGTTTACACATTTAATCACATGAAAACTTAAGAATTTTTATTTGTGTAAAAAAATAATATTACGATTTATATGAAAATCAATAGTAAATAAACTGTTTTTGAAAGAAGAAAATGAACATTATTTTCACTATTCATTCCATGTGATTAATAAATCAAGAGAAAGTAAATATTGTTACGAGAAAGAAAATAAGTTTTCTTCCTGATTGGATAGATTATATAATCTGAAAGCGAACAAACACGGAGCGTGTGTTTTCGAGAAGGGAAGGATCCGAAACCGAATCAATATTATTTATTTGCGCAACTTATAAGACGTGGAAGACCTCGCGCCGATTAACGGAACTTTTAAACATCTCTCTGTCAAGAATGAAACGGTATTTACTTTTGCGTCAAATCCAACGCAAATATTTGCGTGATTTGATTTGCTTTCGTTTCAATGAGAAAAAAATATGTACTGTTAAAAATAAAGTTTCTAAAACAAATAAAATTAATTACAGATTTCATGAAAAATAAAAAAATAGAAAAAAAATAAAATTTTGGCCTAATAAATTACGATTTTTACAGTAATATGCACCAATCGATCCATTATCATTGTGATAATGTTGGTATTCTGTATTATTAGTGTCATCATTATTATTATAATCACCATCGTCGTCATGAAGCGGCGACGTGAAATAACACTTCTAAGGGGTTGGGTTAGTTCACCCATTGACTTTGATTAAAACCCAATCAATACTAGTCTCACAATATGTACGTGTATACGAGAAACGACATGAATATCGGACATATTTCCGTGCATCAGCATAATAAAGTGGAAAATTTGTGAAATTGTACAATACCGTATTCGATAGATCTGGACGATAACCTAATTATTATGTGATATCGATATTTTGAAGACTTTTTAATGTAAATCATTTATCTCATGTGACGCGTTTCGGTTCCAATGAATATTATGATAGTTGCTAAGGACGCTTTATAGTTACAATGAACATAATGACAGTTGCTAAGGACGCTTTTCAGTTCTAATGAATATGATGACAGTTGCTAAGGATGCTATACCGTTACTAAGGACGCTTTTCAGTTCTAATGAATATGATGACAGTTGCTAATGATGCTTTTTGTTTACTATGAACATGATGACAGTTGAACTTTATGTGATTATGCATTTTCGTTAATAATTAATAAAGGAAATCATGTGAATGCGGTGGGATAGGTTTAATCGACCATCGCTAAGATTTATATTCGCGTCTACGAACAAATAGACGCAAGGACTCAGAAGACGTGTGTTTACATTGCTTCCAGCGGTAGCTGCGATGCGTAAATGTTTATTCCTCCGAGCCCCCCTAATGCAGATTAAGTGTGTTTACGCCGAGCCGCACGGCCGAATGCTTTGGTATATGTGTAAACCGCAATAAATTCATTGTATACTTGTGTAAGCAATAAATATTTATAGCTTATTATGTATTGGGGATCAATGCTGGAGGAATACGGCGAAGAGATGAGAAGAGAAGGAATTTCATTCGTAGTAGAAATAGAAATTAAACTGGCTTTTCACAACGACCTTTCTATTTGTACATGTGTACGTTAAATACTAGCTACCTACACTACATTATGAATAATAAAGCCTAATGCTGTTTACATCTGTAATTACAAAAAACGACCATCGGCCACTTTATTACCGCATTCAGTAATAACAATCTGTAAAAAAATGTGTACAGTACAATGATTATTGAGAATAAATATGGGTTTTCAATAATTACTTCATAATCGATGTTTCCACGTCAATGCTTACCTATATTCTACCATTTATTGATGAATGAAATTCAAGGAAATTGCGCTTCAATTACTCAACAACTCCGATTTATTTATAACCTCAAATCCAAACCCATTATTTTTTTTAATCAATTATTAATATAATATTTTGTCATTGAAATAAAAGTACTTTCAAACTTAACTCCATCAAAAATGTTATTTAACATAACTTATACTTTTAAGAACTTAACCTATAAATTTATATATTGACCTAACCTAACTTATTTGTACAATAACCTAATCTAATCAACGTCGATGCAATAATCTAACCTAACCTTACAATAGCTTAACTTATTTTGACATTTTATTGTATTTAATCAAACATATTTTTATCATAATCTAACCTAGTGTTTCTTGTTACGAAAATTTTAGCAGATTAATATAATGCGATGCCGCCCCATATGGCCCACGGGCCGTCGTTTGCTCACCACTAACCTACATTTAAAATATCCATATATAATTTTACTTTATTAGCCTTAGAGAATTAATACTTACATTGTAGAAATTTTTTTTACCTCTGATGGTAATTGATTTTTTTTTCTTTTATACTTAACTTAGTCCTACATAATTAATAGAACAAATATATCTTTAAAATCTTGCTATCCATTGTATGTATGTACGTATTTATTTTTGCATTTGAATGTATGAATGAATGCAGACTATTTTTCCATTCGCATCTGATTACGTGACGACACGACCGCGATGAAAAATTGAGTCCGCTGAAATGTCAGCATAAATTTGTGCATAATGGACTTTTAATTGGGCTTAATTAAATATACAGGCATATATTCGGTTTTTGAAACACAAAAAAAAATATAGTACTGTAGCTTTTTTCTCTTTCTCTGTGTATATTTTCTGTGCATGGCAGGTTTGTTTTCCCTATATACTTTTTTCATTTGTTTATTTTTGTTTTGTTTTGTTTTTCTCTCCTATTTGCACATGCACATGCGACATGCACACACGGTGGGCGGTTACCGTTCGCGGAGGAAAAACACGGGCGACCCAATTAATTGCATCGCGAAGAACATACGCACATAGAGAGAAAGAGAGAAACCAATTTTTTTTTTGGAAGCAAACAACAAGTACCGAAAATAAAACGAGAATTACGATGGACGTGCACATGAATTACTACCGCGAAACGTTCGTGATGTTCCCCCGAACAAAAATTTAATAAAACCTACAGAAAAAAACATGAACCAAAAGCCGCACAGATGAAGGACTTTGTGGCACTCCATTTCAATATTTATGCAAAAACGCATTTCGCATTTTTTTTTGAAAATTCTGCTTCAAACTAATTTCTCTAATTTAACTAATTTATGGATATTTTTTATTAAATAAATAAATTAAATAATTATTTTTAATTAAATAAGAACGAATTGAAAATTCAAAATTAATATTTAAAAAATAAATATATACAAGCACATTTTATTTCGTTATCATTTACAATATATTATATTTTTTTAAATGAATTTAATTTTCGAATTTAGTAGCTGCTTTTATGTAGAAGTAATATTTAAATTATTTTTTAGAAAAAAAATGTAATTTAATTATACTTGCGTTTAGCGTGGAGTAACGAAACATGAAAGAAAGATACAAAAAAAATGTATGAATGTAATCAGTCTTCGAGCAAATTAGCTTTGCAAGACGACGACTTTCCTGAGAAAGTTGAACCGTTTCCGTTGCGATTATCGTCGTAATTTTTTAATTACTGTTTTGTTTGCATATCGGAGCGGAACTATCTACTCCATTTTCCGCTCCCCTCCAACGTCGCGACGATAAGCGAGGTAATAAAACATCCACGACCAGTTACAGCGTGCATATAAAGTGTTCGCACCGAGATAAATCCTAACGTCTCTATTTTTTTTTGTTCGCTTTGTTAATCTCTTGTTGTACACTCTTCATTTCTTTCTTTTTTCAGAAAAACTTAATTTTGTTGCTTTAATTATTTTCGAAATATTAGACAATGCAATATAAATTTTAAAAAGATTTCAATTTATATTTCGTTATCTCCGTTCAACAATAATTATTCTAGTTCTAGTGTTTATAATTTTATAATTAATTGAAAATCAAATGGAAATCTTGAATGGCTAAACCGGAAAATCCGTTACAAATCGAAAACAATTTTTCACTTGTACTTTTTTTATATAAATAAAATAATAATGATACAAAATTTTATTTTGTTATACATTTTTAATAAATTATTTTTTAATTAATTATCATTTAATTTTTATTTCTTTATACTTATATATACTTTTAAAAACTAATTCTTTATTAAATTTTTAAAATGAAAAGAAAACTATTTTTTTTACAGAAGTTTTAGAAATATTAAAAAAACATATATCCCGGCGCATCCACCATTTTAAAAACTACAAAAATAATATTTTTTAAAGAAAAAAATAATTCTATAGAATAAAGAGAAGATTTAGTGATAAACATATTATCGAAATATTTGTAAACTTTAATAGATCGAATTTTATTAATTCTCGGCCTTTGAACGTATAATAATTCATTTGCTTCGCAAACAATCGATTGAATAGGGAAATAAAACAGTGAATATAAAATAAACAAAATACATATACAACAACAAAGAACTAGACTAATGCATTTACATTTGTCACATCGCGTTTTTTTTCCTCCCTCTTTGTTTCCATCCGGCTTCACGTTTGTCCCCGTTCCCTGTTTTCGTTATCCATCTATGTATATATAAATCGGTGTGCGTGACACGTTTTCGATTTAACATAAACGAGGGTATTTGAAACATGCCTTTCTCTTCCTGCCCTCTCCGCGCATTTTCAGCTTCTCTCCACTTTCACAAACCGATAATTTTTATTAAGCGAAAATATATTAATAAATAAATAGAAGAACTTTTGTAAAAAAATATATCCACTTGTACCGTCTTGCGACGATTGTAAGTTGCCTCTGCATTGCAGCAAATTTCATCCCCCTTTATTATACACGAGCCTCAGCATCATCCGGATCCCGAACAACCCATTCAAATCCTCGGCCGATCATTAATTCACGAAAGTCGTGCATCCTGCATTGTTCTTTCAGCGATTCTCGTGGAATAATCCAAAATTTCTAATAACTCCCAACCTATGGCTTTTTATATGGAAAACCATTTTCGATGCATCTCCGATGAATTTGAATTTGCCGAAAGCGCAAGTATTAATCTTTATTTATTTTCGAAGCTCCGACGTAGCCCCATCAACGCCCCCATTATCCGCAATATTTATTGGGCTCTTCCGAACTTCGCAGAATTTACCGTTTATTTTACGAGACTTTATTAGCTCCTTCGACCCTAATTTTTTTTTCCTGCTTCGCCTTCTCTCCCTTCATTTTGACATAAATACAAAATACCAATTCCAAATCGCTTAATTATTAAAAAAAAGTAAATATTAATTCAGAATTGTCATAAAATAATAATAATAAATAACTTTTACATTATACAAAAATATGTGCATTATATTATTATGATAATTTAATTATGAAGCGGAAAGTTTTGAAATAAATGACTTAAATAATTTAGTGCAATTGTGAGATCGGTGAAGCATTGTTATTTAAGATGATTAAAGTGAAACTTATGGGAAAACTTCTACTTCTGCAACTTTACAGTACAAAAAAAAGTATAATCTTTACATAAAGAATTTAGTCTTAACTTGGCTCGTAATGAGGAGAATTTAAGGGCTCATCAACCTTTACGAAACGACTTAAAGTAATTAGAATCTTGGGCTAAAATAAAGAAAGTCTTTCCACATATTTTACTGTTACGTATTTCGAATATAGTTGAGATTTGCATGTATTAATATGAAAAAAGTAATATTATCATAACTTTTATTTAGTGGCATTTTTTGTTTCGTTGAAAGAAGCGAGGTTGAGAGTTTTTTTTTTGCTTTAGCTGAAAATTAATGAACGAAGCTGAATCGAATTTGCATTGAAACTATTTTCGTCGACGGACGATTGAGCCGCCCGTCGTCATCCCGCGATATTGTTTATTTATGCAAATGCGATTAGGTCGTTCGGGGGTGATTTTTTTTTGGGGGGTTGAAAGTAAGAGAAGGTGATGAGAAATTGGGTGAGTGGGTGAGGGAGAAGGAGCGTATAATAATTCATTTCTGAAGTAATAAGATTGCGCGCTGTGCGGGTATCAAAGTATGAGGAGGAGAGGCAAAAATAAAACGAAATCTGGGGGCGGCGGCGGTTGCAGTAATGAGATGTCGTCGTGTAGAGGAAATTGAAACCTGACGCGAGGGGCTGGAAGAAAATTCGGTTGTTGCTCATCCGCTGTTGTTATGCAGGAAACAAGAGAAAATGATATAAAAAAAAGATATATATATATAGAAGTAAGCAACTCCATCTATCGGCAACAAAAAAAAGCAGGTACTGAAATTAAATCTTTCGATAAAGGGTGGGCAGTTAACGAGAAATACTGCCTTAATATCTTAGGTCTTGCGATAACAATGCATCATTTTCGTAACGCGGACGGCACTCGTTTCGAGCACTTTACAAGCTACCGTAATGGGCTCGATATTGATATTGCACCCATTAGTTGGTAACACTGTTACTGCAGCAATGCCAACATTACGGATGTTGTCCGGATTATTCATATCTTCCTTCGATCGTAAACTTTTACTGCCAATCTTCACGTTCCCTTTTCGCTCCGTCAATCCGCTTATCCCGGTTGTTATCTGCTCGGCATTACACGATCGAAAACTGATGGTCCCAAGCATAAATGTATACAGTATCCTCATGTATCCACATTTATTTTTATCCAACAACTGTCTTCAATTTTCTTACATTATTTTTTTTAATTTATAGGGTTTTCAAAAATTTTAAATATAAAAATATCATATATATATTTTGAAATCGGGCCTCAATTCATAATAAGGAATGGCGGATATTTATTTGCAGCTGCAAATGGTATATGTATAAAAATTGTTGCCATCTGTGAGGGAGTCATGCAAATCGAAAGGAAAAACAGAGGAAGCAATTCGAGGAAACATTCCATTAATTTCCATTTGAACAAGTGCACATACAGAGAAAAGTGCAGCGATTTGTTCGCAAAAAAACGCTTGTTATTTCGACGTCGTTTCTCATATTTTCACCAATGCAAGCAATGTATATAATATACTCAGCCTCTTTTCCATCCGTGATGGAGAAATATACACACATACATATATATAATGTACACGCGGAGTTTAGTGGAGGGGCGAGAAAAGTAATTTCCCGTGAGTTTTCCCTACATACAAAACATACACAGTAAATGCCGTTTAACGATTACATAATGGCCTCGTGACGATATTAACCATTTGTTACAGCTATTTAAGCACACTAATAATAGTAGATGTTGTAATAGCAATAAAGTGGAAGGAGTGAGAGAATAGAACTCATTGCCATTCGATTCACAGTTGTAGGAGTTAAATGGCAAAAATGTCATCATCATCGTGGTCGTTGCAGACGACGTCGACGTTGCGACGTCCCGGGCGATAACGATCGCATTTAAATTTTATACAGCGACGTTGTGTGTACACAGTGTCAATTTATAACTGGTCTTGAAGTCGAACAATTGAAATTCACACCTCATTAAAGCTAAAGTGGCTAAATCCCTGGCGGAAATGTCAAACGACGCACTCGTGTCTCCCGTCTATTACACCTTCCATTCACGATCCGCTTCCTCCTTCAATATTAAGTACGTATATATTCTCACTGGAAATCCATTTAAAATTAAACTAAAACATTAAACACAATATGCAAAATTATACTAAACTTTGTTTTGTATTTGAAAATATATACAATTTAATTAAATTCAGTAACAGTTGATATTTTTTTTTGCATAAAATATTATTTGAAAGATCGACAGTTCGATTTACAAATATTTTCGTTATACGAATCTTCAATCCGTTTATCCTTCGATATCAAAGATGATCGAGGAGGTCCGTTTGAAAGAAATAAATAGCCTCCGATGTGTTCGCATATTTGCGACTCACAATGCATATCAAGAATTCAGGAATGGAAAAAGCGAAACGAGCAGAAGAAGAAATACAAGGTAACCGCGTGGTGGAGGAATAGAAAGATAAATCGCGAACGTCGTGTATCCGTCCGTTTAGGGGCGCCGAATGTTTTGCATTATTTAATCTCGTTGTGTGTTTGATAGATGCGTTCGATTTTTATAAATGCGAAAGTAACATTACGGACATGACGCAATCAATTTTCGGGAGCGCTGCAAGAATGCTTGGTGATGTATCACCCTGAGGGGGTTCGAGGAAGGTTGGGTTTCACTAGAAGAGAACCATTGACAGAAATTGGAAATAGATTGAATATCGACTTTTTATCTGGGATTTTTCGGAGGCGACGGAGAAGGTTCAACGAAGAAGTATGCAACCTAACATTATCTAACCTGCATCCAGGTGTCTGTACCATATTCCGGCCCGGCTTGTATCAAAGTTTATCACCTAAATTGGCACTTTGCACTGCTCACTCCATTACTGCACGTTTCTCCGCCTAAATAAAATAACGATGAACTCATTCACTTATTTATTATTTCTATTTCCAATTTATTTTCTCTTTCAGATGCACAACTCCACCGAGAGTCAGGTCATCCTCTCGTCAGTGCAGCTGTCCACCTCCGGCACCTACAGATGCGAAGTTTCCGGCGAAGCTCCGTTCTTCCAAACCGTCACCGAACATGGACATATGATCGTCGTCGGTGAGTTTCCAATATCCTCAAATATCATAAACTTTTTTTATATATTTTTTTATAATCATACGCGGATGAAAATATTTAGAGTTTATTTACTATTTAATGCATAAATAGCAAAAATCTGAAAATAATGTAAATAGAGAAAAAAAAATACTATCAGGTATTGTGAATCTATGAAAAAAAAAAACAAAACAGGAGCAAAAATTGAATATTTTCAAAATATAAATGTGAATCCATGGAAACATCGAAACAAACTCGCACCAATTACAGTAACCCGCAATGTATGAATCCAGGGCAACAAAATTGTTGTTTACTGGTTTCCAATAATAAATTTCAGCATAAAATAAAGTATGGACGAGTGAAAGAAAAAACAGAAATAGAAGCATTGGAGTGAAGAAAATGTAGGAGGAGAATCGTAAATCCATTTAGTTGCCAAATCCATGACCCAAATTGCGCGCACAAAGACGTCGCGGCGCCTCCGCCATTTACGAACTTTCTGATTTAAAGCTCGCGCATAAAACTTTCAATGCCATTTTCATTTGTTTCTGATTGATTTTCTACTTATTTTTTCTTTGTCTTAGTAATCTTCTTCATATAAAGTATAAATATTAATATTTTTCAACTTCTCACTTTTAAATTTGAACAACAAAAAAAAAATATATGAAAATCCGAAAACTGTAAAAATGAATGCAGCAAATCCGATTGCGTGTTTGAAGTGCGTGAAGCTCTTAATTGATAACCGGATCGCAGCACTTCAACGCACGTAATAGCTTAATAAATTGATGTAATTCCATTATGTAAATGAATGCACCGCGAACTTTACTCGTAGACACACATAACATCAGGTTTTTTTCTTTCTCTCTCTTCACCAAGTCCTCATTTCGCTCCAAATGGAAATTACAACACCCTTGGGGCAATTATTATTTCTATTTTTCGTTACATGCAACTGCATTTTTATCATTTATGTTATAGCATATTTGGAAGTGAAATATCATTCTTCAGGGATTCGCGCTCCAACTGCATACATCTCTCTCACTCGTTCTCTATTTCATTTTTGGTTGTTTTGAAGTATACACATAAAACGCAATTAAATAACAGTTTTTTTGCAATTATAGAAGACTTTGATGTAAATGCTTTTGTATTATAATTGAATTTAATCCTAATGTTAGCCAGCGTTTGGGGTGTTCCCTACAGGCTATTCCAATACTATCGATTCTAGTAAATTAGTTGTCCATTGATAATTAAATCAATTTACTACTTGATGTTAGCTCAAATATAGATGATAATATAATAAAATCGTAAATCGAAAAGATTATTAAGGAACTGTTTTTTAAATATGTTTTCTTTTTAATATTTTATGGAAAGACTGTAATATTTCATAAAGTATTACATAATCTAACTAATTTAAAAAATCAATGATTTATATTTTATGAGAAAGAAAATATAATCATTTTGTAAAAGTTATTTTTTTAAAGTAAATTAAATTCAAACAGTTAAATCTAAATAAAATTATGAATCCAAAAAAAATAAGATATATCATTTGTGTTTTACAATAAATTAAATGAATTATGTAATTACATTCTTTTTTTAATAATAATACATACAAATTCAGAAAGTAAATTTATTTGGATTTTCTACCAATAATTATAAGAAATAAAATATATTTTTGTGTAATTCAAGGTTTATAATTCCTAACAACATTTGTTGAAACTATTTTTTTTATATGATATAACTTGATAGCCAAGTAAAGTATCCAACCTTGGGTGGTCGATGTTCTTCATGAAATATTCATCGAAGAGAGGGTAGAATATTTTCAGTAATGTGCGACCAATTTTGAAATGCGCGTGGGGTTCGATTTCAATATACGTATAGAGAAAAATCGCGAATATGCCCTTATTTATTTGCCGATTGGCCAATCGAATCCATTTCGGATGAAGCGGAGCTCCTCTTTTCATCTCTCTTTTCTCTCAATATCCATCTATATTTCTATCTTCTCCAGGGAGGCGACGACTGCAGAATGCTTAGTCTATTTCCGGCTATATATATATATCAATATGTGTCTCCATCTATGAGCAATTTTATTAAACGTAATTACCGCAACGATTGCGAAACCCGATAGCGGACGTAATTCACGTAACATAAAAAGAGGATATAGAAAATTCTTGCAGTGAAAAGAGGATGAATCACACAAAAACTAAATATATATTGAAAAGAAAATGGTTTTCTGAATATAGTTAATTTTATCGCCGGATTTCTTTTCATCGATTCTCGTTCGCATTATAAAAGCTGGCTCAATTTTCGTTCATTACTTTAACTTTCTTAAACATATAAGTTTCTTGAATTCGATTTAAAATCATCCTATTTTAATCTACTTTAATTGCAATAATTAAAAATTTAAAAAAAGTTATATAATTTTATAAAAAATATTTTCAGTATGTTTTGTTTCGAATTCGAATTGTCATGAATCAGAATGAATACAAAAGAACGCCATATTCCAAAACAATTATCTAAAACAAAATAATTCGAATAATGGAAAGCATTCAAACATATTTTTTTTGTAAAATTTAATTTACATATTGCAAATAACTTTTACAACTATTATTCAACATTTTAAAATAAATATGTACAGCAAAATTGATCAATAAAATTGTTTTAAAAAAAAAATTTGAATGGATTTTTTTCCTATAATTAGTTTGATGTAAAAAAAATGTATATATAAAAAGATTGTAAATAAATATATTTTTATGGGAATAAAAGTTTACGTGGCATTATTTCTATTTCTGAAGGGTGCTATAAAAACAAAAGATTCAATTGAAGGGATAACAACGGAATAAAAAAAAACAGAGGAAACAAAATGTAGGACACGAGATATGCTTTTTACGCTTTTATTTAGGGCGATCAAAACCGTTACGATTTCTATATAGGCCGTGAAGGGTTTCCCTAAATTAATTATCCGAGTATACCTTTTTTATTTATTCAGTTTTTTTAATGTTATTTCTTCTTTTGTTCTCATAAAGCGTATGAATATCGTTGTTATGGTTACTTATAGTGCATGTAAACATAATAATTGAATATATTGTTGAAAGTAAAGTTTATTCAAGCAAAACTTCATTGTATATAAATATACATGAGTTTGTTCCATTCTGATATGTGTAGTTTTAAATGCAATTACTTCATGCAACAGTGTCGCTCGAAACGTTTTATTTCGCTCCTTGTTTCCTCTGCCGTTTGCAAATTCGATTCGAACGTGGAATTATTGGAAGGGTGGAGGTTTTGGGAGCAACGCGTCTGGAAGCTTTTACAAATGTAAAAAGATTAAACGAGTCGGGCTTTTCCCTAGAAAAACAATAAAGTTTATCTTCAATTTTACTTAGTGGTCTCGATGTGTTATGACGCAGTGTTTTCCCTATCGTTTTATTTTTCTTTACACTGTTTTTCCCTTTTTCCATCTCTCCTTTTTATTTTTATTCGTAAACTGTTAGTGAAAGTGTTTGCATATGCATCCAATCGGCTTTTGTTACCGAATTTAAACTTCTTCGGTTTAAACTTTAAAGTACCTTCAGTTTCAAGCTGTTTTCAGTAGTTCTGAATAACAATTTTTCAAATTTCATAAAAATTGAATAAAAAAAATTAATATAACATAATTAGAATTTCCCCTGCTTATTTTATTAAAAATACACTCGGAAATATTGAAAATGTTTATTTTATATAAAAAGTAAATGTGTGTTTTTATTGGTGAAAATTATATTTAGTAAATATTATACAATTCTTATAGATGTTGTACTTTTTGGTTTCTATAATTTATTGTATCAGAATATCATTGTATCACTCGTAAACAGCTTACGTCTGTTGAATGGGAATCAGCGTATAATAATCGTCATGATTAGATTTTTCGATGCGCTAGATATATCCCTCTTATGGCATTTAATGGAAGCTGCTTTCGGTGCAAGATAATTAATACTCCTCTTGAACTGAAGAATATGTATTTAGTATATAGTGTGTGCGCGTTATGCAAATGATTATTGGCTGGGTACCCGGCGCATCCACAAAAAAAAACGCGTGCACCTGAAAATAATTTCCAATCCAAACTATCGAAATTTATCTTTGAGGAATAAGGTAGCAGCTTTGAATTCTGGGAGATGAAGGAAGGAAGAATGATGATAATAAGGAGGAAAGAGGGCAGGAATCGTCGTGAATAATGGCGTTTTCTCTCGTGGCAGGAGCAAGCAGCTAACCAGACGGGATTATGCCAGATTAACATAAGACACAGCACACAGCTTAACGTTGCCCTGGCAGTGAATAATTACCGGAACCCCGGGGGCCGACGGTCGGCACGCCACCGATGCCGCCTTTTCAGATTTTTCTTGTTACCTCCTCCTCTTTTTTATTTCTTTCCGCCCCATCCCATTTCTCCTTCAACCCCTTTACGCCGACAGCCGTATAAATCCTAATCCCCGACGACGTTTATGCTAAAATGTAAATTGCACTCATTCCCCCTCGCTCCTTTACATCATCTTCAGACGTTTTGCAACGGAACATCCGCACTACTCTACTCAGCGAAAACTGCAGCCGTTAAAACTTTTCTACGCGCTCGCATATTATGCAAACATAATTCAAGAAATATTATATATAAAATTACTTTGTTAATTAGCTAACTCAATCATTCCGGATAAGCGGCGAATATATCCGCCCCATATCAATCATGTTTAGTTTGATATATAAAACTAAACATGCATCCCATTTTTTTATAAAGGAAGAATTTATTTTCGAAATGAATGATTTTTTTTAAATTTATTGATATACATTAATATAAATTCTGTACACATTATTTAAATCATTATTATTTTTACCACAAGCCACAAATATCGAAAACAGCATTAATAATGACTAACGGTATATAATTTATTCATTCGCAAATTTCCACATACCTTTTTTTACATTTCCAATATACACATTTTCCCTCTAAATAAATAAAATCACGTCGAAAATTTCTATTCCAATAAATAAATATATTTGAGTTACAGCAAGAGAGATTGAAATCGTTTTTCAATTGTGCTCGGAAAATCGAAGAGACAAGTTGTTGCAAAAAAAACTTAATCATATTTTCTTAATAATAAATGATGCGTACTCTCAGTTTCATTTATTTTTATTTTGTCCAGAATAGGAGCGAGTATATTAAAATTGAGTATATGAATATGTAATGGGTCGAGTGCCGTAAATTTAACCTTAATTAACCCAGAATCGGGCGAAGCCGACGGTAATGACAAAAATTTCGAAATTTATTTTTGTTTCGGTCTTTTAATTAATGCGATATTTGCACATTTCCACCACCAGAATTAATATATTTTTAGAGAGAAAATGGTTGGGAAAAGCGGAGAGAGTTTAACAATTCATTCTTTGGTCGTCTAATGAAAACTTTCGCACGATTTACGCGCACCGTGAAAGGTGTATATAATAATATCAACCTTTTTCGTACCGAACAGAAAAAAAAGAGGAGATTTTCAGCTCCGCATTTATTATTTAATATTACCCTTTTCGCACCAGAAATTACGAATTATTTACGTTTTCTTTTCCGAATATAAATAATGTATTCTAGAATTCAAAGAGAATATTTTGCTTTTTACATTTTTTTTTGGTACTTATAAATATTTAAATTAATATGAATTAATAAACGAATATTTATTAATTACAAGATAATTTGTATTCATTTCACAAGAAAATTCACAAACAAAAACAATTGTTCATTTTTTTGTTGAGAATTTATAAATATTATTTAGATTTTAATTAAATTTTAATTTTTCATTTGAAAGTATATATTTTCAGTAAATTAAGCTATAAATTCACGCGATGCATGTTTACTTATATAGAGCGTAAAAAAGGGAGCAATTTGTGGAAACGATTAAAATCATTAACCAGGCGCATCCACCGAAATACACGCCACTCGAATTCCACGAACTTAAACTCCATGTGATTTTATCAAAAAATCCACTGCTTAATTATAACTTTTATTTCCTTTTGTTTATTTCAATCTGAACCTGAAAGGTACAAAAACCGAGCGAAGAAAAACGTAATTTATCCAATGACTTCGAATCACGCAAAGCTTTATTTCCATTCATAAAACGACTATACATTATTTACAGTTGGAAATTTAGTAAATTTATATTAAAATGTTTTATTTTATTATTATTTGTAAATTTTATACATCCATACAATTTTTGTGGTACTTCTAAACTGTTATTTTTGATCTCTCTGTGGACTTTTTGAAAGCATTTATGTCATCGTAGCACGAATACATCCAGATTGCAGTTAAACGATTTCACTTTTTATGGAAGATCCCATCTATGGAGCTGCGACACGCAGTTAACAAAAAACATAGAGTTTTTGGAGGAAATTGAAATCGCCGTCGTTATTAATGTTTTTACGATTTTTCACGTTCGGCGTCAATCGTAAATTTACTTCCACTCGACTGCTCGAATGTGCAATCTGCAAAAAAAACACAAAAAACTACGATAAAAGTTTCAAAACTGATTTGAAACTAAACAAATAAACAAAAAGTTGTTGAAATTAGTTTTCAATTTTAATTGTTAATGTTTCATATTCGAATTATATAATTTAAAATTTGTTGTAGCAGAGTTAAATTATATTATTTTATTAAAATTTGTTATTATATAAAACGCTTTTGCAAATAATAAAAATAAATAATTTAGGAAATAGTAATTATAATATGTAAAAAAAAAATAACGAAATGTTATTTTATTTTTTCGTTCGTATTTGTTAAAATTTGAAAGGAAAACAGGAGAGAAAACGAAATGAAAAAAAAAATAGGAAGGAATATCTATGGACATGAAAAAAAATAATACTAGTAGGAAAATATGTGTGCGAGATAAAGTTTTTAAAATTAATTAATGACACCAGCTGGAGTCTGCTCGCAGTATTTCAAGTTTTATTACATCGCAGCCGCTTGTATCGTGCAACCCCCGATTTTATTTATCCATACCCAAAAACCCATACTCGTTTTTTTTTTCATCAAATTTATGTATGCATTTTAACATATTTTTTTCGTTTCGCATTTAATGGCTCTATTATTCCTTACATTACAGTAAATTGCGAGCGCCGAGGATTATTTTGCACCCAGCAATATTTATTGAATGAACGAATTCAATAAATATTACAGGAATAAATATATACTGAATTTTCAATATACAAATTATAGTTAAATATTTTAGGAATAAAAGTATTATATTTCATTAATAAGAAACCATATTTCTTCAGTTTTTTTTTACGAATATTTCTAAAAAAAACTATTAATTTTTCTAAATACTTACTAATATTAATAATTGAAATAATGTTTTTTTTCAATTACGAAAATACATTATAATTTCATAATTATATCTTTATAATAATTGCTTAGAATTTTTGTTTAATTGGTGTGAAATATGCTATTTTTGATGAGTCTTTATAATTAAGTTATAGTTGAAGATGATATGAGTGTGTGGTACTGTTTGCAAAAGTGAGTATTATTGTGGGATTTTGGTTCACAGCCCTACCGGAGGAGGAGCCGCGAATAGCCGGTGGAAGGAACCGTTACCAGGTCGGAGACACGGTGAGGGTGAACTGCACGTCGGGAAGGTCAAAGCCGGCAGCTCAGCTGAACTGGTTCATAAACGGAGAGAACGCCGATCAGAGCTTCCTGAAGGGACCGGAGACCTTCGTTACGGGCCGCGAGGGACTGGAGACGTCCGTCCTCGGGCTCGAGTTCGTCGTTAAGCCGAAACATTTCAAGCAGGGCGACATGAAGTTGAAATGCTTGGCCACGATCGCCACCGTCTACTGGCGAAGTAATGAAGAATCCGTCGAGGGCGAGAGGCCTCAAAGGGCCTCAGTCCTCGAGAGTCGCGGCACCGTCGCCCCCTCCGGATCCAGGGCCGATCGAGTTCAAGGTAAGAATACTCAAAAAGAGAATAGAAAAACGACTTCAAAAAAATAAAACCCTTTTTTATTCCACCGTCTCGTGTTTAGCTTTCATTCTTTCTTTTTCCTCCTTCTGTTTTCATTTTGCCCCGACTCACAATGAGGAGCAATAACAGGAGAATGACAGAAATGTCTGATATAAACGATTCAGGTCAACGCGGAAAGAAAAAATTCACACCCACAAACGAAACGTTCCTTAAATAATTCAACGCCCTCCAAAAAGTTACTATTTTTATCTAAAATGTTAATGCAATTTTTAGTTTCATTCACTTTCAGTTAATTTGACCTTAAATAATTACAAAATTGAATTAATGTTTATTTTATGAAACTAATAAAAACTAAATGCTTCATGCATTTCAGTTAGATTTTCAAAATTATTAATTTGATTGAATTTTATTAAAAATAAAGAAATTAAATTTGAAAATGATACATCTATAAATGTGTTTGAGTACTCACGCAACTTTGAAGTTAAAATCCATCTATATTTGTTCCCTAGATCCATCGTGTAGATTGCATCTGATATTGAATTACGCAATGAACACGCACGCATATGTAACGTCCAATTATCGCGCGGATCAAAACCGATGGTAAATAGATTAGCCAATAATTGGACGTGTCCGTCTGTCCGTCCTCCTTATACTCGCGGATTACGAAACAAATTGAATACCACAACAGCTCCATCTATCATTTAAAAAAAGTACACAATAATCATAGCAAGAGAATAAATAAAAATTGTTCAACTTTTAGTTGCTATAGTAATTAACAAATTAATACCAATATCAATTGAAAATTTATTGTATATTTATTGTGTTATTGTTGGTTGCTATAGTGACAGTGTTCGTAATGCATTCATAACAGATTCATGGATACTAATTTCCGATACAGGCGCGTCGGATAAGGAATTAAACTGTAAATAATTCAGGACCGAAAGGAAAGGGAAGAATTGATCTGCATTATTCAGAAATTCTAAATTCGAAAACAGATTGAGTGCAGGAGAATTTGAAGAAAACAAGAAAGAATCTTCGTAATAATCGATTCGCTGTTTAATTTGGGAATTTAAGGAAGTTTATGTCGGAGAATGAAATTGGCCCCTGACAAATTTCTCTGGCTCTTCCTCTCACTCCAACTAATCATGTTTTCATCTCTATCCGACACACTCGCACACGAACATAGTCTTTTCGTCCATGCACGGCCTCATCCGCAGGGGTTTAATTAAATTTAATTATCGTACTTGCACGGATAAATACTGGAGTGGTTCATTTGGAGTCGGAGTGTAAAGGGGACGTACGTGTCTTCGTAATATTACTGCCGCCACTACTGCCACTTGATCCGAATAATATAAATAAATGTAGACGGATGAGGGTGTGTGTGCGAGTGCAACGCGAAGGGTCTATACCTCGAAAAAGCACCGGAAAGACGGAGAAAGGGAGATACAAACAACACGAAGCGGACAGAGAGAGAGAGAATTGCTGCTACTGTTGTTGTTATTTTGCGAGGGTTTTGCGGGCTCCGAGGGCTTTACAGCAAAAACATTTCAGATTATAAAGTACACCTCGTCGGCTCTGATGCGTTTGTAAATGATGAAGTTTATAATGTTTTGCATTTGGAAAGGGATGCCCTTCGAGCATTAGCGGTGAAAAACACCGTTCATAAAGTAAAAAACTACACGTGTTATATTCCGTTATTTGCATTATTTAATTTGGACGATTTCAAAAATATATCGGTTTGTTTATTAATGTTATTATACAATTCAATTCAAATTAGAAAATTGGATAATCAATTATACTTTTAAAAATTTAAAGTTTATTTAATAGAATTGTAGAGTGATTAGTTTTATTTTGTAATTTAACAGTGTGCAATTTACATGTGAAAATGGACGTTGGGAAATCGTTCGGAATCGTTAATGTCCGAATTGGAATGTGTGGGAGGGCTGAGGGGTTTTGGCAATCAGTTTGCTAATCTGCACTTTGAATGCGGATGGGTAAATGGATGCAGGTGATTCGATCCTTTTTGGGGAAATATTTAATTAATTTCACGCGTCGGAAAATTGCGCTCTGGAAAATTTGCAATAATTGCGATTGATGGAGCAAAACCCGATCGCGGAAAAACCTCGATTCTTGTCGCTACCACCGCCTCCGCCAGGACCGAAGTTTAATTAATTCCGTATACGTTTCCCATCCAATTTTATCAATTCGATCATTTTCCGAACGAACAATTCCATCAAAACTACTAAGCGATTAGTATCTAGTTGAAGATAGATGGAATTATTTGTGTATTCGATAGATACAGAGAAAGATATGTAATACCACAAATTACCTCAATTTTTTTTATTAATGTAGAATTTCTGTAATCACATTTTATATAAGTTTTATATTTGTATCAGAAAAACAAATCTTAATTCAATGCTTAAAATTTCTATAATATTTGTATAAAATTTCTGAAAAAAAAGTTTAAATCGCTAATATACACAAATAAAATCTTATAAATATTTCTATCAAAATTCAATAAAATTTCTACATACTTCTTATACATAATTTCATATTTATTTTTTAAATTTCATAGAATATTTCTGTAAAATTTTCTATCAAAATTCTATAAAATTTCTCGACACTTCTTATAAACATTTCTCTCAAAATGCTATACAACAAAATTTCAATGAACATTTCTGTAAAAAAAATTAAAAATTCTTATAAAATTTTTCTATCACAATTTAATTCTATAGAACAAATATTTTTTTAAAATATTTCTATAAAATTCTATTAAACATTTCTATCAGAATTATATCATAATTCTATTGATCCAGAAAATAAATTGAGAATAAAATTCTTTCAAATTTTGAATAGAATTTCGATATAGAATATTCATTTAAATTCAAATTAAATATCTATAGAATTCTTATAGAATTATCCACACTATGAACTGAGATAGAAATCTCTTAACAAATAACAGGTATTGCAAGAACTATGCACACGGAACGCAAAGAGCCGAAATTAGAGAGTAAATATTTATGACCCGACGCCCACGAGGCGAGTTTTAATTGCTAAATCTACATGCAATTAAGTTCGCTTATCAAGATCAATCGTCCTTATGCAAATTCTGAAAATTTCATTAGCCTACATTATGTATCCATTTTCCTTTTATTTTTGTTTTACTGTTGCATACGTGCATTTTTCTCGTCATTTCCTCTCCCTCATACATTTTCTCTCATATATTTTTATGCAGAGGAAGTAACCCCTTTTCTCCGTTGCAGCGTTTAATTAAGATTACGCCGGTCCATAAGCGAGTAAATGTTGCTGGAGCGGCGCAGTTACGGTAATTTAATTGGGGTATTAGGCTTTAGCTCCTCCGGTCGCCCCTCAAACTATTCAGGATTAAAACTTGTTCATTAACGCAACAACTTTCCAGTCCAAAAGTTGGATACAAAAAAAAAATGCTCACCTGATTATAAATACAGTTTTTTTTTGTAATTATTTTAAGTTTTTTTTTTCATGCTTTTTATGTGTGTCATTAAGTACGGATTCAAAGAGGAGAGGATTACGTTGCCATGGATATTAAGAAAAATATGCTGTTACAATATTAAAAAAATGTAATTTGCATACAATATTGTATAATCTGCTTAAATGTTAGGGCGGATATATCCGCCGTTTGTTCGCAAAAAGTTATAATATAAAATCTATACTTTCAAAATATTAGAGAATAGTTTTTTTTTCATATAATTATTACTCAAAATTTTTCCTTGTGATAAGTTTATTGTTGCGTTTATTCGGATGCGCCAGTTCGGCTGTCGCTGCAAGCAAATGTCGATTGACCAGTTTTATTTTCATTTTATTTTTTCTTTCCTTTTTCGCACCAGTTTTTCCCTGCTCCATTTTCACAGTTCTGACACAGTTTTATTCCGGGCGAACGGATATCGCGAATTGAGATCACACACTACCACCACCAACCTCACACCCTTTCGTTGAACATTGTTTCGAATCCTGATGTATCGGATTCCAGTGGCGGCGTATCTGGGGGGGCGGTTGGAGTACCAGATATACAACCAATCTCTCACCCCTTTATATATGTATATAACTCTATGTATACTAAAGTATATGTATATATGTGCAGATATATTGGAGCAGGGCCAAGAGTATTCATAAATACATTTCTCTAGCAGTGCGGGGTAAAATTTACGACTTTTTGGGAGGGCGGAGATGGTGCCAAGGACTTTTCGTGTGCGTCCGTATGTAGGAAATTTGTGAACGAATCCTTGATAACATCGACACACAGACACACAGACGCGAGAATTCCTGTTAGGAATGAAGGGCGAAAACGCACCTATAACCTGCGTTATCGTTCCTCGGGATTTACCTTTCTTCTGCTGCCGCTGTTTCCACTGTCTCTGTCCCTTTCGCATATCCCACCGAATTTAATCGCAAACCTTCATTCAAACCACCCGCACATGTCGACCTTGATTTCCAGATCAAGTTTGGAACACGTCCAAGCAGATACATTCGCGATTTACGATCTCGCCATTGTTCTGTGTTATTGCTGCTTGCTCTTCGTCCACCGATTTGGCAACAGTTTTTACTGTAAATACGATTTAACAAAACTTTCATTGCTGTTTCCTGCCAATTTTTATATTACACATTCAAGACGAAAACTAATTATAAAAATTTTTCACCATAACTTCTTGAAAATACAGAGTATTTATTAATATATCAATTGATCACTGAGATTTTTCATAAAATATTGTTACTACAAATTAGATAGTTAATAACCAACTTAAATTCACATTAATTTAAAACTATACATGTTTAGTTTTTTTGCTTTCTTTGTAAATTTTCCCTATAGAGATTTCCCATGGTAAATTATGAAAATAAAAACTTGCAATACAGTGTAAAGAACATTCAGGTAATAAAATTACTTTTCCAAATTAGTTTATGCTCATTTTATTCGTATAATATTTAACGTTTGATTTCCAACTTTAGATTTCCCATAGGAACTAACATGAATTATGAATATGGAAGTTATAAATATTAATGTAGGTAATTTATGAGTTTTTGTTTTCCAAATAACAATTACTAAATTGGTACACTTGCAGTTTAAATAGTTTGATCGAAATTCTTCAGAACTTAACATTCCACTTACCTAATATTATTTTTACTTGTTTTTTTTTGGGTTGGCGGCCATTGGAAACCTGACATTACAGTAATTTAACCTTAAAATAATTTAATAATTTATATTTACGTAACCTGTACTTTAAACAGATTATCCGCTTTACGTTGTTGCGATGCGAGTCACTTGCAATTGTAAATATTATGAAATAGAGTAGGAAAATTTGCATGAAGACATATAAAATTTCTGTCGGGAAGGCAATGTAGACGTCGGTTTCGAGTGGGACGGACAATAAGAAAGTCTGGCAATGCAAATGTCGGTTTTGCTCGAGCGAAGTGAAAGAAGGGTGGAAAAGAAGGGTTCAGAGACCATTTTAAATGTACATCCCCTTAAATAAATTCGAATCCCTCTCTATATTTATTATCTATTTAAAATTCCATCCGTAGATGTTTGAAACTTTAACCATTCCGCCGTTTGACGATTGCCTCAGTTTCGTCCTACCAACCGCCCCCGACCCTTTCAAACCGCGGGCGAAGGAACGAAGGGGTTTTCGCCGCGAACTAGTTTCGTGCAGAAGGCAGATTTAACGGCGCCCCCCCAAAAAGAAGACGATTTCGATGCATGCAAATAACACAAAAGACTCCCGAATATGAAAACTACTTCTGTTTTATACTTTGCCCATTCACTTTTACGAACTAAACTCTGCGCACAAGTAACATCTTTTTCTTCTAGTCTTGCTCACGTCTTCATTTTTGTTTTGCAGCAGCCGGAAGCAGCAGCATCTACGCCAGCCGTCTCACCGCCGGCGCCGTTTCCGGTTTCATCGCCGCCACCCTCCTCGTCGTCTTCAGGTAATTTGCTCGATTTCCAATCACCGGAAGCGGAAAACTGGAGCGGTTTTGTTACGGACATCAAAGTGTGATCGAGTGAGAAGTGTACATTTAATTTCCTCAAATTAATTTAATTTTTTTTATATAAAAAAAGAACATTCCTTTTTATTATTATTATTACCCCGTAGTTTCGAATTAATTTTACGTTCCCCCAATAAAGAAAAGCAAAATTAATTATTCGATTTAAAAAATAATCGGAAAGGTAGTTTCTTAAGGCTCTAAACTGAATAGGGAAAAATAAGCTAAAAACGGAAAGGTTTTGTTTATTTCTTTTGGTTTTTCATATTTTCCGAATACTTTGTGTATATATTATAAGTACATTTAATTGATCGAATGGAATGGATAGAAAATAAAAGTATAAAGGAGCAGCATGTAAAGTTACAATCAGAAATCCTATTTCTAGTCTTACATTAATCGTAATAACTGCCAACCTTTCTAAATTTGTATATTGTTATTACCAGGCGGATTGTCTCTCTCTCATCAACTACAAAAAAATTCAATTCAATAATGAAGAAAAAAAATACTAAACTTGTAGCAAAATGTGTGTAAAACAAAACTATATATAAATTAAATGTCTCTTTTTTTGGTTTTCGATCTGTAAATAATTTAATAAAAAAAATATATATATTCCCTGTGATGATCGACGACGAGGAAAACGGTTGAGAGGAAAGTTTATATAAATAAATTATAAATATTTGAAAATGAGATGATATATAAATTAATTAATTAATCGTATGTATGTTTAGGCGATTCGAGCCGATCTTTGTTACTTAGCGTAAATGTGAATTCATCTTCCCATTGAAAAAAAACGAGCGTTTCTAGAGCGATTTTTTTGTATTATCCTTTCTTTTCTATATGTATATTTGTATCATTTAAATCGACGTGGGCTCAGGACAATGATCGTTTTTTTTATGGGCGGATGCAAAGTGCTGTCCTCTATATACAAAAAATGAAAACGAAAAGGAAATCGAATTAAGGTTTTGTTGATTATTATAAAAATATAAAATATATACATATAATATTTTCTTGGCGCAAATAAAATAAAACGATTTGCATGAGATGAAAAAAAATATTATAGTGGAAGGATTTGCGAAGGACGAGGAGTAAAAACTAATTAAGTATTATATTATTAACGTAATGCCTAGGCGTAAGTGTATATAATGTATTTATTTTGTAAGGGCCGTTGGGGGATGGAGGAGGTCGAAGGTTTTTGCGCCTCCGAGTTCTCCCGTTCCTAATCATACTCTACTCTATTCTCGACTTACTCTTACATCTATATATATGATTATTATAAAAAAATATATATACATACATGTACTTTATTTTAAAAATAAAAATCAACTGGGAAAGATACTCGTTCGTTGCGTTTTTTTTTTAAATTTGTTTTCTTTTTATAATAATCCCATCCTGTGGAAATGCGCTTCCTTCGCCCTTCTTTTCCCAATTTCTCTCTCTCTTTATAAACATATAAATATATTTATAGAGAGTTATGCATGTACAAGGGTTTGTAATATAAATATATTGCAGTTGAACAATATCGTGGGAGATGGGACAGGTGTAATA
The DNA here is from genome assembly GCA_963457615.1 of Nicrophorus investigator. Classification (NCBI taxonomy): domain Eukaryota; kingdom Metazoa; phylum Arthropoda; class Insecta; order Coleoptera; family Silphidae; genus Nicrophorus; species Nicrophorus investigator. Next base: position 3,633,895 of record OY735140.1, read on the forward strand.
TTTCCTTTTGAAACCCTAGGATCAACTGCAAAATTGCAGATACTATTTTAGACGGAGCAGTTTCTCCCTGACAGAGAAATCGGGCTGTTTCCGATTTCCTCTTTCTTCTATTTTTTTTTCTTTTCCTCCTGCTCGCACAAGGTAAGTTCAGCATGTTCAAAAGCACGCTGTATGTACGTATCGGAATGCATGACGGTTAAATCGCGGTAACAAACAGGAACTGCAAGGATATTTGTAAGGAATATGCATTGCATCTGATTCAAACGGTTATCCATTTCCGTGTTTTTGTAGTTATTCTCTTCTATGTTTGTATGCGTCTTCGAGGTGATCTTGTTTGGCAAAAACATATCAAGGAATATCGTTGTATATTATTGTCTCTGCGAATATCGTCTTTCACGTACAAAGAAATACTTTTTACTTCGAATATACATCTTTAGTCTTTGATAAATGCTAACGGATAGTTTTCTTAGAAGACTGCTGCAACTACGTATTTTTAATAAAACCATTTCTTTAGTATTTTGCTGCAAAATATAATAAACACAAGATTTTGCAGTCTCTTTTATATTTTATTTAATTATTCGATGATAATATTAGATTCTTTTTGCAAATTTTGCTATTCGTTAATTAAAAAAAGAATGTTACTTTTAATGTTAAAAATTTGTTGTTTTAAGTTTGTACTTTAAATTAGTAAAAATGAATGTAATTAAAATAATTAAAATTATTGTATTATTTTTTCTTTTGATTTCAAGTTGCGAAAAAAAATTTTAATCAGAGGTCGGAGTGTAATTGGTTCGCTTACAAATTTTACGTTGATGAATACTTTTGAACTTTGGAGACGTGCGCCGCGACGAAGAAAATCTACGATTTATCGTCATCCTCTTCCATCTTCCTTCCACCGCCCATTTTCATTCCCTTATTTCCACGCAGAGCAACTCGTACTTTGTCAAACGAAATACCAAGTTAAACTTACCAGTTTGTGCATCGCGTTAAGATTTCCAAAGTATTTCAAGTGCGTCGAATTTAATATTTTATGCATGCTTAAACCCGAATGCTGCACGAAAAAGGAGAGATGTGGAGTTAAAGAAGGAGACGAGCGAAATGAAATAGTAATAGTGGAAAGGAAATGTTGGAAACTGGTTATGAATTGAATGAAATTGGCTTAAAATTCCCGCAAGAAAATTTAACAAAAAAAAATAGCATTTTTCTTTAATTTTATTAATATTAAATTTAGGAATATTTCAAGTTTTTATTATATTTTAGAATTAATTTTGGTTTATTTATTATGTCGTAATGAAAATGTATTAAACTTCTTGAATTAAAATGATGTAACTCAGGCATCATTTTTTCCTCAGATTCTGTACAATGTAAGTAATTATATTTTTATTTTCTATAAAAATTTCAATTATGAATATACTTGTTTTATTATCAAAATATGTACATTTTTGCGTTGCATTATGAATGTAGATATTATCTTCTTTGAAGAGGATGTTACTGCGTGGTGTGCCATTAACTAATGGACTCAGGTTAAATTGAAAACTTGCAGATGTACAAAAATTAAAAGAAAAAAGTTTATTAACGGAAGCGAACAATGCGAACAATGATTGTGTGTGCTATTAAGGGTAGGCGTATCTGATGTTGGAAATGTCATGCATCCGACTGTGAGGTTTGCGCGGATTCACGTAACATTATTAATTACTATTTAATTATCTTTAAGCGAATTGCAAATCCGCATAAATTTCCGCACGTTGATTAATTACGTTAATGTTGCACGGTTGATAGTGCATTTCCGTTCAACTGCTCGCATTCACGTTATTACATGTTTTGTGGAAAATTTTCGGTTTCCTCTAGGTATGGATGAAAATAGAAATGGATGGTAAATGGAGAAGGATTCGGTGGCCGGTAATAAATGTCGTTCTCTATTCCATGGTCGTGTCCGATAGTGTGAAGATAACGACATTTTCGACATGATGACGGGAAACTAAGAGACGGATCGACAAGAAAACTCGGGGGGTTGAATTTAATCTCGAGACGCGCGCGCGTGTGTTTGTGGATTTTCAAGTAGTGTTTACGTATTCCTGGAGGGTCGATGGGGCCTTGTCTCATCAGTGCACACACACACACACATTCGTATCCAAAATCCAGACGAGAATGGAGCCAGGACGTTGCAACCGAATAAAAGGGGATGAAGAGATGACTAAGAATGTGTACGAGAGAGAATAAGAGATCTATAAAGAAGGAGAGAGAAAGTTGGTGAACCCTTCGTATCATGGATAACGAACCCGGAGTAAGAGAGAAAGAGGACAGATAAAGCCTTTGACTCACTTGATAATAGACACGTGGATTACTTTATAATTTTCCTTCCTTCCTCTTCCATTTCCTTCCTTCTTTATATCACTATCCCTTTCATTCACATCACATCCGCTTCACCATCCGCACTCCCCTCATCCTCTCATATATATCGAACATATTTCGTACATCATAATGTATTCGGAATTTCATAATAACAAAATTTCCACCAAATAATTTTATTGATATTTCCATCATTTCTTCAAAATAAAAATGAGTATAAATTAATCAGTTTAATTTACGTCTAATAGTTGCTATAGAGAATAAAATGTATGTTTATCTATGACATAAAGAACAACGATTGTATGTTTATTTAAAGTATGGTTTTGTAAATGTGATAGGAAATCTGGAATAACCTGGAATGGATCTGATGAAAGATTCAGTGGGTCTCGGAGATCCATGGAAGATGTATACATATGATGAAAAAACAACAAGGACAAGAGAAGAATTGTTTAAATAAAGCAGGTTCCGAAATAGTTGAGTTATATGGGAATCTGTATAAAAAATGGAAGTAGATAGAGTTTGGGGATGGATCGAGACGGCCACCGGAGAGAAAGAGAAAAGGGCTAGAATTGCATGGAAAAGAGAAGAACATTGAGCCGAAGGGTGAATAGGCAAAGTCTGTTAATGTTTTATTCTTCAGGTCTCACGTTCGGCCTCCCGTGGGGGGCGGCGCGCCCGGTCCGCAGCCTTTGTTTCTCCTTTATGCTGCAATTCTCTTTTCATATCTACTTCCATACATCTTCCACGATATTTTGTAGGGCAAACAAACTGACATTTAGAGCCGCGTTTCGCTCTTCTTTATTAACCCATAAAAAAGAAGAAGAAGAAGAAGAAAACGCTGCGATACAAACACAAACGTGTACACGGAGAGAAAGAGAGAATGAAGCAGGCAACAGCATTAAAGCCTAAATAATACAGTGAATTATCTGATATTCTTTTTATCATTTAGATATAGTTGCTACCACTCTAAAGCAGTTTTCTTTTCTTCTGCTCCCTGACTTTTCTCTTTCATTATTCATACGCAAACTGATGTATGCAGAGAAGCTCACGGCACGAGCAAAGTGAAGGAAGAGCAGAGACAAAATGTATCTAGGTAAATAAGGTCTGATTTAATTAGAGTACAGTGAGTTTGAGTAACGCCCTGGGAAGGCCGGCAGTCAAATTCAGTTTGCCGCGCGCTTTGATCAGGGCTCGTTACCGGTCTTTGTTTACTCCACCATCTACCGACCTGACCGCGACGACCGAATTCTGCACAAAGCTCAGGATAAATACGATTCAATATTAATCTCGGTTAGCAATTTGCCCTATTCACACATCCGGCTGGCAAATTATTAATAACAATACGCAAACACGCAGAGATCGACCGAATATGCAGACGCAAATACATGCAGTAAATCACATTCCAGTGATCATTATCGTAGAACAAAAAATTGCGGTTTGCCAACGGTAATCGAATGCAATCAATCGATTATTCAATTAATCGACTTTAGCTGGTAATAATTGCATAGCGCGATTTTGCCCAACATTAATAACGTGATTTTTGTAGTTCCTCATCGATTCGCAGATGGCGCTGCAGGGTTGAAATTTTCCTATTTATTATTTTTATATTAATCAAGAAAATGCAGCAACGTTTGTGCTGCGATTCGATTAATTGTAGGAGTATTAATATACAATTTCAGTTCATAATGTAAAACAAATAAGCGAAACGTAACTTCCTGCATGTAACGTAAATATTATTAGTGAAAAAATTAAGTTACGTATTTAGTGTTCTAAAGATAAAATTAGTTAAAATTAAATTGGAAAATTCAAAATACTGCACATAAATAACAAACAGTTCATTTACATGCACATTTTTTTTTGCTGTAATTCTAAGAAGAAAATACATCCAAGGCATGCAAAACCCGAAACTGGATTGTAATTTGTATGCGGGGACCTCCTGCAGTCGTAATAATTTCGTTAGTCGTCGGCGAGGACTACGAGGACACTCCTATATCCTGGCGGCAGATGCAGTAAAGTAAATTATTACTGCCGGTGACCAGAGAGTATCCCGGAGTTGTAAAGTCATTTTGACGCGCATTCCTTGACTGCTAATTGACCATCCTCCGCGCTTCCGCATTTCAATTACCTTCGCTTATAATCGCGTTTCATAACGGGCTTTCGGTATAAATCTTCGTCCCCCATCCTAACACAAATTTACAACATCGACTTATTTATTTAGTGTTTTTTTTTTACGACGGTCAATCAGTCTTCCTTCTTTGACAAGTGATACATGATGTAACTTCTTTCTACATTATAGATAAACCCTGTCAATTTTATAAAGATTTAATTAATAGCTTTCTCTATCATATGATTGATTCGATTCGGATGATTTTAACAGAACAAAAACTAGGAATAATTCTCAAACACTTATTGAATAATTTTGCAATATCTTTTAACTTGTCTAATAGAAAAAAAGGTCAGCAAGAGATAGAAAGTTGAAAAAAGAAACGAGTAGGTGTACGCTGTTTGTTATTAATGAATTGCAAGTGAAACTTTGGCTGCTGCTAGCTAGATGAGTAATATCTTTTTAAAAGGGCCGAAATTACTTTTAAAACTTGTTAAAACTTCGTAATTACGTAATTGAAAAAGCCTACCTATACGAACGGAACGGAAAAGTGAAAAAGAAAATAATGAAGGAAAGCAAAAGAAACAGGTAGAATTATTGCATGAAATGATTATTCCTGTCATTCGATTTGCTTCCTGCTATGTTTGCTTTCTTCGTGGGGAATAAATGGTTCGGTTATCGATTGGAAAACCGCCCCACCGACAATAAAATCAAAATATTGGCTGGCCAACGTGCGGCGAAAACAGTCTTAAATTTCCTCCGGAGCTTTTCTGAAGAAGAAGTGGAGTGGGTCTGGGGGAGAATGAATGATGTATACATTTCGAACTGCGGCTGCCCAGGAAATGTAATTGGAAAGTTTACATCAAATATATTTTATTGCCGGTAATATCGTTCACGTAACACAAGAGCACACACGTCCTTCTGCAGATGCACACACGTACATACATACATGCACACACGGTCACATACGTACTTATTTCTATGTATACATACGTCTATGTACATGCAGTCACATACATACAAACAAACACATTTGCGGTTGGGATCAGAGACGCAACGAAAATTACGGCCCCTGCGCTCCCGGACGGATTAAATGATCGGTCCTTTGGTGAATCGAACAACTCGAGGAGAATCCCCGCAATTGATATTAAAGAATTCCGCCCTCGGCGCATCGGTATCATTATACGGGAGAAAGAGGAAGGACATCTTCTTCTCCTCCTTCGAACGAATTTTCCACAGATAATGTCATTCGGATGGAAAGGATCAAAACGATATTGGACTTCAAATATATATCTATATGGATTATCATTTGCTACCTTAAAATCGTTACCAAAAACTATTTAAATTTTATTAAATTAAGTTTTAAGGTTTTATTTTTAAGATAAACTGAATTATAGAAAGTATATACAATTATAATGCAACCGTGTATTATTCTATAAGGTTGAGTTAATTTAAGTAAGAAATTTTTAGTTTGATCATTTTCTTTTAAATTAGATTAATTTGAGTTTCTTAACTTTAAAATTTATAAATAAATGAGAAAATTGGTGGATGTATTCAAAAATTTAAAAGTGTGAAACTGATGAACTATTAAATTTGGATCTGTTAATTTGAGGGTTTTGTAAATGAGGAATAAATTATAAGATGGCTGCCTTCAATTGATGTTCGAGGTTAAGTACGTTGGTTTATAATATGAAATGGATATTGTTACAATCTGGGTCTTGAGTAATTACGGTGTTGGGGGTGATGTAACGCGGAGTCGGTGGATGAAACAAATCTTCTGGGAGGAAGGGATGTGTGTTATAATGGCGCGAAGTGTGAATGCTGATAAACTTGTGGAACTAATTTGCAATTTCGGTAACGGAGCGAGCCGTAAGTGCGCGCAAAACTGGCGGAGTCGAGATCAGGAGTGGCCGAAGTTGCGGAGTGGAAACAATGCGGAGGGACCGGTTCCACTCCGGATGGCTTATGTCTGGCTTTAAGGGAATCCAACATAGTTTTGGCGACGGCAGGATGTGCAGGATGAGAGACACAACGAACGCGAGAAGGGACAGCTACTGTTCGGACACACATAGCAGGAACAAGGCTCAAGGATAATCCGGACACACACACACATACACAAACATCCAGTTCTGCTGGATCAAAAGTTATATGCTTCTAGGACTTTCTCATCCTCCTGCAGTTTCTCGGCGTTAATCCATGGCCGTAAAACTTTAATTAATATCCTCCCGCAAGTCCTAGCCCGCAGATACCAATTAATAACTGGTGCTTCTGCTGCACCTTAAACTCTCCTCACGAATGAGCAAAGAAACTTGTATTTTATTTGCTCAGTCTTTGCCCTCTTCTCTTTGTGCACCGACATTTCCCTGCTCCGACTTGGATAAGTGAGTTTGGTGTGCGGAGGAGGTATATATGCATGAGCAGTCGAAGAAAGAGCACGAGGAAAAAGAAAAAGTGAAGGAGGAGAGAACGGAAAGGTAAATAAATATATACCGGATCAGTACCGAGTCGCTGTTTGACAATTTCCTGAAGTAAACCACAAATGTATCCGCATATAAAATTCCTTCAAAAGGTGGAGGATGATAGGAAGGAAAGGGATAATGTAATTTGGGTTCGTCAGAGGAAGCAGTTCTCCCGCATCCCGGGCGTATTTAAATGGGAGACGTGCTTCTTTCTATGTCAGGCTAAATAAAAAATATCTGTTTTGACTGACGAGATATATTGCACATGACCATTCTTCTTTCAAGAAGACTAAGAGAAAACTAAAAGAGATCAACACTTTTAGATATTAGAATATTTAGATTCATTTAGTACATAGAAATTTTAGAGATATAGTAAATTAGGTTAGAAAGATTTTATAATTAGTTTTTTTTTTAAATAAATTTAAAAGAAAATTAAATGATAATTTTGTAATTATTAGGTTATGCTCATTTGGGTTAAGATATTTGCAGTAAAATTGAATTCTACCAGATAATTTTCTCGAAATAAAATTTAAACAAAAATCAATGCGATTTTTTTTTTCTCTCGCGTTTGTTTCGTTCGTTTTCTCTTTTCTCTTTTTCTGGGGATTTGGAAGGGGTGGAGGAATGGAGGAGACGACACACATCTGAAGTGAGCTGGTAACGACGTTTCCGACGAGGAAAACCCGGGGTAAGAATTGACAAGGAGGTGAATTTAATCCGCCTCCTGCGATGCATCGTCCGGATTACAAAGTGGCACTCTCCAATTGCAAACGCGGCTTGATTAACACGGACGTAACGCGACCGCCGCCGCCTCCGACGTGAATACATAATCATCCATCCAAACATATAAACAGTCGACGATCGTCACTAGGCGATAAAACAGAATTCCTTCGAACGTAAATCCTTTAAATTCACATACATTTCTATTTTCATAAATTTTTTTTTTTTATCTAATTGCAAACTAGAATTCAATTGAATGTAATTGTAGTAAGAAAATTCGAGACAAGCAGTGTGTTTCTTAATATTTATTTCAACCCTTCTCGCAGCTGCATAAAATTACACTCTATTACATCAGACACACACGGAGATTCCGACTAAGTGTTAATAATTCACAAGCACTCTCCTTCCACTTAGACCGGACGTTTGAAATATGTGAAATATCGAATACTCATTTCGCGCACTACATCAACAAAAACAATTTTAAAAAAAGTATTGATATTTGATATGAAACAATAAAAAAAATTGCAATAATTGAAAAATTGTTTTCACATAAAAATTAATCAAATAAAATGCAATTTATTACTTGGTTTATAAAAAATAACTAAAAATAGTTTCGATTTAAATAATAGCAATTTTTTTTCAAGCTTTTACTCCTAATTTCCATTGGATGTTGAGGTGGACCAAGATTGGAAGAGACGGATGAGAACGAAGGAAGAAGCAAGCAGCAAGAAAGAGAAAATGAATGAAATGAATGCGTCGTTTCTTTCTTCGGCGTCGGTTGACTGTGTGGGTTATTGTTAAAAATCTTCATTTATCTTGAATAATGGCCGAACGCTACGTTTGTCGCAATCAGCGAGACAATATCAAACTCGTTTCTTTCTTTTGGCCTTCGGCCATCATTTTTCACACCAAGAACAAAGACGAGATAAACTTTACGGTAAAAGGATAATCCATCAATACACACACACATATCTTTAACACTAGTCTTTATATCCTCCAACTTCCAATCCAAACTCTTATTAATTTAATATTCGTAGTCTTTGAATTTATGTTAAATATCTAATTGTAAAAATAAGTACAGTAGATTTTAGAATAAAATGTTATCCCAAATATAAAATTTGCATGAAGCTAAGGAAATGACGAGATTACGTGATTATCAAACAAGAACTGGTAATCCGAAAATCGGATCATGCAGTTTTTGCTCGTCGTCGGAAGTTTCCAACAAGATGCGATTCCTTCTTATTCGTTTCATTTTCTTTTTGTCGTGTCTCTTTGAAGAAAATAGAATATTACGGCGTGGCATCAAACGTAGATGAACGCGTTCGGCAATTTAAAAGTTTATAAGGAGTTAACTCCATGCAAATATTGACGCTCATCCAGACGCGATACCGCCGACACGCTATTAAGACAACGCCAGTAATTTCACAGTAATTTCTTCATTTTAACACTCAAATATTTTTTTATTTACGCGCGTTAATTGTAATTATTTCAGCAAAAAAATTGAATTATTTCAGATATTTTTAATTGTTTATTTGAATTTATGGATTTTTCGCATATTTTCTAAATATTAAGTTTTTATTGTTGTAATGAAAGTAATTATTTATAATTATTTTTCATGTACGATTGTTTTGGCTTAAAATCGGAAACATAATTAACGGAAAAGTTCGTTTAGTCCACCAAAAAATCGGATGTAAGTGGCAATGGTAGACGGGAACAATGAGTGAGCGACAAACATAGAAGCCGCCCTTCACTCCTTATTACATCAAACTATTGTTCGTTGATAAATGAGCGAGGCTCGAGATAAAACCGTCAAAGAGGGCATCCAGCAAACTTCCACTCTTCTTTTTTTCTCTTTCAATCCTCTGTTCGCTCCTTATTTTCTACCCTTCTAAGTTATATTTTCTTTCTTTCCCTCTCACATTTTTGCCCCGGCTTTTTGGACTGTCTATATCTCCCCAACAGATTCGAGCCGCCCCGACGCTTTTTGATAAAGTCATACCGCGCTCACGAAAACCGCAGAAACCGAAAAGTTCAAAGGCCAAAACGGCGTGCAGCGAATTTCTCGCATTTCACTCTTTCACAATCTCACTCTCTCTCTCTCTTTCTCATACGGAACCCTGAAAAGTTAATAAACTGTATAACAATAAAATAAATACGTAGAATTTATATTGTCAAAATAAAATGTAATTACGTAAAAATATGAGGAAACTAATATAGTTAGCACAATTATTATGTATTCCGCTATATACGGAAATAAAATGAAAATTGCAATAAGTACTACGGAAAATCAAAACAGTAAAACACTTTCAAGAATCAAAATTGTTGTATTTTTTCATTCCAAAGTCTCAAGTCTCTAAAAAAATAAAAATAAATTATTTGGTAACATTGGATTGAGTATACTAACAAAAAATAATGGTTGAAAAATAGTTTTCCAATGTAATTTTTAAACAAATTAATGCATTTACTGAGTTTGTAGCGTATTTTTTTGGAGCAACTTTTTGCGAGACAAGTTTCTAAATCCCGTCGTGTGTATATTACTTTCTCTCTCTCTTCTATTTCCTCTGTCGCCCTTATTTTTCTTCTAGAGGGATGGAGGGGGGTGGTCAATGTTGTAATGAAACTTTACAACCGCCTAGGAGAGTTCGTGTTTGTGTGTGTTTTTCCTTCGGCCGCAGTTTTATTGCCACCTCAGCCCAGACCAAATCTACTTAGGCAGTTTATTTATTTAATTGCGAAACCTTTTCCTATCTCAGTTTTATTTCCTAACTGCGATAAATCTCTATGTACTCCTTCTTGTCTCACTCACCTTCATGATTGTGTATGTCTGTAACACAATTTGAAATTGGCGCGCAACGAGGAACGCAATTAATCGTCGCCAGAGGTTATTGTGTTAGGGCGTGGGAGGCGGCAATGATAATAATTAAACACGCAACTTGAAACCGCGCTCAGGAAAGGAGGCGAAGATGGAAACTTTACCAACTAACCACCTCAGATTCTAACAACTTTAGAGCACCGTGCGCTTCATTTGATTTGGAACAGTTTCATCGGTTCCGCTAACCTAATGACGTTGTTACCTTCAGGCAAATTTAAAATAGATAAACGCCATCTATCGCTGGATATTCGCAAAATCGTAACACCGAAGGATTTGTTGCTGTTGTTGTTGTTGTTTTTTGTTGTTGTTGCTGCAAGCAGCGTTGTCGTGTTACGATGTCACATGTTTTGTCGCACGGATGTCGTAAATCTCAATTCCAGTTTGATTTAGAGATCGGAAATTTGAAAAGTATGAATTTATGATGTTTCGATGCGAAGCGCGGCGGAAATATTATTGGCGAGGCAAACAAGTGCAGCGCCTCTGCTCATCACTTTTCATTTGATTTTTTGTCAATTTCGTTCGGTTTTGCAGTTTCGGTATATCAATATTCAAATAAATATAATAAAAGATCGTCTCCGGTTATTTCGTAATATATATATATTCATTGGTGGCTCGGCTCGATGTAAAAGTTTTGCCTAGTTTCTGGGTTCTTGTTCATTTAACTGCGAATACACCGGTCTGGATCAGACACCAAGATAAATCGCGATTCCTTTAATAATGATTTACGGCCACTATCAACGCCCTTTCAGATATTTCACGCTTACGCGCCGGCCTCACTCTATCTCTTAGGTGGGCAGAACCCGGGGAATCCCCCTTTTCCACAGCAGTTTCCGACGGCTTTTCATTAAAATATGCACCTAAAACTGCGATCCGCCCACCATTTTCGACGCACGCTAAAAGCACAACCGTACCACATCAACAGAAAATGGAAAGAAAATAAAACGAAACGTATGGAACGCAAATTCCGGTAAATATTTACATGCGGGTCATTGCCAAAGTTTCCTGCAATGCAAACCTCCATTCTCTCTGCGACCATCCGATCCATGTTGTCAATGGAGTTTCGTTTCGTTCAGATTTATGCGGAAACTTTTTCGCGGAAATCGTTTATAAATCAGTTTCAAGGTAATTCGTTCGGCTCGGTGCGGTTTTAATGGCATCAATTCTCGTCTAATGGCGCTCAGAAATAATGACACGATTCCCGAGACAAAAAAAAAATCGGTACCACAATTTACACCACATTAAATCAAAGGATTTTCCTCATAATTTTATAAATTTATTTCTTAAAAAATGATAATCATCACATTATTTTCAATTATCTAAAAGTATTATATATTAGTATTTTTGTATTTATTTTGGATACGCCGGGTATTTAATATTTTAACAATAATAATTAATGTTTTAAACTTTTCGCATTTAATTTATCTGAATTATTATTTCTCTCCTAGAAATATAAGATAGAAAAACAAACAAACAATAAGTGTAGCGTGGAGAATTAAAAAAAATAAGATTTTATAACTTGCTACAAACATAGTACAAGTTTAAAAATATTATGCTATTTTTTATCTATATTGGACAATTAAAATGAAATATAATTTGCAAAAAATGTATTTTTTTAATGTTTGGTGGATGCGCCGGGAATTTCGATATATTTCTTGTAAGAATTCATATTTTGCATTGAGAAATTGAAACAAAAATGAAACTAAATTCTTTTAGTATTAAGCATTTGTGTTTACAATTGTGTAAATGTTTTTCTTACAAAAAAAAATGGTGATAGCGCCGGTCAAATTTTGTTGCTCCGATTTAAGAAAACTGCATACAATTCTGCATTAGTATTTCGTGAATGCAAATGCAAATAAGTTGAAGCCTCAGATGATGAAAAGATGCGGAAGCTGCGCCACGTAAAGCGGAAACCATTTTAAAATCATGTTCCACCTTTTCTCTCTTCTTTTTCCATTTATGATACGTGGAGTGTGTTTTTGGGACGTAATTCGTTCCGGCGATGTGACACATATAAATGGTCGCACGGAACTCTTCTATCCTCTTACTTCCAGCAGACCATGCGGGAATCTGATCCTTCCTTCTGCAGATTTTTCTGCACACACATAAAAATGGAATAGTAATGATCATCTGCCATTTCATTAAAAATTCCGGCCCCGTCCGATATTGCTCTTAGTTAAACTATATTGAATCCGTAACAAAATTTCCTATAAATTTTCTATTTAAAATAAACAAAAACAGTTATTTCATATTTGCAATATTAATGCAAGGACCAACAATGGAACCTTGAGGTACACATTAATTTTCATGAAAGCACATTTAATTACGTTAATAAAATAAATACTTGCAAATCAATATTACATATTATTATTAATTATAAACATGTTATTTTTTATGCGAATGCTGGTGCTACACCTTCAATTAAACACATTAAAATCGTATATTTGATATGTCTGCTATTATTATTTTTTGTATTTTGTAAATGCCTATTTTATCGTTACGTAAAGTGAAAATAATTAACATATTAAAAATGCATTTTTAATTAATGTTTCAAGTAGATGAAAAAAAAAACGCGCTCTCGGTTTAATTATTTATGCGGTTTGTGATGCTCGCCTGCGAACTTATTGAAATTAAACTCATCAACGCCCAGGATTAAAATGAATTCTGCGTTTCACAGGAGAACAACAAAGGATTGTAATTTAGTTAAAAGTGCAATGTGCGAAACGCTACACAATGTTTCATGTAAGGTTACAGGAAATGAGGTTTACTTTTTGTGAACGCAAAGGATCAAAGTATTTTAAGCTTGTTTAGAGGTGTTCTTGCGTAAATAAGCTTTTTAAATAAATATATGTAGTTTTTATGTTTTCATTGAAAGTTTTTTGCATCTATTTTATTTTTTCATTTTATTAAAAATAATGTTCATTAAAATTAAACGTAAATATCTTGAAATAGTCATAAAACTGCAAATTATTCTTAATTCGAATAAATGTATTGAGATTAAAAGATATAAAAAAAATCTGGGATTTGTAAAGTAAATATTATGCGAATGCGTTTGTAAGTGCATTTGCGGAAAATGCGAAACGCGGGTTTTTAATTCGTCTCGTTTCGGACGCAAATCCGGCGGAATTTAAACATCGGTCGCTGATTAAAGTGCGGAAGAGGAAAAGAAAAATCCAATTACATTGTATAAATAGCAGCGAGACAATGCGGTGCGAGTGAAGGACGAAGGAATCCGGACGAAAGGAAGCGGATAAAGGAAAAGAAAAAAAAGCATACAACAGAAACGGGAGAAGGAAAAACTTGGGCAAAGTGAAAAGATCAACATAATAAAGTACGCCGTCTGCCGACGACTTTAATTTTGCGACCCTCCGAGACCATCCGATGCCCTTTATTTATACCTTTCGGTTATTGCATGCAGCGTACATCCGGTCCTTTTCCTCTCTCTGTCTCACTATCTCCAAGGGATAATCAAATTCCTTTAATTAACGACACGTTGAAGCTGCAGTAAAAACAATAGTTTCAATGGTTAATCGAATTAAAGCGCGATACAGGCATATCCGTGTCCCGTTTTCTGATGAGACTAAGAAAGAAAGTAGAAAGTGTCTAGTTTTGTAATGAAAAATAGATGGAAGGAGTTATTCTGATAATACAAAGAGACGAGACGGAAGATGTAATTGCTTTGTAATAGACAAAAAAGGGAGGTGTTGTGTTCCGCTTCATGATGAAATAAAGAAAGGCCGTATTGTATCTGGTTTTGTTATGAGACAACGATTGGAAAAGTTCTATACTGTTTCTGATAAAACAAACATGGGTGCAGTTTTCTGATGAGACAAAGAAAGGAGTTGTTGTGTCTGGTTTTATAATCAGATGGGAGAAGCTGTGTTTTTTTTATACTGACTTGAGAATGGGAAGTGTTATATCTCGATAAAGTCTAGGCTAGTTCTAAAACGAGATTTTAATTTCCGGTCAGTCACTTGCATATTACGACATGGAATCATTTGACACGAAAAGTAGAGATACGGAGAGACATTTTTTTTCTCGGCTTGAGTAAGCGCACTTCATTTCATTTGTATTCAATTTGGTGGCGTATCAACAAAAACGTGAACCGCAAATTGTCGAGTTTTCCACGAAATTTACTCTTCACAATTTCCCGAGTATGCAAAAAAGAGCAACATCGATGCGTGCTCTTAATCTCTATTTTCCCTTTCATTAGTTAAGAGCATTTATGCACGGTTCGATTATTCCAATAAATTGTACATAACGATAATTTGAATGAAAAAATAAAGTAGAGTGGAAAGATTTTGTTTGAAACGACACGTTACTCGTAGACGTTGGGCGTTTTCGATCGGATAATTACACGCCGAAATGAATCAGATGTGTAATTATAGTTGGAACCATAAAATATTCAAAGTTTTTTTTTGCGGTAATTTAGGAAAGTGCCCTTGCCACCAACATATACTTTATGCTTGATACTTTTTAAATAAAACTTCGATCCTAAACAGTATTATAATGCTTTAAAAGAAATTCAATATAAAACTTTAAAAAAATAAAACAACGATAAAATTATTTTTTCTTAAAACAATTATTTTAATTATTATTAAAATTTGCAAAAAGATACAAAATAAACTTTAAAAAAAAATTGTTTATTAAAAGTTTACAAGTTTTTTAAATATTTGTATATCCATAAAAAATATTTCTTGTAGGTGCGATAATAAGAATTGTATTTACTCGAATGGAGTGTTTCAATAAAATATTAGAATGAAAATAGTAATAATAGTTGGGAGCAAGGTAGTCAGTCGACGGCACTAATAAATGTATTAGCTATTTTTAGTAGCAATATGTCGCTGATTTTACTAGTCCGTGTCACGCCATCTCATAAATTTCCTTTAATAACCGACTCCCAAAGTACGTCGAATAAATCATCTTGTATACAAACTACTACACGTATAAAGGCGCATTTATTCCCAATCCACTTGCCGTTCCACAACCACCGACCACATGTATATGTATACGTAAACGTGCACAAACATACACACTCAAACGACATCACTTCCAAATTAATAAACGTAACAGCAAAGTTTCCAAAACTTTCAGAAACGATTCCAACCCCAAACGCAAATTGTCTTTTCTTATTTTCGAACTTTCTTTTTACCTACACTAACATTTGCGGTGATGCTGGAACAAATCGTATATTAAGCATAGATAAAGTGGATATAATATTTTAAATCTTCAATGTTGAATTCTTGGTTTGTAAAATTAACTATGCGATTGAGAGTTTTTTTTTTATGTGATTCTGGTCCGAAGTTTTGCGACAATGATGGAAGAAGTTCATCGACTATATTGAATCCGAACTCACGGGATTGGAATCGCGTAATTTTCCTTCCAATTTATTTTACTTTTCGCCTGACAAATAAAACTGCATGGAAATAGAGAGAACTGAAAAGGAAAAAGAAACTACCAAACGGAACCATTGTTCTCTAATCAATACTTAATACCTCTGCCGCTACATTACATCACGTTACTTCAACAATCATTGCAAAACTTATTTTAACTCTATTCATTCCACTTTCCGGTACATACTATCTCGATCAATGTTTGCTACAATAATTGCAACACTATTTATTATTCAAAAGGCCTAATGGCAAATCGTTTAATAAGCCATGATCCAAATGTTTTAGCACTGAACACCTTTTTACTATTTTAACAGAAGTTAAAAATTTCATGTATCAAATGCCTTGAAGTACGATAAATTGAATTAATTTGTCAAAGAATGTAAAATTTTATAAGCATTTTTCCTTAAATTTAATAAATAATTTTTCGATTTATCTAAAACTAACTTTTGGTTTTACGTAACTCGATTATTATTATCCATAATTCACGTTTGTTTCAGCTGTCGTCAACATTCAATCGTGGGGTCGGAACTTCGGACTCGCGAATAAATTATGAATAACAGTTTAATTGTTCGCGGCGGTGCATTAAGTTCCAATAAATCGCGACTCGCATTATGCGAACGGCCATTCATCGTCGACGCCTCGACTCGCATCATTTATCGTGCAGCGGATGCTTCCGGCATTAACATTTCAGTTCCTATTTTTTTCATCTATTATAAAGTCATATTCACATTGTAAAAATCAATCAGGTGTACCAATTATTTTATATCCAATGACAGTAAATAGTTGGCCCTGTCATTGATAATGTAAACCAGATGGTTTTACGACAGTTGACAATATTAGTTGATACATTGTCTGACATATGCAAGGAAATGTCAAATATAGGAAGTGTTGGTACGACTAATTGACATAACTGTCAATGTCACTTCATTTTTTTTTGTAGATGGTAACTGGATGATGTAATTCAAAGATTGTGGATAGTTTTCACGATAATAGATGCGATGACAGTAACTAATAACAGTTGGTACAACTGACTGTCATTTTCGTGAATGCGTCTTTATTCGAAATCCGGATGTGTGTGTGTTTTGTCTGTGTAGAAGCCGCAGGCGAGCGACAAGTTACAATGTCAACTTATATGAATCAATTTGCGAGTCCAATAATGCAAGCTGACATAGCTATTTACATTCCAAATATTGTTCCTTGCCGAAGTCCGGCGAGACTAACGCGCGCGCGCACACAATATTTGCCTGACGACAATAAATTTTATTTGCGAAGGGCATTACACACGTAATTGCCCTTTTCCAACGGCTACTACGAGTAATGATTAATACACACACCCATACACACAGCTCCAATAAAGTGAACGACGACGTCATAATATACGTCCAATCATTTTTCATACATAATAAATGTACTTTTTATCAGGCGAAGCGCCTTTTTCTTTTCATTTCCCTCTATTTTTTTCTTACGTATTTTTCTATCCTTTTTTCCCCCAAATAAAAATGTTAATGAATCCCGACAATCATTAATTAGTTGTTCAACAAATTCAGCGATCGAATCAATCCTCATTTTTGCTTCTGCGTCAATTGTCTCTTTCCGCCTAATGAATTTAATTATTACTGCTCGTTCTTTAGGCCTCAAAAGGAGGGAGACTCAATTTGCTTTGTTTGCAGATCCAAACGGTGGCAGTGGATAATTGCCTTCAAAATATTCAATTGAATCGGTTTTGATCAAATTCACATCTATTGTTATATTATCCTATATAAACTCCCAAGAACGATCCGTTTGTATTTCATTTAAAACATATTTTATTTTTGATTTTTTAATTAAAGAAAATGCTAAATCTTATTTTTGAAAAGTATAAATATTGTGTTGTATATTGAAATAAATTCTAAAATGCAAATAGTAACAAATTGAAACGTAAAATTATAAATATAAAGAATGTTAAGTTTTTTTTTGTAAGAAATAGAATGTTATTTAAGTAAGTGCATAAATTTCAAAATAAAGATAGAAGGTATCAGAGATATAAACTTTCTGTCTTTTGTATGGTTTTTTTTCTCCCGGTGCGAGAGTACAGTGCCTTTTCGAGCGAGAGCGGTGGGCGTTGCGAGGTTGGGGTTTTGTGAGGGTCTTGGACCAAAGTTTATTGGAGTTTTAAATTAATTAACATTCTTGTTATCTATCCAACGGTCCGGAAACGGAAATCGTTTTCTTGCGGCGTCGTCGGTCAAGTGCGACTTTGCTTCCTGGTTCCACCACCTTCTCCTCATTGTTCGGAAACAATTGAAATTATTCAGAAAATAAAATCGCCGAGGTGATCCAAATTCGTAACCAACATTTTAACAAACTTGAAAAAAAAATACCAGATTGGTACGGTTCGATGTTATTGTTGACAGATGGCGTTGCTGTTCTATTTTTTCTTTGTTCTTCGTGATTTCGGGGTGGATGTTATTTATTTGCGGAGAATAATTTAAAGGGTGCGTATGTATAATTCGATGAAAACCGCAAACACGAGGAGGGCCGTCCCGGAAAATCGGGAGGCTCGTCACGAACTTGAATCCGATAACAAATAAAATATAGTCGGTACGTGGATGCAGACCCCCATAATTCATATATGGGCTACGTGCAAAACAGAATACACACCCCCACCCTCTACCATATTTAAACCCGAAATTGCCTATTCTGATTTTTTCTTGTTGCTGTTTTTGTTTTTATCTTATTTTCGGTTTTCCGCTTCCTCCGGAAATTAATTTTTCCCGCTCGCCGAATGTTTAATTGAAACCGAAATCGGTGGGGAAGTTTGGTACGGTTTGGTTGGTAGCGTTCTCGTATTGCTCATATTCTCATGACCCTCCACCTCCACCCACCATTTTCCCGACCACACCAAAAACTTTGTGTAAATAGTAAATGGAGCCGACGCATTTGCATATGAAATTATTTCTTAATAAGTTCGTTCGCTCGCTCGCTCTCTGAAACACACGTTAACTCGATTCCTCGCTCGTTTTCATGTCTGAAGTCTGCAGCAACCGCATCAAAATCTCCAAGAATTACTTAAATTTCATACATCTCCGCAGATTTTCTCTTAGCATACATATATACGAGGCGCATCAAGAAAATCCATAGACTTGCTGCAATGAACAGCATCAGCGCCATCTATATGATACACTTATACCAATAATCAATCAACTATTTTGCTTTTATGACTTTGATTTCAGCAATTACCTAATTTAATTTACTTTATCAAATGAAAAAATAATTTCTATATATAATAAATAAATCAAACTATTATTATTTTTTTTTATAAAAATACTTATTAATTGTAGAAATATATATATATATGTTAATTTCTGATGCACGCATAATGATTGATACTCCTCGAAGTGTTGCGGCGTATATTGTTTGTAGGGCGGTGGAGGGTTGGGGTGATGGTTTGGGGCGTTCGTCCAGTGGCTAATTGTTTAGCAATGAATAATTAATGTTCAATCCATAAATAAATGTAATTCCATTGTAGTGGTTTGGCGAGAGCTGATTATTAATTTTAAGGATCAATTGTTCATCCCGTCGGCTCGGGTTAAAATATATTATGTGGTTTGGCAAGCATATCAGTCATTCTGTAAACGCGGATTGGTCAGCACGGAACCATGCGTCACATCGCCAACAATAATACCATCCATTCGACATTGGAACAGGACGTCGAAATACGTGGATGCGCGAGAGAGAACAGTACGAAACTATATTGAAACGCCTTTTAAAAAATGAAATTATTTACAGACGAGCGGCGAATATATCCGCCACATCTTTTATTTAAAACTGTATGCAAAGCCATTACGGTGGCGCAGCCATCGAATCTTAGTTCTACGTTATTTCTTAGTGAGGCGCCACTAAGAGTCATAACATTAGATATTGAGGTAGTACAGAGCAGTTTCATTTTAGTCAGTTGAAAAAGCGTCTTTGAAAAATTTCCATCCACGTCAATATATAATAAAAAAATCCTTTTTTTAATGTTTTAAATTATTAAGTAAATATTGAGTCTACATGCAAATAAATGTTATTTATTATTATTAAAATACGCATTTACCAAGTAATGTGTAGATATATTTTAATTAATAATAATAACAAACATACTCGTTCGAAATGCCAATATACAAAATGCTCTATATTAATTTACCATTACAGTATGTACGCTTCGTTGATTCCACAATTTTAACCTAATTTTATATTTTTTTTCCTCTGCAAAAATTTTGATAATACATTACACATAAATGAATAAAAATGTAAATAAGATTTTTTTCTGATATTTATAAACATTTTATGTAAACCAAAGTTTTTAAATTTAATATCACATGAACTATCAATAAGATAAGACAAAACTTTCACACTGATATAACTTTACAATAATCTTGTCAAAGTTTGCAGCAGACAATTTCGGAAGTGTCATTAACTTTACAATAATATAATATAACCTAAAAATATTTAATCAAATTCAAGCTAATCTCGTTCTAAAAAAAAAAACATAACCTTGAATTAAGTCAATGTGAAGTAACCTAACCTTACAAAAACCTAACCTTATATGTTGTAACGAAGGTGACTGTTTTAGTTTCAATTATTTCAAAGCTTAATTTAGTAATTTATCTGAATTTACGTCGAAACGTGCAAAAATGTATAAAGAATATTATACAACATTAATAATTGTTAAACGATTTCGTCGACGATTTATAAGAGCATCGCTCGCGCCGCGTCACTCCGGTACTCTGCTTAATTGAAATTGCGGTCATGAAGATAAATTAACTTTCTGCATTTTCGCTGCGACGCGTTTATTAACGGGAGGAAGATGGAACAAGAGGAAAGAAAGTCTTGCTAGAGAAAGCGAAATTTGTGAGGATATGGCCGATATACCGGTTTTAAGCAGTAAAATGAAATACGATAATTTTCGATAATTATTTGGTACAAAAATGTTATAGTTTTACATTTTTAAGTGTAAATATAAATTGTTTTCTTTCTATGAAACTGTTTTTCGCTGTAATTGTTGGATGAGCCAAGCTGTATTAAATTGGATACCTCTGAAACCATTCCAAATGCGATCGTGGAACTTGTAGACGAAATTATTCTGGTTTCATTTCCTTCTATATTAATTTAGTTTACACCGTATGTAGTTTTGCGTAATTGTTTTCGAAACAATCCGAACAACTAAAAAATGAGAAAAAGACGAAACAGGAGATGGGAATACGGATGCTGTGGAGAGAGATACGAAGCGTGCTTCCTCCAAGAAGCATTCGTATGCAAAAGCGAACTTTTTCTTTGACTCTGAAAGCGGCGACCAAGTTTAATATCAACAAAATTAAAAACTTTCCTACATCGCCACTAAATATTAAAGCATCGCAAAGTAAAGTTCCTTTTGCTTCACTGTATTTCTTTCACAGAAAAATCCGCGAACGGAAATAAACAAATAAAAGATTAAACTTTTTTTATTTCCACCGCAAGAAGTATTCCCGAATTAACGTTTCCATGAAGCGGCGATAAATTTGAAGAGGATAAAAAAAGTGAAATTTTTAATAAAATATGTACACTCGCATGCACGGTGAAAAGAAAAGTTTTCCTTTTGTCTCTCTGCTAGATACAAGAAAAAATAGAAAAAAAAATCCACCCCACTTTAGAAGAGAGCGTAATTCTCATAACTGCCAATTTTAATATTCCGTTACTCGTGGAGTATGAGGAAAGATAGATAGACAGAGCGGGGCAGGTTGTGTTACATTTTTTCTTCACTTCCCTTTTTTCTTTCACTTTTTTTTTTTCATCATCCCTTCGCTCCGCTCAACTCGCAACTATGGAAAGGCAATATATCAAGCGGATGATATTCAAAAACTTACTTGAACCGTCAGCCGTTTCTTTTTAAAACTAAACTTCGAAGATATATAGCTTCGAAATTTCCGTTTCTATTAACCAGACAGCGAACGAATTAAACGTAATTAATTTCCGAAACTTTTCAAAACCAACAAACAATTTCTATTATTTTGCATTCATGTGCAGTTCGAATTTGATTTGTGGTGAGATTTTCGTTTAGAAATCAAGTTAAAAATTATCATTCTTTTTGTGGATAATGGGTCGTAATAAAACAGTAATTTAGATTAAGATGCGTTAAATTAATGGGGTGATGATGATCTAACCGGAACATAACTCGAAACGTTTTATCATCGCAAAAAGAAGAATAAGCAGAGGATGATGAAAGCAGGAGCGGAAAGCGGGAGAGAAAAAGTTACGAGAGCGGACGCAGGAAATTATGGTGGAAAATGGACGAAAAAGCAGAGAATGATTAAGTTAATTCATCAAGTAAATAAATAAATGATGCGACTACTTTGATCCATTATTATTATTTAATTCTGTTATAATTTATGAATTTTAATTTGCAAATGATTCATAAACAGATAAACAAAATTAGACTGATTTAGATGACAGATGAAATAGACTAATTACAAAAGTTAAATTAAATTAGGGTAAGGTCTTATTAACGTAATAACATTAAATTAGGTTTGATGAACTGAATTACTAGTTTCTAGATTTGGTCATAAGAAAGAACAAGCTAAATTCTAGCATGGTCTATAAATAAATTTAGTATATAAATTGTGTTTGCGATGAAGTGCGGGTGCGAATTCAATCGAAGGGATGGTGTGTGGTAGGGGAGGATTCCGTTGGTGCGTTGTCCCTTTTTAATTTGCGCATAAATATTCTGGAATGAAACGCCTTCCCATTTCTAAACCCTATGATTTCGGGCTTCGGTTTCTTAAATCCATGAAAATTAATGACCGACTGCAAAAAGACAAGCGGCGGCTCACAGGGAAAAGTTTAAACGCGCTAAAGGTTCGGGACAGAAGGGAGGAACCGTTCTCCGAGGCCGACCCGAAGGGCGCATTCAACCGTGGACCGACTAAATAAAAAATGAGATGAGGCACTCCACTTTTTTTCTTCTATCTTCTCTTTACTTCCATTTTTTTTACAATAATTTTCTTGTTTTAATAAATTGAGGAAGTATTCTGTTAAATAAAATATAGGATAATAAAATTACTAATTATTTGGAATAATACTAAACTTTCACTAAAAATACTTTTTGAATATTCAATTCTATAAATGTCAATAAGAATTTGGTAAAGTTTAGTTTTGCTAATTAAGAGATTTTCAAGAATAATTATAATTAAAAATTTGTGCTATGAATAAATAATTTAATGGATATGCGATAATAGTTAGAAATTGTATTTAATAACATGTAGATCAGACTAGTAGTAAGTAGTTATATGTAGATCAGACTAGTAGTAAAAAATGGGATGTGTCGTGGTAAGAAAAATTAGTAATGAAACATCAAACTTTTTTTCAGAATTATCTTCATCAAATACTGGTTTGCATTAAATTTAGTGTTTACTTTGCTTGAGAGTTACAGCTTCCAATTTGTGCTTTGTACTCCTTAATCATCAGTTGCAATACGAATGATGATGATGTCCTTGGACGTTGGACTATTAAACGTTGGATCCGCTGGAGATGAGATAATGGCGAAGTGGTCGGCTGTGGGGATGGGGGAGGTGTTGTGGCATGTTCGTTGCGGAGAGGGGTGTGTCGAAGTACGCTTGATTATAAAGCAAAGTTGCCGCGGAACTATGACCTAAAGTAATCAGCAGGGCCACTGAAAATTGTGCGAACTTTGCAGGAAATTGTTCCTGAAACTAAAACTGAAACGGTCTCAGCTCTCTCACCCTCATGCATGGACCACACATTTCTCTCTCTTTCTCCGTATGTTGTTAATTCACTTTATCACTCTCCATCTTTCTCACCCGAACGTTCATTAAATCAGAGGCGGAGCTGTGCATGTACATAATGTACGTTATGTAATGGATGCACGGAAAATACTATTGTTGCTGCAGAAATATGAGCGGAGCAGCGCGGATTGCATTAAATTATTGTTTCTCCCCAAATTCCGTTTTAATTACGGCAAAGAGTCAGCACAATCCGAATTTCCCAATGAAAACCGTTTGCTGCTCGACGACTTTCTTGCATTCCGCAAAAAGTTCCACGAAATATGATGACACAACAAAATGTATTGCGTACAAGCTTCAATAAATAATTAACAGTTTTCGAACGTAATAATTCTCAATAACATTAAGAATATTTAAACTTTTAAGATGACCTTGAAAAAACATAAATTTAAAAAAAATTGACATCAATATTTTTCTTTAGTTTTATCTAAAATCGAATATATCAGTTTTTTTTAGTTCTTAATATTTCCGCTAGTTACCAATTAAGAAAAATTTACATTTTTGTTTGCAAAGGAAATTGTTTATAATGAATTCTTGTGTATTGTTAACCCACGAACTGTGGTATAAATACGTTCGTGCCGCTGGGTTGTTTGAAAATTCTGTTGGATGGTGGAAATTCAAGAGGGTGAATTTAGAAAATTGCTCGGGAAATAAAACGGGACAGGGGAAATAAATAAAACAAACTTTCCGCCGTATATTACCCCTAGTGTGTTTGTACATATATATATTTGTGTTGTACGAGCTAAAAACGGTAAAGAAATGAACGGGGGCAATATTTGATGGTAGCAATTATGGAAAAAAAACCGCCCCCGCACACACCAGGAGATGGCTAACACAATAAAGTTTAATAACATTAGAAACGTTCGTCTCTTTCTGTCCCAAAAGGGCGCCGCCCTGAATACAAATAGAGAGGGAAGATCGCAAAGGGTCTGACATTACGTGCCAACGATACGTCACTAAACATCGTCGGACAGTGATGAGTGGCGGCGGTCAGAGACTGCGGCAACTTCCCTCTACGATCCATACCCTTACAAAACGCGTTCACATGGACGCACGGGCCCCGAACAGGAGGGAATAACCCTTCGCACATTCATCGGATACACAGCAAATCTCGCTGACAAATTGCGAGCGCGGCGAGACTTGGCAAACATCATTTCGTCGGTGTCAATCAATATCCGGCTGAAGCACACTTAGGTTGAGACATAAAGTGAAAGCATAAATCTTTTTTAGATGACTTTTATGACTATATCCCTATAGGAAAAACCTCTATTACTACTTCTTTCATTGGCATCATTTCATACCTACAACTACTCCCAACACCAACAACATTTCCTATATTCTCCGTATTATAGTTATCTTACAATAATTAAAAATTTTATAATTATTAAAACTTAATTAAACTAATTCCAATCAATAGTATATATTATTTTTTTTCTTCTAAATTCAATGGTAAAAAAAGAACAATAATTCAGATAAATAAATCAAGTGATTTATTAGTGATTAGTTTAAATAAATTAAAATCATTTTGGATGCATCAAATTAACTAAATACTGCTTAAATTTTGGTGGATGCGCAGGGTTCATAAGAAATATTGATGTGTTGGGAAAATATTTTGGTGAAATTCGATGTAATTCAATGATGTGGAAATACATACCGTACGTACTGTATAAGACTATAAATTGAGTTGTGTTGGGAAGGTGAGAAAAAAGGAAGAAAGTGAGGGAAATAAAATGGAATGTAATAGATTTCGTGGATTTAAGAGTGAAGGGAAAGGGAAAATGTTATGAGTGTGTATATGAAGGGTAGAGGCGAGGCGAAGGATGAAAGTGGTATAGGAAAGTTCGGAGAGAAGAGTTAGGAAATGGAAAAAGGCAAAGGATTTTGAAAAGAGTGGAAGAAGGGAAAGTAATGTCATAGGAATCGACTGCGGCTGAATTATGAGCATCGAGAGGACGATTCACCAAAGTGCGAAAGAAAGAGAGAGAGAGAGAGATATTGAAATAACAGGGGATTCCCCGCGCACAGGAGAAAACGCCTATTATTCAATAAAATGCACGCCGTAAATCATCCTAATATACCCTCATAAAAGCACATTGCACCACTTCAAAACCACATGCAAGGATTTTATCTTTTCCCTCAACGAAAATAATACGCCCCAAAGCGAAAAGGCAAAAAGTTACAACAAACAAAACAAACAAACAATACTAGAGAATGACGTGCACGCAATTCTATTTTCATCGTAAACCGAAAAATAAATTAATGAAAAAAAAATATACAACAAATCGCAGAGCGCCGAATTTTCTAGAAAAATTGACTACAAAACAAGATTTTTTTTTGAGTCTCACAAGTTTAAAGATTATTATTTTTATACTTATTTCATTACGGAAACTGCAAAGGTCCGAGAATTTGCCAGAAAGGAAAAAACGTGGTTTACGCTTTTCCATGGTTTGAAGATGGATGAAGCCGTTGGTCGTTGGGAGCGATGGCCGCAATATAATAAGCCACTCGAGAGCAGAGAGCGGCATAAGTTGGATACGGAAGGGAAGATGAAATAAGGAAAATGAGTGAAAGAGATGTAAAGAAAAAGTTGAGGTGAAAAAATCGTGCAAGAATATGGAAAAGAACGCTCGGACCTTCCTGTAATCATATTTCCTTCGCAAATCAATAACCGTAACAATTATCCTTCCAACTTTTAAATAAATTTAATATACGGAAGGTTCTTCAATTTATCTCTTTTTTTTCTTCTGTAAGATTCAATCATGAAGTAGAGAGTCTCAAGAAAGTGGAAGTAGTATTATGATTGGAAGATATTAAAAGTATTGAAACAAAAAAAATATTTGCCTAGAGTCGAGAATGGCAAGAATAGAAAATCAGTGAAAATAGGACATTTGAAAAATTATAAAAACCTAAAATAAGTAGAAAAAACAAGTATTTATTATTTATATAAATGAAAAATGTAATAATCAAGTATTAATAAAAATAATAATTTACAAGAAAAAAAATAATACTGGGCAAATCCTGTAGACGTAAACTCGTTTAAAAAAAATGAATAAAATTGGCTTCTGATCTGAAAGAAAAGTGATTAAATTGTAGGAAAAAAGAAATCTTGGATTACGCTGATCCAGACGGTTCTTCTGGCGATACCTCAAAGAAATAATTAATTCACTTAATTCGTCTCTCTTTGCCGTTTTCTTCCACATAAAGAAAATTGTTTAATTATTATTTCTCATTATCTCTTGTTTGTTTTTAATGATACAACAGTTAAACGTTAAAAGCGAAGATAATAATTAAAGAAATAGAATTTACATGAATTTATTTAGAAATGATTTTTTTTCTTTTCTATGTTGTGGGGGTTTAGCATCTAACATGCAATATTATTAATTAGCGTATGCAAATATTTTGGTAGTTTTTGCTTTGATGAAAATATTGACTACGAAAATCTGTTTTGGTGGGTTTGAGCATATATTTAGTAGTATCGTTCCTGTGCGTATTTTGCATACGAATATTAGAGAATCTGTTTGATGTCGGGATGGCCCGAAAAACAACAAATCAACGGAAAGTTGCGCTTTTGTATCGGATGTTGCGTGCGGGTGTGAAAGGGATAGACGAAGCGATGAAGGGATGTGCGAGAGAAAGATGAGAAAGCTGTGCGGGAATGGGGAGAAAAAAGGGCTCTCTGTAAGCCAGTAAGTAGCAGATAGATAGCCATCCTGACAGGCCCAGTATTAGTGATGTGCACATTATGAATCATACTGACGTCGGGTGGGGATTTACTTGACGTGTTATTATACTAAACCCGCCGCCCCTGCAACCGCCGACGCTGCTACCGCCGCCGCCATCCGACACATCCAACATCCATACATACTCTTTTCCCGCAGACAGTAATTAATTACCTCATTAATAAATTCCACTAAATATCACGTAACGCTTCAATCTCATCGCAGCCCTTCGTCTATTTCCATTTTATTTAAATTTCCCTATTTTCCATAGAAATGAAAAAATAACACTCAACGTGTTTGATCAAAATAAGATCTAACTAATTATTAATTTCAGTTGGCTATGGATCCAGCTATTCATTTGTCAATATGATGTAATTAATTGTATTAAGCTTATAATTGGAAGTTTCGTTTTATTTCTGCTTTTAACAATTACAAAGAATTTTATGTTTGTTTGCTTTTTTTAGAATGAAATGCTTGGATAATTATTTCGACCCGTTCGTATTGAATTTTTTTTTTGGAGCAGATGGCCAGCAATTACTTGGGATGCTTAAACTTTTATCGTCCACGGATTGAAAATCGATATTAATTGTTTAATCCGGACCTTATGTAACTTAATCATCGCTAATTGACTTTCCCATTTACCAGCGAGGCGCCGGATTGTGCACAAAAAAAATCTATTTTTATAATTAAGTTCATTCAGCAATGCAATAATGATCTATGCTAAAACTAATGTAAATTTTAGCAGATGTAAAATAAGTTAATATTATTTTATTATTAATATTACAGTTTTACTCTTAATAAATTTGGGAATTTGTACAAAAAAAAACAACGTTTGAAATCTATGAATAAAAGACCTCTCGTGTTTATATCTGAGTTTTTTCGTGAAAGGATTCAAATTTCCTTAAAGAATTTACAGAGATTCGGAGCGTAGGTATGCGATGACTATGTGTATTTGTACGGATGTAGTCTGAGCCGAAGTCAGGACATTCTTTCCTCCCTTTTAGAAATTATATCCATGCACATGATCGAATTTCACCTTTCCTCAAGGAATTTCATAATAAACTTCTATCGAAATCTACCATTTTATTTTCATTTAATTATAACGAAAACTTCTTTTAATGATAAAAAAAGATTATTTATATCAAAATTGTCTTCTGAAAAAAAAAAAAAAATTATAAATTAAAAATTTGCTCTTGAAAAACGACGAACCTTTATTTTCTGTAGCAGCGCATCAAACATTATTTGTTTTTCATTTTATTATTAATATGATTATTACCGTTATTGTTATTTTTTTTTTTTTCATTCTGTTTGAAACGCGCGCCCGATATTAATATTAATTATTGCGTAAATAAATCTGCATTTCGCGCGGATTAAATCGCGGATCGGTTTTTGCTGCTGTTTTACGTCCCCGCACAAAAGAATTATTCCGAACATTAATTTTATTTAAACGCGATTCGCTGTCCAAACTTGAAATGATAATAATAGATTCGGTTAAACAGCGTCCGGATTTTCATTTTACTAAACTAAAACAACAGCAATAAAAAAAACTAACAAATATAAACTGCGGGTGGCCGAACGAACGTGTGTTAAACTCGATGTTTTACATACGGCGTAAATCGCAATTTAAATTTTGCCGCATTTCTATTATTTGTTGTTTTTGATCTTTTAGCTTATATTATTACCTTTTCAAATATGTATAATATATTTGCAATTACTCGAACCATTTTATAGTTTTTTTTTTGTATTATTTCAAATTATTCTTTTAAAAATTATTTTTAAATAAATTTAAACATTTTTTTAGTGGATTTCTCTAAATATTAAAAAAAAAATATTTTGAAAGATTTTTGGCAAAGTTTCAACTTATTGGTAAATTCTTGAATTTCTTTAAATATTAAAAACATATTTTGGAAGATATTGAAAGTTTTTTTTTTGCAAAATTCTTAATTATTGATAATTTCTTGGATTTGTCTAATATTAAAAAATATTTTTTAAAAATAGTAAAAGACTTTTTGCAATATTTCTAATTATTGATAATTTATTGGAATTTATATTATAAATATTTATATTAAAAAATAATTTTGGAAGATATTGAAAGATTTTTAGTAGAGTTTCTAATTATTAGTAATTTCTTGGATTTGTTTAATATTAAAACATAATAATGAATAATATTGAAAGATTTTTTTTGCAATGTTTCTGATTTTTGATATGTTCTTGGATTTGTATAATATTAGAAAATAATTTTAAAAAATATTAAAATACTTTTTTCTTAACAAGTATAGATTTATTTAAATAAAAATGATTCAATTAATTAAAAGAAATATTGAATAAAAGAAAAAAATATTCGATGAATAGAGAATCGTTTGAGAGTCCTCCGAGTTGAAATTATTATGCGTGCGGTACTCCATCTACCTTAATGGGTATTTCATAAAGATTTTAAGGTCGCTCCTCGATATTTCATTTAGTTTTGGTCGTAACGAGTATATACATATATAAATGTTTCAGGGAAGAAAAAAGAACTGGAGTTTCTCAGCGGGATGAAAATGCGGGAAAGGCCGAAAGGTGGAGATCATAAATCATTTGGAAATATGCTCGAATCAAATACCATTCCTTTTTATACAATCAATTACATCCATGCCGAGTTTAAAATCCATCTTCTCTCCCCGTTTCCCCCGTTTTTCTTTTCATCCCAATCGATTCGTGCCTTCTCGCAATTCCTTATTTTATTTATTTTTTCAGTCTTCGTTTTAGGTCTGCTTCAGCCATCCGAGTTTGAGAGGAAAAGGAAGAGGAGGATCCATGAATATATCTGCGGATTATAAATCCGCTCTATATAAATCACCTACCAACCGACGTCGGTGTCTTGCGGTTTTATTAAAAGGAATTAAGATTTATCATTTAATCCTCATCAGAGCGATTCCGAGAATTAAAACTCGATAAGTTTTATTGGGTTTCGATCTACTTCTTCATCCACCTTTTCTTTTGTAACTCTTTTATATATTTGCTTCAAAGAAATCGCCTCCTTTTCTTCTGGCGATGAAAGGTGACCTCGGAAAGAAATTTGCCTTTGATTACGGAGATGTTTTTTTTTTATCTGCGAGGAATGGTACTGGCACACGCATTAGTCTGTTTCCTCCACCATCGCTCGTTTCCTTAACCCGTGGAAGGATACAAAAAAGAGATAAACATATAAAAAGAGAGACGCATATGTTTGTACTGGATTTCTACTATAAATCGTTCGAAATGTTACTTGGCGTGTCAGATTTGGGAATGGGCGAGCCGCTATTCTAAACTAGTCGCAGGCAAAGCTTTTCCTTCGGAATTGTGGGTATGGGCGGGTGGAGGGAACGCATTACTCACCTTAGCCTGAAGATGACAACGCCAAGTATGACATGCTATCGAAACCTT
This sequence comes from Nicrophorus investigator, assembly GCA_963457615.1. NCBI lineage: Eukaryota > Metazoa > Arthropoda > Insecta > Coleoptera > Silphidae > Nicrophorus > Nicrophorus investigator. Next base: position 3,664,709 of record OY735140.1, read on the forward strand.
CCCTTCCCACTTCCATCTCTCACGCTCCTTACACACTCGCACATTACATAACATCATTTCACGCTATTTATATCTACCATAGCTGCTACACATTTCTTACATTTACACTTTATCTGACCAAAATCACTTTATCACGCCCATTACACCAGTGCTCCTCAAGGATGCATCAAATTTAAGCTAAACCAAAAATCTACTAAATAACTAGTATAAATGTAACAACAAAATATCAAACTAATCTAACATTATAAATTCTTTATTATCAATTTTTAACAATTAAAAAAATTATTTGTTTTGCCAAACAAATTGTAAAATTTATATTAATAATTTATATGGTTCTGACATGCGAAGTGCTTTATAATTTTTATAAAGATTGGACAAAAAAAGGTAAAATAATTACAAAGGGCGGCGCTTTTTCGCTGCTAATTAAACACAAACAGAATATTTACCATAAAATTGCAACAAAAAAATGTGCAAAGAACAGCGGAAGTGATAAAAGAGAGTTAGTATAATGAAGGATTTTAATTATTAATGAAGAAGGGACGAAAACAAAAGTTTTGTGTTTGCGGATTATTTGGTTTGTCAAATTGATTTCGGAATTTAAGTGTGTTTTGGTAAACATTTATAAGTAGTACTAGTAAACATTTAAAACGGCTTTTGTGGCGTTTGAGGAGGAGTAGGTAATAATGATGGTGTGTCAAAGTGAAGCGCTCAATGAATTATTATTCAAATCCCCAACCACCGCCAAAGACAGACTAATTGCAGTAAACAAGGATGCGAAGAAGTATCGTAAACGCATTGCAGCTACAAAATACACTCGATGAGAGTAGAATACGTAAAGTAGAATAAATTACGAAGTTGTTTGCTGCATACTAAAATCTTAGTTTTGTATAAACATATTATATACAATCAGTGACGGATTTTATCGCAGCGAAAACTGACTTTATAACGAGTCGAAACAAATAAAACACTATTAGCATTCCACATTTTAACCTCCAGCTAAAAGACCAAAATTCAAACGAAATCCTTTTGCTTTCGCGTTGCTATGATTAAACGATTTCCCTGCAAACAATCCACGAAATATGCGGGCTTGATTTATGCACAGTTCGAAAATCCCGCTCGTCTCCTGTAATACAACCGACTACTCCATTCCCATTCTGAAACAAAATACAGGAAGACTCATTTGTTTCCTGCGAATTTATCAATCCGTCGGCAAAACAGTTTCATCGACCAATGTAATAGTAAGAAATTAACCAAAAAGCTTGGCTTATCAGATGATTTGCTTAATTAAAAGAATGTATGTTTTTTGGTCAAGTTCGCGTTTTATGATGATGCCCGGATCATGTTAAAAACACGGCGAACAGAGCGAGCGCGAAATTTGCGTAAAACATCATGACATATGACATGTTTTATCCGAACACAATACCCGTTGTTATTATCTCGCTATGTTTTTTTTATGCTTTGCTTATTTTCCAAACCGAACACGCATAATAATCACTGTCAAACAAATTCATTGGTTTTGTCACAATATTTCATTCGCATCAACGCCTGAGATATCCCATTAATATACTAAATTTAGTTCGAAAAAGAGAGCAAAATAAGTAAGCTGTCGGGAGTTCCACAAGGTAACGCTAAATTTACAGATAAAATGTAAAAAGTTTCTGAATCATATGAAAATAATTCTAATAATTAAATTGAAGAAGTTATGATGTTAGATTTAAAGATGGTATTGTTGTAATTCGCTCTTTACCACAAATGTAAGCCCCCTTTAAATTCGTGGGAGTTCTTAAAGGAGACGACGAGGCTTTGATGAGTTTCTCCTGTTTGCGTATTCCCTTCCGTTTTAAATTTCCTTTCTTTTTCGTTCATTCTCTCTTTTTTTTTTTTTTGGTACGCTCTTCCTCTTTCTTTAAGCAATCCGAAACACCGCATTAAAATCTGATTTATATACACAAGTCGACGCCGCGCCTATATTCCCTTTCTAATTCCATCCAACCTCAGTCCAACTCTCCCAAATTCGTATTTTTCTCATTCTTCCTTCCTTTTTTTTTTTTCTTCCTCTCCTTTCGTAATTCATTCGCGTAATTACGAAAGTTGTCTCTTTAGTGAATTTCCAGATTCCGTCTCATTTCGCCTCAATTTCTTTGTCAATTCTTTTTCTTTTCCTTTTCTTTTTTGCCTTCCAACTTTTCCTATGATCGGGAGGAATTTTCCGGCGCGTCCACAGGGAGCAGCAAAACTTGATGCCGCAGAGTGCTTTACGACAGGATTTTCAAAATTAAACATATAAATTCGCGACAGAGCCAAAGATTTCACAACTAACTCATACATTATATATATAGAAAACATGCCTAACCTAATTTTAACCTAATACAACATTGAACTAACCTCACTTTAACATAACCAAAATCATACACTAGCATAACGATACAATAAAAAAAAAACGAAATCAAGTAATAATTATTTGAGAGATAGAAACCAAATTAGGTTTGTATTAATTAGAAATAAGAATATTCGCATGTAGAGTGTAAACTAGTGAGGTAACGTAACGTTTGATTTTAATTTTAAAATATTTGATGTACTTTCAACCCAGCGTAAAATGCCGGTGGTTGAATAATGCATGAAAATATTCCTTTGGATATCGGGCCTTCGCTGCTTTCGCCGTGCGGTAATAAATAAGTAAATAAATATATAATTCCGCGAAAATCTAATTTATATACTATGAATAAATTCCTCTGGTATTTTCCGCTCCTTTTACGGAGTCGAAGATGAGATGAGAGACAAACGGAGATGTAATTTAATAAATTAATAATATCCAATTTGGAAATATATTTTTTTAATTTCAGCATTTTATGACCGTTTAATCCCGAACTGAATAATAAATAGTTTTCCTCTCATCTCTTTTTATCTGTTTCTTCCCTTTGCATGGCAACTGTGAAATGTTGTCCGATGTCGTCCCACGTCGCTAAAAGGGTAAGGAATTGCAATTTAGTTCTTTGGGAAGGACAAAACCGCAATCTACTCGACTACTAAATAGTTTTCTTGCCGCTTTTCCGCTTATAAATTTCGTGGAAGCGCATAAACATCAAACTCTTTAATTATATTAATGTTCGCTTACGATGAATTAGTTTGTTTTTTTTTCTCTCAAAAATTACCATCGCCGTTATGCAATTTTCGACAAATTCATTATCGCAGGTTTTAAAACTGAATCACAAATTACTAAATCCAAGTACATTAAATTGTTTGCTCGATTGCGAATCGTCGTTATTAGGTTTCGAAATTCGTGTCCAAAAACATGATGGATATTGGATAATGCATTTTGGATGACATTTTGCGTTGGGGACGTTCATCAGTTCGGACTAGGTGGAGTGAATTAAATGTCCGTCATCGAATTGCCGTCAATGCGAGGCCCAATGGTCCTAATTAATTATAAGATCATTTGCGAAAACGCGAATCGCATTAGTTGGATGCGTTGCAACGGTTTGGAATGCAAAGTGATACCACCGCAAACTGCATTAAAATCTCGTTCATTCCCGCTGCACATATCGCTATTGCATTACGGCAAACTGCAGTACTACACCAAACTACATTCGTTACACAATCTGACTGCATATTTCTTAATTCAACTGTTATAAATATAACATTCTGATCCTGAACAAAATAACAATTATATAATTTAAGTTTCCATAATGGTACTTTTGATGGTAATGTGAAATCTGCGGTTGGCAATGCTCTATTTGGAGAGCCATCTATCGACGGTCCTAAAATCAATACATAACCTAACTGGATAGGTTTAGGTTAAATTTTAATGTAATGTAAATTCTGCGTTTGGCAATGTCCTTTTTTGGAGAGCCATCTATCGACGGTTGTAACATCAATACATAACCTAACTGGATAGGTTTAGGTTAAATTTTAATCAGAAAGTACACTTATTTTTCCAACCGAAATTTACACTGCATAGTATAAAAGACACTCTGATTGGACAATTGCATTCTCATGAATAATCAATTACTGGTGGCGCGGTTTTCCCTTGTTCAATTAACGGATCAATCAGCGATCGTTTCCAAAATGCATGGACCGTCCGTGATCATCCAGCCGTCCGATCATCATCCTCCCTTTGTGGTGAAACTTTGATAGTGGATGAAAGAAGATGCGATAAAAATCGGTAACACCAAGAGCCGTACATTACCTGCAACAGTTTGCCAATTCCAATCATTTTCAATCAAATCCTCATTATTGCAGTCAATCTAGTTCGCTGTAGTGTCCCATTACAATACAATCGAATCATTTGCTCCATTAACATTAATTGTTTTTAATAGAAATCTCAGTTTGGCATAAATTAGTTAAGTTCAAAAATCACTGGGTTAGAATATTTTTATTATTTTACAGTAATATATGAGAATTGTCATCATTTAATCTTTAGTTATGTTAAGTCAGGTTAAGTTGTTAAATGCAATTTTATCTCTCGTAGATTTACGTTAATATTATATAATAGACATCTTATTTTCTTTACATTTTTACCAACACAAAATTAATGACCGGTAAGTACTTAATCCATAATTAATTCGAGAAGGGTGTACTAACATTAATCTAATTAAAAAGTTCCGTCTCGCCCACTCCCGTTGCCTCTCCGCTAATTAATAACACAAATAAAATTCATTTAAAAAAAACGTAACGTCGCGCTCAATATTTTATTAATTCACGTGAATAAGTTATAATTACAAATAGGAAACAAACAAAAACTGAGAACAATCGCTGCTGAAACGGAATAGTTAGAGACAGACCGGATGAATGTGAAAAAAGACTATTACTGATTTCGTAAATGCAATTTTTCTGTCCTCGAATTTTCTCGAAAACTAATGAACTATTGTTTACCGCGCTGCGATGGAAAATGGAGAGATATAATGAAACACGAGGCTTTGGAAAAAGTAACATAAAAAAACTAAAAGCATGGACCGAGAGAAAGACAAACACGGAAAGTGGACCGCGACCGTCGTAATAATGAAACAAAGCGGAAAATTTTCAGAAAAAAAAAAGATACTAAAAAAAGTTTTTTAGTTAAATATAAATATAAATTATTTTAGTAGAATTTTGTAGCTATGGTAACGCTTAATAACGAACGGAGATAAGAGAAAAGAAACCTAAAACAAAACACATAGGTAAATGTTTGAGTTGTTATGGTAATTTTGCAAAACATAAATGATTGAGTAGTATTATTTGCGTTGCTATGGTTACTGATTCTGTAGTTGCGTCAGATTAAAAAAATAAATAAAATGCAACAAACGGTAAACGAGAGGAGAAAAATGACAAGGCAAAACGGAAATGACGCCGATAAAGGCGAAAACTAAACGGATGAAAATCATAACGGGTTGATTTAAATTTCATAGATTATTTAAATAAATGTACATTACACACATCCGCGGTCAATTTTCGTCATGCTCCCCCCATGAAACAACCGGGTGTGTTTAATGCTGCCGCCGCCGCCCTCGATAACCGAAATTCTCCCGCATTTTCGTGATGCTCATTTTTTTTTGTCGTTCCATTATAGCTTTTGTTCCATTATTTATGCACGAAATGGAAACAATATGTAGTAAAAATCGGAAAATTAACTGTGCATACTAATTGGTAATCAAATGTAATTATATACTTGTGCATAATACATGAACCTTTTTCAATAATTAGTTTAATGAAAACCTGAAATAAATAGTGTAGAAAATAAAATTGTAAATTATGTAAGAAAGATTATCAGTTTGAAATCTGTTGATTTATTTTATTTTGGGAAATTTAAATGGATGGGACAGGGTTATGTATATTTATCGGTATCTGCTTAACGCTTATGGAAATGGCGTCGGACTGTTAGCATTATTAGCGTGGGTGATTAAAAGGCAATAATTCATGAGGTCTAATTAGCAATTAGCGCAACTCGCGCGCTCCCTCGACTGGAGTGTGCAAAGTCTCTCGCGAATCCATTACTTATATAACATAAGCTTCTTTATCAAAACGCGCTTCGCACGACACGCCGCGTCTCGTCTCTTTCGCACTGATCGATTTATTGCCGTCGCAGACATTCAGGCTCTTTCGAATGCTGAACGAGTTCTCCGCATCCTTCAACTGATTTCCAATTAATTTGGACTTGATTTACAACCATTGAAAATTCCAGTATATGGGTTAATAAGTTAGACCAAGATAGATTTATATTAGCTTGTTTCAATTTGGTTCGGGTAGCTTAAGTTCACATTCAATTTAGTGCATTTCGATTATGTTAGTCTGGTTAAATTATCAACAGAGACTACCATGTTCTTCGAAGTTAATGGAAATTTCAAACAAATGTTTGAAATGTTTTACGAAACTATCGACAAACATAACGTGTTACCACCAAAAGTTACAAAAAAAAATAATTATGAAACTGCCAAAAATTGTACTAAAAGTCAACCATGTTCTTCTACAGAGTTAGCTAAAATTTAAAAAATCTATTATAATCAACAGTTTTAGAAAATTGCTCTAATAGCTACCATGATCTACGGAGTTAGTATAAATTGAAAAAAAGTGTACTATATTTTAGGAAAATACCGAAAAATATGACATGATCTATGATCAAAAGTTGCAAAAAACTAAAAATGGCTATAAAAGTCTCTCGTAATCTACGGAATTATCAAAAAAACTATAATGCTGAATTATTGAAAATCTAAAAAAATGATCTAAAAAAAGTTTCCTATGAATTACCGTTAACTCTAAAAAAAGATCTAAAATGTTCTACAGAATTACGGAAAATGCAAAAAAAAGTACCAAATTTACGAAATATGGAAAAGTTTATTAAGATGTTTATTTAAAGAATTAATTAGGAAGTGGGTTATTTTAGAACGCTGACATTGCATTGGTCGTGTGATGAATGTGTTATAAATGACGGTGATTAAAACGAAATGAAAATTGCGCTATTATTGAATGCATAGGCGTCACAATTAGGAATAGCTTAGGGCCCGATTTGTAGTGAATGCAGCGGAGGGCTGAAAACGAGGCCAACAAAAATAAAACACGTTTATCGTAGATCTGCGATCGCAGCTCAGCAAAGTCGACTCGAAAGTAATAACAGCCGCTAGATGAATAGGCAGCTAATGTCGCTCGGATGTTTATTCAATAACATACATACCTAGTGTAATGCAGTTTATATGCTGTATGTATGATGGTGTGATTGTGTGCAGGGATGAAGGAAGGAAGCCAAGTTTTTTGCTCGCCGCACGCAACAGTCTACTTAACTCGAATCGCTAATAATGGTAGTCGCAATTACTCGACATATAACCACGTCGTTTGTGAGCCGGCAGCAAATGATGGATCACGTTTTCCACGGCGACACGTCTCGCATGCCTAAATCTTACAAATTAGTCTTACACAACGCAAAACACGGCGATATATTCACCGCCGAACTCAACCAAAACTCCACCACCACAAACGACATTCGAATCGATAATACTTAATTAAATGGTGAGGCACGGAACGCGCCGCATTTCACGAAACCTTAAAGCCCCGGATCAAAGGGTTCGAAGCAGGAAACATTCAAAGACGGACAAGATTTGCTCCATTACATTCAGGGAATCACCACCAGCGTTTTATTGTTGTTCTTGTTGTTTTGTTATTTGTCGGTCTTCCCGATATTTCATTTTACAAATAATAGAACCGTCAACAAAAGCTTTAATTTACCTTTGTTCTCCGTAAATACTAATGAATATATACTACTATTCGTTTATTAAATTCCATTCGATATTTGATTCGATCTACAAGCAGTTGAAAAAATAAGGAATCATGCGGTCATATTAAGTATAATTAGGGAAATGAACTAATTACAATAATTATTCATATTTTCGGAATAAATTTACTAAACTAACAAAATGAACTATTTTATTACGCACTTAATGAAACACTAATGAATTTTCTTAGGTTTGAAATAATTTAATGAATACGATTATCGGAGCAATTTCCACTTTGCAAAACTTTTAATGAAAACGAATCCAATGAGATTTAATTAATTTTCGTCGCAAACGACGGTGATATGAATTTATTGGCTTTATGGGCGAAGCGTCCCAATTTATGGAACAATAAAATCCATCTCCGGACTCAACTCTCTCCTCTTTCTTCTCTCCTCTCTTTACGATCGCTTCAAAACCAAGCACAGCTGTACGAAGAGAAGAAAGACACCGTTTTTCTTTTTACTATTTCGAAAAGAGAGACACGCCAAAAATTTAATAAATTTCACCGATTGAAAAGTATTATAGGTCCTAAAACATCTGCTGCTCCAAGGAATGGAAAAATAGAAAGAGAAGAAACGGCCCGAAATTAATTCCCTTTGATTCATCCTTCCTCAACGACTTCTATTAACTCCATCATTAAAAAAGATAAAACTTTAACAATTATTACTGGAAATTTCAAGATTATGCATCAATTCCATAAATAGTTTTGATATGTTTGACTCGAGTTGCAAAATTATTCCTTTTCCTCATTTTACAGTTGCTGCTGCTGCAACAACGCACACCCAAACCAAATTTAACTTTCCGAACACACTTCAATACTTTCCGGAGGAAAAATCCCGCTCGAGCTGTAACTGTACATGCAGTTTGTAATGAAATTAACTCGGCTACATTAAGTTTCCATTCAACGCGGCCGCCGTGTTTCTCCAGCTTAATCCCGAATATTCCATTTCGACGACGACGACCAAACCAAACATATAAAGAATAAAACTTCACCTCGTGCAAGCATTTCCATTCAAACTTTATTTAATTTAAAGCAATGAAATTAATTGAAATATAAAGTAAATAATTTATAGGCTTTGTAACAATACCAAATTGTAGACCTTCATTTTTGTTTTTAGTAAAATACATACTGCAATTGCAAGTGTCGTAGAGAATGAATGCGATAACGTTAAGTGTAGAGTGGAAGAGTTGTATCTTCTACATTATGGGGCACATCCAACAAATCAATGGATGTTTTTCTTCTGCTCTAAAAAATATATATATTTTACTGTTACAGAGATATATAACAGATCCAGTGCAAGTGAGACAAAGAAAGTGGATTCAGAAAGCGTTATACAACTCGAACATTTTATTTTTTTTCTTACACGAGTGAAGTTAACCTTTTATCGCGCTGTGGAAGGACACCACTATCTCTCCACGGGCCTCCCTCGTTTCCACCCCTACCCCCTTTTTATTATTATTATTGCTCTTTCTCTCTTCGGGCAATTCATCACTAACATTTCACTTACATGTCGTGCGCGATATTTTAATTTCCGGCCTCGCCATTCAGCGAACGACCACAATTTAGTCGTCTGTCGACTTTTTTTTTACCAGCAAAACACAAAAAAAAACTGGATACATATTTACGTTTACGCATTCTTTCCAATACACGAATAAAACGAAAAGAGAAGAGATATAGAAACATTTGTTGCAGATGGATAATGCGTGCCATACGCGAGATTGCCTCAGGGCTTCGTTCACATTGCATATGCATGCTAATAAGTTATCATTTTTTCGGTAAAGTATGAAATAGTTACATTGTTCTTTGCATTTTTATGCTTGTTCAGATTAGTTACACGCACATTTATTTCCTTCAAAATATTATTTTTGATTCTAAATAATTTTATCAAAAATTACATGAAAAATCAAATTTTGTGTGTGTGCTGAGATTATATCAATTCTCAAATATTACGCATATATTCTTGAAATATTAAGTAATATATTCATAGACAACAGTATAAAAAGATGCTTTAATTGAAAAGTTATTTAAGAAGAAAGTAGTAACGTTAATAAATGATTATTTGGTTATTTTCAGGTAAAATATGTTATTCTTAATTTAGTTGGAAATGTAAATAAAACCGTCTTTTATGTAATTTTTTTGTTGCGAGGCGGGCAAAAATTATGCTGGATGAAGCATTAAGACTTCCGACCCAAAAAAAAGTTTTACCACTCTCCTTTCTCTTAAGAGGTGTGTGTGTATCTTAGCTTTAAGTTCGTCTCCCTTTGAGGAGGTTTTATTTGACTGCGTGTGTTATTTCCATTACGTCTTATGGCTCACGTTTCTCTCTCTCACTTTCTTATTTCCTCACACCGAATCTCTTTATTTCTGTCCTCTTCGTTGCGCAGGGAACGCGGCTCAGACACATCCACTAAAAGTGTGAACCTTGTCTATTATGTATGTATATGCCCGTGCAGCCTTTCGCGTTCTTTATTCCTCCACCGCATTAAATTTCCTTTCTGCTCTTCTGCCTTCTCCAGAATAGCGGCCGGGATAACTGCACCCCTCCTAAATGTGGCAAACTTCGTTGCAAACAGACCAAAATGAAAGTTATAGAGATTGCGCCCGACCCCGGGTCGAGATATTCCGGCCGCAGACATAATTTCTCCTGTTTATACGTGCAACAATGTACCAAAACTCTCACAGAAACACATTTTTCGCATAATCTTTATTGCAAACCGCAGTCTAATGCTGCAAACACTGTTATGTAACATACATGTAACAGACGCACATTTTTCAATTTCGTTGCAATTTTTATATTGAAAATAAAAGTGTATTTATTATTAATATATTTTACACATTATTAAAATTAAAATTGTATAAAAAAATGTGTTTACCAGTTTCATATTTTTTTTCATTAATGCGGTTTCGTCTTTGGAACGTATCGACGCGCCTTCGCTGAATCGACAAGTAATTTAATTTGAAGCGAACGCTAATTTAAAGCAAACACAATTTTCCGTCGATATTTGCTCTATGCGTTATTATATAAACATATAGACAGACATTAGCGCAGAATGTTAAATAAATATACGAGTTGAATGTTTTTTTTTTGGGTTTGCGTGTTAATTTCAGACTCGCAGACAAATTGCGGCCGTATTTCTTCCTCAAGATCCACCTTTTAAATATTTACCAAACAATTTATTTTTCTTGCGTCCCGAATGGAGACTTCCACCGATTGATATTAATCCCAGAGACACAAAGCAAAATTACTTCTTCTAACAAATATTTCATTAATTCTATCATTTACTTAATTAATTTATTTATTTACTATTAATAATTTTATACATCTTAATTTTCCTAAATAATGATAATAAATTAATGCAATTTAACAATGAGATCAAAACAAATCATTATAATTGTGGTAATTTGGGGATTAAGGCAAAGTTTGAACATAACGAGAGAGAAAGAGCCTTTGGAACAAGTGCGAAGTTGTAGTTGTATATTTTCTAGGGGAGGCATAAATTTTGCGTCATGTAATATACCGGTTCTAGGATAAAATAATTCCAGCACTAAACATTCTTCGAGCCTCCCCGAGTGCGTCGGAAGGAGAATGGTTGAAAATGCAGACGGAGAACAAAAAGGGACGAACTAATTAACTTACTCCCAAAATAATTATTCTCGAAGGACGTAAAACGTAAGTGCTGGAAGTCGTCTCATAATCAGCAAAACTTTTCGGTCTGCTATTAATAAATTAATAAAATTTTAACAATTTTTTTTAAATATTTCTATAAATAATGATTATATCTTGTATTGATTTTGAAGTAGTTTTCTTAAATAATATTTTTGTATGGTAAATTCTGAAGATGTTTTTTCGCTTTCTCGTTTCGCTCCGAATATTTTCCTTTCGTTTCAGAGGGTTGTGTCTGTGTGTATATATATATATACGAAATTCAGAAGGGTGTGTGTATGGTTGGTTGTATGCGAACCCAGACCAATTACTATTAAGACGGTTTTGCGGGGTAAAGCGCGTATTGCATATTTGCCCAGGATATCGCGCCACACCGCACAGGAACTATAACAGTATGTCTTATCTCGGCGTGCCGAGGCAGATATGGGATTACACGTGGGATTATGCTTACATATGGTCTATCCCATGCTAATTCCTGCCCATTCCTTCCTCCGGAAAACCATCCTTTCCGAAGACTAATTCACGTCCTATTATGGGCACGACCGATTCTGATTACCGCGAACGTGTAAATTATCATTAACGCTTTTGGTCTCGGTTTCTCAGCCTCCAACTTCTCATCCCATCTCCACCCCTAATAAAGTTATAACGTAGCAAGAGCGAGAGAGTGAGAGGTTTTAACAACATCGTAGAAAATGCTCTTAATCTGATTAACACTGCGTATTACAATGCAAATTACGGACAGCCCCACTTTGCCAACAGCATCATCGTCATCGTCCAACACTCTTTCGAATTCAACACCAATTCTATTTACTATAAAAGGGCGCGCCGTTTTCGAAGCCTGCAGCGTTTCACTCCAATTTAATAAATCAACAACGCTTCAACACAATTAACCCAATAATTGCATTTTCATATTTGTTTAATGTTGTTACGTTCCAATATATAAAAAAAAATTAATCAATTTCCTGGAATTTAATAAAGTAAGTAAAATTCCAATTCCAATTAATTTTTAAAATTTATACAATATTAACAAAAATTAATACTTAATTTTCAAATAAAATTATTGTTAAAAGTTGATGAAACTATAAGATAATAACTTTAAAAAAAAATGTGATTAAGATTAATGTAATAAAGTTTGCGTTTCGCGATGAATTTGCTATGGAAGCGGCTTACGGAATAGCGCTTGTTGTGGAAACGGCGGTGGTGGTGTCCAATCCAATTAAATATAAATTAGTTCCGGCATAAATAAAATGGGTGCAGTAGTTTATTGCTCGGCAATGTATTTCGTGGCTTCGTTCTGCCGCGATAAATATTCATAGGTAATTAGAGGAAATTAATAGGTTTTAAGAATTGGATGATTTAATTTGCTGGAACGAAAAGGAAATGATGGAAACAAATATAGAAAATAGCGAAGGGTTATTGGATGTCGTCCGAGCAATTACAATTACAATTAAAGGGCAGATAATTGCGTACAACGAAATAAGATAATATTGTAATAAGGCCGAGGGTATTTACGGAGTGGCGTGTTAAGTAAGGGACATGAATATGAATGTGTGCATATAGGAGAGAAGTCGCGGGAGGCGGCGGCAGAAACCGAGCAGAAAATCAAGTCTTTGAAACGACTGCCTGGAGAGAAAGGGAGTGAGAGATGTGTGTATGCATGAGAAAGGGAGAGAGAGGAGATGCCGTGCGGCCCTTCTCCACTCAGCCACACCCACTTAGAGATAGCGGCGACATTGATAAAGGGCCTTATTATACAGATTAACTGTGCAACGTTTGCTGCTTGCAATTTAACCATTTCTCCCCGTATTTAACCTTATTCTATATATGCGAACCGCAGCCGCCTCCTTCACCCTCTCGATACCTGCTGCTGCTGCTGCTGCAACTACGAACAGTTTCTGCCCCAACCGCAAAACCAAATTCCCATCGATACAAACATTCTTCATCGAGGCAATAAGCATTTCATGCATAAAGATAAGATAAGTTCACAAATACACAAGCGGAAGAGAAACAGAGGGAGATGAAATGCAAATATGCTAATTTTAATACTTTTCTTAAACATTAAATTCAAATTCCTAAATTTATGCAAGTATAAAAATGTGTAAATTTTATTTTAAAAACAATATTAAAAAAATATTAAGTTAATATTATTAGTAATTCTATTCATATCGCTTTGGGTAGAATGAGAGAAGGCTTTCGGAAATTGAATGAACAAGGAAACAATCAATCTCTGAATGGAAGAATCATGCGATATTCATTTAAATTGGCGCGCGCTATAATTCAGCAGACGCTTCAATTACAATTCTATCTTTATACATTTGCTTAAGAGTTCATTATTTTCTAATAAGGATAATGAAAAAAGAATCGCTGGTTACGATCTGTTAACGAGATATGAGGATAAGTTCGGGAAATCTCAGCTTGATTTAATTAATTGGCAGAGATAATCCGGAAATAATGATTTCCGGCGATATTGTCGTGAACGTCTGGTGCAAAAAGGTCTTGCCGGATGATCGGGTTTCAACCCAGTTTTTTTAGGAATAGGAAAGGTAAATCTTGTACTTTATGATTGGGCTAATTGGGATTCATTGAGGTCGACGTCCACCGCATTTCTATTTCGCGCACCGTTTATTCATCTCATCAATTAATTATATCACATTTATCTATAATAGTGATTACACGTAATTGATTTTCAAGATTCAATCTTATAAGTAAATTAATGAAGTAATCGGTGTTTTCAGGAGACGCAAGAAATGGTGGATGCGCCTGGTTGAGATTTTTTTCGCTTGAGTTCGCAGATGAATTCGTGTGGAAATGAGATGGAGATGGAATGCATCGGATGGTGGTGGCGGCGTCGCGACGCTCGGGCGTCGTCCTCCTCTGCACTAAGCCGTCGGACTTCATGCGCCACGACGCTTAATCCCCGGATTTATTCCGGCAGGTTATCTGGACCGTATATCTCCGTTCCCGAGGACCGTGGTCTGCCCAGGCATACTAATAGTAAACCTACAGATTCGGCTGATAAATAGTTACCGCAGCAGCCAATGTGCGCTATTTATGGCGGGATTTGTGACACCCGCCCACGACTTGCTCAACTTGTTCCTAATATTCCCAATCCACAGGAAATTATTTCCGACACATCTAGCATGCATAGTCCGCTACCATTTAACATGCACAAATTACCTAATACTAAATAATCTTGAAATGAACACTTCATCCACAACCATTCTCAATTTAATATGAAGCTACTTTTTCACTGTTAAAACAGTTTTAATTTAAATTAAATCATCAGATTCTGCACTTTTATTTTTAATCATACTTTGAAAGTAATTTTTTTTTATTAAAATTGAGATGCAAATAAAATTATAAAATTACAATACTCAATTGGTAATAATTTTGCTCGAAATGTAGGTTAATAGTTGTGTAACTGAATATAAATCTCAATAAAATCAATTCACAATAATAATTATTTTTCTATAAACCTGGATTCTTCTGTGCTTCTAAATGGATTACGAGCTTAAATCTATCCTCTGCTTGAACCGTTTTTGCCCGAAGAATATTAGCTTCCAAAATAATTTATCGACACATAACTGACATAGTATTATTATTGAATTCCATACCTCGGAGCATAATAACGTTTAATCGAAAGCCCCGAAGAGAAAGCATGGGTCGATTGCTTCATACTTTATTAATGACGTGCGAACCCATGGCAACACCCTGTACAATATCCGACGCCCACGACTCTCCGATTGACGTAAATCGACCTTTCCACGCAGTTTCTGCACAATTTAATCTATTTCGACTAAAACCGCATCATTTTCCTACATTACTACAAGAAAATCAAATAATAAGAGACTAAAGTCTAGTAATATTATTATTATATAATATCAAAAATGAAATAAAATTTTTATAAAAAATATCGAATAATTAAAACTATGAAATAATTTTAAAAATTATTTCAATGAATTAATATTTTAGTTATATTTTAAAAATATAAAAATCTAGATACAAATTGCAGTTTAACAAAATATTTATACGTATCTATATAAATGAAGGAAAAAATAGGCACGTAAAATGAAACTGAATTCATTATTTAAATTAGATCACAGGAGATACGTGTGCGCATGTCATGATTGATTGCCTCAGGAGGACCGAGTATCAAAGCTTCTTTATATAAATATCCGGTTTCACCATAACCATTTTTTTTCTCTCTTTAACTTATTACGTCGGTTCGTCTTCCCGCATTATTATGCAAATCGTTGTAATCTCTGCAATAACAATAATAATCTTTACAATTGAACCAAGGTTACAATACTTTTTATATATATTTTTTTTCTATATTTCTTCTCGAATATAAATTGAAAAATAATATTGAAACGAGAATTTTAATGCGAAATCGTTTCGCAATTCAAGCAGAAGTTTCCCACTTCGATTTGCAATTAAAATTTCTAAAATGATTCAATATTATAATATAATAATATTTATTTTCTGATGTTTGTTTTTTGATACATTTAAAATTAATTAATTATCTATGAAATAACGTTTCCTTAATTAATCATAAATCTTATATTTATAAATTTACTTTATTGGATTAAATTTGATGAAAAAACGTTGAATTTAAAATTGTTAATTTAATATAAATTGAGATTTGTGTACATAAAAATGTTTGAAAGTTTATTGAATTTGTGTATATAAGTAGTGAAAATCATGAATTTGTAATGTTCGATGTGCAATATTGAATTGGTTGAGCAAATAAATTATAAGTGAATGGTGATTGTGACGGTTTTTGTGTGAGGGGGATGGTGGAAGTTGGTTGTTTGCGTTAAATAATTGAATAAAAATTGGGTAATTTATATTTAGATAAATATTTATGGGTTACGGATTGTGGATTTATGTGCATTTGCTAATTTATTTTCGAATTAATTGAGTTTATTATTGCAATTTGTTTAATGCCTGTTGGCGGAAAGCAGTCCAGGTCGCGTGGCTCTCTAAAATACGTGAGTTGGAGAGAGACGCGTTGGGACATTGTTTGCTGTGTAATGGGAGAGTTGGAGGTCCCCGGTAATTTATTTGCACGCTGCTGGCGAGCGGAGTTAACGAAATCCCTTAGGAAATATGAGAAATATTGAATGTAATTCTTTAAAAAAAAAGGGAAGATGTAATAAGTGTCTGAGGCTGCTACCGATGCGGCTCGTTAGAAGATGAGGTTGAGGTTTTGGGTTTAGGATCAGAAGACACTGATCTGTTGGATTCGTTTACCTCGCCCCATTCATCCATCTGCGATTCTCGAAAGATCTTTGCCCGAAGTCCCGAGCGACGGATTTCATTTACATCTGGAACAGATTTACATTCACACCGCTATCCCCTCGCCACCACCCGGGATCGTGAAATATTCAGCGGGTTTTTGCATCCGCCGTGTTGCCTAATGGCTCTTGAGCGATGTCAATGAATGCCAACTTCTTCGGGGTTATGCCACTCTACCTTTCCTTTCCCACTTGCTCGCATCACCAGGAATACGGATTTTCCTTCCTCTCTTACCCGGCGCATCCACCTCACCTTTTATAACTTTATACGATAGCGGGGGTGGCCCAAATTAATATTTCCAAGATCCGACAGAGGTGGTGGGATGCAGAAATTCACCTCCGCACTCCCCCATTATACGTGACTCAAATTTCATTTAAAATTTGCCAATATCAGAGTGTTCTTCTCTCCCTCACTTTTTCCCCCATTCTTTTTTCATCTTCTCTCATTATTTATATCACCCGCTCACGTATCTCACGTGTATATCCTTCCATCCATAAACGGAGCCTCTCATTAATATTAATCAAAATATTATTTAATATCCACCCAAGAATAAAAATAAAAATATCCCCTTAAATCCAAACATTAAACCCCATTTCAATTTCACACTAAATCTAATAGATTTAAAAAACTTCAAGTTATTTTTTCAGGTAAATAAACCTATACATTACCAAAAATAATTAAAATATAAAACTTTATTAAATTTTTGTATTATTTATTTACTTTTTAATTTAGCCAAATAAAAGTTTAATCATATTTGTCATATTTCTATGTCCATTCAAAGTACAATAACTTCAAAATAAATTGGTTCAACCGTCTAAAAGATACTAGTGGCGTCTCAATAGGTGTTGTAATAAGATTCAATGGCGCAGTCACATATCATTTTTCATTAGTATGCAACGGACATGGCGGATATATCCGCCGCTCGTTAATAATCAGTAAGTATAGAATCGCTTAATTTTATCTACTTCCTTTTTTTGATATTATGTAAACACTTAGATTATTATCATGGACAACAACAATAAAAAAAAGTTAATGGAAAATTGAGGGTGGCATTTCCATGACTTTGTGCAGGATCAATTACCGAAATTATCGCGATTGAGGGCAACTTATTAACGATAAAATGCTTTATCGGTTGTAATATCGGCGCAGTAACGGCGCGGCCGTAAATGCGATAAACATTACGCGCCTTTGGAAATTATTATTAGTGCACTTTACGAGCTTCCCCCAAAAACCCCTCCGACGTTTGATTGCCGCCGCCGCCGCCGTCTCGCTCCCCCCTCGCGCGCGATTATTAATACCAGCCATTACGCAATAATTGCGCTAAAATTTCGCTCCAATTTTCTCCTCCGTCGAATCCGTCCGCTCGTCCGACAGATGCAATTAATAACGGAATAATCATCACTGAACACTAGATTAGACCAAGCGAACAAAAGGAAACAACTATACACATACATATGTTGGTTTAGATTTACTTTTATTCACATTTCACTCCAACTGTAACGTTCTTTGAGAACTAAACGAGAAACGACTATGTCTATCATTAATATATGATTATTTAGTGGCGCCATCTATTGCTTCTAATAAAATACGTTACTATTATGTATTTGCACCTCATGTCAGTGAATTATTAATTATTAATTTTATCAAATATAATTTTTATTAAATGTTTGATGATATTTAATCCGAACAAAATTATTATACTTGAAAAAAAAAAAACTTTCTTCATTGCTGATGTCAAAGGATGAATAAAATGAAGAGTAGAATGCGAAAATTGTGCTTTCAAGTTAATTCGAGTCGATCCTCGTTCCGTTATGTGCGGCTCATTAAGTACGCTTTTTCGGGGTTTTCGGAATTTACTCTCCAGTAACTTTCGTACCAAAAGGAAAACAAACAGCGCCCTCTCTTCATTTAAAAAGCCACCTCGGATCGTAAAATCTTCCTTTAACCACAAATAGTTAACATTCTTCTTTTTTTTTTACATAAAATGTGGCTTTTAAGAAATGTTACCATTTATGTCTGTAGCCAATAAATTAATAAATAATTATTATCATATAAAAATATAATATAATATACAAATCCATAATTAGATAAAACCTCTATAACTTCACCAAAAACAAAATGGCGAAGCAACGAAATAGTAACGTTTCTTTTATGACACTTGGAAAATAGTCAAATTAATTTGTTAAATTTTTGTTTAAACTTTTTATAATCAATTTATTAAATATTTATAAACTGTGATACTATTAATAAAATCGGATTTAACTCTAAATATCTGGAATTGTTATACGCTGTTAAAATGATCATCAATATTTGGCGTAATAATAGTTTTTTTTTTGTAAAATTCCGGTGACATTTGAAGGACAATGTAGCAATTAGTATCCAATTTCCATTTCTGACTTGTTCTCCCAACTCTCCCAAAATCAAATTCATGCATTTCCAATCCAAACTTCATGAATAATTAATTGCCGGTCACTTCGTTACATGTTTCATGATTAAAAGAAACCGCGTTTTGTTTTCACTTCTTTATTTTTTCTTTCATTCTTCATTCCGTTCTCGCCTTCCTTATATTATTTTTTGTGTTTATTCGTTTCCCGTCGATTCATTACATCCTTTGATGCAAACGGAAATTGTATTTAAATGCGATATGGAAATTGAACCAATTAGTTTCTTCATTTTCGCCGCATCACAGTTATTTCCTTTGTCCACTTTTTTTTGCTCTCTAGACGATCGATCGGTGCCGTAGCAACAGTAAGAATTGAGCGGAATGCGCAAATAGACTTCTTTTGATTAAATGAGTGGAAATTCGTTAAAATAATACAATTTTCATCTTTTTCATATGAGAGTAAACTATTTTATCTATCTCAGATTTAGAGAGTTTTCAAAAAAATCTAAAAACTAATCTTACTTTTTAGATATATTTTATGTAAAATAACGAGCATTAAAGTCTAAATTATAATTACTGTCAAAAAATATGAAATGGTGAAAATCTCGTCCCGTGTCGTAGCAGTAATAATAATACAAGGCTTTACACTTTCCTCATTTCTGCACAGCATCGTTTGCAACTTTGCACTCTGCTAAATATACTAATGTATATGTTTGTGACCATTTCGCTTTATACATATGCACACAAACGCACAAAATAAATTATATATGCATTAAGCATATTTCTTTTAAATAATAAAAAAATGTCTCAAAATTACCATTACTTAATCTGAAATTTTCTGAAGAAGTTTTTTCAGGATGAAGTCGATATTTGTTAAATATGGAAAATGCCCGGAGGATATTTGTTCGTAGCAGTATGAGGTTTATATGCGCAAATTTGCATTATGTTTACTTCTCATTAATGCAGAACTCCTAGTGGTTAATTAATCCTGCATATTAGTATTCAACTTGAAGCATTTTTTCTTTGCTCTTCTTTGACTCAATTTTCTTAATTATGAAGTTTTGAGATTTTGAGGAACTAATTTTTTTATTTTTATATATCGGTGGTTATTATAATTAATTTGTATTTGTTGGTGTACGTTTTACTATGTCCTTGTTGCATAATGAGAATCACTCGAGTGCGCTCTGCACTTCCGGTCTCCGGAGGATGCGACAGTTAACTTGCGCCATTGATTCAATTCCTCCAATCAGGACATGCCCCAAATACCACGTATATGTTTACTCAATCACGAATAACACTCGACACATTACATTGCCACTAACGTTATTGTCCGCAGTCCAATCGCATTCCTTCAAATAAAATGGAAAAAGTAACAAAATTAACTTAATATTTATGCAAAACTCATGTATATAGTTCGAATGTAAAGAAATCCTGAAATTATTAATCAAAGATGAAAAACAGCAATAAAATCATGTGTTTTGGAAGGTTTGTCTGCAACAGAAATTGATACAAATGAATCTAATCCTTCATTTCCAACTGTCCATGAATTAAAGATGAAAAGCTTTGTTTGTGCAAGGTGGGAGCCGCAGTTACTAAAAAAAGTGTTTTGATCGTTTTAACAAGAATAAAACTAAAAAAATAAACGAATATCGCTGAAACTTGACTACATATTGGAGACGAAAGAATGTTTTAACCAAGTGCACCAAAGAACAGGAAAGGTTATGAAATGAGTTTGGGATACATTTTGTTTATATATTGTCTTGAGTAAGGAAAATGAATTAACTTAGAATATTATATATCTTTGTGGATGAAAAAATTGTAAAAAAAAGACCTGATTTGACCATGGCAAAAATCAAGGAATTCGTTAATTCTCTATATTCAGACTAATTTAATCTATTTCCAAACCTGAAATAGAATTGTTATAAAAACGTTGGAATAAACTAAATTTTTGAACAATAACATTCGTTTCAAACTGCTCTCGTGCATTAAAAATAATAACTTTTAAATTAGGTTATTTTAAAATAGGTTATGTTTATTCCCAATATCTAAATTCCCAATTGTTATGTCCTTTTAGTAAATTTGAATTTGATTAGGTCTTACATATACAACTAAATTAGGTTAGATTAGGTAGGTATGTTAGATTTTGAGTATCTTGATGTTTAGGTGAAGTGTGTTTGTTAGATGCGAATGCGTTTAGGCACGATAATATTCAATTGCAAACGGAGGTACAGGTGATTAGATTAATTGTGCATGCCAGCGAAGTGTTTATTGACGTGTATGCTTTGCTATTATAATAGGAATTCGATGACCCATATAATGTTAATCATAATTGGTGGAAACTAAATCGATTCAAGATTCAAGTGAATAAGCTTAGTTTGTGCACTTACGGGAATTTAGATTTTTCTTTTATTACGCATTGCCAGTATCAAAAAACGCACGTTTCATGTTGAGGGCGGCTCAAAATGTTTTAATTCCCTATCTAATAAATCTCCAGTAATAAAGATAATGTGGATTAAGTTGTTATACCTTTGACCATATTACTTGCCGTTTCGTAAGGGATGAGAGGATCAAGATGAGAAGCAGGAAGAGCGTG
The DNA here is from genome assembly GCA_963457615.1 of Nicrophorus investigator. Lineage (NCBI taxonomy): Eukaryota > Metazoa > Arthropoda > Insecta > Coleoptera > Silphidae > Nicrophorus > Nicrophorus investigator. Next base: position 3,686,387 of record OY735140.1, read on the forward strand.
GCTCGGCTAATCCTGGAGGTGTTTTTTCCCTGAGAGAAAAAGAATGAGGGCGAGAGAGATGTGGAATTCGTCCGGACACGTCCCGTATACAAACACGGGCAAAGCTCTAGTAATTGCGTTTGGCTATTCACACAGCCCGGGGCGAGTCCGTAATCGGGGAGCCGTCTTAATTGATCCTACAATGCGGAGGCAACGCTCAACCGACAAGCAACCGGCTTTAGCCCAATTCGCAGTTTCCCGTCCAGGACCGGCGCCACGACACAATTTGTTTTAATATTTAGAAACCGCACCGCCCCTCATAAACTAAACGCGCTAAATAATTACTCCATCTATCGTTAACTAACTTCAACTAGATTGTTCATCCGCTAATTACTCATCTACATAATATCATTACCTAAGATTAACTTAATACGCAATATACTCCCCAAACTTTGACAATAAATGTTAAATATTTTTATATAGACTTTAATCTTCTTAGGCGATAATTTGGTTGCATAAAAAGATTGTAAATATGGTTTGGTTGCATATAAAATTATTCAATTTTATAGAATTATTTATAGAATATCATTTCATTTTGATATAATATTTTATAAAATAATCAATGAAAATAGATTAATACAATTGTTTATATCTAAAAATTTTATTTAAATTAAAATGTTTCACCATCAAGTATTAATAAACAAATAACTTTTGCATGTAAATAAAATGTATTTATTGTTTTGGTGTAGAACGGAAATTACAGTAATAATAAATAACGTGTAATTTATTGGTTGTATTACAAATAAATATTGCGGTTATCTTGACGTGATTGTTGGAATATGTACGTATTGCATTTGTTAAAAAACAGGGGATATTTCAGCACGAATATTTTGAAGTACGGTCCTGCACTTGAGCTTGCGTTGAGTTGAATGTAGAGGGTTGGGAGTGTTTTGGTATGGAAAAGCCTCATTTTATATGCGCGCTCACTCGCCACTCAGAGATGTTGGTTATTAATGTAAGGCACTTAAGAGGCCCCAAATGCCACTATTAAAAAAAAATACGGTTTCCTATAATGCGGCGACGCTCACTCACTCGCACCATCCACCCTTTGCCCATTGCCGCCCCTTATTTGCAACGGTAAACCATTACCCGACGCGCTACCTTTTTAATAAAAACGCTAAATTGCCCAAGAACGGAAACGTCTATCCCCCAAACTCATCCTCCCTAAAAACAACTTTATTAATTATCCCATCGTAATACACAATTTTCCTAATCTTGCTCCTCATTTCATAACAACCTTCTTCAATTAAGTACAGGTACTTTAACTACTTATATTAATATAAATCTAAATTTCAAGAATCTATTTTATGAAATTTCAATAATTTACGTTTTATTACAGAATTATTCTTAATACAAATTAAAAATTATTTGTTTCATACTAAGTAATATTTTTAACTAAACTTTGTTTTCTACACTTTATTTGATCCTTTGACTTCACCATTGCGATGAACTCAAAATTCGCACGTAAAATTGGCTACGAGAATCAAAATAAATAAATTTGTGAGCGTTCTCGGTTATTTGAAACTATCTAAAACTTTTTTTTTAATTTTCATTCAGTTCACGTTGTTTTAATGAATGCACGTTTTTTTTTTTAATTAGTTGAAAACCGAAAACAGAAGTTGTGCTCGGGGGAGTTGGCGGTTCGGTTTCCAACTGCGATTATTTTGCATGTCGTCTCATATACCAGCGGAAAATGTTAATGCTGAAAGTAATACACATTGCCGCAATGCCGTTTCGCCGTAAATATATCATATTTGCGAATTTCCTCCTTGAAGAAACCTTCCAAAACGGATTTAACTATTGTAATTTTATACATTTTACACAAGAAACTTCAGTCAATCGTTGATACGAATAATAATGGTAATAAGTTTGCATGGTGGAGCGATTTGCATGTGAAAACCATGCCGCATTTACCTCGTAATCACTCAGGCAATGTGCTGATGTTGCTGTTGTTATTGCCGGTCGTTTTACTTTTTTCACTATAATATTTTCTCTGAGTTTTTCGATAAGCTAATTGTTTCGCATTCGTCGGGCGCTTTCAATCGTTCATACGCTTACATGCGGGCCTTTCATAAATCACTCACAGAGATTGAAAAAACATACAGAATGTAAATAAAATTCCAGAATTTTAATCCACGCGTTTTGTTAATTACGTAATCTCCACCGCTTCCATCTAGATTAATTCCTGATCCGTAAAAGGAACAATGTTATACGTTTTACATTTTCATTTGTGTGTCAAAATAAAAAAAATATATTATTTGTTTTTTTGTAGTAATTAATTAATTACTTACTAAATTAAATTATGTTTTTTGAATTTAGTTCACTTATTTCATTTATTTTACAGTAAGTGTTCAAAATTCAATAGAGATTGCGTTTCTGTATGTAATTACATAATAAATTGGTTATTGAATTATGTCATCTTTACTCATGACCAGATTTAAAAATTTAGCGAATACAATTTTATAAGCAATAATGATAAAAGTACAAAAGGACGGAAAGGGTAGAAGTGGTGACGACGGAATACGTGACTCGCTCGGCATTTTGCTTTGAGGTGAAGTGAATTATTATTACATTTTCTTTAAAGCAACAAATCTGTCTCTCTCTTTCTTTGATGAAACTCAACTTTGTAGAAGAACAGAGGACGAGAAGCGAAGGAAATATAGAACGTTTCGACACGAATTTTTCTATGTACAATATAGAACCGTGTACCATTTTAATTAAGAAATCTCTATAGCATTCCTCCGTGAATACATTGAAAACTAAAATATTAACATTTAAGTAATATTTTTTTCAATTATTTTTTTGTACAAATATAAAATTTTACAAATATAATAAGTAACAAGTAATTAATAGCATTCTTAGAAATTGTCCAACAAGTACATGATTTTTTATAATAAAATGATGAGTAATCAGTTAGCGTTCTAATAGAAACTGTCATCGCGTAAGTAATTAAGTTCTAAAAATGTTAACTAATGCATGTGCAAAATTATAATAAATATGGGGAACGCCCGGAAGCTACTCGAGCCATCTGCGTTCATCAAAACGTAGCTTTTGCGCAAGTGATACTTCGGATTCGTCTTTTTGCGTACATCTATTCAGATAAACAACCCCGCAGTCATGGTAACAGAAATAATGACTGAAAAAGTTTAAGCTCGAAATAATGGCGCTCCACGAAAATTTGTTGGTAACACTATTTGCAAATTTCGTTATCCTTTCTTTTTAGGAGTAGCTCTCTCTCCAACTTTCACTTCAGCGGATTAAACAAAGTTATCCACCTTTCTTTCCCTCAACGTGTATCCACTCTTCTATATTTTTTTTTCAAGCTGCCTCTTTGCATGGGCTGGGTTGCGAGATTAAATTTAACCGTCGGAGGGGATGGCAATATACAAATTTACGAGGAGGAAGGACCATGCATGATTTTTTTTTTTTGGTTGGGGGCGCATCCTTCCTCCTTTCGTACGATCATCCGCATACGCGTGGCTTTATTGTAACATTATACGTTAAATTATGATAACAATCGCTTGTTTGGTTTGAATTTAAATTTAGCCGTCTTTGCATAACAATGCAACGTACGCCTTTTTGCCCATCCAATAAATACGCGACGTCTTTTTTTGTTGTTATTGTTGTTTCGCTCCAACCCCTACGCATTCTGCGCTTGTCACCAATTTGGAAAATCGAAGGGTGAAAAAAACGGAGTGAGTGAATGAATGAAGCTGGGCTGATATTCCGAATCGGCTAATTTCATTTTAATTACTCTGCAGGGGGCATGTTATTAGGCTTTTAATTGATACACCCGCAGGACGGGCTTATTAAAAACAAACACTGCCACATCCCATCAGTTTTAAAGTTAATTTCTAAATCCTCTCAATTTTTGCTTTTAATTACATTATTTTTATGTACAATGCAATTATTTTAATTAATTTAAAAGCAATTAATTATTAATAATTTCCAATATAAATAGTAGCGACAACGTAAATACACTTATCGTAATTAATGATTACTAAACACTAATAAGTTTATTTTAATTGAATGATTAATAAATGATATTAAATCCAGATTGAAATTGAATTTTCATATTGAAAATATTTCTGTTTCGGTGGAGACATCTATGATGCGGAGCTCGCACTGAATCAGGACGAATTTAAAGTGCGCTATACAGAATCAAGGATAATCAATAGTTTCTAGGGACTCCAACAATTGTAATTAGGTTTCCTACATAAGTGAGGTTAGAAACGTAGATATATTTTTCTTTTTTAAAGTAGATGGCGACATAAAAAAATAAATAGCAATAATTTAATTTAAAACTTTAAATAATTGGTTTTAAATCTTATGAATATTTTCACTATTTTTAACTAAAATTTTTAGACAAAAAAATAAATTAATTTATAAACACATACAAAGATGGCGCTACTGTATTATACCACATAATTATTGAATTTTAATATAAAAAAAAATATGGTAATAAATGCCACAATAGATAAATATTACAAATAGAAATTTAAAAAAAAAGTTTGAACTTTTATTTATAAAAATTGTTTTATTGATACACAAAGTTACATTATTTTTATTTCTATTGATTTATTGAAAACTTTATAAATATTCTTAATGATTTTTTTTGAAAATTTTTATTTATATTTTTTTTAATAAAAATGATATACAAAATTAAAGCGTAATGAAAATATTGATTATTAAAAAAAAATATATAATTGTAATAAATATAAACGAATGAATAGAATTATGAAATATTGGAAGCAAAATGGAAATGGTTCATCTTTGTAGACGATAAATAGACTTTTCACTATTCAGCAGCATCGAGAGCAGAGGAAATAATGGTCGGACGGAAAATCCCGGGGGCAATTTTGGAAATTGAGGTTCTAAAGCTTTCGCGAATATATTAAGCCATTATTTAGTGGTCGCAGGACATATATTGGAGCCACTCCAAAAAAAAAGAAGACATCTGACGAATATGATTATGAGTGCGCCGGATCGTAACTAAACCAGTAACCAGGATATCCGGTCAAAGGACTGCAAATTCCGCAATGTGGTCTCTCCTTTCCACTCACTGCAAACATTACTTTTCCTCTAAATCTAGATCAGCATGTGAGTTCTAGTCAAAAACGAAATTTGCGAATTTATGGATGAGAATTTGTCAGAGGAGCAGATAAGAAGACAGTGACAAATCGGGCATATTTAGTCGACGCTAATAAATGTTCATGCGTGTTCATACAAAGTGGATTAAGTGGTGTACGATGATTTTCCTGCAGACTTCTCTCATCAATTTGCTTCTGCTTCTGCTGCTGCTCCAGTCACGAAGCCCTCCTGCGCCGATTCCTGTTTGCGATGATGGATGGCGGTTCTCCAAGTCTTCACCAAACATCAACAAGATCCAGTTAGTACCCATTCATTAAGTTGATGATTTTATGAATTACAGCACATATTATTTGTACCTACTGAACGTCTCAAAGGATTTATGTTTAAACAGAATAAATACTTCAAGAAATACATTACAGAAATTGGAAATTTAATATTAATATATACGCACCATTAATATAAAAAATATCTGTTAAATAATACTATATAAATATTTTAATAAAAAATGAACGATTTTTAAAAAAAATTTAATATTGGAAATTATTAATCAAGTGAATAAATACAGGTAATAATAAAGGAATTAATTGCAAAAGTTTATGCGCATTTAAATCTTTTCAAATTCTGTTGGATTTTGCATGAAACTTTAAAATATTATTTAACTTTTGCAAATGGAAATCTAATATATTGCAAAGAAGGAGAGTGGAAAAGGGTCGAAATGTATGGGTTCGATGAAGAATGAAGTATAAATTGGTAATTTATGTTGGGGGAAACGAGGATAAGTCGGATAGCATTAAATTTTCAATTAATTTTGTTTTATAATTTTCCGTATTCGAAATTGAAAGGTTTCACCGAACGTTCGTCCAAGATATGGACGATTGGATTGCGCTCTCCTGCGGAATCCCAAAATTGGTAGCGTTTCGTAATTGGGTCTAAATTATTCGGAACGTGATCAATCGCTAATGATGCACGGAATCAAATATGTTACTAGGAAACGCGGGTCGTATCCAATTTATTGATACAAGAAACAATCAACTACATACTTAATCGTTAATGCGGTTTTAGATGGTGCTTGGTTTATAGGTGTGAGTTTTTGGGCAATAGGAGAAACGCCATCTATCGAATAAATAATATTAAAACGTTGATCATTCAATTATTCTTCTCCGTTTTGAAAATTTAATCACATAAAATCAAATACGTAATGCACAAATCGCACGTGTATACAGCACCCAGCAAATTATGTCCTATTCATTATAAATTATGTTTCGCTCACATAATTATATTAATTATTCGACATAATTAATAAGTGGCCACGCGTGCTGCGATCGTCATTCATCACAACAAAATCGCGTGGCTTTGTCCCTTCGAATCATAATCTTATTCTACAAATCAATACATTAGATAATTTTTACATGAAATTAGAACAGTGTTTGCCAAACTTTATTAACTAGCGGCACACTAATTATGGAGAACTGCTCTATTATAAATAAAATAAATGACGTTAATATATATAGAGTAAAATAATATGTACTCATATCAATATATACTATTCTCTGTGTGCAAATTAAAAGTGATTCTAAAGTTTGAGAAACGCAGCTGCAATTGATTCTCCGTTTTGTGTTTTCATTATTAGCTTATTTTTTAATTTGCTTATTTTTTGTTACTCTTTGATTGAATGTGCAAAACGCTTATGGATTGTTTAAAATGATTGTTTTTATACTAAAATAAAATGATTTTTATAATATTTTTAATTTTATTCTTATTGAACTGACAAATATTATGTCTGATTTGTTTAAATTAAAATTTACTAAATGAATATACATACTAACACTTTAAGTATTATTAAAAAATAGAATATTTGCTATTTCATTAATGTGTACATTTCTTTATCGAGTATTTATTTTATTGCATGCGAAAATAGTGAAAATAGTGAAAATAGTGAAAATAGTGAAAATAGTGAAAATAGTGAAAATAGTGAAAATAGTGAAAATAGTGAAAATAGTGAAAATAGTGAAAATAGTGAAAATAGTGAAAATAGTGAAAATAGTGAAAATAGTGAAAATAGTGAAAATAGTGAAAATAGTGAAAATAGTGAAAATAGTGAAAATAGTGAAAATAGTGAAAATAGTGAAAATAGTGAAAATAGTGAAAATAGTGAAAATAGTGAAAATAGTGAAAATAGTGAAAATAGTGAAAATAGTGAAAATAGTGAAAATAGTGAAAATAGTGAAAATAGTGAAAATAGTGAAAATAGTGAAAATAGTGAAAATAGTGAAAATAGTGAAAATAGTGAAAATAGTGAAAATAGTGAAAATAGTGAAAATAGTGAAAATAGTGAAAATAGTGAAAATAGTGAAAATAGTGAACTTCTTGCGTGCGGTACAAGTAATTTATTTCAAAGTACATAAAATTGCAGGAAACATTCCATTTTTAAAGCCCGAAATCCGTATTAACAAATGAAGCTTCAAATTTTTATAGCGCAAATAATAATAATGGTGATTTTGGGTACAATGCGGATCAACGTATTAATTTAATTGGACAAGGATGTGTTGTGGATGCAATTTACTGCCGATAAAATAATCCGCCGAAATTTTCAATGACTTCCAATAACGTTTTTACATGATACCATAAAACATACTGACTATATTCTATATTTAGTAATATGCAGTTTAATAACGCAGCAAAACTAATAATTTTATAGCATATACTATTTACGGTAATTTTTTTTTTTTTGCAATGAGATTTAATCTGTATGAAACTAACAAATATTTATATATAAATGGTAGCAACATTTCACATACAGCCAACAGGAAATACTGTTTCGCATTTACTTTTATGTGGCGTACGTGATTCCGCCCTTTAGTTTGTTATTTTTTTTTTGGGGAATCCATTACATCCCTCGATCAAGATATTCAACAGCTTTATTTCCGCACGACCCAAAAAAAGCAAAATATATACAACTACGCTGTTAATCCGTTCATTTGCTAATTTTTCGCAGCAATTTTCACACCACATACGTAAGTTTTATCTGAAACTCAACATGATTTATATACTCAGCGATATGGCACATTCAGATTCTGTTTCAAGTGATTACAAATTATATAATTTATTAAAAAGAGATAATAAAGAGACACATTCAGTATTATATTTGAGTTTGATTGAATTCAGTTTTATCGTTTCCCAATGTTGTACCCGATGTGAATTAGTTTTGAAGTTCTTGCATTATATAATATTTGATCTCAACTAATAACAAATTAACGAAATTTGTTTGCTGATAATGAAAAGCACGAAAAACTATTGACAAACTCATTTTTTTTTTCGTTTTTATTGCTGCAGCTTTTACTTTTGTTTTTGCCTTTTTGTTAATTTAAATTCTTCATTTGTTTTTGAAACGCGACTGCAGCGATACGCGAATGAATAACTGCATATGAAAAACATAACAAACGTTTTAATCTTTTCTTTTTCCCTTTCGACTGCCATTCCCGTTCGTCCCATAATGATTGATGCATTTCAGGTGACGGCCAACGTAAATCAATTGATACGTCAACGTATCTATTTTTTGTTTATTTATTTTTCTTTTTAAACATTACGTTTTTTTTTTAATATTTTAAGTTTTTTCTTCTAGAAATATCATTTTTGTTTTCATCATATTCCACTAATGAATCAAACCTAATCTAAGATGTAATTTTGAATTAGATTAACATAACCTAATACGTAGCATTGCAATAACATAATCATAAACTAACCTAACTTTATACTAACATCAAATAAAGTTAGCCTAATTTGAATAACTACTACTACTAATATAACCTTACATTTACCCTTAGATGAAGTTAACCTAACATAATTTGTACTGTAAATTTGAAGGACCCTGTATATGTGCGCGATGTTTGATGTTGGAAGGGCGTTTAAATTTTTGCCGAATCCGTGTGTAATGGGCGCGACACGCGTCCAGGGCGCACACGAAAAACCTTTTATATGTACGATGCGAAATACACACACAGAGAGAGACTTGCACAATGCGGCCTGTCATGCCCTAATATATGTTGCTTTAAACAATGGAAACACATGTACTATTATCATAAATCAAAACGCCCTTTCCCTCCTCCTACTCTGCATGCACACATGCATCTTTCTCTCTTTCACCCATTACCACATATGCATTATCAAGCAGAATCCATATCTTCTCTCCTGCAATCAGAATAACCAGAATATAAAATTTTCTCAAAAAAAAATAAAATATTATTTATTTTGAAACCTAAAACGTGTAACTGATATATTAGTTGTAAACAATATTCGACTATACAAAAAAAAACATGTTGTGTGAAAATATAATGTGATATTTTGCTTCGCTCTTGATACATCTTCACGGACGACGTAAGTTTTGAGATGTTTTCCTTTTGGTTGTTGGGGTTGCGTGAAAGTTGCGGCGATCTGATTTCGTTACTAACCCTCGAGAATCTCCTTCCCTGATTTTGCCCTCCACTTCGTAATTAAATAAAGGAAGTTTGTGTGTCGACAGTGTCCGATGCTCTTACATAGAAAAACTTCTTGTTTTTTTTTTTGGGAGGACAAATATTTTTCGTGTGACACGGACACTTCATCAGATTCTCTTCTGCGAGGTTCTACGATTGATAATCCGCATTTTGATTTTACCGACTTGATGAATTGCCGCAAATTTCACTTTCCTCCCTGTGTTTCCGAACAACAATGGCTCCATTCCTACCATTGTCCGTAGCTTCATGAATGAAACTGCTCGAGGTATTTCTGTATCTGAACCACTGGGTCAATGTAACAAACTGCTCATTCTCGTTTTAATCAAATATGCTGCACGTTCACTCCCATACAAATATACAATGTATATCGTGGTTTCAGGTTGTCATTTACAAATTTACTGCTAAACATTTGTAATTATTTTGATTACAAAGTTTCTTCTTTTTCACGCAACAGTTTGTGAAAGTCAAATATAGCAGAATTTAATAATCTTCAATACACGAGTTTTGCATGCAAATCGGAATAAACTGAATAGAATAGAAATGGTCGCATTACAAAATGGTAACGCTTCTTTTATGACACTTCGTAAATATGATTTTTCTTCAATATTTAAAAGTATTAACTTGTATAAACTAAATATTTATAATTGAAAATTTGTAAATAATATTACATATTTATATTACACGTAAAATACATGAGTATTTGGTGGCGAGTGAAATATAATGAGTAAAGTATTTTCATGTTCGTGGATGTGATTGATATGCGGTTTTATTGTTGTGAAATTAATTAATTCTTGAGCGAAGACGTGGAAGCTTAGAAAATTGTTGAACGCAGCTGCGAATAATAATTTACAATCAATTATCGACGTTCGTTGCATAATAAACGGGCATCTCCGATCGGATCGATGCAAAAACGGAAGAAAACGCAGCGAGAATTTGGTGGAGAGCATAAAATTGCGCTTGAATTTATGGACAACTTCAGCGAATTTATAGTTTATAGTTCTTGGAAGTATAGTGAGAGAGTGTACACCTCTACTTAGGGGTCTCCTTCAGCTGTTTACTTATTGCCCACTAAAACTTCTCCGAACGACCGCGTCTCCTTTTACCCAGAATTCCATTTTGGACGTACAACGTTATTAGGTGCAAACTGATACGCAAATTCCTTTTAACTGCCTCCGACCAACAGCCCGAAACGAATTCGCGCCGTTTTTGCCCATTTCCTCAGCGAATTTCCGCAACTAGCGCGTGTCAAATTATGCCGCTACGAGAGGAATTAAGTATGCACCCGCGTCGCGAAGATTTACGGCTTCTTTTATTTACGTACGTGTCTCTTGCTCGCTTCACCAAATGATGACTCTAATATTACGATGATGATGATGCTGTTCTTCACGTGCGTGAGACAAGATGAAAACGAATGTCGCGTCGAGGTAAAAGCTCGCAGCACTAAATCAAGTCCTTCTTTTTTTTCATCTAATCTAATATTCTTGGTTTGGTAGCACCGGGAAAGTAAATCCTCTACAAAAATTAGATTTTCTTTCTACTCAACTGAGCTTATATTAATTGGAAATTTGGGTTACAGGAACATCCGACCACTAATCAAATGGTGAGATGATTAATTAACGGCAAGGAGGAAATGCACTTCGCGTGCGTGTTTATAGGAATTCCGAGCAGGCGACACCGAATCAATATTAATTTAATGCACGTCGCATATTTCAGTCCACACGAGAAAGATAAATATTGGTATGGGACAGCATCGAAACTAATAGAAAACGTCGTAACGTGCCTGTGCCAATCGCAATTTATGCACGTTGCATCGATCCGAGCTTAAATTATCACAAAAGTCTAATACCTTCCGAGAGATGACGCTGCAGTAGAATCTTATTCTAATCTAAAAAAAAATATTATTAATATATATCAAAATATAGCTGGAATACAATATTTGCTGCATAAAATATTATTAACAAACATTTATATATTTTTCAATTACAATTGACAAAATGTAATAGAGAAAAATATATTAAGAATTTATAAATATTTAATTCACATCAGATGACGTCGAAATAGAATCTATTTATTCCTTAAATATTTGTTTAAATAAAATATTACTACACATTTCTTCAATTTCGCAAAAATTTATTTCATTTTTTTCTTTTTAAATTGTCTGTCAATCTAAAATATTTACATGTGGCTTTAATATCGAGTTTAACAATATTTAACAATTTGATACACAATATTTGCAAAATTTGCTGTATTAATTATTATTAGCAATTAATTTAAACATAAGTTAAAAAATGTATACAGAATACATTCTCACTTTTATTATGTAATAATGTGAGTTTAAGTGAAGCATGTGGGTTGAAGTGTCGTGCGGCGAAAGAGAGTCGCAAGTGGAGTAATAGAAATATATAAATTTGCATGTGAAAATGCTTCGAACGGAGTAACACGGATATTAAGGCGACGATTTATGTGATATGTTGTAAAACGATTACGAATTTATATTTTATAGAAAGTACTTCACGTTTTATACCCGGCATAAATGTAACAGCGACCGGCGATATGGAAATAAGGACTAAAAACGCAGAGAAAGAGAGAGATTTTGAAACATTGAAGTCAATATAAAGTATATTTCAACTTTACAGATGCATTATAGATTTCTGCTTCAAATGTAATATAGAAATTGAAAATTTATAGACTAAATTTCAGGCAAATTTCTAAAATGAAAATATAATAATTTAATTTAAATAGATTGTAGAAATTAATTAGAAAATTTGTGATTTGAAAAATTGGGTGTTTTAAAAGTTTTAACTTTCACAACAAAATATTATTGTTTTAATTATATAAAAAAGTTTATAAAATTTAATTTTTTTTTTGAATAAATTAAAAAATCTTGTAACAGTAATGTTTATTATTTTTTTCAACATTTTATCAGAATTAAGTTATTAAGGGATGCAGATGGATTTCGTTTTACTACGGCCCATTTTACGGCTTTCACTTTAGTGACCTCTTTGGGAGAAATGATGGCAACGCCAATAGTTTCAATTCACTGGAACTTAACTCGGCCGTAAAACTCGTCCTAGTAAAGATATAAGTCTAATATAATTGATATTTAGAAGACAAAAATAAAGTCGATTTTTTTAAATTTAATTTAAAATTTAATATTTTCTGTTAAAAATATAATTTTTAATCTGTTAAAATTGTTGTAGAAATAATTATTATTGGAATGAATAAATTTCGTAAAATGGAATAAATTCTATGAAGCTTGAAAATAGAATTGTTGTGTATTTTTAGATGAGTGTTTTGTATGAAATCAAGTTATGCATATTCATTAGGACTAACATGAACCAGTGCCGCAGGTTAATCCAGCGTAGTGGCTATAGGTCTTATTAGCTCCGATAATAATGGGAAGAGTAGAGGTGATGTTGGGCAACGATCGAGGCTACCGTTTTCCACCTTCCTTCGTTTTGGCAGCAGCAGGAACGGAGAGACATCACAGAGACCGCACATTTATCACGGAAGGGGCGGCATGATCCAGTGCTCTTCCACTCCATGAATACAATTTCCCTACCTTTCATCGACCATTACTGTCTCCCTTTCTTTACGGTTATCCTTATTACGATAATTCGCACGCCATTTATTCGAAACCGCCGCGTAACGCATAACTCATCTTACATCCCCATAAAATACCGTCACCATCCAAAACCCACACAAATACAATTTAAGACACAGAATATTATCTTAAAAAATAAGATTTTAACAATTTCAATTTATTACGAATCTTCACAAAAAAATATACATAAATGCAGCTTTCATCCTAATCAAATGATAAATAATATGAATCCAAGAATTAATATTTTGTTGTGAAATGAGATTTATTAAGAGATGACGTAACAGTCAAATTGGAATTAGTCATTGGAGAAGATTTTTGTTTGCTTTATGGAAATTCTATTATTTTTTTTATAAAATTTTAGAGATTTAGTTGCGGGAATGGGGTTTTATGCAAATATTGGCTGAGATTTGATAGACGATGGCTAGGATAAAAATGAATATGACGGAGAGTAAATGTTTAAATGTAAATGCAGTAATCATATGTATATGTGCGAATGTATGTATATGGATATATATATTTTTGAAAGGGGTTAAGGCGGCAATAAATTGTGCAGTGAGGGTAAGGGAAGCAGCGACTCGCAGCCGGGATCCGAGCATGAATGATTGCGAATCGATCCTGCGGGATGGAAAGAGGGAAAGGAAGAGACAGATAAATGAAGAAAGAATGAATGTGTATGAGAGAGAGAGAGAGAAATACACTCTCCTTCCGCTCGTCCAGCTCTCGCGTCTCGCATTTGCTCTGGAAAATGTCCCGATCCGAAACCTGAATGATAAATAAACCTCGTTTCCCCAACACCTTATCTGAGGGAGCCTAACATTAATAAAGATGCTGGAATATAGTCTAAGATATTGATTTATGGAGAGCTTGAACAAGAGGCATATCTAATAAAAAATTCAGAGGCCCAACGGAGAAAGTGGCGCGAGGAAAATGAGAGAAAGAAAGAGAGTTTAAGGGTGGATGAGACGTGGGGTTTGGTAAAACCCGCGAGCTGCTTCTTCTCTCTCCATAATCAGGGGCCCGCATGTCTATCTCATGAAAACTCAATTTCATAATATCCATTCCGGCGAGAATAGCTTAATATTATCGGGTCGGAGCGAGCGGCGAAAACTCGGGAAAAACTAAAAATTTCAACCGCCAAAACCAACATAAACATTAACCACCATCGTGCCAACAGCGCCGATGATCCATAAAGTTTTTTTTCCGTTGGTTATTGCTGCTGCTGTTGTTTCAGCTTTCCTTTCACCAAAAACCAAACCAATTTTCGGAGACCAATCGATTTTGCTTTTCGTTCCATTCTAATCCTATGTTTTTTTTCTATTTCTTCTCTTTTTGTTGTTGCTGCATTAGCAAGAAGCAAATAAAATAGACTGGAGGATGAAACAAACTAAAAAAATAAGTTTTGAGGGCGAATGGAATAATAATGCTATGCGAGAGCCCTCTCTTCGAAGTGGGCTTGAATCGTTCGGTCCATTGTTAATATTAGAAGTTTGCGATGCGATAAGTGGACTCGAAAATATTAACGGTAGGTCTGGGTGGATGTAATGCGGCGGCATAACGGGCGATACGATATCGTGCAATATTTCATATCTTTTCGAAACGAACGTTTTTTTTTATCAACCCTCCTCTCATCCATTTTAATCTGCTATAAATCGCTTGAAGCGAACAAAAAAAAAATGTAGATAACATTACAGTAATTTAGTGCCGTAACTTTATTTGTGTTTTCAGGTTAGGTAAAGTTAGGTTATGCCAGATTTGACTAATTACGTAGAGTTTGGTTATGAATGTGTCAAAAGATAAAAATTGAAACGGAAATATTGTTTTCATCTTAAAAGTTTAGGTTATTTTAGGTTAGTTTATATAAACGAATGATGAATCAGATCGTAACAAAAACGTGCCTCATGAGTCTTGAAATAAAAATAAAAAAGTGTCGAACGATACATCATAGCGCATCACATTTTTCTTGCCTTTTGCCCATTTTATTTCGCCCCCCAAACTCCCACCAAAAAAAAAACCTATTTCGATTTAAAGGATGAAAAATATCTCAACGCGTAGCTCGTCGGAAGACGATTCAGGGGAGGAAATGTATCTAATGTTATTCTAATCCAGCTGTTGAAGTGCAGTAAAGACTTTTATGATGGATAGCTTCTCCAGAATCGACCCCACGCACCACGTGTATCCATTGTTGAAGAAAATGCAAAAGCGACTTCATCGTCTCTATCCGACGTGAATAATGGGAGATGCGTCAATGTTCATGGTACAGCGGAAAACCATAAATTCCGGAGAATCTCTCTCCTCTTTCCAACTCGCATTTTCATCCTAGGCGCGATTAATTAAGACGTCTTCGTTTAATTTAAAGCGATTTATTCGCGTAATTTGATTCGTCAATTATGCAAAATAAATTTAAAAAGATGCAATTTAAGTTAGTTTTCGTCGCATCTTTAAAGATTCCTTAATTACTAGACTTCGTAAAGTCATTTGCGAACGAGCAGATAACTTTAATCAATGTCTGCTTGAAAATTAATTCATGAAACTAAGAATGAAAAATACCTATAAATTTATATTAGTAAGGAAAATAATAAGATTCGATATTATTAAAACAATTAATTTACTCTTAATAAACTAAATAAATAGAGACTTTAGGTTTTAGTACAAAACTGCATCAACAGCAATTATAATTAAAATCAAGTACATGTTTGAATTTGCGCTTCAGAAATTATGAAATACGTTTTAACATATTGATTATGACATTCAATGAAATCCTATGATTATTATAATGGAACTGTTAAACAATACGCGTTATTATAATCGCGAATTCTGTTTATATTGTACTCGATGTAATTACGTTTTGATTACAAAAGTAATTTTATCGCTGAATGCATTTATGGAGCCCGAATTTCGTTTGCTTTTTACTTTTTTTGCTGGTCTGTTTTTGTCTATTTATAGTGTTCGGATATTGTATATGCACTTTCTGATGTCGATATTGCTAAATAATTACGCCAGTAATTGATATAGTTTGTAGCGATTGAAATTCTCGTTCGATGCAACGACAAATACCCGACGCCATCACTTTGAGCGAACAGGAATATCCGAACTATGTGCTATGTATTAAATATTTCAGACGTGTTATAGAGGCAATGTGCAGAAAATTGGGAATTTTAGGCACGCCGGTTGTGGGGTGGTAAAAATGGAGCGCGCTTCAAAATGAAATCTCAATATCCAACATCGTTTTATTTAATTACAATAATGTTAGAAACTTATAACATTAAACAAAATGCAGGGAGAAAATTGACGATTTTGTTTTCACTATAAAAAATGCGTAATTTCATGGTTGTGCGCCATCTATTTTCCATAAACGTAACTCAATTTGACATAAACAATTGCTCCATTTACTTAACTCGATATTTATGTTGGTACTTGCTTTAAACTCTTCTGTTTAAATTCCAGCGGTTTTCCATTTCTCGCGCAATCTGCCAATTATTGCGGACGCTATTGCGAAGCGACAAGAAATAAAAGGTATGTCGGAAATTTCATTTAAAATAAATTTCTCACTTATTGATTTTGCCAGAGTTAAATTCGCAACGTGTCTGCGCGCTCGCAACTCTCTCTCTCTGTCTAACGCAATAATACAAAATCCGCATCGCAATTGCAAATAATTCTATTTATTTTCGAATTTCAACCGCCGATTCGCATTCGATTAAATCTGAATTTGGATTGGGACGAAAGAGTGGTGAATGAGAAGGAGTCGGTTTTGCTTTTTCCCATCCGCATCCTGTTTTTCCTGCCGTCTTTAGTCTTGGAGAGTTTTCTCTTTCTCCATTTTTTTTTGTTTGTTTTTCCTTCGGTTTTCGGACACATTTATTTTCCAAAGGGGTTCTTTGAGCTTTCAGCTTTAGCGTTTTCCAAGCGTAATGCATGGAAAACCGGGCTGCCGAAAGATAGAAGAAGGAGTTTTCGCCCCGCTGTTTGTGCACGGCGACAGAAAGGAGTCGCAGCGACGGTCAAAGCGTCTGCAGGAAGTGGACCGCCGATGCACAAACATAAAAAAAGCACATACACTCAGCTACAAAGAGACTCAAACAAAGATGGAAAAGAAAAAACCGTCCTGAAAAATGTTAATATCGTAGACGAATGGATAATAATCGGGTTTCAGTGGGATCGATAGTTCCAGCGTTTTTGGCAACCGGTCAATGGGAGAATCGTTTTCTGGGATGTGCCCATACATGATTTATGAAAAGTCCATGTTTGAGGCGATCCAATATTTATTGGCACTAGGATTGAAAACCACTTTTATACGACTCACCATTTCACCTCTCAACATATAACACAATATACGTACAAATAAGAACAAAATATTTGATTTTCTTTTTTAATTACATTGTTTAAAAATATGTATAATTAAGCGCAAATATACTAACTTTCTTCTATAATTTGCAAATATTTCATTATAATATAAATAGTAAAAAATTTGAAAGTTTTCAGGAAATTTTCAATAATTAATTTAGTAGGATTTAAAAAGTGGTGGAAATTAAAATTTTACATAAATAATTGTTAAAAATATTGTTGATGCTGAAGTGTTTGGTATTCTCACTTGTTCAATATTAATTAAAAGTAAATTATTTATTCAATTATCGCGAATTAACACATACATTTATTTGTTGATTTTCACATAATTATACGCTCGAACGAAATCAAACAATTGCAGTGATTGCATAAGAGTAAACATAACAAATATATGTATATATTTATTAATTAAAATTATCTTGTAAAGTTTGTATTTCAATATTCATTATGTTACTAATTGTAATTGCATTTATAAAATAAGTTACCGCAATTTAAACTATATTGTTGGGACATTATCTTACTTAATATTGAGAGACATGATTTCATAATTTCTTTGTTAGCGTTCAAGATTTAATCAAGAATAAATGTTAAGCTATGAACATTTTCATGTTAAATTTTTTTTACATTGCTGAAAATTGGAGATTATATTATGAAAACTTGTAGTTCCTCAAGATTTCATCTTAAAACTCATTGTTTTAATGATGTTATATTTATGGTGATGTGAATTCCACGGGATTTCATGTTGAATTTTAAAATTCAGTTTTTATGTTATTAAAAGTTCCTTTAGGTTTTTGTCCTAAGTCTATTTTTTTTCAATGAAGTTAATGTTTTCATGGATTATTTTATGCTGGGTCTGACGATTCGAAATTTCCATGTTTCAAGTTTTAAATTCAGTTTATGTTAATGCAAAATGCTCGATTAAATCTGATGTTCAAGGGGTTTCGTACTGGGTCTCATTTGTTTATGATTTATTGCTGATTTTAGGCTATTGACATTGGGAATTGAAGTTCGTCGCATGATTAGTGAGGACAGGATTTGTAGGTGCGTCCTTGGGGATCGGAGCGACATTGATTTTCGGTGGGCAAAAGGGCGGAAGGTTTTCGGTTTTCCGATCAGAGATTTGTTGTAATTTATTATAGAGGAGAGAGATGAGTGTGTGCGTTATGAAATGGTACGTGTGTGGAAAGGAGATGAGCCGCGAGACGACTGGATTTACGCAAACATTAAAATTCATTGGAATCGTTAAATCAACAAGCAATTCGATTTTACGCGATTTATATGGGACAGGGGGAGCTACTACCCGCAGCATGGCGGGAAATTTAAAACTCACAATGTATGTGGCGGAGCGACGTTGTTCAGTTAACTATGTAAATGCAGCAATCAAGTCGAATCTCTCGTGGCGGCATTAGCATATTCGTGTAATATCGGGTCCTGGAATGACCAATCCGCCCAATATGTGTACCGACATATTGCCAACGATTTCCTCCTGCCTTCATGCAACCAACCCTGATTTTTTTTTCTATATCCAACCAACCCCCCAGTGTGAAACAACCTTTTTTTTTGGGAAAATTTTATTTAACCTCCGTGCATCAAACGGCGCACAATTATTATACCACCACCAACGAAACGCACAGTCAGAGAACAAAAAATTACTGTGCACTAAAAGTTACATGGAAATTTTATTCAAATTTTTGGTATCTCTCTCCCCGTTCCACCTTTGTGTTTCCATCTCGATGGTGCGGATACGTCACGGTTTATTATTTTTGTTTTATAAATAAAAATTTCATCGTTATTTTTGACAACAACTAATTACACGCAATTTTTTTACTGTTTTACTGCAAAATTGGAAAATGCAAAATTTAAATATATGTACAATGTTTTCATGATTACTTAACTATTAGATCGTGAAAATAGTAGTAAAATTCATAGTTTTTGCACTACAATTTAATTGAGAATTATTCAAAATGAGATTAATGTATATATTTCAGTCGAAAATGTGCGTGCACTCGAAATGTATGTATTAATGTAGTCGGCAAACACGGATAATAAAGTCCATTAATTATCATTGCAGGGGGATTAGCCCATAATAATGCAGAGTCCGCACGTTGTAATTGAGAATGTGATGGCGGGAATAGAACACGTTCATCCATTCTCTCATTTCGTTCATCAAAAGTGACGGTCGGACAACGCAAACCGTCTGCATAGTTACACTATTCCAAATATAATATTTCCGTCCGACTATGCACCTCCGCATTCTCATTATTAATATATCAACTGCAAAAATTCTATCAAATTTCAGATACACAAACGATTTTTTACTTCAATAATACTATGAAATGGAAATTTATAAAAGAAAATTGTTAATGCCCGGCGCATCCACCAATTTATACAATTAATAAAAACTGCTTTAAAACAAATATAAAATTAAATTATTTAAAAAAATACAGTTGTTTATAGAATTGTAATTTTCGTCAAACCAAGAGATGACGTGGATAGAATAAAATAATTATAATATTTGTTGATGAAATGAACGTTTTTCTTTAGATGGAATTTCGTGCTTAAAAAAGTTTAATTTTTAATGCTTGTAAAAAACAGTTAAGAAACAAAGAGTCGCAGAAGGAGACGGCGACGACGTCGATTTGCTTGTGCGTTTTATATCCGTTTGGGTTCGAGGAAATTGGTTTCGGGTCCAAATTGATTTCATTTTCAATTCGATTTAGCTCCGAAACCTGCTTGCGTCCGTAATGTGTGTCGGCCTTCGACAATAAAACATCGTTGGGGTCACAATCATCCACCCACCTCCCACTAGCTATTAGCAGAATGCAAACAACCGAAAAATAGACAGAGAGATTGACGGTCCATTTTCGAGTATAAATAATTCATAAAAATAGAGTTTTCCCCATAAATAAACGCTTTTTAAATGGACGTTTCGTGTTGTGGGCGGGTGGATCGAATTAAGGAATGCAAATGAAATATTATAGGGAAATATCGATGAAACGTTTTTTTTTTAAATTTTTATTTCATTTACTTGGAGGGCTGCAATTGGAGGCCGTGAATAAAATATCTTCGGTGCATAAATATTGCAGGGCGGAAAAGCGGCGCGACCATTGATAGTAGTTATTCAATAATTCAGGGAGAGCAAAGTTTGCGAAAATCGTCTACTTCATCCATTTGAATTCAATCGTAACGCAAATATTAACCACTTTAGGTTACATTAACTCATTTTCTTAGCGAATCTTAGAAATAAATAATTAATTTCATATAAAAAAAAGAGAAATTTATTTGTCATTGAAAATAAGTTAATTGAAATATGCATGATATAAAAAAAAATAATAGTAACGTTTTGTTACGACACATTTAATTTTTGTTCTTATTATTTGATGAAACAATTATCGCTGTTAACTTGAGGTAAAACGAGGTAAAACTAAAAAAGTATAACATTGGAGTACCGCAGATATCAATTCTGAGTCTTACAATTTTTTCTAATTTCATTTAAAATAATCATTTATTTGACTTCAAGTACAAATAAAATTATATTTTACTTTGAATTACAAAAAAATAAATTAATTAATGATTTAAGCTGTAATTATAGCCTATTTATTACTTGAGAGAATTATTCTTTTGTTGCAGCTGACTAAAAAAAAACACTCAAAAAAGAAAACAAAAATAAACAAACGGATGCAAAGCAAAGTTCATTAGCTGAAAAGTAAATATTTGTTGGGAAAATTTAAAATGCAAATTGGCCGTACGTGGTCGGACAGAGAGATGATGCGGAGATGTCGACGAGGTAAGAGTAATTCAGCTGCCCCAGAAACCCGTGATTATTGTCTTTCCTGGGCGCAGCAATATCTCCGTTTCTCTCTCTCTCTCTCTTTCCCATTCCGTCCACCGTTTAACATCATCTTCTCTCTCTTTTACTGCACATCGCCGCCGCCGCTGCCACCCCCGATGTTTTCATAAATCAGCAGTAAACTTGGCTGAAGCGAGGCGTCGTGCCGGCAAGCATATCTCGCCTAGGCTACGCAAGCTTTTGTGCTTTCCTGAGGCTTTCGCACAGCTTTACATCAGCCTATTTCGGGGCCGGCTCAAGCACTGTAATGAACTTCCCAGACATCACACACATACAACTGTGACCGAAACGCGAAACCTTCACCTCGAAACACACATTTAATAGATCTTCGATTAAAATGTATTTAAAGGAGCAGTCGGAGCCGAAGGGAAAATCCCTAAACAATTTGTTAAATTTAGATACTTTTTTTTGTTGTTATTAAGGAGAGAACACTCTCCAGGCGGCAATATAACTCGGCACAGACGTGTGCCTCCTTCTTTTTTATTCCATTCACTTCGTTTTCTCTCTTATTTTTATTCTCCTCCAAATTTACAACATGACAAGAAGCAACAACGCACAAATAATGGTCGGTACGTGGACGGGTTTATCAAAGCTTCAGATATAATTTTCCTATCAATATATAAACTCCAAAATCTCCCGTTATAATAACTGTAAAGCCTTGCAGTTATAGAGAAAAATTTAAGTAAATTAATAAATTATATTGAAATTACCAACTATAGACTATCTTAGATTTTCAATAAAAATTTCATGAATACAATAGATGGAAGCTCCTGAACACAATTATATAAAACTGTAGGAATTTTCTACTTTTTTTTAGTTTATAATCTGAAAGATGTTCCATTCCAATATGAAAAATCAAGAAAGCAGAATTCCCTTGGGTCACGGTGACTTCAGGATTAGAAACGTCGCTTACTAGCAAAACGAAAAAAAAAACTGAAACAACATTTTTTCAACGTGATGCGTGTCTTCTCTCATGAATAAAAACCAGAGTTCCAACTATATAAAACGCGAAAAAAAAACAACATGAGAAACGTACATTTACTGTTAAAAGGATGTTTCGGGATTAAAGAAAAACGTAGGAACGAAGATAAAGCACCGACAATCTCGAAGATTGCTGCGCACCGCACAATTTGCGCAAAATAAAATAAACAATGTATGAATGCGAATGATGGAAATAAGCGAGATGCAATGAAAATTTGCAATAAAAATCTACGATGAGTAAAAAAGTACAGGATTTTTTGGGTTAAGGATGGGAAAAAATGTATATTTCCGAATATAATAATAAATCCGGGTTCCTCCGTCAGCGGCGATAAAACAGTGGAAGAGTCCAGGATGCGCGGTGCGATATATAAAAGGATTTTTTTCAACGTTATATCATTTAAATGCGAGCCTATAAATCTTCCACCACATCTCCTGCTCTAATGCTATTTCTATAGTTATGGATTCGCATCGCATCCTGTTCTCTCTTACACGTTCAGGATTTACTTGCCAAAGTGCATATAAAATTGTCCCAAAAAAATATATTGATTTTGTGCTACATCTATAATTGATTTTACTAAATTATTAATTCAATGATTATTCAATGTTTACATTGAAGATATAATTATTTTAATGATGTAGTTGATTGTCTTTGGTGGATGCGCCGGGTTGTTTTTTTTTAAGATTTTTATCATTTTTTAATATTTTATAGAATCGTGATATAAATAATTTCAAACATACGGATATCAATGATGGATATAAAATAAGATAATCATTATATACTTCATCGTATTCTGATTATTAAATGGATCGGAAAAGTTGTAAAGTTATAAGGAGTATTAAAGAAAATAAAAAAAAGGAGAAACGAAAGTTTGACCGTTTTGATTTGCTTGTGCGTTTTATATCCGTTTGGGTTCGAGGAAATTGGTTTCGGGTCCAAATTGATTTCATTTTCAATTCGATTTAGCTCCGAAACCTGCTTGCGTCCGTAATGTGTGTCGGCCTTCGACAATAAAACATCGTTGGGGTCACAATCATCCACCCACCTCCCACTAGCTATTAGCAGAATGCAAACAACCGAAAAATAGACAGAGAGATTGACGGTCCATTTTCGAGTATAAATAATTCATAAAAATAGAGTTTTCCCCATAAATAAACGCTTTTTAAATGGACGTTTCGTGTTGTGGGCGGGTGGATCGAATTAAGGAATGCAAATGAAATATTATAGGGAAATATCGATGAAACGTTTTTTTTTTAAATTTTTATTTCATTTACTTGGAGGGCTGCAATTGGAGGCCGTGAATAAAATATCTTCGGTGCATAAATATTGCAGGGCGGAAAAGCGGCGCGACCATTGATAGTAGTTATTCAATAATTCAGGGAGAGCAAAGTTTGCGAAAATCGTCTACTTCATCCATTTGAATTCAATCGTAACGCAAATATTAACCACTTTAGGTTACATTAACTCATTTTCTTAGCGAATCTTAGAAATAAATAATTAATTTCATATAAAAAAAAGAGAAATTTATTTGTCATTGAAAATAAGTTAATTGAAATATGCATGATATAAAAAAAAATAATAGTAACGTTTTGTTACGACACATTTAATTTTTGTTCTTATTATTTGATGAAACAATTATCGCTGTTAACTTGAGGTAAAACGAGGTAAAACTAAAAAAGTATAACATTGGAGTACCGCAGATATCAATTCTGAGTCTTACAATTTTTTCTAATTTCATTTAAAATAATCATTTATTTGACTTCAAGTACAAATAAAATTATATTTTACTTTGAATTACAAAAAAATAAATTAATTAATGATTTAAGCTGTAATTATAGCCTATTTATTACTTGAGAGAATTATTCTTTTGTTGCAGCTGACTAAAAAAAAACACTCAAAAAAGAAAACAAAAATAAACAAACGGATGCAAAGCAAAGTTCATTAGCTGAAAAGTAAATATTTGTTGGGAAAATTTAAAATGCAAATTGGCCGTACGTGGTCGGACAGAGAGATGATGCGGAGATGTCGACGAGGTAAGAGTAATTCAGCTGCCCCAGAAACCCGTGATTATTGTCTTTCCTGGGCGCAGCAATATCTCCGTTTCTCTCTCTCTCTCTCTTTCCCATTCCGTCCACCGTTTAACATCATCTTCTCTCTCTTTTACTGCACATCGCCGCCGCCGCTGCCACCCCCGATGTTTTCATAAATCAGCAGTAAACTTGGCTGAAGCGAGGCGTCGTGCCGGCAAGCATATCTCGCCTAGGCTACGCAAGCTTTTGTGCTTTCCTGAGGCTTTCGCACAGCTTTACATCAGCCTATTTCGGGGCCGGCTCAAGCACTGTAATGAACTTCCCAGACATCACACACATACAACTGTGACCGAAACGCGAAACCTTCACCTCGAAACACACATTTAATAGATCTTCGATTAAAATGTATTTAAAGGAGCAGTCGGAGCCGAAGGGAAAATCCCTAAACAATTTGTTAAATTTAGATACTTTTTTTTGTTGTTATTAAGGAGAGAACACTCTCCAGGCGGCAATATAACTCGGCACAGACGTGTGCCTCCTTCTTTTTTATTCCATTCACTTCGTTTTCTCTCTTATTTTTATTCTCCTCCAAATTTACAACATGACAAGAAGCAACAACGCACAAATAATGGTCGGTACGTGGACGGGTTTATCAAAGCTTCAGATATAATTTTCCTATCAATATATAAACTCCAAAATCTCCCGTTATAATAACTGTAAAGCCTTGCAGTTATAGAGAAAAATTTAAGTAAATTAATAAATTATATTGAAATTACCAACTATAGACTATCTTAGATTTTCAATAAAAATTTCATGAATACAATAGATGGAAGCTCCTGAACACAATTATATAAAACTGTAGGAATTTTCTACTTTTTTTTAGTTTATAATCTGAAAGATGTTCCATTCCAATATGAAAAATCAAGAAAGCAGAATTCCCTTGGGTCACGGTGACTTCAGGATTAGAAACGTCGCTTACTAGCAAAACGAAAAAAAAAACTGAAACAACATTTTTTCAACGTGATGCGTGTCTTCTCTCATGAATAAAAACCAGAGTTCCAACTATATAAAACGCGAAAAAAAAACAACATGAGAAACGTACATTTACTGTTAAAAGGATGTTTCGGGATTAAAGAAAAACGTAGGAACGAAGATAAAGCACCGACAATCTCGAAGATTGCTGCGCACCGCACAATTTGCGCAAAATAAAATAAACAATGTATGAATGCGAATGATGGAAATAAGCGAGATGCAATGAAAATTTGCAATAAAAATCTACGATGAGTAAAAAAGTACAGGATTTTTTGGGTTAAGGATGGGAAAAAATGTATATTTCCGAATATAATAATAAATCCGGGTTCCTCCGTCAGCGGCGATAAAACAGTGGAAGAGTCCAGGATGCGCGGTGCGATATATAAAAGGATTTTTTTCAACGTTATATCATTTGAATGCGAGCCTATAAATCTTCCACCACATCTCCTGCTCTAATGCTATTTCTATAGTTATGGATTCGCATCGCATCCTGTTCTCTCTTACACGTTCAGGATTTACTTGCCAAAGTGCATATAAAATTGTCCCAAAAAAATATATTGATTTTGTGCTACATCTATAATTGATTTTACTAAATTATTAATTCAATGATTATTCAATGTTTACATTGAAGATATAATTATTTTAATGATGTAGTTGATTGTCTTTGGTGGATGCGCCGGGTTGTTTTTTTAAAGATTTTTATCATTTTTTAATATTTTATAGAATCGTGATATAAATAATTTCAAACATACGGATATAAAATAAGATAATCATTATATACTTCATCGTATTCTGATTATTAAATGGATCGGAAAAGTTGTAAAGTTATAAGGAGTATTAAAGAAAATAAAAAAAAGGAGAAACAAAAGTTTGACCGTTCAAATAACAATGACGACGACAGAAACTTTTTATTGAGTTCAATAAAAGACGTTTAATGCGATTCGCCTGAATATTCATTACGCAATGATTCGGTGGCGTCGAAAACCGGTAAAAATCGACGCGAATCGGGAAGAAAAGAAAGCGGACGAATAAGTTTCCTCGCGGCGAGAACAAAGGAAAGATGAGATGTGAAAAATAGCGAGAAGGAAATAATCTTGTTGCTTTAAAAGCCGACGAATTAAAGTCTCGTGTCTCGTCATTATACGCAATCAGTTGGGAAGCAATTTAATAGATGTAATTATTCTATAATTTGGCGCACGCAGGTTAAACGAGTTGCGCCCTTTTTGGAAGTGAAGAAGAGGAAAGAGATGGGTCGGATGTGCAAAGAGTTAGTGTTCCGTAAGTGATGGGTGGGAAAAGGGTGCTCGCCCTTTTAATAAAGGACCCCTTTTTCGAGTACAACTTCTTCTTCTCGTCTCCTCCTCGGGCTCTTACCTAGCAATCAAGGGGAACGAGGTTAACGTGAGGACGCGTAAACATTTTCAACGCCTTAATTACTACAGCTGCTGCTGTTCCTGCCCTTCCAACGACGCTTGAATCGTTCGTTCATTGCGAGACATCGAGCGTCGCGACGCCTCCGGACATTTTTCTGCTTCGAACGTAAACAGGGAAATTACGTTTTTAGCGATTTAATTAAAAATATCTTGCGATTTCGCAATCACCCTCTTCGATAACATTGCTCTTGTTGTTGTTCTTACCACCGTTTTCCTCCCCTGCTTTCTCACTTCTAAATTACCTTGCATGAAAGTTACAACGCGCATCCACAAACTTTAATATCCTGTCATGTTATTCCTCAACTTCTTATTCTCAATATTTCCTTTCTACTTTCAAAGTAAAATTTGAAACTAAATTTATTTACACTTATAATTTTAATCGCATAAATTACAATTTTAAAATAAATTTGTTAGCATATATAAAAAATTACCGTTTTTACAAAAACTTATTTGAAGATTTGGTGGGTTGGTAAATCAATATTTCAAAAAGATCAAGAAAAGTTACTAGAAAGAAAATATGAATGAAAATGGAATTTAATTATGTCTTGAAAAACGTTTTACACGTTATGAAGAATCGGAAACGGGGAAACTAATATAGAAATTAAGAAACGCAGGGAATGGCTGGAAATTGCGAGATATTAAATGCGAACGAGAGAGAAAATAATATGAAAATAAACGTTGTTTCGCCCTTCGTTCATTCAGCAATTTCCGTTGAGCGCCGGAAACTGCGAGACCGGAGGGAAAACGCGGAAAAGCCGTGGGCAATTGACATTGAAATTAAATAAAGTTCGAACTGCTTAATTAAATTCCGGATTTAGAGTTTAGTACAGCCTGCATATTCCGACATTCGCATATCGATCGAGACAAGAAAATAAGAGAAAGAAAAAATAGAGGAGAAAAATAAGTTTACTTCATTTATGAAAAACCGCAGATTATACGCTCCTTTTTTTTCATTTGATTTTATACGCTTTTGCAGATTTCTTTTTCTTGTTACGCTGCTCGTGTTAGAACTTTAATCAAGGTTGAATTACAGGAAAAATCTCGTTGCAAGAATCTATGTAATCGTTCAAGATGATGATGTTGATGATGCATCGTCGGCCGCGAAATCCTCGACAAGATGTGCGGCGCCCGTTTCCTGGGATTACTAGATGATGATGCATTAACCACTGAAACGTCAACTCGCTATCCGTCAAATAACTGTCATTCTCGTCATTTATTTGTGAATTTCTCCATCTCACTTAGCTCCAACTTATGCTCATCCTGCAAACACTGCGCATCGATCTAATTCCGCTAATTCGTCGCTCGTACGAAGAACTAACTAAAACTAGGAGGTCGCGTTTAAAATAATTATGATGCCAAGCCACATAATGGATGGACTCGCTTTCTATCTTCTCCAAAGAATATTTAACAAGGTTTTCAGGGATCTAGGAGCGCCCTGCACATGCTACACAATTGATCCTGATCCATCAAAGATGCTAACTTTATTTAGTCAGAAATAGACATTTCACCGACACATTATGTGCACTTTTCGTTAAAATAAAAACTTTTCTTAAATAATATTTTAGAATAATTTATTTAATTTAAAATACTATTAACAATCAATTTATTCAAATTATTTAAAGTAATTAACAACTGCCATTGAATCACATATCGTTGACACATGTTAGTGCTGCCATCTGCATACCTCAATTGGAACTTTTAACTGACTGTCGATGTCAAGCATTTTGTTTAATTAGATTTAATTGCGATAATTCAGAGACGGTAGCCGCAATAAGTTACACAACAAATTTTGAGTGCGTGCAGGGACGTGATTAACGTACTTCTCCTTATTGTCTCGTAGATTTTGGTTGTACGCCAGGCGGCGCCGTCACATGCATCACGCGTTGGAAAGCCGCCTCCGACGCTACCAGAGATGCAGCAGTAGCAATAACTATTGTCTCCTCCACCACCCCCAGCAAAGGCACCCCCCCCCAATACAGTTTCAAAGGGGGTGGGTTTGTGTAAGTATGGCAGACAACTGCTCTACGTAATTACACCTTCAGCCGCCCATTCATACCTGCACCATCACAAGTTTTCCTCCTAATTCTTCCTTTATCCTTTACTGTTATTGCCCGAAGCAATTGAATCCATTAAAAATGCAAGTTGAATGCATACGCCCTTATAATAATTATCCTGGTCGCCGCTCTTTAACGGTCCGCTCCGAGCCAGACGACCACTCTTTTCTTTTTTTTTTTAAATTTTAAACCACTAACCGTTTCTTTATATTTTTTTTTAAATTAAAATTTTCTCGCTCGCATTTTTACGTTAACGGCGCTTTTGCTTCGTATACATTTAATCTCGTACATAGGTTTTTACTTAAAACTGTACAGCCGGACACAGGAAACCGATAAATTCGGCAGCCGATAATTCCATCAAAGTGAAAACGCGCTTCACCAAAGCATTCCATAAATCGCATACACACTAAAAACAAAGTAAAATAATTTGTAAAACTGCTTTCTACATTGGATTCGTTCATAATCGATAATGCAATTAAATTTAACGCAATAATGTCATTGTAATAATTTTCAATTTTCGATATATTTATAAATATAAAATTAACAAAAATATATCACAATTTAGATATTTTTTTTTTAGCGCAAATAAAAAGTAGTTGTAAAAGTGTTTTAAATATTTATTTTTAATTAGTACCGTTAGATAATTTGAAATATAGTAAATGTTGCGTAAATTGGTGGATGCGCTGGGTTTTCTTTTTTTAGCAGCAAACAAATATATGCAATTATTTATATACATTATACTAGAAAACTTGAATTTGGATATGAAGCGAAAATTATAGATTTAATAATTTTAAAAATTGAAAAAGTTTAATTACAAAAAAACTCTTTTTCTTGGTAGTAGGATTCTTTAGGGAATAACATTAAATGATCCTTTGTTTCTAGTGAAAGTGGGAATCTAACGAATAAGAGGAAATTCGACACTGCGTGTACATGAATACATGGATTAGAGTAGGCGTCTCTGGGAAAGATGACGACGATGATGATAATAATGATATGGGGGGAGCCCAAGTTAGACCGGCGTAGATCGACGCCTTCCGTCGCGACGCCCGACAACGAGGGGCGTCGGTCGAGGAACGCGCGAGAGTTAGTACCAAACCGTACATCGGCCGGAGCTCTATACTCCACATCCACTCTCGAACTATATAGTACACAGCACGCGATATACAGTGCACATACAGTACAGTACTTCGGCTCTTTGAAGAGTCGCCGCCGCCCCTATAGTCTCTCTCTCTCTCTCTCTGTCACACTCACTTCTAAAACTCCGAATGGCTCTTTTATGAGCGTAACTAAATTGCGCCTTCCTGTGTGACACTGTCTGTGACTTCCAACAAAGTTTCTGGACTATATAATTACATCCTTGACGCACGCATAATCCACGTCCTGCGAGACTCGTATACCGTTCTCGCATTGCTGCAGCTCGAAAACTGGTAAGCAGCTCATTTCTCCTAACCAATTAAAAGGGTATCAATTTTAAGAACAATTAATAATATTTTTCAACTATATCAATTTCATCACATTCATAGAAAGATTCATCATAAAAAAAAATCAATAATTTGTATTGTCTAATAAATTATTTAATTTACAATATTATAAATTATATTGATTTTTAATTTATATTTTGTATATATTTGTAAAAAAAATCAAATTTGTGTTATTTTATAATCAAAATATGTATTTTTAATTATTTATTATTATTATAATTTGTTTAAAATAAAAATAGAAAATATATTTTTCCAAAATAATTATTACACTTTTATTGAGCAAAATATATATATATGAACGTAAATATAATGATTTTATAATTTCGAAAAAAAAAAATTCAAAATTAATAGCATAAATGAATTTTGTTCTGAAACATTACAGTATATTTGCTTTAAATCTCAAAAATGTATGAAAAAGACTTATTATTGATATAATGAATATTGGTTTTGTATATTTATAACAAAAATTCATATTTTGGTTTAAATTATACAGAAAAATTCTGATTATGATCAGATTTTTTTTGAAACGAAAAAAAATTTTTAAAATGTATTTACTTCAGTTTAGTATCAGAAAAATTGCATTTATTTTGTTTATTTGGGTTCAATGTAAAATTGTTAAAAAATGAATTACTTATAATTGTTACTACTTATTACAATTGGGAAGAAAAATTTATGGAAAATAAAATTTCTGGAAAACGAAAGTTACTGAATTATATTTTTGTAATTTGTCTAGTAAAAATTATCAATAATATTGCATAAGAGAATCCAATTGAAAACATATATTATCACATACGCAAATATAATACACCTTTTGATCCGGAAAATAACGGTTTGCAACTAATTAAAATGTTTGATATTAAATGAAATGAATTAATGTTTAAATTAATTAAATTGGGACAACTGAAATAATGAAACACAGTTTCGTCCATTTGAAAATTAATATTTAAAATTGAAAAGTAAAATATACCAATAAATTCATATCATATGCAATTTCTATTAACGGCTCTTGCTGCAAACGATAGCAGACTTTGTAAGTGAAATCAACAATAATTAATTAGGAAAACCGGAACTGAAACGCTCTGACTTTCCAAATAGATTGCTATTAATTATTTTGAAATAATTCTAGCTGGTGCCTAATTTCATAACGAAATTCTAAATTTGGGATTTTGCAATTAAATTTCGCGCTTACATAATTGGTTGCATGTACTATATAATGCGTACTATATAGTATATATATATATATATAATGTATACGGTGAACGTCTGTTTGAATGGTGTGCAAATGAGATATTGATTGCGCCCTTCAGACAGTTTTCCGTTGGGTATCATAATTTAATAGCGAAGATATTGGAACGCAAAGCTTGATTACAAAAAAGCAGTTGTTCCCCAGGTATCAATCCTGCGGCCAATTATTTTATTTTGTTGTTGTTTATAGATAACTGTAAATGATTTACAAACTTTGCTTTCAGGAATTTCAGGAAAATTCATGTATCACATTTTTTATTGGGAAAATTACATATTTTGTATTTCAATCCTTATATATTTTATAGATTGATAAGAAATTTTTTTAATAAGTGTATAGCTCGTTTTGTAAAAAAAAATTAGAAATTTATATTGAGGATTTTTTTCAACGATTTTTGAAATTGAATGATGGAAATTTTATTTTGCATCGAATTTTAACAAAAAAATAACAAAGTGTTTGTAAAAACAAATATAATAAAAAGTATAGAAAGCGCGATTTCATTTAAAATTATTTTTCGCAATCATTTTTCTATTATAACGACTATTGCGATTCTATCCACTTGATCAGAATGGAAATGTATGTTTATAATCATTTTTGCCGTTATTTTTATTCAGTTTCGTTTATTGCAATTTTCTGTTTTAAACTAATCTCTCCCAATTTGTGTAATAATTGAAACGGAATTAGCACTAGAGATGTATTGTTTGAGATAAGATCCGTATAAAATTCTAATTAATTAATTAATTTGGAGAAAGTTGGTTGAAAATTGCGGAAACGTTTATATCTAATTATTTCGGTTAATTTTGAAACAAGTTGTTTGGTTGGATAAATTTTGAAGGGCGAAAGTCTATGATCGACGGAGCGAAACAGAAATTCTACAGTAATTAATTTATGTTATTTTTAATTTGTTAGTGAAATTGGTAGACAAAAGTCAAATAAGATTTTTTATTTAAAAAAATCTTGAGAACATAAAAATTCTTGAAAAAACAATTAATTAAATTAACAAATTATATATTAATAATAATTAAATTAATATTCAAATAAAAATGAAAATAAATTATTTATTTCAAGTAAAATTTTTGATGGATTTTATCTATGATTGAAAAAAGTCAAGAATTTAGATTTTTTTTTTCAAATAATTTCTGTTTATTTTCAAGTAAATTGATTCGGATGATCCATCATTCGGTATAAGGCAATTCCGGAAAACGGTCACGTATAGAAATCGAACGTAATGTACGATATATAAAAAGAATTCGGTCTTCGATCAGTATAAGAAATAAAAAGAAAGCCATTAAAATTCTTCCAGAAAAGAGAGAGAAAGATAAAAGATCCACTTTTGGTGTGTCCCTTTTTTTTTGCTTTTCTCCTTTTTCGTCGTCTTATTTCGGCCCCGGCGCATCCGCCCGATTTTTCGTTTCATCAATCTTCTTCTGTAGCATTTCATCATCCCTAAAATAGGACGAACATGTTGGATTAGGCCCGCATCTGTTCAGATACACTCAATTTTCAACTGAATATTTACGGTGAAATAATTCATATAATATTTATCAAATATTCAAGAAATAATAATTATGTTTGCAAGCGTAAGTGAATTATATTTTATATTTAATATTCGTAAAAGAGATGAACTGAAAGTTACCTATTGTTTGGAAGATATTTTTGCGTTGAAAATTGATGAATACATAATATCGCGTGGAGTTGGTGCGAGATTTGCGTCCCATGTGTGGGGTATGTATATAAATGTGTATAATAAGCTCGTTCGTATTCAAAAGACGGGTGATGTAACGCAAAAAGTTTTGGAAAAGCGTTTTCCCTCGTAGCTCGTTTCGCAGAACGTCGGGAGAGACGCGACACTATTTTTTTTTGTTGGAAAAATTAACCGTAAGTTTTTCTTTTGCCGAAGCCGCGAATCTCGTCTGCTCTCCTTCATTTACATGCATAATATTCCTCACCCGTTTTTTTTAGCGCTCGAAGATAAATTATATCCGAGATGACCCTCTTTGCCAGATGAAGTAATTCATTTAAGTACTGATTAGTTTATTAGACTACTCGAAGGAATGCTAATATTAATTATCTGTTTGTTCATTCATCTTCGCGGGTCAACGACATGAAACTTCCCGAAATTAATTCGCATTAGCCGATGTTGCGTTTAGGAATATCAAGTTTAAATTCCTAATGGCTGTTTATAATTTCAACTAAAGTCGTTCAAACTTGTCCCCCCTCATATTTCTTCCTTCGTATCCCTATGATAGGATTTCCACCTCTTCCTCAACCCATTTTTCCTCCAACAACAGCAGTCGATGTAACTCCTCTCATCGGTTAATAGCGAACATTCGGATCCTGCCTCAAGTTCGGCAGTTTTCAGCAAACTAATCGTACCGTTTAATTCGCGCCAGAGCTTCTCGTTTCTTCGCTCCTTTCTTCCCTGCATCCCTCCACCCCTTCCCAAAAACGTTAATTAACGAAAACTAATTTACGGAATTATTGGACTAGTCACACCTCCTCTTCCTCCTCAAACATCTCCCAACTCAGAATTAAATTAATTTCATAATACGCCGGCTTTATAATTCCTCGTTTATTATCAATCATAATTTACATTTCTACACAAATAACAAAAATCTGAACATGATATTAGAAAACGGCATAATTTTGTTTTTTTAGTATACTATTAATTGATTTTAATTTTTCATATTTTGTTATCATTATTTTCATTACTTTATATTACATTTTTTAGATAAGCAAATTATTATGATTATCTCATTTTACGGTATTGAATTTGATGGAAAAGTTACGAGATTGCATTGGTCGGAAAGCCGAGGGGATATTTGAATCGGTTGATTTACAAGTATCGCAGGCGTTTCGGTATGCCGTGAATGAATTCCGAACTGGCTGCAGATTCAAATTGAAGCGAAAGAGGTGGAGAAGATCGTAAAACCCTTCTTGATTCGTTGCCAAAAATTTCCAAACCACATCCAATTTCATAAATTTCCTATATTAATTAACAACATTTATTTAAACTTTCTTATTATATAGCAAAAACAAAACAAATTTATACAAAATCAATAATTAATTAAAGGACGAATATTTTGTTTAAGCATGATTAAAGTTTTTAATACATCCCAAACACGATAAAAAATCCATCATATTTTCCATTAATAATATTATACAATCCTCTAAATTTGTTCTTTTTTTTTCTAAAGATTTTTATCCCCACAAAACTTTCTTATTTTCCGCTTCGCATTCACGCAATTTGCGACTTTAAAAAGACGTCGAATGAGGGGAAACGTAAAAGAAAATATACTTTATTTTTCTTCCTCATTTTATTTCCGCCAAATCATGAATTTCCAAAAAGTTTAAGAAATTAAATTCATACAAAAAATATGTTTTTCGAAATAATTTTATTAGTAGAGTAAAAATTATTAAAATATTATAAAATTATTTAGATATCATATAATATAGTAACGTTTCGTTTATGACAATTATCATTAATATTATTATTAAATTATAAAATTTGAGATGCGTAAAAATTGTCAAAATATTTTCAACTAAATTATATAAGATTTAAATTACGTAATTCACGCTATGTAATTAATAAAATAATATAAATATTAATGAACGGTATAAATTTGGTGGCAATTTGAAATAGTAACGGTTCTTTTATGACAGTTATTTCATTAATAAATTTGAAAAACTCGGATTGATTATTTCTTGTATATTATGTAAAGTTTCGGCTATATTTTGAGGTTTATCTAAATCTACAGTGATGAAATTCAATTACGCGGATGTTAGTAATTTGATGTTGTACACGATTAGGAACTAGATGTATTCGATTCCGCGTCAAACTATAAAAAAAGTTAATTAGATCAGGATAACGATCGTAATTACCTTTCAATTAGGTTAACGTTTATAATTAACGTAATATAAACTTGAGAATGAAAGTTGCATAATAATGAAATATAATAAATAATCCTGCATGAAGATTTTAATGAGATTCGATAATATGTATGTAATTACGGATTAGAAGGTTTAAGCGTTATGTAAAATTAAGGTAATCCAGTTACACGATAGTTGTTTGCGTT
The DNA here is from genome assembly GCA_963457615.1 of Nicrophorus investigator. Classification (NCBI taxonomy): domain Eukaryota; kingdom Metazoa; phylum Arthropoda; class Insecta; order Coleoptera; family Silphidae; genus Nicrophorus; species Nicrophorus investigator. Next base: position 3,722,133 of record OY735140.1, read on the forward strand.
TTGGGAAATTGTGAAGAAAACTTTTGATGATGAACATTCAGATTTGCAATTTAGTTCGCTTATATAATACGTTTCTGAAGCTGTACATTCGCTCAAGGGGATTTCGCTGAGCGTGATTGAAATTCTGTTCGATTTTGGTGGATGCGCCAGGCAACTAACTTTAGATCATCACACTTTGATCACCTCCCTGATCAAATTTAGTTTTGTTTATAATGCAACCTAATTCAAATCCGAAGAAGTCGAGAAAGTTTCCTTTGCTACATAGGGAATTCCGCAAGGACGTGGGTCTATAATTACGTAAATCCGTTAAATTATTGCAGATTCACAATCATTATTCAAGTTATTTACGTAAAGGTTTCAAATATAGATGACTGTACTTTTTATTCATGTTATATCCTTATTTTCAGGGGAATAAAACTTGATGCAAGATAAATATGTATACAAGATATCAAGTCTTTTCCTGCCCCACATATATTTATTTTTTTTAGTCAAAATTTCCGCGGTATATGCTCTTGATTTTGCCTGACAATAAACATATTCGCTTTGCAGATGATGAAATTACCCCCCAGCTAGTAAACTTTTATTTCTTCTGAGCGGAAATTTAACTGCTCGCTTCGTGTAAATTGTTTATATAATATTATACGAAGATTTGGCTGTACGTAAGAGAATGGATGAGATGGAACGATATAAAAAAAAAATAACGTAACTTTCTTATATTTTTTCTGAGTGCTGTTTGCTGAGAAGAGATAAGAGAATTTTCCGCTTTCCTTCGCAGAAGGAATTGCTTGTTTCGCCGAGGATTTTCCCGGAACTTCTTTTATTTTGTTCGGCCGCAGCGAATTAAGAAACTGACAATTCTATAGATTAAAATTTAATCAGAAAATTAAAAATCTAGATGTAAGATGAGAGTATTTATTCTAGTTTAAAGAAATATTAACTTTTATTTTTCTGAAAAAGTATTTCACATCTGATGGTGTAAAAACGAATCTCTTAATATGTTGTATTAATGTAAATCGCGTTTACATTTTTCATACTGCGGAAATTTTTCAGCAAAAAAAATGAGCTTATGTAAAGAAGCTAGAAAGAAAAACATATGTAACGTTGACGAACAGGAATTAATTAAAATGAAAGTATAAAAAATATGTAGGGTGGTTCAGTAATTATATTTTATGTTTAATGAAATCGCGGCGTTGCAAATAGGCTCAAATTAATCTATGCAAAGGGAGGAGAGAGGCCTCTGCGTTTGACGTCTTTTGACGGAATTTAATAATCCTGCAGATACTCTTGCACATCAATATTCGAGCGCTTTACGCTCTATCCTGCAAAAACCGTATCTGTTTCTATCTACGTTGGACGTTCATGGCGAAGGCTGCGTGTAGGACGGAGATGGATGTATTTAGAAAGGCGAAATAAAAGGAGAAGAGACGATACCTATAAAAGCTTGGAAGCAATTTCTCTCCAGTTCGTAACGAAAACGCGTGTACACTGCTCGTTTCAATATTCAATAAGCATTTCCAATTTCTTGGGGAAAATGGTGAGAGAATGAGAGGTGAATTGGATGGAAAAGCGGGAACGGCACGCACAACACACCGTTCGACTCATTCAGTTTTCTTACTTTATTTCTTTTGCTATTCTCTACAGTCTATCCACCTACAATGCCACCGAAATAACGAAGTAAAGTGTAGCCAAAGTGAATGCACGTTTTCCACCCATTCAAATAAACATATTTGTAGCGAAAAACGGAAATACATATACTATTCGATGTTTGTCAACCAATATGCGCGATCCTCTATTCAACGTTCTTCCAACGAAATCCATAAAATCAATTTATTTCCTACATTCAAATATAAATTCCATATTTGTCAATTCATAATGCAAAAAATATGGCATATTAGGTTTACTAAATAAAAACGAAACATTGAATAAATAAATCAAAATTGGCACAACTATCAAAATATCAATGATTGGTTTTAATCTAAATCATTTACCGAGTTCTTGAATCTAGAAAAAAATAGTAATATTCGTTTTTTAATCGGCATTCCGGGTAAGATATATGGGTTGCTTTTAGAATTTTTCTTTTTCTGTTTTTCTCTGCTTTTAGATGTTCCGATGCAAGTTGAAAGGAAATGCATTGCATATTTATTTAGGGAATAATTTAGACCATATTCTCGGTTCTAAGTACATCAAAGGTTCAGAGCAGTTTGAATCTGCAGCGTAAAAGAATCGATTTGTGCTCTCCTTTGAGATTGAATGATAATTAACGAAATCAGTAACTAAATACAAAAGTTCTTTATTAAAATTATTATATTAATCCAAATTAACAAAGTTTTGTTTCCAATAATGGCATATTGAAAATGAAAAATCACAAAAGATTTCATTAACACTACGTGTTAAAATGTTACTGTGTGAAATTGATAGATATTTTAATAAATTAATGTAAGTATTTAAAGTTGATGGCGTGTCGTAAATATTGAAAAATAAATATTTTTTCTTTTCAATTAAAAACAATATTTTTTTTAATAAATTAATCTCTTTGCAAGTAGAGCAAATTTATGAATTAAAAATGTGAATTAATGTGCAAAATTTGATTGGTTTTAGTGTGTATATTTATTTTAAAAAGAAAAAAAAAGCTTAAGAAGGGATTTGGATAATGGAAAATGCGAATTCGTTTTATTGCGAAGCGGAGAGATAGAGAGAAAAAGGCTTACCTAGGCGAGTTGTGGAAACAAAGCAGTATATATTGGTGGAACATGCTAATTCCGGATATAAAAAGGGCAATTCCAGATGTTGTTCTCGAAACCTCGGAGTAGTTTGATTAAACTGGATAGCGAAGATCAGTGGCGGGTAATGAGTTTTGTGCGGCATTACGATGGTGAAGGGGTTGGGGTTGTTATTCCGATGGCGAAATGGGGGGAGGTGTTGTGACCCAAAGTGGAAAAGCGGTTTCTGCTGTTGTACGCTAAGCTATTGTGCGGAAACGGTCGAATGCAAGGATGGAAGGAAGAACGGTAGGCGAAGGCGGCATCCCCGCACGTCTCGCAATCACGTCCTGAAGTGGTAATCTAATCAGGAAGATTCGGATTCAGTGCATATTGATGTCGCGACTGGCGTACTTACTACACACCCCATTCGCATATCATCCTCGTCGCATGGGAGAGACCCGAAGATCATTAATGTAATGTAGAGTTGGAATGGGATAGGAGGATTTCGCATCATCCTCGGGCACGGTTTTACTCTTTGAATTATGTGTCTATGCGCGAATCGAGATCGAAATTGAAATGTTAATTCGTTCGTGCCTGAGGCGGAATTCCCATTCCGTCCGTAGCGTCAACCAAAAAGAACGTGAATGTTAAAAAAAAATGGGGATGAGACACCGGCAAATTACAGCCGGGGGTTGCGTGGGATACACATCCCTTTTTTTATTTAGAAGATGAATGGCACTAAATCTTAGCCACTAGACATGAAGAATGACTTGAACCCTCTCAGGACTTAGGGATGGGGTGTGGGGTGGTTTTGCAGCGCGCCACGACGTGAGTGGAACCACCGTCAGGATTATACGCTGATTATACCCGCATAAAGGATTGTCTTCCTGAAGCTCGGACCGGATTCTTAAAGTTTTCTTTCGCCTCGCCTCCACTTAAATAATTTACGATTCCATTTCGCTTATTAAAAGGACGCAAAAAGCCGTCTGTCGTTATTTTCTTTTTGCTTTGTACATGTATTTTTTTTTTATTTCTTTCTGTTATTCTGCTTTAATTAGCGCCGTTTCGGTTTCGGTAATTAATAAGCGACGATTCCGTTCACCGAGTAAAATAATCCCTCTCACACTCACACAGAATCATCACTTTCCTCTTTCTCTCTCCTCTCTCTTACTGCAACGAAACCATTTTTCACGAGGCGGTCTCTCGTTTCTCACTTCCCTGACAAAACACTCGTAATTTAACAACATTGTTCCACCACGCAATTTTTCATTTGCATTATGATTCTCACACACTCTTTCACTACCCGAAACAAAGACTCAGTATGAATAGAGCAGCAAATTCGATTCGTACGTGTATGCAGAAGAGATGGCGCTTTCATCAAACCTACTGTTTTACGCGATGATTCATCTAATTTCAAACGTACTTGTAAAGTTTTTGAATCTTCATATAAATCGTAGAATTAAGCAAACGATCATAGAAATTAATTTTTAATTAATTGTGACGGTTGGATACATTACTCAATAATTACTAGAAAAACTTGTTCTCATTTTGCAGTCCTCGAGATGTAGAGTATTTTTTGTGTTTGTACTTTATGCCGATATTGACTGAGTTGAAGGAGTTCGGCTTATTGGTCCCCGGAGTGAAACAAAGAGACTAAATCAGAGAGGAAAAACATTATTTACAGTCCTTATTTGATAAAATGTGGATTCTGTGTGACCCATTTTTATGTTTTTTTATTTCCTTTTCCTTTTTTCTCTTTGTTTCGTCCATCCCTTCTATCTGCCCCGACGCAACTAGCACAGATGTCCAAAGTGGCTTTTGTGTGTACTTTTATATATATATATATATATATATATATATATATATTTCTCTATGCGAGGCCACATATAAAAATAAAAATAAAAGAAAACGAGGAAGAGGGAATGGACGACACAAAGAGAGAGTGAAATAGATGGAAGTATACATAGAGAAGCAGAGCAAAGAAATAGTTGGTTTCGTCGCCCAAGGAAATCCAGGTTCCGGAGGATAACCGTAAATGTTTCAATCTGACAAAGGTATTAGTTTAAAACGATATCTAAATCCTCGTCCGCCCAAGTCACATTAAATTGCCTTTTATGTCGTCGGTTCGGGTGGGCGAGCGGAGGGAATCTAATTAATCGCAAACCGTCCTCCTCCACCTTCTGGCAGTCTCACTCAACCTCTCCGGTCACATCCGAACAATATTTACTCTGTCCTCCACTTGCAATTCCATCCACACTCGAAACTTCGCTGCAACGCCGAACGAATTAATTTTTTAAACAAATAAAACCACGTAATTGAAACACTTGCTACAAGCTAACAATCTATTCAACATTTCAAGAATAAACCGATTTACGCAAATTAAATGTATTTCTTTAGATTTCACAAATAAACAATGGTAATTTTCATACAAAAATTGTTACGCAAGTGATGTTGCATTATGGAAATCGATAAATATGAAAAAAAGTCGAATTATTAATGAATAAATGAGGATTTATATAGACTGTTAAGTCGAATAATTGGAGAGCTATCTATTTTAGAATTGTTAAATTGAAATAATAGGTTCAGTTTTGAAAGAAACTATTTCATTTCAGCTACAAAATATGAAATAAAAGCAGTTAATTAATGATAGGTAGAAAACAAATATTATTTCATATTTTCATTATCATTATTCGAGAGATTTGTATATGTGGAAGACGCATTGTTACGAGGTAATTGGATCTTTGGAACAATTGTAAATTGAAAATAAACCTGTTTCTTTTTTCATTTTTTAGTTGAAACTGCTAATAGAGATATTTTTCAATTAAGCTGCAATCTGTGAAACGAAGTGAGCCAATTAATGGGGCATCTGAAGGGGCGGAGATGGCCGACGGCGGTTATCCGGGAACGGCGTGAAATAAATGATGTACGGATGGGAACGCCCGTGGATTTCAACCGCTTGCCGTGCCATTAAACAATAACCTGAAGCTTATATGAATGATATTCGCACTTAGTATCGAATGGTTCTCGTTTATAAAGACCTATGTTTGCTAGAATCAATGGACCTGAAGTGCAACTCTGTCTTATTTTTTTATTTTCTCGACGATTTTTATTTGCGGATGGAAAATCGCACGGAACTGATGAGATGATTTCAATTCCAGACAGTTTTGACATTGAAACGTTTTGTGAAATATGTAAATGGTTGACGTTTCGCGAACAGCTGGAAACCGGAAGTTTGTCGGTAATCCGCATTATTAAAGTATTAAATGCAGTGGTTCTTCGTCATTTTATTCTACGCAGAAACAACAAGAATCAAATGAAGAGGATGAGAAAGAGAAAATTACATTTCTCATCTATTTGTGGGCTCAATCTGTTAACGCGACGCTATAGACGTGGGGCGGTAGAAAGTGGGAGTTGGAGGCGGTTGCGAACCCCCCCCACCCAGATTAAATCAAACTTTAACAACCGCCTTATAAAGTGGTTAAGGCATTTATGCATATAGACTGCCTCATCTCTCAGTCTCTCTCTCATCACTCGCTTAAAATTAACGTCATTAAAACGAAATGCTCGACGACTTAATAACCCTGTCAATTTGTCCGGCAACCCACGTCAAATTAAACCCAGCAGCGGCGGCAACAACGTAAGCAAAAAAAATCGATCGTTTCTTTCTAATTACAACAATTCAGTACTTGTTGGATTTCTAAGCAGAATATAAAAGGTGGAAGGGAAACAGTGATACACTTTTCCGCTTATCCTAATTTCAAACGCAATTCTCCACCAAACTTGATAAGCGTCCGAGGGGAGTGCTCCTCGAAAACTTTCCTTGCTCGCTTAATGCCTGATGTAATCCCAACAATTTGAATCTCCCGGGCCGGATTATGAATGGAAGCGCGAACGTTCCCAGCTAATTATGTCTAACCAGGTTGGACGCACGCAGAAAATATGACGCTAAAATAGTATTAGTATTTTTTGTTTTAGTGCAAAATTTCAACCGTTCCCTCTATATTATTTTCTAACTTAAAAGAATTAATAAATAAGTAGACATTTTTTTTTGCTCAATTAAAATGTAGTTTATGTCAAAATTTTTAAATCTAATCGAAACCGCATTCTGCGAATTATTGCTGTAATTACTAAAGTATTCCAATTTATTGCCCATTCCGGTAAAATTTCTTGCTTAACTTTCGTAAACTGTCAAATCTCGAGCAGTTCCAATAAATATAATGTCCAGATTTTTTTTTCACCCTTCTGCATTCTTTTCTGTGCGATTGCTTTATCCCTTGGAAAACTTTTACGGTTATTTTTCAAACTGAGGTCCTCAATAAAACTGCGATCCCTCGGGTTTAATAAATCGCGAAATAATTTATGCTTTGGATACGCGCAAATCCCGCAGGTCGCATGTCTCGCATTATTACTTTTCCGCGAGTTTTGATTTTACGACGATGTTTACTCCGATCTCGGAGGAAACGTATCCAGATTTGTCGGTCCGTTTCATCCACCTACAACTGCTTCTCAACCCGAAATCGTTTGAATCGCAATTTTTCACATCGTATTTTTATTTTATTATTTGTCGAGGAATTGAGTTATCCCGGTTAGTATCAATTTGAACATTCGCGCGTTCGTTTAATGATTATTTATTATGCAGTTCTGATCCAACTCGAAACCCTGATTTATTCGCGCCGATTCGGCGCAAAACATGATTCATCGCACGTAATCAATGTTACTCAATTAATTTTTCCCGAGCGCGTAAATCACGTGGACTAATTAAATGCAAACAGTTGGTAACCGTGCGACTTTTACCCCCTGCAGCATCCAGTACAGATTTGTTTTTACAATCGACATTTTCTTTAACAACAAATTTAATTAATATTTTATCTTATTATTTACTATAATATTTCATAAGCTTAATAATAACTAATCATTCAAAACTTAAAATTAATTTAACCTATAACCTACCCAGCTAAAACCTAAACTGATTCTGCATAAACTGCGATCGATATAAAAAAAGAATCAGTGCAAATTCAGTTGTAAATTTTGGTCAGGACTAAAATTAGATTAAAACAGTTGAATAATCGATGTTGACGGTCGGTTCAATGATGCGACAATCAGCGTAAATTGATTAAATGCTGCACCAGATCGGCTGCAAAATAAGCCCAAAATATCATCAACGTCTGTCAATTTGCAGCAGTAATTTAAAATAATTTACGTGCAAATCAAAATAACACTTAATGAAACTTAACGATAATAGATGCCGCTTTTTTAAATTTTATTTAACTTCATTTCTTGATTTTATTCTTGTATATTTGCTATTAATGTTTAGTTTTATTTTGAATATATTGACAATTTTATGACAGATAAATAATTGTATTTTTTTGTATTTCAAACCTACCATCGAAACTGAAAATCATAAACGTTTGTCGAATTGTACTGTTCAGGTCTTTGAAATGTGAATTTGCTACACTATATTTTTTTTTTCAAAATATTTTACTTTTCAGCATGATAAATTTAATTACGTTAAATGTCTTCGGTAACGGCGGTTCATTTTCACCGAAATGCAATTAGTGTTGCTGTAAATATGCACGACTTGCAGGAATCTGGAGGTTCGTTATTCCCGGATTGATATGACTTCAGGGTAGGAACGTGCAGTTGATTAAAACTCCGTGAAATTAATTTTGAATGCACTTCTTTGCTTCCGCGTTTATTTTCGAGTCTTGAGTACAGTAACGTGATGATTTTTGCAAAAGCTTTTGGCTTTGAAAGGAAGGTAAAGGGAATCTGAGGAGGATTTTAACGAGTCAAACATAAATATGTAATTATTCATTTTGGATAAAACGGGTGAACAGAATTACAAAATGTATAAGTACTCTCCTCTCCGAGATTCGCTTTAATCTAATTACCATTTATTTACAATCCATTAATCCCCCTTTCAGGACTTTACGGGCATATACAGTTCTTCCCTTCTCGCTTTATTTTTACATCTTCTCGTCTATTTTGTTGAGTGTGATGGTTGTAGTAGATTCGGTGATGCGTTTCTAATGGTCGATTGATGGCACAGGAATTTTTACCCACGGCTTCCGGAGTTATCGATCATTATCCATGGGCATGACTATTTTTCCTCGGAGCCCTTTCGTTTCTTATCTACACTACTTCCTCTTATCTCCTCATCCTCTTCCTTCTCCTCCACCTTGCAACACTGTTTAGTACTCTTACATCCCTTCGAGCGCATCGCGCTATCATGTCTTTCCTTGTTTCTGTTTATTTTGGCAGCCGAGCAAGCGCTAATACACTCGACGTCTCAAAGCGAGATCCGTCTGTCTATATTTTTTTATTTTCCTTCTTTCATCCTTTTCCCCTCAGGAAAACGCAATATTGCAACATTCCAAATGAAAGTATTCAAATAATTATAATATTTGCATATTTACATTTAAAATGTACAAGGTACAAATCGTTATAATAAATATACATAATATAATCAATTTTCTATTATAATGTAAAAAAAAAAAATAGATGTCGCTTTATTTTTGGGAGTATAATGTATGCAACTTTATAACAAATGTCTATTCTTTCTGTTAAACAACAAAAAAAAATGAATAACCAATAAAAATTATATTCTCTATTTTTGTTAATAGATTTTTATTGAGAGTATATGCAATTCTATTATCACGTTTTTATATTTTATGACAGATATATATATTCCCATTTCTAGCGACAATCAACAAATTGCTTCTTAATTAAGTTTATTTACAAACAGATCTATAAATAACGCCGAGAATCAGAATTTACAAGAAATATGTGTATAGAACAGATAAAAGCACTTTACATACAATCGCGACGGTTCTCATTAGCGAATCCCGGTCTCGGTTTATTTACTTAATAAAACCCACCTCAACTCGAGCCGAATGCGAGATTCGCTGAACGGTCGCAGGGCGCGTGCATTCTTTATGCGGCCCTTTTCTCTTTCACCTCTTTTCTTTTTATGTTAATTTTTCGCTGCGGTCCATAATTATTTCTATCTCATCATCTCTCCATCAAAGCTAACACAATGAGATATTGAGATTTTTTGCGTTGTTTAATTTAATTTTTGTTGTTTACCGCCGCGTTATAAGATATGCATGTTTCAGGAAACTGGGTTTTCTTTACCAAAAATAAATAATAACATCATAAAATGCAGGGAAAACATCTGCGGATGAAAGTTTCGGCGAAAACAACGATGCTCTGCTTCGGAACTGCTGTTTCCATCAACATCAGCGTCAACATCACCATTACTATCATCATTATTATTATTACTACGGGCGGCAGTCGGAGCAGTCGCCTGATGCGTGTATATTTACGTGCACTTTAATGCCCCCGTACATATCTGCACGTGATTTTATATTCTCTTGGCGTTAAGCACGTAGTTTTATTTTGTTCCGCTTCCTAGCGTTGCATTTCGTCCGATTCCTGTGCTGTGAATAATTCTGAACGTAGTAAAACCCATTTCCTTTTTTTAAAACATTTTTAAAGCAGAGCCAACTCGAATATTCAACTTTCTAAATGACGTTTTTAGTTTAAAAAATTAAAAAATAATAAAATCCTCAAATATCAGATTAATCAGGTTAAATGATCAAATTAGTTCAATTTTGATTAGTAAATGATAAATTATATTTTCCTATTAAAAGACATTTTATTACACAATCTGAAACCTAAAAAATGTATATTTTGAAAGCAGAACCATCTCGAATATTCAAGTTTCTAAATGACGTTTTTAGTTTAAAAACAAATGAGGACTACTAAAGTCATCAGATGATTTAGGTTAAGTGGATTTAATTATTTTAATTGCTAATCTAACGTTTTTGTTAGCAATAATTCTTGTACTCTTCTGTTAAATAGCTTTTAAATTTTATATTATCAACAATAACACTAACAAAGAACTCCATGCAGAACACAATTAAAATCAGTACAAAAAAATGTTCGGTAATAAAATAAATTGATATTCGCTCTCGGCAAAATTGAAATTTAATTAAAAACAGTGTTTAATTGTTTATTAAAATTAAATTGTTGTAGTTATTTCGGTTTCCATTTTGTATAATTGATAATTCATTCGGTTGTTTATACCCATAGGTAACCTGAACTCACACCAGGTACAACACATAGAGCGTGAATTATGCAATAATAAAATTTTAGTATTTTATTTTATCACAATTTTTTTAAATCAAAATTTCTGATTTGTGATGATAGTGTAATGTAACTTCATGTTATATTATGTATTTTATAAAAAAAATCAACTATAGAATGAGACTATTTAAATTTTAATCTACAAAATTATTAAATGATTGAAAAAATAAATTGAATTGAATTAAAACCAATTTTTAGTTATGTTTCTATGTAAAAAGATATCAATAAGTAAATATCAAAAGTAAGGAAAAAAATAATAAAATATATTGTAAATTAATCAGTGTTTTTCGGAAGTTCAATTACATTGTAGGTTTTCCCAGGATGAATGTTTTCGTGCATCGTGTGTTGTTTTTCTTGGCTTTTTGAGAAATGCGAGTAAGATAAAAGTGGGCGAAGTGAAAGTAAGCAGATAAAAAAAAGAAAGAGGAGAAGGAAAATGCACAGATGGAAAAAAACTTAAGGAAGAGAATGAAAGAGAAACGACCGCAGATGTCGTATCAAAGTGCAATAAAACGAAGACGAGCTGACACTTAAAGCGCGCACGAATCGAAGGGATGAAAGGCTGCGCGCTGAAAACCGGAAAGAAAAAAAAAGACAAAAAAAACGTTACTTTCACTTCTATTCCATTTTTAGCCGTGAATATGATATATTTCCATTCCGGTATTAGCCCGTTCTCATATTATATACACACTTTTCCTCCTATATTTTTTTCGTTCGTTCCTTCTGCTGTCCTCCCTTTGTCTCTGCCGCTTTTTCCCTTCCGTGCGACGCATTATATTTCACTTTGGGCCGAGTAATAAAAGCTTGATTAATGTCGCCTTTCTCGCACTGGCAGCTACGTATTTTTGCCCCCAAATTACAATATACGACGTTAAAATGCGCAAAGCGAGGCTTTGGTTAGGCCTTTGAGCTTTGATCAATCGGAATATCTCAATGGTTTAAGTCAATACAACGGGGATCGGCTTTGACCGTTCATTTACGACTGTGCAGGCAATTACAGTTAATATATACACTGATATTTAAGCTCTCTCAGATCAACTGCCAATAATATTGATATCCTATGTGAACAACGAAATACGGAGATTTATTTATGAAAAACTATACATATTTTTTTTAAATTTAAATTTACAAAGTAAATATTGAAAAGTATAGTGTAGTTATAAATAAGGATGTGGTAAATAAATTGGAAAATAAAAAAAAACTTTAGAGATGAGACGCTGTAATATTCGCATTAAAATTAATTACATCAAAGTTACGTTGGGCGAAATGAAATTAATTAAAAACGGTATATTTAGTTAGCGGAATTTAGTGCAGCCGTAAAGTCGAAGTCTAGCACACAAAGTTTTCGCTTACAGAACATTTTTAATGCAAAAAAAAAATATAAGAAAAGGAAGTTTTGTTGAAGACAGAATTAATTTCCTGCATCTCTCATCTCAGGTAAAAACGTACGACGGTGTTTGAAAACTGTAGCGCATTGCTAATTCTGACAGGGCAGATCCATTAGTGTAGAGGTGTTCCGATTGGAGTGCATCGCGTTCTATTAATGGAAATTGGGAGGTGTAGTGTCAATCAGTGGATTGACCGAAACACACGTTTTGCATATAAGCAATATCTCACAAATCACGCGCAATTTATCCAAAATCCCGGACTAATCGAGGACTTGAAAACCTGAAAAATTAAATCCTGACTCATTGAATCCGCACTATACGAGGTATTGCTGTATGCAGTTTAATTTCGACGCAATCGTAAATTCCAGTATATGTAAATTAGATGGCGGAGCGTAATTTAATAATGAACGTTTGTTATCACATATTGTTCGAAATTCGTCCATGCAAAACTTTATTTCCGCTTTTTTCTCTGTTTTTTTTTTGTGAAATATTCTTGAATTTCTATGCAATCAAGTGAGAATCAAATTTTTAACTGCAAAATAAATAAAAACTCTAGGGTAATTATAATTCCAAGGTTAGAAATAATTATTGTATAATATATATTTTTTTTTTTAGAAGTCAAAATAACTAAATTGATAAAAATGTATGTGTAATATGGAAATTTTAGTTAAAAAATTTGTAATAAAATAAATAAGAATGAAAATGTAATAAATGAAAATCCCGGCGCATCCACATTATTATAAATAAAATTGATTTTAAAAAAAAATACCCGGCGCATCCACAATATTATAAATTTAAATAATTATAATTCTGTGTTTGTTGTGTTTTTTAATGTAAACTTTGATGCATTAAGAAACGTCAGCGAATGCGAGTAAAGTATGTGTGTATGTACATATTTCAAGCCTTTGGAACTTTTGAAATGTTGAATAATTTCGTGCCGTCAGATAGGTGACAATCCGAGTTATGACATGCCAAGTAGGAAACAGAAATTGACGTGCGCACAACACCTTTAAGTAATTGTGGCTTTAAAATATTCATCCTGACGTACGGCTGATGCGCTTCTCAATTCCCAAATTCCAGTCTAGAGTCGCGCTCGTTGCAACCCGGCATCATCTAAATAAACATGCGATGAGCTAATTCACTCCTGTCATTCCTGCATCTCGCTCATCCCATCAACGTTTCAGCATTTCCAAAACTGACGAAACTTTTCTCCCACTTCAACGGCGAACTTCGTCTTGTCGAAACACACTAAATTCGGACCTTACGAGAAGATACCACCGAAGTCCTAAGCCCCCATAACTTTTACTCGCATCTGCGGCGTAAAATACCGAAAGACTGTGTGTCCTTTTTATATGTGAGTGTAATATGAACAAAGGAGAGAGAAAAAGAAGCGAAGGCAGATGAAGTACTGGAGGCAGTAGATAGTAGTCGGCGAATGGCCAATAAAAATGTTGAATCATTACCGGAAATAATAAAGCGCACTTTTTCGCTTCTCCCCCTTCGTTAATAATGGCTTTCTTGGTGCGAGGAAGAAGCGAATGTAAATAATTTTTGGAATTACCCTTCCCGAATGATGAACGGCCCTGGGATTTAAGCATCCGCATAGTAATTTTACGCAGACATTATTTTCATTCCTCTTCCTAAAATTGTTGTTTGTTTATATTGCGCATCGCAAATATAATTTTTCAAAACATTTACTTTATTTTAAAAGTTTAACGAAATTTATGATCTTCTCTACCCAAAAATAACATATTTTAAAGTTTCAACTTAATTCAAAATTTCAATATTATTTTTATTTTTTAATTTATTTTTCATAATTATATCACAAATTGTTACTTTTTGTTAAATATGAAATAATTATTAAATTAATAAAAGTTCCTCGCAGTTTTATTATAATATTACAATAATCATTTCATTTCTTCAAAAATTGAAACTGTTTTTCATAATTGTATAAGAAATAGTTATATTTTTATCAATTATAAAATAATTATTATCAATTCAATCAATTTTATTTAATTTATATATTTAATACAGAAATGAATGAAACTATTTTAGTATTTACACGATGAAATTATTTTTCAATTACAAACTGCTACTGTTGCGTGTTCAACGGATATGCTTTTTGAGTATATCCTGAAGGGAATTGGATCGTGCAGCGTGGATCTCACACTGAAATATAGAAGAGAAGCCATTAACATAAATTTAACTGTAGTCTACAGCCGAATGATAATAGTAAAAAAAAGTACGAAAACGAGAAGAGCAAAACTTTTTACTGCTCCGCTTTATTTTGTGCCGGATGTGTACAGCATCCAACGATTCAACAACCCCAAAAAAAAAACAACGAGAACTTTATTTTATATGCATGCCCGATTCGGCGTTGCTTCTTTTGCATTTGAGATTTATCTCTTTCTCTGAACACTTACATAAAATTTCCTTAAAATAAAACAGAAGTAGCAATCATAAAATTATCGATTAATTCAACATTCATTTTCAGCTCCGAGTTTCGTACTTATATCAGCTTTTTTTTCTGTATACATTTCAAGTATTATTTATCTTCAGTTTTCTGGAAGGTTTCGATGGAAATTAATTCTCTTTTTTCCATAATCTACAGCAACGTTCGAATCTGAATGCTGGGGGGTGGAAACAATGGGAATTATTGAACGGCGGGGGCCGTTTAACCGCCGGTTCAGGTAATAACAATTTAAATGTCACCGGCAGAACGCGCTGCGCCAAGATGAAACACCGTCCAGATTTCGACAATGGCCGAACTACACTCGACAAAACAATTTGGGAATCTGGGCCAAAACCATCCACCCACCATTCCACCCGTTCCCGCACGATCATACACAACCATTTCGACCTATGACAAATCGCCTTTCGCGATTCTGCTTTAAACTACCTTCGGATTGCGATAAAAGTAATAGCTTTGCCTTTGATCGATCGATGCATCCATTGCTGGATGTTGAGTTTAGCTGACGTGTACACTTTTTTTTTGTAGTTTCTCCATTATTTATATTTTTTCCACAATACTACATCAATTTCCAATTAATCGATTTACAACTAGTGCACTTTACAAGCATCACTCGACAACTCTAACAGAAAAGTTTTATAGCTAAAAATATAAAAAAATATTTGTGTAATTAAAATGTGTCAGAAGTATTTGGAAATATAGTTAGAAATATATTGCTTTTTTAATTTATTCCATAATTGCTGAAAATTACAGCAAAATTTGGAAATTTATTTTTAACGATATAAAAAATTATAAATAAATGTAAAAAATCTAAGTTTTTGGAAATGATAATACTAAATAAGATAATGTGAAAAGTTTGATAAATAATATAAGTGAAATAAAATATCATTTGTATACAAGATATATTGTTTTAAATTGAAGTGATAACGATGGCAACGAATATTATATTATTGTATCATTGTTATATTTAATTAATTTTGTTTATTGCCATGTAAACCAATATCCCATTAAAGGACAAAGCAAATAAACAAATTAACGAACAAATGAATGTTTGCATCAAATTTCGTAAAGTAGTAGCATCCGATACATAGAATAAAATTCTGCTTTTTACTGCTCTAAATCCAATATTCCGCTTTTATAGATTGCAGTAATTTCAACTCCCTTCTTTTGCTTTCAGAATTGTTCTTATTTCTCCTGAGTTGTTTCGTTTTATTTGCATTTTTCTTCGTGCCATTCATGTAACTTTTTCCATTAGCAGCAGAAACTCAATTAACCGTAATAGATTTTCAAATATACAGAATCAATATTGCATTTAGTATAATTTCGCGTTCCATCTACAGTTTGCTTTTAATTCTGCTCGGATTTGCAGTCAATTAACCGGAAAATCGACGACTGCTTCGAAGGAGTTTTCTTCCACTTTCTGCTGCTGCTGCTGCAGCCTTTCTGTTCGCACCCCTTTTTCGTTCTTATTTCATTCACAGTGTGTATCCGATTCGGCGAAAAACGTTCTTTTAAACCCGTTTTCTACCCATTTTCCGCACGGCAGGAATCGGATGCGATGCGAAAATTAAAAGCAAATAGAGCAACGGGACAATTCAAAAACGTGGTGGAACGGAACGCGCGAACCCATTTTAAATTAATTGAAAATCTATTATTCATTTTCGATTTCGGATTGGGCTGGATATATATGCATTTGGATGCAGGCCACCGAACGCCAATCACTTCTATCAAATAGCGAAAATCCAAAAATTAAGAACGCACGAAACACGTTTCACTTTTTATGTTGTTTCATTATTCTACTATATTTTGACCGTTTCCAATCACTCTTCGCATTTCCCATTTCGTTATCAATCAAATGCAAATAGCAATTAAATTCGGCAACAATCGGCAGAAAATTTTTCTATATCTTTTTCCAAAATTAATTTATATTCATCAACTATTGGTCAAAATTAATAAGATTTCTGTCAAATTAAAAAAAAATCATAGATTTTTTCGAAATATTGTGTTCAAACAAGCATTAATGTATTATATAATATTAAAACTTTCTTGACAAATATATTTACAAAAAAAAAATACTTTTCTCTACTTTTTATAAATAATTCATTGATTTTCTTGACATAGATTATTAAATCTAATATAAACATTGAACAAATATTAAATCTTCCTTCAATAACATTTTTGCAAAAAAAATATATATTTAAAAATTTAATTATAACAATAATTATTTTTATTTTTCTCCATTTATTTTCGTATTATTTATTTTTTCTTAACTTTTGTTAAAATTACATTAAATTAAATTACATTAAAGCAAATATTAAAATTCTAAAATAATTATTTTTAGTTTTCTCTAATTTTTAAATACTAAAAATTTCTTGATAAATATATTAAAAAAAATAATTTCAAAATTAACTATTTTTAGTTTTTTAAACAGAATGTAAAAACTTACTGATCAAAGTTAATTATTTTTTCAACTCTTTTTTAATCTTGATAAAATTATATTTTCCATAATGAATTTAAATAATTCAAAAAATAATTATAATAATTTCATTAAAATATTATTAAAATTTAATAACATAAATTCAAAGTTTCTTAAATTAGAGCGAATAAAAATAAATAAATAAAATTATATGAAGAAATATGTACATTTAATATTTTCTAAAAAAAAACATTTTCTTAAGTTATTCGAATCTAATTTCGTAATTTCGTTTTTTCTTGTTAATATCAAAACAGTACTGCGGGTTTCTGAACAAAACAGATTAGAAGTAACTGCGAGATGACTTTCATGCAAGTCCTTCGAAGTTTGCACGTGCTAGAGTCGAGATAAAATTCAATGCAAAAAAAAAATAAGAGGAATAAAAGGGTAAGAGAGAACTGCGGTTCACCTCGGTAGATTAGTTGGCTCGGAACTTAACGCGAAACTGCCTTTGTTCGGATATTATTTAAGTTTTTAATGTACGGCGAAGTTGTAATATTCGGGTTACAGTAGAGATATAGTATGTAGAAGAGAGAGATAGAGAGTTGTTTCATTACGCAAAGATCAACAAAGAATTAAGCTCGTAGATCAAACAGAAAAGGCTGGAAGGTTGTAAAGCGTGCACAGCATGAACGTGTGTGTGTGTATATTGTATTGTTTGCAAGTTATACAAAATTTTCTTGCAGAGCTAGACTAAGCATAATTTAATATATGCGCAGAGTTCCACCTAACCTAGGTATAGCAGACCGACGTAAAAGCAAGCCCCTCGAGGAATAAGAGATAGAAGTTGGAAGTTGTCATTCGAAGAGCATGAATAATCATAGCCTCGCGGCTGTTACCGCCCCGTGTCGCTATTAAAGACCCGAGTGGATGCAACAAAGAGAAACTCTGAGAACTCGTATTTTTCAAACTTTCTCATCATCTTTTTCGATTCTTGTTTTCTTTTACTTTTAATTAGCTTAATTACTGTAGAACCGTGTTGTTTTTTCTTCGCGGTACACTAATGGTTTCCTAGTGTAAACACTTCGCAATTTTGCAAAACGTCACTAGTCTGCTCAGCAAACTTTGATAAATAACGTGCCATTCCGAAAACAACCTCACGCCTATCTCGCAAGCCCCATTTCCTCTACTAAATAATAAAGAGGAATTCAGACCGCAGCCGCTGCAAACTCGTGCAGTTTTACATTTGTTAATGTTGTACGCTCACTCTTCGCGCTTTCAACACTTTCAAATAAAAAGCTAGTTTTAGCACTCAAATTTATATAATTTAATACATTAAAAAAAAATAGTTATAAAACTAAATAATTTTGTAGAAAAATATGATTAAATTTAGTTACAAATATATTTGAAAATTCTATTCGATTTGATACGATGAAAATTCTAAATATTTTTTAAATATACTAAATTATAAATGAAATGTTTTAAACTGAAAAGTTTATTTTAAAATGTGCTTGTAAATATTTGCAATTAAAATTTTGTTAATGTGTCGATCCGATATTAAAGTTGCGCAACAATTGATTAATTCTCTCTCCGTCTCTCTCTATTACACAATAGCATATACAGCTAATAGGGTTTGGTTTCATTGGTTCCTAAGGGATTGGAGCCCGACTGGCAGTTAATTAAATTTGGCTCAAATTGTAAAGTTTAGCTTAGGCTGCTAAGCGCGAGCCGCCGATGTGTACACATTAAGTCAAAACAATATTGCAACTATTAATTATAACTTAATCGGCTATTGAAATTGCACTGGGTGTGTGCCGGCTCTGGGTTAGTTAAATGTGTTTACACCGACGTCGGACGACGTTAAATTACGTCCACCGAATAGATTTATATACACAATTTTACAGTTGATCAACTTTTGCTAAAGTTCAGCAACAACTAACTAACTGGTAAAAAAAAACACTAAAAGGTTGTAACTTTTTTTGAGAAATTTCGATTTAGAATTGAATCAGCTTTAATAAAATTAAAAGTTTTGCATACTTTGATATCAAAGCGTTTTCAATGTTTACAATTTTTTTTTCTTCAGATTTTCGCTTAATCTAATTTGCTGATATGTTCGTTGAAAGCGAAAATTGTGACATTATAAAGCTACACGTACAAACTTCAAACGCGTTTATGATGTTTTATTTTTTTACATTTTAGTAAAACATTGATTTAATTACTTTAATAATATCATTAAAGATGTAATAAAATTACGCAAATATTTATTAATGAATTCAATATAAACTATGGTTATTGTAATAACAAATAAATTATAAATAATATTGTTGGTTCTGCGGAAAATTGCAGATTTCCTTTTCCACAAAAAAAAACATAAACAAGTTTCGTCGGTTCGCGTAGAATGAACACGGTAGTTGGAAAATGATCATAATAATAATAATATGTAGGAAATGTTTGCGTTTTATGCGGCTATAAAAATGTTGAACATGGAGTGAAATGCGAGCAAAGGTTTTTCGAGTGTATGTTTTATTAAGTTGATGATGAACGGAAAAGCGTAGCCGAGGCCCCAAACGATAAAACCGAGCCGGGAT
The DNA here is from genome assembly GCA_963457615.1 of Nicrophorus investigator. Taxonomy (NCBI): domain Eukaryota; kingdom Metazoa; phylum Arthropoda; class Insecta; order Coleoptera; family Silphidae; genus Nicrophorus; species Nicrophorus investigator. Next base: position 3,741,842 of record OY735140.1, read on the forward strand.
CGAAACTAGAACCGTCGGAGGTTTGTCCGTTTTTTTTTCAGTATTTAATATGGCTCGTAACTCAGAGAAAGCAAAACGAACGAAATCTCTCGATTCTTGTAACTGTTGTTTTTTCTGCTGTTGCAGAAGAAATAACGAATATGAAACGGAGAAATTTATGAATTGAATGTTTTTGAAAGGAATTTATTGTAACTGCGCAGATTGGAGGGTTTTAGTTTCGGTCGAGGAATTTATCAGCTTTAATAATACGCTTGTCCGTGGCATGCGTTTGTCATTAAGGACCTTTCGCAATGTCAAAGGGTAATTCCGTCATATTCTTTTTCCTTAGATTTATGTAATAGCAAGTCGCTAATAGGAAATGTTAATCAATGTAAGTGTAACAGTAATGTATTGATGGATACGAATTATGAAAAGGAACAAATTCGGAAACGCTCTTAATTGGTTTATGATAATTAAATTTCTCGGCCGTTTGATGCGTGCGTAAACACATAAGTATGTACAGCCACAACCGCAGAGCAGAGGGAAGAAGAGAGAGTGGGATGAAGAGCAGATCAGAGCAGTTCCTGCAATAAATTAGGAGCAGCAGGATTCTGGCCTCAGGCAGCGTAACCCGGGCATTAGGACGTGCCGTGTGTTTGTCTTCCTGGATGGCTAAGGTTTTCAGGGTAGTCTTCATGGGTATAGTGTACACGTATACCTTCGAGTTTATATGTGTGCGCCTACTCCGTTTCTGCTAATTTTAATTAATGGCATGTAACGAACGCGGCCGCCCCGGATTTAGATAACCGGATAATACCAGCCACTATTACATATACATTCAGCGGGAGAGACAAAGAGAGAGAGATCTGGCCCGCATAAAGTTCTGGTGGAAACTCGATAAATCCAATTACCAGCGAAACCATTTCAATTGGCGCCGCTATAACATTATTACGTGGAATGGAGAAAGCGAGAATGAAAAGAAGGAGTAAAATGTACAAGAATTCATTACATTTTCGCGATGTTTTTTTATATATCTACATAGTGATTGAAGATTATTTTTTCAATATAATTAATTAGTACATCTTCAACATTATTAGAAAGAAAACTATTTTTTCTTCAAATTTTTAAATTATAGAATTTCAACTAGAAAAATGTTCAATTTGTCCAGATTTACAACTACTGCCTTATTTCCCTTTTGCATTTTTCAAACAACTTTTTATTTTTTCTTTATGATCCAACTTTCCTAGTTTACCTAGTTTCCATAGATTTTTTCATCTCTCACCAATATGTAAACTTTCCTCATTTCTAGAACACGCAATATTACAAAAAAAAATTGTTTAGGTCTAAATTAGATTTTTTTTTTTTCAAATTTAAGTAAATTTTTTTGACAAACTCATATGATATTACAATATTTGAATAAACAAAAAAGTGAAAATTGAATGCTGGAATTTTAATTTATAAAATTTATTTTTCTATTTTCAAACGAATTAGTTCACATGCTATTTCGTGCACTACAAACAATATTTAATAATTTTTGTTCTGCGTAGCTCATATGAGAGTGCAAAATTTTACTTGAAACAAACACTAATTGCAGTGAGTGGGAAATTGAATGCAGTGAATGTTGACGTCGGGTCAGAAATGGATGGGACCCGGAAGCGAGGGTAAAGTTAAGTTGTGCAGTGTTTAGTAGCTACTTGCCTTCCCTAATACATCCTGACCTCGTGACGTTACGTCCTCTTCGCCGCCGCCGCCCCATTTTCGGACGGCAGAAGTTTTGGGCGGATTACAAATTCGAGTGTGCGACGATTGCAGGCAGCACCTCGTTCCGATATATAATAGCGCCCTATTAATCATCCCTAATTTGGGTCCCACGATAACAAGTTAAACTATTTGCCACTCTCTCTCCCTCATACACATTTAAAACACCCGTCCCCTACACGCCATAAATAGTCGACAAAACTATTGCAATTATTTACGCATTATACAATCCGGACCCCGCAAATTATGACAAATTGAATGCATTACTCGTTTGAGAGCAAAACACGTGTTTAGAGCGTTCATCCAGTTTTCGTGGTGTATGGCTGAAACGACGAGCATTCGTCTGAGAAGAGGGGACAACCACAAATCTTTGTCGCCTCCAGGGGGAGGTTTGTTTCTTGTCACGGAACGCTGAGCCCCCGCATCATTTACAACCGCTCTGATTCGTATTTTTATTTACGTCGATCAAGATCCAAAACTCCAAAAAGTATAAGTTCGTGGAAATGTAGTGAAATCTTATTTTATTATATATATAATATTATGTTAACATATGCTTTGAGTATTATTAATATGATAATGTTTATAATTAAAATTAACTTTTATTGTTTTGGTGGATGCGCCGGGTTTCAAATTTGTATATTGATTTGTTAATTGCATTCTCAATGCGATTGTAACCTCGTTGCAAAATTTTGTGATGAAACTGTATCAATTTTAGTTTCGTATAAACGAAGGGCATAAAATATTTAGGATCGTCGCTTCCTTTGAATTTGTTTAAAATTGATCTGTTACGGTTCTACGTGTAGCACGGAAGATGTAAAGTTTTCAATTTGAGATGTTGGCCTATATCTGTGTATATATATGTACGTACGAGCCATCCGTATCCCCGCACATGCGACTCGAGGGAAAACAAATAATGGATCAAACGTGAAATATAGCCCGAACGACAAAGCCGTATTATATGTATTTTCCACCTCCACGGCCTACCTTTCCAATTTTTTTCCATCCCTCGTGATTCGCTTGTTTTTCCTCCTCGATTGTTAGGTGTGATTTGCTGTTGCGCAACTGTCATAGTTGGCTTACGTGTTTCCCTTGTTACGTTGAAGATAGTTTCGGAGGACCGTCACATAAATTGGTTGACAGCGACATCTATCCTTTTCTCTCTGTCTCTGTCTCTCTCATATTGTCTACTGCATCTGGTGTGTTAGGTTTTCGGTGAATGGAGGAGTGATGTGTTTCTAGTCTGCCAGCAGTTTGAGCATGGTGTAGTTCGCATCGCGTTGAGGAGAATTCCAGTCTTACCCGGAAACCACAAGATCCACACAATCGAGACTATTGTTAAGCTCCTTACACGCTCCGCTACTTCCGCACCACGGATCCGGCGCGCTATGACAACAATTAATTCGCGTGTTCAGATATAGCCCATTCAAAGACCGTATAAAAGAGTACATAAACCGTACGTAATGTCGACTGCAACATTGTGCTCTCAGTCATAATGCACCAACCGCGCATCCACCAGGGGATTCCCCTGCACATTTTAATTCACAATAATACTATTACAAAACAACAATATTCATATTGCATTCATCAAATAAATATTACTTAAATATTGCAATTATTTAATTAATCAAACTGTTTTATAATATTTCATTAAACAAGGAGTTCGAAATTATCAAAAAATAATATCAATTGCAAATAATAAATTTTGAATTAAGTATGTTAAATTCAGTAATAATATTTTTCAATAAAACGTTAATATCAGATGAACCACCTCAAAGTTTATTACATAAAAGGTTTTCACTGTATACTTAAACGAAGATTAACGATTTGAAGGAAATGAATGAGGTTTCAATGCGCCCTCCTAAAAGCATTAGGTCTCTGGTCTTCATAAAACTATACTTAAATAAATCAGCATAATCTTAGATACATATTTAGTATTAAAATACATTTTTATTGTATATATCTTACTTTAAATTATAATTAGATCATTTTAGTATAGAAATTTCAAAATACATGTTAATTTATCTTCAATTTAACTAAATAAAAAATATATTATTTTGTCGTACATTTATTGTTAATATTAATTGATTTTATTGTTGTTGTTTCAGATTGAATTGGAGGATGTGAACTGAAATGACCGTGTAACAGAATGCCGCATAGGTTTAAAGTTCTTTTGGCTGTGATCGTGTGCTGCGTGGGATCTTTGGTGAGCAGCTGCCCAGAATCCTGCGTCTGCAAGTGGAAGAACGGCAAGCAGACGGTGGAATGCTCGGACCGAGGCCTTCTGGTGGTACCGGAAGGTATGGACACCGGTACCCAGGTCCTGGAATTTGCCGGAAACAATCTGCGGCATCTGCCAGACGAGAAATTCTCCAGGATGGAGTTAATCAATCTGCAGAGGATATACCTGTCGAGATGTCAGATCACGACGATAGATGAGCGCACTTTCAAGGGGTTGACTAATTTGGTGGAATTGGATTTGTCTGAGAACGGATTAGAAATAGTTCCTTCTGCTGCTTTTTCCGATTGTCTATCATTAATGAGGTTGAGTTTGAGCGCGAATCCTATTAGGATTTTAAGACGGGATGCGTTCAATAAACTGACGTTTTTGAGTACTTTGGAGATGAGCCGATGCGAGTTGGAGGATGTTGAAATTGGCGCGTTTGATGGCCTGAAGAGTTTGGAGTGGTTGAGGCTCGATGGGAACAAATTAAAGATGATACCGGATGGATTCCCGGTTGGTGTTAAAGGCGTCGAACTTCAAGGAAATCCGTGGGAATGCGATTGTCATCTTGTGGAATTCAGATCGTGGCTGGAGTCGTTCAGCGTTCCGCATTCGGTGCAGCCGATTTGCAACGGTCCATCGAAGCTCGCGCTTCGTCCCGTAAAATCGATAGCGCCGAAGGAACTCGCCTGTCTGCCCGACGTCTCCCCGACTACTTTCTATCTGGAGATCGGAGAAGGCAAGAACGTATCGCTGCTGTGCCAAATTAATGCCGTTCCGGAGGCGCACGTCTCCTGGCGTTTTCACGACCAAATCCTGCAGAACGACTCGATGGTCAGCCCCAGCACCAGATTAATTTACTACGTCGAAGAAGGAGGAGAGGACAAAAAGAGCGAGCTGTTCATATACAACACGAATCGCGAGGATAATGGGACGTTCATTTGCAGCGCAGAAAATGCGGCCGGAATCGTGCAATCCAATTACACGATACGCATCGTCCTCAAAGAGGAAACGGATTATGAAGCAGTCGTTTTACCCTTCGAGTTCATCCTGATAATACTATCGGCAACGGGAATATCCTTCCTGATCATCTGCGTCGCCCTAATTCTTTCGATAGTTAAATGCCAAGCCGCAAAGCGGAAGGCCAAAGAGTGCAGCAATTTGATCATCAGCAATTCCACCAAAGACAGCCTCTACCAAGAAAGCGTTGACGAATACTCCGACATCTCTAAAGAGAGCAGCAACGTGACCCTAACAGACAGACAACAAGTTCTATTATACAGCAACGAGATGAATCCTTCGGTTATGATCCAAATAAACAATCCTCCGCTATTAAGTAACTACCAATTGGAGCAGAACCCTGATCTCATCAACGATACAAGCAGGAGGCGAGAGGGAGGAGATGGACAGGATGAAGCAGATTGCGACTTCCTCGAAAAGGGCTGCAACTATCGACTTACTGCCGATGTCCATCTGAATCCTGTCGGGCTTTTGAACACGACTGGACCCCATTTTCCAACCTGCTACCGCACCTTACCCTACGCAAGAGCATCCCCAAAACAACAGCTCTCCTACAGTAGAGACGCCGAGCTTTTGGCCTACGGACACTTCACTCCTTCAGTTAGGCACACCGCGGATGGGTATCCTGCAAGACACGAAGAGTACGAGACGCCCTTCTGCGTAGACTCGCCGCAGCTCAACTCAAAATGCAGAGATGTTAAGAGCGTCGGAGCACAGACCCAAACGGATCTTTCACCGGAATCCATCGAGGTCACTGATCAACAGTAAAATGTAATAATAATTACTAAAAAGTGTAGTGTGATATAAATTGTAATCAAGAAAAAAAAACAACCCTGTACATATTAACTACCCGTTAAGTGATAATTTCCTTTTGTAAATACTTATTTCAACATAATACATCTATCTATATTACTGTACTAAACAACGACTTCTTTAATATACCCTATTTATAATCTGATAATTATACAATATTTAAAAATTTTAAGAATTAATTCTTTTACATTTTCTTCAGAAATGTCTATTTAGACTTATTTTTCTTATACTACATAATAATCAGGAAAATATCTACTTTGAAGATATATGCAATTTAAATAATGTTCGTGTTGATATAAAAGTCATTTAACGCGAAGTGCTTGCGGTATAAACTCGGAATGTGCCCGTTCCCGAATAAAATGTAATTAGGCTTGCGTTAAAAATCTTTTTCTACCACTTTTTTTCTTGAGCCCTTTCGAAATAAACGCGGATGAAAAGTACCCTCTGCCGACTTCATTGGCATTCCACCGGTCGCTCTTCATTGTTGCAATCTGAGCCTCGCGCGACGAGCCGCAAAACTTCTTTAAACTTCTCCACTCGTAACGCACGAAACTTCTTCGAAACAATTAATCCCTTCTAGAGAAACAAAAGAGTGCCGCAGAAAACCAAAAAAAAAAAAACAGAAAATAAGAAAGAAACGAAGAGGAGAATTCTATTATATTCGCGAAATGAAAAAAAAAAGCGGAATAAAAGAATTAGTTTCTCTCAATGCAAAATTCTTAATTTTGCAAATTGATTCCTGTAATTTGAGTATGAAATTATTTTTTATTTTTTAAAACAACTGTTTGTTAGTTAATTATGGACCAATTGTCGATTAGATTCAATTATGTGAATGGTGCGAATTGTAAAAAAAAGCAGGAAAATAAACCAATGTGTGATTTCGCTTTGGGGGTGAATGTGTAAAATAAAAAATCGAATGGCTCCGAGTAATAAATCGGGAGAGGACGGCGCGTGATAAATAAATTCAATTGAAGAGAAAGGAAATTGGAAACACGAGTAGGAAAGAAATATACACAAGGAAAATTACGTTTACGTATGGGAATTTATACATGTATGCATGCATCTGTGGGTATTATTGAGCCGAGAATTTATTCCGATCCATTTATTTCGCCTGATCTAATTTCCAGTATTATTTATTGCCGGTATCCCGCGTTGCACGTTTCGCATCCCCGTAACATAATCGAGACTACTTCTAAACTGTATAGTTTGGATGGCAATAGTTGAAATGCTTTCAACTAATTTGAACTAATTGACATATGAAAGTTGTATTCACACTTTTCAACAACTGCTAATTTTTATATTACATTCATGAAATAACTAAAAGTAAGAAAAGCATTTTTAACTAACATTCAGGATCGGTATGAAAAGGAAATTCACTTGATATATAGATAAATTGGAAGAAATAACTGAAATGGAAACGTGCAAAATGAATTTATCTGACGTTCGTCAACAGGATTGGAGGTCTCCAACTGGAATCGTGTCATTGTAGTTTTGAAGTCATCAATATCGTAACTTTTACGAAACTTATCGTATTTTATTTTTCTTTGCTGTCAAACGCCCCCGAAATCGTATTTTTTCCGTTTGTTAAGATCATTGGTGATGGATGATGAAAGGAAATGCTACATTTTTTTGCACGCTTTTCCATTCACCTTTGTCGATTCGTCCTGCATTCTGGTAACAGAAACTTTTGTTATCTGGAAGTTTTCTCCGCCGCCGCGAAACGTGTCAAACGTCGGCGGAGTCGCCGAGCTTCGAAGTCTAATGAATTGCCCCGACCATCTCCATTTCCCGAAGTATTTCCCATCTACAAATTATACGCATTCCTTTAATTCAATCCAATTCATGTACGAAATCATGAAAAAAACCTTATGTAATTTGCAAAAAAAAGTGTCTTTATTATATTGATTTTAAATTTTTACACTTGTCGATATTCTAAATTGAAAGAGGATGAAAGAAAAAATGTCGCCATTTTGGGGGGAGAGAAACCTTCGTGGCTTAATGAGCCAAGAAAGTTTGTAAGGAGCTTAGCAAAAAGAGGCAAAGGAAAAAAGAAAGCTTTACGCAAAAAATACGAAAAGCGGCAAAATATAAAAGAAAAAATGTATGTATAATGTAAAAAGAGAACAGAAAGCGTTTCAGACGTTAAATGATTTAAAGTTTGCTGCAAGTCAACGGAGAAAACGTGTTTAACTCTGTCAAACTTTTAAATGCAATAATAACCCATGACTTGAACGAATTACGAAGCCAATATATCACTCATATACTTGCTAATTCAATTTACTTAATTACAATTTAAATTAGCACTAAAGTTGTTACATATTTCCACTAATTTACAAAAAATCTAAACTGAATTTCCTCAATTTTATTCAATATTTAAACAAAAAAAATATGCGTTTATGGTCCAAAAATTGGGTGGAATAAAAATGGAATTTGCAGTAATCCCAAAGGGTTTTACTTTACGACAGCCGTAAAACCGGTTTAAAATAAATTAAAAACATAAAGATTTTCGCCCAAATTATTGTAATTCTACAAGCAGTAATAACAAGAAATTAATGTATCTTAGCGTAGAAATATTATTTGTGTTGTTTCTGATGATTTTCAATGCAAACAGAAATTCATTCATTCGTATGGAAACAAAAAGCCCGCGGGGTATGATTAGCATGCAATTTAGCCCCGGATTTTACGCATCGATTGCGGAGTCCGAAGGGTTGAAAGAAATACAGAAAAATAATGAAGGGTAACAATAACAACCGAAGCAACAACAATAATAGCTCGCTGTTTTTCCTTCACATAACTTACATTTCATTTAATGAAATTTCAACTGGAATAAATACAAAGCTGCAGTACATATTTTCAATTATATAATTTGTAAGAAATTCTGTAAAGATTTAATTGTGATTGTTTTTTTTTTGTTTTATAATCTGTAACAGATTTTCTTCCTAAGGTTCTTGTTTTGAGGTTCATCTTCGAGATAAAACTCGGAAAGTTTGGAATGGATTTTCTTCGTTTTGCCCTAAGCCCCAAAAGGGGAAACTCATTCAAAGATATCATATTTAAAACTCCACTAAATGTCTTTCTCGCTTCTCAAGTCACCAATTATCTACATCAATTAAAGATTTAACTTTCTTTATTTTTCTAGAATTAAATTTTACAAAATCTTATTGGACTTTTTTTTATTATTATAAATTCTTCAACTACCTTTACAACTGTAGTTCTGTGAGGACTAATGTTATATATTACTCTGACAGGATATTAGAGTTTTGCACGTGCGAGACTTCCGCACACGGGGCACGTCCCTATTATAACATTTTTATGAGATACCAGTGAGCTGAAGATGACATTAAACTACTCTGATAAATGGCACCTTAAAATACTAATAATAATAATAACAACAACAGCCGTAACCATAATGCTGCACTTTCTACGTGAAACATTTTTTTTTTAATATACAGAAGTATGAAGGAGGGAGCAACAATTTAATTTTGTACAACAATCCTGCGTGCCACACTTTATCGAAGGCCTGTCTTATGTCCAGAAAATTGATATTTCGGGGAAACGCGAGCCCCTAGATCCGCTGTGATCTGTCGGTTGATTGCTCGTATATTCGAATACGACCAACCACCTCAACGGATGCACCTCGAGAAGGTTTTAGCACAGACGGTCTTGCCATCCCATGCGTATCACTGCGGACGTAATAAACGCATAGAATGACCTGGTATTTAGAATACCTTGCATCCATAAAAATAACAAAAAAATAAGTAACCTATAAGAAAAAAAACATTCATAATAATTAGTAAAAGTGAACTTACACAATCAAAACATGCCATATAAGTATATGTATTTTTTTTTTCTGTAAGAACGTCCTAATGTTTAGTGTCAAGTGGATCAAAATGCGATCCGCCACAATTTTTGTATAAAACAGGTGCGACCTCGAGAAGGTAAATGTGTACGGTCTTGCATCATATCAGAGGCTGTGTATTGCGCTTGAAATGATATCTGGTTACCATCTTCGAAGGAAGATGACATACCTTTAATTAGCACCTGGATATCCGGCCACGTGGATATCGCTGCTTCCATTCACAGCAAATGAAAGCAAACGCATGACCGCACACCCGGAAAGAAAATAAGGAATGTTTAGGATTAAAGGAAATGCTGTGACCTAAAGGGTCAAACCTGAAACAGAAAACACACAGAAATAACACATATAAAATAAAATATACATCAATAATTACAATAAAATTGCATTACGTAAATTATATAAATTTATGGAGAGGAATAATTGTTTTATTTTTTCACTCTCATCTTTTCTCATGTTTATATTTTTTATTATTGTTATTTTGTATATGTTTATATTTTTTATTATTGTTATTATTATTTTTTTGTATATATATTTTTTTCGTTTTTTTCTTTTATTTATTTATTTTTTCAAATTTTTCAATATGTAATGCAATGCGGCACAATATAGGCTAATTGTGCATGTTCATTAGCTATCCGGCATTATGACATTTTGTTTGTATCATATTATGACTACTCTATAGACTCTGAGCAGCTGCCGAACGCCTTTACAACAATCTACAACTATAAAAAAATTACAACCCATTTAATTCCTCAAATTTTGGGGCACAATAAGGATATAGAAAGGAATATAGGGATAAGTCGAACCGGAGACTCGCGATTCTTGGAGGGGACGGAGAGTCCTCGGATTAGGTATGTTTTTTTTGTGAGTGGGTGTAAACTTAAAACTAGGAGGAATATTGACAAAATGGGCGCATTACAAATAAAACTAAATCTAATCTAAACCTAAAGAGAACGAACTATTATAGTAAATTGCACTCTACTGTATTAATTAGTTCCCTGGCAATGAAATTATCATAACTGCCCAATTGGACATTTATGATAATAAATTGCAAAACTTATTAAGTATTAAGTATTTATTGTTTATGGTTTTTGCTGTGTAATTCTATTGTTTGATCCACCTCCGAAGTGCCCGACCCAGCAGCAAGACCTGAACATTCACAGCAAAAATGAACAGATCGAGCGCAACAGTCCAGAGGTGAATTTTATCTGCTGAAAGAAAAACACGTGAGGATACGTTAGATCCCCACAGACATGGATTAGTACAAACGACATATATAGTAAATAGGATAGGAGAATCACTCGAAATAAATAAACAAAGCAACAAAAGTGAATTGGAGTGAATCGTGAGCCAAGCAAAAGCTCATTCGATCCATTCGATAAATACTAATTGCCTAAACTTAACCAGGAAGTCCAAATGAAGTTAATAGCAAACTTCGCCCGAGCGAAGAGAATTCTAAAGTATTGAAATGGCAAATGGTTAGAGGATGAAGGAAGGTGTTGGGACCGGCAGAGACCCTGTCAGTAAACTGACTAGTCTGCGGAAGTACCGGCACCCCCAAAATAGTCATAGCAACAGTTAAGGGGGGACTCGCGGCGGACGGGCGGAGTGAAGGGAACCAAATGCCAATCAAATACTAAAGATTTCTTTAAGAAAAATTGAAGTTACTTTAACAATAAACTTAATGCAAATATAAACGATTGAATTGAAAACACGGAGGGCTGAGGGTGGATCGTGAAAGTGTGCAACCATCTCACGATCCCGGGGATATTTCATTATCAAAAACTAAACCATGAGATAAGCTCAATGGGGGTGGGCGAGGGTACTGAAACATCCTCTATTTAATACAAATCTAAAATCATGCATAGAGAGTCTACCAACAAGTCTTGTTGAATTTAAGACTGCTTAATACAAGACTCTTTCTGCACGACTTTCGAGTGATTTTCGGGCACGGTGGATACGTTAGATCCAGCTGAAAGCAAAAAACATGCAAAAGCCGACAAATACGTTAGATTTGCCACTAACTACTCATGCTTATTAATCGCGAGGCGACACGAAATCACCATTGAATGAAGAAGATTTGAAACTAATATAGTAATAATTAAAAGTTAATAAATAGAAAATTAATCATATTGATGACAATTTCCATTATTTTAAAAAAATTAAAAAAGGATATAAGATAGGAAATAACAAATGTTTTATTAATTTAGATTGATAAATAATCGATGAAAATAAATTAATTATAGTTCAAGATTTCTATTTAAGCATCTAAACACAAATCGAAAATGTTAATGAAGATTTAACATTTTCTAAAAACCTATCGACATCTCAGCACACTCATAACAGTAACAGCATTCAATCACACATATCATTCAAAATCAAATACTAAATCGAAACACTTGCTCATACATACATACACAAACAAACGATTGCGAGCTCGCATTGATTCATACCAAAACACACTAACATACAATTTTCAGATTTTGGAAATATGAGAAAGTTTCCAAAAACTGATAAAAGACTAATTTGCTTTAGGGTGGCCAACCCTAATTATAGAATTTCCTGAACTATAATATTTTATGTAATAATATATGAAAGATGTAAAATGAATATAATGAAGATTGCAAAGTATCTGCAGCTTGTAAACATTTGTTATTTTTGGATAATTAAGTGAGTTGAGAGTTGTTTGGAAATAATAATAATTAAGTAATTATGATTCCTTCTACAATGAATTAAGTATATTGAAGCCATTACAACTTCAAAATAAATAAAACATATGTAGAATTATCAATTAACAAAACCATCATTATTACAAAACTAATAACAAAATGAAAAAAATTAATGCATTGAATTGCATTAAAAAATGAATAAAAATCTTCTCCAATTCAATAATAATTTAATGCAACCTAAACTAAAACATCTCACATTATCTAAGTGGATGTAAAAAACGGAATTACGGACAAGAACAAAGGGAATCAAATAATTAATAAATATTAATATTAAGGCGCAGTAATAATATAAAAATATAAAAAGTTAAAAACAAATTAAATAAATTTAATAAATCGATGCAGTAAAAATTAATAATTTTGAATAGACGCTGTAATAATTAAAAGAATGTGGAAGCTAAAATCAAATGAAAAATATATTTAGGTTGAGGTGGGAGGGCTTATTGTGAATCCCGTGTGGTATAAAATCACTTACTACTTCGATGTTTTCATCACCATCATCTGATCTCTCAATCTCAGCCATCACCTACATCTCTGCCATCTCGTTGTTGGCACTCACTCCGAACACTCGCGATTATTTAGCAAAAATACGCACAAAACTCCCGGAAATTTAACACTCCCGTGATTCTAATATAATTAATAATAAGTTTATAGCAAATTGAGTAACGTGAATTTAAACTGACTGCAATCATTACCGGTTGAAGAACAAGAGCCGAAGCTTTAAACTTGTCTTCAAAATAACGCACACACATTTCACTACAGAATGTAAGACTAAGTTTGGTCAAAACTTTTCTTAACGACATCCGTCGCGATAGATAAATTGATATTTCGGGGAAACGCGAGCCCCTAGATCCGCTGTGATCTGTCGGTTGATTGCTCGTATATTCGAATACGAACAACCACCTCAACGGATGCACCTCGAGAAGGTTTTAGCACAGACGGTCTTGCCATCCCATGCGTATCACTGCGGACGTGATAAACGCATAGAATGACCTGGTATTTTACATACCTTGCATCCATATGAGTTATACATGTATCATGGGGAAATAAGTATAAATATTAGTTTGTAGATTAAATTCAATAAATGGTAACAACATAAGGTACTCGCGGTTAGTTTTCATCGATTTCTAATCAGAACGATGTTGACTTAACGAAGAGACGCGCACAACTGAGGCTTGGGGACGCCACGATAGTGCCAACTAAATTAAAACATTTTTTCTTATCTGCATCGAACGAACTTGTGGTCGACAAAAAAATATCTTTTTCAGCCACGAAAAAATGCACTTGCACGCATCGACAATTTCCGGAACTTTTCGTTATTAACAATTCTGTTGGTTCCATTGCGATCGGGTCGGACCAGATGGCAACTCGCTATTTTTTTCTTAACTGATAAAATAATAAAAACTGTTTTTTTACAATACTGTTCTAATCAAATCGATTCGATTATTTTCGAAGCAATATTTTTTTGAAATTTATTATTATACTATTTAAAATAATACAATTATTTTGAAACATCATAATATTAAAATCATTTAACTTAATAGAATTAAATAATTAATTATTAAATTAGTAGAATTAATTAAATTACCAACAGTATATTTTTTAATGCAAATAAAAGTGTTAATAGAAAAAATATAATTTTTGATAACTAAATGTTTATAGATTTTTAGAAAGTATTTAATATTTGATACATAATGCAAATCAAACGTACTTAAGAAAAAATCAATAAAAATTATGTAATTTACGAAAACGCAATTCGATTTGATTAATATATTATCCGTTTTGATTTGATTATAACGAGATGACTGTGAATTTATTTTGTTAAAATTTTAAACAATTACGTATTTGATTAAAAAGTAATTAAAAATATGAGATTAATAAATTTCGTAATTATGACATATTGTGTATTGTAATTGCACAAGTACTTGTCAAGTAACGCTTAATATGTAATTGATTGATTTAAAAAAAAAATCATATTTGAGAAGCGGGATTTACAATTTATTTTGTATAAATATTTAATTTTTGTAAATTTATAATATTATATTAATTTTAGATAAACAATTATTTGATAAAGTTGTGTAAGTGCAATATCAATCTTTGTTCGAAACACTTTTTTATTTTTGCAATTGCAGGATAAATGCGAGGACACGGCTATCGAGGAGTTCACGAGTCCTTTATACATCCCTGTTTTGTAATTCAGGTCTAATTGTTCAATAACGAATTCTTTTGTTCTTTTCTAGTGTTAAATCTAATGAATTCAGAGTAAATTGAAGTGACATGATTAATTGTTTTTATAACTAATACAACATTTAAATAGTAAAAACATCGCTTTTTAAGATTTATTAATATCTATGGAAAATATTAATGCAAGAATAAGAAACAATGTTTTCTTAATTTTCTACTGAAAAATCATCATCTTTTAAATAAAATAAATTTCTAACATATTCATCACATTTTCAAAACCTATTGATAATATCCATCTGGTTAACTTAATTTATGGTAAAATCGAATTTAATTTAAAATTTGGTGATCTTTGTCTATCTGCAATTTACTCCCAAGCACAGAATAAAGAATCAACACTTCCAAGATTTCTTTGACACGCTTGGTCCGAGATTCCTAGCCGGAGGAGATTTTAATGCCAAACATCAACAATGAGGTTCTAGACTGGCAACTCCACGTGGAAGGCAGCTATTGAAAACAATACGTTGCAATAATTTAGACTATATATCTACTGGAGAACCAACGTACTGGCCTACAGATAGGAGAAAAATCCCGGACATACTAGACATATGTATTACCAAGGGAATCTCGAGGAATTACATACAGGCCAAGTCATGTTTGGATCTCTCCTCTGATCACTCGCCAGTTATTGTCACACTGAACTCCATCATAATAAAAAAGGAAACATCGCCATTTCTGTACAACAATCAAACAGATTGGGAATATTTCAGATTGCAGTTGGAGTCTGAAATAGAACTAAAAATCCCTTTGAAGACAGAAATCGAGATTGATCAGGCAATAGAACATCTAAATAATATAATACAAAAATCGGCTTGGGCAGCAACACCTATAATTCATCAAAAAGTGGAAAAAGTATCGTGTCCAATAATTATAAAAAAAACTATCGCTGAAAAAAGAAAACTTCGTCGCACGATTACCAACTGCAGAAAAATGAAATGGGATTTACATTCTGCACGTGAATATTCAATTTCCAATGGGGCGCGATGAGTGCGTGCGAGTGAGCGGTTCGCACATTTTTCTGAAAGGCTTATATGGGATTTTCCGGGACGCGAAAATCTGCTCCGCCACTCCACCCGAGTGGGGAGATGAGTGGTGGAGTTCCGAGACCGATTCTCGTCTTATTAAGAAAATGTTGGAAGAAAAAGGAGTTGTAATAAATTCAATTCAATTATGTTTTGGTCAAAATATTTGGGATTCTAATGTTATTTTTTTAATACAGTTAAATCTATCGTTAACAAACGGGAATATTAATTGACATCGGGAATGGGTGTCATCACTAATTGGGTATTTATGCATTACCGTAGTAACAGATGTGCATCTGATAATTAATTACCGATGGAAACCCAATTTCCTGCAACGCGTTTTGCCACGTTTATTAAACGACGCTCATGCCATCTATCCGCAACGACGTTCATTCGGTGTGTCACCAATATTTTCAGTAAAAATGTTTTGTTTCAAACAATGAATAAATGTTTAACTTCAGTTATGTTATGCTATTGTTTAAGAATATAATTAAAAAAATCCATGTTCGCAATAAAAAAAAATTCTCAACGCCTTAAGATATTCAAATATAATCATTATCAGAAATAATTTAAAAAAATACAAAATTAAATTTTCGAAAAAAAAATCATATTTTCTTAACAACTTGATTCCTATAAAATTTGACACGCTGGCTTATAATAATTTAAACAATTAAATTATATGATATTAATTATTATAATTGATATGATCATTGTTTCAAAACATAATGTTAAAAATTTCGAAAAAAATATATATTTTCTAAATACCCGACAAATTTAAAAGAAATTTTACACGGGGACTTATAATAACTTATACTTTACATAATAAATGATAGCTTAAGCGAAATTTTATTATAATCGATATAATCAATTGTATTTTTGTGATATTTGAATTTTGTACTCACTGAAAAGCAAAACATTTCATTAACAAAAAAAAAATGATTGATTTATATTTTAGATTATTAATGGTGAATGCGCAAGTAAGAATAAATATATTTCCACAAACATTTGAAACCAACTGAACAGATTTATTTAATATTTGTATTTATAATAAGCTTAAAAATATCCTCTGAAAAAGTTTAATACAAAAGTAATGAAAATGCATAACGTTGGGATTCTGCATCGATGACAATAGAATTCGTTTTCTCATGAAAAAAAATCGCTGCTCGAACTGCTGCGTTCGAATTTAATTACAATTACGAAAATCCCCGCGAAATTTTGTTACGAATTGACAAACAAATCCTTAAATAATTGGTTCACAATTTGATTGCTGTATTTCGATCGCTCTGCAGGACAATTCGCAGCAAAAAATAACGAGGAGATAAATGTCTATTTTTATTTTCTCTTGTTTTTTTTCTGTGTGTATATATGCATCTTGTTTCGTGTACTGAGTTAAAATGTGTGTATGTGAGTCGCAGGGATGGGATCCGGTTCGCAATCGCCTCCGAACTGACCTCCGGGTCATTTGTACAGGGGATGGAGTTTTCAAGCTGAAATACTACGGTTTTACGTGAACTTGATACGGCCATCGCTTCTTTCCCTATCGATTTCGCATCCGACCAATGATTGTTTTGAAAGTGCCCGAAAAAAAAAGGGGGGTTCAAAAGAAAGTTAAATAAAATGCGAATAATCGCGATTAAGAAGGCGTAAATAAATTGAGAAAATAAAAGATAAGTGGAAGGGAATGATAAAAAAAATGTGGTGGTTAAATGTGGGGGGTTTGTTATTAATTTGGATCACGTCGGAATTGTTCTTGCGTATAAATTGCGTCGTCGGGATCCGTTAAACCGACCATTTATAATTGAAACCTCTAAATAAAGAGAGGAGGAAGTGAAAGAACAGAGGAATAGAAAAAGTTTTGTAAAAAAAAGAGGGAGTGCAGTGGTGAGCGGTGAGTGAGGAGCAGAGCTTACGCTGTGTACGCGATATATCAATAAAAGTGGGTGGACTGTGGCATTCGATGACCCCACAAGAGTCCCCACATACGGTTGTGTGTTCACGTTGGAAAATGTGGGGAATTAAGAGGGGTTCTCGAATATCGAATTAGTGTTCCGGTCACGAGGGAGACTTCAGTTGCCCCCTCGATCCTCTCCACAAACCAGCATTCGTGGGGCGACGGGGGTAAAGCTAAACGATGATAAAGACCAACGAAAATAAACAAACACGTAGCCCCAATAACCGCTCGTTTAGTTATTGGGAATTAGTCGCACTCGAAATAAATAGGGAGCCGTTGCTTGAAGCGATAGGGGATGCTTTCTCTAGTTAGAACGAGGATCATTTTTATTCCGATCGCGCAGAACCGCATTTCCAAATTCAATTAAGTCGACGACACGTTTCCGATAGATGGCGTGCCAAATTAGTTGCGAACGGTCGCAAAGATGGCACCACCTGCTTACGTCACTTATACGAATTTTCGAGCACGTTCAATTGATAAGCAATTATTTACAACTGTATTTGATTTATGTATGAAATTATTGATTATTTCATTCCACTGTTAATCTTACCTATAATTATGTGTAAAGAATTTGATTATTGCGGGTTTAATGTGTAGATGGAATTCGGTAATTTAAACTGTTTGCATTTTCGAAAGCCAACCGGTGCACAGGTAATAACTAATTTTGGTGGCGGAAAACCGCGTTCCGCGTTAATGAACAGAACCTGTATTAAAGCGATAAAGCAATGGCGCAGTCTGCATGCTCGGTTTAAAATTCCTATATGAAATAAGCGATTTTTTTGATGAAATAAGCGACCAATTTTGAATTCCGTTTATGCAGGTTTTCGCACCTCCGCGTGTGGAAATATGCGATTCAAACTGTGAGGGGGCGAAATGGGTCCTAATGCCATCAATCCATGTGAAGAAATCGGTTACACGTTCACGTCTCTCGTGGCTTGAAGTTGAAGGAGAGAAGTGTGTGCAAGTAAGAAGGATATGTAAAACTGTTCCGGTCTCGATACCCATAAATCTATATTCCTCTAAAAGGATCGACGCTTTCGATGAAAGTGGAGGAGTCTGCGACGATGCTGGGAAAACGCTGACGCGAATTTGAAGCACATCAAACAACAATGGGGCACGTTTTCCACTCGGAAAAATTATGTAACCGTTTGCGGATTTCCCGCGGCCGACAATCACGTAACGCGCGACGCAATTGATTCGCAATTTCCACCGAATTAAGTTTGGGCAAACATTGAATCTTCTCTATACTCATTTTTTTTTTCAGCTCTTCGTCGCTGTTAATTCACTCACGAATTTACACTGGCAATGATTTTTTTCCGCTTTCGTAGAAAATTACGAGAAAATTTGGGAGAGCGCATGAAAAAAGCAGGAGATAAAAATGTGTTGCAAAAGGGCGACTGTTCAGCTTTCTCGCGACACAAAGGGATATTGAAGGTTTATTTTTGTCCTTATATAAAAGAGAGGAAAAGAGAGTCTTCACTTCAATTACTGTTTTAATGGGTTGAGATGGTTTATTAATAACGTTGTGCTAATGAATTACTATTTTTTATGACTTCCTCTGTATAGAAACAAAAATCAATTACTTGGAAACACCAAAAATGTAATTGAATTGATAACCTAATTAAACCAAAGCTAACCTATCCTAATTTAACCTAATATTTTTAAAGTAACCTGACCTACCTTAATTAAATTGAACTCAAGTAAACCTAATCTAACTTAACCAAATATAATTGTCGCTAACTTAAAAAAATAACCAAGATAAATTGAATACAATTTAAACTGACCTAACTTTACAAACCTAACTAAATCTGAACTAACTTAACGATCTATATGTCTTGAAATATTGTAAGGGCTGAAATGCAACGTATTGCAGCGGACGGGAAAACGGAATTTTCGCGACAGCTTTATTGTGTTAATACAGCAGTTGTTCATTAAACTCGGAATGCGGTTTTGCGCGAAAATTAGTTATTAGTTAGGCAACACGGCAACAGCAGCCGTGCAGCTCGAGACCAAACCTCGTTTGCGCAAATACACTCGGCCCTCTTATACCCTTTATACAATAAATATTAGCTATTTTAATTGGCGATTGGGCTAAATTCGAAACCCCTATTTGCCCCCGTACTTTCCAATTTTCCGTACTGCAAAAGAGACCAAGAGGAGAGGGTGGAAGTTTTCCCGAGCGCGGATAAACCGAAGTTTACGTTAGACCTAAAGGGATGAGGGAGTCAGTCGGTTCTGGTGCGGTTCGGCTGAAATTGGCGAAGGAAAGTGGAAAGTTTCTTTCATTTAAATTCCGACAAATAACTCGGCTTGTAGTTGCGGGTTTCCTACAATAAATCAAAAGTTATATTATGTGCTTAAAGGAAAATTGAGAAAGGCAAAGTTTATTAATGTCCCGAAGAAAATGAAACTACCAATCGAGACGCGCATACAGACAACGAGAATTCTCGTAGAAAATCCTTTATTATTTGTCGTACTTGATTCAAATAATAATTTATTTAAGAAAACATCAATTTAATTTTAAATATGTAGGCCAAAAAGCAATTACACGTGGAACCACATTCTACATTAAAAAAAAATGGTTTTTATTATTATACATTAAAACAGAAAATAAAATGTATTCTATACAAATATTTGTTTCGCTTATGTATTCATTACACAGAAAAGCCGTATGTAATTTGCATTAATAAAATATCGGTTTACATAAATTGAAAACATAATCCTCTGCCTCTAATCCTGAAAAAAAAAAATTGTAATCAATTTAATAAAGCCGCAGCGAACAAAAAAATATATTATATATTTTTGTATCTACATAATGTAAAATAAACGGGGATGAAAAATAATACAGCGGATGAATGCGAAATGAAGAAGCGACGGAACGAATTAATGCCAAAAGGAAACTGGATCCCTTGAATTATTGATTAGAGATGGATGTAGTATTTTTTTCTTCTTTATTCATATTTCCGTTAAAATTTGCTTCATTTCAACGTAATTTGAGAGAGTTTATTTATATTATAACAAGATTTTAACATTTACATTAACAAAATTAGATTTTTTGAAGCAATTACTTTCTAATTCTCAGAACATTTTTAAAAATGTGTTATTATTTACTTTGTTTTATGGCTTTACTAACAGAATACAGCAGGAATAATTAAAGATTTGGTATTCCCCGAGTATCAGCACTTTTTACTATTTTTATAAAATATTTTCAAATTTATGAATGCTGTGATTTTATTCGTAAAAATTCATCCGTCGAACGCAACAAACTTTATTAAACTGAAAATATACCGCATAAACATCATAGCAAATTACGTAATACAGTTATTGCGTCGCAGACTCCCGAATAATGAAATTCATTTCACGTTTTCATCTTAGATAAATGAAAGAGTGGCTCCGACGAAAACGTTGATATTTATTATATAAACATAGCATATTTACTTGTGCGCTTCTTATGCAATGCAAAACAGACATTGCGGAGCGGAATGAAGATTTTCTTTAATAAAGTTGCACGTGTTTTGGGGCACAAATTTTGTTGATTTTTCTTTCCAAATTTTTTTATGCTTTTCTTCCGTGAAAATCCGTTCCATACATTGTGATGTATTTCCATGCTGTCGCGGTAATTGAATAGCTCAATCTCTGTCAATCGTTTTATGCAAACTTTCGAACACAAAATTCTCTCTCCCTACGAATCTCACTCTTTGTCAATTTCACGTCCGCCCTAAATCCAATTCCGTCAGGGAATTCGCCCTTTTAATTGCTCCCGAGACAATTTTTGTTATCTAAACATTGTCTCGTTCCGGTGCGCTCGCATCCTGCGGAACCGGGACTGAATGATTTGGTGCACCAAAAAAAAAAACGAGTAAAAAAATAATACGAAAAAATATAAACTAAAGGATAAATGGTTTTAGAGAGTAGTCCTGAGGGTACAACCACAGGAATATGTTGCGAAGTGAAAATAAGGGCGCGTTAATAAACGCTAATCACCGTCTCGTTAAGGCTTAATACAAAGATAGGAAAATTGTAGGTATTTCTCTGAGCCGGAGATAATCAGCGTTTCTTTGCTTCAGGGAAAATAATCTTCAAAAGCAGGAAAACCACACCCTTACCACGATTCACAAAGTGAATTCCACACATAAGGTAACAATAATTTTGTATAGGGAAACTTCTTTTTAGTTATCGACAAATAACGTAACGTTTTCTTAGCGCCCTCAATTAACAAAAATGTTTTTGTAAGTATTACAAAAAAAACATGCATAATTGGGAAAAAGTATCGATACTTGGGGAACGACGCTTCAGAATTTCAAAACAATAAATGCACGAATGTTTAATGTATATAATTATTATGAATTTAATGCAATAAAAGTTACAAATATTTATACAAAATTTTTCATAAAATTATTTTACCTCAAAAATTAAATATTATTTTTTAATTGAAATCGATCAATTAAAGTGCACTTTAAAAAGCTTTAAACTAGAAATAACAGGATGAAAACAATGGGAGTATCGGAATAATAATAGGAACATTAAAAAAATACCATAAATGTGTCTCTTTTTGTTCCACTTTTTTATTCACGTTTTATTTCAATTCGACCATTTCAATTTGCGTTGATGAAGTGTAATATTTTCGACGCTCAAATAAAACTAAATGGAATCGATGAACGCAAAAATGAATACATTTTCATTTCCAAATGTATTTTCTTTTGTGGTGCAGTATTTTCAACTTTTCTGAAAAATTGCTAAGCAACATAATGGGAATCTTTACAAAATGCACAACGTTGGTCAATTGTCAAAATGAATTTATGTACGTGCATTTTTGCCAATAGAAAAAAAAACTCTTTATATTTGTTTAAATTTTATCCAGCGTTGAAATTGAATTTTCGGGCATGCTTCAGTCGCACCTGATCCAAATCCGCAGTCCGCAGACTCCTAAACCCGTTACTTAATTATATCCACCCTTTGCCGTTCGTCGTAGGACATAAAGAAGAAATTCTGAAAGAAAAAAAAAATGTTACATGGCAAACGGGTTTTCTGCGCGTCGAATGAACAACAAAGGACTCCCTTGCGAAATTAATTCGATGATTTAGTTTACCCAGTTCACTGTTGACACGGAGCCCGAGAGCGCCTTGTAATTGAATTTTATATAACAACTAGTAATTTTTCAGTTAGCATCATTGATTATATTGGAACTGTTATATTTAAGTTTGCAGTCATATTCTGTATTGAATGCATTATTATCAAGTGTAAAATATATTTATTATTATTAATGTAACATAAACTGTTAAATGTTAAGCAAAAATTTGTAAATTTTGAAAGCGACACAAGATTATGGTATAAGATTTTTTGGAATGCAAAAATTATACTGAGAATTAATTTAGAATATTTTACAAATCTGTTGGATCAATGGGATAAAAAAATCGTGAAAAAGGATCTTTTTAAAAAACTTTTCAAACTCGTAAAGTAACACAGTATTGAATTATTGGATTTGTTACATTGATGTAAATATTTTGAAGTTATGGTATGAAGTTGGCAATATTGGATGTCAATAAAATTGTAAGAGTTAATGCGTTTTTATTATTTCTCAAATTTGCTTAATAAAATATATGTTAGGATTAGGAAAGATGTCAGAAGTTTTGACATGTAGGTTGAGTGTTCATTAACCAGAGTCAGTGATGCCAAAATAAATGCAGGAACGTGTTCGGATGAAATTACTCCTTGTTTTCTGTCCGTGTGTCTGTTTGGTCCGAGCCCAATTCAGAGCGAGCATCTTTATGTAAATTGGATTTCGCAGCGCGGCACTCCGAAGTCGCAGCTTTATAAATTTTCGAGGAAGACCTCGTTCGGACACAATGTATACACTTGCTCCTTCCGAGAATTCCCCAAACGCAACATGTTTATAATCCTGGTGTTCCGCCAACTGGGCGCAATTAGTCATCGTTTCTGCTTCAAAATGAAAAGATTAAAGAGAAAGCTGAAGCTCCGAAATTACGTGAACAATGAAATGTACCGACTCCATCTTCGTGGGTATCTCGTAGCGATAGGAAGAACTCCCCGCTTGGATCGAGGCTGCTGGATAAGAGATCAGATAATTAATCCCGCTGTTCTCACTGTCACTGACAGATGTGCTTGAAAAACTGTTTCAGTTGTCAAGGAGGAGGAGGACCCGGGCGTCGCGACGAGACGAGACGCCTCAAATTCAATTTATATTAAAGCCCTTTGTCTCTGCATCCCTCTGTTCAGTCTCCCTCTCTCTCTGTCAACCCCATGCACGGCTTATTATCTGTAACTACTAATATCTTCCACGCAAACCTCAAACTAAATATACGTGGAAACCAATTAATCGTACATTATATAACACTGACTTAAACAGATTATTGTTATTTAATATAGTTATTTCTTCTAATTATTACTTAAAGTCAATTTCACTTAATTGCCAAAATGTAACTAAAAAGTAATATTATTCTGCAATTCCCCAAGGCTCAATTCTTTACCCTTTCATTTTTTTTCTTCCTTTTATTGAAAATAAATATGAGATTAATTATTGTAATATCATCAATTTAATAAATAAAAAATTAATTACTAAATTCCTTTATTTATTAATGGATTAATCGACGATTAACTTATATTTTATTTTCTGTATTTTTTTTATTCTGTTTTGTATCTATGTGTAAAGTCTGGGTCTCCCCATTGTATTAGCACTTTCGTCCATCTGTTTTAGCCGCCCACGTCGCCGGTACGTGTCTACTTGTGGTTTTTGTCTCCGATCCTCGTCCCCAATGCACGTATCCACCCTTCGCAACCTTGGAAAAGCAAAAATGCCTTAGCGGCTCAATTAATTCGATGTAATTTATTACAGGAGAGAGCGTGTAAAACGGAAGACACTTAATTTCGTGATTTAGCTATTTCTAAGTTGTCCCCAGGTCTAATGTATGTGCTATTAAGGTCCTTCTTGTAATTCCAACGGTGCGTGCAAACCCCACCACCCTATTCCTCTACAAGTAATTCCGCTTTTTTGTCACAAGAAGTAAGGCAACAAAAGGGACTTTTATCAGTGCGTCTTCGTCCCTTTTCTCATCCCGACCCTCGATTATCGCAGACGCAAACACTCGTTCCCAAATTTCCTTAATCATGAACACCTGTGCCAATTCATTCAAAAAAATAGATTTGTATTTAGAAATCATTTTCTTTGTACAAATTATGTAAGATAAATTTAATTTCACATAAAGAAAATAAAAATGTTAATACTATAACATTTATGTAATATGAAGAGAAAAAAAATGAGTATTTAGAAATCTGAAAAGTTTTTTGAACTATTGAAGTATAAAACATTTTAATTTTTTTGCTTCTTTTCATTACAAAAAAAAACTTTAATTAATTTCCTTTATTTGTTTTCTAGCCTTTAATATAAAAAGATAATATTGTAAACTAAATATGATCTGAATGTATTATTTCAGCGTGTGTGAGAATATTTCTTTTGACTCAAAGCTCCAATATTTCAAAATTTACGTAACCATCGAAAAGTTTTCGAAACGCTTATTAGAAGTTTTCGGATGTGAATATTCGGAGATTCGCACATCCCATTCAAAAAGTTTATCCGGGTCGTTATTTTTGCAGCCCATAAATATTCAAATCCCCTTATCTAATTCACTCTTTTTTTTTCCTCTTTTCCCAAGAGAGTTTCGTGCTAGAAGATCGAAGTATAAATCAATCCAGTTTCATATGTACAAAGACGAAAAAGAAAAAAAATTGGTTTGTGAAGATTGGTAGAGGATGAGATAAGTGTAGTAGATTTTGGGGAGTTGAGCACAATATGGACCCACTTATTAGGACCGTCTGGAGGACAATGGATTATTTGTGTTTGGCTCCTGTTGTTGGGTTCTGCTGTGTTTTGGGAACAATGCGGAGTCTGCAAGTAGCAACAGATCTGTTCTATGAATTAATCCCAACTTTACACGCGTTTTGCACCGATTGGAGACCAACACAGAGAAACCCGATAACCGAACATAATTTCCCAATGCAAATTCCATTTCGAATTTCCGATGCAAACACAGCGTTTTTATCCTAACACGTATATTTCTTTCTTTAAAATTCCGTTAAATTTGTATAAATTATGAAAAGTTTGTAATTATCACATTTTGCATAAGTCTATTGGATTGGTATCAATTTTAATGAACTGTTAAAGTTTTTAGAAATTTTGAAATTAAAAGATTATTTTTAAATATTGTATTTATAAATATTTAATTTATAATTAATAAAAATAAAAAAGTAGTGACAATTTTTACAATTTTAATAACGTACATTTACATTATTCAGAAATTAAGAAATAATTTTTAAAAATAAAAATTATTTAATATCTTTTTATTAACTATGAGAAGTGCGAAAAATGATTATTGATTATTATTTGAAAAAATGGGAAATATAACAGAAATAATTATTTTCTAAAATAAGTAAATATTTATAATTATTGATGTATATGGTAAATAAAATATTGTGTTTAAATTGTAAGTAGAAAGTATGTCATTCAGCGAATGCTATAAATCAGTTGGTGATGCGAAGAGGAAAAGCATTAACAGATGTAGTTGAAACAAACTTGTTTCTCGTTTTATGTTTGTGTGTATTTATTTTTCGGTTATGAGCAAGCAAAGTTGTTGGACGTGGATGATGATTATGATGGAATTCGGTATGTTGAGTGGTGCGATGCGCCCCTAATAAATCAGTCAGCGGAGAGTAATGTTGAGGTCGCGTCCTAATTCCGCGCAGTTTTGATGAGCTTCCGATATGCTCTGAATCTTCCATAAATTACAGGGGCGGACGTACAAACCCAACCCAGTCACACATTTTGCTCTTCGCGCGATCCGTCTATCAAAAATCCGCATTCTTCCCATCCAACGTGCACACACTCACGCGCATTTCAAATTGCCAATTTATTATATCATCATTCCATCCTGCTATTTTTTTTTTATTTTGGGGGAAGTTTGCACGAAAAATGAATTTATAAAGTGACTACGCGTTGAATGGAATTTAATTTGGCTTATCTCGGTCTCAAACCACGCCGTCGCCGCTATTTTTGTTGTCTCCCGCTGTTCGCGATAGGTGGAAAAAGGGTTGGGGAAATTACGACCCGGCGCATCCTCCAAAAAATAGAAACAACCAAAACGCGCGTTATTTTACTTCCATTCTTTTCAGTCAACCATAAATGAACTTTATGCAATTCTATTAAAACGTTTTCCAGACTCCCAACCTCCAACCACCTCAAAACTCGGCGGGGACAAGTTTTATGCCGCAATTTTCCAAACGTATAACTTCATACAATTACATATTCAACCTGCACAACCGGGAATTATTCGATCCACAATCCACTTGCTTTCGCATATTCTTTCAAAGAAAAATAAAATTAAAAATTTTCATAATTTCTTATTAAATACAAAAACAAACATAATATTATATTAATAAACAAATTAATATTGATTATAGTTTTAAAAAATCAATTTATCAATTTATTTATAAATATAATCATAAATAAATTACAATAAAAAAATATTATTATTAATGATTTTGTTGTCTTTTTTTTCTATATTTAAGCATGAGACTATGGAATTTCGAATGGTTTTGGTGGAATTTAGAGCGAAATCCTGAAGCACATCTCCGGCACGCTGAAACATTTCCTGCTGGCATCTGTCACTGACACTCCGGACAAAGGATTAATTAACAACTCATGTGTTAATTAAAAACTTAATACAGCGTTTCCAACAATGGGACGCGAATTTCGGTACGGCCGTTTAATATGCCGAGCCGAAACTGGGCAACGGCAACCTCCTCCACCACCATCACCACCCCTAGTCCTCAAACGAACACCCCTCGAGCTGCGAGCGCACTTTCCCCGTCACAATAATGAATACGTACATTTTTAATTAATTGCATATTTCTGCGCTCCGGTCCGTTCACCGTCCACCCACCTACTAAATTGAATATCATCATAAATTTTGTGCATTTAAATTGTGTGTCCTCCGAGCATCCGCTTCTGCGGGGGAGGGTGGATATTAATGAAGCGCCAGATGGGATCTGCAGCATCCTCTTCCATCCGCTCCAACAGATCCCAGAGCGGTTCAGTCCACCCTAATAATAAATGAACGCTCATTTAAACCTGACTTTTATTTTAAATGTATATTTATTTAAATACTCGCCGGCACGCGACTCCCAAAAACCGAAATGGGAGGATGGTGTAGGACGACCCAAAAAAAAAAAACAAATATACTGACAAAAATAAAAACACGCAAAACATACGACCCGAACGCCACATTCAAATTGAGTTACAACCCTTTCCATTAATTTTTCTATACATTTTTTGTTCGTTTCTCTTCTCGACACAATTTTTCATCCAATTAAATGAACCATTTTTTATTTAATCCGCAATTTCGCATAGAAGTAAAAATTATAACGCAACTTTAACAACAATTATTAAAATATTATATCAAAACTATACAATTAATTTTAAACTTTATTATAATGTAATTCAAGGAAATAATGTACTTATATATAATTAAAAATATAGATTATGACTACGAATATAACGAACACCAAGAAATGTAATATATACAGCGATTATCCGACGGATTATATTTTATTCGATAAACTTTCCCGACGTTGTGAACATTCCTAAATCGATATCCTCCACATCTAACTCTGATAGGCGACATTCGGCTACTTTTTTTTTTGGGCACAGCTCACTCTGATTGTATAATTTATTGTGCGTTCTGCGGTTTTCTTCGATCGAAATGAAATGACTTCTTTCCATTTGCCTTCAATTCATTTTCTTTTCCATCCACTCACTTAGCAATGATTTTTATTTCTTTCGAAAATCTTAAAGACCGGATAAAAAAAATGATCAATGAAATGAAAAATTTCACTCCACAGGATAACATAACGTCAACAGTAAACAAATTTCTTTTATGACAATTTTTTTAATTTTAATTATATATTATCTTTATTCCATAAAGAAAATATAAAATCATAATTAAATTGAACAATTTAGATAATATGAATATTTAATTAAAATTAATATGAACAAAATATTTGATTATAGAAATTGGAACTAATATAACTTAAACAGAAGTGCATTGGCGTTATGGCAAAATTTTATAATTAGGTTGTACATAAAATGAGGTCGTTCTGCGGTTTTTCCTGAAAAGTTTTTCTTTTTGTTTTCTGAAATTTTCTTTCGTTCCCTGCGCTCCCGGAGATTATCCTGACTTGATGTTGAGATAATCGCTGGATGCAACATTAATGGCATCAGCTCTCCAGTTTTCGCTCCCTGCACTTTCTCTTCGCCGAGTTCATCCCTCTTTAATTTTCATCTTAACCAGTTCTTGTTATTTTTTTTTGTTCTCTTGCGCCATTCTCCAGCCGATGATATATTTCCGGCACGCTCGGCCTTCCATTACTGCGGCCGGCCCTGATTTACCGCTTCCCTACCACGGCGCCCCATTTTGACCGCGTCACGAATGATATTCATACTTTCTTCACCTGCGTATATATATATAAAAATCGGTCTCATTTTCTACATCCAGAAGCACTACAGCCTCTCCACGAAATGTATTACATCCAGGTATTCCGTTTCGCAAATGGAATTGCCGCCATCTATCTTCGCCCACCCAAAACCTAAAACCATTACCATGGTGATTCATATCTTTATTAAAGGCGAAAAACAAAATCTTCGCAGAATTGATCCGCTCAACAATTTACTACATTTTAACGGTCCGTTATTTTTTATTTACAAAATATAACTTACGCATTACTTCGAGAAAGTTTTTTTTATTTTTCTTCATATCCTTCAAATCCCTAAAGCCTTCGATAAACTTCTGTAATTATTCTTGACGATTATTCAATCAATAAATTTTATATCACCGTGACCACGAGCAACCTTCGAAATCGTTTTTTTTTTACTTCTACTTCAAGCTGGAGCTATAATTTTCCCCCTTTCCGTACTTTTACTTCGCTTTCTCGACCAGAAGAAAAGTTTTTAATTTAATTAAAGAAAGGGGGATGGTGATAAAAAAAGCACAGAGAAGAAAATTCAATAATTTCAAGCAACTTTTAATAATCTCGCGTAGTTCCAAACTAAATTAGTTGTAAATAGTAATTAGTTAGAAACTGTTACAAAAAGATGGCAGCACCGAGCGAAATTTCAGCTGTCAATGAAATTTGCACAAACTTTAATGTTAATATAATGCGTGCTGTAGATGTTCAATAAACATAGTATCAACAACAACAACAACGAAAAAGAATGGACAAACTATAATTGCAAATGTTATCATTTCCAATGTAAACGGTGTGCATAAATTTTCAGTGCGCATAGACGATCGTGTAATTTAATCAATTAGCAATGGAAATAAACTGGTGGAATGGAATCGGGTCGGAACCCGAACAAAGTAGAAAGGTGGAATCGCTGATCCCGTCGAGCGCAACAAACTAATTATGAAATTGTCGCAATTAAAATAATTCACAAAGCGGAATGAATCTCAGATTTCTCACAAAAGTGAAAAACAACGTCGCAAGTTCATTAAATATTTAATTCCCAGTTTAAATGGAGAATTGCGAGTGCAACTATTGTGGTTTGCTCGCGATGTTAAATTTAATACAAAAAAAATGATATAGTTTAGACTAGAATGAATAATGTGCTTTGATAGTAGTTTTTATATCATATTCAGCATTATTGGATTGCCATTAGGATTCTCGAGTGGGCAAGAAATTTTACCTTCGGTCCACACTCTTCGTTTCATGCACACACTCGCGAATCACTAAGAATCAGAGACGTACTGAGTATTTGTAGCATTAATTTCTAAAAATAATTTTAATACTAATATTAATATTCATGTTCTTAATAATATTTTTAATATTACTATTTATTTCAACAACGATTTTAACACTAATCTAAGGTAACATAACCAAAATCAACTCCATTTGATTAGAGATAACCTAACTTTATCTGATCAATACTAAATAATCTAAATTTAACTTTAAATTGACGTATTGTAAACTTCTTTTCTACGCCATACTTTGTTTTTTATTAGGAGAGGCAACCTAACAAATGTTTATTTAACCAAACTCAATATTTAACCACCGAATTGAATATAAATTAATTTATTTTAATTATTATAACCTAACTTAACTAAATTTCATAAATTTTATATAGTTCCGAAAGAATGTCTTTAAATTTTGTGTATATTCTGATTTGCTGTAAAATGTTATTGCAAGAAAAATATTGTGATTACGGCCCTGACTTTTGATTTTCATCCTACGAGCTTCATTCGTAAAACATTTATTATTATTATTATTATTCCCGTCCTGCCCACTCGATTATAGAAAGCAAATCGTTTTATAACTACTGGCATCATCAGACCAACGTTGAGTGATTATATTTAATGTTCGCTTCATTCTTTCTCTCTACATGACTATTTGTGTGCAAGCATGCGTGTATTTGTGCTCGAGTTTTTATTTTTGTATTTTTTTTTTCTATATTCGTTCGACCGATTGTGTTTTGTTCGGCACAGCCACTTTCCGTCTGTCAAATGTTTGTTGGCGGGGTGCGGGTTTTGCGCTGGGAGTGCGGGTATGGGGTTGGTTGGTTTTTCGATCGTTTTTAATGGATTTGTCAAGTCGAACGCGCATCATCTTTGACATATTCAGAGCGGGAGAGGCTTTATTTAGAGCGGGATTTAATCAACCGCATCAGCGTTTGTCAGGCGGCGGCCATGGAGCGCTCGGGGGAAAACGTACCCTCGTTAAGTAACCGGCCAACAAAATCAACCTCCCAAAACGACCCCACACCCACTATTCGAATCGAACGTTATTTCGGCTAAATAAATTAAATCTAGAACAACAACGAGGGGAATCATCCCCCAAATGCACGTAAATGATTAATACCGAACGACAGATGAGGGAGAAAGAACAGAAAAAAATACACAAACGTTTTGACGCACGATCTGACAGCTGACATATCGCATTCCTAAGTGGCTTCCGCGCTTTTGTTTTCCTTCACACATGAACTGAAATTATTATTTTCAACTGTTTTCAGAAATAACTACGTGTAAATAACTTAACCTTAACGGACGATTCAAAATATAACCTAAAAATAACTTGACATTAACTTAATTTTTAATCTTTGGTATAATTTACAATTATTTAAAGTTTTAGTTAAATATTTACTTTTTCCTTTAAAATAAATAAATGTTAGTAATATCTACCACTTCAAACAACGAAGAAGAATTTTAAACTAATTGTAAAAGTTTTTTTTTAAATAAAATATATTTGCTAGCCGCTCGAAGCTTATAATTTATGAATGATTAGCATGGAAATAAGAGTACTGTAAATTAGCAAAGTTTGGTGGAAAGCTGTATGCAGTGAACAGGAGGGACGATAATAGTTAGTGAATTTTAACGTCATTTAGGCGTGAGTGTTTGCTGGAGGTAAAGAGGATCCCTGAATAAAATATCCTCCAGGTCCTGAGGCCTAGGCGAGAGAGCATGGGCGAATAATATGAGTCTCGCATAAATTTGCAGCGACATTTTCCGCTCGTCCTGCAAACGTTGTATACATGCATGTGTGCATGCGTTTTCCTGTCCAAATTTGAAATTTAAAACGTTCCCGACATACTTAAGTGCTCTTTACAAAACCTCCCCCTGAACCATTGCCGTGTATCACGTTGCTTCTGCAAAATTAAACGCGGATCCAACACCCCAGACATATGATTATTCCTTGTTAAACCCGGCGCATCCACCAATTCAACGTAACAAGAGATGACGCAGAATACGTGTCCGTTTGTAATCCCTCTTTCCACTACCTATTGTAACATGCTCCAATTATCTGAAGGTTTAAAAGAACAACATCGCCTTAAGATTAATATCCCGTCGAAATTTATGTAAAATTTAATTTCCTGCTACGAGACTTCCTCTGCAACTCTCTTATTGCTTTTCGAGAAACTAATTTAAACTAATTTTTTTATTAATCAAATATTTTGTAATAAGGAATAAACAAACAAAAATCTGCAAAGTTAATTAATGCAGATAAGAAGTAAAAACGAATTAATGAGTCATAATAAATTATCTAACTAAGCGTTTGTGTAAATGGAATATATTTGAGCAAACATTGCGGAAAATTACATGATCTGATTTATATTATATATATTTATTTGCTCGGAGAAAGAAACTGAGTTCATAAATATTCAAGCGAAGAGATGAACAAAAAAGTAAAATAAAACATAAAAAATTCTAAAGAGAAGAATTGAGGTAAATAAAAACTAAATTACGCGAAGAAAATAAAATGTAACGTGGAGAATGTTATACAAACATCGGGAAGCGATGAGCAGACTCTGAATCTCGAGACTTTCTTTCGGTATTCAGACCGAGTACATAGGAAACAAATATTTACATTCATTAAAGGCATGGTGGAGCTGCACACAGGGCTACAGCTTCATTAGAAATGATTGCGCAAATTTGATTCTCGCACATATATGCATACACGAGTTCTCATCTGCAATTCACATTCAATTTGAAAAATCAAAAAAATAATTTCATTATTTACTGTAATTCAACTATAGTTTGTCACATTAATTCATATATTGAGCAATAGACGTCTTATACAAAACAAAATTATTTTAAATTGAATGTTTTATAAATGAAAAGCAACTACTTCACAATTAAATAAATATTTTTATTAATCTAAATTATTTAGTTTCATTATTTGATAATAGATGGTACATCATGACATATTTAATAAATATTTACATCACATTATTAAAACAAACATTTATTTTAAGTTTTGATTCAATTTTTAATATCAATTTTTAATATCAATTTTTAATAATAGAAAATTTTTATTTTTGATGTACGTTTATTGTGGTTTGCGTGTTATTATGAAATTCATGTCGGTTTTATGAAACTTCTTCTTCTTTAACTTTATGTCAAGTTAAACTAAATTAATGATAATGCATGTTGGTTATTTTGCACCATATGACATTATTTTAATTGTCACTTTAGTGTCAATTTTGAATGATAGATGTCTCATCGAGAAATTGATTAGAATTCCAATTAAAAGCAGTTTTGCGCTTCTAGAAACTCCGTTCCTTCTTCGAGGAACACCGGTGTGCATGCGATTGAAATAACCGAATTGCTTACCTGCAGAACTATTTTAATTACGGTGCATCGGAATTCCGGTGTCGTTTCTCTTTCGTTGCCAAGGGCTCTTCGGAAGGCGCCCTCTGGGGCGACGCGCCGTGATTTATGCGCCCGCCCCTAATGAACCCGGGGGACTTAATTTCAATAACTTTAATTAAAATAATTTATCACCGAACGGCCGCGCGCCAATCGAATATCAAATCTCTCCCTTCGACCTTTCTCTTTCTCTCCCGGCGATTACTGCCCCGTACCCCGTCGCACCGCTCTTTTCCACCGCCGCCTCCGATGATAAATCGTCCCATGCCACCAACTTACACGGTTCAAATTATAAACTAAAAGTGGTCCCCATTAATCTCTTTTACCCCAGACCCGAACAGTCCTCTCCTTTTTTCATTCACCCTTTCTTCCCTCCCTACATATAATTTCATAATCTTAATATTTTCGTGGCTCGAATAATAAACCGAAATACGCCGTTATTATACTAAATAGTTTTAACTAAAAATATTACGTAAATATATTAATTAGTTTGGCAACGCTGCATTATATAATTCTATTTATCTAAATATAATTCCTAAATTTGACAATAGATGTCCCATTTGAGTATAACCAAAATTGATGAATGCATTTAACTATAATTTTCGTTTACTCTAGTTATTTTTTTGGTGCAAATCAATTTAATTGTAATAAATGTCACCTATCTATCGCGGTGTTGACGGGTATTCATCGGAAACTGATTGGAGCGGCGTGCGTGCGCCTAAATCCGTTTTAAATTTGGTTATATATATATTGGGGAAAACTCTACTCACTACTATTCTCGTTCACTCTACAACTGTCTTTCTCTTTCGCACGCAAACTCTGTTCTATCGTGCTCGTTCCTTCTCCGTACTCGCCCTTCGAGCTCGAAATAAATGCGGTGTCCCGATAATAAGAAGATGAATAACAGGAATCCAGTGCACGTCCGGAAGTGAAATGGACGTCATTATTTAACATCGTTCGTTGGGCCGTAAAGAACTATTCCACCCTTCACTCTATATTGAATACTTCCGATAAATATTTGGGCTGACTGAACGGGTAGCAGCAAAGCCAATTGTACACACAAAAACCACGACCAACTTCATTAATCTCAACAAATAAATTATTGCAAAAACAAGTGGTAATGTTTATTTATTTAGCAATAAAGTAACTATAAAAATATAAAGAAAAATATAATATCTTCACAGTTGCTTAATTTGGACCACTCAAGTAAAATATTGTTTTAAAACTATCAATTATAAATCTAAATTTTGAAACTAGAAAAAAGTATTATTTTTATTAAATAATGACTTTATTTTGATTTAAAAAAATAATAATTTGAAAACTCTGCAGTATGTGTATCAAATGAACAGAAAGTAATACATTTCGAGTGCAGTGAAATTTTTGAATTCGCCGAAAGAAACCTCTCTCATCTGAGAAATTAACGGAAGTCGGATCATTAATTTTCTTTGTCGGGAATCCAGCGTTTCCAATCCTCCTACGTCTCCGAAATGTTCATTTTTTGTTTCCCTCTTTCTATCTCCCGCTCTGTCTATGAATGAATGTGTGTGTGGAGGAAGATCAATACATGCTAGTAGACCAGAATCTCAATTGTCCTCAGCTCATCTTCGTTCTCCTTCTTCTACATCGGTCGTCATCCCTTAACACGAGATAGCTAGTGGTCAACTAGTCCAGATGCCTTGTCGTCATCGTCGTCGTCTTGAGTTTACCCCCGCGGGGGGTCTCAAACGATCCTCCTTCGTCTGACCTCTTCTTGGCAAACCGCACGACCCAAACTTCTCACCACCCGCAGCGGAAACACCATCCGAAACCCACGCCGCAATAATTCCTCGCCCCATTTTAGTATCCGCTTTCATTTTATACTTTCATACATTCCTTATAAATATATTGTATTGTTTTATTCCCTTCATATACTTTCCTCCTTAGATTCTCATCCCGGGCTCAGAATAATGTAAGACAAGTTCCGTTCTTCGCACGTCCTTAATTCTCTATTCAGGCGCGACAGAGTAAAGTTATTAAATATTTCTCGCAATCAGAACGCTCATTTTAACTGTTGATTCGTTGCAATTAGCGAAAACATACATATTTCGTGTGCTTTAATGAATTCAAATGCAGATGTCGCCTGGGTCGACGGCGGTCGTGGCGGACGCATCTCTATCGGATTATGATGATCGCATTACCCGGCGCATGCACCATTTATTAGAGTGGAATTTACAATTGAATTCCATATACACGCCGTTACTTGCAACTCCCCATATCACGTCGAACTTGCACATCCAATATTCAATGACAGACCCATTAATTAATTATGCAACCTTCAAAACTATAGCTAATTCAAATATAATTTATTTTTTTTGGCAATGATAATTTCATTTACAAATTTACAGCGGCTCAAAATAACTAAATTAAAACTTTCCTGCATCTTTTTACCTACATTATTAAATAAAACCGTAATTTTAATGTTGTTCATTAAGTTGTTAATGGGACACTTTTATAGTCTAAAAGTTATTTAATAGATCAAGCGCAGAGGAAAACATGCAAATGGTTTACTTCTTGAATGATTTAATAAGGTTTATGAAGAACGTAAATATACTGTACTTAGAATTTAGTGCAGCGTAAAATATAAATATAAATAATAAGGTTTCGAATTTTATTTAATAATATACTTACGGTTCATAGGACCTCGCTACTCTCCACGTTTTTCTTTTAATATTTTCTCCATTTCTTCGCCGCTAAAACTGGAGCGTATTCAAAACTTTGTTGCTAAAAGTAAAGTTTGTTTTTCATCCGCGGATCGTCGGGTTTGCGTTTCCAAATGCGTCCATCAAAATCATTTATTTTTTTTATTTAACTTATCGTTAGTTCAAGCTGAAAAAAAATTATTTGTGTGCGAATATAATATTAATTATGTATATTTTATTACAATAATTTTAACAGAAAATTAAAACAGAAATGGCGGGAAATAAAAAAAAATGCATACAAATATATTTAGTAAATATAGAAGTTTAATTTGAAAAGTGATCAAAATAATTTTATTGTAAAGTGTGCGCAAAACATATATACTATTCACTTGAAAATCGTTCAAAATAAATGCATTAAATTGATCCACTTGCCATTTACAGAATGTCGAAACTGTTGGAAATAAAATTGGAAATTTTGAAATGAATGCGATTGCAATTATGAATTTAATAAATAATCCACTTACTTGGAATATCGGTAATTGAATGGCGGTAAAGTCAAATAATCTTGAATGTTTTACGCATCTTGAAACTTCTTAGGTATTCATGCTTTAGTTCTGCCGGCTTGTATCATTGCCTGTTCGGAGTGTGGCAGTTCCGCTGTTAATCCCGACGTTAATTTCTTGGGTCTTAAGTTTTTGGGGGGTTGGTTGGCAATTAATAGATTATGCATGCGCCTGAACCATATATCACGAGGAAGAAAATAACAACCTCCTCCCTCGACTAATGCATACTGGATGATAAAGATCTCTCCTGAGCTTCCTTAGCATAATGTAATAACCTGAAACAAGTAAACCCCATAGCACAGCAGCAGCAGCAGCCTTTGGATTTATGCCGTGAGTTATATTTGTCCCCAAGATTACATTACCATTATCTTCTGCCGTCGAAAACCCGAACCCCCACCACCACAACAACAACCCCAACCTCTCAATCTCTCAATTCCTCTTTCCCTCTTTACCCTACACACACACACACACACACATATTCACGTAAAAAGCGCACAAGGAAGGATAACGAGGCTGGGATAAATAGCGAGATCCGAATTATCATACATATATGTTTTGTTATTTATTTGTTTATTTGTGTATGTTTATATATTTAGTATATAGTATTTGTTATAAAAAAAATGGATCAACGTCGACGTATATTGGGGGGTTTTCTATATAAAAGAATGTAAATAACTGAAGAATAAACAACAAGGGAAGGAACGATAACCTATTAAACTTAATATTCTAATAAATTACAATTCTCTTTCATATACATGTTTTTTTTTATATATTTATAATATATCTGTTTATATAATTACCTAACTTACATATTTATTTACAACTTCCAATAATATTCTGTTACACTTTAACAATTTAACAAATCTAGTTTTACGCTTAAATCTTTACTAAGTAAAAATTTAGTTTCCACTACACTTTCCTCAACTCCGACGTCCGTATTTTTCATAAATAAATTGCCTTTACATTGAGAACTATTCTCTCGTTACTTTATTTTTTTTTTAAATTTATTTATTACATATTTATATTTATACTATTTACAGTGGTGTTCACCGATTCTCAGCCACTTCGATTTTCTGCACTCAAAGTTATCACTAGTAAATTATTAAAAGTTTTATATATATCGAAATGATAAATATGTTTTTATCAAAAAAATATAAATAAATTTTGAATAAATAAAGTTGATTATAAAAGTATCGCATATTAATAAATATATTATATATTATTATTATTGACGATTTTATATAATTATATAAAAGTTTCAATTAAAAATATAATTAGAAAAAAAAGAAAGATTGTTGAGTTTTTGTTGTAATTTTTAATTTTTAGTATATTTGGATTGATTTTTTAAATAAATTTTGTATTTTTGTATTAAGCTAAATTGAGCAAGATTATAAAATTTTGAGTGCAAAAAAAATGTTGCTACTTGCCACTGCATGTCATTATGTATACCCTGTATATTAAGTTTATTTTGTCCGATCAGCTGTGTTTTCACTGCGTTTTTGGTCTTTTTGTTTACAACACGACACCTGGTTCACCTTCATATCCTTCGTCCGGGCTCTCGGTGGTAGTGTCGTTCTGCGCTTGTTCCTCTTGCGGATGAGTGGAAGTGTCTGTCTGTGCTCCGACGCATCTCTTGTTGATGTTTGCGTACTTGGTTTGATTGCATTCGGCGTGATTGATCATGTGCATGTTGGCGGGCACGCATACGGGCCAGAGAAGGCCCGCGGGCGTTGTCCCTGCTGCTTCGGCGGCGGTGGAGGAACAAGCAGCGGATGTGGACGTGCAAGGTAGGGACGCGCACGTCTCGCTCTTATATCCCTCCGGAGGCGAAGGCATCAGCTCGGGCCTCGCAGGATACCCGTCCGCCGTGTACCTAACATCCGCAGGGCAATACTGCTCGTACTGTGAGCTGCGCGACAGGAACTCCGCCTCCCTGGAGAACCTATTCAGGGGATTAGCCGCTGACTGCTGATGCCTCTTCGCGGCTCGATTGTAAGGTAACGTTCTGTAGAAGTTCTCCGTGCTCTGTGGAACTGCGTTCACCATCTTCGGGAGGCCGTAATCGGCGGGGTACTGTTCTCCGTCCCAGCTGTGCAAACTGTACAACTTCCTGCTGCCCCTCAAGCAGCTGATCGGGAATTGCACCAAATTCGGATGCATTACCTCCGCTGGTATTGTAGAAGCGCTATCACGGTCATCTTCGCCGTCTCCTTCGCGTCTCTTTCCCACGCTCTCAGTGTCGTTGATCAGATCAGGGTTCTGCTCTAAGTGGTAATGCCTCAGAGATAAGGGACTTCGGATTTGGTGGGTGGTCAATGGGGATATATTGTTCAAAATTTCCTTGCTTAACGGGGGACTGTAAAACATCACCTGAGGTTCGCTCAAAATATTCTGTTTCAGCTCATCTGTGATCTGCTCCAAATCCTCCTCGACTTTACTGTTGTTTTCTTGGTATTGCAGCGCCACCTCCTTCGTTTTCTCGCGTTTCTGGAGACGCTTTCGATTCCTGCGGTACTTAACAATACAAACTACCAACGCTATAGCTAAGATTACCATCAAAGCTACAATCCCTACGGTCGCGGCTAGAAGGTATTCGAAAGGAACGGCTACGACTACTACAATGGGCTCTTCCTTAACGATAATCCGAATAGTGTAATTGGAGGCAACAGCTCCAGCAGGATTCTCAGCAGTACAAATGAACGTCCCGTTATCTTCCGGACTCGTGTTGTATATAAAGAGCTCGCTCCGTTTATCTTCTTCACCTTCTTCGATGTAATACAACAAACGCAAGCCGGGAGAAACCAGAGAGTCGTTCTGTAGGAGTTGCCCTTGGAACCACCAAGAAATTCTAGCTTCAGGAATAGCGTGCACGCTGCAAATCAACGATATATTCTTGCCTTCGCCGATTTCTAGGTAGAGCGTCGTTGGAGACACGTCCGGGAGGCATGCTAGTTCGCTGGATGGTATCGATTTCACCGGGCGTCGCGAATGCTTCTTAGGTCCCGCGCAAATGGGCTCAGCCGAACTGGGTATACTAAACGTTTCCAACCACGACCTCATCTCCAGAAGGTGGCAATCGCACTCCCACGGATTTCCCTGCAACTCGACACCCCTCAAATTCTCCGGTAAAACGCGCGCCCCCTTCACCATCCTCAGTTGATTTCCATCCAACCGCAGCCATTCCAAGCTGTGCAATCCCTGAAACGCTCCGACCTCTAAACCCTCGATTTCGCACTCGCTCATCTCCAGCGTGTTGAGGAAGGAAAGTGGAGCAAACGTAGCTCTTCTCACCTTTCTAATTGGATTAGCATTCAAGGTTAATCTCATCAGCGAAGGACAGTCGACGAACGCGTCTGTGGGTACCGTCTCCAGAAGATTTCCAGTCAAATCTAATTCCACCAAATTCGTCAATCCTTTGAACGTTCGCTCATCGATAGTGTGGATGCGACATCGCGCCATGTATATCCTCTGTAGGTTGATTAAATCCATCTTGAGAAAGATCTCGGCGTGAAGCTCATCCACGTTGTTACCAGATAAATCTAGGACTTGAGTACCAGCGTCCATTCCTGCTGGTATCGACAGCAATCCTTTATCATTGCACTCCACAGTCTGCTTTCCGTTCTTCCACTTGCAAATGCACGAACTTGGACAAGCTTCAGCCATACCCAGCATCACCACCACCACCATCATCCACAACCCGGACTTCCTCATCTCACTTACTCCCACATTCCCATCCACATCAATTGAAACCTGCAACAAAAAAAACACACACTAATTCAATAAACTCTATAATATAACAATCTCAATTAAGTTCAAGCATTGACAAAGTTGTTATTATTATAATTACTTTAGTTAAAAATAATCTGTACAGAAAACATGTCAACAACAAGATTAGCTTTATTAGATAATAGTATTCTAGATAAATCTGCAGATAAATATTTCATGTTAATAATAATGGATAACGGAAGGAGATAAAAGGAAATAGAATTCGGAAAACGTCGTTGAGAATAAATAGAGGATGAACTTAAAATGGATTAACTTGATGAGAAAAATTAGCAGGATCAAATGGATGAAGAGTTAATGTGTTTTTGTCGCAGGAGGGTCAAAGGATTTAGGTCAGTTAAAAAAACCTTTTAAAAGCTTTTTTTTAATAAAGAGAAAATGAAGTATGTAATACTAATAATATTTAATGGAAGTTTAAATATTTTAAATGGATGGCAAAAAAGCATAAGTAACAGCGTCCCTCAGAATTAATGTAAAATGGATTAAATCATTAATAAAGTCTCATTTGTTATTGGATTTACTATCGGTTAAAAAATGTAGGTAAAACTAATATAATATCAATATTATTTAAGAACTTGTGTTGAAATTTAAATGAAAAATAAAGTTACGAACATAT
The DNA here is from genome assembly GCA_963457615.1 of Nicrophorus investigator. Lineage (NCBI taxonomy): Eukaryota > Metazoa > Arthropoda > Insecta > Coleoptera > Silphidae > Nicrophorus > Nicrophorus investigator. The sequence continues at coordinate 3,783,274 of OY735140.1, forward strand.
GTTGTATATGTCGCATACGATATGAGCGTTATGTAGGTTCGTTGAATGCAGCGCAAGTTTGCAATCACTATGTGTAAGGACCATATAACAACGGTCTTTCGCAATTTCCCAAAGAAATAAACTCCAGCTGGAAAACTATCACATGCCAATTTCTGCTTGGCCCCGAATCGATTGGATTATTTTGTTTGTTCGGACCAGGCGTCGCTCTCTGCTCGTTTTATTCCAATTCTATTTCAACTCCTTTTTGTTGTTGTTGTTGTTCATCCTTCTTCTCCTTGCCAGAAGAAGCTTCACCACTCCACATATCCTTCGATTAGAGTCGAAGTGATTTGAAGTTTCTATTCGCAATGTTTGTCCTCCCTTATCTCATTGTTGCTGCAACGACTCTAACTGCAAATCACCATTTATCGTGATAATCACCGAAACTCGGATGTGTGTTTGAATACACTCAAAAACCTCATCGAATTATCCGAACAAACCGAAAACCGTTTTAGCATTGATCGAGTTTCCACCTCCATCTGGAAATATCTTCTAGATAACCGAAAGTTAATTTAAAGTTTATGCAATTACTGCTTGGACGCGCCTCGCCCGGAGAAAAGACGTCCCTCAAAGCAATTAGCAATTCCGACAGTACTTTAATTTTGTTACAGTTTTGCTAACTTTCTTTACGACGCATCTCTTTATCCTACCGCTGCATTCTTCTGGCTTCTTTTCTCGTATTTATTTTTATTTATTTTTCGTTCGCTGTTTTTGCTTCGGCTTCTGTTTTCTCGCCGTGCTTTTCTGTATTTTATATACGTTCGCGTCGTTTTTATTGTTGCCACTGTAAATGTTTACGTAACCTCTTTCGAATGGAGGGAATAAGCGAAACTCGCTCTAAACTCACACACGAACGCAATCTCCGCTACATCTCTCTTTTCCACCCCTTATATCTTTGTAGCTCCACCGCAGCAGGATAGATGGGACGAGGTGAGGGATCGCAGCAGGAAGTTTGTGTGCAATTTACCTCATCCACCCGATTTCTTCAAAGAGCGAAATTTAAGAATTTTTTTTTAAATAATTAATATAAATTAAAAGATTAATTAACTTAATTATCAAACAAACATGATACTTATTTCAATTAGAGGTAAAATATATCAAATATATCGACTGATTTTTGGTTTTAATTTTATTGTATTTGTTTAAATTTGTTGTAATTTCCAAAATAAATTGAAATATTTGAGATATTTTTAATATTTGTATTTTTCTTGAAATTAATTATCGTTTCTAACTGTTGTTTGAATATAAAGTTGTATAATGTTTGGCAATAGGGCGAGTTTCTTGTATGAATAAAACATCGATACATATTTCTTTAATATTTAGGTAAAACTTAAGTTGGAATATAAGGAACACATGGCACGGCCAGACGTGGCTGGAAAGAAAAGAAAAGAAAATGAAGGAACAAAATAAATAAAGAGAAATGTATGCCACAGACCAGTGACAACGGTCATGCATTATGTATGGCAAGTACCGAAAGAGGAAAGCAATGATAAAAAGACAAAACAGGGCTCTTCTCCAAGGCGACGCTCTTCATCCTTTTATACATGGATATATGGATATATACGTATACTTCCGGTTGCAAATGTTTGCAAAGTTGTGCGGATGTGAATCTGTGTATGTGTTTGTATTTTCTGGCGCCCGACAAATATTTTACATCTGATCGCATTCCGTCATTCGTCCCCTCGGGCCAATGCGCGAAATTGAAGCCGGGGGGCTCGAAATAAAAACGGGTGGTGGCGAAAGAAGGAACGAAGAATGGTTGTGTGGGGGTTTTTGGAAAGAAAGTTAAGGCCTTGTTTGCATTCTCAAGTGGACCCGTCGAACCCTCGAGACCTCCTGATTTACAAATAGAATAAATTTGGAAAGTTTTCGCTCCGCTCCGGACCCCATCTGAAATCGCACACCCCGGATCCATTGTAATGAACAAAAGAAGACCCCAGAAAGAAGGAAGCAAAGAATACTGAGAGAGAGAAAGAAAACAGCAAACAACAAACGCTAAAGAGGAAAATACACGATTTGTAATATTTACATTATTCGTATAACCAGTTCAGGTTTGAATATTCATAACCGTCCACATCACGCGAGATATGTAAAAACCATCTGAACCTTTAACAACAGTTTCATAATAAACTAATAAAGTTTCATATAAAATGATGACAATGATTGCAAAAACTATGTGAATTACTCTTAATTTCATTAAGAAATGTTTTACTAAACTTATAGTAAATCGTTTAGGTATATAAATTCTTATAAATTAATGCTAATATATACAATTGTTGTGGTTGATTTGCATGTTTTTTTTAGCGCCATCTATGATTGATACAAGAACTATTCACATTTTAAGCATTTTTTACGAAATTGTTGGAATATCAAATTTCGCGTAAATTTACAGGATAGTTAATTCCAATATCTGCTAAGTTATAATTAGAACTACGAACGTTGTTAGTGCACAACAAATAAACTAAAGTGAACAATAATAAAAATATATGTGAATAAGCGTCGGTTAATACAGCCTGAAAAAACTTTGAGTTTAGTACGGCATAAAACCGCTCCAAAATAAAATCTTTTATTACGCACTACGCCAAAGTTATTCTATGTGTTTCTTCCCGTCCCTCTTACACATTTTGTTATTTATTTCTTTTTTTTGTGTTATTTTATTTTTTAATACACTATACTTTATACACCACTAATTCAAGCGCGCGAGGCAAGGCATTTCCTTTTTTTATCTTATCCACCTATATCCTTCATACCTTCAATACACCCTTCCATCTATTGCATACTGTACACTCCTCCTCTCTCTGTACACGTGGATGCATGCGCATCGTTCAGTTTTAATTAAGTTTGACTGCAGACGAGAAACGTCCCTCATCTTCCCTTCTGATCCCGCATTCCCGGACAAAGTTAACGCAAGAATGGACGGGAAGGAATAGTTTTCTATTCTCTCTCTTTCCTTTTCACGTTGAAAAACTTTTTCGGAATCAACTCACGTTTTGTTTTCGAATTCTTTTTCTTTAGCTTCCAATTTTTTTGTGATGCAGAAAAGCGTGAATAAGGACTAACCGACAGCCGGAAAAAAAAAGTTTTTCTTATACCTCTCTCCTTGCATAGATTAACTTTCCCGCAACTGAATTATAATGAAGCAACCCCGTTTCTGAACAACATTTCTGTAGAATAGCAATTTTTTTACTATGAATTTTATTAAGAAATATTTTATGTAAAATATATAGTTTTGTCTTTAATTAGAGTTTTTAATGTTTTGAGTGTCTTTCAAAAATGATAAAATGTGAAAAAATTAATTTTAATTAAAAAAATAATTTTCTAATTGCTCGAATGTGAAGACACTTTTAAAACTTGACATTTATTAATATAATTAATTAACTGAAATTAGTAGCAATTATAATCAGCTCAATGTTTATTTTTTATAGAAAATGTGTTTATAATTGACGTAAAATCTAATGATTTTTTTTTTAAATTGGGTAAAATTTTTGAATAAAAAAGAATTGCTAAAAAATATCGATTAATTAAGTATGAAAAGTGATCAAATCAATTGCTTTAATAGGTGTAATTTGCCAAAAAAAAATGTGGAAAAGCATCAAATAATTTAGTAATTAAATGAGCTTTTAAAATGAGTTAAAATCGATGGACTTGCATAAGCCAGAACCGTTACGGATACAGATTTCAATGCAATGAATTCGTGTTGTTGGGGCAGGTTCGAAGGTGAATTTACGAGCGGCGCGTTGTCAATAATGAAACTTTTAACTGCAATTTAGTTTTTCGCGCAGTTATTTAAACGGCGAGTCGAGGATTTATTCGTTACCGCTGCAGCCGCCTGAAATACAATAGGCGGGCAGTGTTTCACGGTTAATCGAGCGGATCGAATCGCTCAATTGAACTTTAGCGTGATTGGGATTCGCGGCCAGATAACGACGTCCACCGCAAACTCACAAATAATATTTCAAATTTGCAATACTTTGCCGCCTCCAGAGGTTCGAGGAAACTTCACCCGAATCCGAAGTTTTTGCATCCATCTATGCAGAAACTTTTCCGACGTCGACTTCCGCATCCTGAATTTTAACGGCGCTATTACAATCGTGTCCGCGATTTTAATACACTTTCTCTCAGTATCCCAATATATATGTGCGCACACTAAGTGCGTTAAAAAGGGTCTTTTGGACTGTTCAATATTCAGAGGTCGTGGGTTTTCGATTGAAATTTATTCTAATACTCTCACTCTCTCAGGAAAGGTAATCCTTTAATAATTAGATAAAAATTAATCCTGCACACTTAATTCTCGGTCCCTAGGCCATTTCGGAGATTCCCAAAAAGGTATTCTCGGAGCGGAAAGTATGCTAATTCCTAACTAATTCCACACAAGGAAAAACTACGAGACCCAAACCATCAAACATTTTCATTCCATTACTATTTCCAAACTATTTATTTATATGCCGTCGCATCACACAATTATTTAAATAATTTACTTCAATTACAAAAATGTCCAATGAAATTTTATTTCAATAAAAATATTCTCATTCATACGAAATTTGCAAAAAAAAATATTTTTGTTACTTTCATTTCAAGTTTTCTACAGTCCTTGGATCAATATTTTCATATCAGATAGATTACATTTGCATCATGTCTTTTGTGCAAAGAATTCAATTTCCGTAAACTTTATTACAATAAAGGGAAAAGATGATTTCGTACACAAAACCTTCGAAACATCCTCCTCTTCCTCCATCATCTCCGGATTAATTTCGTCCTGCACAAAACGTTATAATAATCAGTTTATTCTATTCAATTCAAATCATTACTTGAATCATGTCTAACTATAATATTATTTACTGCTACAAATTATTTCTATTTTTTTGTAGTGAATTTATAAATTTCAAATGTAAATTAAATTTTGTACAAAAATAATAAAGGAAAACAATGAAATAAGTAAATTTAATTTTGCCACAAAATCTCGTTACTTAATTTTTGTTTTCTTTGGAAAAAAAAGTTGAATTTGCATACGAGAGTTAAAATTACCACTTGGCGTGTGTACGTGTATAAATTAAGCAGTTTATTCAATTTCGGCTCCTTTTATATTTTAAATTTAAATACCTAAAAAAAAACGTACTGTAAAAATGCAAAATATTGCGAAAAATATTTTTTTATTTATCCGATTTCAGTTTATTATTTTTTGTTTTCATGATTTTCCATTTGCGACCGCCGAAACAGCAGACACCAGAGCTATTGAAGCATCGCAAAGTCGAAAATAGTTCGTAATCCTTCATACATTTATTTGTATTTGTTTATATATTTATTTCAACAAAAATCGTCTGACTGCTCCACAGTCTGACCCATATATTTTTTTCTGTTGGATTTAGCACGCTTTTCTTCATCGTTTTTATATTTATTTTGTAGGGTTTGCAGTGCAAGGATGGATATCGATTGCCCATAAAGGTGTATATATGTGTGCACATAAAGGAAAGCTACTACAGCGTAATGCACTCGGAAAGTTCGGATTGTGCGATTACGGCTTTGAAGCTCCAAAGCTTAGCATCCAAAATAAGAGAGGGATGCAAAGACCCTTCCTTAAATTGGAACCTCCTCCATATCCTCAATGACCGAACTATTAAGGAGATCCCACGATCGCATCCCCATTCCGAATCCTACATTCCCTTTTCAGCCTTCATTGCTTCGCATATCGCGACAATCGCAAAACAAAAATTACCCCAAACGAAATAAGATCGCATTAAGATTATAGCGCCACAACAATGAAATTTAGTTTTAGTTCCTTACTGATTCATAGATGGCGTCCTAATGACACTTCAATAGCGTGTCTTAAAAATCAATCACACAGGTTTCCTACTTATTTCAAGAAAAAATAAACTGCTTTTCCAAGAGACAAAATTAATTCTCTCAAAATTGACAATTTCATCATGCGAAAACTGTTTATACTTTAGAAAAATATATTTTATTTTTTGAAGCTTCAAATATATTTCTTTAATTCTTTCATTCTTTACAGTTTTGTTATAATATCCACATACAATATTAATTATAAATTTAATAGCTATCGTGTAATTCAGTAAAATTTGAAGACACTGTAATGAGTCTGAAAATGCTTTCAGATCCAAGCAAAATAAAAAAAAACCTAAAACCAAGTCAGTTAACTTTTTATTACTCATAAATGAAACGCCATTACTTAAAGCAAGCATGAAACATGAATGACTGCGATTCACGGTTGAGAACATTAACAATTCCTTTGGCTTTTCATGTCTCTCGCCTTCGACTCGAATTCATCGCACGGCACGCGATTAAACTAATTGCTTGCTAAGTGATGAAATACCAGGGAGAACTTCGTCGCAAATAAATGAATGAATAAATAAATAAAATAGCGAAAAGGAAAAACGAGTTTAAGTGGTTTTAAGTTAAGCATCTCTGCACGAATAATTGAAAGGGACGTGCACAATTTTCGATTTTCCTGCTGCTCTTTTCACTGTCTTTAGACTTGGACAATGATTGTTCTTGTCGTTCCTAAAAATTTATTCCGGAGGGTTCGTGTCCGAAACCTAATCCCCGTTCATTCTACCCGATGTCGTCAGGGCTCTTTTCTTATTTTTTGTTTCATCCACGTTTACAACTTTGCATGGAGGATGTGTGCGGGATAGCGAAAGTTGCTTAAAGGATTACTGGGTGCTCGCCTGTAATTTATCTCGCTTCTTGGCAAAATACATCAATTAATCTATAGCCCGACGCTATAATTTCCACGAAATCCATGTTGATCTTTCATTTACAATAATCCCACCCACGCTAAGCCGATCTCTACACATGCATCTATATATATATACATATAGCATACATGTGTACTCCGGCTGCTACGATCCTAACCTAGGCGCATCCACCTAGCACCCAGATACAGCCAGTTTACTACATGCAATATGAATATGCAAATACCGCAACCGAACATAGACACACATGCACGCCGCAAATTATTTGTTATCATTTGCATGGAATTATCTCTTTCTTGCAAGTAAATATCGCAGTTTATCTAGAGACTATTTATCTAGAAAATCCACATCCACCAAATTTTTATTTATTGATCATTTGCAATAGGTTTAATTAATTAGTCTTATTATTTAAAAATTCATCCGAAAATAAGTAACAAAAATATATATAAATTATGGTAATTGTAATATACCTAAAATTATTATAAAATTTAATAATTAATTAATACTAAATAAAAAGTTTGAATATTCTATATTAATAATTAATTTAAATTAATAGAAATATGAAAAAAGTAAAATCAATTAATTAAATCCACCAAATTACAAACATCAAATTACATATTAATTTATTATTAAAAGTATTTTAATATTTAATAATTTGTTTCCATAAACTTGCGCATCAATATCTCAATTTCTCATTATTCCAAAACTTTTCTCAACATTAGGAAATCTTATATTTTCTCTCGTGTAATTCAATACAATATTGCTTTGACGGAAAATAAGTTTACTCACTCACCAGGAATTGGGAATGCTTTGATACAAAAGTTGCAGAAAAGAGTCACGTAACGAACTCGTATAGCTATGTATGAAATGTGCAGCAATACGATTCAATATCGATTTGGAATTAAACATAAGGGCATACAATTTAATATCGATGAAACGTACATTTTTATTACATAAAAGTAAAGTAAATGAATAACAATTTTATTAGCTAAAACTATTTTTCTTAGTAATATCTTCAACAATTTTCATTTTGATTTATTTGTTAATATTTCATACTTTAATATAGTTTCAATATTAAAATTAATTATTTGGCAAATTTAAAATAAAATAATATTAAACCAAATCGTGAAATACAAGTTCGATCTATTTTTAGAAATAAAAATCTACAATTTCAAATGAAATAAATCCTTTTTTTAGGTCACCAAAAACTGATTGAAAATTTATATTCCAATTGACTCCATTAGCCAGGTGCACATGCAGCGGTCGGCGAGGGGTGTGCAGAAAAACGGGAATTTTAACAAAAGGTTCACATGACAAGCCTAAAATGTAATATTATTCGTAATAAGCGTGCAGCGAAAACAAACATGATTTTAATTATAATTATCAGGCCGTGCAGCGCGCTTGTAATCCGGTTGTTACGCGAAACCCCGCATTTCCGCAATTACAAAATTCATATATCCATAGATTTATTTATATTAATTTTACATTCGCCCATGGTTTCCAATCAATAAACGAAATTCAAATCCCTTTTTTTAGAAATATATGTTTCAGCGTCTGGTTTACGGCTTTAATTATTATTGTATGAAATTAATATTTCATTTAATAATTGCAATAAATTTGAATGCAAAGGTTCATAGTTAATTAGTGTGCAATTACTGATTTTTCTACTCCATAAATTAAATGAGAAAAATCGAAATTATTTATTAATCTCGTTGAAGACTAATTATTAATAATTTAAAAATAATTTTGTATTTTGTAAATTTCAATTTTTCAAATGAAATCTATTAATATGAAAAATGACTTTCCAAGATACAAGTATAAGATTTCAAAAATTTCTATTAAATATGGAATGCGAATATTCATGGAGCGGTACTTTCCAAGTAGGTTTAAGATTTTCAAATTGACCATATGTTAGTTATTAAAATAGGTAAAATATAAAGTTATGATACGTTACTTGACAAGTAGCGAGTTACTACCGAAAATCTCGTGCATCACTTCATTTTGCTTGCATAAGAAGTGTATTATGTTAATGGCTTCTGCTGGATGCGAGTATTCATCATCGGTCCTCTTTGTTCGCGTTTCCCTCCGAGTCGGACGAGCCAAAAAGGCGTTCCGAAAAACGTGTAATGCGGCCATAAATCCACGAAAATATCTGGAGACGGTCCATTTGAATTTCATAAAGCGAATTAACTCGCGTCGCGACGACTACTGGAAAATTATTACGAAACACGCTGCATCGCAATTACCGTCGCGCCGCGCAATTACGACGTCGCAGATGATGTAAAACGTCAGAAGAAAATAATTGCAAACTTAATATTAACGGTAACTAACTTAATTCTAACCGGTTCCATTTTGTTGTTAAGCAACCGGTTTGTTCAACGAAACTTGAAATCGATTCGGATTAATCCATGCGTGCGTATTATTATTACGTTGGATTTATATACAATTAATTAATTTCAATTATATTCCCGAATAATCCTATTTAATTATAATTATTGTTGGTAGTATTATCATCGAGGGTAATGATCAGACGCACGCAATATTTTCCGGTTAGGTTCATTGATTCCGAACAATGGTTTTATGCGATGAGGGGAATCCCCAGTTTCTGGGCGTTCGCCGCTAATCCGACAGTTCTAATCACGGACGGTTCGTAACCACGATTTTGGCACTCACGTCAAACGGCCGCATTAGATTCCCTTGAATCTGGGTCGAATCCAAGGTGGAAGAGCACTTTGAGAAACTCCCTTTCGCTAATGTTGAACTTATTGTATGACCACCTAAGTTACAAAGTTTATGCTATATTGGTTTAGATTAAAATTTGCATTCTAACAATTTAAATTTTGTGTGTACTAAAATTTAAAATGATAGACAAATCTAGAAATTCTTCAAATGAAATTGAGAAGAGAATAAAGCAAAAAATGAGAATTGATTTTTTTAAATAATTCCCAAACTTTCAATTAAAACTAAAGTAACATTTTATTTAAACTAGAGTAAACATAAAGTTATTTAAATAATGTTACACTGCACGATAATATCCCAAATAATTTATGTATTTCATTTCATTAAGGAATTAACCGGTATTAAATAATTATAACGAATCTCTCTTTATCCGCCTTCCACTATTATTGGCTTTTAACGAGACCTTTTCCCAAGATCAAAGAAACGTTTTTCCCGTCGCTCGGATACTCGTTTTCAATTGTTTCTCGTAATATATTTCATAATCAATAACAAAACCATGAAATACAAAAAAAAGAGATAGAGAATATAAGTATAACTTCTTAAGTTCATTTTTTGTCGATGTTAATTTTCAACTTGGAACATTTACGTTTGAAAACATTTACTCTGCATTTCCGCTTCATTTTCCATTCGCAAACAGAGTGGAATCTTCATTCCATATTCTTTCTTCGTCGAACAAAGGTAGAAAGATTAGTGAAAAAAATGACATGAAATCCATTAGTTAATTAATATTTCGCTCCAGGATTCCATCACGAATTCCTGCGCGTTGCACTTTGTTTTGTTCATCGCTCTTTTTTAATTAACGCGCTCTAAACTTTCCCAATTTTTACGAAACCCAAGAATATAGTAAAACTACAAAAAAATGTACAAAAATAAAAATAATATTTCACATTTTTTTCTTCATTTATTGCACTTTTCATAACTAATAGCGAATATTTAATTAAATTCCAAAGGAATTAGTTTTTGCTATCTTCCAGTAAATTCAGGCTAAAATTTGAATCAATAATATACATTTTCTAATATACTTAATCAAAACTTGTTCTGGCAACGATTATTGCAATTTATGACTTAAACTAAATTATTCAACTTCATTATTTTATTTTATGAAATTTGTCTGTCCTCCATCATTTAATTCAGTAAAAATTGTTAATTAGTTTTTTCTAATTATTATTAAAATTTGTAAACACTACTTTTTTTTACTGCACTAATTAAAAGTGTCGTAACATTTCCAACTTCGAGTCGGTTACTCTGTTTATTCGTTCGCATGTTTGTATTTCTCTCTATCTCTCATTGTTAAATGGAACAACGATAGGAGCAGCAGCAAAAAAAAACGATATTTTTTTTCGGCTCGTTTCGCAGCGCGGCCGGACGATGCATAATTAATGAGTGCGAAATATATTATAGTCTCGTGTATGTGTGTATATTCCAGCCGGGGCCCATTTGGCCAACGTAATTGCGTAATTAAAGCGCCATCGAGTGCCACATCGACGGATATTGTCGTCATTAATTTCAATTTTAATCGCAAATTCTATTTTCTTCTGCTGAAAATTCGCAAAAGCCAGACCGAAAAGAAAAAAATTAACAACGTTTCACTCGAACTTTAACAGTAATTTGGAATTATTTATTTGTTGTTAATTTACAAAACGTTTTTTTCTTAGCAAATTGAAAATGAATGAATGAATTAGAATGATCAAAGGCGTTCCGAGCCGATGAATATTAAACGAAATTTAAATTACCCACGCTGTGTTATTATCTTGGAAAATCATCATCATCGTACATTTTAACGAAACGTAATTTGATATTTCTCTTGTTTCGATACTTCGAAGCGTGTTTGCAAGATAGAGAGAGAGAAAATAAAAACGGAAAATGAATACGGACCCATTTTTAATTGGAAACACAATACGTCCTTCGTCCCATTTCGTTTTTTTTTTTAATTTGTTTCTAATAGGATACAGCGCAATTCTAACCTAAAACTGGATACGTTTATATTTGCGATGTTGCGTGCAGATGTCGCTTTGAAAATTTCCCTTTAACTATCATAATTCGGCTTTTGATTTCCACCAACTCTCAATATTTATCAAGTATCTATTTATTTATATAAATCTGCGAGTTGCCGTCGCGCAAAGCCCTTTCCAAACATTTCCCTCATCGCCAAATCGAATTTATACCGTAATTTCGCTTTAAAATTACTGCGATTTCAATATATTCTGTGCGCACTCATTATAATCCGGATTACCACGTATTTTTTTGTAGTTTTGTGTCCCATTGTTTGTTTGTTCCTCGGTTAAGCCATAAGCTTGATTCATGTAAATCAAACATTTTTTTCTCATTGATCCGCAGCTTAAATTGTTTCGTTTTTCAACATTACTACATATTTTTAATTATCAATTAAAACATGACATTCACCTGCATTTATCATTTATCTATTCAGGTTGTATTAGGTTATATTAAAATAGGTTAAGTTAATTAAAAAATTAATAAAACGATAATTTAATATTTCAAATTTTTAGTAGGAAATTAGGTTACGGCATAACATTTAACCTGTATTGTATAATTTACAAAAAAATATACACAGCATTTTGTTTGATTAATTTGCCGGTTGCTTGGTTGTTTTGCGCTTGGTGTGCGTATTTTGTAATTGGAAATGTAACGTTTGAAAAATGCATATTTATGTAAATGTCTCGCAAATTAAATCCTGTTTTGCGAGCGCAGTTTCCCGTAATTAAATGAAATTTTCATAAAATTAACTGGAAAACTTAATGCCTGTATGTTTTGAGAGGGAATAATATAAACACGGTTTCCGGAGACGTTGTTTGCACTCTTTCGGACATTCTGCGGTGCGATGTGGGTGGCCTAAAACGTGTTTTATGCGGATACAGCTTTAAAATGCAAATAAAATGGAGCGTTTCAAACAATTTATGTAGGGAAGTGAAATGGAACACGGTCGTAACTGTGTGTGTGTGTTCTCATTTGTGTTTAAGCCGTTACAGGAGTCTCCACCTAAGGGTGGTTGGAACGAAGCCACCCTCTTAGACTGAGTTGCATCCGGACGTGACTGGCAATTGTACTGCCGACAATCGAAATTTCCATCACTACGGAAAATTGGAAAATCGCCCTAATTCCGACCCGTAATAATCCGCGAATTTATTCGTTTCCGTTCGCGCGGATAAAGGAAGTTTCAACCCCTCCGAAATACTTGTAATCACATTACGGTGCGATACAGGGTGAAAGCAAAAACAAAACAAAAATGTAATAGAAAACGTATCAAAGACGAAGGGAAAATAACGGGAAATGAACTGTGGAAATTGCACGCGCGGGACTCCGCATTGCCGCCATCTATTCGCTTATTTATATAACCGTTTTTCGATGCTGCAACGTTTTTCGATTCCACGGAAATAAGAACAAACTCGATTCCATAATTGAACTGAATACTCAATGTCTATTGATTATTCCTATTAATTATTCTGCTTGGCAAATTGGGTTATTTAATTAAAAAAAATTTGATTTTGCATATTTTATTCCAATGTATGAAGACAGAAAAAACTGCTGTATAAAAAAATATTCTAATTAGTTAAGTGTTGCACGGGTGAGTAAATTGAGACTAAAAGTGATATTTAATGTATCAAGTGGGGAAATAAATAATTGAACGTATTCGCACAGCGGGTGGGAAAATGAAGAGGTCGGAACGACGTAATCTCCGCATTATAATTAATATAAACACTTTGCTTTCAAATTGCTCCGCAACAATAGGAAATTTTAAATCCTCGTTTCTCACGGGTGGGAAGTTTACGGAAATTGAGATTAACGCTCGCTGCAGGTAAATAAGACAGTACCAACTTAAATGCTTAAAGGAAGAATGGAAGAGGGAGTTTAAAATGTGGGTGTCGACTTAAACGTTTGTTACAATCCGCGTGGAAAATTGAGAATTGGTGAAATTGAACAAATTTTAATACTTAAAATAATGTTTTGTCATTTCAGGTTCAGGTATACAATTGTAAGATTGCAATTAAAATAATGTGTAATGCAGTAACTGCGTCTGCAGTTATTAACCTAATAGCATTTGCTATCTCCGAGTTGGAGGAAAGATGTAGTCCTTTCGTCGCGGTGGTTTCTCTTTGTTGCAGGACGCATCGATCGAGCGTTACATAATGTAGCAGGACTTGGCGTAATCGTTGAGAGTCTAGTAAAAGCAGCGCCGAGAGCCGTTCCTCTCAAAGTTGAAGAACGAAATCGCCGGCAACAATTAAAACCGAAGTCGAAGTCAATCTCGAAGTTTTCGCTTGGATAATATTATCCGATCCATTTGACTTCGAAACCGAAATGAAAAGCGACCCCTCACCGATGTTCGGTTAGGAATGTTCGGGATTGCTGATTGATGGATGGTCTGTATGTGTTTTCCAAACATGTACTGCAATGTATTGACTTCAACGGTCCTCGAAATTCCTCCACTCTTTCTCCACTCGATTCGTAGAAATTACGCGCTTCGCAAACGACGGAGACGTTTAATGCATTGCGTCGTAATTTATAGAAACTGGTCTTCCGTAGTCGTTCGTGGAATGGAGGAAGCTTTAATCTTCAGGTTATTTCGTTATTTATTGTCGGAAATTATTCGGGCGCAATAAGTTTTCGGCGTCGAGCGGCACCGGAATTTATAATAGTTCATATTCGTTGCCTTTGACCAACCCCAATATTAACATTCTAACTGGCCGAACACACACGCCAATATTATTAAATTCCCAAATATAAATAGTACAGGATACAATTTAATTTATTGGGAAACAAATAATTTAATTCATAAACAAAATAACACTATTGTAAATTCGCATTACTTAAACTGATTCATAATTAAGTGAAAAATAAGAGTGATTATTTTTATAAAAATATGTAAGAATAAATTAAAATTGATTACAAATATTTTGTTTACAATACAAATTAGTTGATTTCTGCTGAAAACTTAAATTTAGAAATAATTGGGTCATTTTGGAGCCCAATTTTAAGGAGTATGATGAAAGTACGAAAAGCCCTGTGAAGAGGCTCGACCTCGCTGCTTGTACGTAATCTCCTTTTCTCTCGTCTTCGGCGCGTTTTTCGTGGGCAACAGCAGCAATAAATCAAAATCCTTTTGTTATCAGAAAATTTTCGTTCTCGCAAAATATTAAGTGTGTTTGAGGGTGCGGTGATGTTGCGGCAGCAGGGACGTGCACGAGGGATAAAGTGAGGGTTTATGGGGTGGTTTTGAAGGGCCACCCTGCAGCAGCCAGCAGCAATTAGAGAGAGCAGAGGACTCTTATCGGGAGCCTCAGGCTGCGGTTGCACTCGACTGACTCTAACAGAAAGAGTTTAATTACTGCTACATATATGAAACAAGGTGCTGCAGCAGTACCGAGACTGCAACAACCCCAGGTACTGATATCTCGAGTGCCCTTTGTTCCTGCAATATTACGACCAGAATCCTAGATGTCGAACCACGTATTGTAATGCTAAGCAGGGGAAACCCCACTATATACTACTCATCGTTATTGCAAAACTCGAGGCCGTATGTGCACTTTACTCCCTCGACAAACGAAAACAATCATCATAATTACCAACATCTCAATAAAAAAAAATACTAAAAAAAAAACAATTTCGATGAACGCAATACCTTTCTATTTTGTACCAATTTTTATTCCCGTGTTTAATTGCTACAATTTTTGTTGACGCACAACTAGTTCAAATATCGATGTACTATGATGTGCTAGTTTTAGCAATAACAAAAAAATGACAATTAAAGATCAAGGGCAAACGCTATGCGGAACCGTCGGTACGTTACGCACATCAAACGCGATTTAATTGGATCTAAATCGGGGTTCCATTGGATCTCCGGATCGGGTTTTCCGGTAACATTACCGAAGCGCCATCTATCGGTATCGTTCTCAATTAAACTTTCTATCAAATTTTGGTTCTTTTTTTTCTAAATATTTATTCAATTATGACAGTATTTTTTATTAATTTTCTGTTATTTTAAAATAAATTAAATTGATTGCAATTAGTAAATACATGTTTATTTTCATTTTTCTATTAAGTGTAAATACGCGCATATCTGAAGATAATTGTTGGGCTTTACGTTTAATTGCATGTCAAAGGTTAAAATTGCAATTAAACGTAATTGTCTTCCATTAACAGTTTACGTCATCGGCTTAAGAGTCCTGTTTTTTTTTTCGATATTGCAAGACGATTTACTTAGTTAATTATTTAATTAGTTTGCAGCGGTTTTAAGTATCGTCAGGGCCACTAAACAATTACGTTATAATATGCGCCGTGTTGCGGCCGAGCGTTAATTATAATGGAACATGAACTTCCAGTAATGCATTATGTCGGTCCATTGTTTCGGTCATATCCCATCTGATCGTCGATTAAAGCCCTACTAGCTGGACTCATTCAACTCCAAATCTCTCTTTCTCCCTCATATACATACATTCATATATAATACCCAGAGTTACCTAGTGCAAACTCACATAAATATCAGCAGCATCATCATCCCATTCACACAACACAAACCAAGGGCTTTTCCTGAAACCGAATTTCTGTAAATAGCTTTTACCAAATATGTTTTAATTTGAAAAATATCAATTTTCCAAGAAATGTTGCGTCATTTAATTTGAACTTATCACATCTAATTTTGTTAAAAAAAATCGTAAATTAAACGAGATTCAGCCGAAAATGAAAACGTTCGCAGAGCATAAATAATCTGAAGGACCAGAAAACAAAGGGCAGTCCACTAACAAAACAAAAGTAAATAAATAAAGAAATGAATAACGGAGCATATAATATTCTCGTCGTGTCTTCTGGTAAATTAAAATATTCCGGAGGATTTTAATAACGACCTCCCGAAAACGCACACAGGAGACCGCTTTTCGCGTGAAAAAGTATCGCGAGTGAAATGTATTATATAAGTCAGAGGTCCTCCATTTCCCAGGTTTATATTTATACCGTTGGGGGAAAGGGAAGGTTCGCAGCTCCACCGTAATTCAACTGCAAAATTTTCCGTTTCTCTGAAAACCGCTTGTGTTTCGTGCAGCCGGAAAAGCAGTTTTTCTCTCTTAGAAAGGAACAAGAGCGAGAGGGATATTTACGATGTATGCATAAAGTTTTTTTAATGCTCCAAGCAGCCGCCGTCCCACAATGAAAATTGTGGAAACAATTCGTGGACCCAACATTTTCTCTCTCTCTCTCTCTCATTCTCATAATGAATGTTAAACCCAACACTTGGGATTGGCGAAAAAAACCTGTACGAACTTAATTTCGGAGAAACTTGAAATACTTCGAACGACGAAGAAAACGATAAAAAAACACTTCAAAACAAATTTGTTTCAATTTTTATTTTAATAAATTATAAGTCAGAATAAACTTCATTACAGCATCCGGTTAATAAAATATAATTTTAACGTCCCCTTTTCAGGAATTAAATTTATATTATTATGTTGCAATAAATATTATTATACAATTTAAAGGCTTTTAATTAATACGAAACATAATATATAAATTTTATTTAAAAATAACACATCGAAATGGTAATAAAAAAAAAATTTAATGCACTAATAATATTTTGTGCAAATCCTACATCAAAGCAAGTGTAAAATGACAATTTGATAGATATTTCCATATTATTAATCATTCCATTTAATTTGATTCGGCTCGATGCAATAATTTTAATTGAAAATTTTAATTCCATTAGTTTTCTCTTGAAGTTTGCGACAATAGTATTAAACGTTGATTGTATTTAATTGAAAACTGAATGTAGAAAATACACAAAATAAATAAATACGTTGAATGTCATCAATTGTCTCGAATCAAAATTGAAGCAATTTTCATTTAATTCTATACAGATACACGTATAATTCATAACGAGATCGAAACGAGCAAAGGAAATTGCTTTATTCCTCCGTCGTCACGGGATATTCACTTTATTCTTTTGTTTTTGCTTTGGGTGTGGGGCTGTAGGAGTTGGGTGAGGTTTGGCAGAAAGATGATTGTGGAATAGGAAGGCCGAGTATTAAAATCACCTTTCGCGAATTTCGTTTTCCCGTTTTAATTTCCGGTCCACTTTCCTTTGTACCGTCTCACCACCACCTCTACATAAATTTTTTGCCACCCAAATATATATTTTCCGTATTTCCACAAAACTGAATATTATTGAATCGATGCAATTAGCAAATTCCGACACTTCTGTTCATGTTGTTATTATTTCATCGAATTTGCAGCGAATAAAGTGAAAGTAGAGGAAATTATTGAATAGATCACCGAAAATTTAATTACGAACAAATTTCCGTGTTCTGAATAAAGGAATTAATAATATACGAACTGTAATGATGCTGCGATAATATTTCGTCTCGCTCATAATTATTGTGTGTAAGCACAAATCAATACCACATCATTATAATTAATTGAAAATAACACCTCACTCAATAAGTTCGTAGGATGACATTATAGATGGCGCCGTTTTAGTGACGCTACTTTTGTAATTTTTAAAACAATATAAAAATCTGAATTTGATAATTTTTTTTTTATAAAACATTGTTTTTTGATGAGAAATAAATACCGTTCAAGCAAAGGAATATATTGATAAGTTTTATGGGGATTTTTCTCCTTCGAGACAAATAGTGGAGAAATAATTTGCTGATTTTTTGTTAAATTGCTATAAAATTTTGACAGGCGTCATCTGAAGGTTGGTACTTCCTAAAATTCATATGGATGTGTGAATATAAGCGATATCAATATGGCATCCTACAAACTTATTGAGTGTGGTTAATTGATTTTAACATAACAAAAATGTTGTCGTGTAAAGTTTTTTTTATAATATTAACGGTGATTTTTAATTAAGTGACAAAAATATATGAAATTTTGTTTACTTCTTTCATTATTTTAATGGAACTATTGTAAATAGAGACGTATGTCTTCCGACGAGATACGTACCAAAAGATGATGTTATTTCTTGAGTCGAGTTGCTTTTCAATCTCGCGCCTCTTTCAGAGAACTTTAATTTCCGTTTGTTGTATCGATACTGCAGAGGCCAGGAGAAAAATAAAGAAAAAAGCTTCGATTTTCTTTCTATCTGAAACAAACAATGGAAAAAAATTAGGATTCGGCGTTATAAAATATATTTTCACAGTAAATATAAAATTTAGTATGAATTTGTAATATTTTTATAAATGATATAAAAGTTGAGATGCGTTTCTTGACTTGAGAAAGATGAACATTTTTGTGTGTAATTTATAATAATTGTTCGGCGCAATTACTGGAACGTGAACGAATTCGTGGAGGAAACTTCGCAGGTGGATTTAGAAATATAAGGAGAAAAAAATAAAAGGTAATAGAGACCGGATCCGTGCGATTTATGGCAGTGAGTTATGAATTATGCAAGTGTATAAAATGATATTATTAGGTTTGAAAGTTTCATTTTATAACGTTTAAATATTCGTATCAATAAATCTAAGTAATGGGACACGTCGTGCAGGACAGAGGAGGGTTCACCGAAGATGAAGAGAAAAGGGAGCGAGAGAAAGGATGGAGATGAGGGAGAAGCGACAAGGAAAAAAAAGTATATAACTTTGAATATAAAATATTACTGGTGGCGTCAGCTAAACTTATAACATTGGAGAAACAAAGTTGATATCGGGTCGAAGGAGGGTGGTTTTGGGACGATCCGGATCTTCAACTAGCTACCATGCATATCTGCATATCTATATAGTAGATATGCAGCGTGATGTATATATGAGGAGGCAGACTGTTGGATATAGATATATATGTATGATATTCCTGCAGGGCAAGCTAAACTCGGAGTTAGACTTTCAAAGATAATATATAGGAACAAAGTGCAAAATGTCTTGAGTCTCTCGTCGAGGGAGATCGAATGAGATAGACTTCGAAAGAGACAGACAACGTGGAGACAATGGAGACTAGTTAGTACGAAACATACACGATAAATGCAATTCCCGAGGCGAGTTTGCATACAATCTATTAACCGAGTTAAATAAAGTTATTGAAATGCGCGTGCAGAACTCATTATTATCATCGTCATTGCTGGCGACGCCGGAGGCGGCGAACATTCAATCACGAAATTCAATTCAAACATACAATCTGTTTGTAACAAGCTGCCTTCTCTGTCACAGCAAAAACTTAATAATCTCATCTCATATTATGAATCACAAGACAATATACTTTTCACTTTTAATGGAAATTAATGAGAAATCAATAATCTTAACTAAATAATTGTATTAAATTTGATAATAACAAATCAAATTAACTTAATGCGATGCATTATATTAGGACTTAGCAAGTAAGTTGGGTGTTAGGGTCTGGCTGAATTATTATAATGAGAAGCGCTTGATGCAGATGCATGTACGCTCCGCTGCTGTCCAACGTATCTGCATCTTCCAATCGATACTAATTAATTATTTACGCGCATTATGGACAAGCATTAGTGTTGGTAATAACGGCCTAATGATAATTCAATGTTAACATTCAAACATATCAAACGTTGCCAACGTTCGCTAACTAAACTACACCATCACAGCACGAAAACAACAGACATATTTGGAGCTTTTATTGGCATCAATGTAACTTTTATCTATCTAGGGGCTTGCCGATAATCGCATTACGATTAAACCGCTATTATATTTCGGGGGTGGCTTCAAGCGGTGCTGCTCTGGTCTAAACTTCGGTAAGCTCGGATGAACATTGGAAACCCCGAAACGCGCACCGCACCTCATGTTTTCACCCAATATAAATGCATTTGATTGCTTTTTTTTCTCAGTTGTTTCCTTGCTTTATGCGTACATCGTTTTTGGTTATTTCTCGACTCGATTTTGTGTATTTTCACGAGCTTTAATAGTTTCGCAAACTTTCTGTCTATTTACATGGAAAAACATCGAGAGAGGAGCGCTGCACGGGACAAAACTTTGCAGAGAGAAAGTTTCCACCATCTTCGCAACTCTATTAAATGGATTAGATTTTAGTCACCTTCAAATTGCAGGAATTACTTCAAATTACTCAAAATCATTACGAACTGTCAAATATTTAATGTACAATATTTAGTAAATTATATTTTTATCATTTACATCATAATTATTTTATGACAAAACATTATTTTGTGTTAGTATCATACTTGTGTTATATCAATGTAACCTTTAGTTACTAAACCAATCAATTACTGAAATTAATAAAGTCGAGAGATAATTTGTTAAAATGTCTTAAATAAAAATCAATAAATTTGTATTCTATTAGAGAAATAAAAATAACTAAAATTTAAAAAAAAATTAAATGTGACAATTAGAAAATTAGAATACTCTCAGCCAATTACTTTATTTGTTGCTATTCAATAGATGCAAAAAATGACGATTTTATATATTGTTACAATGTTTATTCAAATAGATTTTACGTGAAACTTCTTTATTTTTGGTTAAAATTGAGGAGAAACTTTGTCAATATTTCATCAAAAAAAAGATTTCCATATACCGAGCAAACGTTTCCACTTTAAATATTATTATTGTGATTATTACTAAACTTAAATATTTTTTTCCCTTGAATTACGTCTTCTTATATGTGTGAGAGCGTACAAAAGGAGGCGTCTGAATGCGTCGAGATTTCGAACCGATTTCAACCATTTGATGTATTCCTCCCGTGTGTATTTGCTCGAGCTTTAATAGTTTCGTAAACTTGAGCGACAGCCGGGAATATTTATTGGTAAGGGGAAAAAGAGAGAAGAGGTTGCAACGTCGCATCTTTCGCGCAAGTCGCACAAACCTTATGTAAACCGATGCCACCTAAAATGCTCCCCCGGTGTTTCGCAAAGTTATAAAGCATTTTGTACATGCAGACGCACCCACATAAATATATAAAGAAAAAAACCCTTTTCCGGAAGATTTATGGCAAGAACAACACGAATATATTTATAAGACGCAAAATACTAACAACGGTTGAGAAAGGAGAAAAACAAACAAACTTTCGATGTGGTATTTACAAATCCCTTGAGAAATGATATTTTGCTTCTTTTTTTTCTGTTACAATGATTGTTATATAACCAAAAACAAACTCCAATCATCAATTTAGACTAGAGTCGAAATCTCCCATAAAACCCTTAGGAATTGATGTCTTTGCTTAACTGTACAAGTTCGAATAATTCAAAAGCATAAATTCATATCGAAGAAAATTCTAAGAAATTATTTTTTAAATTAATTGTTAAATTGGAAACTAGTTGTCAAAAAGAAAATTAAGAAATTACAAATATTTAGTTACAATTACTCAAATTTTATACAATATAATTTGTGGAAGCGCCGGGTCTTTCTTAATTTTTTTTAAACAAAAATAACTAATATTTATAACATTTTGTGGCAGTTACGTTTGTTTTTCTTATAAATATAGATTTAATTTTTACTACAAATTATCATTATTTAGTGTTTATTAATAAGTTTTGACAATATTTTGTTAGTTACAATTTTTGAGTAAAATCGTATCAAGAAATTTTTACTATTAATTGTAAATATTATATTCTTATAAGGAAATTAAATAATTGTAAATGTTTTCCGTTACAAATATATCGATTATTTTCTAGAAACAGCTAAATAATTTAGTAAAAAAAATAATTGAATTTGATTTATAAACAGAAAATATTTATTTGCAAGTGACGGGAAAATGTGAAATTTAATGCAGGTATTAATAGACCATTAGCTTTTAAGTTAAAACGCAAAAAAAAATATATTTAGTATTGGGAAGCGAATAACATGAACGGATAAAGTGAATGGCATTGATCTGGTTGATGTCATTTTTCGGACATTTTTTGTTCACGTTTTCATTTGTACTTGGTGATCAGATTAAATGAAAATGTTATATACGGCGGTGATGGTAAATGCGAATTGTATAAATCGGCTGTGAGTTTGAAATGTTCTGTGAATTATGCGCTGGTTCCATCAATACTACTTATGCAACTCCATGTGCCCACATGCGTATGAGATTTCGATGTTCGATGGACAAATTGATTTGAGTTACAAGTGCGCGCGATGGAGAGGACCATTACATTT
Organism: Nicrophorus investigator; assembly: GCA_963457615.1. Lineage (NCBI taxonomy): Eukaryota > Metazoa > Arthropoda > Insecta > Coleoptera > Silphidae > Nicrophorus > Nicrophorus investigator. The sequence continues at coordinate 3,805,814 of OY735140.1, forward strand.
TGGGCCTGATTACGGGCGGACGTCACATTCAGTCGGTAATTAGTTGAAATTTATGGAAACTCGAACATTTTACTCGTGCATGTTTGCAGGCGCAACTTAATTATCACATACCAATTTTGATTGATTCCACCGTCCCCTCAGACATAATTTATGCGTTCCAACCCCTCTCACCATCACTCATCAACAAACTCGCACACCAAACATATATACACATACGTACATACAACCAAACATACAGCCTGGAATACAAGTTGCCAAACCGTACATAACATATAACCTGCATGAATTATGACAATCACACGCACGCATCGCGCGTTGCATGCATTTCCAAAATTGTTGTCCCATAATTATTTTACATATATTTAATTTTTATTACAAAACCCTGATGACCCATTCAATTCATCAATAAATTCACAAATATCCTTCAAACTTTCACTTTAACATCTATCACAATCATGGCGCGATTTGGTAACTAATGTCAAAGTTTAAACAAAAAAATGAAGATTCATTCAACATGGAAAAATGCATTAGTAGCGACTCCCAGTGACCCACTGTGAAACTAAGATTCGATGACTGCGCCACCACACTGGTGTATTATCATAAGGAAATTTGAAAAAATCGGGCTTATATTTAACTTTCTAAATAGTATAAAACATAAGTTTCTTAAAGTACTACTAAATATCATCAAATTAACATCATTTGTATATAGTAAATGGTACTTGAAAGAGAAGCTAAACTTATAAATATTAAGGAAAAAACCTAATCATAGTTGTACTAAATAACAAAAATATTTCGTTTGAATTTTCTTTTTCATTTTGGCTCAAATAATTAAACAATGGATGTAAATTCATTCATTCATCTATTTTAAAAGAATTTCGAAGCTTTACACAATATTAATGGAAAAGTATAATGAATATAATATTTCATAGAAACAAACAAATGTAAACAAATCTGGACTGTTTAATTAACGTTTGGTTTCGAAACTTTTATTTTATTTAAATAAAAACTCGAAATTGCTTTTTAATAAAAATATAACTTAAATTGTAAATTCTCTCCATATAATCAACGTTCTCCTCGACTGTTCTCCTTTTTCAGAAAATATAATTTTGAACATAGAATTACTTGCGTTTGTGCGAATATATGTAAAAGGGATACAACACGGAGATTGCTTCTTTCACATTCACTCACTCTTTCTACGATGCATGAACACTCTTCTCTACATGTTGAGGGAATTGAATTTGTAACGAGGCCAACAAAAAAGGCATTTTCAATTTGCAAACACATCCACTTTAGCCAATCGATAATATATTTTGTTCGGGACTCACACTTACTCGTGCACACACAAAAATACACATTCGTGTTTGGAAATTGCGAAAATAATTCGGGTTAAAAACTTCAGATAAAACAATTAACTTAATTGCAGCAGAAGGAATAATAACTTGGAATGTCCCATCGTGGAGGATAATGAGAAAGGGATTTTTTCGGACGTACGTGAGGTCACATACACACGCTTGGGAGCGTTTCCTCCGAGAAATCAGTGAGCGAAAACAATTCTCTCGACTTCATTAATTCACTATTTTAAGCCCTCTCGAGAGCTGAATTTGCTGGAGCCTTAATCCCGACCAATAAACACTCTCTTTTACTTTTATTCTTAGATTAAATGGAGCAAATCTCATATTTAGACAAACTTAAATACAATATATTTTAGAAAAATTATTTACCTGGAAAAGTAATTAGTTATTTTTATATTCAATTAAAACTTTATATATTAAAATTACTAAAAATTGAATTATTTACTTAGGATTTATTAATTAGATCACTGCGTTTAATGAATCATTCATTTTTGGCGGCGTATTTTGGTTACTCAAGTGGCGCCTCTACAGAACTAACGTCAAAGCTTAATCAAAAACTAACTAATCTGCCCATTGCTAAAAATTAAGAACCGTAGACTGCGAATCAACAGTGACCATGCATACTATTTGCATACGCATGACTGTATTATGAATGGCGGATATATCCGCCTTTTTTTTAGCAACGGAACAAATAGTTTAATTGGATTCGGTTGAAATTATTGATGTAACTGGTGCTTTTATTGCATTTAAAATGACTAATTATTAGCTATAAATTAATGGTAAACTCGAATTATAATGTGTATTGAATAAAGTCGAGTACCTCGCGAATTAAATTCCAAATAAAAAGTATAAATCCACGAACAAAGAGATTAACCCGACTCGGTTTAAATCAGCAAACAAAATGGACTTTAACAATATTATTTCCAAGCATAGAAATAATTGAAACACTGGTATTGATTATCAGAAAATTTCGGGCGTTTGTGACAAACAAAACTGCGTTATTATGTTCCTCGCACAAAACAACAACATACAAAAAAAGAACAACAACCATAGCAGAAATTGCTGAAACCAAATGCGAGCGTACGATATGGATATTGTATCAGGAAAATCACTGTTTTCACATGAATATTAATTGTGTAACCATGATAAGTGCTATTGTTACGCAGTTGAGCGCGTCATTGTGTCACTCTTTGTATGTTCATGCACAGAACGTTTTGATTCATTCGGTGTTATGCGAAATTGCGTTCGTTCGCTGAAAAGCTAATTCGCAAAGGAAAATACAAGCAAAAATTAACGTGCTTATGGAACAGAAATATTTATTTAAACCCAGGAAATGTCACAAAATGATATTTATGTCGTTTATTATTTATAATAAGAAATAATTATTTTTAATATTTCAAAATTCTAAATTCCGTTGCATTTTTTTGATTTAATAAAATCCGTGCAATTTGTTTCTTTTGTCATAAAAGAAGTGTTGAAAATGGTTTATTTCTAAATTTTTTAGTTTATTGTCCATATTTTTATATGACAACAATTGATCTGCTGTTAAATTGGTTTTTATTTGTTGCTATGAAAAGATAATAAATGTAAAATAAATATTGAAACATTGTGCGAAATACGTAATAGAAAATAGTGAATTTCATTCCATAGGTAAATATCCGAAAAGGATGAAACGCAATAACAAATATTTACCTGTTTTTCAACCACAAAAAAAAGGAGAACGTTAAATAAATTTACCAAAAAAAAATTAAATGGAATTGAATTTCGAAGAGTGAATGGAATGGATGAACCAATTTCGGATTGGAAAGGAACATAAATTAAGGGCCGTAAAAGATTGGACTTTTCGAGAATAGTTTTCCGCTCGGTGCGGTTTTCCTTCCCATGCTAATAAAGTGTCTGAAATTTTAATGAGGCGGTAAAAGTAATCGCCTTCCATTACGCGAGTCATTCGTTCGCTGAAAAATTTTTCGACGAGCGTCAAAACAAATTGGAACGGCCCTCGTTCCCAATTTTCCCAAGCGAGTGACGTTCACTCATCCTCTCTCATTTCTCATCTCTCCATGTCCATTTAAATAATTAAATCATCCTCCAAACCAAACGAACACAGATGAAGTAAACATAGAGAGAAAAGAAAACTTATTTTGATTAAGAAAATTAATTTCAAAACTTTCCTACTTCTTTTATAACCATTTTTTTCCTTTCTTTTAATCCTTCTGCATGAATTCAAGTCGCTAGTAAGAAATTACAGCAAAAAAGGTTTCTATTTGTTTAGTGACAAAAGTTATTTTCTTCTTATTTTCCCTCTAAAATTAAATACTGATGCAACATAATCAACAAAAATTTGTTAGTGTTAAAAAAATTGTTTTATTTCCGAAAAATGTATTTATTAAAAAAATGCATCATTTCATTATTTACACGAAAAGTGTTAAGTTTTTCATTTCTACTTATTTTAATAATTATAATCGATCAGCAGATGGCGCAAATGTATTTTATAGACCTGTCAAACTTATACAAACGCGCCAAATTTAAATTAATTATTTTAGCTAACGTTCAATTTACAGTACAATTTATTGGACGAAACTGACATGGAGTAAAATGAAATTAAAAGTAGGTGATGGCAATCTCAAAAAAAGCATTACGATTCACCATTTTAATCTTTAATCCAACAAATGTAAACGTTTTCTCTACTCTAAATTCCCTCCCTTTGCCCCTTTTTATTCCATTTCTTTTCGGGCTATGCAAAAAAAAAAATAATGGGAAGAGGGCGACATCTATTAGTCCGTTAACGAATGCCGGGCAATAAGAATTTAAATTGGGAAATTACCCGGTTCCAGGATTTTTCTTTTGTCTCACTTACAAAAAAAGGAAAGAAAAATAAAATCCAGCTTTTAATATTCGCATCTTGTGGTATCAAAAGCTTCTTACTAAATCTGTTTAAATTTCTATCTAGGGTATCTATTTTTTTCTTGATGCAAGGAAAAGCGGGTAGTCGAGAGGTAACAATTTCACCTCTTCAACTTCAACAGCAATTTCAGTTTCTGCTGCTGTAAACACAGTTTCTTCTTTTCCTCAAGTCACCCCCTTTCTTCTTTCTTTTTCCTTTCCATCTTTTTTTATTCCGCCTGGGTTCGCTTTCCGGCTTCACCTCAGCCGCAACGGCCGGTCCACACTTGGGGAATACAAATGAGAGCCGAAGGGATAAATATTTATAATGCGCCCGCTCCGGGGGCGGCTTATTCATTAGGGCGGATATATTAGTCGACCGTAAATACACTCTACTTTCTGCTCAACATTTCAGCGAAATCTCTTGCTCTCTCTTTCACTCAGTCATTTGAGTTGCCTGTCCACCTCCACCAATCCAATTAACTTCCAGCAGGGATTTCTGCACTTCGACCTTTCCGGTGTTTTATTAAAATTCACTTGACTGCCGGTTTTCCTGAACGACTCCTGAAGGATCCGGTGCAGTTTTAATTTGTATTCAGCGCGTACTAAGGCGATTATCTGTCTCTCTCATATTCAGCTACATTTTCTCCTATGTGTTTTCGTGCAACTTCCGACGTCCCATTTAGGCATGTAACTAATAAGCTCCTTAGACGCGTCCGCGAGTTCTAATGGCATTTAATGCAATTGCAAGAAGTTTAAATATTCCGTGTTTTCACAACTAATAGTCTGATCCCAGGCACAGAAGATGCACAGCTACATCTTAATATTAGCAAGATATATTGAAATGTACAAGCAGTTTTAGATTATTCAAAAATATAGTAACATTTTACACAGTTTGAATATAGACAAATATATATATTATAGTAAAGACAATTAGGCAAAAATTAACATAATCATAATTAGAATCCTATAAGAAAATATCACAATCTTATAAGTAAATATCATTTTAACAAAGATTAATAAAAATATTAATTTGAGAACAAATTTACAAAAAAAAAATACGAACAAAAATGTCTAGTTTATTAAAAAAAAATGGAATTTTTTCTATTTGTTACATAAATTTACTCAAAATTAGAAATTGTTGAATTTAATCATTTCAAATTACGTGAGTTTTCTAAATATTTATTTATTATAGAGAATTAAGCAGAATTTAAAAAAAATATAACTTTTCACATTTTTATTGGAAAATTAATTATGAATTTACGATACTGTGATTTGCATTTATCTTTGGGAGCAAAAAAGGAACGAGTATTTCCAAAGTTTAACAACGTTGCTTTTTAAGAAAAAGAATAACTTTCAAACCTTTCACGTCGAATATCTTTGGATGTAATTCGAGTAGTGCAGGACATTGGTTGTCTACGTGCGGCTCTATTTATGTGGTAAGCTTAGTGGTATGGTCTAGGAGGAGGATCATGTAAATAATAGAGAAACTTTGTAACTGGAGCCACAATAAAACTTCATTTAGCGCCCGACGGAAAACTTTATGGTAAACGATTACACAATATTCCCCGATGCACCGGACCCACCTATACATACGTGCGCGTCTGCATGTGTGCGGTGCCCATTTTTGCGAGTATTTTAAGGCAGGAGATCGTAAAGTTACAAACCAACTCCTTTTCTCTTCATTTTCTTCAGCCCTGCAATAAATATGTTTTGTCCTGAATATTTCATTGGCATTAAAGTTGCAATGTAGCACGCGCCGATAAAATAAGCGCAGTTCTTCTGCCCTTAATGAAAATAAGATTTTACTACTCTCAGTACAAAACAAATTTTTGTTTTTTTCTTTCTTTGAAGATTTTAATAAAACAAAAGTAACAATTTAGTTTCTTTGTAAATAAAGATTTATTTAATTATTATTTAAGAAAAAAATAATAGAAATAATAAAAGTTGTGGAAAATCTAAAAACTGAATAAAAAAATATATATATAGAATAGGGGAATATTCTCGACCGGAATTATCAAAGTTTGCCTCGGGTTCGGATATGGTAACTAAGCAACAACTATCGGATAAGGACGATGGACGAAGTTTGGATAAGATATGCGAGGAAATTTGGCAACGTCATGGGACCATTAGCGTCTGCAATCGACCCCCCAAAACCCCACCAATTTTCCAACAAAACCCGAACTGATCCCAAATTTTCCGACACTCTCGACGTGACGTGAACTGCTGCATCGGCCGCAATTTAATTTACCTACGAACCGTGGCCATCCACGAGCGTGAATAACAAAAGCAAAAACTTGCAACGCAGCAAATCCAATAAACAAAGCCCATAATTAAATCCGCGTCCGAAGCTCCGGTTATTAATTTCCGTATGCGATTTAACCAAATTAAAGACGAACTATAGCATAATGAAACTACAAGCATCGCTTTAAATCTGCAACAAATCCATACAAAATCAACAATAATTATATCAAGTTTTTTCGCAGACAAGAATCTCGAGCTTCTAATTACATTTTATTAATCAATGTATTTAAAACAACACTTTGAATTATTTCTTGCTTTCACGACAATTAATTTCGTTAACTTTCTTTTGAATAAACAAGTTTTTCTTGTCTGTTTATTCTGAATAACGAACGCAGAAAACACGATGATCGGAAGAAATGAATACTTTACGAGCTTCTTGTTGTTATGAACGATACACGGAGGAAGACACAAAGAAAAAAAAACAATACACAAGGGTAGACACAAAGAAATAAATAACGGCATTGCCATTAATAATGGAACTGCGACGCGTTTCGTAAAATATATTAATAAAATAAAATAAAATGTTGGCTGGAAAATGCGTAAATTTCAACTTTAATTATTCAGATGACAAACAACCCTCGAACCTCCCACCACACGCAGTCCCGTTTTAAGTTATGCAACAGGAAAAGCAAACAGCGAACCTTAATTAATGTTTCCAAACGTAACGGTATTTGCATGAACAATTTTTATTAATTTATTTTTTACATAAAATCAATATTTTTTTATTTTTACAAATATGTCAATATAATATAAATATTGTAAATTATATAATTTTCTTAAATATTTAATTCCTAACATTTCAATTTTACAGTAATAATTGCATGTTTATTATATAAATTGTTGAAAAAGAGATATAGTATATTAGGATAATTTTCTATTATTTTCGTCATTATATAAAAAAAACTAATTACTACCAAGTTTGCTTCGCGTTTTCATTGATTACAACTATTTTAATTAAATTCCAGCCATTAATTAATGATAAAACTTACATATTCAAACAATTATTATGAACAATTATTATTTTTGTTGTTGCTGCTGCATCATCATTAATGATTTTGCATTCACGCTTTGATTGCGTGCAATTAAAATCCCGGTACTAGCGAATCTAATAATTATCACTTGACGCAAATCCTAGGTGGAAAAGGCAGTTTTGCATGCGTTCAATTCTATACTTTTTTTTGTTCACTCTACTTCCTGTTCGTTCGCTATTCTACTCGGCACGTAATTAAAGTTTAATTAAAACGTTTAATTGCATAAAGCCCGATATGAATATTACGCGTTATTTACATATCATTTATTATATATTTACAATTGCGTTGCTGGATATTAAAATTAAAACGCACAGAGGCTTAATTGCAATTTAATGGGAATTTTCAAAATGTATGTTTAACGATTTAGTGGGTTTCTAGCAAATCGATGGATTTGCCAAGAAAACGCCCAAAACTTTAAAGCCGAAACTTTGCGAAAGTAATTTCGTTTTGTCTCCGACGAAACCGATTAATTTATCTTTAAATCGGTATAGATTTTAAGTGAACTGCGTTGTTTAAATTATATTTGTTTACATTAGTTTAAATAATATTGGTTTATTTTTGGACAAAACTTATAATATACCAAGAAAAAAAATTGATTTATTTAAAATTTGAAAATATTTAAATTTTAGAATTTGAATGTTTGTTTATGTAATATAAATAAATTTTGTAATTAATATATTTTTATCTCAAAGAAAATTTAGTTTATTAAAAAAAAACTTTGCATTATTTCTGTCCGGGATTCCGTAAAGCTTCTTTTGATGGTTTCCGGGTTTTTATCCATTAATGTTTAATAAGCTCAGGGGTCCAATTGCGGCCAAAAAGTATGGAACTTGTTGAAAAAGGCACCCTCCAAAATACCATACGCACTTTGATGCCAAACTTTAAAATGAAACGGGAGTTGGGGAAAAATTATGGAATCACCGGAGACGAATTTTTGCACTTTTCACCTCGTTATACATTTAAAAATAAACTAAAAAGTAATATTTTGGGACGAGGGTTGATGTTTTAATGCGTCCATTTCAATTATTCATGGAAATGAGATGAGACAAATTAGTAAATAAAAATGAAATGTGGAGAAAGCTCGATCTGTTTGAAGGGAAAGGGTTCATACTCAAATGGCTTCGATCAAAACTGAACAGTAAGTTTGTTGTTGTTTAAATGGCGCTAATCATGTCTAAGTATGATGCAGCGACGGAAATTTACAGCGCCTAGTGGAAACGTGTTAAGTTCGAAAGAGGAAACGGCGGATGCGCGAGAAACGAGCCCGGATTTCTATTTTCTTACCAAGTTCTAACCAGAAGCAGAGAATCGAAACTTTGAACTAATTTAATAGCATTTCTAAATGAAGTTACATTTAATAAACAAATAATTAGTTTGTTTAATTTTTTTTGTTGTTGATTTTTTTTTCTATTATTATCATTGCTTAATGTCGAATGAATCATTTTGTGAGTGTGGATTAAAAACTCGTGTTTATTTGTCTTGTTTTGTTTTGTTCATTGTTTTACCTCGATTTTCAATTTGTCTTTCTTTTATTTATTTTTTACACACCGTGGATGCTATTTAATCTCTGCCCTTTGTCAACAAAAAATTAAAGCCAGAAAAATAAAATAACGTGGAGAAAATTGAGTCGGTCGTTTCGGATCGTTATTAGATTATCAACGTCCAATATTCCACTCCCATTTATAATTATCGAGTACTGAAGCATACACATACAGTTTTATATATATATATATATCAACACATGGGAAACCGTAGTGCAAAAGTGACCGATAGATGGCGTGACGTGATGTAGGTTGACGGTGCACGCCTAGGTGCGTTGCGCTTTTGCACTAGGTAAATGCGACGTCAGTGGAGATCATGACCAGTCAACGGTAAACAAATAATTACTCCGTAAACCTAATTTGCGACGTACGCTAAATTTGCGTTTGCATGCATCATACTGAACATATTATAAACATGTTTTCCAATCTATGACAGAATGTGTCCTCGGTTTCGCGTGGAGACTGGACATAGTTTTATTGCATAGAATGGGCGAATGGGGGCGGCGTGCGGCTTATGCGGCCAACGGCACATGCATTACACTATACATTTATATAGCAAATATTGCTCAAATTAATTAGGACGGCGAGTCAGACCTTTACCACCACGGCTCACCTCAACGGTATGCACAAAATTTAATTACCCATCCAAATAACTTTAATTGTTGCAAAACTATCTTCACCACATCACAAAAAAAACGCAATCACACATAATTCAAAAATTATTTTCAACTATAGTTGAAGACTACAATAAAAAATGTTCGTTTCTTAATTTGTTTTGGAAATTTCGTATTAAAAAAATATGCAGCATCTAAAATTTTCTAAAACATTTGACAATTGCAGCCTTTTGGCTGTTTCAATGTCATCTCTAACCTCAAAGAATAATATATAATGATAAAAACGATACGTAACAACTGCAAGAAATATTAATGTAATTGTTTATTTTTTTTATTATTTCTAAAAAAGAGTAAATTATTATAATTAATTTGGAAGTGGTAATTCATGTTAATGAAAGTACTTTAATAAGATGGATTGAAATGAATGAAAATGTAAAAATATTCAAATACAAATGACCTTCCACTTAGTATCCATGTCTGGTTAAGCGAAAAAACGATGCGGTTCGAAAGTGGAATACATAAAAAATATACAAGGGTCGTAAAGCAGGCTAATTTGAATTCTCGTATTTCTCACGTTTGTTAACATGCAATTATTTTTATTTCAGATAGAAGACGGTAGAGGGGGGCGGACGTGCCGCGTTAAATATTTATAAGGAAGGGATGTTTATAGAATAGAATCCGAGCGTAACAGAATGTTTCGATGTATTTGCAAATACGTTTTTCGCAGGGATCGATGAGAAAATAGTTGCGGTTCTATCGTACTTAATGAGATTTTTATGTATGAATATTTTGGTGGATGACGAGCAACAATTTTTTTTTCTCTCTAATTGTTGACTGGTTTTGGATGCAACCTCCGCTTCCATTTCAACCATCCATCCAATTCCGTATTCCATCCGCAAACACCCTTATTACCCTTGCTCCACGTCAATCCGCCGCTCTCTGCTTTATCTCGCACGCGAAATTTCCATCGGAAAATTACCTTTGCATATTATGTCCATAACTCAGGAGAGACGCCCGCCCAATATTGCAACAAAGCTGGAAAGAAAGAAAGAAATAAATAAAAGAAAAGAGAATCCCGAAATCCGGACTAGGGAAAGGCGTAAGGAAGGTGGGAATATCGACGGAATTCACTTAAGACTCTCCTAACAGATTTCGTTGCCTGCAATTTCGAGCGCTCAACTTTTAAAACCATATTCCTTTGGATCCGCTTAGCATATTGATAAAGACTCAATTCCGAAATGCGTAGCCCACTGCATGAATCTTCGTCACGGATTTTCCGCGGATTTCGTATCAAGATACTTACCTTGAGGAACACCAAATACAATTGCTGCTCTTTTATTTTCCTAGATACATTTAAAGTGATCGCATCTCTTATCATGATTATGTTCATTCTCAAAGAAAAAAAAAATAATATTGGAAATGTTAAGAAGGAAAACATGATGGGCGAGCGATGCGAGTCCTGAAAGGCGGTAGTAGTATCTGAACTTTGCTGACCTTTCAACGTTAGCAGCCTTTCAGGACTCGCTTCACTCGCCCATCAAGATAATGTTTATCCTCAAAGATGAAATTTTAATGTTAGAAGTGTTAAGCAGAAAGAACATGATGGGCGAGCGATGCGAGTCCTGGAAGGCAGTAGTAGTATCTGAATATTGCTGATCTTTCGACGTTAGCTGCCGTTTAAGACTCGCTTCGCTCGCCCATCAAGATCATGTTCATCCTCACAGATGAAAATGATATGTTAGATTATTATAATTAGTATTCAAAAACTAATTCTAATAATCCCATAATCTGAACCTTATTAATCTAACAAACAAGCATTTACTGGAATGTTTAATGTATGCACGAAAACGGTAGTCGCAAACAGAGGTATTATCCGCTGATGTGTCGTAATGGAAGCGCTTTAGCGAAAAGCGCAATATCCAAAGATTTTTTAATAAACGATCGTTGCGTAATAAATTTATATGCTTACAGGATAATCCGTAAATAATTGGTTATTAAAAGGCATTGTCCGAGTTAGAGCGATGGGATTACGCGGCGCCAAAAGTTTTTTAATATCATCCTCATCGCAGAAAATAAATCTCCAAAAACAACAACAACAAAAAAATATAATGGAAGAGTAAGTTTAAAAATATTGAACGGACAATTAAAAGCGATGCGCGCAGCAATCGAATTCCAAAATATAATAAAAATTAATTGGAAAAAATAGGATATACGTTTTGTTTGTTTGTTTTCTTCGTTATATTTTTTGTTATTGCTATTTTTTTTGTAGTTTGTAGTTATTGTGTTGCAATTCGGTATGCGTACGAGCATTAAATTAACGGAAGCTAATCCAAATTGAAAACTGTAATTTAGTAAATTTAGCTGCAGGTAGGCTATAAATTCCTCCTGATTCCCTCGAATATGTATGCGCAATTGTTTTTCCTTTTTTTTACCATGATTTATGTGCATGGCATACTTTGTCCACCGTCCAATTATTAGTCGAGTCAAATAAATAAATGCAACATGAATAAAACAATTGCAATTTACAAAACAATGCAATATATTTTAACAACTAACTCAATAAGTTGGTAGGATGACATATATATGGCGCCTCTATCGACAAATCCATATGAGTTTTAGGAAGTATCAACCTTCAGACTATGCCTGTTAAAATTTCATGGAAATCTGACGTTTAGTTCACAGGTTACAGTGGTTTTAGTGACGCTACTTTTATAATTTTCAAAACAATGGAAAAATCTGATTAGATAAATGTTGTGCTTTTTGATGGAAAATAAATACCTTTAAAGCAAAGCACTGTGTCTTTAAGAAAGAGACAAAATCTGTTGGTGGAAAACGCAGCATGCAATCATAAAAGTTTACGTTCCTTGTAAATACCATATAAATATATCGGGCATTTAAGACGCGATCTTACCAACGAAAGCCAAAAAACCTCAATTCTCGCCGTAGATTTTCAATGTATTCGAGCATCGCATGCAAAAATCCAAACAAAGGACGAAATGAAAAAAAAAACTAAGCCGCTGCTTTATATTTCGTCGATTTTCCGATTGATTTAAGCGCAGTAAAAGCGCTTTACGCTCCGATAAATTCGTTAAAAGTTATTAAAAACGTTTACGTTTAAATTTTGAGCACTCAAAAAATTTAATGCCGCAAAAATTTAAATATCCATGCATTTTTTAAACAATCTCCTTCTTACTGTTTGCCCCACAAGTATTTTATTCATTTTTTAAAGGCTCAAATTACTCAAAAATAGTGCGTTTCCCAAAATATATGAATGTATGATGTAAATGTTTTTTTTCTAAACTGTTTTGACCCGATTGTTCAATTCCATTTCCACAATTGCTTCGATTCGAAGTATTTTCGTTCGTTTCCTCAATGTTTTCTCTTTCACTCTCTTAAATTCCTAAAACGTACGTTGCAGTTATTTACAATTTTATGCGGAGCACGGTGGAAAGAAAGGATGTGGAAACGAAGAAGCGTCGGGCGAGAGAATAAAGGATGTGCCGTCGCAGGTTTCTTCATCTTTTCCCTCGTCGTCGTCGCAGCAATAACAATGAAAAAGCTCTTCTGTTCTTGCTTTTATTATCATTTCTTTTATTTATTTATTTACTTTTTTATCCCGTCTCGTTCCTCTAGAAATCTTTCGTTGTGCGCGCAAAGTCTAATTAACATCGGCTTTTAACCACCGAAGATTAAAGTAATTGATTTTTTTCTACTTTTATAAAAAAAATCTAAAAAAGAGAACGTACATATTATTGCCTTTATTATTGCAATACTCCTCTTTCATTTGAAAAAAATGTTTTTCATAATTCTACATTTTTATTAAATCTATTTATTTCAATGAAATTGTTTCCGTTGTTACCGATAATGTAGATAATAACAAAACTATAGTTTTTAAAGTCTCGATTTTTAAATATAACAAAAACATCATTAATTACGATGAAACTTTGATTACAAACAAACAGAAAGTTTGTAAGGTTTGGGAACTGGACTTAGCTGTACTATTTGGGAAAAACTTGTTAAATATTTATTATCGAATAGCGATGCGCGCATAAATAGGTCGGGAATGCAGATTGCATCGCACTCTGTTTCCATTACTAACCAAAGCAAATTGTTTATCGACTGCATAGCTAATTTCCCGGCTGATTTTCCACTCGAAATTTTGTTAATATTGAATCAGGCACGTCAATTATTCACGACCCGATCCGAAACCCGGTGTATCCAATTCGGACGGAGGTTTCGTCCCTATTAAAACTTCCCTTCCTTCAACCCGCATACACGTAGATCGGAAAAGGTGAAGTGAATTATTCATCGAGAACGACGGATCCATCGGTTAGCGCTTTCAAACCGAAAATCGAGATTGATTTTGACTACAAAATACACACGTTTTTTGAAACGAATGAATCAACTCGATTTCACGTTTATATTTTTAATTACTGTTTTAATATAGATAATCGAATTTATTTGGATTAACCAAAAGCAAAAATAATGTTATCACATTTGACGAAACCCAACAAATGCACAAAGAACATTACCATATTTCCCGGCGCATCCACCAAATTCTAGCAATAAAACAATTATTTTTCATTAATCAATCTCATATCATAATAATTAAAATATATAATAATTTCGATTATACTTCTTCGTCCACCGAATTTGAAACCAAATATTTAAAAAAATCGCATAGTTCTAAAGGTTTTGGGTAATTATGTGTCCGTGTTTGGCAATAAATTATTTGCGAGTGCTCCACAAAATCTTGACCCGAATCCGAGGCTCGCCAATATTGTTAAGATTTCGTCGGTCAATTCTTTTATTTGCCTGTTTACTTTAGCACACAAACGCAAATATTGTTTCAACATACTGTGTGTATGTGTCTGCGTTCGTAGTCTCCATTTGGGAGAGAAGAGGAATAGTTCGAAACTTGGCATTACAATTTAATTAAAACCACTTGCACGGAAAAGATACGTCCGGAGGTTGAAGGGTGAAGTATGGAGGGCGAAGTAGGTGTAGGTCGGTTTGCAGGGGTGGAGTGTAGAAGTGGGTGTTCTCAGAGTGAAATAATTTAATTAACTTGCGCAAAGTTTGGGCCCGGCATGCAGGAGTAGACCTATTGTTTAATTAAAAAGCGATCAGAGCGCGACTGGATGAGGTGTGAGTCAGAAAGAGATGGAAAGGGCACACCTCAACCTTAAATTGTTTCTACTCTTTTTTTTAATTAATTCCAGTCCCCAATATACATTGCAATTTGGAACAGATTCAATATTTTGAAATTAATCAATATTATTGTTCACTAATTTTAATTATTATTTCCATCTAAGATAAAAATGAAGTAAATAGAAATCAATCGTCAGCGTTCCTTAGAACAAGGGCAATACCCTTGTTCTAACTAACAAAATCTGATATTATATTATAGAAAATATTTGTAAATAAGTTAAAATTATATAATAAAGTAATATTGGTATATGAAACTGTAGATAAATTGGTTTTAATTATGATTGCGTAATTGATGGTGGGAGATGTGTCGCTTCTGATCACGAAAATTCGCTTTTATCAAGCGCCGAAATCTGCTTAATGCGCAGTGACGTTCGTTTTGCGGTGTTGTGTTCGGTTTGCTATTGTCAGGATGATGATGATGTTGTTGATCATAATTATGATGATGATGATGATGACATAGTTACAGTGATGAAATAATCCTAGAGTGCGTCAGTTGAGGATGTCTGTGATTGAGTAAATAACAAATGCCATCGGTAATTATCGGTGCTCGAGATGTGTTTATACCTTTCAAAGCGGATGATGATGTTTAGCTAACCGGAAAGTGGAGAACAACGGACAGTGTGTTTGGTTACCAAATGGACATTGACACGTATGCATAATATGTGTGCGTGTGTGTGTGTGTGTGCGAAAACTGTTCATCGATTTAACTGGATTTTGCATCCGGCCTTCACGTATGAGCGAGATCAGCTTTGAAGGGGATCCCTTCTCTTGCTTCATCCCTCCATTCGCATTCTCACATACACACACACATTTTGATCTAACTCTCTGGTTGAGTGTGATAATGACCTCCCTCAAATTCTGTGATGTGGTCGCTGCACATGGACGTTAATAGCCTCTTCACGTTCAATCGAACAGAAGAAATCATTCACCAAACATTTCCTTCTTCCCATTCTTAAGCGACATCCAAAAGTCATCAAAATCTTTCCCCGCATCGCGAAGCAGTTGATCAACAAATAAAGTTAAAAACAAAGAAGACATTATTTTAACTCTAAACGATCTTTATATAATTATAAACAAACAAATGGAAAATTATAATTTGGTGGACGCGCCGGGTAAATTAAATTATTTTATATTTATATCATATTCTATAAACATTCATATATTTCCCTTTTCCAATACGATTTTAATTAAACAATATTACATACGTTTTAAATAATTCCAAATAATAATTTCTTCTTGATTTAATTGCAATAGTATACATTGGTGGATGCGCCGGGTATTCCATAAATAAATACATTTTGTGTGAGATTTTACGTTTTCGCAATAATTTAAACTATATTTTCCTTGGAATTACACGCTTTTCTTTTTTGGTGTGTTTCCTGTTCTTTTTATATTTCACTTTTTTCCTTCCTTGAGAGATACACAATTTCAGAACGTATTTATTCAATTATATTTCAGTAAGTAATTGGCACAGAAGCCGTTGTTTTAAAATATGAAGGAAAATTGTAAATATATAAGAAAATATTACATACATTTCAAATAATTTCAATTGATAATTTTTTCTTTATATAAATTCAATTCAATAATAAAAATTGGTGGATGCGCCGGGTTATTATATTATTATTTTTTAATAGCGCAAAATTAATTCAGATGATATATGAACTCAGATAAATAAATTAATTTTGTGTCAGATTTCACGTTTCCGCAATAATTTAAACTGTATATCTTTTTTGTAATTACATGCTTTTCTTCTTTGGTGTGTGTTTTCTGTTCTCTTTATATTTCACTTTTTTCCTTTCTCGAGAGATACACATTTTCAGAACGTCTTTATTCGATTATATCTCAGTAAGTAATTGGCACAGAAGCCGCCGTTTTCAAATATAAAGGAAAATCATAAATAAATAAGCGCGACGGAAGAAAAGGAAACGTTCTTATAATTTTTTTTTTCGCCGTAATCAGCAGTATCAGCGAAGACGGAGAAAAGGAATGGACGGAGAAAAACGGGAAAATTAAATTTCCAATCTGCTTCCCATATTTATGATTACCTCCTCCCCTCTCAGTTCTCTCGATGGTGCAATTCCTTTTTATTTCGCGGCACGATTTCTTTCGCTCTTTTTTTCTATTTTTTTCTTAGCTGTTTCCTAAATAATAATAATAACAATATCCGATTTTATTTTCGAGACAAAGGCTTTAAGTCCATTGTTCGATCTTAATGAAATTTCCGCACCGCGGCGCCTTTTAAGCTATGAATTACGCAACACTTTTAATTTCTCTTATTTCCAAATATTTATTTTTCTTTCTCTCTTTCCATGTTTTTTTTTCATTATTTTTATTTCGTCGTTATCGTATTATTCCCTGCATGAAATATGGTGGCGGAACGCGCAAAACAAACATCCCCCTTATGAATAGCGACAGAGGATTAAACTTTTAGACGAGTGCCAAGTTTTAGATTTATGATTTTAATGGGCGGTCGAAATTACGTCCTCTCTTTCTCTCCAACCTACATTTATATCCATCTCTTTCCCTCTGCAACGGTTTTATTATTTTCGCAGTCCTTGGTAGCCAGGGAGGTGTGGCTCAGAACCCGGACATGTTTTCATTCGCTGACATTTCCCGGTTGAAAAGCTCAATTATTCACGTTTTTTTTACTTCCAACTTCCTAACGGTTTGCCGTATGCGAATTTCCAGCTTTCTTTCAGTTTCTAAAGAATTACTTACCTTTTTGGTGATTAATTTGCATTGAAAAACAAATTTCAATAAAATTATTTAATATATTATTTAAATATTTAGATAATTTAATAGAATAGTTATTTAAATTTTCTTAATAATTCAATACAAATATATTAAAATACAAATTTAATAAAAAAAAATAGAATTGGAGTAGAATTAAAATAAAATGGAAATTATTTGAATTACTATTGACAATACATGAAATTTATTTATTTTTTGAATAGATATGATAAAATATAAGTTATAAAATCAATTAATTAATTGAAATAAGATTAATTTACATAATTTTGCAAAACAATTTTCATTGAAAATTATGAAGAAAAAGTCAATGTTAAAAATTCTAGTAAATTTTGTTAAATTTCTTAAAAATTTTATAGCAGAATAATTTAGATAATTTTGTAAAGTATTTCAATAATTTTATTAAATCAAAGTTAAAATATCTATATATTTTCATATTTATTTATTCTCTGAATAAATATAATTATATGAAGAATTCTGTTGAAATTCTATTGAGATTGAGATTCGTGTTGAGATTTAATGTACCCAGCGTGGAGCCTTGTGGAATGTAAAGTTTTCAAGGTCATAATACAGAATATAAAATTTCGCACGTAATGCTAAACACTGGCGACGTTCTTCTCGAAAATTTATTTAATTATTTTATTGTCGCCATAATTTATGTGCGACGGTGTGTTTCTGTAATGAATTTACGGTTCTAAGCTCGACTCGGTCTAATGACATCTTAGAGGCGTCGCGCGCTGCGGTAAGTGAGGCTCGTTACTGCGTTCCGTGACCAGAATACACTTTCGTCATTGTGGAAACGCTACAAAACTGCAGCTCTAAAAATATAAAAGTCTACACTCCTCTACCATGAAAAATGTCCTCTGTAGCGCAGTCTCTTAAGCGTGTCTCGCCGCGTAAATCACATGCAAAGTTTTTCATTCATTTCTAGTTTTTCTTTTTTATATATAACTTCAACTTACTCAATCGACCGCCTGAATTCACAACCATCCATATAAACTATTTTTCGAGCGATCGCGAAAATACTTATTCGGGAAAATGCGGTATATTTCGCAGATCTGAGATGCGAAAATATAGCAGCGGCAACCGGCCACGTCAGCTATTTATAAACGCTCCGACTGAGCCGAGTTGCAACTCATGAAGTCGCATTTTTGTTTTTCCTGAATCTACTGAAATACGCGTGTCACCTGCATTTCGAACGACTCTGACAAATGCACGTCGCTCCAGT
Organism: Nicrophorus investigator; assembly: GCA_963457615.1. NCBI lineage: Eukaryota > Metazoa > Arthropoda > Insecta > Coleoptera > Silphidae > Nicrophorus > Nicrophorus investigator. The sequence continues at coordinate 3,824,726 of OY735140.1, forward strand.
TTATTAACACGGCACACTCCATCTTCCACAAAGCCCAAAAATAAATCGCACATCTTTGACAAAGGAAATCCTCAATATTTATAAACTCTTACGAATCGCTGCATTCCTATTATGGAAGAAAATATTATTTTCATTTGATTATAATAAATTTTATGGATTTTCTTCATTTTTTACAATCGTGAAATCGAAATAATTTTATTTCTGTGGAAGAATTACCATTTTAAGCGGTTAACAAAAGCGACTAAGATTAACCAAATTGATTTTTGAAAAAGAAGTTTTCGTTTCTTGCAGAAAAAAAATGTCTTCCATTGTTCTCGAAGAAAACATTGTAAACACGCCCGAACAACGGAATCCCTATTTATCCGCATTGTATTTTTACACCACCGAAAGGATAATGGAGTTTCGGGATTAGGGGTCTAATTAGATCTAAATTAAATCGTCTGTTCCACTCTCATTTGAGCCGTTCCGTTCTTTGTTTCGTCTCGCTGCTGATGCCCCAGCTTTTTTCCTACAAAAGTATTCCCCGAGAAGAAAACCAAACAATCGTTGCTATTCGAGTTTTTCTCTTTTGCTCCCTTGCCCTAATTTTTTACTCTATACAAAACTTGAATAATTCACGCAAAAGCAGTTCAGATTTCTTTATTAAAAGTATGCTTGCTTTTCCTGTTTTATTCTCTATGTATATTTTTATATATTCCTTTTGAATGAAGACTTTAATCCAATTTATGCATTCGCATCCCTCCGATGAGCAATTTACAAACAAATTTGTCCCGGTTTTGCAAAAAACTTGGTAAGTGGCCAATGTTTCAACAATTTTCGCTGCTATATTAAATCCTTCATAAAATAAGTGCGGACATACCAAATTTTTATTTATTCTTTTCCTCTAAGTAAAGAATTTTTAATTTCCTATTAGTTTAATAAAACAATTTAAGAAAGTACTAATTATACATATTTTTATTAGGCAACAAAAGTTTCTTATTATTATTATTAACTTTCAAAGACGAGACTACTATGTATTATTATGTTGTGGCGTATTTTCGTAACTGAGTAACAAAATTCATCACTTTAACTTCTTTTACTCCCAAAAAAGCATATGACAATCAATGATATTTGACGGCTCCATCGCTAAGAACTAAGATTCGATGTCTGCTCCACAATAATGGCCTTGCTTACAATTTTGCATAAGCTTAGACTCCTATGTAAAGAACGGGGCGTATTTATTCGCCGCACTTTTGTAAAAGATTAAATTATTGATATTCAATGTACATAGAATTTAATTGGTGTTTTTTTTTTTACATAATGGGACAAAACTAGAGCTTATTATATTTTATATTTCTTGTAGATAGATCGCTTTATGAAATAAATTTAAAAAAAAAAATTGATATTAATTTTTTTTATTTCAATATGTGTTTCGTAATGATGATTATTTCTTGTTTGTTATTTTTTTGCTGTAGTTACTATGTAATATTGCAACACAGAAAGAACATAATACGTTTCAGCTCTTTAGAAATGCAGTCGCCTTTCCCATTTTGTAATTTCAGCAATATCAAACGCCGCCTGCATTAATCAAAAGAGTGGCTGGGATGAAGAGTATCCATAATGATAAAAAATAATCCATATACAAAAAACATTCTGCAAATGATCTAGGCTGTTCCTTGTTCCAGCTTATATCGAATGTGAAACGTTGATCATAGTTTCGGGTTGAATATTTATGTTCGTATTATTTTCCTTTTTTTTTTTTTGTTCATCTCTGCTCCACTTCTGCGTGAGAAATTTTGCGATTCTGGCGTAAATTTATATGCGCATTTCGGTCCGGGGTTTTCCCATCCAACCCGAAAATATCTGATATGCAGTCCATAAATCCTGTTTGCCGAATATATTTATAGATGGGACAGTTTATTCGTTTTGATGCAATCTGTGCGGCCCGGCCAAAAATTACGCTTTTATTGAGAATCCTCCATCAATTTGGACTCAGAATTTAGATGTTTCATGCAAAACTAAATAAATGTTGCGTGTCCGTCCAATTGAGGAGGTTCTTCAGATGCGCAGAGCAATTGAGTGTCGTACAAATTTTCGTAAAGTTTCTGTATAAAAATTTAATGATTTCACTCTTGAACATACTATACTCTGCCTCTCTGCCCTCGGTCTACACTGGAAAGCTTTTACTTTGGCCATAAAAGAAAATTGAAAAGTTTCAATACCCCCGGTTTAACAAAGAGTTCTCCAATTTTCTTTCTTTTTTTTTTTCGCTCACTTCCTCGTTCCATTCCATTCCGATCCATATACACCTACAGCAGATGAAAATAGAGAGAAAAAGAGAAAATATATAATAAAAAAAAATAGGTTCGCCATATTTCTCCGCAATTTATTTAACATCGGCAACTTTTAAACGATTTATTACTGCCTAATGTTCCCTGACCGATAAACATCGAACGAATTACGTAATAAACCACTGCTCGTTTTTTTGCCACGTTTCTGTTTCTTTTTGTGTATTTCAACCAACTGCATATTCATAACTGGTTTCGAAGTTAATAACGCCTCACAACTTAATTAGACGTTTACAATATTAAAGATATTATATTATATTTTTATAGATGGCGTAAGAGAAATGTCAAAATCTATCTATTCTAATTTATGCAGTATATAGTTACAAATAAATTATTAAACTCGGTTGGTAAAATTTCTAGAAATTATGAAAGAAAATAATGTTTATATTTCGTTCGTCCTTGATGTCATTCATGGAACTGTTTCATCTATTGCATGAATAAACATCCTGAATGTTGGTATAAAGTTCCGAAGCGAAAAGCTAGTCATAATAAAAGTAATTTAGTGACCATTAGCTACGCTTTATGTGCATGATTTATGTTTTTTTATGGATCGTCGATGTTGTTTTTCTCGTGGCTTTTTATTCTCAATCCACTTAATGTATACTTCGATATTTACAAACTTATACTTGACTTATGTTTTAAATAAATATTCATTAATCAATATTTATTTACATATGTCGATTATAATTTAACCATTGTTAATTAAACTTTTCAATTGATAATTCAACCGACACTTGACTTGACTACACTTCAACTGACAACTAATGTCAATTATGTGACATCATTGACATTAGTTGTCAAATTTCACACCGGATAAGGCACAGTGCAGTCAAACAATACAATTTGTATATAATCTAATAGGATGCTGCTGTTTGGCAAACAAGTCAATTTGGATTGATCCAATCAGGGAATCGTGTTTGCATTAGCAATCTGATAGCCAATATTAAATCCATAAATATTTGCAACAATCCATCAAATTAGTATTATTATGAATCAAGGTTGGGTACATTTCTATTTGATGTTTACAATTCTAATTTGAGAATTTCTATAGATGGAACAAGCCAAGGCACGTTTATAATGTCAAAATATCGAATAGTTTGTTTCTTTAAATGAAACAGGACTCAATTCATCAAACATAAACTGATTTTCTTGTAAGATGTTTTCGACGTTTAAAATGTCAAAATTGCAAACAGTTTTCGCTTATTTCAATAGATGGAGTAACAATTTTTGTACTTTTAAAATGTCAATATAATCGATAATGCTTAACGACACTTTTTGACGTTTGAAATATTATAATATACATGATGTCGCATTGAAAATTATAATTTAATGCGGAAATAAGTCAGCGTCTTCGAGTCTGGTTTATCAGCGAATTTGCAAGCTGCGGAGGTGGCGCAGCGTAAAACGCGTGATGCATGGTTGTATATTTAACAATCTAGAAAATTGGAGCGGTGCAACCGGAAGTGGAGCTAGAGAAATTAGTACGGACGTACGATGTAGATGTCGCAGCGGCTCCATCAGGAAAAGCATTGGAAATAGTTGAGCATGATGGAGATGAAACAGTGCTTCTACCATCAAGAAGATTGTAGATTTGTGTGTGTGTGTGATAAGAGAGAGAGAGAGGATGATGGAAATTCCGGTCACGCGGACTGATGAAGGTCGTAAAATGGACATTCCTCGAACAGGGGAATGGGCATCAAAAAATAATTCGAGCCCGAAGCAATAAAATTGGGGGCGGCTGAGACGGGGGCTGATGCTGCTGCTGCGGCGGCGGCGGAGAAGCTTAAACAGACCTAAAAGGCTTTGCGAAACGCCCGCTCCTCTCCTTTCCCTTCATCCCTTCGGGCGGTATAAAATAAATAGAAAATTTCGGCCCTCCTTACACTAATGCATTCACATCCTGCTCAACCTCGAGACTCTGCCACTCTCTCTCATACTTTTCCTTCTTTCATCCCCCTTCTTCTTCATCTTTCTTTTATATATATATATATATACATTATTTTATCGCCCTTCCTAAACTCACACCTCAATGGGACGGGAATTACTTCTCCCTACATTTTCCCTTCCTTCCCTTCACATATATTGTAGTAAAAGTTACCAGTAGTAAAAATACGTTTTATTATTTCGGCCCCCAGGATTCGCTTCGATCCTTCGAAATTACACTCGTCCGAGGGAAGAAAGAGAAACGAGCAGAAAAAAAGGGACAAACTCAGATAAAACACGATAAAAGTGGCTGCCTCACATTATTTACATTAATCTTATTGATACTTCCAACTTTTGCTTAAACCCTTCAGAATTATTTATTTTCTTTCAATGTAAAAAGTCCGTTTTCAAATACTCAAACTAAATTGAACTCACTTTTTAATACTTCTAGTACATAACCAAAAAAACTTCAAGACAATTAAAAATCAATGTCTAAGATTACAAAAATAAATCACTATAAAAAATCATCATAAAACCAACAATTAATATGATTTTTCAGTAGAAGTTGAAAATACATGCAAAGTTTGTATATAGATCGCATTTCCTAAATCACAAAACAACATCGGCGACAGCTGCGACAAATAACAAATGCACAAACTGAAACTCAAAGCCTGTTACAGTCTGAAGAACACGAAGCACTTTGGTGCATTGAATATTAAATTATACATCGATTCCGAAGTATTCGTAGCGCATAAAGTTGATGTACGTTGTTACACTATGTTATTGATACTTCCAACTTTTTGCATATAGTTTGAAGAATATATAGACTTTGAATAATATCAATTTCAATATAAATACAAAATCATTTACATTCTAATTATTAAATTATTATTTACAAATTAAGAACTCTTGATAATTATTTATTATTTAGTTTTTTGCTCAATCCAATCAATTCCCTCGTGTGCAATTATTTCCAGTAAGAAACTTAATTTTTAATAAGCCAATTCGAACTTCGCTTCAAGAGATAATTTCCATCCGCCTGTTAATTTGCATTTCTCCGGGATTCCGACGTAAGGGCCATTCAGAAACTCCAAGCAACTACGTTCCACTTTTTATTTTTGCTGCTGCTTAACATTTGATCAAAGAAATGTTCTTGAATCCGCATTGATAATTTCATAAATGTGTAAAGGTGAAAATCATAAACTTTTTTCTTCTGTTGTGTTAATTAACACACGGAGGGAGACAAGAATCGCAACAATACGACAGGAATACAGATTGCGGGCGGAAAAAGAAGTATTACATTCGCTATACGAAATGAAATGTTACCCCTTTCACGTTTTCCGAACGTCCTTTTATTTTTTTCACCGCGTGTATCTCGCCAATACAAAGACAAAAAAAAGGTAAGATACAATGAAGGAGGGAACGAAAGAGAAGCAGTGCGAAAGAGAGAATCTTTTTTTTGCTAAAGTTTTCGTGCCGGAGGCGAAATGAAGAGCGAAGAAACAGAGTAAACGAAACTTTTTTAATGAATCGAACCGACGGGATCACCATTCGCTGCACGCAATCGGAAAGGAAAAGAAGTTGCGCCGCGATGGATACAAATGGCTACAAGAAGAGCCAAAGAAAATACAATAATAGTTTTTTTTTATATCTCCCAGACTTTTTTTCTTCTGAACGAAACCTTCGGTAAGTATCAACTAATTGTAATTTACGTCTAAAGAGTTTTCTCAATGGCTTTTCCCGTTAGTTCGAATATAAATAGAAGATGGCACTCTTTCCTCAATGCAGTTATCATTTATTAGTTTTTATTTTTTTTTATTAGTATATTTTTTTTATTATTAAAATTATTGTTTTATTATTGTACATTTCGGGATAAAATCTGTAAAATCCCATAAATTCATTTCGCAATAGAATTTTAATTAATTCATAAATTAAAACTAGATGGCGCAGATAAATTGTTTATTAAACTATAAAAATGGGCGAGTTAATCTTTAGCTGAAAGCACTGAAATAAATTAATTGATCGTTGCAGGATGCGGTTTTATCGATTGCCAAAAGCGAACTAAAATTATTTTTATTTTCAATAGAAATATCTGTGAGTCAAATGCGGAACGACGTCCGTTCGAATCCCGGTAAAACTACCAACGTCAGGATATGTTTGGGAACAAGGAAAGCTCCGGAAAATGCTAGCGAAAGGTCAGTAAATCACCGACGATTTTCTATATTTACTTAATCTTCCGGAAATCATTCAAACAAGATTGTCATCTTTTCTTTGACATTTTGAAATGTCTATTTTCATTTAATTTATTTTTTTAACTGTTTCGTTATTAAACTTTCAAAATATTTACATTTTCATTTAGAATATAAATTTTGTTTATTAATCGTACTGTCAAATTGGTACGTGGCTGGTGAACAGATGTCGCTTTTATGTCACGTTTATTAATTACGCTGTCAAATTAGTTTGTCACCGTTTTTGATCCCATACGTCGTCGCCGAAGTTTGTTTTGTATTTTTTTTTGTTAGTAACGCAGCGGGTGTAAGTGAATCGTTTACTGGTAAAAATTGAACGCTAAGTGAAGATTCATTGCTTTTTATTTTGCTCGGGGCTCCGCTTTTAGGGACCATTAGCGTGTTGATCCACCTCGTGTCATTATTAACAAGGGTCGAGTTAAATAATAACGGAGCGTTGCAAATGGCCATGTAATTTGGACGGAAAAGGACGAAGGTTCCATCCTCCATAAAATTTTCAAGAAATCCAAAAGAAAACAAAAAAAACGACGGACATGAATAAGGAAGCAAGCGATGGTCGAGAAACCAAAACAATTGACTTTATGTGGCAGAGGGAATAATTCAGTGATGCTATTAATAAATCGGTTTGTTTCTAACCTAGATTTCAGAAAGGAAACTATTCTAGTCTAGTTCGCCTTAAAATTGATTAAAATTATATAGGACAGTTCTAAAATTCATCCAACAATAATTATTCAATTGTTAATATAGTTAATTTTTTTTATTATTGTATTTTCACTTAGCGCCCTCTATGTATAATGACATAAATATCAGAACAAACACACTTGAAATATCAAATATTTCTTCTTCGTTTATTCACGAACCATCCATTGTGTTGCCCTCCTTTTGTTATCGAACAAACTCATGTTCCTTTCAAGAAAGCAAGTCACTTCTCGATAGAGTAACGTTTAGTCAACCAAAAAATGTCGATACAAAAGTTAAATATGTTAAATTGACAACGACTCTCGATATCAAAGAGCGCCCTCTGTGTTCCTACTCTAAACTACAAATATTCTTTTTACATTTTCATCTTACAAAAAAAAACGAATGAATAAATTCGATATGAAAATAAATGACTTTGATTTCGATGTTAAAAAAAAATATTTTAATTTAAAGTTTCGCTTTAATTATATTTTAATTAAAAAAAATCCGTCCTTTATGGCTTGGGTCAAACGAAATTTTAATTTGTTTCTAAATTGCATTTTTATTAAAACGCGCGTGCATTTTTCATATGCTCCAGTTGAAATTAACGTTAATTTGCAAGAAAATGAAATGGTGATTTGCTCTAATTAAAATTATGCATTTCTTTTCATAATTCAATTAGAAAGTAATTAATAAATTCATTAAGGCCGCTTGTGAAACAATTGAATAATTTTATAATTATCTAAGTAATAAATTTATTTATTTGTAATAAATTTATTATTATTAATTAATAAGTAAATTAATTTATTCACGTTATATGTGATGTAATTAATTTTAACAACAAAAAGATAATGCGTTATTGAATGAATTGTTTAAACGTGAATAAGTTTTCATTAATAAATGATTAAAATCGCATTTTAATGCGCTATTATCTCGCAATTAATTGGTAATTATTGACTAGTGTAATTGCGCTTTGCAAAGTTCATCATGCATGCAAATGAATTAAATCCTTATGTTTTTCAATAATTATATTTGCGATTTGATTTATAATAATTTGCAAATAATAATTGATTAATTTTTGAGTGTTACTTAGTGTTTTACCTTTCTTCGGATTAAGATGCCTTCATGGTTGTGGTTAATTATCTCCAATTTTTGAACGCACTTAAAACTGTCAATTATTCGAGTTCCATCAATTAACGCCTTCTTGATCACGTTAGTCCATAATTTTGTTTCTTTTTTTGTAATTCTTATTGGGAAGCGGCGATGATTGATGATGAATGAATGCGATTGTGAATGGTTGAAGGTTTTCGAGAAGAGACGCGTGGAGATACGTGAATCGAGACGCGGATCGTAGGGGACTGGCGTTTCGGCGGCGGCGGCGAGCGGTCGACGACGACGCCCCCTTCGCCGCCGCCCCTCGCGAGTTTACGGCGCCGGCCCGAAATCATACTACACTACTAACTATATTTTTCGGCGGTGGCCACATTCCAGATCATTCGATAAGAAATCCGCCGCAATTTTTCCGATTTTCAACCCTTAGAAAACCCTTCATCGGATGCAAACAAACAGAAACATAAAACAGGATATTGTTAACATAATTCTCCATTACAAGGGTAAACAAGTATTTATTATTTGAGATCTGGGATCGACTACAGCCTCATACTATTTCTTCATTTTTTACACCGATTACTGAAAAGCAATCGTGGACGGAGAGAGAATAGCTTGCATCTATATCACTATATATATAAGAGGCTATATCCCAAAGGATGCAATCTCGCGTAATAAAGATTTTCAACTTCTGCTTGCAAATTGCTTATTTCCTTATACGGGAACGCCATTATCGTAATCCCGGCGAATCTAACTTTTGCACGATTGAAAGTTGCGCGATATCTGCGATTGAACCGACACTTTCTCGCACTCTCCCATCCGACTTTGACCAGAATTGGATACGAATGTCGGAACAATTTCCCTCCACATTATTATTTTTTCATTCCAATGAACAATCACAAAATTATGTTTCTTTTTTATATAGTTAATATTTACTGCATAATACATATTTTTTTAATTCATTATTAAATCTTTTTTAAAATAATTCATAATTTTTACAAATTTACTACAGTTGAGTTTATTACAATTATAGACTTTTCAAATATTTTGTATATACATTTTTTTTATTATGTACAAAATTATTTTACATTTTTTTTTAAATTTATTAAATACTGATTTGCATTTTTCATTTATATATTCAATATGTTTTAATATTGCTGAGGTATAGATATTTTTTAATAAAATTGAAATTAATACTACACAATCAAAATAATTTTCTATTGTATTTTCCGTATTTTCATAATAATTTTCCAAAACAGTCCGAGACGAAGTAAATAAGTAAATAATCATTACAATATTAAATTGTTGAATTATCAAAAGTTTTCAAATAATATATTTGAAAATTCTGGTCTACAAAAGATGTTTTTTATTAGTTTGAAAATATTCAGTAATTTCCAAATTTATTATAAAAATAGGCAAAATTTATGTTATATCTACAGAGAAAATTTAAAAATTTGTTAATTTATTCTTGAAGCATTGAACAGCATGTGATTATTATTAATAGTGTTTACTTAGTTTCATTGGGTAATTAACATAAGAAATAAGCTTTGAAACTTTGGACTGAGAGTGAGTGTAAGTGAGTGAGTGCGGGTGAAGTTAATCTAGGGAATAGTTTAATCCAATGCAAAGCGTTGTAAATCGCAGACATCATAACAAGCGTTTTTGAAGTGGGTTTTCTCTGCTCCGAGAATTGGGGGAGCAGAAGAAGGATTGGGGAGGGTTAATTTTGAAAGCGCGAAGTTGATTCCCGATCCGAAGTTATAATGAGAAATGTTTTCAATGTGACAATAAGAAATTTGAAGGGAAAAGTTTATTAAACGGAGCTAATAAACCATCACCATCACCCGACTAATTTAATTACAGCAACAACCTTTAATTAATTGTATATAGATTTCCGTTTTATTTCGTTAATCAATGTAAACGAAGTGAATTATGGTGAATTGCTTCCTTCAACCTCTCTCCTAAATGTATTAGTTTTCATAAACACAATTCGATTACGTATTTATTAATGATGGAACGCGATTCGAAGTGACGTTTCGTAAGATTGGAAATGCGAAAAAATACGGACACACACACACAATTGGGGTTTCGAAGCAGGAAATAATTTTGTCCTCGGGGAATTCGGGAAATTTGGTGGAGGTTTAAGAGGAAAGACAAAGTAAAGCCGAGATTTCGGCTTTGATGAATGTTGTTTTTTCTTCTACTATAATGAAAATAGCTTATAGATTGCAATCTAATTATATTCTCTTTTTTTTAACTATAATTGGTTTCATTACAATTGCATTGATGGATGGTGGAAAGTTTAGTTTTTTTTTATCCGGTGAATATTCTCATGATGCGAAGAATGATTCGATCGATGGAAAATGTAAAGTTGCGGAAGCTTGAGGCGTTTTTGGGGGGCGCATGAAGAATATTCATTAGACAAAATGAAACTTCGACAAAACGTTGTAGACAAGGTACGAAATTACCCACCAAAAACTATTACATAATTCCGAGCATTTATACATAGAATTAACCGGAAAGTTTTCATTCAACAATAATTTATTTATGAATTATTTATAGTTTAATTCAACTTTATAAATACTGAATTTATTAAAGTTTTGTAATTTTCTGTAAAAATAATTGCATGTAAATAAAATATTTTATCCACCAAAATATTATTATAATAAGAAATGCAAGGTTCTTACCAATATCTGAACTTATATTTTTTATGGTTAATTTTGATTTTTAATTAAGATTTATTATTAATTGAATATAATAATTACAGATTCAATGAAAAAAATCCATTGAAATAATAATTTAAATTAATTATATTACTTAATTATTTACCTGGCGAATCCACCAAATATTGATGTGGAGTTATTCTTCATTATTTATTTTAAATATTTTATATTGGAATTTTTTCTCTTAACAACGTATGGAGGATTATTATTATTTTCTGAAATGAAAGTAATTCGTCGCTAATTACGCTCGTTTGCTGCGCCGTTCCTCACAGTAATTAACATTGCGGTTGTCATAGCAACTGAACTGGACATTCATAGCGCGCCACGTCATCTGTTGGCGACGCGCCAAAAACCCCGAATCCCAAACAGTCCGAGACGAAGTAAATAACGTAGCAAACACATTTTCATTAGTCTGATACAGATTTACATGGAAAGGATGCGAATAATGCACCTTGCATAAAATAAACTAAGCAGAAAAAACACTTGAAATAATTTCAGCGAAATCTGACAATACGCTTAATACTTGTCAACTACACTGTATTTGTGGGTGTTTACCCGAATCAATGCGAAACACGTATTTGATATATTGATTATCGGCGACAGTTGAATGCAAACCCTCGGATTCAACAATTATCTCTGATTATACGCTTCAGTCGATTCGTATTTTTATATATTTGAAGCCAATAATAAATTTAATAATTCATATAATTTTATGATATAGCACAAAAAATATATATTCATGAAGAGTAAACACTTTCCAGTCTTTCGTTTGTTTTGTTTCTTGGTTGATGCTTGAACGCGTTGCCAAGGACGACAGAATTTCCGATCGCCGAAAAGGCGCCTTCTCTTCGGGTTTCATCCGTGCACGTTATTATCGAATGCGTCGGTGCAAATCTTCAAATATTTCTTTTATTCGCTCACTTTTCCCTCGCTATCTGTCTAATACTGTGTCGCTCTTATCGTCCTGTTCAGGCTTCAGGTTTTTCAAATAGAAAGATGGAGAGAGAGAGAGAAAACGTGTGTGCACGTTATCTGTTTCATATAAAAGAAATACACGAGTTTCCGTCATTCACTTCGCCTCCTAGCTTCGTCCTTCTTACTCTCGCTCACTTCCTCTCGCTGTCTCTATATCTCTGCTGTACCGTTGCTAACTTTTTCTCCGGAGCACAACGAGGATAACTTAATATCCTTCAGTCCGGGAGTAATCAAGCATCGAATAATAGCCTTTTTTGTCCCTGCGCTTCTCTGCTCTTCTCTCTTTCTCGCTCGTTCACTCCGCCTTTGATCAGGAAATGTCCATTATTGAGGCGTAACAGATGATAAAAAAAAGGAGGAAAATGGGGAAGGAAAGACGGGAAAGGGGAATTACCGACTGAAAGATGAATGAGCTGAAGGGGACGTGCTTACAACAAATTACATCCAACTCGATGTTATAACACGATTTGATGCTCGTTGACTGCCGATAGTCTTGCACCCAATGCAACTTCACTGTTGAAAATAGACAGTTTCAACTATTTTTTCTTTCTCGATTTATCTAACGACCGGATTTCGGGCTCGGGCATAAATCGCGGCTGCAGTTTACGAAACTTACCGTAATTATGCTGTGTGCATTTAGTTACCTAATTTATTACGAAACAGGACTTTGTAGTTTAACCAACCTCTAAATCCAACAACATATAAATAAATATATTATGAGCTCCGATTAGTAACAAATAATCAATTTTATTGCATTTAATATTTCATCTACAAACTAAAATGTACAAATATTTGCACATATAATTTTGTAAATAACGAATGAAAATCTTGAAATTGTACTCAAAATAAATAGCTTAATGTGGATTTTCCTGTGAAATAAATGGTTTTCTTCTGCATAATACGCTTCGCCGATGTAACTTTTCCTGCTGAAGCGTTAAATAATTCATTTTGTTTTTCATTTGTTTCTCTTTTGACCCACGCAAAAATGAATATTTATGCGCTCGGAATTCGAGGTAATTAGAAACTTTCAGGGACCGTATGATAATGCGGCGTAAATCTGGTGGTTATTAGGAAAACTGGACTCTCTAGTTATCTGCAATGTTTGGTTGGACGTGAATTTCGAACTCGCTTCCATATACGAATGTACGTATATCTGCCTCAACCCCTCCATCTCTCGCTCGCCAACTCACCCTTTCTCTCTCATACACACGTTCTGCACTGCCCTCGGGGTGTTCATTACCATAGAAACATACAACATTCGTTACGTAAGGACGGTGATGTTGATTATGGAAGAGCTGAAGAGAGAGGGAGGAGAGGAATGAGGTTGTATTAAAGTTGAATGGGAATCGAATAAATTTATGTAATTTGCATGTTACTAAAGTTTAAGCACGTTAAATGGGACCGGCTTTTTTGACTTATAGTTGCGGCGTGCATATTTTACGTTACGTATCCTTTCTTAAATTTACGTAACGTAAATTATAACATGTTTACGGCAGTTTTTATAATAACTAAACAAAAAAATACAAGTTAATTAAATTTTATGTCTTCATATTTTATCATATAATTCGAAAAGTTTGCGCACTAATTTAAAATATGAACACAGCATTCTAATTATTATTATAAATAGTGCTAATAATATAATGACAAAATTATATGATAAAAATGTATAGTTCGAGTTAAAGCGGAACGACGCTCCGCTGTGTATATAATTCAGTTGAATTAAGCAAGTGTTTCATAATTTGCGAAACCTTGTTTAAAACTCATCATAATCGTGAAAACAGACTTGGGAATATGTAATGTCGGTAACAAAGTTGCTGCGACGAAGTTTTCGCAATCGAAACGTATACTTATGAGCGAGAGAGGAAAGTAGGAAGTGAGAGAGAGGGTGCTAAAAAAGCGTTATTGTCTTGCCTCGAAGTTTTCCTTTGTTTTTAGTCCGCGCATGATGAATGCGAAGAATCCCTTTGTTGAAGTGTTATTGAATTTGCGCGGGAAGTTGTCGACCGCCGCCGCGATGTAATTTGCATTTCTTGAAAGCGCCCACAGAGATATGAAGGAGAAATAGAGAAAGGAAGATGAGCTTGGGTGTTGCAGGATGTTGGCCCGCAGGGTGAGGTTGTCGCAATTCTAAATACACTCGAAATTTGATTAAGTGACGAACGAATTGAATTACAAATTCTTGCCTAAATCCTTTTGCACAACTCTTCTTCGCTCCCCCCACGAATCGTCCGACTGTTATAAACGTGTCGGCGCAAAATTTCCAATGTTACGCCATCTCTCGTCTTTTTGCATCAACTGAAATTTATAATTTCATCTCACCTGAGTCGTTCTGTTTCTTCGTCGTCGTACGTCGGTGGCGGTTAATTGCTGATTAAGGTCTTTTCGCCTGCGAAACCGTCTCGGCTTCATTTAATCATTGCATATTAGGATTTTCGGTGCGGTCGCTCCACGCCAAAACACATAATCCCGGACGCGCGCCAAAATTGTTTAATTAATTTAAGCCGAGCCAACTCTGCGGCCAACTTTTAATACATTTGATTAGGTCGTAACGTACATTCACATTGCATTACACAACTTTGTTCACCGCTTTAACAATACATTGATTACTTTTTCAATTTACAAGTAGTTTTCTTATACAATATTTAATTTATTATATAACATATAAGCATTCTGTATGTACAATTCCGTACCGAAATTGAATCAGACTGGATTGAACTTAAGTGATATAAATTGAACTGGAATAATCCCATTTAAACTATAGTTGGTCGAGCTGAAGCAGCGCCATCTATCCTCCAATTAATCGCAATCAAAATATTGATATTACCAATTAAATTAGTAATTTCCACTTTGAAACAATGCGTTTATTTTTGGACGGTTTAATCTTGTACCGGACTCTAATTCAATTTGAAATCAGTTTTCCGACACGGGATGCGACGGCTATCGTTCCGGTTTGTAAACCGGAACTTTGGGATGATTCGATTAAGTCCACGTCGCGATGTCGAAAAACATGATCGATGCTCTCTCTCTCTCTCTTTGCCTCTCGCTGTTTAATCTTTGCAACAAAACCGAATTAAAGCGAAAATCCTGCAAACGATTCGATGACCCATCTTCTTTTGATCTCGTCAAATTAGCTGGAAAATCAAACGGTTTTGTCTATACATATTTGCTCAACCCATCCGCCTGACACGGGTTTTACTTTATTAAAGGGTTTCGGCTCGTCCACTCATTAATTCCGTTTTTTTTTTATTAGCAAAATTTAATGAAATTTATGGATTGGCAATCAATATAACGATCCGATTTAACAATTAAACATCCCCACAATCAAAATAAGATTTTAAAAAAATTGTTAAAAATGTATTAAAAAATGATAATTGAGTCAAAAGTATTTAAAATTGTTGAAATTAAATTTAATTTTTGAAGATAAATGTTGGATTTGACGTGTACAAAAAAGTAAGATTATGAATGAATTTAAAGTATGTAACGTTTGCAGGTTTGCAATAGATTCTGAAAAACAAACGGAAAGCGGGATATTTATGACCGGGAAAAGGAAAAGCTTTCGAATTTACCGTTTCTCTTGAATGCGGATAGATGGCGCATCGATCGAAAATGTTTAAACAAGTGAAATTGATGGAATGAACGGTGATCGTTACCGACTAATTGCCGCAAATTGAAATGCAATAGTTTCGGTGAGAGATGCCCGAACGGAAAATGAGCTTTGTTGAGGTGAAGCCGACACTTCGCAAATTGACGTCGGTTTTGCGTGTGCTGATTTTTCTAACTTGTTTCTAGATTTATTTATTTTTTTTGCACAGTTTCGGTCTACATGGATGCGATTCATCAAATCACCATCAGCGTCATCGGATTCACCGCGAACCGAACGCCGCCCCTGCGATTTACACGCACAACATTCGTTACTATCGTTACGTAATTTATTATTTGTGCGACTGTTTGAAAGCATCACTTAATTTAATCTAAAAAAAAACAATTAATTTAAATAAATCAACGGCAGTAATGATTGAATTATTTAAATTAACGTAATTAAAATAACTTTAAATAAAGGAAAGCTATCGAATATAAACGACAAATGACGATACTGAACGTTAACTGAAGAAGGTTAACGAATTTCTGAATTTATTGCAAATAAATTAAAATTATTAAATAAATACAAATCAAATCGAATTAAGCTAATAACTATGATTTACGTTGAATTCGTAAATGGAAAACCAACAAAGATAAAAAGAACTTCTTCCGTTTCGATGCAAATGTATTTGAATATTCACAAAGAGAACTGTTCCATTGAAGTGCACTGGACACGGCAAGAATCCCACCGTACATTCCGCATAAAGTAATTAAACCTTTTATGCCCGTTCGAAGGAAGACCTAGAGTGGAAAATGGAGTCGGCGCATCGAATAATTCGTTCGAAACACGTTCTGCCTGTTCTCATTTCGTAATGGATACAGACAGCTACGAGGACGTTTCAGAAACAGGAAAATCTTGTATTATCATTTCGTTCACTTCTTTTTGTCCATTTCTCTCCTCTCGCCAGTATCCAAACAATTTTTCATCTCCGCACGAAATTCATTAATGCGACCGAGTGAATTTGAAAGGTCAGATGTTAAATATGGCGCGATTAATGAGCGTCAGCGAAAATGAAACGTAATAAAAACGGCGTGACCGTTAGGCCGATGCTTCCCGTTTTTTTCTCTTTCTCTCTCTTTTTGTCTTCCCTTCGTGTACGTATCCATCTCTCTATCTTTTTTTGCTCTCTTTTCACGGATATTTGGGGCTTTGCGATAATAAAAAAGAGGGGGCTTATTATTTGACGTTAATGATTGGGCGGGTGCAGGGATCACCATCTCATCCGTTCTCATTTTGCCTTGAAAAAGAGGGAAAAACGAGACAGAAAAACATAATGTGTGTGTGTCTATATGAGAGAGCGAGAGATGCAGGATTGAAACGAAACAGTACAGAAAAGTTCAGGGTGAAAAAGTATGAAATATATAAAGCAGGGCGAAATGAAAATTTCATTGCTCTGCAATAAGCGCGAACCCGACTTCGAGTGCATTCCCCGAAATCCAATATACATTTTGGTGGGTAATCATCAGCCAAAATCACATTTCGTTTCAATTCCGGATGCACGAAAATACTGTTTGAACAAAAGCTACCGTCACAAACAAAATTAACAAAATTTTCAAAACTGAAATCTTGGTGTTCCGCGAGGCAACGTTAAGGTCCTTAATTTGATCAATTCACAATAATTCATAGCCCTTCTTACAAATTGTGAGTACGGCTTCTATACTAGCCTCTTTGTGACCTCCTTCCATTGCTAGCAGCAATGCCCGTCTTTCATAACGAATGGACGGCCATACGAACTTCATCAATAGAATGCAATAGAAAGGGAGTAAGGAATCGAAGCCGTCAACTGCCATCAGATTTATCCAAAGCTTATAAAACATATTGTATACAGAATATTCCATTGTTTATCAATTTAAGTAACAAAAATATTTGGAAGTTACTTAAAGTAGAATGGATAGTAGTGGTTTTGGTACTTGCGACAAAAAAGAGGAAAGAAAAAAATGGTTTTTGTAGAAGGAATGCAACGTTAGCGAAAACAGATTGTTCCGATCCGAGGGTCTTGCAAAATAAACAGCAATAAAGGATGCAGCGATATTTGTTAAAATACACGTATTTACGAGTCCGGCGCATCCACCAAGCAACGCCGCGAGGGTAAAGGATGGAAGAGAAAAGAAACCCGAACACAATATTGACTATGCAAATAACCTGACGACGAGCTCGGGGACGGTCCGCACCTCATCATACACATCCCCCTACTATTACCCAATATTACCCAAACTTCAAACACCCAAAATAAAAAAATAAGAGACGTGATCCCAAAACTTTACGGAAAATCTCCGCTAATTACTTTTCCTTTCGAAAACAAATTCAAGGACGGAATGAAATTAGGAAATTCCAATTTAATTTTCGACAATCCGTTTGGCGATGCGTGCATCCAATATCGGAAATAATTTTGCAGACGTAATCCCGAGCACACACAAATGCACGACGATGGTTTCGATGAATATTCATCATCGCGGCTCGTATCTAACGTTTATTTAATCGGGAATTAAGTGTTTTCGAATTGAGGCACGTCCACGGTTTTTCCGCGTCGTGTCTATGCTTTAATACGAGGAAAAAGAATGGAGGGTGCAAAATAATAATAATAATAATAAAATAAATAAGCATGTGTATTCGTGAATTATTCGATGAATATAAAGATTGCGGGAGAGAACATAACGGAGGACGAGAAAATAGTAGATAGTTTGCGAGTATTAAAAATAAAGTGAGAAAACATGCTGGGACGGCTTTATATATTATCCAATGGTTGCAACAAAAAGTTAATGACTAAAAAACTGTAGTCTGCAATAATTTATTTTTACTTATATTTTGCGAGTCTCGCAAATTATTTAGCGATAATTACTTTGCTTATTATTTATACATTTCTAGAAAATTTAATTTTGCGATAAATTTTGACCCTTCACAAATACGGCCTCATAATTGTCACATAACTAGCGCCTCTACAGGAATAATAACGAAAAAAAAAGATTCGTAACATCAACATGTCGATTTCGTCTGAAGAAGACAAGTGGCGCCTCTTTTAGAACTAAGCTTCGACGACTGCGCCACCACAAATGCCTTGCAAATAATTTTACATTAGCTGCCTGTGTAAAAGTCAAGGCGGATTTAACAAACTCGCGTCCGCAAAAGGTTTTTTCGAAACTTGTGCAAAACGTGGACATTATTATTAATATTTTTTTTATTATTTATAACATTTTTGTAAAAATGTAAAATTGGTAAATAAATATACCCTATACCGATTGTGATCAAATCGGTGGTAATTATAAAAAGAAACGTATGTTAAGTGTATCCGCTGCATCAATTTACTTGTAAACAAATTGGGTCTTTGGTTTAAATGCATCGCGTTGCGGAGAACTGCTATAAAGTCATTTTCGAAAGAGAAAAAAAAATAAGTATGTAATACTGTCGAATATCAGATGCACGCAACCCGGAAGAAATTATCGGTTGCCGCAGAAATGAGATTTATGCAAGATTAAAAGGTCGTTCGTGCAAATGAAATGCACCGAATGACAAGTTTTTATCAACAAGAAATAAATAACGTGATAAAGCAGGAGAAATAAAACGATGCTCTTTTGGAGAGATGTTAAATTGGGTCGAGGTGTGTGCCAAGTTCGCATCTTATATTTAGATGGGTCGTAGGTAGGTAGGTAATCTTCTCTCGTTCAAGTCGAATCCTGTTATTCGTGAATCTGGGTGTCTGTATATTTGATGCCTTAAATATTAATTGTTTTCCCCATTAATCCTGCAAGTGGTCGCAGGTTACTGCTGTTGATGTCGGCAGTACCCCAAGGTACCGGCAGCAGTAAAATTTAATAATTCCGTATTTGCGTTATGTACATTGGGTTACAGGCATTGTTTACATCTAGGCGTGTTCCGCGCTCGAGACTTATGGGTTCGTTGTGTTTTCGGGTTGGGGTCGGTTTTGATGATGAGGTATCTTCGATCGGGTCACGAATCCAGTCTCGGCCTCGGGTCAAGGGGATCACGACGTAACCATACGCGATTCCAAAAGGAAATCTATCGAAAACGACGTTCGTGTAAATATTTATGAGATGATCCCTGAAGTCCAACTAAAATATTCAATGTCTCACAAACGCCAATACACAAAAAAAAAATTGATACAACAACAAAAAAGTTATGAAATTATTACTTTTCATCACTAATAACAAATGCATTCAAAAAAGAAACAAATAACAAGACATTGCAATAAAGACAAGAAAATCAATGTTTGAACAAAATGGAAATAATATTAAAGATTTTATTATGATTACTGTAAATCTTTATTATTAACTGTTTTACGTAAAAATCGCGCGAAATGGTGTTATTTTTTAATAAAATATGCAGAGAACGCATTTGGCATTCATTGAAATTGAAGTACGTTACAAATGCGCGCACGATATAAATCCTCGTACACACAACATCTTGAGGTGCAATAAAAAAAACAGATGGCGATATTTCGCCTTTGACATACAAAACACGGTTATATGTATTTGGAAGCGTCAAATCAGCAACACTGCGTTTCCGGTCGTGCGCAACGAGCATATGCATTTCCATGCAACGACATTTTCCGTTCGTGCATATTTTCTACTTTATTCCAAGCAAATTTCCAGTTTATGCACGACGAATATTATAAAAGAAAAAAATAAAAATAATGTGCAAGCAATTCTGCAACGATCCGGGTCGAAATTTGAGAACAAAATGAGCTTATTGCAATCCTAATCGCTCTTCATCATCCTGCATAGGATAGGAATATTCGCAGTGAATTTGTTTACCAGTTTTCATCGACTTGCAATCAATATAAAAATATTCCAGAGCAAATCGCTCTTCAATACTTTTTTTTATTCAGGAAATTCCCTCGACGTTCGCTGTTAATTGAGTTGTATTGGAAATGTACAGGAAGTCTGTGAAATTCACGGAAGTCTTAGAAGAAAATATTTGTTATTTCGTATGAAGGGGAAATATTTGCTCTACTGTAAATCTTATTTAATTAAAGGAAATAGAAATGACACGATACGTAAATCACCGTTATTTCTTGCTTCTCTGCTTTCAACTTTTTTTTTACGTTGCTTCGGGTTTTCCGAGGATTTTTCCTAGGAGAGGTCCAGAAATGGCGAGACCGGTCGGATGTGCGGTTGATCTCTCTGGGAAGGCCGTTTTATACTTGCTCGACGGAGTGTACGGCGGTCAGTGTGTATTCCGATAAAAGGTTTTGCGGTTACAAATGTCCCACCGAATATGAAAGCTCGAGTTTGCTACGTAGCAGCGATAAACTGGACAATAAAAATGAAGATAAATCCCACTCACAGCCACACATGTACATACAGACACACAGGGAAAGAGAGGGAGACAGAAACACATACACACAACTGACACATTTTCTATCTTTTTCGACTATTATGACTCGTCCAGTGGCCACCAACAAATCATGAGAGTAAAGGAGATAGAGGATGACATGCCAAGAGAGGATAGCAAACAGAAATAGACAGCACAGCATCGAATTCAGTGCACCTAATTACTGTTCACTTCAATTTCCAACAAATTCCATTTTTTTTTAAACCTCTTTAAGAAGTTTCACGTAGAATTTAAATGTAACAAATTACAAAAAATGAAACATATTAATAAATAACCTAATGTAGTAAACAAGGATATGTGAAAATTTATACCTACATTTTTACGCAAATTAATAATATTTTGGCGGATGCGCCGGGTAATTAAATACGAAATGATAGAAATCTCAAAATATTAATACAAATAATAATATAATGGAATATTTTGGAATTGTTAAACTAAACTATTTCATACTATTTGATTGGTTCAACGTTTGAGATTCAAAGATGCAGCTGATTCATCGTGACGTAGAGACCAGATTAGTTGTATTAAAATATATGTAATATTGGTAAAAATATTTGAAAAAAATGACGATTATGTAAAAAAATATTATATACAAATCATTATTTATAAATTGAATAATTTTCTTTAAATTATATTTAATAAAAAATTTACGCAAAAAAATATTCTCATATTAATATCGATTATTCTTCAATAAGTTAACTTTAAGAAAATTTAAAAGCTATTACTTGAAATATATCAAACGATTCATAAAAGGTAGAAATTTAATTCGATAATTAATGTCTTACCTTAGAAAATTATATAAGATTAATAGAAATTAATAATAGTAAATATATAATAATTATAAAATAATAATTGGAATTTAAAACTATTTACAAAGAGTAGTTTCTCATTTTGAAAAATACATTAAAAGCAACGACTAGCGATTGGAGTATAATGTGGATCCGATAGAAATATCAAAGAGCTGCACTAATTTCGTTCATTTCCTGATACGGGCACGAGCGGATGCCAACAAAGCTTTTCCTTTGTAGTAACGAAATCTTCGTAACGAAATTGTCGTCCAAGGAAGGAACAGAGAACGAGCACCAATTCCAACTTCTTTTTTTAAAATTTTTATTTTTCTTTCACCCATTACGAATAGCAACTTGTGTATGCATCTCGCAATTGGATTTAATCCCAACCAAGATCTTATTTCCCCCAGCAATATGCATATATTGTTGTTTCTTCGTTTATTTTGGAACCGCTTTGCGCTATTTTATCGTAGATCCGTTTTTTGGTTGAATGTGTTTGTGTGCACAAAGTGCAAGTTTTCAATTTGAGCTTTACTACCTGAAATTCTATTATACTGCGAAGAGGGGGCGCCACCTGAGTAGAGAGGGACTTCCCCTGAACCTAACCTATAAAGTTGTGAAGGCGCGAGTAAAGCCCACTGGAGTTTTCAATTTTCAATGAAACAGGAAACGAGATGCGGATGTTTTTACGGTCGCCCGTGAAATACGTCCTCAGACCAGCCCTTATGAAAGACACGAAAAAAAAACATATATAAATAAATAAAAATACACGGGATGAAAAGCGACAAAACTGTTTACTCACAATATCATTTCCTGGAATGCACGTTTTATTAGTAATAAACGTGAAATATGTTTGGGACCCTATTTTTTTTTATACATATTTGTGGGATATAAAATCATGGACGTATTATCACTTATTTTCGAAGAAGACGCGGCATTTGTAAAGTTACAGATTGCCAGGCACTCCGCGCATTCGTCAAGACGGGGCGCGAATTTTGACAAGCTAATGGGGTGTCATCAGTCAAGTGAGGCTACAAAAATAATGCGCGGTTGTCAGTGGTATACATTAGGCGTGTAATGCAGTAAAGGAGATGAGGAGAAAGAATGAGAAAGAGCGGAGGAAGTAGAAAAACAAATGGGGAAGCAACGTGGCCGTATCTTTAAGGTGACTGCGAAAAATCACCAAATTCCCATCTCGTTTCCTAGTCATCCTCATTTTTTTTTCTTTATTCGAATTCAGAGCTAATCATTTCAATGTAAAACATTGATAGTTTTTATAATGGACATAACTAATATTTTTTGTACAAATGATACATTTATTACGTACTAATTTGACAGATACGAGTCGTCAAATGGAAAAAGGTTTGCCACCTGATGATTTTCCTAATGGAAGGATTAACTATAAAAAATATATGAGTTTTTCATCATTGACTGACCGGAAGAAAAAAACTGGGTATAAATTATATTACAAAATAATTTTTGTTTTGGAAATAAAAAGTATTTATTTTATTTTTTATTTATGTCTTCCACCATTATAATCATAGAAAAGTAAATAATTGTATTCTCTTTAGTTTTAAAGTATTGAAAGTAACATGTTTTAAATTGATTAAAAAATAATTGGTTTGAAATATTATACTATTATTGCTTTTTGTAGGAGAGAATGTAAATATCGCGTAGTTTCCTAAATATCTACTGCGATAATATCGAACTTAAAAGATAGTGATTAGTGCAAATACTCCGTAAAGTAGGGCACAAGGATACATGACGAGAGGCTGCTGGTGGTCCATACCGAGGGCTGTCACGAACAGTTTCGATGCGGACAGGCTGCACCAGAATATCGCTATGGAAGTCAGCACGATCCCAATGTACCCCCTGCGAAGCGAACAAACGATTAGACCATTTGTGTTACGGTAGAGATGAGAGGATGGCCTATACTCACTGCAAGCTCAATACTACGTTGACGCCGGAGAGGCCGACCATCGGAAGGATGCAATATCCTAGCACGGTGACGACGGTTCCCAAGGAAACGCCGCTGGTGGACATGAGGCTGAGCAGCGCCCAGACGGACAGGCAACCCATCACGCCTATCCCGTAGATGTAGCTGAAGTGCACTTTACCAGACTAAGAAGGAGAGAGAAAAAAACGAACATTAAAAGCACAACCAATCGTCGCCAACGGACATAAATTAGATCTTTTGTACGTCTCCTTCCACTTGAACGTGTTTGTTTTTCCTTCCCCTATTTTGATACGAAACTCGCAGGAGAAATTCGAGTTTTGCTAAGCGTGTTTACAAGCTATTTACCAGCAATAAAAACGCCCCGAAGGTTAAACAGAAAACCAGGGGCCCGGCGAAATCCGTGTCCTGAACGGCCGCAGCTTCTGGAGTCCGGAACGGGTTCAGAACGGTCAGGGTCTGCAAAGATAAAAAAAAATAAAGAAATACATAAAAAATCTTATATACACGTTTCATGTATATGGATGAAAATACAGAAAAATCTAGGGTGGATGAACATAAATGTTCATCGGATATAACGAGGATGTAGTATTCGGCTTGAAGAAGTGCGCTTTGTTTCGAGCCTGAAGCAAAGCGATTCGGGCAAGTGCATTGCTTCAGACGTTTATGAAACGTTATGTTCGTAAATGTACAAAGAATTTCTGTTCTCGTTCCCCACATTCACTTCCAGCTAGTGCTCAAGACAGCTGAAAGAAATATATTTCTTTTCCAACTCATTTCTGGGATAAATTCAATTATAGTGGATCAGTTTATACCGATTTAAAGTGAGAGATGAATTACTAACTATTTAATCCAATTTGTAATGCTGTATACATATATGTAAATCATATCAGGTGTACCAATTACATCTATCAATATTATATTAATCTCTTTGTAGATATGCAACTTCTTATACTCTTCCTAATCTTGTGTGTATGCAAATATAACACAATCTATGTTGGCGCCATCTATGATTACTGATTTACAAATTATTATTTTTCTCCGATTAATTATCTATGAAATTCATTAATTTCTAAATAAATAAATTATTTTTTTCTTATTGACAATATTTAAATTTATCAATATACAAATTGAATATTATTTAATAAATAAAAAAAATAGAAATCTATAAAAAAAGAAAACTATATATCATGTTACATTAGTTTTCTATAAAGTTATCTTATCAGATTCTTATAAGTTTTACGAATAATTCTTTAATAAATGTAGTTTTTTTTATGACAAATAACGTAATTTAAATATATATGCAAACATATATACTTCACTGTTAAGAAAATAGTATTCTACAATTGATAAAATCAATACTGCTTTATATTGCAGACACTGCCCTGCAGATGGCGATAGGAGATCTGTAGATGTGGCAAAAAAATTCAATAAGAGTTTATTCAGCTTTTTTAAATGAAATTTGAAAAGTTCTTTAAGGATACAAAGAAAAGACGTTGAATTTGCAAAGAAAATGGACGTGGAACAAACCGATAAGATATTCAAGCGCATCTGAATATTCAGCTGCATTCAACAACTTCGGGCGACAGCTTCCGACTACCACATCCGGCGCTATCTGAGACGCAAAATTTATTCTAAAAAGTAACGAGAAAATGAAGAAATATATAGTCAGAAACGGAATAAGAGAAAGAAAATTAAGTTTTGCATAACACGAAGATCTCTCCAAAAAAATATTTTCTATATGTGCGAATGTGTGCAATTCGGGTTATTAAAATATAATTTGAGCTATAAATTACGGACGACCGCAGCTCTTCCTTCTAGGTAACATAAAACCTAATTAATTACTCAATCGATTTTACACGATGAGTGATTTATGTTTACTAAAACCCATTATTGTTCAAAAGAAAATAAGTATTTTGTAGATCTATACAAAATACACGTTTACCAATTGACCAATTGACGTTTACCAATTAATTTTCAAATAACAATAAAATTAAATATTCTCATGAAATTGTTAAGAAAATGGAATTAAAACTAAACAGCTAAAGAAAATTCTAAATTGCAAACGGAAAAGTTCCGCATTTTCGTGAGCGCAAGATCCCTTTCTCTCGGGTGAGGAACAATGCATTCGTCTCGAATCGATCGCCTTACATAATTTGATGTCGCCGGGAATAATTCATTGCATAAGTTTTATCCTCGGGACTCGAGTAAAATAAAAGTTGTCCCGGATAGTAGTACGGGGAACGTCCCACAGGCGCTGTTGCGCAAGAAACAAGTGAACAGAAAAAAAAGTAAGGAGGCCAAGGAAAGTTTTCCTTTTCTTCTCACTCTCTCACCGTACACTTCTTATACATCTCCTCCCTTTTCCCCGTACGCTGTAAATAATCCAATTGCCGACGGCGATGTTTTTCCGCGCATATAAATAAATACTCGAATAGCTGCACCTCCTTCGAGCAGCTGTGGGTCATGTGTCGAACTACCACTTTATCCTCATTTCAGTCGAAGCGATACAAAACGCACGGCGATTCTATGTTAGGGTTTGAAAGCTGGCTTTTTCCTTTCGCTCGTAAAATATAAAGACCTGAAGGTATTTATTTGCAAAAGGTTCAGTACAGTTCACTTCAGCTTGGAGTACAGCTTCGTTCCTTTCTGGCTTTACTCCCTCGGGCCCTTTTATTGCTCTCGCTGCAACGGAACGCCAGATTTTCCGGACGACCCTCAGCCACTAAATTATTACCAATGAATAAATGAAAACACAGAGGGTGTCGCAATTACGTTCACAACATCTCTCGCTCTCTCTTACATAGAGAGAATCGACATTATCCGACACACATTTCGACGTACATCTGAATAAATAATCCCTCATGTTCGCCCTCACTGCATTATATTATTATATTGGCAAATAAATGCACGTGCACCGCCCTGTTTGCATCAATCACAATTAACAGCCGTAATTACGTTTTCGATTTGCAGCCGCAGCATCCGCATACATCAGCTCATATTCCAATAAACGGTTCGCAACAAACGGCGGTTTTGCAACAAAAAATAAAATTATTCGAAATAGAAACTTTAGAATTATTAGTCAAAATTACGCAAAAAAATGACAACTATATGATTATAATTCATTTATAATAATCTCATTATATCATGAATAAATTCAGTTATTATTTTCTTATGTTTGAAATTAATGAAATAGATTAGATCAGTCTAATTAATAAAAAAAAATCATTTATAATCCAAATATTACTTTTAAATAGCAAAATTAAATTTGAAATTCAAATTTTGTAAATAAACAAGTTTTCAATTATGAAAATTTTCTTTTCAAATTTTAAAGAAAACTACTTGAAAATTCAACATTTTATTGAAAACCGAAATAAAATATCGTAACAAACTATATTTTCATGTAATGTTAATAATTCAAAGTGGGAATAAAACAAATAAAATAATGAAAGAATTTAGGAAAAACTATGAAGGTTTATATTTAAATTAATGAATATATTAGTGGTTGCCTCTCAATTTCATCCAAATAATAGAGGAACCAGATCGAAAAGATAAAGATCATCCGGCAAACAATGGTAATTGAAGAAGATGTTTTCGGTGTTTGCTTGGATGTACGTAAGTGCGAATGTGATGCGATATGCATTTGGGGCTTTACCGCATAAGCAAACGCGAGTCCATTACCATTTCAAAGCACCGCACTGCACCATATTTACATATCAATAATGCCTCAGGATATTATTACTTCGACTTCAATGCAAAGATTTTTCCGCCCCATGCAAACTTCAATATTTTTGCGCAATAAATTACCAATTAAATTATATAATGCAATGTATGATATTAATAATAATTGCATTTGGTTATAATCTGGGGAAACGAAATCGCGATTGGAAATAAACGGCATTAATTGAATAACACCGTGGGTTTATAAGTGCATTACGGTTATTGCGATTAACAACCTGAACCCGGTGCATATTACACGTGCAAACATGTACCGTTTAAACAGAAAATCCAATCGCAATTACACGTCATCCGATATTGCGTTCACTCCTGCTACCAACCGCAAACTTAATGCAACTAAATTGTTGCGGATGCGCCGGGTTCAATTTCATTTTCTTTCCTAAACTACAACAATTTAATTCAATTACTCAATTTTCTTGTTAATTTAATTGAACATATCAACTTAAATTTCCTTGTCTCAATTTTTATGTTTAAAATCGTCTTATTGGCAAATTCTATTAATTTACATAATAATTTAACTTTATAGAAAAAAAAATATAATGTAATTCGTAGATTTTATTTTTATTATTATATATTATTGGAGTTAAATGTTAAAAATATTGACCTATCGTTTATTTGTTGCAAAAATAATTGGACAAAATATAAATTTGTTAAAATAATAATAAATAAAATATTATAAAAAAATGTTTTTTGCAATTATTCTGTTAAAATAAACAAAATTTATAAAAAATATCAATAGGTAATAATCTAAATCTGATTTTTTTCTTTTTGGTAATTTATCAGAAACTTTTATATAATTTTTTTAAATGCTTAAAAATTGTAACTTTTTTGAGATCAATAGAACAAGTTTTGATGGCTGAAGTAAAAATATATTTAGTACACACGTAGATCGAGAAATAAATCGAATGCACGTTAATATTTTTATTTTTCGGTGTATTCGCTATTCGTTCGTCTTTTCGCAATTGTGCGGAGTTAAACGTTATAAAATCGAACGGTCGACATTCGAAAAGTCATTTATCGTGCGTTCGTTTTCTCTCACACTCTCTTCCAGCGAATGGGGTTGAAAAGAGGTGGATGGAAGACGAAATGGGAAAAAAGGTATCGTGCCCTTAGCAAAACACATTATTGGCTTTTGGCAGGTTTTCGGTATAATTCCGAGTGAAACGGCGTATCCATAAAGGTTAACAATGTAGTAGAGCACACGGAGATATTCAAACACTGCCGCCGTTTCCGGTCCATTACTGCCAACTGTGTGAGTGTATGTGAAGGAAAGGGCCGTTGTTTCCGTTTTTGGTCTGCGAGATAAAGGGGCGGCCATGAAATGTCCACCGGCGGCACTGAGTAGCTCATTTCGCAGACCGTTACCTCCTCGCTCTCTTTCTCTTGTACGAAGAAGGATACAGCCGCTCCTGAGGAAATGGCTTCGAGGCAAAAAAAGGGTGGCAAGATTTATTCATCCTTCCCTTCGCTTAGCCCCCTCCTTAATAAGGAACGTACACACAAAGCACCGTCGCGGGACTCCTGATACGAGGGACGAGGAGGACCTTTAACCTGGATTTTGCGGTTATAACAATTAACTTTCTTAACACCCGCTGCAAACAGACGACCTCTTAAACCCAACGCCGCATCCGGTATAGAAGAAGATAGCAATAATAATAAGGAAACCAAAATAATACAATTGAACAAACGACCACTTGACATAATAAAAAATAAACGAAACACCACCATCAAAACATCGGCGCATGGATTATAGCCTATACATTTTACACAAAAAACGTTTAACTTTATTTTATATACCAATTAAATTATAATAAAAGTTTTAAGTACTGAAATAAATATAAGTACAGGCAAAAAAAAATATTAAGCATAAATAAATTTGGAAGACTTAAAAATTACATTTAATATCAACCAAATTAATTCAAAGAAATCATTGTGAAAACTTACAATAATTTAAAAAAAAATCATATTTAAACACAAAATGTTCTCATTAAGTATATGTCTAAACATAAAAAAAATCACAAACAATTTTGTTAAATTTCTTACAAAACAAAAGATAGGAAACAGAAAATAAATATTTATCATATTTTTTTATTTATTTTGTTTTTTTCTCGTTCCTTCCATCCCCTTTATGCAGAGAAGAAGTTTATGTAAGTTTCGCATGCAAAAAAAAGATTGCTGCATGTGCATGCGAAACGTAATGAAGTTTTCCCCAGTTTTCCCATTTCGACCAGGATAAACGTGTGTAAAAGGCAGCTTCATTTTCTTATTATATTACATACACAAATGAATATCGACTAAAAAGAAAATAATGAAAAACATGATAAAAATAGTCGAAACGTTCATCCACTTTATAAACAATTCAAGCGAAATTTTAAAATATAATAATCAATATGTAAATAATATTCGTGAATTATTGCGATTGTAGCTTAATATGTAATATCAATTAATAATTAAATCAGCACTGGTTTTGTGCATGAAATTAATTTATAAAAAAAATATTATTAAATCATTTTAAAATAAATTAAAATAATATTAAATATTGTAATATTAAAAATTATTTTCTTTTGTCCTTTATTTTTTTTCTGTTTTTTTATGTGAATCATTTATTCTGGTTGTTTCTTTGGGAATCCTTTTTCTTTGTAGCGGTTAGGGGAAAAAGAGGGGTGAGAAAAAAAGTAACAGGGTAGAAATAATCCGGCGGTGTTTATGTGCGCTGCAAATTGCGATGTAAGTTTTTTCGAACGTGGGGTCACGTATGGAAAAGTTTAAGGGTTGAGGTGCAGCAAACAATTCCTGCCGTTCCTTGGGTCCACTCGCAGGATCCACGACGTTTCTACCATTATTGGAGGGATTGAAGAAGAAGTGCTGCGACGGCAAGAGGTGGAAACGGTTGAAGTTTTTTTCTTTTTTTGGATGGAGGTTGGTAGTTGGGAGATGTGTATTCGCGTCGTGACCGGACTGAAGATCGTCACGATTCCAAAGTACAAACAGGCCGGCAATAACATCCTGGTCAACCGAAATGAGCTACTTGCTTGGAATCATTCCGGCCGAATAATATCGCTGTCGTGAAAGTACCGCCGCCGTCGCCGCCGCCACCCGCAAAAACATATAAAATATGTAACGTCCGTGGAATACTAAGTGGGCCCGGATCTTTCGCCTCAATCGGAAAACACCCCCAGATCATCTTCGTACCAACCCCCACAAACGCAACTGTATCACCAGCGCCATCTATACATTTACTGTTCCAAAGATCTAACTTGACACTACATTCGCCCATAACCAGACATTACATACAAATTATTTTATATATTATTAAACATACACCTTTCAAGCTGTTTTTACGTAAGCGATGTGAAATGTCGTTTCCATACAACGCTACTTCACAACAGAGACTTTGAAGGAAAGTATATAAATTTACTATCAAATTATTGTATAAATTTTTGTTGGCAGTTGTATTGTCATCGTAATATAGCTTTACTTTAAGATACTAGATGGCGTAATCTATTTCTGTGAAAACTTTTCCAATATTGACAAATTCTTTGCAATAATAAATAATCTTATGTAAAATTAATAAACATTTAGAAAATCCACTCAGCAATTTTTTTTTTATTAATTTAATAAAATTGTTTATAAATTCTTACATTTGAAAAAATAAATAAATTTCGCTACGCTTTCTTTTATATTTCGCTACGCTTTCTTTTATATTTTACACAGTTTTCATTTGTAAAATATAAAAAATAAAATACCACGCCCAAAAGGTCTCGAACATGATTGCGTAATTTCCATATTGGAAAAAAAGCGCAGATTGAAAGAGTTATTGTTAATTGATAAACGTTGCGAACGATTTCGAAAATTAATGGTGATATGTTTGCGATTGTGAATCATCCAGGGTGCGTTGGTGAGGGTCGAGTCGGGGTTTGGGTTATTCCACCAAAATTGATGGGATTTGGCGGTGAAGATTTCAATTACTTTTGTTATACCAATCTATCTCCACACATGCTGCTCCCTGGTTTTCGTTTTGCGTACTCGTATATAATTATTTTTTTGTTTTGTTTCGTTCCCTTTTTGTTTCCTGTTCATCGTGTGTGCGTTGTGCATGGATGGAAATGGATGCTAGCAGAATTGGAAACAGCATGCCGATGACATGTACGCTGACCGCAAATTCAGTGGTTTAATATTAATGTAACTCCATTGTTTCGAAAACAATTCTTGTTTTTTTTTTCCAAAGCAAACCATTTTATATTTGCGATTGTATCTAATTGATTGTAGCTAATCCACATTTGGAATTGACATTAATATTTTAAGATTATTGCATTTTACAAACGTTTAATATTTCACGATTTAAAGGGTGATGCAAATTTTGGAAACCTTAATGGAATTGAATCGATTAACATTATCTGCTCTTCGTCATTAAACGAATAGGATGTGCACTAAGTGAGTGTGTATTTTGAGCGAAGGGACCCAAGGCCATTTCGTGGAGTGAATCACTCAGCTGCTCACCCTCATATTGAATAGTGAAGAGCTTAGCGGTTTCCTTCGAGCTGCACTCCTTCCAAATGCATGCAAGTACAGCTGTTTCACAAACAATTTCTACTTCTTGCATAACTTCAAGGATTCCCTAATTCGAAAGAACGGATTATTTTACATATTACTTAACGTATACTTTTATATCATTTGGAAGCAAATTTTAATTGCAACCATATTTGTATAAATACAATTATATAAATTCCAAAAACATTAACATTCTTATAAAATTTCAATGATGAACGATTTTAATACTCCTAACTTTACTTATAGATTATAAAAAACATCTTTTAATTTATCGATATTGGGGAAAACGTACACTGAACTTTTACATGAAAATCTCAATTAAGTATCATTAAACATTTATTGTTAAGAAAACGCTCACATTAACAAATAATTCTCACTATAATGATTAATAATTATTATTTATAAAAAATGTACTAAATTGTTTTTTAATGTCCAGTCGTACGTAAAAGTCATGAATATAATCGTCAAATTAATTTTATATAGAAATATTGATGAAAAATAAATAAACTAGTATATGTAGATTAAATGAAAAAAAATATAATTAATAGAAATTTTTATTATGAAAAGGATGATGCTTATATAATTTGCATGTAGATTTACTGTGGACGCGCATAATAAAACTAAATATGTTAGGGGCTTTGTAAATTAAATAATAAATCAGATTCTTCGCTGTAAATAAGTTTTACGTCCTTTATGACTTCAAGTAATTAATGTGATTTGTATTAACCTTAGTTAATTGTAGATTTTTGTTTATATTTTTTAAAAATTAATTAAAAGTACAAAATCAAAAAATATTATAATTCATACGTTACAATTTGTAGTGTTTTGAATTTAATTTATTTGTTCACTTATTTACTATAATTATTAAGTACAAAACTGAATTCATGAATTTATAATTGAAATAAATTATTATTTTGTATACTTTTGAAAAAAAAAATGCGTTTTTAAATATTTATTTAAAATAAAATACTTAAATATTTCATTTACGTTAAATTATGTAACCCGGCGCATCCACCAACTATGTATGTTGTGTTGCCTAAATTATTATTGTTTATCAATTGAAAAAGTTTTAAGAGAAGTTGTAATTAAAAGGAGATCAAAATTATTTTTATTTTTACAACCATGGTGGAAGTATGCATTTAATTGTAGATTCCTTAATTAAGTGTTTATAATTTTTTTTTCGTGTGACCCGGCGCATCTACCAATTAATTGGACTGCTTGGTTTTAATTCACAGAATCAAGAAAACGGCGGACCTTTGTGTTTTAATGATTAATTATTCTAAATTACCATCAACCATGTTACAATAAGCAGAACGAATACACACACATACACGTTTCTCCTTGCTGTTTTGTGTAGCCTCATCTGTGCATGGCTATGTTTGTTCAGCGACAAAACAATGACCTTCTGTCTCTCTCCCTATCTCTTTCATACTCTTTACATATCTCATATCTTTCTCACTCTCTCCCATTCTACACCTCTGAATAACATGTAATCTCCCATGTTCCACAGTTGCAAACAAAAACGTTTGCTTTTTGTACGAAATTTCTGCCGGATTATATTGTAACCGGATACAATTTCGCGCGCTGCAGCTACTACACTATACATCCTTTATATCAATAAACGTGCATATGAATATTACGCCGCGTTCAGTGCATTTTATCTTCCCGGCGATAAACCGCTTCCGTCGTTCGCATTTTTAATAAAGCCCTCTTCCCTCGTTCAATTTTGAATGTCCCGCCTATAAAGAGTAAATGCACGCATATAAACCCACCTTTTCCGTCTAAGCATCGAACTCTTCCGTAATAAACTTTGCCGCATTCCGAAGCTCAGATATCTGCCGCCTTTAGATCCGACTGCTAGGATATTATGAATTTATTAAAATCGAACATCATAAATATGTTTATTATTTATCAAAATTTTATATTTTCAATTCAAACATTTATTGAAATTACACCTACATTTATTTTCAATTTAAACCGTTGTCACTTTATAAATAAACAACGCAAACAATACATAAAAGTTCTAAATAATAAATTATTAATAATTAATAAATAATTTAGCAATTTTTGACATATTGAAATATTTATGTAATTAATTATTATTCAACTCCATTGTTATAACAAATAATTATATTAATTTTATAGTAAAAATTGTTATTAATTGCATATTCAGTTAATTTGAAATTTGACATTAAATTATGTTAATATGGTAAATACAACTATATTAGTACACGCATTTTGAAGAGCCCTAATCGTTTCTATTTCGGCTCTAGCGTGAAGCTATTCCCTTTTTTCTCTTCTTGCAGCCCTTAAGGGACGCAGGACTAACGTGGAATGACGGTATACAT
This sequence comes from Nicrophorus investigator, assembly GCA_963457615.1. Classification (NCBI taxonomy): domain Eukaryota; kingdom Metazoa; phylum Arthropoda; class Insecta; order Coleoptera; family Silphidae; genus Nicrophorus; species Nicrophorus investigator. The sequence goes on from OY735140.1 coordinate 3,859,076, forward strand.
ACACAAAAAAAGGGCGCTGAATGTATACCGCAACACGACCGTTAGTCGTTAAATATATGCAAAATGACCATAACCGTTCTGAATGTTCGAGTCCCTTTACGCCCTTCAAAGTAATGGAATCATCGCCCGACTCGGAAACTAACCGACCTCCTCTAATTGCCATCCCGGAAACTCGATCGACTTTTCCTCAATTTCCAATTGAAATTTTCTGCCATTTAGACAGAAAAAAATACACCTTTTGTTGACTTACTTTTTTTTTATTTCCCGGGATGAAATAAAACTGGAGCCCAAAGTGTAATAACAGTTTACGATCTCACTTACAGATCACTCAGACATGGTTCATCCGGAAAAAAATCGTAAATTACGGCTGGTATCGAAGTACAATCGTAACAGTAAAGGTTGGAAATGATGTTTAGTGGAAATCTCTCTATTTCACGTGCAGGACTCGCCTGACATATAGAGAGAGACCGAAGAGAGATAAAGGGCGTTTAAATATTTACATACGTGTAATGGTAACGGCGATATCAACACGCTCGTATTTTCCCATTCCCTTTGTGTGTTGCGAGTGGTGCAGTTAGTGGACCATTTTCCTTCTTTTGAAGTGGAAATTGGGTTTCGTTTTCCCCTGAAAGCCATTCATGGTCCACCAACGGCGCACAAAATAAGGAAAAGACACACCGAAAACCCGCAAATTTCAATTTCCCCTCGCACACGTTTAATTTAAGATTTATGCAGCTCAAATACTCGATTTTTTGTTTCTACTGCAGTTTCGTTTATTTTCAAGTTTTTACAGCCGCTTAAAACCGACGGGGTTCAGTCCCCCCATTAAAAATTTTATGCGTTTATGAATAAAAAATTTAATGCTTACGTGTAAAAATTAATGCGCGCACCGCACCGAACGGAGGATTTGTTTCTAAATTGTCACTAATTCCCGTTGCAAATGCGAAGCAAAAAAATAAATATTGAATAAATGCATGCATGTATTAATAATAATATAAAAAATGATATTTTAATTTCTTCATTCAAAATGTGAGTCTTTTTTCGCTCGTTCATTTTTTATGGCGATGCGACATTTATTTTTTTAAAAAAAACCAGTTTACCGTTTTCAGACAGTTTTATTACCGCTCATAATTCATGCCAAATTTTTGTTGCCGTTATTGTTGCCACTAATTAATACAATCAACTAAGTCCGCTTCATTAGCAAACTTCATTTTTTCATTATTTAAAATTTATCTCGATGATAATATTAGTAGATTAAATAATATTTAATAACAATTTCTCATTTTAATGATGTTGCAAAAAAAAATTCTTTATGATTTATTATTATTTCTTACTACTTGAACATTTATTTAATTGAGTTATTAGATTGCGTTTAAAGTGAAGCCATCAGTAGTTGTTAACGTCTTATTTCCATTTATGAAAGAAGCAACAAGAATCTCCGGTGGTTTCGCTTCGTGTGGAGTGAAGAGGGATGAGAGTGATCGAGCAAAAAAAAAACGTAAAGGAATCTGTATTAAGTGAAGAGGTCTGAATTGATTAGGCTCTTAGGCTTCGAGACGTTTAGTGTAAGACCGTGTAAGTGGCGCGCTGCTCCCTTGACAGATTACTTAAAATTGTGTATTATAAGTAATAGGGTATTGCAGGAGAGTGAAAGGTGTCGCAAGTAATTCATATAAAAGTGCCCTCCGTAATCCACGGCTATAGCTAATGTAATCTATCCAGTGTAAGCTGTTGTAAGGGGGGTGGGAAAAGGGGGTGCGCGAGTTTTGGGGGGCGGCTGGCGGATGAGGTTGCCGTCTCTGGGCATTGAGCCTCTGATGAATGGCGGTGTTGGCTCTAAGCCTTGCTTGCACACTTTGTCACCTCGTGCTTTATGTCTTTGATGGATGGTGCAGCCCAGATGTTTCTCCTACATCTCTATTAATGCCGGGGCGAAAACGGAAAACCGAACCCTTCGCGACGGACGCATTCTCCTTTTCTTCCGCCATCCGAATTTTTCTATATCGATGACACATAAAGAAAGCGAACAAAAAAAAAATAAGAGTAACCATCATAAATGTTAGAAGGGTGGAAAAAGAGGAATATTCTACAAGGATAAGTCATTTTTATTATCCATTGTGTTATATACGTCTTAAGCTTATCATGTTTTCCCCATAAATTACGCTACAATATTACATTTATCGAAGAGGGTCGACCCTTTTTCCAAGTCAAGATAAATGGGACGATATTCTAATAAGATTTGTAACTTAATACACTTTAAATACATTTGGTTTGCAAGGATTATTATCATACAAATTGAAACACAGCGAAAAAATCAATAAGTCACATCCATTTTCACAGAATATTATAATAATTCAGTATGAACAACTTTATGGCATCAATTTTTTTTTCGCAAGTACAGAGAATATTTTTTTTTTATATATCAAAGCTGTCACAAGCGAAACTACTGTGTTTTATTATATTCTACAGAATTAACGTCAAATCTTTATTAATAACCTTAACTATTTATTGCGGACGCATATGTACCTAGGATTATAATATTTGGCGCCGCATGAAAAGTTACAATTGAACTAAGTTACTGCGTCAATACTAGGGCCATGTATGCAAGATAAGGCGGATATATCCGCCGCTTGCATATAAAACGATAAATATAAAACGATTAAAGAATTTTTAGATTAAAGCAGTAAAAACGTAAAAGAATAATGTAGTTTACTCACGAAAGAGTTGATTTTTTTTTTTGAGTAATTTAGATTGAGCAAAGTCTGGAAAGTTTGGAGTGCACTGGTGTCTGCGGTCGGATTGATCGGAGCCGGTGTTTCGGCAAGTTAAATTGCTGCCGAAGTTGGAACGGTAAATGATGGGATATTATGGCTCCTTTTTTGTCGCTGCTGCTGCTGTTTCCTTGCATTGTGCTTTTTTTTTGCATTAGTCGTGTTCGTTTGAAGTGCTCGTGAGAAAGGTTTGGGCGAGGGCGATGAAAATGGGTAATTTATATAAAGCGTATACTATATAGTACATATTAGAGAATGTCAAAAGTTCTGGGGTTGTTTGCGGGGAGGCATTAGCAGTTAATTTTATGATCGCAATTAACATAACGTTCATACAACATACACTCACACACAAAATGATATTGCTATGTATTTGATTACGGCACGCTATTAAATATATATCATACACCGTTTTACATTGGCCGGATTATTAATGGAACGCCAGCGGTTCTGTAATTAAATCATTTTAAAAGTGGCTCACGAGTAGAGAGATAAGATCGTATTTCTGTCTGTGCGTTTATCCACAAGTTTGTGAATATGTATACCAATTTTTTTCTTTTGATTACGCAAAGAGGAATTGGAATATCAATGTTTACCATCTGCGGTCCGTCGTAAATTATCCGCGAATTGCTGTGTTTTTCGTCGTTCACCGTTTCAGAAAAGGATAACTCGAATTATCAGTGGGGTGTGTTTTCTGGTTTTCCACCCTCGCTGTAATGACCTGCCACTACCTATCTCAACCCTCCTCGCGTCTTCTCGTCCTCTTCAACCGCCTCTTCCACAAACTACACGTATTCTGCGAACAGTTTGATGACTTTTCTCAACAGCCATTACTAGATCTTACCTCCCTTGTTATTACCTACAGTGTTAGTGCTCCGTATGCCGCAGAAGTTGCATAATTAATAGTCGATCCCGGCGTGATTATAAACCGTCGCCAAGGACCTCTAATCGCAGGAATAAAGATAAACACGAACGAACCTGTCCCGAATTCTACGGCGACTAAATCAAGATAATCCGATGCAGATTATCGTCTATTTTATTGTCCACTCGAATTACGGGACACCCCGCAAAACCTCCGAAAAATAAAAGGAGAGGAGAAAGCGAGTGTTCGAGCAACGAATAAAGTTCCTTCACTTGTCTTTCGGCGCACTCAGACAAGTCATGAATAAAATTACTAACTTCACTTGTGCCGTTAGACGACGCCCTTGAGACATATCAGATGCTGAATATTAAGTTTTCCTCAACTTTAATGATGCAAATTTTCATTTTCTTCACATCACCGTAACTACCAAGAAGTTTTCGAAATTGTCTCTTTAGTAGATAAATCTTCAATAATTAATAACTTCCTCATTCACTAGAAAATATTTATGATACATATTTTTAACTTCATTTTTAAAATGTGAAATCTTTTTGTATAAAAATACAATTTTAATATTTCACTTTAAAAATTGTAATTCTTAAAAAAAATAAAATTAAATACTATTAGTAATGATACTTTTATGAAAGTCTACATGAAACTGAAATTTAGAAAATGTACATTCGTATATAAAGTAACATTTCCTTGCTCGTATTTCAATATCGAATGGGTTAGTAACGAAATACGAGTAGCTTAAAATTGAGCTATGCGGTAGTGAGTGAAGGGTAGAGCTGATGTTAGATGTGGTAGTTTCGTAAGGGAGAAAGTGTGTCTATATCTGGAGAAGTGATTAGTCGAGAAATAGAAAGATAGATGATGGAGAGAGAGAAAGTGAACAATGGTTCGGATGTACGTGTATTTTGATAGTATCACGTGTTATTTGAGATAAATAGATCAGCAATCTAGTGAAGCTAATAACATCGGGGGCCCCACGACGAAACTCCAATAAGGATAATTCGATTTGGCATCGAAAGCCCCATGGGCAGTGCGCGCGGAACCAATCACCCGAGAAACCGACGTCGATGAGGCGGCGCGGCTCCCAAAAGAAGGAGACGCAGGACCGAACAAAATCATCCACGATGCGAACAGAAAGCAATAAAAAAAAACAAATAAAAATGGAAGAGAAGTTGCATATTCGAAAAGTTATTTTTAATCGTCGGAGACCATCGGAAAACGAGATTATAATTAATTTCCAGGCAGTGAATTAAAGGGGGATCAGTTCGAGGCGCGGAAGGAAAAAGACTTGACGCTAATAACGATGATGATTATCCTTATTACTGGATACCGATTAGAGCGGCTTCTTACGACCACGACCCTCTCCATCCTTCTTCGAAACTCACCCACGCACACAAAAAAAACCTTCTGTTCCCGATTAATTTGCTAATTCCTCAATAATTACCACAAGATCCGAACACCAGTGCACAAATTAATTGACCGTAAAGTCACAAGAAACATATTCAATTATCAATACAAAATTAATATTCCTTACAGCAATTAACAGAATAATGTCAAATCTTTAGCAAAAACAAATATTTGATCTAAGATTCGATGGCTTTAAGCGTACTCTCCTGAGTGATAGATATGGCGGATATATCCGCCGCTTGTTCGCAAAGGTTTAACACTATTTTAATATGATTTATTTAATAATAGTTGTTTCCAACGATAACAAACATTTTAAATATTATACATTAAATATAATTTACTTCTGCATTCCTTTTTAATAATAACTTTTTTTCAGTTTCAAATCTAAAGATTTTTTTTTAATTTGATTTAAAGAATTCTAAACTAACATTTACTATAAAAACTACTACTATTTAGGTAGAATTGCATACATTTATTTGATTTTGCATATATTTAAATTAATTAAGTCTAAATTAATAGTTTATTTAATTCTAGATTATAATTAATAAGAAAAAAGGCAAGATAGTAACCGAATTATTTAACATGTTTGTTGGTTAAAAATTTAGGTTGTATTTCTTGTAATTAAGTTTAAGAACGCACCGGGGATTGCAAAAATATGAATAAATTTAGAAAACGGCGTTGAGTGCATGCGCGGCGTATAACATTTACCAAAAGTTAATTAAATGTAAGGGGGAGGCTTAATTGTAATTTAGAATATGCAGGATACGTGCGCTGAGAGTTGCACTCACATACTCAAAGTTGCATGCGTCGGCAAGTTTGCACGTGAGACCAGTGGAAATGTGCATGTAGAAAATCCTCAGAAAGTGCGATCCCGTTTCGCAGGGGAACCTCGATTACGTCGAGAAACTCGCCCTGAGCCCTTTCGGGCGTAGATGTGTTGGGTAAACAGAGATACCATCAGGCCAGGCCAGATTACTGATATGAATAATTTCGCAACAATTAATGAAGTGAGGCCGTCGAGTAAAAGCTCTGAAAGCTCTTTATGCCTTCGAGGGGCGGGCGATATGCATATACCGAACGGGCTGGTCTGACCGCAGCTGAAAGGAATAGACATATACTATATAATAGAGAGAGGGAGAGAGGTGCAAAAGATCCCTTATTGTTTCAACCTGAATGACTATTCATCACCAATGTATATATGCATGCATACGACATGTACCCGAAACTTTTGTTATGCAAATTCCAAGCGAGATTGCGATCTTTATACTCTTCTTGTAAACCGACCCTAAGTATCTTATCTGGATGTTTACCTCGTATGCACTCGGCCGCATACGGAATTATTTAAAAGGGCGCGATGAACGGGACGTCCTCTACTCCATACGTAAAGAGAGAAGATGAGAATCAAGGAAAAAAATGTAGATAAAAATGAAGGTAAACAGGCTAAAACAAATCGAAAAAGAGAATTTTCAGTGGAGACGATTAGTAAAAATTATAACTCAATTTTTCCGACGCGGATTCGCTTTGCATTTAAAGTGGAAGCATCAATAATAGTATTCGCCGACTACAGAAATTTACCCTCGCATTTCATATATATATATATATACAACCAGTAGGTCATAAGTTCATTGTGCTGCCTTTCCGCACAACATCAACTGTTTCGTTAGATGTGTGCAGATGTGACTACATATACGTATAAAAAATGGACACTGCATTGCTGCCAATCCAATTGAAACGACATATTTGCATTTCACCACTATAATAAACTGTACATTAAGCCCTCAAAAGCCGTGCGACAAGCAGATATGTATGCTTCGCATACATCATAAACCATTACCAATTAAACATAACCTGTCGTCTTAATGGAACCAACAACACAATTCTTGAGCAATACAAAATATAATTGATTTGTACTTACATAGATGTCATACTGTTGTTGACTCCATTTCAAAATAAATTGTTTTTAATACTAATAATAATTATTGCAGCAATAAATTACAAAAAAAATAAATAAAAAACATACTCAATACAATAAAAATAAAATAAAATCTAACTGCATTTTGAATCGTCAAATTTAATCATATTATATATGTCAAAGTCACATTTGAACTGTCAAAATGAATTATTTAGAAAATGTCAAACCTAAATATCATTTATAAAACACATTCTTCATTCATTTACTCATAAAATTAATTGTTTTAAATATGTCAAAATCTTCAAATGACCTCACCACAAAACTTCAATAATGAACTTAATTAAATGTTTATTATTTAGAAAAGGACTCAGAACGCATCCTTGCGGAACGCACGACTAAGTCTGAACCGCTTTTGAAGAAATTTAATACCGAAATAATCATATTTACTAAATGTAGGATTAATTTCGAAATTCCCGCGCGAAATTCTGGAAAGTCTACGCACGTGCGAATATTCTACTAAAATTATATGTATATTCATAGCAGCCGCCTATCCGTCGAGGTTGTTCTCGCTTAATGAAAATTCTTGGGAGGCCGTAATTGAAGAGGACAAATCCACCCTTTTCGTCACACCGAAACGACATCACGAAATTCCACTTTTTCTAATTAAACCTTAAAATATGATAAAAAAAAAATATATAATGTCAAAATTATATAAAAACAAATTGAAAAAGTTAAGGAAATTTAGTCATAACAATTAAAACCAAAAAACCGTAATTTAGTAAAAATTTGAAATATTTAAATTGTTGTATGTAAAATTCTATATTAAAATTTGTTTACAAGTTATTAATTATTAAGTAAGACGTCGTAACAAATTGGCGTAACAACTACATTAATTATTCCGGATTTCGTCTATTCTGATGAGTACATTTCTCGCAGGATATGAGCTTCGAGCAATCTTCGCAACAGGACAATGCTTTCATTACAATTAAAATTTAAATTGCTTCCTAGATGAATGCACTTCCTATGGACCTCGAGCAATTTCCGATTTTGATGCAGCGTCCGAAATAACTTCAGCATATGAATCTGAAATTCGCGAATAAACGAATTGGAGATCAAATGACAACAAAAAAAATCTATTATTTCCAAGCGAACAATGAATAAAATAATATTTATAAATTATGAAAGTCTAAAATGCAGGAAACGGATAAAATATTCAAGAAATTACATAAAACTGTCGTGGAAGCGGTAATACATCGGAGCAGAAAATTGGCCAATTCTCCAACATCAGCGAAATGCACAAATCTAGGTTATTTTCCACGGCGAACAATAACTGTGCATAACATAACAACGTCTCATTATTTCTACGTTAAAAATAAAAACTAGAAAGTAACGTCTCCAACAAAAGACATCATAAACTCACTGAATTTGCTTCTCTGATTTCCGAATGTGTTTCTTTCAATTATTCTTAACTTCCTACAAATTTCTCCAACATAAAAATACATAAAATTTACTATTTTCAAGTAAAAATTTTACATTATAAAAAAAACTACAGAATGTCATAATAGAAACAAATGATTCGTCATTTCTATGGTTTGAATGTTATGAAAGGAGTGCTGCTAATTTAACTTTATATTGAGAATTATGAATGAATTTGAAAAGGAAAATCTATTTGATAATTCATTCAATTTCAGGTTCGGAAAATAATAATTTTCCGAATAATAAATGTCGCAGTGATTTACATTACGGAGAACAGTTATTATCCAGTGAAATAATTTAAATGCGACTGCGAGAGAGGGAGAGAGAAAGGAGAAGCCGAAGGGAGGATTTGGTTATGGAACGCAAAGATTATCCTATCATATTTATGAATTTCGTTTAAATTCCGGAACGGCTCGGACCAATAAATACGACTTATCAATGATTTATCTATTAGGACGTTTTCGAAAGGGCTGCCACCACTATTCTCCAAAACATACATATATATACTATCTCTCTTTCTCTCTCTCTCTCATATATATATATATATAAATTGTAGTAGTATAGTAGATGGCAATTTTGGAATTCTCTAGTTAATAACGTAGTTATCATTGCGATAGCGAACGGGTAATGAAACTGTCCCATTCCGGAGGCCTGCGTAATATTAAGCGTTGCATTAATTCTCGGCCTCGGGGCTCATTAAATTTTACACACTTCCCCAAGTCTTCTCCTTCCTTTCCTTCTTCTTCGAGGCGCAATTCAATTTGGGAACTCCCATCACGAATTATCCTCATAATCGAAGCTGCGCGGGACGATTATGCAATTATTATTATATTTTTTGTGCGAGTTTGGCACTCGGAGGATGAAGGAAGGAAGGACGTTAATCCCGGAGAGATAGCACTATCACTTCGTTCCCATTACCCAAGATATCTGATTGCATAACAAACTGTAGTGGCTGGATTACATCACCTGCAGCGTGAACGTTCCGCACCCCACCAAAACACTTCACGTAATTAATGGTTAGTAATATTGCACAGAGGATGCGTTATGTGAACAGCATTGCACGTTCCCGCAATTTGGGTTACATATGTCGCCGTGACCTTCAACCGCAACAATCCAATATAGATGAGCATCAAAGTGCGCAAAATGATTGCATCTAACATCAACTATAATTTGCGCACAAGCGGCGGATATGTCCGCCCTATCTTTTAAACAGAAGACTCAACATTTGCAAAATTGTATGTACGGCCATTGTAACCTAGACTATTCATGGTTATGATTCTTTACCATGTTACCAAAATGCGACACAACAGAACTTTTGATTTTTGATAAAAAATAAAATTATTTATATCTCAAATTAATTTATATTTATATTCTTAATATGTATTTTTAGGAATCATTTTTCAAATATTACATAAATTATTTATTATCTCCATAAACGATAATAATAAATATTCAAATTTTCATCATCGTACAAGAAATTAAACGCTAAACTCTGATCACCTTACTTATTCATATTTGCATTTTTAACTTTTTCAAGCGTCGTTTTACTTTTAGTTTTTTGTTCTTGTGGAGTATAAAATTGAAGTGTTTAACTTTCTTGGAATCATTATTTAAAATGTAAAGAAAAGTATATATTAAAAGGGAATTAAGAAAGTTTGTACAAAGTTTAAATTATATATATTTAAATTCAATTCATATTGTCAAAATATTATGTCAAAAAAAAATCAATATTCAATTTAATTTTTTTAAAGTAAAACTTTAAAAAAGACAAAAATTCATATTGAATAGAAATTGTATTTACCTGAATAAAATTGATTAATTAAAACAAATATAATCACAATATTCTCAAAGTGTCATATATAATTTTTAAAATTATTTACTGTAAATTTCAAATGTTCGATTTTCATATTATTTTCGGTAAATTTCAAATGTTGAATTTACACAGAACAGGGAATATATAATAGTTTACATCATACATTTTTGTCTCCTTCAGGAAAAAAAAAGGAAGTAAGCTAATAAAAATTCCCAATTTTTCTTATGTCATCCATCAAAATTTGAATACGTATAATGGGATTTTAGGAAGTGTTTTTTTTTTCATTATCTTTGGATAATCTGATAATCTAGATTTAAGTGAAAGATAAATCGCCGACGCCGGTGTCCGTTTCACGGGTCGCCGAAAACAATACCTTGCAATTGATTGATTAATTATCGGTCAATAGGAAAGGACGTGGATGATTGATGCGATAGCCTCCTTCCGTTATATCCACACTGCATAATACACCGGACGATTATCTAATAGACTATACTATCGCAGCATAAAAAAAAATAAGGAAAGACAAATATTAGAAGATCTGCTTAACTTTCGTTATCATCAATATTTTACTAAATTTATTTATAATTAGTTAACTTTTGTTATTTATATCTTGGAAATACGTGAACTACATACTACGCAATTAGTTTGGATCGAAGTAAAGAAGAAAAAAAAGTAGCAAAAGTAACAAACAAAAAATAGGGTAGCGGAAAACTACATTAATCTGGAGACCGAAAGACGGAAAGTTATTTGTCGGGCAAGAATTTTAATCTATCAAAAGGTGTAAGGCCAACTGTGTCAACTTCTTCGGAGAACGCTTCCGGCTTTCTCCGCCTCCACACCGATATGACAAACCGAAAAGTTTCGATTGACTTTCTTTTTCACGTCTCCTTCCTTTCCTTCCACTTTTTTCGATGTTTTTTGTGTGTTTCTTTTCTTCAACCCTCTCTCACATATTATTATTACTTATTTTTTCCAACAAATAAAAAGTTATAGAAAAAATAAAATAAAACTTTCGCACCCGATTGAATATCCTCCAATCATTTCTTTTGTCAAACACTGTTTTTTTTTTCGTTCGTGTTTTATTAGTTACATTTATTATTTTCAATCTTCAATTGTTTCATATAACTTTTTGTGAGTTTTCTACAAATTAATTAATGTAATATTTTAGAAAAGTTAAGCTCCGAATACTTTACTAATTAAAGTTCCTCATGTTTACATGAGTTTCCAACATAAAATTATATATTCATTTTTAAGGTTTAATAATATAACGTTTTCGCGTTTACATAATTTGCTACGTTTCTTTCATGAAATGTGCTTATTTATTAATAAAAACATTCATTATTTTCTTATAAATTTTATGAATTGCGTAATTTACAATTTATAATAATTTAATTGAAGGATCAATTGTGTAACAAAGTTGAATCTCGTCCTCCTATCGATTATAAAAAACGAAAAGCTTCCTCGAGCAGCGTTGATTTATTCGTAGCAATAAATCTATGCGCACGTCTAAATTTTCGGACAGGTCCTCGTTCTTAATCGATTCTCCTCCGAGTTTGTATCGCAAAAGGAAGAAGGAACATTTGTCCGTCGCAGCCCCAGGGTCCCGAGAAGCCTTCTGCAGGATATGACGAATCGTTTCAATAAGTTCTTCCTTCGGAGCGCCACCCAAAATTGAGAAACACCGGAAGCATCACAAAAAGCCTTTCCTCCGTGCGTTGATGTGGGTCACGACATTTAATATACAACAACAACAAAAAACTAACATATTACATCACAAGTTTTACTTTAAAAATAAATAAAATAAAGTAATAAACCAATAAAAATAGACAAATAATGATGGGTTTGAGTAAAAATAAAATTTTCTTTCATTTCATTAAAGTATAACTATTGAATCGAAAACTTCGTTCGCTTTTGTCTTTAAATTTACTATTTTGCAAACGGTCTCTCCGTATATTGGAAAGCAAACACTTCATTGTAAAGTGAAAAGACCGGCGGGTGGAAGTTTAATTTGCGGAGGTCGGAGCACAAAGACTTAATGGTTCTAAACTAGAAGGAAGTTAATCAATAAAACCTTTAACTCAACTTTACCATTTACACCGAATGCAGACTTGTGAGATACAAAAAAAAAATAAGTAAGGGATTTTTTTTTTTGTGAAAATTGAGAAATAAGAATTAGGGGTGAACAAATCTCAAAGTAAACACTTTCGACTTAAAGCGATGGGGGAAATGAAAAGTTATAAAATGAAATATTGGAAAACAAAAATTAGCAGAAGGTAAATTCAATTGTTCTTTCGTTCATTTAATTACAAAGTTTTTTTTTTACAAAATAATAAGAAATTTCGTTTGCTGCAAAACTTAATTAGTGTATTACGATGTAGAATCGATGGGGCATTGTTGCCCCGAACGTTGGGGGCGGCTGCCGGAGGAGCGGATCATGGGCTACGGCGGAGTCTCAGCGTCTGTTCGGAGGAGATCTCCGTTCAATTTGGAACTGAAATCCTTAAAGTCCCAAGGCATGCAAGACTTTATAGCGGAAGAGCGGCCGTTCTTAGTAAAATATCCTTAAAACGTAAACCAATAAAGGAGCGGATCGCTGTCTCTGCGATATCATAGCAACAACACATTCAGGCCAAGACTCGGAAACTCGCATGAGCTGTCCCAAAATCTCAATTACATTTCGCATTAAAACTATATTTTTTTCATAATTTGGTACAACACAATTTTCCCAATTAACAATTGCCAACTTTGAAATAAATAAATTCGACAAATTGAGTCTATCTATGTTTTTCAGACGACAAAACTAGTTTTGTATTTGCTGGCAATGCTTTTTTTTGGAATGTCAGTTTTTTTAATTGTAAAAATAAATGTGTGACCCGGCGCATCCGCCCGTTCGTTTTTCGGTCTGCGGACGTTGTAATTGGCTCGTACGTAGTAGACGCAAATGTGGATTGGATAAAATGAGAAAGGCGTACAATATCCGTGTATGTGCATCCGTTTGGCGTCGTGTAACAGGCAATTCTATAAATTGGCCTACTTACTTCCATATTCAAATGACGGCGATGCATTTACATATTTTAGTAATTAAGGTGGTAACCCAGTTCGCATCTCTCTCTCTTTCCCCACACGCTATGTTCTCTTTATACATCTTTCTCTATTCCTCTTATAGCCTGGATATAAAATATTGCGAGTAGCGGCGCAAATTAACATATATCAGCGGCGGGTGGAAAAAAAGTGAAGAGGCCGAGTCGCGTGCCCGGCGTCGCGAGTGCAACAAAGAACGAAATAGTTAGAACGAATGAAATCGAGAGAGAGAAATGGAAAGAGTGAACCTGGAAAAGGAAACATCGCTTCATAATTATTTCGTCTGCAAAACGCGGAACGCTTTACACGCCCTACACATGCGAATATAATATAAAGCGTCTGAATTATTTCATAAATCCCGGTTAACTCAACCTCTGGAGCCTTTTACCGTAGCCCTATAAACAACGGTGAAGAATTGCAAATTGCATAAACAGCGTCATCCACGACCTCCTCCATCTCACCGACTAACTAATTGCACTCGCTTTCATCGGAATTGAAGTACTTTAACCTACAAGCTTTTATAATAAAATAATATAAATACTTTGCAACAGCATAAATGATGAAAATACAAATTAATTAGTAATAAAAAAATATATAATTAAGTGAATATTAAATGTTATTTGTCTGTTTCAATTATTAAAGATTTTTCAAGCAATAACAGTTGCTAAAAACGCTTGCAGTTTTAACGATGACAGTTGCGTCCATATAATAAGAATTATGAGTTTTCTGATTTTACTGATATTTATCGTTAATGGAAAAAAATCTTGAAATTGTTGTTTAGATTCATTCAAAACTTCTTTAATATTTCACGAAAATATTGATAGTTTCTGAAAAATGAGATGCAATATCTTGTTCGCTGCTTTAAGTGGTGAAATACGAGAAGTTTTGGTAATTTAAAGTTTTGAAGTGTGCGTTTCCTTTGAAATAGGGTAACAGGAGTCATCGATCGTGTTGAGAATTAACTAAGAATATTTATAGATTGGCGGAAGCGATAGAGTAAGTTTCCAAGTTGAAAAAGCTTGTTTGGAGTTTGGGTGGTGGAAGAGGTTTCGAATGTAAAGCGGGAAAGGAGATCGGGGAAATGGAGTGTGCATCGTGTTCGAGAATAGTAGAGTACAGGAAGATGAAGGGAGTAGCGGTGATGGTAAAGGAGACGAAGAGAAGACCTTCTAAACAAGTTAAATTACGATTCGCGGAGACAGTCAAATTGATCGCTGAACCAAAACTATGCGCAAATCATTAATTACAGTCTGCAATTTGCTCTTTTGTCGTTCCGAAACTATTCGCCGCCTTTATTGAATCTCAGTCATTATTTCTGGGGGGCTTAATGTCAGCTTAGGCTCAGCCATTAATGGTTTCACTTGACTTTACTTCTTAATAAATATTCATATGAACACGAATCCAGCCGCCGCCGCCGTCGCCGTCTGCGATGCAGCTACCCGAAACTTCTAACCACCCCACTCGCACCGCCCAACCCCACCAATGAAACTCCGAGGGCAATGATAATAACACCACGCTCCAATTCGTAATAATTAGTAACACCGCATTCATTCATTATTCCATCAAACAACCGAACTATAATAGATTACATTCGAGCTGTGCATATACATTACGCGAAAGCCTAATTATCGCAGCGACATCTATCAACATACTTTTTTCTTGAACTACTAATTACGTTTCGCACATTAACATTTTGATTTCGTTAGACGTAAACCACTTTAATTAACTAACTTCGGCACTCAAATCGTTTTGATGCACTAAATATAAACAAACCTGCTGTGACATTTTAAAGCATACAAAAATAAATGCTCACCGGGGAAAGCAAAGTACGTCATTTTTTTCGACTTCGGTTGTTTCATTTCATTTCGTTTTTGTTTTTTTTTTGCGGTATGC
Organism: Nicrophorus investigator; assembly: GCA_963457615.1. Lineage (NCBI taxonomy): Eukaryota > Metazoa > Arthropoda > Insecta > Coleoptera > Silphidae > Nicrophorus > Nicrophorus investigator. Next base: position 3,874,297 of record OY735140.1, read on the forward strand.
ACGCTTCGTCTTTTTTGTGTATTTCCGTGGCAAACATGTCACTCGTATAAATCAAAATTTTTGCCCCTCGACAGTTCGAATTTTTCGCTTGTCCAATTATATCACTGCGCCGAAACGGTGACACAGAAACCAAATAAAAAATAAAAATATGTATACCTCAATGTACTAAACCGGAACTAGTTTATTGCGGTTATAGTTATTAATTGTTAGTTGCACACGTACATCATAAATATTCGTACTAAATGCAAAAGCATAAAAAATTCGTGAAATTCTACAATTATAATACGGTTTTGCTTCTACAGTTTAACTGACATAATTGACAGTCAGCCGTACCAACTAGTAAATACTCAATACAAATTCGATTAAATGTCATCGAATTAGATTTTATAGTTGTTGGTACACCTGGTTGTCATCAAATCAATTAGATTATTATAATGAATCATTTTATTTAAAATTTAATTTATTGTTATACTCGATTTCGTCTTTCAATATTTAAAGATTTTAACTAATTTAATTTCTATGTTTATGTTTCACTTAAATAAATGAAAATAAACAACGTGCATCAAAAATCTTATTTTCTGCACAGTCAGTTTCATTACAATCTCTCTCCGAGTTTCTATCTTGTGGATTCACTTTATTTGTGTTGTGTGTTTTGGTTGGAAAGTTGGGAAACAAGTTTAAGGATTTCGGCGGAAGCAATGTGTACAGGGGCCTCGTCCTCGCCGTCGCTTGGGTCCATTTATCATATCTGCAAGTTCCGGGTGGTGCGCGAAAAAATAAAATAATAACGAAAAAGAAGGGTGCGCTCGCGTTTCGGCCCCTCCGAACGAGGCAACCACTCATACTTAAATGTCATCTGGGGAGGATGGAAAAATGTTTGAATTCCATTTTTGTTTAAAGCTCGACATCGACCTCCGATTTTTTCACAAGAATCTTCGACCGTTGCAATTTTGGGGTTTCAAGTGGAAAAATAAACAATTCTAACATTGAAAATCACTTAAATTTTTGAAGAAAATTAAAATTTATAAATAGAAAGATTTTATTGTTATTTTAAAAGCTAAGAAATTTAAAATATAATGTATAAAAAACAATAATTATAGCAAGATTATGACTCAATTTCCATAATGTTTTTTCATGATTAATGATGTTATTTAGGTTATAATAAAAAATGAATTAGCTTACGTCGTTTGTAAGGAAATGTACAATATATTGAAACGGGCATTAAGAGAGGTTTTTGAACTGCTTCATCATTAACTGAGGTTTATTTTTTTTGTACATACATGTGATACATTAAGAAATAATTATGTCCGACTTTGACTGTTGTAGAAAGGAAGCAGGAAACGCGTGTTGGAGAAGTAAAAAAAGTATGAGAGAGAATCAAAAAAAATTGTTGGTATCGATTGTAACCACTTTCCGGAATTAATCGGAACAGCAAGTTATAAATTCATCGATAGTATATGATTTATTGGGGTCGTGATTATCAACGAAATTGATTTCATGCACCGAAACCGGCTATTCCAAACGTAACCAAAATATATAAAGGAGGGAAAAAAGAATGAAAGAAGGAGATTCATGGCTCGCCTCGAGCGCATACAAATATTTTTATTATCAACATACGTGGAAATAAAAAGTAAGATAGCAAAAGAAAAATAAAGATAGGATTTCCTTGTTTCTTCTTTCTTGTTTTCCCGCCGGCTTCACCCTCGTTTCGATGCGAGGATATGTGTAAGTAAACTTCCCACCGATGATGACTCAAGCGACCCTTGTTAGCGCCGAAGAGGCGCCTGCTCCAGACACTAATCCCCCACGGATCTCATCCACCCTCCATTCGTTATTTAAATGAGAAACACCAAGAGAGAGAGAGAGAAATATATAACAGTGTTTCTATGGAAACAATAAAAACAAACGGGTAGTTTTTGCGGTGGTCGAAAAGTTCGGATCGGCTTTTAATTAATCTCCTACAAGAGCGCGTGTTTTTCTGCGCGCATTTCTGCATTAATTTCGCGTCCTGCAAGAAGGATACGTTTGTGTCGTTTTGGTTGTAAGGGTTGGTCGAGTGTAGATTTTGGTACGGTTTAAATGGCTTTATCGCTTGTCCGAACTATGCATATTCCTTGTTACGGTCATGCCTGAAACGCGTCAGGCCATTATACCGGATTTTCGGATAATTACGTGTACTTGATCAGAATCGAATCTAAAGCCGATATAATTTCACGCAATTCTCTTACGTTTCTTACTTACATCAACAACAATAACAACAAAAAAATGTAATTTTACCAATAGACAAATAACGATGTTTTATTTTAGAATTTCTAATTATCATAGCTTCATTGTTTTTGACATTTGATATTTTCAATTGGTCAATTGTGGAAGATCCCAAAAAGATTTAATAATTTTGTTTCTGACATTTTGACCTTGAAATTTCGAATATTTCAATATTTTTCTAATGCAATTCATTTCTTGCAAGAATTAAAAATTTAATTCATTATTTTATAATTTAATCAATTTACTATATGAATTACTGCATTTACGCCTTAAATCAGGAAATAAAGATATTTGTATACTTTTTATAATCGATGTTACACCTTAAATATCGTCATTTCTTAGGGGTTTGTTTCCCATTTTAACCCTCCACTTTCTTCGTTCTGTTTTTTTTTTCGTTTTCTTCTTCCAGTTAACCCCGAAACTGCTTCTCGCATGGTTTATTGTGCTAAATTTTGTGACTGCGGGGGTCGAAATTATTTCCGTCTGGCTTGGCTCCATCCACCGAACCTCCTCGCACGATTTTTTTTTTCATACCACCCTCCTTCTTCCTGCTTCTAAATTTTAAGGGGGAGAACCAAAGCCCAGAAGAAGATAATAAGATGTCGTCTGGTGGGTATAATGTAGATATAAGTATCATTATTAATCTATATTCATCGCGTCCACGACGCTCTTTTACGCCTCACAAAGCTCGCACAAAGGCCGCTCCGGCGCTCTAAAATCTCCCCTCAAATGAAAATCGAAGTCTGGTGGAGGCGCCGAGTACTCTCACATATTAAAGACGAAACTTATTATTTCCCCCACAAAATCTACTCATTCGCAATTAATCTGTAAATAAATCTTAAGAGAAAATCAAAAGAAGAGAAACTCGGAAATGATTCAATCGCTGCAAACAAATTGAAACCACCTTTACATAACCGGAGATGCGTGGGAGCGCATTTAGAACTGAAGTACTTCATCTCTTTTTTTTACCTCGGCTGAAGTGTAAGTTCATTCCGTTCCAAAGCTCTCCTTAATCTTGAAGTTGGAGAGCGAATAAAATATACATTCAGCAATTAAATACTTTTGCCTCAGAGACGATATTAATGAAAGGATATAAAGCAATAAGAAACAGGCAGTTCAGCAGATTAATCGACTCGACGGAACGTATTATCGAATTATCGTTTCATCGATTGACAAAGAACAACTTTAATGTAATTATTTTATTAATTATTAATCTTTAATTGATTGCAATAATACAATAATGATGAGAATATTATGGTTTATAAACTTTCATCATCTACAACATATGACTTTCAATAATCACATTTTAATATTCAATTTAACTCTCAATTTGTAAATTACTAATTCTGTTTAATCGAAATACTTACATTCAATTTTCAACTTTCATGATAACAAAGAAGCTTTTTTCATTTCATTTTTAGTACTTGCAAGTTTGTCGTGGATTAAATTTTAACAAAAGCATTGTGTGCGAGTTGCGTTTCCTCACAAAATAAGCACACCATTCACGGCTCTAATAAATTTGAGGTTTAGTTAATGGTATATATAGCATTAAAGTTGTGTTTGTTATTGGAAGTTCAAAGACTTTAGAATAGACCCGATCGTCAGCATCCTGCAATTGGCAATAATAAGAGAGCGAAAGAGAATTATGGATGTGTGCGAGGAGGAAGTTAGATGAGAATGGAACTGCAGAGAAGAGAGAAAAGCGTAGTGTCATCGCTTGAAAGCTTTCAAGAAGTTTCCATATCGGCGAGGCAAAGTTTGTTTTATAATTAGAACCACGCCTCGCATCCCATTTCTCTCCACGCTATTTTAATTCATTAAAATTAATTTAATTAAAGCCTCATATATGCAAACAATGGATAAATTCCATCCAAAACTACCTTTCTGCGCTCACGAAAATCATTTCCCCGTGCACCCCGTTATCAAATTATTCCTAAAAAACGAAATAATTCTAATTCTACAATCAATTAAGTAATTTCATTATTTCCTGCATAAATTGAAATTCTTATTTCTTCGCCTTTCTTTAAAAAATGCGAGGGATTTTGTGACGAATGGAAATTAAATTTCGACTCGGCAAAGTTTCCATTTCTCTTAATACGAGCGAGCTTTAAGAAATGTGACGAGATGAAATTGGATGCTGCGAAGTAAGCGAAAACGTTTCACTTATTCCACGCAATTTATTTACATCTTCCAACTTGAATCAACTAAATTTTTGCATTCCTTATTAAAAGCTGCATATAATTTTTCAGTATTTGAAATTTTGAAAATATTTATAAAAGCGTAAGTAAAAATTATGAAAAACAATAATATTAGTGCGTCCTAACTTGAAGTTTCACAAAGTCTGAAAAATTGTTAATGCTTTGTTAATCGGTTGAAGATTGTAGAAAAAGGCAGTGCATCGGTGTGAAAGGTTTGATGGAGTTTATTCGGTTTTCCTTTTTTTCGGATGATTGGAGTACAAACGGAATCGAAATTCTCCGTTTGTATCGCTCGATTGAGTCCGTGCCGGAAAAACGGGTATTTTCCTCCAAAGCGTCCTGCTTTTCATTCTTCTCGTCGGCCGAGATTCCGCAATCAGTAAAGTATCACTTTGTCAGTAACACGCATGCATCTTTGCTCATACATCAACGTCACTTTATATACATTTCTGCTGCTTTTCTTCTCCGACACAATCATTTTCTTTAGCAACTCCAAGCCCTAAAGCGTGAACTCATGTTTTGTTCGTTCTGCAGAAAGAAGTAACAATTATTAGGTGGAATGTAAATTTTCTGGCTTAATAGAAAAAATTTAACGAACAAATTCTTAATGGAAACAAGTAGAAAATATGTCAATAATATAATAGTAACGCTTCTTTTTAAATGTATTTAATATTCACTCTTTTTTTGTATATTTAAGTATCTACGCATATTTTCTTCGATCTGTGATGGATAAAATAGAAGTAATTTGCTTTATGCGTGTTTCCAATTGATGATTTAGATTGAGTCCTGTAAGTGGAAATCGAATGGAAGTTCAGTTTTGTCGAAAAATTGACAATTTCCGAACAGGCAAAGGAACCCGACTAATTGTCACCTGTGCTCTCTAAATACGAGTCGGACAGACAGGAAATGACGCAATCAGAGGATGGGCAGAATGCCAGAGCCGAGCCTTATTATCGGAATCGCCTCTGAGACGGCAATAACATTGTTTTAAATGCCGAACAAAGGACGAGGCGTGACGTCCGTCACGCGTCTCAAACACGCCGAGTAATGTCGAATAGAGAAGGAAAAAATGATAAATAAAAAACTTTGTATGTTATTGTTATTATTATTATTATGATTACTACCATTACGGTCGTCTTCTGCGGAATGATGCATCGCGTGGAAGCAGCTCGGACGAATGAAAGAAAAGGAAGAAGGTGGAGAGCAGCGGCGGCAGTAACTAAATTAGTTCTGCTGACAAAGGAATTGTTCGTAACGATCCACCGTTAAAGTAAACCGCAGAGCGGTTTAAAGTGAGAGGAACTAAGGCTCTCTTTCGCGGTTGAAAGTGCAATCAAAATTTTGGATCCGAATGGATGCAAATACGCACGTACAAACAGGAGGATGAGACGTCCCGCAGGGCCAATCAACCCTACGTCCGGCTGTGCAAGTTTAGAGACCTTAAAACCCTTTGAGATCTGCACTTAGGGAGTAATTGTTTCTGAAAACCCATATCCCCTCACCTAGACCCATTTAAATTTCGTCTCCGCAAACTCCTATTTACCATCCCAAGAAACTTTATCTAAGTCTTAAAAGTTAGTTATTAAGAATCACTTTGATACAAAACTGAACATGTAGATGGCGCCAATATTACAAATTTCGTGTGTAGATCATAAAAAAATACAATATTTTATTAAATTTAAAATCAAATAGAAACGAAGAGTATCAAAAAAGTTTTGGAATAACAATTTTAAAAAAAAATACAATTCTCAAATTTCATCTCTAGATGTTAACTATCAATTATGGATTTTAATGATATTTGCATACTTAAATTTCAGCACTTATAAAAATAACTATTAAGGAAGTATACATTTTTAGCAATAAGATAGAGGTAATAAAATGAATTAGGATTGGACGGGAAGAAGAAGAAAAATAGAGTGAGTTGAAAAATCAACGAGGGATGATAACGGGTAAAAATCGAGTCGCAAATCAATAGCGCATTTATTCACAATTTATTTAAGAGCGGACGCCGATCATTTTTATTCAACGCTTGATTTAGCATGGCTGGTCCGGATGCCGACCCTATATATTTCCTCCCTACAATTGCTTTTTCTGGGATAATCAATTGCACCGTGAGCACCGCACACTCTACAATGATTTGTTATTCCGAGGGCCCACTTTCTACCCTTCCACCGCTCCTCGCCACCCCTCACCAACAAACCAACTACCCAAAACCTTATGCACATTTTCATCTACATATATCCACATTTTCCACTCCAAATATTTTACACTAAAACTAATTCACACATCATTTATTTAAAAATCGTCGCAATTAAATGATTATGCAGCAAACTAACATGCTCCGTTTCGTTTATTCTGACACGCCATCTATTGAGCAATTTCTCAATTAATTTAAAATAGTTGCATTTTTATATAATGATTTTATTTATAATCTTTCATTCAAAATTCATTACTTACACGAAAATGTGCTTTATATAAAGTGCATTCTAGTGATCAATTCAATCGGGGAATCCATTGTAATTCAAATGCGATGCGACGTTTTATTCCGTTGCGTTTTTGTTTCCATTTAATAAAGTTTCGAATTGTTAAAGTGCAATAAATAACGGCGGCAATGGCACGCGAAAATGTGAATTAAAAAAAAAATACGCACACACACATACGGACGAAACCGAAACAAAACTGTACGAATATTTTATGGAATTTGTATCAGTCTGTTGCGTTGCGAACGGTGTGGACCGTCGGCGGCGGCGGTGATGGTGGTAGTGGTTTATCGGAGGCGGCTGCATCGTTTTGCAATAATAAAAGTCTAGGAAACCGCAGGATTGCGGACGGACAGCTGCGCCAAATCCAGCCGTGCAGGACGATGGATTTTCAACGAATAAAATGCATCGTTTGATTTGGTCGTATTATATACGGAAACGCAGCAAACCAACTGCCGTACACCGAACATCCGGATATGCGATCGCTTTTATTTTACTTTGTTCACAAATTTTTTTAGAGACAGATTTTGCTTTATTCTATTATCAATTCGATGAAATGAAAAATTTAGAAATATAATGTAGTCGAAAATAGAGAATTTTGAAATTTTTAATAAAAAATCTGAATAGACTTTTTTATAAGTAAATGTATTTCAATTGAAAAGTTAAGACTATAAAATATATTCAATATTTAGTATTCATAATTTGAAAAGCGTACCTCTAGGTAGAGTACTAGGTCTTATATGATTCGAGTTTGAGTTAAATTTTCGACAAAATAATATAATATCTAACAGAATATTTTCAATACGAGTTAAGTGATAAAATATATACAACCTCCAATAAATACGGAAAGTCATGTTAACAATATAAAGAAAAGCAGTATCATAATTGCGACCGCAATCACGCAACAATGTCTCTCTTTCATTTCCGAAATCGTTTTCGCCTTTTCTCAAGAAAAAAAACAAAAGTACGTTTCTTTCCTCGCTTTTTTCTCAGTCGGCTTTTAGTCCCTCCGATTATTTCTCTATCCCTTCTTTTTTTTGTGTTTCTCTCTTCTTTCGCTCTCGTTCTTCGGTCTTAATCCGTAATTGAAATAAAAGTATTCAATTTGAGAGTGCAGACGGCAAGCTTATAAATAAAATCTCTCTCTCTCTTTTCTAACTTCTCTGAGACAGGAGAAAGGAGAGAAGTAGGCTGACGTTATCAGTTATCCGAGGCTTTATCGTCGGGCTTTATAGCGTTAAGTCGTTGTTTTCAGGAATCTCGGGATCCGTTTTTGGCGATAAATTGAGCATACATACATACACTCACACACCAGAGGACTCTCTTAATTGTTTCAACTCACTTTTTTAAGCTTTGAAAAGGCTTTGGTTGTATAAATAATATTTTTATGGTTTCTTATAAATACTTATGTGCAGATTGATTTTTTTTTAGTTCGCTCAACTTTAACATTATCCGGCAGATGGAGCTTCTATTATTTTGATTTATCCCATCAGTTAAATGTCATTCTGAACAAAAACAGAAGAGATCCTAATTAGACCTATAAATGAAAATGTTTGTGCGTGGAAAAGGTTTTCAAGGAAAATGTTTTTTCTCTACGATTGTTGGCACGTGTCATGAACAGTGGGTTTGTGGATTTTCATCAACAAACACACACAGGACAAATCATATGTCAACGGAAGTGTTTCACACGACAACTGAGGGACCGAAACATGATGGCCTGTCGCCGTATGTCGTCTGAAAATATTTGAACTTCCGCGCACGCCACCGTACGTACACCAGCGTTTATTGGGTCGACAACAACTGCGTTGTTACACTGATGATTAAAATATACATTGCAAAAGCCCTTTGTGATGTCAGGTCACAATGATTCCGCAAACGATTTTCACATAACAGCTTTAATAATTGCTAATTAGCAAAGAGTATTTCGAAACCTTCAATTAAACTTAGAAAGCACCAAAACACTACTTATATCATCGCAATCGTCCAGTTTAAAATAAATATAATAACAGAAATAATAAAAAAATACGAAATTTTACGAAAAATTCTATAAGTCAATTTAATTGTATTAGAAAGTCTCATTTGAAGTAACAGTTTTACTCCACTTATTATTGCAATTATTGCATACCGGAAGGAATTTATTACTATAATAATTTCACTATTTGTAGAGAAACAAAAAAAAATTACATTACTTCTTTTTTTATTACTACTTGTGTAAATTTTGATAAGAATGTTGTAATATCTAATGAATTATTCGATTAGAAAGTGTGATCGAATTTCGTTACAAACTGTAGTGAATTAAATAAAGAACAGAGCGGAATAAATGAATTTTAGCAATATGGGATTTGGGAATGAGGAATGGATGGGTCTCGTGATTTATCGGAGAATAAAATGGATTGCGAACCGAGGCTTTCGTTTCTTCTCTCTCTGTTTGTTTCCTTTCCACTCTATTTCTTTTCATCTCTCTTCAACTCTCATCAGCTGATCCTCGACGCGGAAGGGACGTAAGGACAGAGCAGTAAGTGGGTATCCTAGATTGCTTTGTTGTAGTGGCTTGCAGCTAAAATTCTAGACACAAAAGTGTAGGTCACTCGAAATTGGGCGAGAGTCAATCTTCGACCAGTTTATCGCTTCAATTACCCATCTCTAATTGCTAACCTGATTTAGGATTTCCTCCATTTAGGTTTTCCTTTCTTTTTTTTTTATTATTATATCAACTTCATCACTCGATTCCAACTGTACATGTTTTTTTTTTCACTTTTCACCGGTTTCTGCTTTTGACACGTGAACATTGGGACGGACGCTCGACCAATTAATTGATAATCGATCATTCATTCTGGGCGACATTAAAATTAACCCACTCGATATTACCCACTCGAATTATACGCACGTCGCATCCACTCTCTGTACCTGCAGTTAATTAATTAATTTTCAAGTATCAAAGGGGTACGGATCAGGATTAGCAGTAGAAAGAGAAAGAGCGTCCAGTAATTGGGGGTGAATTTCCATTAAAAAACTATTAACATCCACGAAAATAATCAATTTAGTTCGCACAAAACGTGGCGACAAGCGTTCCCAAAAGTGCTCAAAACAAGTGCCAATTATCGACGGCATATTTTCCTCGCCGCGTGTATAATTATTGTCTGCGTCGAACAACCTCTCCCCTCGGAACGGAAGCCTCAATCAACTCCCGCACAATCGCTACTCGGAATTCCATTAATTTAGGAAACGCGTCGCTCCATACAAGACCACCTTTTATACGCATTTATTAACTAATATATCGTTTACGAAACACTATCAGTAATCTTTTTATTCAAATAATCCTTAATCTAATCAATTTACAATAATTTGTCTAAATCGAAAAAATATTATGCTATGTTCAAAGAAGTTAGGTTTAGTCGAATTTGTTTATTATTGACACGTCATAAGGTGTCAGCTGTCATTTGGGGTTATGTAATTTTATGTTATACAAAGCTAAATGATGTTATTTTAACTTCTATTAGATAGTAGATTATGTTAGGATACAGAAAGTCCAATTTTATTTTAATTAATAATAATATAATTAATAATAATCCTTTTATTGACACATGCTTATTTTTTTTTTGTAAAATCACTTAAAATTTATAAATCTAACATCTAATTTTTGTTTAATTGTAATATTATATCATATTTGAAAAAAAAAACTGATAATAATATTTTTTTCGTTCACCTTAAAACTTTACTTTAATGCCATATATTTCACTTTCAGGCTTAAATCGAATGCGTAGAAGGTCATTATTCATTTTTTTTTCAAAGCCTTTGCAAGATATTTTACTGCAAGTATTTGTTTTAAGAAGAAGAAGAAGAAGTAAAACATCAATTTTGTTTTATTGGAATTACGAAAATGAAATATTTTCGAACCGGCTGAATGAAAGTGTCGTGTGTGTGTGTGTTTGGAGGGGTGAAACGGCACTGCGGTATAGAAATAAATTTCATTATTCCTTTGGCCCAGATATATATGTAATTTTTTTATACCGCAACTCGCGCTGCTTCTTGCTCCTTTCCTTTTATTTTTACTCTCGGCGAGAGATAACAACGATATAAGAGAATGTGCGCGCTGAAAATGGGGCTGGGGAAAGCGTGTTTTACGATTTGATCTATGGCATTCATAAGTGAGTTTATTGGCAATTTCGGGTGACACCACGTATGGGTTGGTAGTCATTTTCTGAGAGGTGTTGGCGGGGGATGCGTGGAAAAAGAGGCACTGAATAAAAAGGAAAAGAAATGAGGTGGTGATGGTGAAAAGAAAAACGTAGTGGATGCGAGAAAATCCAATATGACAAATCTTGTGTGCTCCGTGTAGTTGTCAGTCCAGGATATTGGGGGGACTCCCCGCCGGATCCGAAGACAGTTTCTCTTCTGGCGCCGGCCGAATCCTTCACTCACTTTCAACCCTCACCCCCCAACATCCACACCCAGACGGATGAAAAAAACCTCCGCACGGAATTTGATGTCAAAATCAGTTCGCTTATAAATGAAATGTCACCTCTAGCAACAGCGGCGCCGTCACCCAAAATTGGGCCGTCTGTCACGTCCTGCAACTTTCCATTCCACCTCTCAAATCTTCCCACCACATAACCTTCATTACATTATCATTACTGTACAAAATTAAACTGAAATAACATTCAAAATGTAAACAATATTAAAATACAAAGATAAACAAGTTGCCTAACATGCAGCAGCTGTCAAATATAAACGCCATCTACTTTTCTCTTTTGTATCATTAATAAATAATTAATATGTAACATTAATAAATATCATTTCGATAAATTATTCAAATCCATTTCTAAAATCGAATCGCTTTTACTGTATCGTTGACTCACCTCTAATTTTCCTACATTATTTATTTCCTTATTAATTTTCCAATAATTTTACATTAATTTAAAAAATAACTCATTTTTCTTTATAACAATATTTCTACACAAACTTAAAAAATCTCAATACCTTTTTAATTGTCTCTTTGCATATAAGAATTATACACAAAAAGAAACGAAGAAATTGTATTCTTAATATTTATAGTGAATGCGAACATAATAAATTGAGGATAAAATTGTAAACTAAATTAATTAAAAAAAAAACTGGATAATATTTAACACAATTTCTTTTCTTTTTAGGTTACGTAATGTAAATATTAACGGTTCAATATTCGAATAAGATGCATTTTTATTGATTAGATTGGATTAGAGCGGATTGGCACTAATTGCATTCTTCTTTCATCCGAGTTGCATTTTTTTTTGCAAGATTTTTTTCTTCGCTTTTTGTGCGTTCGGTTTCTCGTAGGAATTTAACAAAACGAGGAGAAAAACCGTGATGGATTTCAGAAAGTGGACTACGCGAATGAACGGAGGAAAAAAATGGGAACACGTTAAAGAGTAAAATAAAAGAAACGCCGTTGCAGTCGGAGGCTTTGCGTGCCCAAACGGGCACCGGTCAATAATGGTACCCGAGGCTTTAGCATGGCAACGCACAATCAATCTACCCAGACATACACTCGATTCAACATCGGAAATAGTGAGTAAGAGCGAGCGAGGAAAAATACAGTTAAAGTAAAACGAAGCAAGGAGAAAGAATTGATCTGCGCGATCTTAATTATAAATGGTCGAGGACGAGGGTAAAAATAAATGTAAAGTGCGCGATTAGCACATAATACGTCTGAATTAATGCGTATAAATATAAAGAAATGAATGAACGCTGGATTTAATTGATAAATTACGCTATTTTTATTATTATATTTTATTGTAAACAAATTAAATAATTTCTTAAAATTAAAAAATAAAGAAATCATATTATGCAAATGATGTAAAAGTATTGACAATAAAGAAGTAAAAATATTAGATATTTTATTCAGATTCCAATATGGTATTTATAACCAAATCAATCAATAAATAAATAATGGTGGAGGCGCCGGGTTCGTTCATAGAAATAAATTCAATCTCTGAACAAGTATTGCATTTCTATATATAAAATATAAAATAACTCAAAGAACAATATTTCACTTAAAATTAAAATAATAAATGTGAATTATTTATAAAAAAATAATATATGAACAATAAAAATATTGATAGAAAAATTTTAATTTAGTTTACTTTTCATGAAGAAAATTTACGTAATTCTAACTAACTCTCATTTTGATTAATGGAGCAAATTAATTAATTTAAAAAAAAATCATAATGATTGAGCCAATTTAAGTACGAATGAAGTAGACTTGTTTTCACGTATTTTCTCACTAATAGTGAGTTGGACTACTTAAATGTGGATGAGAATAAGCAAGAATAACGAGGCTTTTAACAGACGTAATTTGATATATTGCACGTTTTCAGTATATACCAGACCAGAAAAAAATGCGCGTTAATATACGAGACATATCTCACAAGTTTGTTTCTTTTAGTTACTATTAACTGAAAGTGTGGAAATAAGTAGAAACGAATTGTAATTGTAAGTAAGTTTGTAATTTTATCTTTTCTTAGTTTTATGAATTATAAATAATTATTTCTACATATAAATAAATAAAAATCGGATAAATTTTAGCCTAAATTTCATTTTTTTTTCTGTTTGTTAATTTGTCAAGAAAAGTCAGGACTGACGATAAACACTTGATCAATTAATAATTATGCGATTGATGAAAAAGTATTAAATTAAAAGATGATTTGAGATAAATTAATTAGATATGATGAATTAATTTATTAAAAAATGAATAATTCATGTTATTTTGAAATGTACAGTTAATATTAATGAAATCATAAAATTTGGAAAGAATGAAGGGAATTCCCAAAACGATCCTGTCTAATCTCCATATTCATGCGTAAAGGAAGGAGAGTTGAAGTGGCCGAGCGTAGTTATGAAGGGCTGATGCATGATTTTCTGTTTCGCCGGTGGATCGGGAGTTAAGACGTTGCAAATTTGCATGTAAAATGGTTACGTAACGCGACGGTACAGATAAAGTGCGTCGCATTAATGCGGGAATCGTCTAATAAGTTTCGGGGCGTATATAAATGCGGTTATTATGCGACGCGATTTATGCACACCACCGCGCAGGGGCGGAACGAAGAAGACGAGGTGGATCATCCTCGCAACAACAACTACAAAAAAAAAACAGGACGAGGATGGTAATGTAATAAAATAATAACAGAGGGGGAGAAATAAAAAAAAAACGACGTTGTGCGAGGCAAGAGCAAGTGTTTGCCGGTGCGGTCATGCGTTTAAAGTATGTAAATAGGTAAATCTACACCGCATCCTCTAAAACACACACATACGCCCACGCACTCTGCTTTCAGCTGCAAAAAAAAGCATACATGTTTCATATATTCACGACGTTCCATTATATACGACGAGGATGGAATGAGAGAGTGTAAAAAAAATATAGGGTGAATTTCTCTTTCCAGCCTAAACGATCCCATTTTGGCGGGTGGGCATTGAAATTACGTAATCCCGAGGAATGAATCTTTGACGAAATCAGGTCGGAAGAATGGGATGGAGCCGTTGAAGGAAAAAAAAACGATAAGTGTATGTGTCCGGGGCAGAAAATAATACAATAGAGAGATGAAATAGGGAAGAAAGCAATATGCCCCGCGGCGCGCCATTTTACGCCACGTGGACGTGAGTTTTTTAACATTCGACGCGTGGCTGGTCTCGACCAGAAAAAAAATATAGGAAGAAAACGAGACGAAATAGAAATCGCAGAACGACGACGATTCTGTAATTTCAAAACGATTTTTATATAATCTTGTCTCATTGTGACACAAAACGGATTTTAAAAAAATAAGATTTTATTTAATCGAAATCCAAAAATATATTTTTTACTGCTTAATATTAATCATATATTGAATAATGAATTATTATAATTCTCTAATTGAACTATTCATTGAACTAATTAAATTTCCATAATTGAAATACAATTTTGCATTTTTGAATATATAATTCTACAAAATCAATTATATGCACACATACGTTTATTGTTAATTGCTGCAATGATCAAAATTTAATGAGAAACAAATATTCATAACCTCGGCAGTCTGAAAAAGATTAGTGGCGCCTCGCTAAGAACTATGATTTGATGATTGCGCCACCACAATGGCCATAGTTTACTGTGCAAAGGATTTAGCGGCTATTTGCTGAAACTCGTCCGAAAAAGGTTAAATCTGGCCTACATAATTATCGCGCTAACACAATTGAAACTCGAGTTATAAACGAGTAATTCGCAATTACAGTAATTTCCATTCGATTCTTGCGATGATAACGTGCTAGGTTATCAAAGCTTAATTAAACGTTGGGAGTGGAATCATGGAAATGCGAAACACACCTCGCCTTATGTATGCATGTTATTTTTGATGCTCCTGCATAATTATTCAGTTAACAAAAGGGGGATGTTTCATCTTGGAGCGAAGCGTAGCACAATAGCTCCGTAATTAGTCAAAGGCATGAAAATGCTCCTTCCGTCTCTTTCCCACCCGCACCCACTTTACATGCAACTAAAAAGAGACTAATATTCGTTGATTAGCAATCAAAAATTACGACTTATCTTCAAAAGCATTAATGCTGCAAAGGTTGATTAGGACCACAAATTGAGGGTGTCTGAGAATTTTAAATTATTATTTGAATAGCATTAAAATGTTTTGAAAGGAATGACTGGAAGATTTTTGGGGATGCGTGTTTTTTTGTTGTTGTTGTTCGTTCGTTCGCAGCAATAAATATAATTACGCGAGGGGTGGAAATGGGTAAAAAAATGCGGATGAACGGCCTTGCGTGTATTTATTTATGGATCGGATGAAAATTATTAAATACTGCGTTACGGTTAATGGAGGCACAGCAAAACAAATCTCTGGGGCTCCAAGGGAGGGATGTACAGCTGCGGGATAATATCCAATTATGGAGCCCTATTTACTCGTGCGTTATCTCATTATCCAAGTAAGCTGCACATGTGAGCAAAAGTGTGCCGGCGCGTTCCTCATCCATCCACCATCATCATCCTCCTCTCACCCCTACAACATCCTATCCATACACACACACACAAAAAAGAGAGGATACGGATGAATTTCTCGTCTCCGTTTCACTCTTCTATCCTCTATATATTCTGGGTCGGTGTATTTACTCTTCGTATTTTATTTAATTTTGCTCCCGTTTTTTATTATTTTTTCGCTTCATCCATCCCGCATCTCGAGCCCCCGTGGGACCACTCACATTCGTTAAACCATAATCACTTTTAATGTACAAACACGTTGCGAAAAATAAAAAATAAAACTTTGAGCTCCGAGCAACGCATCAAATCCGTTTACCAATTAATTTACCGGAAAGAGCAGCAAACATTTAAAAAAAAAAGCAAACATTCCAGGAGGCGAATTACACGAATTTACTAGCAAGTTACAAATTCCATTTTCTAAAGTCCTAAAAACAATATAAAAAAACAATATTCATGGTAATAATTTTATAATTTCGAACCAAAATTTCATAAAACTATTACAAAAAAAAATATAGAACAGACTATTTTATACCATTAATGTCTGCATTCTTTTGCGCTATTTTTATTGTATAATTTTTTTTACTAATTTTAAAATTATTATTTATTTAATTAAATACCTTAATTTCATTAATGCAATTAAAATATTTCATGAAGTTTTTTTTATAAATGAAAAGAAAATTGAAATTTCATTTTTATTCTATTTCTAAACTTTTTCATTACGTCTCATTCATAAGTGGATTTGTTTTCTTGTAATAAATTTGATCTATTTCTATTAAGTATTTTTATTAGAACAATTAATGATTATCATTTTTTAGTTTCGGTGAAAGGTCATCATTTCTGTATTCAATCGGTATACTAGTTTTACGAGGTTCCATTGAATCCAAGGCTGAAGACTAGGAAAGGGATTTGTAAGCAAACGCGCGCAAAAAAAAATAGATGGAAGAAAGAATATAAGTAAAATGGCTCGTTCTGTTTCTTGTCTTCGGGGGGCGATGGCATAAACCAAAACATATGAAAATGGTTTTCGAGTGCGTTTCGGGTCGTAAGTTTTTATTCCCCCCAATTCTATCTACGTTTCTTCTTCGCCGCCCGCAGCCTGCCGCACCATTCCATCCAGTGTTTCACGGAAGCAAACCCTTGAAGGGGATCCTCTTGTACTTTTTGGGGGGACGTGGGTGAGAAAGGGGAGGTTTTGTGTGCGGTTGCGTGTGTATCCGATAAAGACTCATGAATATCGCATTAGCGGTCTGCGGGAGAAGATGCGCGCCGCGCCGCCCGCACACATTACTTGCTCATTTGCCGCAGCCGCCGCCGCAAAAAGCCTAGGCTGCAAACAGCCGCCCACAATTTCGTCAGATTATGTGTATGTCCCGCATTCCCAACAATATCTATCCCAAACACCTCCATTTCCCCTCACTTATTATTATTATTACGAGAAAGGACCGCTCCCTTTTGTACATCACATATTCATGCAGTTTCGGTAGAGCTTCGCTATCATTAAACCACCATCGAGTGTTGGAGTTCTACGCGTATAGCTGGGTGGGTGTTCCGCGAATTCAATCATCCCTAATTCGAAAATAATGTCGCAATAACTCTTCTCGCAATACTCAAAAACAGATTTACATCCTGCGACCAATCTGCAACGTACTTGCATCCGCTTTTGCCAAGTCCTCACCAAACAAATCGCAAATTCGAGCATTCTCCTAATGCATATTTGTTACAGTCGATGAAAAACTGACTCTTTCGTCTATTTATCTAAAAGCACAAACTTCAAACATTTCGCAGCTAAAGAAAGTTTCTAATATTATGATTTATTCACTCTCTATTTAATATTAACTAAAATTTTAATTCCTCAATTTAGAGGAAATTAATTTTAAAAAAAATAACTGATGAATTAAAATTGAAATTTTGAAATTTTCTAATTAAATTTTTATTACATAAAACACAGTTAAGAATTTCTTATTGAATTATTACTGTTATCATTGTGTATAAATACATAAAATCTAAAAAACTAAATTACAGTTTGCGAAGTTGTAACTAGTTCCAAGTAAGCAAAAATATTTTCGTTAAAAAGAAACAAGAGTAAAAGTTTCCTGTTATTTTTTTAACGGTCTAGAGAAAAATTGTTATTACCGGAATGTAAGAAGTAGGGAAAACGCAAAACAAAAACAACACAAGTAGGGGGTGGAAAAAAACAACAAAACTAAATGCAGAGTAATTTATGTGGTGTGGAGTTGAAGCATGCGGCTTAATTCGCTCGTTTTTTATTCCTTTCCTCGTGTTATTTATTTATTTATGCGCTCTCGTTCTCCTGTTTTCTTATTTTCTCTCTCTATTTTTTTTTTTTTGCAGAGCCACCCTGTCGGGTCGTCGTGGAGGGCAATTTTCTCGGTCCTTCGGGCTCTCCCGGTGGGACGCCTTAATAACACCGCAGCGAAACCGCGGGTTTTGTAACGTAAAATTTTTCAAGTATTAAGTGAGACAAATTGTCGGATGGCGTGCCTTAATTCGATTACCGTAATTCGAGACCGGTCAGAAGCTAGTCAACCCCAATTTCGAGATCGATACGACACACTTCAACCGTTCGAAAACGGGTTTTGCATTTTTAAAATTAAAACTTTTTGTTGGAAAATTCAATTTTTGTAATTTTATTCTCTAATAATTGTACAAATTTAAATACTGAAAAATTAAATTCTCCAGTAAATAAGTTACATTTACGATAAGTTACAAGTTTTAGTCAATAATAATCTTTAATGTTACATATAAACCGATATTTTTAATATTCATTAAACAAAATAAAATAAAAATGTTGAAAGTAACGTTCAGACTACATCTTCTATCAATTATAGAATTTACATTTTAAAAGAGTGCAGTTTTCTACTTTTTTCTTATTCAATTTTTAATGAACGCTAACAACATTTTCCAATTCTCTTTGTGATCACAGTGAATCATAATTGGGCCAGAAAGTAGAGTTCACAGTATGCAAATCGAATTTTTGTACGATTTATTTGTCTTCCATTATTTCATACTTTTTTGTCCGGCGTTGCAATTTAATGGGGGAAAATCGCGAAGGGGCGTCGCGACGCTTCGCCAATGAAAATCTCACCGCGTCGATATTCCATTGACAACGTTTATATCGTTTTTAGAATTTTAATATCCGTAATGTTCCGGGTGGGATCAAATGCGGAATTAATATCGAGTGAGGGAGGACGGAAAAACTCCTCTTCGGCAAACGACGATCCCCGTTTTTTTTCCCTTCACCCTCCCAACATTTGTACACAGTCCGATGAAAATGTATATACAGAGGGGGAAAAAGAATGAATAAATAACACAAATCAAGCCTTCCTTTCAACCCTAAAAGCAATGTAAGTTACGAGGAGATTCGGCAAAATGTATTGGCCACAATCAACTTTGAAGTCGATTCTCGAGAGATCCAGAAAACTAAGCACTTCCTTTACTCAAACTCATTCATCTTCAAAACGATTATAAACATTTAGAAATTTTGAAAATTTCAATAAAATTAGGTCAAGTTTATAAAGCTTTGAAATTCTTTGGAATTCACCTAATATTTATTTTTTCTCACAAGATTCTAAGCTAATTAATCTGATTATAAATATTACTAATCAATTGCTATATTCAATAAAAATAATATCAAATTTCTAAACCGATTTTTAAAAAAACTTATTTCTCATCTTTAAAATACTTATTAATGTTAATAATTAACATCAGCATAATCTAATTTTTAAAATGCAGAAACTTATTAGATATATCTTTTTTTAACTTTTAGTGTGAATTATCAATATTTTTATAAAAAATTTACAACGAAAAAAAAAACAGAATTCGTGTAAACTAAATCCATGAATAAAATAAATAGAGCTTCAATAAAATCAAAAAGTATCTCTATAAATGAAAATAGTAGAAAACCGATCACCCAGAAAGATGATTGGATAACAAAAAATAATACCGTTATTCAAAAAAATGTTTTACAACAAAATAATAATATTATTGTTACATATAAAAATGTTTCAGTAAAATAATAAATATATATTTATACACATCACCCGCTCGCTTATAAATCGCAACGTTTAAGTTGAATTTGCACACGTTTTACGGATGATTTTGCAAAAATAATAATACAATCATATAAATCCGTAGCTTTGTGTTCGATGTATTCAAATCCCGTAGAGATGAGCGTATTGCTGCTGTTTCAAAGTATACAGCTTAAACAGGCGTATTTATATTAAATCTTTAATTTTATTGTAAAAAATATTTTTATAGCTAATTTCATAAAAATATTGTAAATTAAATCTAATCTTTACAATAAAAATAATACATTTTTTTTAGATTAATTACATCTGAAAAAGTTTTGAAATCCAGTTAATAATAATAATAATACATTTCTATTGAAATAACTTTTGTGAAAGATTTTGTAAAAGATAATCTCAGTAGTTTTTGTGTGTCTTTCAGTTGTTTGCATTTTCGACCCTCAAATGTTTTCCGTGGAGCAAATACTAAATAACTACACATAAAAGAAGCACCCTTTATCGGTGTGGTAAATAGTATTTACGATCCAGTAGCCCCCGATTTTCTGTGTTGTTTTCTTTTCTTTTTTTTTTGTTGACCGCAACCGGAAACATTTTTCTTTTAGTACCGCCCAACATTCCCAAATTTCTAAGATAGATAATATTTCTTTCTCCCTCACTATCGCGAACTTTATCCAATGTTTGTTCTTCGTCTCTCTTTCAATGTTCCAGTGTTTCGGAATGAATTAAGGCGAAACAGCAATCAACGTGTCCCCGTTTTATTATTAATTTATTTCTCGCATCCATGAAAAATTCATGTCGACGAACTGGAAAAGAGATTGGTTGAAATATGGGGGATCGCGCTGGATGCGGGCGCCTCCGAAGAAGCACACAAAAATGAACGAAAGAGAAAATTGAGTCATCATACAAAAAATGTAATTCAGACACGTTAATTTATTCAATCGTCTATTATTATTATTATTAAGGTAATGAAGATAGTGTTATAATTATTTTAGGCTATAAAAAAAAACAATGTCTGTGTACTCACGCATATTTATTTGCTTCTTTTCTGTTTGGTAAAGCGCGCTATTCGGGTGGCTGCCAGAGAGATATTTCAAAATTTATGGGCGGATTATTCAAATTGCGTCCCCAGTGGATTTCGCTTTATTTAGATTGATGAGTGCAGCAGTAAACATTTTAAATTGGACTATTTAAAAAATAAAACGTACGCTTCCCGAACGTCTCGCCAGAAAACAAGTCTTTTTTTTTACCAAAACCAACAAGAAATAACAATTTTTATTTATTGACGATTTTACATAAAATACTTAATTCTTAATGTAAATAATTGATTAATTATAAACTTCGAAATTTAAAACGAATATTTTGAGACCGGAAAGTTAAATCACTTTGAGAGAGAAGTTGGAAAAAAAGTTTCAGGCAAGTCGTGGAATTTAATTAGGAATTGAAATTGAATTATGTTGCTTTTTTTTGAAAGAGGAGGAAAATGCGATTGTTGGACAGATAGATGGAAATGGTATAGAATGCGAAATAGTTGCTGAAGGGATGAAAAAGATGTTATTATTTTATCAGACAGGGTTGTCTTAAAAGAAATACCTCGCGATTTATAAATGCGAAACTGTCAGGTTAACACTCACTCCGAGCTTGTAAAAGAAATGCATCTTATTTTATTCAAATAGAATATTTTCCCCGTCTTCATATCCTTCGCATGAAAGTGTGTACTCATCTTTTTTTTTTTTCTTCTTATTTCTTTCCTCCTTTCGCTTCACAATGGATGGAAATGGGAGGTGTATATATATATATATATATAAAACATACATGCGCGCGTATAAATCTGAATTGTTGACACGGAAATGGTTTCCCCATTTTATCCGCCGCAGACCCCTAAATAAGCATCGAACGATACTACTCTGAACACAACAGCCTCGTCCGCCGCTTTTGGGGAGATGAAAATACCCAAAATACTCGAGAGAGAGAAATAAATGGAGGTAGTTAAAGAGCGAGCGTGAAAGAAAATAGCAAACGAAATTGATATTTATTTATATTTATAGTTAATTTATTTTTATTTTCCTCCACCCGGGACATTCACCATACATTATTTTTGTTGTAGCTATTAAAAAAGTCCAATTTAACAATGTTTATATTTTCTTGAAAATTCAATAAAATTTACAGTCATTCATTTTACATCAAGTTTTGTTATATTAACAAATATTAATTAATTCCATTTGTTTTAAATAAAACTTTAAAGTATTTGAAATAAGTTTGAACTGATTGATCTTTAACATCTTGTTAGAGCATTGTTGATTTGGTATAATGATTTCCAGTGAAATTCATTAAATTAAGAATGATTCCTTTGTGGTGCTTTTCGGCGGAAAAACTGTTTTATTCATAGAGGCCCTTCCACCGACAAAGCCGTATTTGTGGCATGCACACGAACACGTCTATTTTTCACTTCACGTGCATACAAATTGAAGCGCTCACAAACACGAGCGTTTTTTCTCAATCTCTCTTTTGATCATTCTTCGTTTCCATCCCATAAGGCGAGGAAGAATGTTTAACGCCGTAATTGCCCGAATTTGGAATGCAGGAGGAAGATGTGCAGGTAGGTGAGGTCTTATTAGCGCCGTTTTGGACCGACATAATTCGAAACCCTAATCGACCATTCATCCTATCTTCGCTCGGAATTCTATAGTCTGGATGTTTGTAAATAGTTGGAGAGTGGCGACAAATGGCGCGGCCCACACAATCCCATTTAACGCTGAATGTACACGAACCAAGATTTCAGGTAGAAATTGGTACGAACCGACAAAGGTAAGAAAGAAGTTACCTGCGCGATGGGTGCGTGTGGGAGTGGTGGTAATGTTTTTTTTTGCAAGGCCCATTGCACCCACGTGAATGAATGTGAACGGACCGAAGACGAGCAAGAATCGTTGAAGATCCACTAATCGAGTTTCGGTTTCTTCGCGTTCGATCAGTCGTGAAATTAAATTTCGTAAATAAGATGTTCCGACGGAAATGAGACTACTTCGGTCTGCAATTGATCCAACATCCCTCTTTTAAATAAACCATCACCAACTTCATCTTATTTCGGATGGCAATCTTTCTTTCTCAACAACGAGCTGATCTCCAAATCGCATTAGTTTTTTTTTACCCAATTCACAATATTTGCAAGAGTACATAAAAAGATTACATTACAGAATTACAAAATATAACCATTTTATCAATTCTTTTAATCTATTAGTTTTATAAAAAAAATCATCTGAATTATTGTGTGTAATTTTCGATGAAAGAAGCAGTGATATAGGTAAAGAGCAACAGATGATACGTGATTTGTACGGATTCGAGACAAACGGATTGCGATTCCGTGGAGGCACGTAAACCGAGCCGAAACGTGGAAAGGAATGAAGAGAAATAAAATAAAAAATTGGAAAGGAATTACTAATTTTCGAGTCGTGAAGACCATTAATTAGTTCGTCGATAAAGATGATTGGGTTTCCGTTTGCTCCGGTCGAAGATGGACGGGAAACGCTTCATCATTGCATTCTGGTCATTATTTTATATCGGACTGAGACGACCTTCGTCTCGCGAGTTGTTCGTTTCTTTCATCCGTTTCGTATCCTCCGGCTCCTGATTATAATTTAATATATCCGGAGCGGTTTCATTGAGCTTTTCTTCATCGTCTTCGTTCACATCCATCCACTTCTTCTTGCGGTTGCGAGGTAATGATTTCCGTTCGTCGACGCCGGATTCTTGTGGGGTCACGGCTGCACGAAATCCACTTTGATGGATAAACGCAGACCGAAAGGGAGAGAATAGAAGAGGATGTGGTGGAGAGGGTTGCCTCGTGCCGAAGTGATTAAAGGAATTCAATGAGGGATTATCCTTTGGCTCGCTAATCGTTCTCCCACCGCTCCCTTATACTTTCCAGGTTGCTCGACGCGCGATCCCAGCCCTATCTACATCGGTCTTAAACTATTCAACAAATAACAGTTAACTCCTCCGCAGCAGCAGCCGCCGCCACCACCGACGACCCTGGGATCATGCCCGGAATCTAAATAAATTACCATAGTTTTCATATAATCGCTCGTATCCTATTGGGATTGTTTACGGCAATTCAATACCCCCAAATTCTAATCATGAAAATTTCATGCGAGACCCACAAAGCTCCATCACTGAATACCTCCAACTCAATACAATTTTAATCATGTTATTAATAGTGCATTTTGAAATAATTTAATTGTTATTACATTAACAACCTCAATTAATATCTTGATACTTGTAGTATAAATGAACAAAATATATTTTTAAATTTATAATATAGAAATACAAATATGAATTAACAAAAAAAAGTGTTTTTAACTTAGGAAAACATAAAGAATAAAACGGAATGGATATCAAATTATATAAAAGTAGAAAGTAAAACAGAAAAATTTTATCAAAGGTAAAAGGAAATGAGAAAGAATGGAGATCTCATTTTTTTTATAATTAAAGATGATTGCGTTATGTGAAAGGAAGTCTTCAGTGATGATGATTTGTGAATGAAAAAAGTTTAAATTTTAGAAGAGTAATTGTGTTGCAGTGAGGGTGAATTAAGGACGTAGCGATAATTTGCAACGCGAATGATTGGATTAAGCTGTGCTCCGGTGAATGACATTAACATGCGGACGAGAGACTGAAAGATATGGGTTATCGGAAAGGGAGGTAGGATGTAAATAAATTAGCATACATTTTTATTGCATGTATACGTACGTTTATATGAAATCGCGTGCAATCTTTAAAGAGGGTGATGGGACGGTCGAAGGGTGAAATATGGAGAGGAATGCTGCTAAGCAAAATGTAAGTTGTCAGCGTGCGTCTGTTTCTTCAACGGCAAAATGGTAACAATGTATGTGACAGCTCACTCAAATGAAGGGACAGGAGGGCTGAAGGGGTGCGCCATAGCCTACACCACCTACCCCCACCCGCCCCTCTTCGAAATGGGCCCTACGGCTGTAGGTACGTGTTTTATAGAGTGCTAAATAACAGGCGGCGGCGGCATGAACCGCCCGACCTGAAATACTTTTTCGCTCCCCATATGTTCATATGTTACACAGCTAACACACAAAACCCCCACCCCCCACACACACCGTGTTATTTATCGATTCGACGGCATTCCGCGATCTTCATGAGGGCACACTACACACCTCCCTCGCAAACACTCGCACTTATTGCATCCCGATTAAATAAGCTTGCGGCTTCCTTCCTTCCTCCTTCCAACCCCCATTTACCATCCTGTTCCCTTCCTGTTCAGTATTCACGCCAACACTTCGAAAATTACGCAGACACGTGGACCTGAGGAGTCGAATAGTCGAGAGGGAGGAGGAGGAGGTTTTGCGCTCTTTTTAAAACGCTTGTTGTCGACAGTTTTCCTTGAATTGCTACCCCTTTTCGCCCCCCTCGCGACTACGTGCTAAGTGGAAATTGTTACGGCAACCGGAAGAACTTTGAACTCGGCGAGGCGCGTGCACGAGATATGACGATACAGCACCTCTCCCCTTATCCTCCTCATCCCATTCAACGACCACAAAAATTCCAAACGGATCATCCTAATTCCAAAGAAGCTAACTTCAAAATTGCCGCCGACAATAACAACTCTCCCATATTACCCAACATCTCAAATATCTTATAAACATTTACACGTTGCGACAAATTGAATTTCATTTTGAAAATAATATATATATAGTAAACCTATTTTATATTTATAAACTATTACAATAATTGCAAAATATCTTTATTATAAATTGGATTTGGAAAATTTAAAATACTTTTCAATTATCTTTTTAGATAATTATGAGCTTTAAAAAAAATATTTTATAAAAATATTAACTTTGGTAAACCTTTTGGAATCAAATATTCCTTCTTGTGTTTAGTACGTATTTAATATGCGGCATAGGTATTGTTTGAATCACGTAGCAGGTCGATCATTGATTTCGGTAGCGCAGGAAGAGAAGACGATGAAAAGAATGAGGGGCATCATCATCATCACCACCCGTACCGTGCGAAGGTTTCGACGAGGTGAAATCTGTTAACTCATTTATACCTTGTCACGTAGCGTGAATATTTTCAAACGCGCCGAACGTTTTCTGTTTGTTTGCGTAATTACGGCCCGGTGCGTCTGCAACCGCACGTAAGAGCAGTAGAGGGGAGATTTCGGTGATGGTGGAGGCGGCAGCTGTGCTCTCTCTCTCGTAAATACAGCGAACGACTCTCAATATTCATTCATTCATTCGTTCTAATACATTGTGTTTGTACACATTCGCGCGCATTGAAAAGCGCCCTTCTAGAAAGTTCAATTAAATTATAGTTTCGGTCGTACGTAAAGAGATTGCAAGAGAGAGAGAGAGAGAAAAGCTTTCAGAATTACGCGCCTCGACGAGAGGAACGTAATACCGTGAAGCGGGATACAACACCTCCCCCATTTCAACATGACCACCTCACACTCAAACATGTCATTACGGATTTACGTTGAATTTTTGCCACCCCTGACAAATTTTCCCTATTTCCTCACTTAGCATTACTCCTTTGTTCCTTTTATTTATTTTTTTTAAACCCTCACCATTTACAAATCATCCACATTTCTTTCCTTTGGACGTTAACAATGCTCCGAAAGAATATCGAGCCGCCGGAAACCGCAAATTATATCCCATCGCCCCGTTTCGCAATTAGCGCTAAAACGATTTTAATGTTCCCCGCGCGTTTCTCCTCACTTCTTTTGTTGGAGTACAAAGGAAACCACAAGAAGTACTAAAAAAAATGAAATAAACGCAAATCAACAATAACGCAAAAACATTAACTTTTACAAATTTTACAATTTCTTAATAATTAAGAGAACATTTAAAAGTTAATTACCTTTGCTAAAACAAATAAGTAAATCAAAATCTATAATAAACAACAATAGTTTTTTAAAATCTCATAATTTATTTCTTTCCACATATAAGCTAATTAAGTAAAACTTTAGTGATAAACAATAACGAGATATTAAATATTGCTTATTTGGTATATTGTATCAAATAATGAATATTTAAATTATCAAGGCATAAATTTCTTAAAGATTATTGGATTTATTGAAACAAAAAATTCATGTTCCTTCTATTAGTAATAATTTTCATGAAATTAATAAAAAGAAAATTTTAGAAAAATGTAAAAAGTCATGATTGAGCGATTAGTTTGGAATTTCGTATTAAACCAATTAGATTGTAGTTTTAAAATAATTTTTTGTTGCTGCTGCTGTTCTTTGATTTCGTTGGTCGGTCGGTTGTTTTAGTTTCGTGATGGTACGAGCATCCTGGAACCTTAATTAACAACGAATTCCTCGGTCTAGCTGCGAGGTGGTCTCTTCCCCTCGGCTCCGAAGACACGAGATGTGGCGGAAGTGCGGTCTAATGATCGGAGCATCGAGCATCTGCACAGGTAAAGACAGAGACTGGTTCTCGAGAACATGTGCTGCCGAAGACCAACGAAAAGAAGAGCGAGCGAGCGAGCGAGATGAAAAGCTCAGCTGTTTCGAAGTTGCGGTGAAGACTTAGCAGCCGCATCCCGCCTGTACGGATTCCAAACGGGACGAACAAGAGAACCGCCTTTGCAGGTCTCAGCTTGCGTCCACAATTTTTCGCCATCCGTCCGAAGCCACCTGGACCCTCCGCATATGCACACACATCAAATTACTCATATCCGAAGAATGAACGGATGAAAATATTTCTCGTCACTTTGTTACAAACGGTCGGATACAATTCATACACGCACACAACACACACATAAACATCAAAGTACAATTCTTATTTATGGAACATGATCCATTCCGTAAATTACAGACCGTTCGGATTCTCGCATCAACTAAACGTCCCTTTGATGTTTCTAAACATCAAAATCGGATCGAATTCTATCACCAACACTATCAATATTTAGTACTCAAATCAAAATTAGAATAGAAATGATGCAATTATTCGAAACATATTCAATTGGAAATATATTACTGTTTTTTTATAATACGATAGAACCAAGACACGTGGAACTCTCATTTTTCTCGTAATACAATAAGTTTAACAAGTTGAAATAGATTTTAGTAATGCGTTTCCTAAGCGAATTTCAATATTAAATATGAAATTTACGCCGAGTATTCTACTGTATTGTAAAAAAAAACTATTATCAAGTTTCGCGTATTCTCTCCGATAATTCCACAGTTGTTGGAACTTCAGTAATAATTTGATTGTGAGAAAACTATGCGCATTGAAATTTAAAGGTAGAGTAATTGTTGGTAACAATGGGATCGAACCGGTAATTTCGTGTGATTAATTCTCGGCGGATGGGCGGCAGTAATTTAATAATTGGGAACGGGTTTAATGGTTTAAAGTGTCCCGCAGTTGCGAACAAAAGGTTACAGCGGTAGCTGCTGAAGGGTGGACAAGGGAGCGGACGGAACAGATGTTGTTAAGGTCCAGACGCGGCGCCGTTTCGGCTCGTTACTTCCGGAATGTTCGCGCTGCCCTTTAGCGACCAGCTACAATTTCCCATCCCCAAAGAAAGAGAAGAAAAAAAAAGCAGCGTATAGAAGATGGGCAGCAACACACTTTGCTTCTCCGTTTATTGGTCACTCTTTTTTTGTTGTTGTTGTTGTTGCTCGTCTCCGAAACCTTTCTAGTTTATTAGAGTCGTGCTCCAGTTTTTCGAAAAATACACCACTTAATGATTTTTTATTATAATAATTTATCATTTTTTCTAAATCTTTATAAGATTAAAAAAATATAATCGATAATAAAACTAGTGTTGCCCTATTTGGTTATGTAATATTTTTTTAAACCAAATATTTAATGTGTATAGTAATTGTTTGATGTGAACTAGGTATTGTGTCTATGGAAGGAGCGTAGGTGAGGGGTGTTAGTCGTTTGATCAATGTGCACAGTTTGGAGGGCTTCAATTGGGAATATGGCATATCCATACACACACACATGTGTCGGCTTCCTCTGAAGTTTCTGTTGGGTACAGTGAAATGCACTGATGAGGAGGAACATCCTCCAATCACCGGAGCAGTCAGCAACCAAATGAGATTGGTAGACATTTGCCGTCGCAACAGCAGCAGAAGCAGAGACATGCATGGTTTGCTGAAAGGCTAAGCTCTTCAAACGACACCGGCTGCATGAAATAATTGAGTCGGATTATGCTAACACTCAATGAGATTACTCCCGTCTGGGAAGAACGCATCCCCGGATCTAACAACTAACGAGTGCATCTATAGACACCTGGATCATCCCCATCCGTATTCGCAAAAATGTAATGCCTTTATTTGCGCTCATCATTACAAACATATTCGCGTTTCCCTTCCAATCTCCGTCTTATAATCGTAGATCCGCGATGAATTTCGCAATTGGAAGCGTTTTTTTTTGTTACTTGTTAAACGCAACGAGATTGGCGAACGCGCTCGCAAAAACTCGGTCCGCAGCTGTTTGTGAAATGTCTGCTGGCAAACTGGTAATTGGATTAAGCCCCATCCGATACTTGTAGACATCCAAATAGACTGCGTTATTATTCAAATGAGTCGAGTCTGCATTTACAATTACAGATACACGATAACAACAACAAAAAAACATTTAAAAAAACGCAGACATAATAATATAAACAAGAAACAAAATATCAAACGTCAGTAATAATAAACATGTAAAAATATATAAATAATTTAAGTAATCTCAAAAAAACAATTTTTTGTGTGATTTCTCCTTTTCGAAAGAAGTTACGAACGTCGTCAACTTACACACTCAACGATGAATGCGAAACAAGTTGGAATCTGTTTGTGGACAGGAGGATCAAGTTTATGCTGGTCAAATTTGCAATGTGCTTTTCTATGCGGTAATAGTTTATGTAATGGCTTAATTTCCGAAACAATAACAGCGGGATGAATCCGCTCTAAAGGCTAATTATTCGTAAGCCATCCCATCGTGATCCATCCAATTCTGCCAACCCCAAGCTACCGGTTTCCCCCCATTTCCCTCTTTGCAGATTTTCAACCCCCCGTGCAGCGGGACGCTTCCCGAGATCAATTTGCCGGAGACTTCGCGTCTCGTTAACGATATTTTCTCCGGTGCTCAAACTAAGGTTATATTCATACTTACCTCATCTCCCCGAGACGCGACGGTTAGACATAATAAAGGGGCGGTGCGGAAAATAACAAGCAACCAGAGGGCCATCTTGCACATACCTTAAACAGAAGATAAAGACTGCTTTAATCTCACGCAAAAAAAAAAAGATGAGGATGAAGTCTTTCCACGCTCTCGATTCACTACAATCTCTTTCTCTCCATTCCAACGTTTATTCATCATTATTTAAATACGCTATATTGAGTATCAGACAAAGAAAAAAAAACTAACACAAAGGCTGATATTGTTATTAATATGGAAAACGCACGTAACGTATTCAGAGAGTCATGCGACTGGTTTCGTTACGCGGCTAAAAGTAATTAAAAAAGTTTTACATATTTCACAATTACAGATTGCACGTGGACATAGAGCAAGCGGTGTAAGAATGAACAACAACAAAACGCAATTCTCAAAGGAAAATTACGGACTCGGCGGAAAGGTATGAAATGTACGAAAATAAGAAGAAAAAACGCACATACATTTTAATAATGTCCTTTTTATTATGTCGTAAACGCTGCAAGGAAAAAGTTTTTCTGAGCATTTAAAAATTCTTTCCCGAAGTTTTTCGCGTTACAAACCAATGCGACTTCCAAAGTCCGTGTTTCCCCTTTTCTTTTTCTTCCTTTGCCGACAGCAATTATACTTTTCAAATTCGAATAAATTCGCGGAGATGAAGCGTTTCTTTTTTCATCTTCATATGTAATATATTGTTATTGAGTAAAGTGCATGAATGATGCGTTAAGTTTTAGCGATTTGTAGAGCCATTAAACGATGTCCTAAAATAAGTAGAAAGTTATAACGTTTTTAAAGCTATTTTTCACTTTTTAATTTATTAATATAAAATATTTAGTTTGTAGCTAAAATTTAATATTTGAATCTGCTCCTCTTCTAAATTCTTTTCATATCATTATAATGTTTATTACGTCCGAAGCTTCGTAGTTAAAATAAATTTCTATTGGAATTAGTCCAAATTACGTTATTTAACTAAGTTTCTTTTTTTGCGGAATCATTACAGCATGTATTTCCGTTCGATGCGTTTCTCGAAAAACAAAAAATTGGAGTATACAGGAAATCCGAGGAAGGGTAAAGTAGCTTAAGAAGAATAATAAAGGAATCGCTTCGATTCGCAGCGTATTCCGAGTGAAACGAGACTCTTTGCACGATTAATAGAGCATAAATTCATGACAACAAAAATAAATAAAGAGAAAATAATTGCAATATTCTTGCATGGATAAGCCCCAAACGGTAATCAGTTTTCTCCCTTTAAGTGTTTTACATTGCGTAAAGGGATGTATAGTAAAACAAATACTGGAGGGTTCGGATATATATCGGATTATATTGTTTCTCGTTTTGCCCCGAGGATACCAATAAATCTGATGATGTTATTGTTGTTGGTATTAATATAAAAGGCAGGGTAATAATGGAGGGAAAAGAAGGAACAAAAAAAAACGGGAGAGACTTTCATTAAAAATTAATGCGACATAATGAAAGTCCTGTTGACACAAAAAGGCATTAAAGGAAGA
The DNA here is from genome assembly GCA_963457615.1 of Nicrophorus investigator. Classification (NCBI taxonomy): domain Eukaryota; kingdom Metazoa; phylum Arthropoda; class Insecta; order Coleoptera; family Silphidae; genus Nicrophorus; species Nicrophorus investigator. Next base: position 3,905,961 of record OY735140.1, read on the forward strand.
CGAAGCAAGCGCAACGCGAAAGAAAACAAAGGGGAAGAGTTTAATTTATGTCCGAGTGATGTAAACGAGGTTACGGTTTGCTAAGCACGCGGTTAGAAATCGTGGAAAATCAAGAAACTCGAGGAAAAGACAATGCAAAATCCTATTGAAATTATTATAATATCGAAAAAAAAAATTAATAATTAATATATATATATAGTCTTATTTTAAGTTTCTTCGTAATTCATTATTTTGATTATGTTTCTTGAAAATAAAGAATCAAATTATTAATTGTTGAAGAGTTTTTAATAACGCGTTATTATTGTTTCGAGTGGAAACTTAGAAGATGGATTCAGGAGGGAAGTTTTTTCTGTTTCCTTTCGAGCGTGTTTCGCACGCCGAAAGGCCGAAACATCAATTTATCATTTTGCCCCCTTTCGATTCCAATTTGGAAGTAATAATTTCCACCGAATTTGCCGCACCCTTTTGTGCCCTCGGACACGATATGATCGTAGTAATAATAATAATAGTAATGCGATATCGAATTTCTCCTGCAAAGTGGAATAAATCACAACAAATCATCAGCAGCAAATGTAATAACAATAAGGTTTCAGCTAGAATCGGGAAATTTCCTTTTACACACGAAAACCAGAAGGAAGGAACACATTTGTTACGACGTCGCACTTATCTAATTCTCGCTATTCTAAAAGCTGGGAATAAATTTGGGTCTAATCAAGTTCAAGCCCAATATTTGACTTTCGTTAAAACTTCGCGAATTTGCGCGTCGATGTACTCCGCCAATTCCATTCCATTACGAAACGTCTTCAAGCCAAGACGTTTAACGTATTTATTAGTTTCCTCTTCATTAAAGATTGCGCCCCGGGTGAACGCCCACTAATTAAGACTGAGAAGACCCACGACTACCTGAATTGTTATTACTTTGGTGATACCTGAAGTCCAGGTAGTCGAAACCCGCAGGAAGCAATAAATAAATCAAAGCATCATCTAACGCCCAGTTCTTTCTTCTCCTTTGCTACCAACCGAATCGCCTCTTTAACAAACAAACAAACAAAAACACAAAACTTTTCCTAGACAAGAAACAACAATGATTTATTGTTGATAAAAAATATTTCTATACATTTAGAAATATGTAATTAGAAAAATTAAACTTGAATATTTAAGGAATAAAATGAGTAACAATACATTTATAAAATTTTAAAGAAAAACATTCATTAGTTTTTGCATCCATTTTCGTAATTAATTATTTTGTATATAATCTTGAATAAATCCCTAATAAATTAATAATAAAAAAAACTTGAAATTAAAAAAAAAAATTGTAAAGAATCCGGAAGATGGAAATGAATTTAGAATATTTAGGTAAAATTTAGATTATAAATCTTAAGATTTATTATATTTATGAAACAAACACTTTCTAGTTTTTGGCGTGTACTTTCGTAAAGAATCAATTTTTATAATTGATCCTAAATATAAAAATTAATCTTGAAATATTCAAAATTATTGATTGCAATAAAAACTTTACAGATTATAATTGTTGACATATTAGCTTTAATAAAAATGGAATTCAATAATTAATCTTGAATCTTAATATAAAAAAACACTGAGAGACATGTTCTTTTTTTAAATTTAATTAAAAAGAAACGTAGATTTCAGAACAATGGATAAAGACACATTTTTATGAATTCATTAAATTAAATCAATCAGGTTGATGATGGCAAAAAAAAAGTTTATTGTTTCACTTATCAAAAGGTGGAATCGATCCTCTCCCCAATTAATCTGAAGGCAGGATCGTTTTTTCATTCGTCGCGTTGCTGGAAACCCGACTGAAGTTAATACAGGAAGAGGTCCTTAATTATCCTATCATGTCATCGTTATCACGGCTTAATTAACCCTCCTCAAAATATTATCACACGCATCGCAGAGGTCCTGCAACACCTAAGCCGCACAAAACACACCGTATTATATATTAAAAGGTGTCTAGTTTGGGTGTATGAGAGAGAGAGAGAGAAAGTGAACGAAGAGGAACGGAGGAGAAGTGGAAAGGTATTTTATACCTGAGTTTTTAGTCTGGCATCCGGAGGACCGCCGCTGCATGAATGAGAGTGAATGAAGAACCGCTCCCAAAAGAGACCAAACCCATCTTTGTCCCCAACCAAAAATGCATTCCTTTCCATAACAGAAGAAGAAATAACACGCAGACACAAAACGTGAAGGAAAGTAAGTTCAAGAAAGTCCATTCATCGTCGAAAAAATAACATTCAAAGAGATGCATTCCCTTCTTGCCAAAAGGACGAAGGAAAAGAGAAACCTTTCTCCAATCTTTGTGTTGATTTTTCGGATTTAAAGAGAATTTAATCCATGCCGAATGTATTTTAAGGATTACACGGCAACATCCAAAAAAAAATATATATATATATATAAATAAATGAAACTTTTTGGGGAAATGATTAAAACATAAATTAGGATCACACAAATTAATTTAATATAATATAATCGTTTCGAAAGGCTCGAAGCGGACGGTTCGTTAATATTCCTCTTACCGTGTATATGTTTATTAAATTCGCATTCATAATAATGAGAAATGAGGTGATTACTTCAACGCACATATTCGTAATTAAATTGAAATCCTTATAGAATTCATCTTAATTCAAATTCGACGAGCTTTTTATAATCAAATCCTTATCAAAGGCGGAAAATTTATGCTTTGATATATTTTTAATTATGAATAATAATTACAAAAAAAAATACGTACTCAATACAATAAAAATAAAATTCCAAGTTCCCAAGTTATTAATATATTATATTATAAAATCTCGAATTTGATTTTGAAAAGTTTTCAATGATTTTAATTAAAAGATATTAAATAAGAAAAGGGAAAATTTAGAAAATTAAATTAGAAGTAATAAATTAATTTATAAATTTAAAAGAAAAAACTTTCAACATTCATTGATGACCCGTATATAATCCCGAATAGTAAATTAATTAAAAATTTAATAAAGATAAATTAGTTAACAAATAAATTATAAACAAACTAAAGATTTTTTGAAAATAATCAATACCTAATTTTTGGTTTTTATTTTAATTAATAAATTAAAAACAAACTTGAGAATTTTTTTTTTTTTTTAAATCAATGTCATATACTTTTTTAACCAAAAATTGTGTATATAATCCCGAAGAAAAGGTTTAATTTGCATTAAATCAAGATTATAATATAATTCAATTAAATAATCTTTTGAACGAATTGATGATGGCTTGACTGGCTATAAGTTAGTACTAAATATCTTGAATTACATAATGAAATTGAGAAGCTAAGTGATCCGCGCTACGGAATCACGTCGCGTTTCCTTTCGATTCCGATGATAATAATAATAACCGATTATGATTTTCCTGTCCGTTTAGTAATTGTCGTTTAATAATTCCATGCATACACAAAGTATAAAGAGGATGATGGTTTGAGGAGAGGATGAAGAAGGATGGAAGATGATGACTTCTACCTACTACCATACCATCGGCTATATAGTCAGTTATCCGGTTGCGTGGACGCCGGAGACCGCACATCATCGTTATTATCCCACGAGTAAATCAATTCTTTACACGACATCCGGTCGTCGCGGTTCACCTTGGCGCTTCTTTCTCTTATTTCTTGTACAAACACACCAGCGACGGATGAATGGTAGGAAGCAACGAAGACGGAGATGAAGAATAATACTAATAGTATGAAAGTGCAAGACAGAGAAAAAGACAACGAAACGATAAACATGAAAACAAATAATCCGGTTTGAGATTAAGCTCACCTTTGTGTAAGTAGGATACAGTATGTCAAAACCTCTGTTTGCTTTCTTCTTCTTATACTGGTTATTATTATTATTATTCTAATTAGAAATTGCAATTCATAGTAGAAATAAAAATTACACAAACTATGTTCATTAATTCTACTTGAAAAGATCACAAACTATTTGTATTTTGATTTAGACAAGTTTTTGCATGCAATTACTTTTTGTATATTTTAAAATATGAAATAATTTAAGTTGATATTTTATGAAATTAATTATTCATACTGAAATATATTTGATGAAAATGGAGCGTTGTAAGATCGATTTGTTATTCTGTCTGGAGGATGACGCATCCCACGTCCGCCTCTTCGAAATGGACAATGAAATCGTATGGAAATGCTTCGAGGAAAATAAAACCACGCATCCTCCACCTTTCCTGTCTCCACGCAGCACAGACCGCACGAAGAAGAAGCATATTTATATTCTTTTCGTGGAGATAAATAAATGCACGCTCGGTCCTCCGACATTCCGTGGAGCGCACCTTATAAATATTAATGTTCTTAAGCATTTCTTATTTCACATTTCATTTCGAAGCACATGATGCACCGGATATGTCCGAGAGTCAAAGACCCGAGGATTACAATCGCCGTCGTCGTCTTTCCATTTGCCTTCACTTCGGATGCATTTTTGTTAATCGCATAATGGATTCGGACCATTCAAGGATTTTACTCCTGCACCAACTAGTTTCTTTCTTTTGGTTCGTTCGGACGTGTCGGTCGTAGTAGTGCATTCGTGGAAAGGCCGTTGTAAAAATAGTAAGGGTTCCGCGAAACTCTGCACATTGTTGCCGCTCCCGGCGAAATTACCTGAATGGCTCGACAAAGAGTGTCACCATAGTGGGAATAAATTGGTATGAGTTGTAAACATTCAATGGGAGAAGACAGAATTGGTTTAAGGCCCACACACACATTCTAAGCTGCAACACTCTTTCTCTGTACGTACAATTGCACGTACGGAACGAAGAATACAGAAATGCACACTTGGCCACTTTGTATTGTTTCGTTCTCTCAGTTTTTCCCGGAACCGACGCAAACCATTTAGTTTCTTTCTTTTCGTCGCAACACTATATATATGCATTTTGTGATTGTACATTTTTTTCCTTCGTCCTTATTACTTAACTCTAAACACGCGCCCCGTGCATGCTTATGTAATGCGAAGGGGGGAAAGGGCCCTGGCGTGCGGCGGCATCGGAATATGTTAAAATATGAGCCCTTTCCACCTTTTTCTACACGCTCGGCACGTTCTCGCCGCCAACAAGAAAAAAAACCTAATACCTTGTACTCCTATTTTACGTGAAATTTCCTACACTCCATCTTCTTACGGAACTATATTTATGCATTTAGACGTGAATAACTTGTAACTAAAAAGTTTCTCTAAGTAGACAACAATTTCAGAACTAATCAATCAAAATCGAATAAAAGCATAAGTTGTAATTGCTTATCCACTCAACTCTCAACTAACATAAGCAATATGAAAAGAATACAAATTTTTTTTTTTTTTAATTTAGTTTCAGAAAATGTTTAATTACAAATTTATAAATATTTTTATATATTCCTTTCAGAATACTACAATTTTTTTTTTTTAAATTTTATAATTCAGTGTTGTATTATCTTTTAAAGCATGTTATTTTCTTGGGGTACTTGAACATTTTCAATATTTTTCTTATCCACAATTTTAACATAAATGTTTTATAAATAAACAAAACGGTTATAAGGTAATTTGATGATGTTATTTATTTCGTTTGTATTTATTATATTTGAAAATAATATTCCAATATTAATATTTATACCGGGGAGACAAATTAATTAAAAAAAGTGCGGAGGGAACAGTTTGCTTTATTCTTGCACTACGTTCGTCGAAATCCGCTTCCGTCCGTGTATTATTTTTAATATCGCTGTTGTCTCTTGTACCAGAGAAGAAAAGACTCTCGCAATCAGGATTGTACAAATATGGATATAGAATTAGCGAGAGAAAAATGCAATAATAAAAATGTAGTGGCGGTGTGTTTTTGAGGGTGGTGGAGAAAAGCAAAAATCAGTACGGTGATGCGGTGGTTACTTCTGAACCAGTGCGCAACGGCGCGGCCTAGGTTTTAGGTTTGATATTGTAGGAGGAGGAGGATGTGGATGAAGAGAAGGTGGAGGAGGAAGAGAAGGAAGATTGGTCGGCGCAGGCGACGTTAGGGGTGGAGAGGCTCGCACCAGTCTCTTCAGCTGCGCTCTCACAGTCCGCCAGCACAGTTCGCGGTAGAACGTCGTTGCAAGAGAACGCGTTCCGCAAGTTCACAGCGCGCTTTGGATTACAGCTAACTCTTTAACTTGCGGTTAGTTAATTAATATCAATAAGTTAGTGAGTGTGTGTGTCTGTGTGCAATTGAGTGTGCGTTGGATTATTATGGATTATGCGAAACTGTAGCCCGAATTAAGCTCGTATATAGTTCTTTGTAGTTTTTATTTTTGTCGTGGGATTTTTTTGTATATCTTCATTAAATTGTGCTTAAGAGAATTCGCGATGGAGAAGTACTTTCGCGCTGTCAGTTTCTTGGTGGTGACTTTGATGCTTCTTGTGTTGGGTGCGTGCGGTGGCATCGGAGGACAGTGTCCGTCCGTCTGCAGCTGCAAGTGGAAAGGAGGAAAGCAATCGGTGGAGTGTACGGATCGTGCATTGATAACCATCCCGGAGAGCATCGACGCGGCCACCCAGGTGCTCGATCTCAGCGGAAACAACCTGCAGATCCTCCCCAGAGAGACGTTCCTGAGGGCAGGTCTACTGAATTTGCAGCGCGTTTTCCTCAAGAGCTGTAGAATCGGACAGATCGACGATTTAGCCTTCCGCGGTTTAACCAATCTCATCGATCTGGATTTATCCTTCAATCTGCTCACCGCAATACCTTCGGGTACTTTCCAAGACGTGCCGCTACTCAGAGATCTGGTACTCTCGAACAACCCCATTCAGAAGGTGGACAGCCACGCTTTTCGCACCGTTCCCAATCTGGTAAAACTGGATTTATCCAATTGCGAGCTGCAGATGATCGCGCCCAAAGCGTTTGAAGGCATCGAAGTCTTGGGTTCACTCAAACTGAACGGAAACCGTCTCACCGAGTTAAGACCGAAAACCGTCGAGACTCTGAGCAGATTGCAAGGCATTGAGCTGCACGACAATCCTTGGCATTGCGATTGTCGTTTGAGACCTGTTAAAGAGTGGCTGACACATAGGAATATCCCGTATCCGGTGGCGCCCGTCTGCAGCGGTGGACCCGAACGCGTCATCCACAAGACTTTCGGAGAGCTTCACGTTGATGACTTCGCCTGCAAACCGGAAATACTTCCGGTTAGTCGCTTCATCGAGGCTACAGCAGGAGACAACGCCACTATCACCTGCAGGGCTAGCGCCGTGCCGTCCGCTCACATCAACTGGTACTGGAACGGAAGACTCTTGCTCAACAACTCCGCCTTCAGCACTCACCAGAAGATCTACATCTACGATGAAGGTCACTTCGAAAAGCGCAGCAATTTGATTCTTACCAATGCCATGGAAACGGATTCCAGCGAGTTCTACTGCGTGGCCGAGAACAGGGCTGGCAACGCCGAAGCTAACTTCACCCTTCGCGTTTCTATGAGAACCGCCGGTATGGTAACGCTTGGAAGCGGGCAAATCGCCGGGTTGAGCGCTGCTTTGGTCATACTCATACTCTTCATACTTTTGGTCATTCTGGTACTTCTGGTTAGGTTGAGGAGGATGCCGTTCTCCGAAAGCAAAACTCCCGGACAAATCGAGGTCGTAACCGTCGTTAATGGTGGAGCTATCCCCAACGGAAAATCCGTCACGATTTCACCAACGAACGAGACTTCTTCGTTCTCCGAAAGGAAGCTGCCGCAAGATTTGAACTTCTGCAACCCAGTGCAGAAACCTCCGAGGATGAACGAAATCCCGTATACCACAACGCATTACAACGGAAACGGTAGCATCATGAATCCGGGCTCCTGCTTCGTCTCTCCATCCTCCGGATCCGGAAACAACCCCGATTTGATAAACGACACGAAAATGTTGGGAAGCGGCGATTTGGGCCCCATCAACCTGGAGGAAACCTACATGATCGAAGCCATCGAGAGGCCTGGAAGCGGAGAGTACAGTCGCAACGCCGACTCCCTTTATCCATCTGGATTGTGGGAGAACGCTCCAGATTCCGTAGGCAGACATTTGGGTGCAGCCACCAATCCCGGATTCCACTACGATGACAAAACACCGATCGTCGGCTCCGATGAAGAATTGAACTTCTCGGCGAGATCCACCACGAGCTACCCACCGGACTACGGACTCCCAATCGCTGAATCCAAATCCGACGTATCTTCAACATCGGCCTCTCAGATCGTCCTCCCGACGAACGCGAAGACCCTAAGAGTGTGGCAAAAGGGCGCAGTCCCCGTTCTACCGCCCGTCACCGCCCTCAAGAGGGCCCTCAGCCACAGCCGTAGCTCCCCGGATGAAGGTTACCAAGAGGGCTGCGGCACGGACGTCTAAACAACACGCAACAGCAGCAAAAAAAGAAGAAGAAGAAAAAAGGATACCAAAGACTCGAAAAGTTCCTAGATTCTCGGACGCGAACGGAGACCAGGTTTTGCTCAAAACGTGAGTCGAAAGGATACAATTTTAAGAAGAATAATTTAAAAGAAAATTAATAATAAAATTTCAACAAAAAAAAAAACAAATACGTGTGATAAGTAAAATTATTAAAAGAAAACATATACTAAGTGAGAGATTAAGACGACTCTGTACATATTGTGAATACGAAATATATTATATATTATACATATAAATAAATAGCCGTAGGGGACGCTGTATACATCCGTTTGTAAATTAACACACAAAAAAAAGACTGAGGAAGAAGTAGGTAAATATATATTAAAAAAAAGTAACTTACTCAAACGGTTTTGACTGCCTTAGCAAATTTAATCAGGGGGAGTGATTTAAATTCGTTAACGGCAGTCATCATATCCAGTTAATTTAAAAAGAAAATGGGGTAAAACGTTATGAAATTAAATAATTACATATTTTGTTTTCTCTTTCTCTCTATATATCTCTTTCTCTATATAAATATATGTAACTAAATATACAATAAATGGAAGAAGAAAAATAATTAAAACCTACAAATGTAAATTACCCGAGATAACAACACGAAATATTCACACACCCATTACATAAACACAAACACACACAAACACATAATAATTACAATAATTAATTAATACGAAATAAGTTATTTATTTTTATATTTATTAGAACTGTATTTAGATTTGTAAAAAAAAGACAACAATAACAAACATACTAACCAAAACGAGTGGAAACATTCCAAAAAAAAAAAAGAGTTTGTATAAACCTGGTGCGCATCTGATTCAATTATACTAAAAATAATACCAGATGCGAGTATGAAAATGCATGTAAAAATAAACTAATAATACGTTATATAAATTAAATTTAAAAGAAAAAAAACTACTTATCCAGTATTCTTAATGTTACCAAAAAAAATTATACGAAAAATAAAAATCTGTATATAAATGTGAAGAAGCTGTGCAATTTCGTTTCAAATCCCAAAAAAAAATAATTATATAACTACACATCCCTTCTCCATCCTGATATTTATTACGTAAACACTTGAAAAGGTTCTGTTTCAACTCGAGAGCTGCAGGTAAGTCATCATCTAACTAGGATAATATTATTTGCAGCAGCATTCTTTCCAGCGGATTATGAGAAATAAACACATTTTTCGTTGAACTTAAATAACAGTATTGTTTAATTCCGCTTTTAATTAATTAAACTTCATTATTTATTCTTATAATATTAGTTTTCTTTTAATTCCGTTCTATTTTATTTATTTCAATTAATTATTTTCTTTTAATTTACAAGCGCTTGTAAATAAACTACAATTAAAGCTTTCGCAAAACAAAGTAAAGAAAATATTTTACTTAACTGCTAGAGCAACTGCTTCAAATGAAAAGCCTTTATTTTAAACTAGGGATTTTTATATGAATTAAGGAATGCGCAGTAAATTCATCTGAGATTTTAATTAAAGACAAGTGCTGTTGAAAAGCAAAACATTTCAATTTAATAAATGTTATTCATTACTGAATTTCCTTTTTTCAACTACGAAAACGTAATTTCAATTCTCTGAAGGAGATTCGCATTATTTTTTTACAAAGTTCTGTTATTAACATTTTCATTCAATAAAAATTATATTACTTTTTTAAATTACAAATTATTAATTTAAGAAATATTTTTTTAATTATATATGTTTATTTTATCACTTTCAAATATTTTTATGAAAATTGTATGAAAATAATTATTGTTTATTCTTCTTTCAACGAATTTCAATTAAATTTATTAGTATTCTGATTAATGTAATAATTCTTAGTTCATGTTAGAAGCTAATAAATAATGCAAATAGACTGGATTAACTAGAGGTTGAAAATTTAATTGAAGTAAAATTATTTCGATTTAATTGATGATTTTAAAATGTTGTATTATTAAAATCTCAACAATAAAATCATTAGGAAATTAATAAATTTTTAATATTAGAAATTTTTAGAATATTCTATGGAATTAATGAATTTCAAATATGTTATAAATTATATTTAATTAATCAGAATAAATTAAATGTTAGTTACTAAATAATGTAATTGGGTAAATGAATTAATTAAATTAATGGATAGGAAAAAAAAAGCAAATTATAAAAATTTCTAATTAACTATTAGTTTACAATAATTTTGCATTAAATAGATTCTAAATCAGGTAACATAATGTGCTAATAAATTTAGGTTAGTGGAAAAAATGAATAAAACTTTTTCAAGTATCAAAGCTCGCAAACACTGGAACTGTATAGTTTTGCTCCTTTTTCTGAAAACACAAACACTAATCAGTCAGTAAGTAAAATATTTACATTATTTGGGAATTCGTAATTAACTTCGCCACATTTACAGAAATGTTGACTCATTTACAATTATATAAAACGTTGCATCATGTCTCCTCCTCCTTCACCTTATAGAAAGAAATGGTTTTCTTTTTCGGCGAACCGAGGAGGAGGCATTTGAGGTCGAGGAAGTTCCAGTTCGCTTGGCCCGGACAATGGATGAAACCGAAGAAAAGGTGTGTATGCAAGAGAGAAAGAAGCAGTAGGTAAAAAAGAGATCAACGTTTGCGAGAAGAAGAATTACAAGTTTCTTTTTATTCCATGTTTTTCTTTTTCTCAATGACAAGAGACTCGGGATTATTCACACTTTACAGACTTCTTGCGGCGTTCGGGCCATTAATAAATGAGAGAAGACAATCAAAGGGAGAGAAAGCCACAACTTCCTGTCATAATTCACTTTTAATGGAGTCCCGATTTTACGGCGGACGAGGACGGACAATTAAAACTAATTTATTTGTCTTTGCTCTGGACGCGTTTCGGATTGTCTTCGAAATTAGTCGCTGCGTGAAATTGGAAGGAAAACTGAAACTGTACTCGCACTTAACGGGTTTCCAGGTATGTGACGGCCGCCCGCACACAACGTTATCCATCTCTTCTTACCTAATTGCATCACTAATTCATTTCGCATAGCATAAACATCATCTTCATCTCTTCACTACTACCAAATTCATTTAAGTTAAACTCATGAAATGTTGACATTAGTGTACAAACATTTAAAAGTAAAAAAAATATGACTGAAAATTTACAATTAATTGTACACAATTTTCTAAGAATATGTGACAATTACAATTCATTCATTTTTAAAAATATTAATATAACCTGTCATATTCTAATTAATTAATTAATTAATTACAAATTTATCTAAGAATTTAGAAATAAAACTGGAAACAGAAAAATTTATTTAATAATTTTATATATCGGATAAGTTTAATGAAAACTAAATAAAACTTCTTGAAAATAACATAATCTAACTTAACGTTAACTGGTGATAACGTAACCTAATTTATTTAAACTATCACACGTCAAATAGCTTTTTTTGATAAAAGCTAAATGTTAATTATGTATCAATATTTATAAAATAACTTAATTTAATCTAACCTGTCATATTTCAATTAAATACAAATTTATCCAAAAATTTCTAAAAAAAGTTGAAAGCCAAAAAATTAATTGAATAATTTAATTAATGAATTAAATAGTAGTTTCATAAATCCTAAAAAATATTTATTGAAAATAACATAACCAAACTTATCGTTAACTGGTCATAACGTAACCTAATTTATTTAAACTTATAATATTCCTTTTTTTTATAAAGGATAAAAATTAATTTTGGATATACATTTATTTAAAATAACATAACCATAATTAATGTAACATTACCTTATTTTATTTAACCTAACATATTCCTATTTATTAGAAATATCTTTAAAAAGAAAATGAAAGAGTAATTTTCGTTATCGAAAAGATTTCAACAAAACAACACTTATTTAAAATTGCATAACCTAACTTTATCTGCAATATCTTTATTACTTAATTATTTTCGTAAATAATGCTATTTTATGACGTTTTTTTTAAATCCATTCATGTTTATTGGATTCCTAACTGCACTATAACATTTCTGGCTTCCATCGAGCTCGAAGATTATGCCGAGGCTTATACGGTAAAGGACCTTGGAACGCCGTTTCGCGTTCTTCCATACATATAAATATGTTCATTTTTTGTTTGCACTGTATACATAAGCCCTTCAATCTCTCGCTTATTTTACGATTCTTATTAGATAATATAAGCGTTTTATATTTTTATATTAAGAAAGTTTCTCCGTCGTAAATTCTTCAATGCTCCCAGACAATGGAAAAGTTTTTAATCCTGAAGCGCGGTAATCGCGCCAACTAAAATATAAACTATAGAGTATATAATTTATGGGCGCCGAGAATAAAGCAATACGGTGTTTAGACGTGCAGGAATAAGTTAGAAAAAGAAAGGTAATAGCAGCAACAACGACAAGAAAAAGTAATTGCCGAAGGATGAAGGGAAAAAAAGGAAGAAAAAAATAAACGAAACGGCGTTTTCTTTTGGGAGCTCATTTGGGGCAGTATTTCGAGCGAGGAGGGAGGGCAAAAAGAAATGCTTAATGGATAGAAGCTGTTTAAGGAAGAAAAATAATGCGCATTGATGATGAAATTCGTTCCACCTTCCTACAATTTTTCTCTCTCTTTCTCTCTCCATGGATACCGTAACAAGGGGGAGATTTCCCTCGTTTTGATGCACGCGCTTAAATGAATTCCCGATTTTTTTTAGGGTTTTCCCTTGCATTATTGATTAACGCGCGAGGGGTAAATAAACCTTGCACTTCGCTATCCGAGTTAGTTACTGTTGTCATGGAAATAGTAACTTGATGGTTGAAGTAGATGAGTTATATCCGGTCGTAATCGATAACATTAGATATCTTTAGTATCACGTAAAAATAAAATTTTGATTAAGTACAGCATTGCAAGAAATAATGATTCGGTAAAACGCAATGTGACGCTGAAAGCATACGTCTCTGAGATTTTAAAAAAGCGCCATCTAACGATTTTTTTTTTCAAAGGAAACTCGCGATTTTAAATTATCGGATATGTAAATGAATATGTTGAGAGTTTAAATATAGCTGAAGTGGTTAATAAAAGTGAAAAGTGGAATTAGGACATCGTTAGCAAATTCATTAATGGAACAGTCAAAGGTTAATAATCCTTTGGTGATCTAATAGTACCTTCTCGAAAGTCAAAGGAAGTCCTTTGTTGTCCGATCACTTTTTTATCGGTTTACTCCTTTTCATATAAAACTATCTGCTTAGATGGAGGAGGACGGAGACAAATATACATGCAGAGAAAGGTGAAATGAAAGAAGGGCGCTGAAATAAGAAGTATGAAGAGCGCTCGCTCGTTGGTGCTTTAACCCAGATCGGACAAAGGGAATTTGAATTTATTAAGGTTGGCAGAACGCACGTCGCCGTCGGAGGAAGATAGTAGTTTAAAGTTGGCGGTTAATAATAATTATATCTCGGCATTATGTAACTTGCGACGTCCACCCTCTACCGCCTCCTTCCTCCTCATCATCATTCTCGCTCCTTCCGTGTGGGCGGTGGGGTGGCGTTTCGCGTGTGCAGACATAAATTTCGCTAGTCGCTCGCTCCGCTTATCTGTCGAGCACTTCGCTCATTGTCGCAATTGGGACAACCACCCCTTATCTTCTACTCCCCTTACTACTTGTTACGTTGCCTTGGTGCATGTTTCCATGGATGTTGCTTGGAAGCATGCAAATTTCTTCGACTGTCTGTCGATTGTTATTTCTGAAGTCGGATAAAGTTACTCTTCCCAGTTTATCATTTCGACACAAGTTTTATAAATCTACAATTTTAATAGCATATTTATAACTATAATTTACTAAATTCTACAATGAATACAGATATTCATATTTCGACACAAACTTGAAACTGCTGTAACGCAAATATACATATTTTATTCGTCAAAGCTTTTGCAAATCAAATTAAGTAAAACTTGTACAACTTTAATAGCAAATAAACAAACCATTTCATTATCTAATTGGTATAACTGTAATGAAAACTTCAAGGAAATCCTTTTTTTTTTTAAAATGTAAAATAGGAGTGATTAAAAAATGCATAAGGCAAATCGGATATTCCGCATAAGTTCTGCAATGTAATTCTTCCGACATCCGGTTTCGACAATATATCTCATTTATTACATAGCACTCCTCCTTCTATAATGCATCGAAGAAGAGACGACGAGTCTCCTTTCGTTCAGAGTTATTGCTTAAATGGAACCATTCTCTTGCAAATATATATATATATATACACGCTGAAGGACGGAGGAGACACATGAGACCGATTCCTTTACAAATCCTCTATTTAAATCGAATCCACCCCTCAACTACAGCAGGGATAAAGCAAAAAAAGGAAAAAAAGAAGACGGATTTCTAGGGTCGGGGGGTGAACGAAAATAAACCGCAAGTTAGATGAGTTATACAAAATTAAAAATACTAAAATTGAAATCAAATATTTTATAGTACAAATTTTTTTCTTCTGATTTTACTTGTACCATTTTCGTTGGGTTGGTAATTAAATGCTATACATTATCTGAGGGTTGTACATTCCGGTCCAAACCTAAACCGAATCCCGCGGTGAAAGCAATCCTTTCCATACCCCAGAGAGGACGACACCTCCGTCAACCGTTGGAGTTGTTGCGTGACACCGCAATCCACACCTCTCTATCCTCCCAGAAGAGAAACACCACCTTTGGACCTCAAAAGAAAACCAAAGCAAATGTAACTGCATATCCAAGTATTTTATTTTCTAGGATTTTTAATGATGACTCAATAATCCTGCTTAGGGTGGGTTTTTCATGAACTGGGGTCGAGGGACAAACGCTGATTGGAATGTTTTAATAAATCCGAGCGTCTGGCCGAGGGAGGAGTGCTCACTCGTTAGAATAATTAAAGCCGGCTTTAAACGTGTATGGAATAGCCGGAGAAAGGAATAATTTGCGTTAGTTAATGCGGATTACAAATAATTGATAATGGTCTCCGCCAGTTAAGGGAGTGAACCCCGGCGCATCCACCTCAATGTACATACACTGCATGCGCGCTAAATCCATAAACTAAATTTCTGATTTGTGACCGAGATTGAAGCCTCTGGTCAATACCCTTCAACAATAACAACTGAACCACTTGAGCACTACAAATAAATAGATTAAATCGTGACTCAAATTGGTGTAAATAGTATGTTTTGGTAATTCTTTAACTTACAAAAACGTACAATGTTTTTTTTTTGTTAATTATTTTTCCTGCTCTTTCTGCTTCCATTTCCATCGATATCAAGTCAAAAGCATTTTTTTCTAATTATTTCAGTTTATAACTACGTTTCCAATAACATTTCCATTCAACGTTCGTTAAATAGTGTATATCGTTCAATTAGTAAAATAAAATAATCACCGTGCGTTTGCAATATTTTGAACAGAATTAATTTTCCGCTTTCCAGCAACAAAAATAAAATAGTATTTTGCTTATAATTGGAAAGCATATCATCGTAACGTTTATTAACATACGTTCAATGGAAACTGTCAACTGTCAAATTAATAATAATTTTTGAAAGCGTCATTAGTAACTGTCATTCAGTGCATTATAACTTGAAAGAGACGTGTCCTTAGCAACAATCATTAGCAACTGTCATTTATAAACAGCTAAGCGTCCTTAGCAACCGTTACAACTTTACTCAACAAAATTATCCAATTTTGTATTTATTATTAATATTTTTTATAAATTTTTGATATTTTATATATATTTTTTTTAAATTAACTATTGTTGGTTAGAAATAAAAGAGAAATATATAAATAAAAATGGAAAAACATTGAAAAAATGCGTTAGGCGAATCGAATTTAAATTTTAAATGAGTTTTATTAATAAAATGGCGCATTAAAATGCGAGTCGCGTGCCGTAACAGTTTTGTTTTGTTTTGTCGGCGCCCGTCGCGGGGGGAGGAGGTTGAAGGAGTAGGGCTCGTTCGGAAAATAATTAATTAAATTTGCAAAAAGTCGAGGAGGACGAAAATGTCGATAGACCAGCAACTAAATCTGTTATATTTTCATAATGTTGTGTTGCCCTTATTTTTTATTTTATTTACTTTTTGTCGCTCGTGGAACGGCATAAATCTGTATTTATTAAGTTCCGAGCGTAAACTCGACTTTATGGCGATTTTTGCGCAGTCATAAATATCGAATTTCCCGCGAGTTATGAGGGGGTGTTGGGTTAGGGGCTGCCGTAAAGCGATCGCCATTATCAGGAATTTAAAAGCCGTCGGTCACTTTACGACCCGACCCGCCGAAAAGTTGTAACTTTTCTTTCCAATTTTTCTTCTCACATTTCGTTTTTTTTTTGTTCTTCTGGTCATGGAAAGCGTTGGTAACGTACATCGAGGCGACACTTGGAGGCGGCGGCGGCGGCTTGTTTCACCCTCGTTACACAAAAGTTAGTTGCCAAATTTATGGGCCACTTAACTCTAAAAACAATTAGCGAAAATTATGCTCCGAGTATTCTCAAGTGTTGTTGAATTGCCGTTTTCGGGTTTGTGTTGTAATTGCAGAACGATTTTCGTTCCTCCCGAGAATACGGGACGATTCTCCTCGGTCCGCTCCCCCAAACCGTCGCCGAAAGGGATGAACGTTATTATCAAACAGTTTTATCAGAACGGAAAAGCGGCGTCACTCAGAGGAAGGGAGACTTCATTAAAATATCGTTGGCTGTTAAGGCGCTCCGATATTCCCAAGATGAAGAAAAAAAAGACATTTTCGCGACGAAATTAGGGAAATTAAATTTACATGATACAAATCTTCAGAATTATCCAATAGAATCAAACTATTCGTATTCAAATCTTCCTGAAAATTAAGCAACCCTAATTTTCATGTTTAATGTTTACAATTACTACGCCAGATGGCGCGCTAAATTACAACTGTGCCTTGGTGAATCAGCAAGTAACTGCAAAACTTATCAATTATGGTTTTGCAAGGTAAAAATCATCTTCAACTTCTATTTATGAAACTTTGAAACTCATTTTACAAAATTTTACTTTATTTTTTTTCTTGGAATCTCAATATGATCCAATTATTATTGGTTATTTTTATAAAACTCAATATATTTTTTTTAAGGTTTCGATATTAATTTTGTGTATATTTATTGATTGGCACCGAGGGACAAAACGTGCCCGGCTCGAATATAATTATAGCGATAGGGTAGCAACATATTCAAATAAAAATTTTAATTGCAAATTGTTATAAAATTACGGAACAAAAATGCGCACACCTTTTTTCACTTTTTCGCATACATAATAAAAGCTCCCTAAATATCATACAAAATATTCCATCAATATATTACAAAAATACACATTAAATAATTAAACTAAATTATAATTTGAAAAACTAATTACATCAATATACGATGTTATTTGATTCAAATTTACTTATTAAATCATCAATTTCAAATTAAGGAACTTTTAAATTACGAAATTTTGATCTCGCATTATACTATATTTTCAAATTGTGAAATCAAGAACAAAATATAATATTTATACAGTGGAAATCGTGAAAAATTAAAGCCTCCGCTTATTAATTTTTCCATCTGAGATCTGCTCTATAATTTTCTTCTTTCGTTACAATTACGTTTATTAATTTCGGAGAAAAATAAAAATGTAATTGATTTTCTTTGATAAAACTAAAGTTAATGCACGTTGTCATGAAAGTATTTCGTAGTATTTTGTAAAAATATTTAAATATTTTTTTATTAATTTTAGTAAAGTTTAAATCAAAAGTTTTTTGTATATCGATAAGAAACTGCTGTGAAAGGATATAAATTAAGTTTTAATTAATCCGGGCGAGGTTAAATTACGAAGCAGCGAAAAGAGGAGCGAAAAGAAACTTTGCACCTATAAGGAAACTAGAGCAAAGTCAATCGGTGTAAATCTTTTTGGCAGAGGATATTTTTTTCTTCTCTTGCAGGAACAAAAACGCGGTTTTTCCCCAATCCCTTCGAGAGGTTTTCGCACCTGGTGATTAATTAATAAATTTTGATGCGGTGAGATTTATTGGACTGTTATCCGAAAGGGCGCTGTAATAAATGTCCAAAGGCTTCACTTCTCCTACGAAGATATTTAATTCATTAAAAACTTTTCTACGCGGAAGTTAATATCGCGCAACTCTTAACGGTTTGCCTTCAGAAAAGTACCTTTATTTATGTCGAAACGAGAGGTGGAATTAGTCCTTTCCGCTTCGAGCTCCTATTAATTAAGTTATCTGCGTCCTTCCCGCTGCATTCAAGAAGACAAACAATTGTTTGGAAACGAATCGAATCGAAGTCCCCCAGCTTTTCGCAGCTTTTGTTTAGAACCGTACAAATTCCTTCGTCTGCACAAGTTTTTCTCTGGATGGAAATTCTGCGTCGTAATTAACGCAGTGGAAGCGAAGAAAACGGTCTTCCTACACATATATTTACCCATTGTTCTGCCGTGATTAATGGTAATAAGAGTTTCGTGATGGATCCGAAGATAACCGGAGGATAGTGCCAGGAAGAGATACGACTACGGCGAGGAACGTGCGCCTCTATTTTGCATATGTCTAGAGTCCGCTTTTTCTTTTTTTTTAGTCCTAATTTAATGTCGCTATCGTAATTTTTCGCTATTGTATTTCAGATAATGCAATTTCGCCCTCCGCTACGTGCCGCGCGCAATTTTAATCCGGATAATTCGTTTTTTTTTTGCCCTCCACCAACCGGAGGGAAGAAAAGTGAACAAAAAAAACCACACATACACAGCATGTGAACTAAACTGGAACGAAATACAAATTTAACAGTATACAGTTTCACTCGCTACCAAAACAAACATATTCATTACATAATATTTTTTAAATAAAAGAAAAGTTACCTAGTTCATTATTAAATAACTTTTTAATTATTCCAAATATAAACATTATTTTTACGTAACTAATTCATTCACTATATTTTTGATATATAATAACATTCTAATATTTCGTGGAAATTAAAGAAAATGTATTTAAAAACTGTCCTTCCTAAATAAACACAATCACGCAATAATCATCATATTTATATATACATTAGGAGTTTTTCTCCTTGAAATTCTCTTTGTATTTCAACGTATTACAAAAAACTTACACGGTTTTCGTCACAGTAAATTACTTCATCTATTCAAAAGCTTTATTTAAAAATTCTTGAAAAATCTGCAATTTTCATTTAATAAAAATAAAATAATAAAAATTCAATTATTCAATTAAAGTATATTCGCCTATTTTTTATGTTTTGTTTGATGATTTTTATTTAAAAAAAAAATATAATAATTAAAGAGATATGAAGTTGTAAAATGAAAAAATTCGACACCGAAACTAAAATAAAATCAATAAAAAAAACGTATTTTAGGTAATGCCTCCATTTTCCTTGCATATGTATTAAACACAAAGAAAATGCAATTTATAGGAAAGAAATATTTACATTTATATCAATAATTTACGCGATTTAAAATCATCGTCTTTTTCTAAAAAATATTCACGTTGCATTTTTTTTTCAGCAGTTGGTAAACATTCACATTTAGAGGATTTTTATAATTTAAGTTGTCTCCAATGAAAATGCATTGTTACTTGATGCAATAATCTTAATAACGGTTGTAAGTTAACACGTGGCGTTTATTTTTCAGCAGTTGGTAAAATATGTGTTTCCGTTTGTGCAAATAGCGAACGCATTAACATTTTGGAATTGATTGAGACGCGAATTGCGCAAAAGCGCAAGACCGAAATCATCATCGATTCGAAATTTATTAAATATTTTGCAAACGATGGGACCGGACAGAAAATTAACCGTAATTCGTATGAAACGTGTATGCAAATGCACACGCACACAAAAACTCTCACGTATCTCGCACTCTATTTTATTATTTACATTATGCAAATAACACAGCTTTTCTGTATCACTCTATATCTGCTTATTTGTTATTTCTGTTTCATAATTTAATTATGTGCTTTGTTCATTCATTTCTGTAAATTTTATTTTTTTATATATTTTTTTTCAGTCCTTTTGTCTGCATGAGCAGAAAGGAAACAAACATAAAATTTAAATGCACTTTGTTAATAGCTGCAAACTCGATGAACACAGAAATTCCCCCTTCTTTTTATTTTTATTGCTCCAAGCAACTAGTAATTACTAAAGCAATAACTAAAAGTTTTATTTCGTAATTTTGCGTCGTGCAGTTTGCAATTTAGATTTATCATGATTTGTATTCTCGATTATTCGTGCATTATTTGTTTATTCATTTATTTAAAAAAAAAACGTACAAACTGATGTAATAAAATATGTGAATAATATTGAATGGAAAAGCATGAAAATATGATTGTCAAAGAAAAATAATAATCAGCGAAAAATAATGATCAGTCTATATGAAAATATCAAATGAAACGAATTGTTTGCAAACTATGTAATACAATATGCGAATTGATTTAATTGAAGAGAAGAATTTTGAAAACTGTGTGAAGCAATGAGATATTTAAATGAAATAATCGAATCGGTGCAAGATAGAAAATGATGATGAAAAATGAGAAGAATGGATGAAGAAAAATAAGGAAAGAGACAAATTTACTCAATTAAATATTATTTCGCAAATGAAGAATATATTTAATTAGTTGAGTGAAAATTATTGTAAATTTTAGTAAAGAGAACGTGCATTTTTGTTAGTGAATGATTGGAGATGATCATCATCGATTTGGAATAATTCTAAGGAATTTAGAAGAAAAAGAAAATTGCATACTGATTGTTGTGAATTTTCGTGCGATATTCTTACTTTATATTCTCGAATTCTCAAGATTGGAATAAGGCGATAGTCGAGCAGAGCAGCAATTAAAATGATTGGCTGACGAAACTTGCGTAATTAAATAATAACTAATTATAACTAAGTTCACTTTAGATTATCGTCGACAAAATTATGTTTAATTTACACTGAATCAAGATAATTGAATAAGTTTTTATGAGAATCTATTGAAGGACGTAAAAGGATAATACAAAATTTATAGAAGCGATTGAAAAAAAAAGGAGGACGAGTAAGAGAAAAAGCCGGCCGCAAACGAAATCATCCTTCGCATTCATAAATCAAGTTAAGCCCCGATTCTCACCCTCTCCTGCACCCCTCCAGATATTTATGCCCCCACGGGCGACATGCAAGTCATATTCGTCATGTGCATGAATCATCCGTTCGTCCGAAAAACGGCCCCTACGGCCGAAATACAACCCTCCTTTCCAAATCCATCCATCCAATCCGCCGGCGTGCGAAACCGGAGAACCGAAACACGAAACGATTGCAGAGACAAGTCCAAACCAGATCGGACAGACAGAAATATAATAATTGCTGTACACTTAATGGGATTGTATTTGTTTAGGTCTGCGCTGCGCAGATTTTCCCCCTTTTCGTTGTTTGTTCGTCAACTCGGATCGTGGTGTAAACACGGACGGTAGGGATGGTTGCATTTTGCGTGGGGTTGCGAGCAAAATTCTCTCCCTGTCTCATCTCAAACCCATGATGCTTCTTCCCTCCGCTTCGGACCCTTACAATTTCCAACTCACCGTCTGATTATTACCAAACTAGATGAAAGTTTAGTTCGAAGGCTCCGATCAAAATTTCCGAAACTTACCTCTCCACTCCAAACTCTCATTAGGCTGACACAGAAAACAATCGAACCGTGTTCATGCATCGTAACCTATATTACCTGCAACAAGAAAACCATATATTAGATATTTTTTGTAAAACCTATTACATATTATTTATAAATTTTGAAAGTTCCCTGTTTTTTTAATACAATAGTCTGGAAATATAAATAAGAGAAAATTGTGGAATTATAATCAAGTAATTTTATATGTTCGGAATATTTCAAGGTCTAAATTTGCCTTTGGCGAATTGAAATAACGTACATTTCGATTAATACTAAGGGTAATTTTATGTGGATGAAAAAAAATAAGAAAATAATCATTTTATGTGCAAGACAGAAAAAAAATAAAAATTTCATAATCCGATCGTATTTTTTTTTATTGTTTTTACTATATGCATGAGGCATATATCATATAAGCATAATTACATAAATTAATGAGATAACCTGAATAAAAGAGGCTTCGTTTTGCATGTGGACTTGAGTATTCACAAAAATGTTGTTATTGTTTTATCTGTTTGTTGGTGGCGATGGTGCAAAGATTTTGGGATTCTTCTCGTTTCCATGTTACAGTCATCAATCCACCTTCAATCCACTTACTAGGGAACTGTCTTTGAGAGGGCACCAGATGACGGTGATTACTCCGAACCCGCTAAACGACCCGACTTTGAGCAATCTGATCGAAATCGATTTGCACGACGCATCTTATGGGGTTTTCGATAAGTACAATATTTCTCGGCTCGGTATGGTGGACGAAATGGACGGCCATGAGATGGACATCTTCGTAGAGTTTTTTCACGACTTGACGCGTGTGCAGCTTTCCGATCCTCGAGTTGCAGAGATCATAAGGAATGATGCGGGAGAAGAATTCGATCTGTGTTTGATCGAATACATAATACCTGGTCCCTATCCTCTGATGGATATCTACAATTGTTCCATGGTCGCAGTCTCTTCAATGCCTCCCATCCTCTACGGACACGAGAGCATAGGGAATCCGAGCCATCCTGCAGCCTTTCCCGACATCAATCTGCCGATGCCCTCAAACCTCAACCTTTTCCAGAGAGTCCAAAGCTTCTTATTCTGGGTAACAAGACGTGTAACTAACAAAGATATCGATTTCGATTTCGATCCTCTGCTCCGCCAATTCTACAGCGAATCCATCAGATCCATATCCGAGCTCAAACTTGACGTGGATTTGGTTATAGCTAACGCAAATCCCATCCTCAACGTGCCCAGACCGACCGTACCAAATTTCGTCCAAGTCACCGGGCTCCATCTGCGTCCGCCGAATCCTCTACCAAAGGTAAATAAAAAATATAGTAAAGAACCTCTGAAAACCCGTTAACCCGCAGGACATCCTCGACTTGCTGGACCGAAGCCCTGGACCTGTTATTTACATGAGCCTCGGATCAACCATAAAAACCGATTTACTGCCAACGCGGACGATCCGAATGCTCCTCGACGTTTTCGCAGAACTGCCCCACAAAATATTATGGAAATTCGAATCCGATAATCTCCCGGCACGGCCAGACAACGTGCAGATACGACCGTGGTTCCCGCAGCAAGATTTACTAGGTACGAGATAACATTTTGATTTACGCCTCATTTTGCCCAACAAATTTAACGCACCTCAAAATTACACATCACGACAAAGTCTGTTTCATTACTATTACGAATATCTGTTAGTCATACCAAATTTAATTTCACATATTTTAGTCTCATTTTTTTTTAAAATATTATGCAATATTAGAAACAACAATCACAGTTAAAAACTGTGAAATTGCTAATTTAATTTTGTCTTTATAAGCAGTTTAAAAAACTGTATATTTTCAGGACATCCAAAAGTAAAATTGTTCATAACCCAAGGTGGAATCCAATCTTTGGACGAAGCCCTCTTCAGCGGAACTCCGGTGGTCGTGATTCCTTTCTTCGGTGACCAATTCTCGAACGCTCTGAGAGTGGAGGACGTGGGTCTGGGAAGATCGATACCCTTCGTGGAGCTGACAAAGGATAATTTAAAATCGACCATCCTGCACGCCCTTAACGAAACGTATCCGCCTCATCAATTTCTTGCAGTCGAGCTTTGCAGTTTTGTCTTCATCTTCCTCTTGTTGCAGATACTCGAGGAGAGCAGAGGAACTTGGCAGGATCGTGCGGGATAGGCCGATGACCGCCCTGGAGGAGGCTGTCTGGTGGGTCGAGTTCATCCTGCGACACAAAGGCGCCGACCACTTGAAAACTCCTCTGCTTCGCATGCCTTGGTATCAGTTTTTCTGCTTGGACGTCATCGCAGTTCTGCTCGCACCTCCAATCCTCCTAATTGTCATCTTTAAAATACTCTTGATGATCCACAGAAAAAGGTTCTCAGCGAACACAATCAAACATAAGAAATATTAATGATTCATCTACAACAAACCATTCTTTTTGCATATTTTCTTTATAGAAAAAATGTATATATTTATGAGAAAACTATAATCCAATTTTGTTATACAATAAAATAAAGTAAATTATCAGAAATAAAAAAAAACGTAATTAAATCAATATTGCTTATTGTTTTAATTTCAAAAATTCTTAAAATTTAAGCTGCTCCAAAGGTGAAACGCATGGAAAGATAACGAATAAATAAAAACATGTTTGTTTTCCTGCTATTTACTGGAAGTTATTTTTTTGTAAATTATATTTTGGAGATGAAAATTTCATATTTTTAATATAAAAAATACAGTGTTTTTAAATTTCTGCGTGGACCTTATTTTAATAAAAAAAAAATGATATAAAAATGTATTGATCGGAGCAACAAAGGAGTTGCGTATAAAACTTTCCGCTATGGACGTTGATGATGCTTTTAAGAGCGAATGCAGGAAGGAATCGACAAGAAAACGTCTAACAAAAGGACGAAGACCGAAGAAAACTACTAGTTATAATCTATTAAATAACTTATTCTTTCGAACTCGCGAAACGGTTATTTTTGTAAAGCGTTTTAATTTTTAATAAGTTCCGAAAAGTTTCTCGTCTACATCGGTTTCAGGCGAAAAACTGCAGAAGATGATAGAAATAAAGAAAGAAAAAAAATAGAAAAAAAATTAATATTTTATGATTGATCATTTTTGTTGTCTTCTTTCATTGTAGAAAATACTTTATTAAATCACAGTTTAGATTTTCTATATTATTCAGTAAATAAAATAGTTTTTTTTTTAATATCTATTTTGTTATCAATTTTATTGGACTATTTAAAATTGATTTAAAACGAAAAAAGTCTGACTGAAAAAAATTACGATGGAAAAATGGAAATATTATTGCGGAAATCAGGTTATTTTGTCGTCTGCCAAAAACGTAATCGAGTCAAGTTTTGGGATTAAAGGCGACATCATTCAAGATTCGAAGTGATTTAAGCGGAGGGGAGGAAATCTTAGATGCAGCTCAGCTTCGGTGGTAATTCGAACGCAGATAGAAAAAAAAATAGGAAAGAGGATATTTTAATCGATGATCGCCCCCGATTTGCATGCAATCTCCGACGCCGTAGCGCCGAGCAAGCAATTTCTAATTTCGCGCCAATTCTTTAGTTTATTGCCGAGATCAATTCCTAATTTCCATAAAGTATCATCTCCATCTCTCTCCTACACACACCGATTAATCATCCAAAAACTAATCCCGAAAATAACGAGAAAAAGTATAGAGAGACGCGTCTATATCAAAGATTAAGTTGAGATTAAAAATGATAACCGAATTTGGACCTTGATTTTATCTCAGGTGACAAAGATTTTATGTAAAAACTTTATTGAAAAACATTTCTATAAATAGAATCAAATGCATCTTGCAGGATTTACGACGAAATCCCGCAAAGGTAATTCTATAAATATTGTAAATTTATCTACTAAAACGTTGCAGATTTTAAAATTTGATGAAAACACACAGATTAAAAAATTAAAATATATTTTATTTTACAATCGATAATTACAACTTCCGCTTGTATCGATAAGGAATTTCGAGACAAGAATCTTCATGATAAAAAGGTCATCTTCCTCTCACTTATCGAAAGATTACATTTCTTGAGAGGCCCCATAGATAATTATTTTCATTTTGTGTATTTTTCATATCTGTCTGTGAATGTAAATAAAATCAATGTAGGAGAATTATTTTTCGAAAATATTTTAAAAGCGTTTCCGGTTCAAGATTAAATTTTTTAAATTCATTATTGAAAGAAATTGAAAAATAATTAATAAAAAAATTACGATAGTTTCTTTTCTCTTCTTTTCTTGATGGAATGAAGCTCTAAATAGAAGATTGAATGAAGTGAAGGATATATAAAAAAGAAGTGCATAAAACTGGTGAAAAGTAGTGCGTGGCAATTAATGAAAGCGCGAAATCGGTGATTTAGTGCACGACCGAAATCCCCGGATAACAAATTCCAAGTGATCGCCGGATTTGCCGGAAAAGCCAAAATTTAATATATCGAATTACGGACATGAATCGCTATCCGAATTTATTATAAATACATGGGATGCCGATCGGATCGGAATGATTCATTAAACGCAATTAACGGAAAATTAATTTAGCAATAATCCGAAGCCAGAAATATCCCACACACACTATGAATTCTGTTGCAATAACGAGTTAAAAAAGGAAAAAAATAGTATTGAATGATGAAGGAAAATCCACTAACAAGGGCCTCAAACGATACAACCCAAATAATAGAATAAATACATACAAAAGTTGGTATTATGTGATTGAAAAAAAAAAAATGAAAAGGGATGAACGATAATAGTAATTATAAATGAGGAGTCAGAGAGAGATGAAGAAGAAAAAATAGAGTAGAGAAGAGAGGAATTGAGAGGGACGTGGTTCGGATAATTACGTAAAGGAATCAATACACGCTGGGCGGGGTGGGACAAAGATCTGGCCCGTCCCCATCCGCGGCTGGAATAAAGCAAACTCATAAATAAATGCTTTCGTTATCGCGACCGGCCCAGAAAACATCGTCGTAATTGATGATTCTCACTTAGTAAGAAAACAACACCAACTCCCTCGTTTTTGGATACAGTACCACCACCACAAAAAAAATAGAAAATAAATAAAATAATGTTGAAATTATCCTGGATGAAAATATTTTCGTTTTTATTTTTCGGATTATCTTCAAAATAATGAACGAAAAACTTTCATACTTATTTTTGTTTGGGCTCCTTATAACACGGTACTCGCTAAGGTTTTGTTAGAGAAAATAGTGTAAATTATTAGTAAAATAAATTGTATCTGCTAAAAAAAATATAAATTAATAATAATCCGCAAGTACTAGAAAATGGCTAACAAAAAACTTTATTTTTGTTAGTTTTGTAAATTAATGTTATTTAAAGTTCGATTCATTTGATTAGTTAGATATGTAAATGAAATACTTCTAAAGTTTTTTTTTGTGTTAATGGGGCACCTTGCTAATGTTCAGTTGGAGAAAATAGAGTGGAATGTGAGTAAAACATCCATACTTTGTATCTGCTAAAAATTAATTAATTGCTAATATACTTAATATATTTTCTATTTTTCATCAGTTTAAGTTGAAAGTAATTTAAATTGGATTTTTATTATATAATATTGGTGAGGGAACTTGATGCAAGTATTTTTGTTTGAGGGTCTTCGTTGTCTGAGGTTTCGAAGGTGTCGGAGGAGGAGGAGGACGCTTGCCGTTGTCGTCCTTGCGGCTAGGGGTGGCCCCGGGGGCGGTTTGCGTTGCGGTTTAGTGTACATAACCGTGGGTCTAAGCAGGCTCTTCATTTTGATATAAGGCAACTTTATGGGGTAGATCGATAGTATCGTGAACATGACTTGCATCGCGATGACCTCGTTTCGTCGTCGTTGCTGCGGCGGCGGCGGTAGCAGACAAGTCTTATACTTCGAATTTATGCCGACCCGAAAGACCAAGAAAACAAGACACACACACACCAAAAAAAAAAAATGAGAAGGGCAAGAAGATATGGAGCGGACGCGCAGACAACGCAAAAAAATATATATCGTAAGGGATGTTGTTGTTTCCCCACCTCTGTTTCGCTATATTTTAACGCCCTCTCTTCTTCCAAACCACCCTCCACCTCAATGCAACTAAACATAATGGATTTTATGGGGCATATTATGAAATATACAGTAATAAAAAGCGAACGGGTCTATTAATCGCCCTCACGCCAACTATCCCTCCAACAACCCCCTTCGATATTTTATAACGGCCGGACGATCGTAAATAACGGATTTGTCAAATCCAGGATTAATCCGTCTAATCGAATCGCCTTTTATTTAGCGCACTTCAACCCTGTCAATCACACATTCAAGTTCTAAATCCTATGAACCATCCATCTTCACTCAAATTCGTGAAATTCAAGAAACGTCAACTCAATATTGGCATAACATTTTTCACCTCTCCCACATTATACCATCATCGCATAACACACTCAATCCCAAATAAATCTTTATACAAAAAAAAAACTAAAGTATTTCAATACTAGCATAAGCTCTTTTACAAACATTTTCTTTGGATACATGAATTGCGATTGAGTCTCGTTCATCATTTCATTATTATATTATAATCCTTCAGCTTCTTGCTCCTCGCAGACTTTCTTTGTTCGAGGACGGGAAGGTTGCGAAAAAAGCAACGAAATTTGTTTGAAAATCCGATTACGCGTTTTTCATGCTCAATAGGAGGGAAGAGGAATGAGGAGCAGTAGACGCGGCGTCGCGTTTTATATATTAAAGTCCTTTTTACATTTAATCTCATCTAATTGTAATAAGCTCCAAGATTATACAAGCTTTAAACGTTTCAATTATTTTTTTTTTGTAAAACAATTTACGTAGTTCGTGAACCGTTCAAAGGCATATCCGCGAAATGAGTGCGCATAAAGAAGTTATATAGAAGACTGATAATACTCGATCCTAGGATATTTTTTAAAATTTATATTTTTACATATTTTTTTTAATTTACAAACATTTCAAAATATTATGATCCCAGTTTGTATAGACCCTACAAAATAATAAAAATACGCTTGTTTTTCTATTACAAATATTAATCAAAACAATTGAATGCTATGTTATAAAGCAACGAGATTCCTCGAATTTTGACAATGTACATTGTTTCGTTCGCGTAATCCTCTTATTAAACATTTTCAGCAAATATCATAATGTCTCCCTTTGCGTTGCTCCTAATTCCTTTGTTGTTGTTTTTTATTTGTTTTTCATAACAATCACAGTTACCATGGTGATTCGTAATCCTTTAAATATTGATCATGAATTTCCGTTTTAATAATAAAAGCATATTTTCATTTTTTCTTCTGCGTTCTACATTTGACAAGCTCTTCCCATAGAATTAAAATTTTATTTAAATATAGAACTAAGAAAAAAGTACAAATTAATTATGAAGTTCTTGAATTTTTGTTTTGTTTATAAATTTGGCGCACAACGTGGGGCACCTTATATCTTGGTACTCGTTGCGGCTCAGATAGAGACAATAAAGTGGAAAGTTATCAGAAGATCCATAATGCAAGAGGAAGTAAATCTGATGGCAACAAATAGTGTATTCAATTTAACTTATTTAAAAAAAAAGAAGGAAAATGGATGTGGCTAAGGTAAATTAACTTTGTGATTCAGTGGCTTTGCAAGGGAATTCAGAGGAGAGAGAAAAAGTGCGAAAACGGGCATCAGAATGAAATGGAAAAAAAAACAGGGGAAACCTTTCGTCGTCGTGGTTGGAAAGTCGAGACAATCTCATCCATCCCAAATTCAAGGCGAATGGAATTATTCAACGGCACGACCCGAGAATGCGGTTTCAGGTCCGAACTGAATTATTGCTAAGATCGATGCAGTACAATGAAACAAAACTTATACAAAAATGTAAATAAATCCTTTTTAGAGACGTGCAGAGGTCTGGCGATGAGAATAATTTGTGCATTTGAAATTTAATTCCGGTGGAACAACAACAATAACAGTAAAGAGAGTAGAAAACCACAGAGTTGCGGCCCCTTTTGCATCAGACCATTATTTAAACATATTAGAAAGTACATATTTCCTGGACTTTACTATCTCACTCTTTCTCTATACTTCTCTTCCCCGTAGCAAACAAACACTCCATCTCATTGCGAGCTATTCCTCTGTTGACTTTACCAAGTATTTTATCTGACCGCAAACTGAAATGAGAACCGCAGAAAGGACTACGATGGGAAAGAAAATAGCTTTAAAGAGAAGATGCATAGTTTTTAATTTGGTTTGCGCAATCGGCCGCAGTCCGTTTTCATAAAGCGGACATAAATGTTTCATATTTTCTTTGCAACGTACGAAGAATTATATCGAAATTTCAATTTTGAGTTACAATATATATATAATTATAAGATATTATGTAAAAACAAACATTAATCTTATATACTTATAAAATACAAAACAGTTGTAATTGTTTTTTATTTGACGCACAACGTGGGGCACCTTTTAACTCCGTAGTCGCTGTATACAAATTTGTCAAAAAGGTATAAAAAAAGATATATAATTCAAATACTTTAAATAAAAGAAGTAATATTTCGATTTTTAAGAATAAAATAAATGTAAAATAGATTATTTTTACTTGTCACTAACTAGAAACTATTGATGGTTTCAATGATTATATGTATGCTATAAAATTGGAAAGGGATTTACAGGTATTTGGGTGATAAATCGCAGAGAATTATTATTAGTATTTTTTCGTTGTTACATCCATTTTTCGTGTACGCTGTGCATCGTTATCTGTCCCAAATTCGACCCATTTATCTGAGATTATCTGATAAAGAGGTTTCATAAGACCTCGACGTGGACCGATCGGATGTTTATAACGTAGTCTGTAGTCGGTGGTGCGCGCAACGTCCATCCCCCTTTTCGCACTTATTAAATCTCGTCTTCGGGCGAGGAGATTTACGGCGATGTTGCTCATAATAAATCTATGTTTCCTTCTGCTGGTGAATAATGGGGAATCCGCTCGTATATTGGGTTTCTTCCCGACGCCGTCGATTAGCCACCAATCGGTCTTCCAGCCGGTGTGGAAAGAGCTGTCCCTCAGGGGACACGAACTCGTCGTCGTCACCACGGATCCGCTGAAAGACAAGTCCCTCACGAACCTTACCGAAATCGATCTGCACGATCTATCCTACGGAATCTGGAAGAAGCACAACATCGGCTCTTTGGGGTCGACGTCGGAGAAGAAGATTAGTGGAATAAAAGCCTTCATCGAGCTGTACACAGAGGTTCTGGACGAGCAGTTTGGATCACCCGAAGTTCAAGCTCTGATCCACGATAAAAATCAAAAATTCGATCTGATCTTAGCCGAATTCCTGTGGCCCACTACTTATGCTTTGAAGGAAGTCTGGAATGTGCCGCTGGTTGGAATCGCTTCCATCCCCTTCGGTTTGGGACACCACGACATCTTCGGAAACCCCAGTCATCCCATCACTCATCCAGATGTACATCTTCCTTTCTCCGGCGATCTCAGCTTCTGGGAACGAGTTCAGAGCGTCATTTTCTCTTTCTCATTCCGTATTTACGACAAAAGCCTGGAGACGATTTTCAATAAACAAGTCAGTAAATTCTTCCCGGAAGTCAAGAAGGATATTAGAGTTTTGGAACGTGAAGCCAGTTTGGCTTTCGTCAGCGTAAATCCAGGTATTTACGTGCCAAGACCAAACGTACCGAACGTGATCGAAATCAGCGCAATGCACATCAAACCGCCGAAACCGTTACCAAAGGTATTAATCAAACCTGCAGAAAATATTTAAAACTAACACAAATTTACTTTATCTTTCAAGGATTTGCAACAATATTTGGACAACTCCATGCGCGGCGTCATCTACTTGAGTTTCGGTTCCAACGTCAAGAGTAACTTGCTACCAAAAGAGAAGCTCCAGATGATCATGGACGCTTTAAGCGAACTTCCTTACGATGTTCTGTGGAAATTCGAAGCTGATCTACCCAACAAACCCAAGAACGTCCAAATCAGGAAGTGGCTACCGCAACAGGACATCTTAAGTTCGTCTCAACTATTTCAATAATTAGGACGGGTTTTTAGACGAGTTGAATTTTTTAGGACATCCCAATGTGAAGCTCTTCATCATGCAAGGAGGACTTCAATCCATCGAAGAGGCTATCTACTCTAAAGTCCCGTTGGTTGTTGTGCCTTTCTTCGCCGATCAACCGGGAAACGCGAAGAAAGTCGAGGATATCGGCATTGGCCGTAGGCTCGATTTCTTGGACTTGACCAAAGAAAAGTTAATCGAAACCGTACACCAAGTCATGGATGACCCATCGTAAGTTTACTGTATATATTTACTTTCTTTAAATAATTTTTTTTCTCCGTGTAGTTGCAGGGAAAAGATTACGAATTTGGCAAACGTCGCTTTGGACAAACCGATGTCCGCCTTGGACACTGTGGTCTGGTGGACGGAGTATGTGATCCGCCACAAAGGGGCATACCATCTTCGAAGCCCGGCCATCCACATGCCATATTACAAGTACTTCATGCTCGACGTCTTCGGTTTCTTCGCGGTGTGCGGTTTCACCATCATCTACGTTTTCGTGAAGCTCACCAAAATGTTGCTCACATGCCGTTTCGTACTGTAACTTTTAACTTATTAAAATAAACTAATTAAATTTTCCATATTGATTTCTACCACATTTGGGCGGTTTCCCCTCATTGTACGTGTATATGTTGCAGGAGGTCTGGTGAAAATTTACAACATAACGATACGGTGGCGTGTTTGCTCGCTTATCACGAAATGAGCAAAGTTTTCTCCTCCGGTTCGCTTTGCAGGTTTCCACTTCACGACCTATTTTCGTTTCGCCTTCACCATTGATTCTCGTGTTGGCCCAAGATATGTGCTCGTTCTCTCTATGTTCGAGTGTATACATGTACGCGAACAAACGTACGTATTTGTGTGCTTGTAGCGAGAAAACCGCCTCTAAATTTCACTCCAATTATTTCTATAATAAGAAACACAACATCGATTCCCTAATCACACACAAACCACACTGTGCACTGCCGTTATTATTATAGAACAACGGTGTTAAGTACGTGTTTTCTTATTTCCCAGCTAAATGGTAATCTAAACCGCCCAGCTGGTCTCGTTACAGAATGATTTATGTGCAAACGACTGAATCTTCGATGCAAAAACTACACTTTTTCCAAGTAAAGAACATTACAAAAGTACAAAATAGAAACAAGAAACTTTACTTATTTTTAACATTTATTATGAGAATGAATGAATCTAATTTAATTCAAATAAATCAAATTTAATTATTTATATTTTTTAATAAAATTCTTATAAGAAAAAAAGTTAATCCAGCTTAGAAACTAAACATTTTTCAGAATACACAAGATAAAATCACTTGGTTTCTCGAAATTAGAAAATCACATGTTTCCTCCAAATATTAATATAGAATTCGACACACATTGCAACAGCAAAATTATAATTTAAATTCACTAATGATCACTTGTATAAAACGCAGCATTAAGTATATTTCGGAGCGTGAAATAAATTGCAATTAAAATAAATATAATCAATGTATTAATGCAATAATTTGCAACAAATGTAATAAATACCCTAGCATAAATAATCATTTTTTTATTCAATTTAAATTATTTTCGCATTCCGGTAATTATTTGCATATTACCAATTGGAAAACGTACATTGCGTGTAGCGAAAATAAATATCGTTTTTATTCATTACCGTTTCACATATTTATTTATTTTTTTTCCCGATTTTATTTCAATATTTAGGCAACAGTTTTTTTTTTATATTTTCATATGTTCGTTGCTGTCGATTGGCTACTTTCCATCCGTTAAATTTTAAATATTCGATTTGGACAAACGCCGCGATAAAATCGCAATTTCGGGTAAATAAATAATATCGCGCACGGCGGCTGTCAAAACAAACACGGACCAACCCCGAAACGTAACCGAGCCACGTCATCAGCAGCAGCAGCAGCAGAAACGATAATATATATATGTATATTTATATGTAAAAAAAAATATTATGATACAACAACAACAAATAATGTATAATATGCGTGTGTGTGTATTTATGCATGGAAAAATAAATAACGTGAATGTGTAATTTATCTGGTATTAATTCCGTGTGATGCGCTCCCTGTTTATGGAGCACTTTTAATTAGGAGGTCGAGCTTTATTTGCATACTGTCCCGATGCATTCGCAAATTAATGCATTTTATCAATTAATATAAATTAAGCTTTTGTTAATCAAAAGAGACATTTTCTTTGTGTTTGATGCAAATGCTACGGTCGTTCCGCGAGGCTCAGTTATGGGTCTTAAGTTTGAATAATTACAAAGAAAACAATAATCTTATCTTTTCTTCGAAACATATAAATTGATTAGATAAATATTTTCACATATTCATAGGATTTTTGTTTCAATTTTGGTGTACCACGTGGAAGAGTTCTGGGTCTTAGAATAGAAATATCAGGAATGATTCAGCCAGTTTAAGTTCTCTATTTTGGCTGTGCTCCGTATCTGTACGTCTTCTTTTGTGGGAGTAGACATGTGTCGCGCTCGCACATCAAAACGTTGATCGATATCAGCGCAACTGGATTTACTAAATAAATAGAGACAGAGAGAGAATACAGATGAAAAACGCGATATAAATGTATGTTTATGTGGATGAAATGGAAGATTCGGAAAAGGGTGAAGGGAATTGAGAGAGAGAGAGAGAGTAAGGGAGGAGATGAGATTTGAACTGTTGGAGGGAGGAAGGGCACTTACACATAAAGAATATTTATCTTTTGCGTGCGACGTGGACGTATTGCATCCGGAATTGGGCGACGTCTTTCCTTTTCTTCTTTCTCTCTGCCATCAGACAACAACACAAAAAATAAATCTATAGAAAAATACGCATAGAAACACAAATATTGCAGACGAGTTCTTCAAGTTTCACGCACCCATCCAGACAGCGTGTCCGGCGCCTCCACCAAAACTTTCCCGATATTTCATTCCCCCCTGGGATAAAGGGGAGAAAGCTTCTCGCAATTACATTTTCATGAAACGCCCGCATTTATTTTTATATCGATGTAATCTCATGCATTATTTAAACAGTTTGAAAAACGCTGCCGCTCTTGAGGGGAGTTTCCAAACGTTCACTCTCACACATGAAAAATAGACCGAAAGCTTTTCAATTAACCAATGACTCACTGCAACCACAACTTTGCTACAGTCTGGATAATACATACATTACATTTAAGAAATTAATGTTAACAATAATAAATCTCGTTAATTAGTAATAAATAGAATACTGAAATTAGATTGTATTGCAACGAAGGATCAATAGGTGGCACTAAATTAGTTAAAATAAGTGGAAACGAATGCTGGAGAGAGCGCGGATTTTTTTTTCTTTTCGTGTTTGCTTTTAGGAGGGTAAACGTAAATCAATAAATGATGCATGTCGGGAATACGGAATAAATGTTACGTATGCGGAATGTATAAATTATATTATATGTATGTGGGTGCGCGGCGCGGCGGCTGCAGAGGCAGCATTTGACAGTCACAATCCAGCCATAAATTATAATGAGGTTGGCCCTAAGACGAAGGTATCATCATAAGGACTGCGGTTGACTAGCGCACGTATGCTAAGTATTCTCACGAGTCTGAACTTTAGGGCCGTAATCCGACTTCACTTCCAAGATTAGCGATAACTTGATAACCTTACATCTAATTGACCTATAAAGAATCTACACAAGAAACTATCCAACATCATCTAACACATGTATAGTCTACATCAAAGACATTCTACTAATATGACGATAGTAATAGGAAGGGACTAGGGTTTAAACAAATTTCAGTATTTCGAAAAAAAGGTTTAAAGTACTTTTCACATTATACTCATTTATTTTTATGTAATAGTTATTATTAATAGGAAGAAATAGGATTTCTGTTTTTTTTTTAATGAAATTTAAGACACAATTTTACAAATTTTGGAAAAAAAGATTTGTTATAAAATCATAACATGGCATTGCTTTGTATCTTCTTTGTCTCCTTTAGCGCAGATCACACAAAACCGACTACAAGTGTATTTATTAACCAATATTAGGGAGGGCAACCATTACGACCCTAATTACCTCATTTGTATACGGAACGGCGAAGCGCGGAAATCAACGTAACGAGTTAATTAGGCCGAACGGATCTTCGACCTTACCAAACCAACCATTCGCGCACCCAGATAAAGCCCTCATATTTATCAACCGTATTACTATGGAAACAACTATACACAAAAGCATAAATAGAAATGAAAACGAAAGACAATCTCTGATGTGCGAAAGGGACCTAACGAAAATGAAAAGTCGGTTAATTGCGATTCGGCTCATGCTCTCCTCTCCTCAAGTGGATGGGCGAGTGAGTCTAATTTCTCTACAGACAAAACGCCCACAAAGAACGAGAAGGTTGAAGAGGAAGAAGGAGGAATAAGGGCGCGCGTTTTAGCAATCGGGGAAATTGCTGCGATCCGCTCCTTCGAGGGAATGCAAGGACAGCGAAAATGAAATTAAAGAAAAATGCAGATGGAAAAATAATGAAAGGAATATAGGTATGCCTTCTCCTGAGCAATGAAGCATACGAAGATATTTTCCATTCCAAATTCAGAAATAAACGAGAATTTTATTTTAAAAAAAAATTGGAATAGAAAATTATACTTTCCTCAAATATTTGAATAGTTAAGCAACTAAAAATACAAGTAATAAAGATAAAATATTAATAATGTATAAATATCAACAAAATTATATAATATGGTTGAAGGAAATTACGAAAAACTTTCTGGAATCACACAATTTCAAGACTTAATTTGATTCTCGCCAAGTCTTTACAACATTACAAATATTTATTCGAAACACAAACAAACCCTCTTTATAAAGTTAATGTTAGTTCAGTCCATATTTAATTTTCAGATTTTTCAGTGATTTTTTTTTTGTCTTGTATTTGTTATTTACAATTTATTCGTGTTGAACATTAAGTAAATCTGGTGGCGGTTGACAATTTCACTAAATTAACTTTCGCTTAATAAATTTTTCAGCGTTACCAGCTTGCAGTTTCAAGCAACTGTGAATTAATTAATGACCTTAGTAAAATTTAATTCCTACAATCAAATGAACCATTAACGTGAAAACTAAACTCTTGAAATATGTTGTTGAATTCAAGAAGATGTTTACACCTGAAATGTAAATTGCAGAAGTCTATTCCATCCAAAACCCTTCTGTTTGTATATGCGTGAAAGAGAGAGAGTTCCAGGTTTCAGTCGCACATGCAAACAATAATCACTTTGTCCCAATCTTGTTCGTGCCTGAAACTGAACTCCTCCTCGCACCTATCAACTTTACAACCTGCAGTCAGTAACGTTATTACGTGCACTTCGTCAGGTGGCATGCATAAGCTCAGGTCGGTCATAAATTTGACGCGATTTTCTACTTCTATAAAAAAAATCATCGCACCGCAAAACTTTCCCCACCTTTATTTTCATCCCATTTATGACGTGCGTTGAAAAAAAATTTTAAAAAAATATTTGAAAGAAGGGCGAAATTAATTTCGGTTGCAATACGTAACTACGACTACAACTCGAAAACAAACAAAAAAAAAACAAAAGGGTAAAAATAAAATAAACCACTTGCCGGAGAGAGCTCTGCGTGTTCTCGGCCATTTTATTATTTTTTGCTGTTGGTGGGTGGATGCACCCAGCTTGGTGCACCGTATTCATTTTGTGCTGCTCCACATTTAGTTTCGCTCCCTTTTAGGTTCTTGTTTCAACTACCTTTTTTTGTTTGTTCTATTCAACCGAAAAGAGAGGGGAATAGATGTAAAGAGAGAGGAGTTCGAATGAAAAATAGAGCCCTTAAAGCAGCCGCTGCAAATGCAGGCTGTGGGGAATCCCCGCAATAGGAGCGCGTATATCAACATGTCAAACCGTTCCGTAGTCAATAAATATATTTGATGTATGCCGGCAAAACCAACCCTTCCCCCCCCACACACACGTCCATACATACATACAAACTCGCATATATATATATATATATGTAGGGCATATATATAGGTGATTATGCAACGATGTATTGGATTCTCCGAAACAATACTGCGCCCCGACTCGCGGCTGGCCGGGGTTTCAGGATTCGGTTGCGCGCTTCGTTATTTATGCCCCTTTTTCCCCGGCACAAACGTATTTGAAACATGTAATGACACTTGTGCATTTGTTAGCTCTGTCCTACAATTCCAATTACATACGGGCTGCATCCGTTATCCATCCGCCCCGCTCGTCCAACGGCTTCTCATTCAAATCTATTCCAATTGTACCAACTCTGCCAACAACAAACTCGGTCCCCGGAAATAGTCATTACATTAATTAATTAATACTTGCGGATGCATCGGAAAAGTCGAAAGAATTAGAGTAGTCCATGGTATTCAATCAATCCACCATTGTTCGAATTTGCATTTCTATAGGGTTGCTGTAGAAATTATGCATGTAACCCCTCATTCTCTATCATTCCCCGTATTTTAAGCAAAATTAATTAAATCAAGTGTATGTGGCAAAAATATTCGTCATTTTTTAAAAAAAATATTGTGGGTGTTATTTCTGCCGCACTTATTTTTAAAGATTATTTATTAACTCAGATATCCTGTTATGAAATAGTCAATTTCTCAGTCATTCAGGACCCTCAAACAAACTAATCCGAATATTGAATGACGTAAGCTTAATTTGAAGGTGAAGAGAAGAATCGTAATAATTCACATTAAATTTTGATAGTACAAAACTTTGTTATTTCACAATTAACTAATAATTATCAGTCCTCGTTTAATTAGCTGTACTATCATTTTAAATTATAACGAGTATTGAAGGAAACGTGATTATTTTTAGTTAGTAATTAAACATTGTTACCATAAAACTTTATTATGTAAAGCTTAAAAAAGTAATTAATATCTACTCTGGTTATAAGGTTGTTGGTAATACATTGACCCTTTAGCACATCGATACTGGATTCATAAATAATCGCGGGCGGAATCGGGTTTATATAATCGAAAAAGTACAAACATTATTTACTTGATTCGATTACCGCTTATTACATAACATTCTTCAAATCGAAATTCGAACGAATAAATCGCGTTACTTATTTACCCTAATTGACTACTTCTTGCCGCTTTATTAAGAAATCGTTAAGGGCCCAAACATCGACCGAAAATCCGTTCGACCGTTAAACCGAGTGCGAGATGGTAAATCAGGCACGAATAACTCGCTTTATGGACCAGAAAAATTTAATGCTCCTCCTGCCAAACGAAGAAGTCGAAGAAAAAAAAACGAAGCAAATATCATAAATAAGTCACTAATTGTTAAAGTTTCCGCGATAAAATCCGATCAAATAAAGTTTAGTTTCAAACGAATTTCATGCAATCTTTAATTCGGAATTTCTTTCAGATTAACTCTGTTTTTTTTTCCTTATTTTAATTAGTATAATTAATTAGCGTAAATCTACACAAACTTGATAACAAAAAATATGTTAATATTGAAATGAAAATATTTAATATTTTTTTACTAATTGAAATATTTTAGATTTTCTACAATACTGACAATTTTATAGAAACATTTACGATTTAGCAATGTTTCAATAGATTTATTGAATAATTTGAATGCATGTTGAATTATTGAATGCGCACCGGATCCGACACCTCGTCAATGTATGCAGCAGAAGCAGAAAACGCTTTATATTTATTGGAGAAAAAAAAACACGGATTTGTTTCAACCGAGTTTTCCAATAGAATACATAACAGTTTTATTATGCTTTGTAGAGAATTTACTTTTTTTGTGTTCCCTTTTTTCCGAAACGTCGAAGGATATTGCCAAACCGAATTTATTCGTGCCCCATCATTGATTTTACTTCCTCCCACAATTTTTTTTTTTTTAATCAATCTATATTTAAAATTCATATTTTTATGAATATTCATATAAAGATTGCTATTACTTTATTCATGAATTAAACTAAAATTATTTTCTAAATATTTTGTTTAGATTTGCAAAATTCAATATTTTCTTCAATTGAAATGTAAATGAAACAATGAAATTTTTCTATTTTTACGACTAAGATTACAAAAAATATATATACATAAAGTAGTGTGCGAGAGGGTAGTAAATAACGTGCTCGGAGCTCTGATAATTCATCAGCGAATATTAAAATGCCGGTGGTAAGGTAAAGTAATAACACAGCGTTTGTCGGCCGAAGAAAACGAGGTAATTTATGGCGCCTTCGATAAACCGGGCGCAATTGTTGCAATTGCAGGGTGGAAAATGCAGATTTTCAGGGCGTTCTCCAACTATTTTCAGCGGTATTATTATTAGTATTATCATCATCATCGTTTGGAACCCGAAAAATAATACAAAAAATACTTCGTATCGTGCAAATCTTAATTATGATTCGCGCACGACATGCGATCTCATATTCGTATTATTCTGTAAAATCAAACTGCAAATACATACATTTATTTATTATTCCATTCAAGCAAATCACTAAAATCTGATTTTCCAAAAAAAAATTGAAAAATTGTAGAAAATATTATATTAATACTTTAACTAAATATATACGTTATTATCATAAATGGACTTAATAACAAATTTTGTAAATTCAAATTTTTTTTTAAAAAAAAGGTCTCAATTTTGCAAATTCGTATTTTTTTTTTCAAGAAAATATTATCGAAAAACATCTTTACGAAAATTTACTATTTTGAAAATGTAAAAAACAATAATAATACTTTAAGTAAATGTGTACTTAATATTGATTTGTATGATTTTCTCAGAAATATAATATTTTTTGTAAATTTAAAATTTTTTATTTTATATAGAAACTGATCTTTACACAAATTTAACAATATTGAAAATTAATATTCGTTAACAATAATTATAATGATTATAGAATGCTTTATGTGTAAATACGTAAATATATTCGTATTATTTGAGTGTGAATGCGTGTACATTATTTATCGGATGCAATTAAGCAAATAGGATTATGGAACAAATAATCGCTGCAACGATTGGACATTGAAATTTCGTTAATTCTATTCGATTATTTCGCATCCTGCAGTTGATGTCCTAAGCGAGAAGGCTTATTGGGTGCGCAAAAAGTGTGTGTGAGAGAGAGATGTAAATATTTATACAAATGGATGAAAGTGAGAGAAATGAATTTGCATCAATGATTTGTTGGAGTTAATCCGAAATAATCGCGATTATTTAAATATGATATGTCCGTGTTATTTGCCTTGCTTTTCGATGCGAACGGAACACATGTGACCCAAATATGACCGCAAACTGAGTGCCTTCCTAATAGCAATTACCGTCCTCCCGCTTCGAGCGAGAAGTCCCACTTCATCCTCCCATTCCGCCGAAAAATAATGCAGAGTTATTTGCGCGATAATTGCTCGGGTTAAAAATGCCGCTCACGATATTACCGCGAAAATTGCTGAACCTAATTTTTTTTAATTGCATACATATTCTAGGCTAGACTAGTTTGCTAGAATATGTTCAGTTGTATAAGATTAGGTTATGTTCCATTATATTAACGTAACCTGAAAATGATATGACATAACATAAACTTTTGAGTATCCATATTAACCTAACCTAACATACATTTTCAACTTTGGATTTTTTTTTATGAAAATATGAAATCGAAATGCTTTTGAATGCGAATGTGGAAAATGTGTTTGCTGTGAATTAATGAAAGAAGTGTTTCCGTAATGAAGTGGAAATGTTTTCGGTCAGGTGGGACAGTTTAGAGGGAAACAATCGCTCGACCGTCGAGTGTGCGTGTGTTTGTGTGCGAAATGGCAAAGTTTCGGTGCGGTTTTAAAAGTTTTCCGGTTTTGTATGAAAACCGGCTTTGGGACGCCATTTGTCACAATTTCTGGAGCAGCCGGCACCGGGACCCTAACACCACCTCCCCCCGTACAAGCCATTCGCGAAATGAACACCAGCTTTCCTCCTTTTTTTCGCAGCGTGCGGCGCTCCGCCACTTTTTTCCTCTTCTTCTCCTTCTGGCGTGTCTTTCTTTATTTTTCTTTTCATCATTTCTCTTTTATTATTATTCCGTGCGTTCTTCTATCGAGGATTTTTGATTTATCGTCCGGCGAAATGTGTAACGGGCGATGAACAAATAAAAATAGAATGGATGAGAAAGGAGGAGGACTAACGGAATGAGCAAAATTGTTATAAAACACCGAGCGATGTAGCGTATTCGGTGCACGTACGTATATATGAAAATATCGATACAGAAGAGTGGGTGTGATGGGTGTTGGGTTCCCGGGGCTTCCTCACGTTCATAGTTTAATAGACTTTTATACTTCGCATTACGTTGTTTTCCGAGGATCTAATCTTGCAGGCCAAATTGAAAGAAACCTTCCTAACCTAACCTGTTGTGTTGGAGAGAAACGAAGGAAAGACGGGCGGAGAGGATAGCCGGAAAAGGTATAAAATTTTAATTAAACCCAACACGACCGACCATAGCCGGGACCCTCTCATAAATTCCCCGTTATGGATTTCCACACCGAAACCGATCGCCAAATATTAGCTCTTTCTCTCTTTTCTCTATCCTCTATCTCTCTCTCTTTCTAAAGCACAGATACAATTATCCTTTTCTCTCTCTCTCTCTCTCTCTTTACACTCTCAATACGGACGCTCGCAAAACGCTGCAGCTTCCTTTATTAGTTTTTCATTTTATCGCGCTACAACTTTCAATTTAATACCGACACCGATCCTCTTAATCAAGTGCCCCTCAGGGC
This sequence comes from Nicrophorus investigator, assembly GCA_963457615.1. Classification (NCBI taxonomy): domain Eukaryota; kingdom Metazoa; phylum Arthropoda; class Insecta; order Coleoptera; family Silphidae; genus Nicrophorus; species Nicrophorus investigator. Next base: position 3,948,775 of record OY735140.1, read on the forward strand.
GAACAAAATATTTTCATTAATAAGTCTGTCACCTAATTGGATCGATCATCTATGTTTCAAAGTTATATATACACACTACAAATTAAATTATTTAACAGATTGACCAACAAACTTGCAAAGTTCAAACACACATTTCAATTAACTTACTTAAACATAACCTAACATAATTTAATTTAATAATAACCTAAGTTATTCAATAAATACTCATATTAATGAAACTTTAACCTAACCTAAAATAATCTCATCAAAACTTATTATCCAACGTGAACCTAATCATTCAAACTTATTTAAATGAAATTCTTACCTAACCTAAAAATTAAAGCTATTATACAACAAGAATATAATCATTCAAAATTAATTTAATCAAATTGTAAAATATCCTAAAAATAATCTTTTCAAAATTTTGAATCTAAGACAAGAACTGAATCATTCAAACTTATTTTGATGAAATTTTAATTTAATCTAAAAATAATCTAACTAAATATAGGATAAGAATCTGTAGATTGCATAATAAAATTTAAATCAAAAGATAGTAACAGAATACAAATTATTTTCGTGTCACAATGAAAGTGAAGCTACAGGAAATTAATGATAATTACATAATTAATTATTAACACTTAGCTAAGTTATTTTATACTAATTAATATGATCGTAAACGACTAAAATTCAATTAATAATATTCATAATAGATTCATCGGTGTCATTCCCTTATATACCGAGTTAGCAATGATTAGTAGAATTTAGGACAATGATGATGATGTGAGAGAGACACCGAAGTCGTGAATCGCAATTTACTATGCTTAATTGATTTAGAACCCGGCGCATCCGCAATATTAACGACGGTTCACTCGACCTCTGAAAATTGGAACGTGAAACGTGAAATTTTCTTCCGCCATAAATTTGATCTATTAATAAATTGTATTGGATTTAGATATTAATATATTAATGCTACATCAAATGAGACGATTCGTGGAAATAAGATGAGAGACAGGATTCAATTACGAACTTTAATGAATCACCTGTCACGCTCGGACCAACAACCCTTCTCCAAGCAGATACACCTCATCTCCCGGGGGACGTTTTCACCTAGATTCCATCAGATATGTGCGGACAGGTGCGTCCTAATGTCATCGTTCTAAAGTGCATACGACCGCAGTTTAATAATAACTTAATCTAATTTTCATATAATAACCTAATATTGTTTTGGATTGATTTAATATTTTCCATTTATTTATAAATAGATTAACTCAGATTATTATATAATTTTATATAGAGAAACTAAACAAAAATACAACTGATATTAATTCAGTTGATTAAAAAAAATTAGATAATTTTGTTTACATAATGCAACTAGAGTAAATGGATGTATTAATATGTTGCTTTAATATTAAAGCTGACGTCGAGTGTAATTGTGGAATGACGATTTTAATGATACTAGATGTGATGCGTTAAAAAAACTTTTGAATTAATCACGAAACGTATGTCGCCATTTGCTGGTAGCAAACTGGAACGGTAATTTTCATAGTTGTCGTGTGGAGGTGATCATAAAATATGCAATAAATTCACGTCTCTTGTTCGGATGTGGTGCAACATAAAGTACTTATCAAACTGCTAGCAGAAATGCGGCTAATAATTGATAGATGATAGATGTTGAACTTACGAAGGCAATTACGAACGAACACATCGAACTGTAGCGGTATCGGTAATGGCAAAAAGGTAATCTGCATGTGTCCATGCATAATGGAGACGATAAACAGATGCCTGTAATGACCCCATTTCCACGACGATCGGTTTATGTAATTTTTTCCATCTTTCCGTCCACCTTCTGCTCCGATATTCCTGGCTCTTTTCACCGGCTGGTGTTTAATAAAAGTTTGTTTCCCGCATATATATAAAAAAAAAGGAAGAGAAAAAAGAAAGAACGAGCAGCAAGAAAATTGTTCTGCAAGAGGAAAACGGGAAAATAAAAACACATACACCTGAAACTTTCCACTTGGATTGCAATTAGAGCACGGTATTACTCGACGCGGCTAATCTAATTTCGTGTTGATTAAATTGAAACATCGGTCGAGATATAATAAACTCCAATCAATAACATCACTTCAACCATTATGAAAAAAACCGTAATAAATCAATCAAGCAAGAAAATGCGGATGCGCCGGGTGCACAAATATATTCGGTTAATCGATCCAATACTAATTACATAACTATATAATTAAAACTTAATGATTCAATTATATTAATGAAACTAATTATTTTCCAAATAATATAATTATGATATTCATATAATCCAATTCTTCATTAAAAACATTATAAATTTAAAAATAAATTGATATCAAATTTTTAGTAACTTATTACAAAATTTAGATTTTTTTTAACAATACCTCAGAATTAAAAAAAAATCTTCTATATGAATTTATATTAACCATTTTTTAACTCATTTGAATTAAATTTGCAATTTAATTTTCTAGCGGTGTTAAAAGTCAATAAACAAAAGTTGTAATCTAATAATTTGTTCTATTCATACGGTTAATTCGCTCTGCAAATATGTGGATTCAATTTGGAGGAAAAATATTAAATGGAGAACCCTGGGGAATATGCGTATCGCGTTGGGGATCTCTGTGGTTGCGTAATGCAATATTGTCTTCGATGGATCAGATATTTCGTGAATTCGGGCCACCCAAAACCCTGTCTGGATATGCATTAGGTATTCATGCGTGGAACGATGGGGCTAAGGGGGAGAGAAAGGGCGCACGATTTCACGAGCGAGCGTTCGGCTTTGGTCAACACGCCAATTATTTCCCATTCCCGACGTTCCTGACGATATAACACACCTACACTGTAACATATACACACACTTACAAAGGCACGTTGTTCGAGGATGCTTAAAACGCATGCAAATTTAATGCAAGCAGTTTAAATATATTAATATAATGGGCATCACCCTTCTGCGCAAAACTTGTTCTCCCATCCTATGAGAAGATTATTCACGGTGAACACGTAATAAAATATTTATTCAATTGGTTAATACGTATGAGGGGTGACCATCGATTCGATGGAGAGAGCAGATACAGAAAAAAATACTTGGTTTTAATATTCGATAGATGGCGTCACAATATGATAACTTACAATTATGTACTGTTAAGAAATAGTTTAATATTCTTATTGAAAGAAAGAATTGACGAAGTTCTTATGCAATTAAATTTTTCAATATATCACAGATTATTAATTAATCTAGGATAGTTTACATATTATGTTAGTTATGATTCACTTGCTAATTAAGAAATTAAGAAATATTGATTTGAATGCACATTTTAGACAATACTATTAATTTAATCGAGTAAAATGTTGCGTCTCGTAAAAAATTGAAATAAACAATTAACGTAAAACTTTGCAAAATACGAAACGTTCCAGTGACAATTTTAAAAAAGCAATGCGGTTGAAATTATTTTTGTTCCGTCCGGAATTAAAAATGTATCATTGTAATACTTCTCGAAATACGTAATATTCTAAATGGAAATATTAATTTATGATAGCAAACTGTACTTTTTTTTAATTGCAAAAAGTGGGATAAATAAAATTGCGTTTTTTTGTTATGTTCTTCATTCCAATTTGCCTTTGCTCTCGGAGCGTTATTGGAAAATCCGGACTGGATTACAAATGGGGTTTCGGTTTGAGAAGGGATCGCGTGATTCGCCACGATCGTCGTCTTCGACTGCGGTGATGTGTAGAGAACAATCCTCAAATTCTCTCTCCTCAGAGCAGATGGATAGGTGCGCTAATGGTACAGGAAGAGAGCGTACTTTTCCCTATTCATCTCCTTGGCCCCAGTTTCGGTGCAAACAATAAATACGGCTCAAGTTCGATCATATTTTACGAGGGGGGGTAAACGTCGGGAAGTAACATATGTCCATGATTGATGTCGCGCCAACGCCACGGGTTCATTATTACACTTGTCTCGAGTATTTCAAAACTCGAGTCCAATATGTTGCGGAACTAAACGAAATATGGCCTGCGAACGCGCATACTGCCTGCTACCCCGAACTCCCGACACAACCATACACAGTACAACCCACATACATACAATCTCTATCTCTTCCTCTGCCAGCAACGAAAATAATTAACAAGATTCCAACGGGTTTCGATTAATCCTCTTTCTCTCTCTCTCTCTTCGTATCTCGACCCAAACACAACCGAAAAGCGATTCATTCTACTGGCAATTTCGGCAAAATCCACGTCTGCTCCTGACATTCGTTTATTCATCATGTATTTAACTTTAGCATTGAACTCCATTCAGTAAATTTGTTACAAAATGATTATTTCGAGAAATATTCAACATATTAAAATAATTAATAATTTTACCAATATTTATGTAGAAACCAATATTTGTGTAGAAAAAAAATAATTTATTAGATATAAAACTTATCAATAAATGTATTCGTTTTTATAATAATTACAAAATTTAATTGACAGTTATACAATTTTAACAAAGGATTTCAGATATTTTAAGAAAATTAATTGAATAAGTATATGTCTAAAATTATTATAAATAAATAAATAAAATTTACAAAAAAAATATTTCAAAAATCAGAAAAAAATCAATAAATCAAAATTTCTAACAATTATAATATTATTCATATTTTAATGATGGAAATTCGTTGTTAAACTTTTTCCACGTTTAAAAGAGAATTATTTACAATTTTAATCCGCCAACATAATTGATATATGATTGTCAGAAATGGTCGGATAAATCTACGATTTTTAAATGGAATTACTCAACTTTTCACGGTTGAAATGAAGGTAATTGGTGCGAGAAGTAAATGAATGCAAATACGTCATGTTTTTGTGGTTCACTCAATTTTAGGGGAGGTTGAATTCGCGGATAACTCTCATCACTTCATTATCTGCCACCTACGAGAAATGGATGAGCATGTATATGCGACTCACGACGGGAGTTTAATAAATTTGAATGCGACAAGCGGAATGGCGATGTAATTGCTGTAATTTACAACGTTGGCGAGGACGTATGAATAAAAATCAGCGGAGTTGGGTGGATGAAAATGAATTGGGGAGGTGGTGGAAGGGTGGTGTTCTGTACTACACGTGCAAGTTGGCGGTTGGAGGGTCGCTTTAATGTTCCAATCTTTTCCGCACTAAAACCTCTCTCCTCCACACAATTCGCCCGATCGATCGATAATGATTGTCAGCGCTCGATTTGTGCATTGTCGATGTAGAGGGTGGCCGCATCAATACCCTTCTTACCTCGTTCCGGGGGGATGTTTTTATTTTGCACGGCAATAAATTTCGTCCTTCCACCACCATCACCATCACCCAACCCCTTTTCTCCGTGAACGAAATTCCCAAAAAACCCCCACCATTCGATATATATATATATACACGCTGCGACACAAAACATGGATGATCTACTTATATCTCGACTATAAATCAGTCTTCTCGTTTTCCACTTCTCCTTCCTTCCCACACCGAACCATCACAAACCGCCCCTTCCAATATAATATCTTACTATACTTTATTTCATATTTATATCACGGACAAGACCCATCTCCCTCATATATTAAATTATATCCAATTTTTTTATATTACAAAAATCGATACAACAACAAAAATTCTTGCAAATCCCACTTACTTAAAATTATTCAGTACATTTACATAAAAGCTTTTAAAATCAATAAAATATATTAAATAATTCAAGTTGCTGCGGTTTAAAAACAAATGTTGCCCGGCGCATCCACCACAAAATATAACACAAAACAAATAATTGATATAAAAAGTACAGAGATCATTCTCCATTCATATTGATTTTATTTTAACTCGAGATTTTATGATTTAAAAATTCGAATACGAAAGTCGACTTTGAGTTTACTCTTTTTTTCGCAAGATAGTCGTTTCTTCCTTCTTCCCGTGTGCAACTTTACGAGATGACAAATTAGTCATTTGTTCTGACGGGTCCCGGAGCGTTCTTTTTTCCATGAGATAAAACTGTCATGTCGAATGGATGCTCAGGTACGTGTTTGGCTCGCGGCTGATATTAAAACTTTTTGGGAACGCCGCCGACGCTACTGTCGAGAAAAAAATAAAAAAGTGCAGAAAACATAGTGGATAGACAGAGAGAAAGAGATGCGCTTTATCATAACGTAAAAAGAGAAGAAGGAAGTAGATGAAATAATGATACGAAAAAAAAAAGAGATGGACAAGAAACACAATAATGAAACAAACCCTTTTTTGTGTACGTGCATATTTTACTTGAATTAATTTCCGCAAAATTATTTCTGTTAACTTTTTAAAGGATTTTAGATGCAGCGACACAATATAATTTACTTAATTTGACGCAGCAGCTCGCATATATTAATGCGGATATTGCTGCGGAGGGCGAATTCTTTGCTGGGAGCCGATGAGGAAAGGGTGTAAAAGTGTTTGGCTGGGACTGGGTTAAACTTGCAAAATAAATCCGTAGCCTGTTGTGTGCGTTTTGCTTTATGGCACTCCCGGGGCAAGCGGCGGCGGCTGCGGAGGCGGCGTTTGATTAATCTCCATCGTCCCGGCCCGAACCCGAAGAAGCGAAAATAAATAAACGCACAGCGAGGAAAATTAAAACTTATCTTGCCCCGGGAAAGCATTTATAAAACTGTTTCCAAATAGTGTTTTTTTTTTGCTCTCTATATCTCGCATACAGACAAGCACTTTCTATTTTCTTTTCCCTCGTCCGAATTTACAGTAATCGCACTTTCGGTCTCGGATTTATTGCTCGCGAGAAAGTTAATTGGAATCGTGGCCTGAAAATATAATCAAGTTGAAAAAGATTGAGCCACATCAACTCACAGAAAGCAATCAGCGGTGGAGGCACCGAGAACAGATCCCTTGAGGAACCCAATCGTTTATAACCACCTGATTCAGCGATTCAAGTATAGCGGATAAAATTATCATTAAGTTTTCACGTAAATTGAAAGATATTTCAATGATGCAGACACTTTTAAAGGCCAGATAAAATATTATTATCTCTTATTAATTTATTGCAATAACAATAATTGTATTTTCCATAAACTGAAAAATCAGATCAAAAATATAATTTTATATATATGCTTTTTTACAATTAATTAATTAATATATTTTCAGTATTTTCAATATTCATTTTATTTATTTTTCAATGAATCAAATATTGAATGCTACCAATTCATATAAACATGCTTTAATCATATAATTATTTCTTTTAAAAATATATTTTTAAAATCGATAAAATTAAATATTAAAATGTTTTATTTCGTCGTAAACTATGGATTAACTAAGAGTGCGGAAGATAAGAATTTACAATTTACAACTATGTTTAACACGGCCATTTAGCATGAAAATAATATCAATTTTTGCAGGTTCCTGCAGCTCAGGGGTCGTTCTCTGGAGATAGAGAGAGAGAGGTAAATCGACTCGTGAGTCTTGAGTAGAGCGAGAAAGAGAGGATTGTGAGTGTATGGGAGGAAGAGAGTTTGGTGGGATCAGAAATTATCCTGGGAACATGGAGGAAGCATCAGGAAGAACAGGCTGCACTTAATGTCCTTGGAGGGATTGTTTCACGGAGGGAACACACACGTACACGATCCGAACAACGACGCCCGAGCATTACATGCACTGGAAAACATCATCGTTTTTGATACGCCACGTCGTCCATCTACACTCTGTCTCTCTCTCTCCGCTCCTGCAAACAGCATCATTTTATTTATTTACTCCTCATCCTTTTAACGTGCCTCGCAATATAAACGCGAGACCCACAAACCGCAAACGTTTATTACCGCTAAAATAAAAATACGTACACAGTGCAACACATTTTCTCTGCTTAATAATTTGATAATTATTATTTCCGTTTCATAATTACTTAATAATTTAGATATTTTGATATAGAATTGTTTACACTATATAATTCAAACTTATTATTTTGTTAATTACGTGAGATGTTGCTTTCTGGGGATGGGTACGTAATTATTGTAATGAGTCGGCCAGCAAAAGTCAAGTTTGCGTGGGCGGGAAATTTGAATGTACGAAGAGGCGAGACGGGGTGGTGAAGCGGCGGCCGTGGCGGTTCGAGATTTGCCGCCGCCTCAGCCCCACGTCCCATAAATAAACTGAAATATGTTATTTAACTTGCAAAACTAGTTACAAATCCGGAATTATATTTGCCGAATAAAACTTTCGCAATTTTATGCAAATCGCCTGCACATACACAAATCCGGCCTCCGCACGAGATACCGACCCCCACCCGTGCAAATTGCGTAATTGGGGCCGCCATTTCCACAGTCGAGCCCTATATCTCATTAGGAAAATCATCGAATTTATGATAGAAAACGTGTATCCTCCTCCTCCTTCTCTACGTCCTCTCCAACAGGTTTGAAGCAACTTCGTGCACGGCAATTACAGTAAAGAGCACTGTTACACGTGTAAAGTCCCACTCCTCCTGATGGAATTTAACCCGAGTACAAACCGCGCATTGACGTGAAACACCTTCGAGTTAATTGCAAACGCGATTGTGACCCGGAGCATCCACCTTATTTTCTTCCACATATACTTTCCAGACAATATGCCCCAAATTACTATTTTGTTCATCAAATCTACTGTAAACCATTAATAAACAAAAAATAACAATAATATTATTAAAAAGATCAAAAGCCAATTAGAAATCAAAATTAAAAAAGTTTCGTTAGTTTAAAAAAACAAGTTAAGAATATTACATATTAAAATATAAAAATTGTATCCAGAACGATTACTCTTCAAGTTCATGTAAGAGTTACTAATTCCTTAGTTTCATTATTATTTTCTAAATAAATTACTTAAAAAATCTACTATTTTCAATTTAAGTCCAGACTGTAAACTAAATTAAAAAATTTGAACAGTGCATTTACAAAATAAATCTAGTATAAAAAATAAATAACCCGGCGCATCCATAATACAGTAAATTAAAAAATATAACATTCCATTTAGAAAATAAATAATATAATAAATCTGCTTTTCATTTACATTTGAATAGTAACAGAATAATTAATGTTTTATAAATTATTCTGTTACTATTCAAATAAATCTGCTTTAAATAAGTTAGTTTCTTTGCTCGATTTAATATTAAAGTTTCGGCTGAGAACTAAACGAAAATATGTTCCAAATTGAATAAAACGATTGTTTCTCGAACGGAGAATTCTCGACGTACAAGAATATTGCTTTATAAAGGACTTATAAACAAGCGCAAGTACTATTATAAAAGTTTTAATACAGAGGTGGAATGGGGGTGCTCGCATAATGGCAAAAGAGAGCGTCCTCATCTATGCGAGAGTATCGGCATTACAAATTGCCATCAGAAAGTTTCCAACAGAAGACAATCTCCGCTCCTAAAATCCTCTCATTCTCTTAACCTCATTCCCTCAACCCTCAGAAGCTGACTTTAAATACGCACATGCTTTTTCATTGAGTTTTTATTTGTAATTGCATTCTACTGCTCCGTGCAATTAGCGCAAATATATTCCGGGGACTTTTAGCAAATGTTTCCGAATTTCCGACCAATTAGCGGATCCGACTGCAACAAAGATTCATGTGCATTATGCATGAGGTTGGTAGTTCAACAGCTGAGCTTTATCATAATGCCAACGAATACTTTGTTTATTATTCCGCAGATCAGAAATGCTTTATTAACTCTACCAAACACAAAATATTATGCAACAAAAAAAAAACTTCAGTTTATTTTTTAATTCACTATTTTTGATAAAGGAAACTTCAAGATATTTCCTGCGTCAATTGTCACGTAATTAACATTTCTTGTGATCATCAAATATGAAAGCTCTCATCCACATCGATGACGCATGTACATTAATTATGAAACTTTTCAACTATTTTCATCATCGTCTTGTCGGAGTTTCTCCTATTTATTGCTTCCAAGCGAAGAAGAAAAGGAATCGCTCATCAAGTATTGCCGGGATTCCTAGACACAGCCCCGCACCTGCCCTTGCATCCTGATAAGCCCATTGTATTTACCTTAACTAATTAAGATTCAAGAGAAGCAGCGCTCCCTTCGCAACACTTCGGTAATCCCGAAAAGAAGAGAGATGCGAATAAAAGAAAGAAAGAAACAAATAAAAAGAAAATAGAGGAGATCGATAGATGATTTCTCGGTTGAAAAAGAGGTGTTCATTGAAGTACGAAACCGCTTGCAACGCGCGATTTCCTCTGCTCCAACAAAAAAAAAAAGAAAACAAGCATAACTCGTAAGAAATAAGCCAAATTAACTGAATCCAGTTACTGGCGTCGCACGAACGAATAAAATGTGAAATTTTCGCTTTTTCCCTCATGAAATTTAACGATTATTTTCCCACCCACATTCACCCTCCGATTTTGCGTTTAAAATTGCTGGATGTAACGCGAATTTATTGGTTTTATAATGCTCTTTTAATTGCGACACACACATTGGGAACGGCGCACCAATACCGAAATGAAATTCTGCAATTAATTGAAATATTCCATTTTTGTTCCAACAAATGTGAAAGGGTCGTCGAACCAACCCAACAACAAAAAAAAAATACAAATGAAGCTTTCATACGCAAATTAATGAACGCGGAATTTATTATGAATATTTCATTATAAAAATTGCGCAACCGAAACGAACATTTTGATTTATCGTCATTACGTATTGCAAATGTATGAAGAGCGGAGCGAAAACAAAAATGCGAATACGCAAAATAACATAATAATATTGTATGGAATTAAATTAAATAAAATGATAAGCTATTTAAAAACTAAAACTTTAATTAACATTAAATTTAATTAATTATCATTCTATTTCAGACTGTAACAGTATTTATCCACATAGGCATATACATCTACAAACAGGACAAAGCAAATACATAAACAAATGGCTTGGAACAACTCCAATTATATAGTACAGTTGCAACCATCAATAATACAACTAATGAACCTGCTGAATTAATCAGAGTTAATATTACGTAATCGATCAATACAATAATGCATGACAAAATAAACAAATAATTTGAAATATGCAACTCACATTTAAACATGTTACAATTAAACAAATCTTTCTGTTGTTTATTCACTAAAAAGTTTCATAAAAGTTTATTCAAATATTAAGTATCAAATAAAAGTATTTAATTAAAAAAAGCGGTTTAAAGATCATTTTAATATATCAATAATTATAATGGGTCTCGAAGTCTTCGAGTTATGAAGTAATTTTGTAAATATTGCACAAAAACAATGTTTCATTGTAGAAAAAAATATGTTTGTAATCAAAGCAGCAACAGAATATACAGGTTAACAATTTCGTAACTACAATGAATACAATAAAAAAAATGTAATAAAAAAATGGCTTATGAAATGGGAAGGCGACGTAAAGAAGATTGATTGAATTATTAAATAGCCGATTTGAATGTAAACGGTCGTTCCAAAGTGAATATGAATGGCTTTTTTTTGGTCGTCCTCTTTCCCTCGTTCTTCGTCACCCGACACCCACCCCCATCTTTCGCAATCTTTCGTCCTCCTTGCGCCTTTCGTCCTTCCACGCTCGGCGCTACGCTCCGACATTTACATACATTTATTATTTTTTTCGGTGTATTTATGATTAGCCAAAGATACGAATCGGAATCCGGTTTAATATTCATTAAATGAATAATTTATGGCCGAAAAATAAATACATAAATATTAATGAAGGAGAGCTTCACGTTTCGTGAAATATCACCTCGCGATTCGTACAATTGCAAAAATAAATCGTTTTTTTTTAGTATTAAATTTCAGTTTGTCATCAATTGAGGAATTTAATTAAATGCGTCACTCTCATTACAACACAATTAATAATAAATTACGTTTTTAGTGTTATAAACAATTATACATTAATTTTATTTTCTATCAAATTTATCCTTTTTTTTGAGGCGACGATTTCAACCATCTAAATTTCTGTTTCCACTCGTATCAAGAATTTCAGGGGAATTCCCGAGTGTTAACGGAAAAACAAGAGTAGGAAAACTGAAGAATGGAGAAAGAATGAAAGTTATCTTCGAACATGTTGTTTATAACAAAGGTTTTCAATGCGATTTAACTTGAATTTCTTATATGTAGTCGTGAAAATTACTTAATTATATTGTAATTAAAGAAAATCATCGAATGAAACTTGAATATTACATAAAATTATAATATTGAAAAGAATCAAATTAAGAGAAAACAAAAATATAAATTTAAGTTCATGAAAATGTTGGATACATAACGAAAATGTATTCATCGTCGAGGAATCGGATTTGTCGTCGGGCCGTGGATTTTATTCATTTATTTGTATTTATTCCTTTTTTTCTTCCCTCCTTCCTTCATCGCTTTTGTATCTGTAACGGATTCGGGGTTTCAGGCGAGGATTTGCGAAATCTTTAAAACATATTTACAGAGTTTAAGGGTGGATCTGTGTATGTGTGAGATGAGAGGTTCCACCAATTTCGCAGTAAACGATTCAGGCCGAAGAAAAGGTTCGAAATCGAAGGAACGAATTAAATGTGGGGCAAAATCGTCTTGTAACATTTTTCTCTAGCAGTTGGTAAAAAAAATATTAGCATGATTTTTGAAGACAATATTGGAAATACTTTTTTTGCAAAACATATTGTAATTTTTCAATTTCTTTCTGTAAATTGTTAAATATTTTTAGCAAATTTTTGCAAAAAAAAGTATAAAAATTTTCTCATTGCAATTATAATAAGCGTAGCAATTTTTACATTTCTTTTAATAAATTGTAATAAATAAATTAGTTTTGATTTTAATAAATATATGCAGAGATGAACGTTACAAATATGTGGTAATCCCATTAGAGTTTCATAATTTTTTATTTTTCGAGAAGAGAAAAGTATAATTTATATTTTCCGTTTACCATCCTTACGCATTCCATCTTCCTTGCAGATAAATATTCCTCATCTGAGAGAGGAAGAAGGAGGAAAAAGACGTCTCATACAAAATATCCGACGTGCGGCAAATACATGCGAAAACCCCGAAGCCGAAAGTTGTTAAGAGTAATCCATGTGTTTCTTAAACTTATCCTCGCCATTCATAAATGTCATGACCCGCCCCCGTAACATATTGCGTAACTCCGCTGTTTCACCCGCATCTCTCTCCCACACACGTGCATAGCCCATCCATTCTCTCTCTCACTCCATTTTTATATCAACGCACACTTTCCAAGCTCGTAATGTTACAATATTGAGCCACTCGCAATACCGGCGAACTCATATGACGGTCATTATATATAACATTGCTTTTATAAATACACAGAGCCTGCAAAAATAAAGCTTAATTAAAAACCCGCACTTTATTGTCGTTATTGTCGATATAAATATACTCCGATGATTTCGAAATACGCATTTATCTTTCATCATCGTTTCGAATCCTCATTTTATGCTACGCTGCTGAAACAACAATACGTAACGTTCTTTGAATTATGTAAGAGCTATTTTCAATTATTTTGCAGCACAAAACAAAATTTATTAGTAAGATTATATTAATATTAACAGTGGGAAAATAAAATTAATATTTTTCATTATTTTCCACATTTATAAAAGTTTTATTCAAATTACAAAGATTGATTTTGAGCTATGCGAAATTCCATAATCTACATTATGTAAATGACAAATAAAAATAAACGTAACCTTGACGCAAACAAAATAACGATAAAACAAAATAGTAACGTTTCTTTTATGACAAACAATAATTTTGATTTCTACATGTGATTTTTAGATAACTCTATGATTTTTCTATATCTACTTAATAACAATTATGATCATTAAATTCTAAAACATAAAGAAACTAAAAAAAAAATATATTTTGCGATGAAAAATTTTACTTCCATATATTTTTCTTATAATTAAATCCTGTTTTTGGTTCATAACAATCAAAAGACACGTATGATGAATAGCTTAATGAGGGAATACTCGATCTATACACACACACACATATATATTCATTGTAGGTTTCCGAGTCGGTATTGATTTGCCGACTTTCATAAATATTAATATAGCAGTATTTCATGCGAACCGTAATGAAATGTTACCAAAGAAAACAATATTCTCTCACGTGCATAGAATAAAACGCGATATATTAACTTTAACTTTACGTTTTCGCTCATACACATATAAATTATTTTCTCTTTCTCTCAACATTTTGCATATCCGTTGCAGCTGCACGACTAATTCCAAAGTAAATGTATTAATATTATAAACGATTTTCTAGCATGACAATCAAATTTTATTTCTGGTTGAAAAACGAAACTTCAATTTATTTTTCATGAAATGTCCAAAAATATGCGTTATTCTGTAATTGAAGAAATGAGGTTGAGCTGTCACTTAAACAAAATATAGCTATGAATGTGCACTATAAATTGATCCAGAAATAGGTTATGGACCGAGTGGTTGCGTTCCCATCGCGGTCCGATTGGATCAGTTTTGGGTGGGGGGATTTTGAAGCCAAAATTAACTGAGTGTTACGTGATTAACTGTCATAGCCACAAATAGCGTTTCGCGATTCGTTATGAATTGTTATGTAATTGCCTCCATTTGAATCAGATCAGATCTACAATTTTTTTCATTCTTCCGAACAAAGAGCAAACAAATTGCAACTCGAGAGTTTCATTACAAACTTTTCCTACTTTTCCCCCAAACAACACTTCAATCTTCAACAATTAATAAATTTTATGATATTATTGCTGAAATATTTTTTTTACGTAACGTGAAGCTTACGGAAAAGTAATTAATTATTGATCAGTTAATTTATATTTTATCTGCGAGCGCCGGATTATCGAACGACAAATTCAATTAATAATTAACATACAAATTCTTAAACTTCTTGACTGCACGACAAAACTGTAACGGAAAAACCTTCATCGATGTTTTGTTATTTTCCAATTAATCCCGTTCCTTTAAAAATTTATACGCACCACCTGTTTCAGATTGAAAACCTATAAAAAAATATATAAACATACATTATTTAATAAAATTCAATTCGATTTTAAAGCAGCAAATATTATCAGATTAAAACTAACATTACCTCATAACAAAAAAAAGGTGACAACATAAAGTAATAACGTTTCTTTTGTAACAACCGATAGTTTTATTTATATGTAAATTATACTTTCAACTAGTAATGTAATTATTCGAGCTCATCAAATACAGCCTGAAGAGCAGTTAATTCCGTTATATAAAACGCTAGCATTTCCAGATCAAAACCAATACTATAATATACGTGTTTACTTCATTTTCGGGATTACGAACTTAATTAAATTCGGATTATTTCTGATTTTCCGAATGGAATATTTGCGCAATTTATATTTATAAATTTGCAATATATTTCTCACCCCTCGTTTAATTCTCTCTCTTTTTTTTCGTTCCAAGTGGGCCAATAAAAAAGAGATAGAATCGTTCCATTAATTTCAGTATTCAATGGGTTCGGTCCATTAGACACCATGCGGACCGCAGTGCATTTATCACCGAAACGGTGAGGGGGTTTTTGGAGAGGTGCAGGGCACCCAATGATTGGTACCGTGACCCAACTTATTTCTCATCCAATGCCAACCGACATCCATTTCCCCATGAAGGGGGTGAAAAAGAGAGAAAAAATGTTGGATGGTGAAATTCGCGCGTGGAAGCGAAACGGAAATAATTCCGCACCCCCTAGTCCCATTCATTCATTCAGTCGCATTCCCCAAAGCCAGAGAGAAGTGAAAGAAGAAAATAGGAAAAAGGGTGAGAGAAAAAAATAAAACATTGAGAAGTGAAAGAGTGCATGAATGTACGAAAGTAAATTACGTCGAATATTTTACGACCTTTTCGCACTGTATCAATAATAACTTCAACTTTTTCATACAAATTAAATTTACTTGAAACTTTTTCTCGCAAAGTAATTACCATTTTTAGTCTTAAATTATATTAAAATATTAGTATATTAATAATATTTAAATGAAATAATTTAAAAAAAAGTTTTTTCAGTGAATTATCGTACTTCTGTCGAGTTAAATGAAAACACTCATTAAAAACTGTATATAGAAATTGAAAAGCTTATAGAGTTGTCGGTAAATTACAATAAAAAAAAACATGCGTCTATATGAATTTTTAGTTTATTTATAGTATCAAATATTTTATCGTTATTTAAATGATTTATTTTACATCATCATTTCGTTGGTCAAAATAATCAACTTTGTCAGTGAATCATCTTACTTTTGTCGGTTAAATAAAATAAAATGTTGTCGGTAATTTGTCGCCGTGAATTATTCAAAATTTGGCTAGTTATAAAAATATGATGTGTACATTTTTTGTCATTTTATCAAATATTTTGTCATTCACATATATATTTTAATTACAGTTATTTGAATGATTTATTTTGAATCATATTTTCGCTCGTCGAAATTACCAATTTTGTATTACTTTATATGATCATATTTTTTTTTAAATATAATATAGATTTTTTAAATATTATTGTAGCAATTATAAGGTTTGCTGAAGGGATGAAAGCCAGCTGTTTCATTTACTTCTTCGTATATTTGATACAGTAAGCTTATTTAGTTTAGTTGTTGGTTTGGAAATAATTTCGGTGGTGGAATTATCTCCGAAGATTGCGTAATGTGCATGTATGTGAGTATTGATCGGAATTGATGAGCAATTAGGTAAATTGCTGCGGCTTTGGCCTCGTGTATCATTATAGCATTCGTGGCATACCGTGCATCACGCTCCACCGGAGCACCACGAACAACGCAAGGTTTCAACGGCAAAGGAGGTGGAGGCGCCGGTGCGTTTTCGATGTCGAAGAGTTTTCCTTTCAATTAAACGAAATCAATTTGGTGCACATGAGATGATTCAACACAAAAGAGAAAGACAACACTCAGACATGCTGTCTGTCTGTCAGTCTGTCCATTTGCGAGTTAGCCTAACTGAAGTAAAGACGAGCATCGTGTCCATCAAATATTCAGCAACTTGCATATCCCTAATACATCCGACCTAATCGTTGCAATCTAGTTGCGAAGTGCGCAAGGAGAGAAATCGCTTGATGCTAATTATACTTAAAGGACTCCCCGTCATTGACACCGGATAATTGACTAGGAGTATCAATGGTAGCAGCTTCGAATACAATTGCTGCCATCTAAACCTCTTCAATCAAAAGCATAATTATAATACATGTTGCTTTGATTACGACAGTTACAACATTGCAATTGATAAACTGCAATTTTGTAGGCATTTATAGTAATCTTCAAATTAACGACACCCAGCACCATTCCTTTAGGAACGCCAAACATACAAATTGAGTATTAAATCCAGAAATGATTGATTAGAATGGCTTATTTCTTTGCTAACTAAAGGATAAATATTATACAATTTTTCATCCTTGGTATTATTCATCTTCTAAGTTCTACTGAATAAGGAATACTTAGTTTTTCAACCTAATTATGTTTATTTTTTTACTTTTATATAATTTATCTGCAAAATACGAGACCTAGTACGTTCGCTTGGAGAACCCAGCAAGTATAAAAAAATCTAGTCATAAAAATGATTGATTCGATGGAGAACGAGAATGAATCCGGCGGTGGTGCGAGCAATTCGTCTTCGTAACTGCATTTTTCTATAACTGCTGACCGACGATTTATTCCCCGGATTATTCCCTGGTAATACGTCTCCGGTTCTAAGTTTCCCGTTGATCAAGACGGGACGAAGAACAAAACGGGTTTCCGTTCTGCAGCAACGTAATCCATCACAAAATGCGAGCCATGCGGGTTAATCATTCTTCCATAATACGTACTACTACTACTTTCTAATTCTCCTCGGTTTCCTTTCAAACGACAAACAATTATTCTGCACGGTCTGATGGATTCGTTGCATGAATTTTGCGCGAGATGGTGAGGATGGAATTTCAGGTATTTATAATTAGGGTTGGCAGACGTCGGCTTAGATTTAAACCCTCCACCCCAATTAATTTTTCAACATCCAGCTTGTTTCCGTCGTGACCGATCTACTTCATTGTTTAACGTTTTCAAGGATTTTCAGATTATCAAATTTCCAGATTTAAGCGAAAATAAATCAATTTAATAAAATAATGAAAAAAGACTTTCTCAAATATTTGACTGTTTCTATAATAGTAATAAATATTTTGAAGATTTACACAAATTGAAGGAAATGTGTAAGTTTTTGATGTATAAACTGTTAGATATAAAAGAAACTTAATATTGCCATTTCTTATTTTAAAGGCAACAAAGTATTGACAAGCAAATAATAATGTAGAAGTGACTGGGGGTTCTCAATCAACAAAACTAAGTGGAAGCAAAGAGGCTTGAGATGAGTCAGTTTATTGATCTAGGCTTCTTCTCCTCCTCCTCCTCCTCCTTCCAGTCCGAAGTTCGGTCTTCTGGCTGTTTGTTTGCATTTTCGCGCTCGACGTAAAATGGATTTTGCGGGTTTCGCGCAACGAAACGTAGAGCAATTAATAGAGAGAGAGAGAGGAAACACACACATTCACGTCATCGTGAACAGATAGATACAGAGCGGACTGCCATCATTCCTAATCTCAAAACCCGAAAATGTAAACGTCTGCTCCAACCTCGGATTAATGCGCATTGGTTTATTCAGGAGATTGGCCTGTCGACTCCGGTATTTAATTACGAACAACAACGAGCAGATGCAAACAAATCAAGTTGTTCTACGAAAATCAAGCAAAACTAAATCGATTCTTCCTCCTAAGAATAGAAGAGATATGTACACGAATCAATTCGAAAACAAACCAGTTTCGCGCAAAACAAAAATCGGAGATTGTAGAGATTTCATAAGAGAGATACATGTAAAGTTTATGACCAATTCTTTCAAATTTTCATATCGCACTAAAGTAAATCCATTCTGGAAATAAATTCCTAGTAACGACGCCGGCGTCTGCCGAAGGGCGGACTTGGATAGAGGAACTTGCTACAATTTTTTTTATATATATATATATATATTCTCTTTTTACTCTTCTTTCCGTTTCCGTTTTCCCTCCTACCATTTTTTTTTTTTTTGGTTTTGCAGACAGAGAGAGAGAGAAAAAGGGTCTAAAAAAACGCAGTTTCTGTGGAGGGTGGCGAAAGCGTACATAAATAACTTCTGAGTTTTGTGAGAGACACGCGCCCCGATAAATCACTTCTCCCGAATGCGGATCGACAAACCGAAACAAATTCACTTTTCAGCCTTTTATCAATTTCATTATTTGCAGGAAACTACAAATGTTTCAAATATTAGACATTTGATTTTAACATTAGAATTATCGAAAATGATTAATATTATTTCATATTCTTCTATAGAAACATTTTCTAATAATTACAACTAATAAAATCATATTAACTAAAAAATATAAACATTACTATTTTTTTATGAATTTTCAAAATTTACTTAAAAAACAATATTTCTTTATTAACATCATTTACACTATTTTTATTTTACTTCAAAACTTTAGATAAAAATGTATCCATTTTTTTTATATAATATTTTTACCCGGCGCATCCACATATAATTTTTTCAAATAAATTTTTATATAAAATATTTAAGATTCATCCTGAAGACATTCAGATATTAGAATAATATTTTATCAAGTCTGTAGATTAAATTAAATATATTTTATATTGAATTGAAATATTCAAAATAATTTGAAATTATTCAACAAGAAATGATTTGATTCAAAATTTGCAAATTGAGTATCATTTATTGGATCCAGTTGCGCTGCATTAATAACGTCGGTTTTGAATGCATTGTTGCTTTCAAATGAATCCAAACTTGTTAATGATTTATCGAAACTAATTCAGAATTAATTTGCATATATTAGAGAATACTAATAGGTAATTACTGATCCTTGATGTTCTCTGGTTAATTGGTATTCGGATGAGCGGAGATCACTATTTACGTTCTATACTAGTCCATTATACTAAACATTTTTGAACATATTTACACAAAAGAATACTTCAAAGGCCTACGAAAAAGCAGAATAAATGCACGCGGGCGGCCGAAAGCTCCCAGCACGGGGGAAAAAACGTTTCAATTCTGCACCCTCCTTTTTTTCTGTATCCCTCTCATTCAATCCCTCAAACATGTCTTCCTTTCCATATATAAAAATAGGGAGTCGCAAGTAACAAAAATGCCAAATTCTGTAATTACTTTAGTAATCCCGATTTCTATGGATTTATCAATGGTTTCTAAGCTGAAATCCTCTAAAGATGCGAACCGTCACGAAACTGATTCAGCAAAATTATTAATACAATTTGAAGCATTAAAAAAAATCCAAAACGGTAAATAATTCGATTTATTTAGCGAGAAATAGTGATTAAAGTTAAATTTATAAAAAAAGATACATTTGAGTTTTTAATAATACTACAATAAATATTCAACAAGCGATTTTACCGTACAAATTTTTTCCAGCATTTTATAGAACTTTAAAATATGTGTACAAAGTAAAGCAGAAGAAATATGCTATAAATAAAATAACTTCTCAAAATGAAAATCGTTGAAAAGTGAAAATTCCCGGTGAGTCAGTCGATAAAATTCATTAAATTTTATTATATATTAAATTAATTTCTATCCGTGCGTGCTTCGCTCGTTCGTTTTTGTTTTGCTTTCAACCGTTTTTTTCTTCTACTGTTTTTAATGATTCCCCCTTCGTATTTAATAGTGATTTACGACGCGACACATAATAAATTTCTACAAAAAAATATGTATATGAACAGATTGCGCAACAAAGTTTACGTTGTGTATTTCGATGTATGCGGTTTTCAGCATGCACTTTCCCCTCAATAATATACGATACTTTATGGCCACCCCCGAGAAATAAATTTACAGTTTATTTATTCTTTTACATTTATTTTCAACATTTTCATTTTGTACCTTTGCGTCTTTTACGATGTCCCTTGTTTACTTGTTGGTTGAGCGTTGATAACGCGCCGCAAATGGAAACATTGTAAAGATAATGGCTCATGAAAAATGAGTAGGTTAATGCAGGCAAAGCATTAAATTAATCTTCCGCAACGTTCTTTCAGGTCGTTACTATTCTTTCAACGGCCAAAGTGGCGAATTACAGATTACCATTGCATTATTCAAATTTTCCCTCATTTACTTTCGAGCTAATGCCCCTGATAAACATAACCTAACAAATTTCTTCAAGATTTTAAACTTCAATTTTTTGAAACTACAAAATATTCAAGCAATATTAGATTTCTTTTAATTCCATTATTTTTAAATTATTATATTATTTTCAATTCAATTTCAATGGAAATATTGTTTCAAAGGAAGTGCACACAAATTTGATTAAATAATTCTCTAAAACAAAGCAACAACTATAATTTCACCGAGGATTTAGTTCATTTTGTTGAGTGATTTCATTTGCTAATTGAAAAACACTGATTTCATTATATGTTTTTTTCACAATTATTGCCAAATGTACAAAGTAGGACAAAAACGATTGATCTTCGAAATGCGTTATTATTGAAAAAAAAGATATGAAAGAAAAAACAACAAACGCCAACGCGAAAAAATAATAATGGCAACAAAAAGAAAAAAAATGTGGAAATAACAACAACAAAACATGTTGCTGGAACAAAAAATCAAATTTTAGGGGATTAAAACAATCACGCTAAACGTGCAAAAATAAACAAATCATTGCATTTTCAATGATTGAAAAAACACGGACGTGCAGCATCAAAGGCATTAAAATAGCGTCAAACGAATTGCAAATAACGTGTATTTCAGCTTATTTTTATAAAAAAAAAATTTTTTTTTTAATTTCATTTATCAACAAGTTTTAATTTTGTAAATTGTGAGAATATGTAATTTTTATATAAAATCATGCAATTATCGTTAACAAATATATATGATTAGATTTATGTATTGTAATCACAAACAGGCATTTATACATGTAAATAAATGGGGGAAAAAACAACTCAAATAAGTAGATCTGAAGTAGCGGCAAACAGATAAAACCGACAAATGGAAAAGTACATATGATAATGTTCCATACACACAGGAATAATAGATTTTCGATTACATTGTAGACTGTATAAAAGGAAAATAAATATTTAAAAAAAAACAAGTACACGGTCACGAAACGAAATTGGAATCCAATAATTGATTCAAATCTAATTCCGCTCTTGAAAATAATCAAATTACAAATTCAATTATTTATTCGTTCATTCATTTATTATCAATATCGTTCAATTTCGCGAATCGGAAATCTTCTGCTTAATTACCGGTTTGGCTCGATTTTTTACATTTTTTTTTTATACAAACGCCTAAATTCACATACGAAAAGGCCTGAAATTAACGCACAGAAGAAAATAAAATACATTTAACATGAACGAAAAAAATGATTACAAAAATGTGAACACGAAACATTAATTTGCTTCCATCATTAATCTCAATTAAACCGTTGATTTATGGGTAATTAAGTAATGGATTTAGAGGGGAATAACAACTACATGGTTATTGATTGAATTGGCTGTGAAAAATACTTATATTTATTATAAAACCATTAAAAAAAAAACTAAAAATAAATCAACTCAGGAAATCACATTATTATTCGATTTATTATGCATTCCAGTTTTCTTTAAATACTCGTATCAATAACGATAAAAACTGCATATTAACCCTTTGCACTCGTATGTCGCCGTATTGGCGGCATGATGCGTTTTACCGTTGCGCTCGTATGTCGCCGTATTGGCGGCAAGATGAGTTTTACCGTTGCACTCGTATGTCGCCGTATTGGCGGCATATCATGTCTTATCATTATAGCGGGTTGGGCGGTCTGTCATTCCCTAAGCCCATTTCTAATATTGCTAAATTGCTTTCTTAAAGCTTTGTTAAGTACATGTTTATGTAAAAATAAAAGATAACATAATATTTATATTAGACTTGCTATAGTAAGCTTCAGTATTATATGTGCACCATTTTTGCGTTTTGAATATTACTCAGTTTTATAACTAACACGATTGGGTAAACTTCGGTGTGTTTTTTCGTTATATTTTGTAAAATCAATATTTGAAATGCCCATGAGATTTTTACAAGATGAAATTGAAAATGAGTTGCAAACTAGTGACGATGAATTTTATATTGACTCGCCTGAGAATGATAGATTAGATAGTGGTAATATCAGTGAAGAAAGTGACTCTAGTAGTGGTAGTGATTACTAAAAGACAGAGAACCATGCCTTTACCATCAAGTTCAAGCAGCAATGAAGTAGACCAGAATATAACACAACCTAGTAATTTCGGACCATGGCAGGACGTCACATGTCACAGAAGAGGTAGAATAGTTTACTGCATTTGTTGGGGTTGTCCTAAATATAGGTACGATAACCGTATCTAATATCCAAGAGTATTAGTCACAACAGTTTAACGCCAACACACCTTTCTTTAGTAGCATATTTAGAAGGGAACGATTTTTTTTGGATGCTCCAGTTGCATCAAAACGATCCAAATGACCGAACTCTTAGGGCTCGAACTCGGAAAGTCAGCCACTATTTAGATCATCTGGACAAACAGTTCAAAGAACATTTTGTTCCGTCAAGAGTGATATCTGTAGAAGAGTCTGTTGTTGTATTCAAGGATAAAATTAGTTTTTTAACTTACAACCCTAACAAGCCTACGAAATGGGGCATCAGAATATATGTAATGGCGAATGCTAACACCGGATAAGTTTATACAATTTTGCTCAGACAAGGACGGTGTAACCAACATGATGCTCAAAGCCCTTCCGCACAGACCGGTGATGCACATTGTTGCTGTCATTAATGCGATACTTCCCGGAGATCTGGAAATGTGCAGATGTAGTCCTATTTCCGAATACCACGTACGACAGACACATACCGCAGAATTACCAATCAGCTTGCTTCCGTGCATCGCCAAGGTTGCGGAAAAGGTGATTCTCTCCAGACTCAAGGAATACCAAATCCAAAACCCCGTCATACCGCACGAGCAGTTTGGATTCCGAGAAAGTCACTCCACCACGGGACAGGTTCTTCGTGTTGCTGAGTACATTACCCAAGGATTTAACTGGAGGATGCATACCGGCGCAGTCTTCTTGGATATAGCAAAAGCCTTCAACAAAGTGTGACACGAAGGGCTCGCGCCATCAGATCCGGTATGCCTCAGGGATCCATCTATATCAGTAATAGGCAGCTTCATCGAGAGGCTAACATTCCTACCATCTCAGAAGCCATGAAGAAAGTTGCAGAGAAAGTCTTCGCTTCTGCTTCGCAACACATGAATCCTCTGTTCAGGAACGCAGTGGACTACGACAAAAATGCAAGTCACCGTCACTAAATACCAAAGATGACAGTAGCAGACTAACGTTGCTGATCTTCTGGCCTCACTTCACGTGCCTTTCTTGGGCTGTAGTCATAAGACTCAAGAAACTGAAATAAATATTCAAACCACACATCACTAACATGTTCCCAGATGATCATAGGGAAAATAACTTGTTTTCGACCTGTATCAAAGGATGTCAAAAAAACTCAATTTTGCCGTTCTACGGAAGCTTGACTTCAGTAGATTTAGTGAGACCTGACCTACGTATAAGTACAAGGATTGTGATTCTATCAAAAAAACAACATTTGCCGAAGATAACACATTTGCATGCAGATCAGGTAATTTGATGTTATTGGCATGGAAAGATAAAAGGATCGTTACTACACTTAGTTCCTGGGATATTTCAGGAACACAGCCTATCAACAGAAGAGTACGTGGAGGTAACTTACAAGTTGTAAATAAGCCAAATGTATTGGTCAATTACAATAAATTTATGGGAGGTGTCGGCCGCGCAGACACTTATTCAGCGTCATACTGTTTCCTGAGGAAACCATTGAAATGATGGCGAAAGTTATTTTTCTGGGGACTCGAATTATTCAGTGTCAATGCTTATTTATTATATAAAATTTCACAACGTGACCAAAACAAAAAACCAATGACACATCTAAAGTTTGTTGACGAGCAGACCATCATCTGTAGATACAGCAGAGCGACTAAATGGTAAACTACATATTTTATGCCAAAATGATGAGAAGAAAAAAGACTGTGTACTCGCACTAGGTACATTTGTGACACTTGCACCCGTAAGCCTGGACTACATATTGGTGACTGCTTCGAACACAACAACATTATAAAACGTATTTTTTTTAACTTTTGTATAAATTAATTTAATTTGTGTTTCTCGCTCCTCAAGATTTATTATTTTTGGAAACTTTTATAATTTTATTTAGTGTTTTTCAAGTTTTTTTTTATTTAATTATTTTTCAGGCGACTCATAGCCGAATGGTTAGAGTCGCCTCACGATCTTGTGAGTGCGGGTTCGATTCGCAGCCAAGCAAGGCCCTTTGGGTAAAAAAAAAATGTTGTGATGGTTGTAATAGCATAGTTAAGGATAGCAGCAGATACACAGAGAAAGAGAATAGTGATCGCAGCGCTTCAATTACGAATGACTATTAGCCATAAATACACAACAGCCAAACCAACAAATTGAAATAATTTGTACAAAAAAATATCATCAATAAAAAATGGTAAAACTTCCATTGGGAAAGATTTACTTAATGTTCAACACGAATAGTAATAATATAATAATAAGTAATATGCAAATAAAAATATGCCAAAAAAAAAAAATTATTTTTCATGTTATAATAGTAATAAATTATTGTGTTTAAATTGAATAAGCATCTGTGCAAAATTTTTTTTTTTTTAAATTGAGCGATTTTTGTTTTTTTTTTTTAAAACAATATATTTTTTCCATATTTTTATTTTGTTTTACACTAAGTGTATCTACTACGCAATTTTAGCACATTTTTAAAAAAATCGCATGTAAAAAAAAATTCCGAGTTGAGAGATAAGTAGATGAAATAATAGCCCGAGTAGAGTGGAATCACATAAGAACATATTCACGAGTGCAAAGGGTTAATAATGAATTTTATTGATTATTACACAAAGTATAAAATAAATTAAGGTGAAATCAATACAAATTGTTATAAAAAAAACGTTAATATTTATTACCTTCGTTTCAATTTCATGTGATATTTTATGGTCATGTCAATTTTTATTTGATACTAGTTAATTTGCGTTAATCATTTTTGTTTAGCTATTTTTTTTTAATCAAACAATTTAAAAAAAAACTATATTCATGAATTATATAATTTTGCTCTTTCTAAATTATTAATGTAAAATTAATTATTTTTTTGTGAATAAACTTGAATGGCACAGCCGGATATGTCCGCACTAATAGGCAGGAATTAATTGATTCGCGGTTTGATCGATGAACAATGGGGTAAAGCATAAAGGAAATAGTTATTCGGTAGTTAAATTAGATTTATTGATTGATTGATTGATTGATTGACAGCTTTCTCGAGGAACGTAAAAGAGGAGAAGAATCAACATCCATTACGAAACAAAAGAAGAAAAACAAATAAACAAAATAACGTTGTTTCGTAAGCGGCGGTCACTTGGGAGAGTCGTTAGATTAAAAGTTTATTTTTTGTTTTCTTTTATTTTCTTTTCCTTTATCTCAGAATTTTCCCTCTAAACGTTTCTCGTGAAATAATTAGATAAAGCATCGATTAACAAAGAAAATAATAATGAAAAAGAATAAATTTAAAAAAAAACAAATATTATTATTTTTTACTACTACTGAAAAAAAAAACATCGTTTATATTGAATATTGAAACTTTTTATTTTTAGTTTTCATAAATTAAGAATTAAATATTTAAAGTTTCCATGTTAGATAATGTATTATGTAATGATATATGATTTAATACGTGTTTAATACATTATTCATCAAAAGTAAAGCAAATAAAAAAGGAAGTGAACGGTGAAATTTAAATAGAAGCATTTTGTTATATATTCCGAGGCGAAGTAAGCCATAATTCGATTAAGATATATTCGCTTCGAAAAGTTGGACGATCGTCCTGCGAACTGCGAAATAAAAAAGTGTACTACATAATTCAGCGAATCGCAAAAGTATTATAGAGTGTGAGAAAAGATACGACCAGGCGCATTCACTTACCAAAGTTTCCGAGACAATATTATTTTTTATTTAGAAAGTGTATTAATAATAAGTCGAAGTTGTATTTTTTACAAATTTCTCAACATAGAAAAACCTACATTTTTGTCTCCTAAACGTAGATTAAACGAAAAATTGAGGAATTGTACTGAGATCGTTTAACCATTTATTTTAATTTAGTTTTTAATTAAAAATAAATAATAATAGCGTTTCTGAATTGGATATTATTTGTTAATCGTTGCAGACGAAGTATTTTATTGCTTCTGCAGGATGAAATTTTAAAAGTCGTGTTAAGACAACGTTAAGGTTTACCGAGAAGCTTTCCACGAACATAAATCTAGATGGGGGATGTGGGAGTTAGGGAAGTGGTGTAGGAGGAGGAGGACGTCTGCGAGTTTCGAGTGGGCCGGAGAATTGATTTCAAGCTGAGATCGAAACGCTTAGATGCGATCTGATATATGGCACGCTTTCCACTGAGTCTACGACTACAGCCACTTGCGGAACGGGCGCCGAACGCTCCAACCCTCCCCCGAAAAACCCGTACATCGAAGACGTATACTATTTCAATTCATTACTCCTTTAACGATATGTGAGAAGATACAGGCTCTAGATAGAAACGGAGTCTGCCAACTTTTACTTCTCCTTTTGCTCTCTCATCCTCGTAACCTTTTAGACGTGAGAGCTCAAGGGGGAGAATAGAAAATCGCACGCGAGAAGTCATCCGGATGCACAGAGACTCATCGTAACCCCTAGACGCATAGGCTTAAGAGGGTAATAATACCGTCGTCGAACTTCGGTAGTAAGCTTTTATTGCGTCGACTTCATTAGACAACCAAGGTGTCCACGCTGCAATTGAAACGTTCCACTTCTCCATGAGTTTCGGGGCGGAAAGGACTAATTGTCTTGGCGAATTTATTATATCGCGTGCGGACGGGCCGTGAGCGAAACGCGAGATTACGTTACCCATACTGTTTTATTTACAAGATTCGCCGTTGTTACGTAATGTGGAACACGGGCATAAGAGGCTCGTAGGAAAAAACTTTCGCGTTTATTTATATTTTCCTTACCTTTATTTTCATTCTTTCCCTCTTTCGTGTTTATTTTTCTCTTACCGTCGTTCCACCCTTCATTGCGCGGATTCCCGCACGAAACTTTCCACTAACCTGAAAAAAAAAATAAACGTTACTACAAATTCACTTAAATGAGAAAATTTCAATTTTGTATAAAGAAAACTTATTATTTGTACATGTTCATAAATATCTAAATTAAATTTTTATTCAGATATTAATATCAATATTAATTTTCTCAAAACATGCAAAGCACTATACGTAAATATTTATACTCATTATAATTAGAGCCTTAGTTGTTCAAACATTCATAAGACTAAAACTAAATCTCCTTAAAGAAAATAATTTTATGTTGATTATTATTTCACTTACTTCTATACTATAGTAAAATAAAGTGGCATTATTAAAATCGTAATGAAAAGTGCTGAATGAAATTGATGCCGTATTCAAATGTTGTCCAAAGTAAATACATGCATGTATGCGATTATAAATCGCGTCTGCAGCACTTTCAAATTAAAACACACACCTGGAGCTGAATAAATCACGTTGATGAGTATCAAAGAGCGAAGATCCCGGGGCGCAATTAGGAAGAAAGCTCAATTAAAAGCGATAAAGTTAAGTTGCCGTCATTAATCAAAACATATAACGTAATTATTACGAATCGCGCGCGATATGTAAATGGCAGAAAACGAGACGGAATTTCTTTTCTTTATTTTGTCTGTGGACGGAAAGAAAAGAAGAGTTGTTTTTTTTTTTGCATTTTGATGGGGAGGCTTTAATTCGTGCGTTTTATTCACACCGAAATGCGTCCGTACAAATTACAGTTATCTCGGGGCAATGAGTGTAATTAGACCCGAGTTCGCAGCGGAGGTGTCATTACCACCAGGCATTACTTTCCCCGCTACTTATATAAAACGGAAACAACCACCCGGGAAAAAAAAACACCACTAAGCTAGAAAGAAAGGAACGCATCGTCGAATTAATATCCGCAATTAAATCACTTTAAAATTTACAACAAAAATACGGTAATCTTACTTTGATGGAAAAAAAATAAAATAAATGTATAAGCGTTTAAGGGAAAAACCAGCAGTTTCGAAACTAATTTCCGAGTAAGAGAAAAGCTTTTTCGGAGTCGTGTACGAAATATAATTACAAAACATCGGATTGACAAGCGCACCGGGAGGGGTGTCCTTTTTTTTGGAGAGGGCGAGTTTGGTAAATATATATAACGGCAACGTCGTTGAAAACAGATTAATTTTTAATTAAAATGTTTCACTTCCTTTCTTAAACTTCTTTACTCCTACACTTCTGTTTTTTTTTTTAATTTCTCTCATTTCTCCTTACACAAAGCACATTTTCGAATTAATCAGGCTTTAACTGCAGAAAAGTACTTAAACAGACAATTATTATTTAATAGGAAACTCCTCGATCCATCTAAATAAAAACAATTAATTGAATTAATTAGAAATCGCAAGGTGATCGCGAAATAATTATGAAATGAAATAAATTGCGAAATAGTAATATTTCTTCTTTTTTTGTTTCGTTCCGTGATCTAAATGTCCTCTAAAATGTATTAATATCTGCTCGAAGACGCATTTCCTTCCAAGCAAAGCATTCTATCCACAACGGATTAAGATTAATGATGACAAACGTAGATTTAATTAAAATACATTTGATTGATGACGTTTCCACCGAACGTAATTATTATTCTGCCATCAAACGCTTTAAATAGTATTAAAAGCGTACTGTAATTAAAATATTCAGGATTTCTTGAATAAATGAACTACATTTTGTTATTAGTTCAAATTTATCAATTTAAACCCATTGAAGACAAGCGGCGGATATATCCGCCATATCATATAGACATAAGACTACGCTAATGTAAAATTGTAGGTAGCGCAGTTATCGTATCTTAATTAAAAGCAGTAAAGCGCCACTAGACCTTTTCAGACGGAGCTATCAAATGTCATTGTGTTTTTGATAAAGCACCACTCTTGTTACGAAAATACAATACATAATAATACACACAGCAGTTAGGTGTTTAACAGTTGAAAATGCGATCTTAAAAAATCTCCATTCGCAAAGTGTTAAAAAAACATAGTTTACTTATATAAATATGAAATATCGATGTATTTCATTTCAAAAGATGAGTAGAAATCTTAGTTTAAATGCAAACATTCTCTTCATATTGAATTTCCATAGAATGCAATAAAATTTCTCACTGGTCGAGCTGCAGGATATCTGGAATTTCACTTTGAAAATTGTAAAAGGATCAATACGTTTCCACGCATTTCTCTAACAATCGTCAGACTTCTATTTTATTACTCTGACATAACCGAAATCAAAATGAAGTTTCTTGAAGAATATTAAATTTTTCGATTATAAATTTTACAATTGAGTGTAGAAAAAATGGAATGATGTTAAATCTAAATGCAAACAGAATTTGAGTATTTGCACGTTGATAAATATCGCAGCATAATAGTATATAAACACAGGATTTACAGAGTTTACGGTCAGCAAGTAGATACACACAATTCTAGTCCCTTTTACGTTGTTTGTTAACAACTGCTTTGTTTTTCTATTTGCACATATTTATTATTTAAGTCTGTTGTGCGTTTGGTTGGTGGCGGTTCGGAAATGATCTCGTGAACACAATAAAGTTTATCGCTATATTATTTTTATTGCCCCGTATATATCTGAAAGCTAAATAAGCATTGTCAGATGCAGAGGGTTCGCGTTTGTGTTTTCCGCGTGATTTATACAGTTTTCTTTTGCAGATAGTGGCCTGGAAGTGAACGAAATCGAGGAAGAACGAGATACACGCGAACCCTGATGTCTCGATGAGATAGAGAGAGATAGTGAATAGGGAAGGTTCCCTGTTAGATATTGGATGCACACTAGATAAAAGGGCCCGAATGTATATGGGCGGCCGTAAAGGAAACAAAACACGACAAAAATTGGCATGGATGCTGATAAATCCGGTCCCTTTGATACTTACGAACGTTTATCTTTTTATTATTAAATACGCATCTTGGAAAATCTACAAATTATTATGAATTTAAATGTTTGCAATTTATATGTGTGCTACTTTGTAAAAATAAGTTTATCTATAAGCGATTTAAATATAGGATAAACCGATTGACGAAAATCATCGTCGATAAAATTGTTTATATTTTCAAGTGATTCATTTTTCTTGAAATAAATATAGAAGAAAATATTTGAGCTTTGAAGCGTGAACGACAGTGTAACTTAAGATTATTGTTACTATGAGCGTAGAACAAAGCGGGTTTTTGATAGGCGATGTTTCGCGTCGTAAAGCATATCAGTGTCCGTGGATGTGTGTGCTTTATTCGCCAAAACTTGGTATCTTGAATTAACTCTTCGGGTTATTACTATTGCTATGATTACTCGGCGGGAGGTGGCGGCGGTTTTCGAGATCCTTGCGGTATCTGGGCGAAACTTTATGCCCGAAATTTAGTCGAGGATTCGGTGGCTGAAACAATGTAGAACATACGTGGCGCGGCGTGAGGGGATTGCGAGGAAGGAGCAAATTTCTGACGGTGGTCGGCGTCCCCGAGCGAAATGATAGGGAAATGTGGTCTTCCAAGTGTGCGTATGAATACTCCGGTAAGATAAGACGACGACGCCGACGTCTTTGTGCCTCTGCCGACCAATCCCCAACCGCCGAGCACGTAAATGGCACTCGCACGCCTGCAATTTGACATCTAAATCTAATATCTTCTATCTCAAAAGATGAATGGATGCACACGATGCGAGAAAGAAAGAGATGTATGCTGCGAGTGCATAAAGTTGACAATAACAAAAATGGGACGTATTGTGTTACATGCAGGGAGCGCGCGAGTTTCCTGTTTCGAATACTCTTTTGATCCTTTATTTTATAACACAATAACCGCATTTCGGGCTTCAATTTGTTGCATGGCTACGGCTGCACAATCTACGTTTTTCTTGTCTACACTTTATTTTTTACATGCACATACGTCAAAATATCATAAAACAAAATGAACATAGTTGCATCAAATATTCTTTCTTCCTTAAATTATGTAAAACAAATACAACAAATATTTAGACCAAATCTATACATTTTTATAATCACATTTTCAATACTAATTTAATTTTATGATATTTTATAAAATCTAACTTTTAGCTTATTAATTTTCTTAGAAAATTTCTACATTAATAAACATGAATTTATATATGAAAATAATATAAAAGGTTCAAGACTTTGATCCATCTGAAACTCCGCAAAACCATCTTACTTCTAATTACGTTCCACCTATTTCAGACGTATTTATTTCACCGTGCGCTAAGTCAATTACGGAACGGATTGTACCGTTACGCAAGAGGGGATGAATAGAAGACGAAAGAGTTACGGATCCATTTTCCGCACTAATTAGAGCAGCGTTTAAGTAAGATATAATTGTTATTCCACGTGCCGGGGAGTCGAAAGGATCCTTCGTTTTCCGAATGTAAATTCGGAGAAATTAAGAGAAACGTTAGACTAGATTTCCAAAGAGCGAGAGAGAGAGAGAGAGAGAAGGAATGAGGAAGTGATTAGTCCTTTCCCTATTAATATTTAAACTGGTTTCCTTCTAAACACCATTTCGTGGAGGGTCACATAATTAGTCTCGAAACTATTTCGCACTGGCCCTAATCGCCCTCTCCTTTTGTCAAGTGAAGGGACCCAAATGGCCATCGGATATTCGTTAAGAGGTACATGCAAAAATCGTATCTCAACTTCACTAATCCGTCACGTAATTAACAGAGAATTAACGGTATTTAACGGAGAACATTTACATGACTTTCAACGATAGACAAAAAGCAATTCCAACTGAAATATTTGAAAACGATCATCAATTTTGATAATATTCGAGATATATTTAGGTAACATAAGAATATTTACAAGTAAAAGAAATATTGCAAAAAAGACATCAAATCAAATTTAATTCAATAATATAACTTCACATTTTTGCTATGGGACTCAACACATTTGTTTGCAGTAGCACTGTGATTCATTTATTAACAATTTTTCACGAGTTACTGGCTTTGACACATGTTGACAGATACCATTTAATAAGTCGCGAAATGACAGCTGTCACCACACAAATGCGAACCAATTGTATACTAAAATACAGAGTTTATCACATGGTTTGGTTTGACATATGGTGACAGCTGTCATTTAATTAGTCAGTTGTCACCATGTAAATGCGGTAGGTTACTATAATATGTTTGGAAAGGATTTTAAGAAATAATGTTTTTTTTGGAAACAAATCAAGTGTGAAAGGAGGAGTTCAATTATTGAGAAAACTCAACTCAAATTTGGCCTTAATTTAACTATTGTTGATTTTCCTGATTAGCGTTCGCACGTAAAATCAATGAAGGAAATGTGTGCCTCGATGAATTCTTACTCAGCTTTTACGTTGAATCCTCGGCGGCCAAAAACCAGTTTGAACAAATAAACGAAAGCAAATAATTTCATTAGAGCCAGCGTTGTCGCTCCATTCAGACGTTCGTTTATCCACCGGATATATACGAGTAGAGGTATCCAATTTATCGTTTTCCTAATGCGATACCAGAATCTGATAAAACCATGAATAGTTTAACGCGTACGCAGTAGGTCCTGACCTGATTTGATTCACTTGTATTTTCATTCGAAGGGTGGCGGCGGAGGAATGCAGGAAGTTCGGCATTAGGACACAAAGGATTGGACGGGGAGAAGAGAAAAATATATGCCGATCGCGGTGGATTAGCTCGTGCATGTTGCCGTGTTGTCCTGAATAAACATTTGCATTATATATGGGGGAGAAAAGGGAAAGGGAAAAGGTTCCTGTTTATAGAGCATATTTGTTATTTAACTTGAACGTTACGCAACGCTATTTGCTTTCGCCGTGTGTTTGTTGTGTTTATGTTCGAAAGTGAGGGCCTATTATCTTTAATATCCTTTTCGGATACGAAATTATTATTCATCGTTGCCACGCAGCAATAACAATACCTTGGAGATAAGATAATAGGGTTATTAATCTATTTTAAATATTTCACTGGCGGGAAAATTGAAATTAAATTACATATTAATTTCCGTCTAGTGTACATTTCATATAACCCGGCGCATCCGCAATTATTTCAATAATCAAGTGCGCCGCTATAAAATTTTCCACAAATTATAACTAATTTTACATCAAGGTACAAAAAATATATTTTGCATAATTATTAATTACATTAAAAATTACATTATTTTTAATCAACTTTTTATAAAATTAAGAAATTTTGAGTTCAATGAAACTGTTTTATTTTTAATTACTTAAAAAAAACTTTTTTAATTAATTTTCAAATAAAGAGAATAATTTAATTAATTACAAAATACGAACTTTAAAAGTGCAAAATGTTGAATTAAAATGTGCTTTTAATATATAAGTTTTGAGTTCGGAGGGGTGTGGACAGATGGCATCAAGGAAATATTGCTTATAACTTTGTCCGTTTATTTTATTGCCGTGTAAAATAAACGCAATGAAAACGTAAGCCGTAGCCCGTTTTACGGCTACGGCTCACGGGAATCGGCCGTAAATTCATTGCACTTTGCCACCAACCCGAAGAAAACACACACAAACTGAGTTAGAGAAAGAGACGAGAGGTATAACTTTTCGCCGCGAAATTTTAACAATTAATCCTCGTCATTAACACGTGTGACCCTCGAAAGTATATATCACGTTTATGGCGCACACGCTATATGTCTATTACGACCGTTCCACCACCTGCTGTAAAACTTTCAATTTGTATTGGGTAGTTCCAAATAAAAATATGTTTCCTTTAAAAAAATATATAGCAAGATAAATTAATAATCCGTAAAGCTGAAAGAAACAACGATTTTAAATTGTATGTAATTTTTATCAATTTATAAAGCAATTTAAAAAAAAATCATTCATAAATAATTAAATTAAAAAATTAGTAAATTACAATGAAAAAACAATTAAAATTGACGCATTTAAAAATCCATTAATCATAAAATATTATTTTTTACTCTTTTTACATATAATAAATATTGATGATATTTATTAGATTTTAATTCAATTGATAAATAATTACATAATGTTGAGTTGTAATATTTATAATAAATATTAGATTCTAATCTATTTTTTATCTTAAAAAATTGTGATTATGATTTTATTCTAATGAACATTAATTAGACTTTTATAAGAAGATAAATTGTGTTTATGACAAAAATTTATTCTTTCTACGATCGTTAAAATTGTATAAATGTATTTTTTTTAAATATGATACGAATGTTTGCAATGTAATAAAAGTAAGGAAGTAAATCAGTTATTGCTACATGGGCAATTACTAAAACATAAAGACTAATGCTATAAACCTCTGGTAATGTGTCACAATGCAAAGGGTGGATGGAAATGTGATGGCGAGGTGGATAATTACAGGTTAATTTGTTGATGAACGGACGGGTGTTGGTAGTTGGCGGATTGGCAAACCGTGAACGTTTGTTCATTTAAACAGCAAAGCAATGTCGTTTTGGTATCGGGGATGGTGGTGGTGCGGAGATGGAAGGCTGGGGCGGTTGCTGTGGAGGCGGCCGCCGCACCGGGAGATAAATTGATTGCGAAACCCTGTACGCTCCAATAATCAGCACCGGTCCAGGCATCTATTAATATTCGTATGTACTAATGGATCTTGTACGTTATTTATTACCTTTAATCGCTTTTGCGCCGTTTCAATGAGCATCATTGCCTTAATAGATTTTAATAATGAAACGGGAATTTATACTGCATCCACCAAAAACCCACCCACAACTTCCAACGTTCCCATCAAACGGTAATTACCAATTATTGCCCCAATCATCAATTCCCATTGTTGACCTTCCGATCTTCGCAAAACCAGCATCGTTCTTGCCAAAATGAGAGAGTGTGTGCGAGAGAGAGATAGAGAGAGCACTTCACGTGCAAACGCAAACTAAACGTTATTTCAGCTGAAGAGAAATTGCATGTAAAGTTTAGTTTGCGAAAGACTAGGAGGTTAAGGGCATCGAATAATATTTGCACACGCTTTTAATACACTAAAGTTTCGTTCGATTTAAGCAAAGTTGTAAACAACTGCACTAAAAAAATCGTTGTTTTCTTCGATGTTTCGTAGAGAGAAAACTTTATGAAAATGTTAAAATGTTCTAAAATACTTAATCTTATTTTCGAAATATTTAAAAAATGTAGTGTTTTAAATCAGACTGACTCATCGTGGTGTAATAATTTATTTATTTTGATTGATTTTAAAGTAATATGTAAATATGTTGAAACGTTTCAAACGTTCGCAGCTGCAGACGAAAACATTTGAAATTCACAGGTGCAGCTGATTATTCGTGACGTAGAAAGCAGGTGCGTTTTCTTAACCATATATGGATTGGTTCAACTTTTGAAATACGCAAGTGCAGCTGCAAATGCGGATTAGTCATCAAAACGTAATAATTATTTTTTCAACCGTAGCTGCAAATGTTTCAATAATTTCCTGTCCATGGGATAAATATTATCTAACATTTAAAATAGTAAGAAAAAATACAGTTTTTATTAATATTTAATAGGGATTTTTTTTTCTTTTCATAAATTGGTTGTTTGTTATTGTTGTGTTGATTATATTGTTTGATGGAGAACAATGCAAAACAATAGCGAAAATGGAGGTGCATGGTAATATAATAATATCGAGATATTAATAATGCATACGTGGATCGGCTGAATGGGGTTGCTGCAAAGCAAGGACCCGGCGCGTCCACCAATTCGGTTTAACTGCGGTCCCACCTATGACTCGACGCTCAATTATTAAATGGCGAAAACAGAGGCAACCCTCCCGACGATAATAAAGCAACCGGGGCTTGTACATGTACACTTTATTTTTTCGGTACTTCTACAACTTATTTTTTCTTCCGGCTTCGTTCATTCATAAATATGCTAGTAACTAATAGCAATAAAGTGACGCCGCTTTTTTTCAACGAAATTTGTAAATTACTTACTTTCGACGATCTAACAGTATACTTGATGAAACTGTCATTATTATGTACTGAAACTAAAATGACAGCTCAATTATTTACATAATAGTTGGTGCGACTGACTGTCATTTAGATATACGTTATAACCTTTCTTCGAAATCTGAAACAGTCGTACCAAACTATCATTATGGTTGACACTAAAACTGAACAGCTGAATGACACAAAATTTGACGTTAAGATAACAGAATCAAAACAAGTTTTGATTGGTTGAAGGCAATTAATTTCGTTAATTGCATTGGGTAATTGACGTGAATCGGGAATTGGTTTTCGGACGACTGTGGAGTTTCGTCTGGGCATGATGACACAATGGACTCTATCCCTTTTCAGAAGGGACGTACGATTCCATCGGTTTAGAGTTCGCGACTAGATATAATTGCTATCAGATCTAGGAATACAAATGCAGGATTATTGTCCGGAACCGCCGCCGCCGCTTTAACCGCTCACAATTGCAGAACCAGTCTAGTTTATGAGAGGCAAATGCCCGACCGCTCTGCCGCCCTCCACCTTCCATCGCCTCCACCATCGTCATCATCTAGAAAACCCCTCGGACTGCGCTCCCCGCTCAAACCACCATTGTACAATCGATACATCCACTTGGCAAAACTTATTACCATTTCGCTTCGCTCAGCCAACGGCAACCTTAATTCCCTCATAATCATTCATCAAAAGCCCACAATTTTGCGTTCATCTCTCTTCCATGCCATTTCCATCTCCCTTTCCGGATTTCTTTTTCCAATTAGTTTTGTATTGATACATGTTTAAAACAGCATTACAGTTTGCGAATATACATATTCTTCAAATTTATAAGTTAAGTATTCCTTCAACCAATACAGTTATTAAAATCATCTTCAGCATTTTTCAATATTCAGTAAATTCATTAACATCTTTGTAATTTATATATAATTTAATTTAATCTGAAACTTATTCAAAATCAATGCTTACACTATTATAGGAGTACGTGCTCATTATTTCATAAATATATAATACTGCCCGCTACAAGATTCTGGCTACGAAGAAGTGGTATAAATTCGGTTAATTGCGGCGAATTTTCTTCGCCCAGGAAAACGACTATCGTTACGACTTTACCAGCAATAACAATAAAAGTATTTTTCCGTGGAATACCTCTCGAGTGTCGCAGTCTTCCAAACATATCAAGAACACACCAAAATACGGAATAAAAATCGATCCAACTTTTTGTTGTATGTGTGCTGGAAATGAGGTATTAGTTTCGAGATTCTTTGCAAATGGAATACTTATTTTTTTCATCTTTATTGCTCTGAAGAGATGAATATAATTTGTGTTGGAGGATGCGAGATATTACGTAGTGAATGGAGAAACAAGAGCGCGAGATCGGGAAAAATAAGCGCGAGACGTGGAATGATAGATGTAAAAATAATATTGTATGATTTATAATGCGACAGAGAACAGACGGTAACGCAACTATAAAACGTCGAGTGGGTGATGCCGACGCCCGACGCCCCCCGATCCATCATATTCATTCTCCTTGAAAAATCTGAAAGAACAGACGGAGAAGAAGCAGCAGGAGTTGCAGAGGTGGAGTGCGCCGCTCCAAATGGATTTTTCAGCGTATATTCCTGAAAAATTGCCCGTTACCGGTGTAACACAACCTCGTCCGTCAATTACCCAACAGCACCGTGAAAATTCCATCCGAGAAAAAAATGCATCTTCGCACTTGCTCCAACACATCAGCAACATCCTAAACATTAATATATTTTCGGTTTTCTTTTATTAAACTTAATTAATATTCCATTTCAAATTCGAGAAATTTTGTTTTCTTATTATTTTATTACATTTTTTTTACGAAAGTAAATATTTTCTAATATAAAATCAGATCTTAATATTTGTTAAATCTATTTAGTAATTCTCAACGCTTGAACTTCAGCAAATTTATTAATTAAAATATTATTCTGGAAATTCAATCATTTCTTCTTATTTTTCATCTTACGTAATAGAATTTCGCATCTCCTTCGATTCGATACGTACGAATAAATAAATACGAAATGATGGAATTGATATTTCTTTATATATCTACATTAATAAAATAGCGATACGTCTTCTAAAAGCATTTAGTTTTCCCCTAGGGGTTGTTTATTTTTTGTTGTTGCTGTTTTCGTTTCCGTACTTTTTCTTTTTTTTTTCTCAGCCGCTGATCTCGTTATCTCGTGAATAAAGTTGTGTTCGTGTTTATTTCCTTGTATCTCCGTTTCTTTGTATCTTGTTCTTGCTCAGGAGATGAGTGGAAGGCGATGGTAGAAGCAAGTGTTAAAATGTGTATATAAACTGTGGGGGGATTTAGAATTAAAGCGTTCTTCGCTGGAATATTGAAGGGGCTGCTGCTACTGCGGGGACGTCTGGTGTCGCATCCCTGATCAGCAGGATGAAATTACTTGAAAAACTCTTAATCCGTTCCTCCCCCGGAATCCTTTTGTAACAAGCTCGCACACATACACTCTTTCGAAGATAGATCCTTTCTCATATACTTAGTCACTTCCTCAGCGTTATAAATTGGAGTGCCAAAAGGGCACGGCCGCGTGAAATGAGGCAGGCTGAAATGCAACGTGGGGGATGGGCGAAGGAGGATGAAGATGAGGATAGGGTTGTGGAAAAGGGCGCATCAGACGACTAATCCCTGTTTCTTTCTC
This sequence comes from Nicrophorus investigator, assembly GCA_963457615.1. Lineage (NCBI taxonomy): Eukaryota > Metazoa > Arthropoda > Insecta > Coleoptera > Silphidae > Nicrophorus > Nicrophorus investigator. The sequence continues at coordinate 3,988,607 of OY735140.1, forward strand.
TAATTTTGCAAAGCCCATCCCGGCTAGTAAAGTCCCATAAAGTCGGGCTTTGCATATAAAGCATCCCGCGATTCAATTTCAAAAGAGTCATGCGTAAGAGGTTCCATCCACCCCCTTCAACTGCGGGCGAGGGGACGTGGATGATGGTGAGAGGCTGCAGCAGCCTCGGATCGTTTCAAACAATGACTATCACAGTTAAGGAACACTTTATTATCGCCGAAAACCGTTCCACTTCCAACCTACACAGAAGAGATATAGAGTCCCGTTTCCTTCCCTCATCTTCTACTCTCGCCCTACCAAAGAAACCATTTACAACTTACATTTCACAGCAACCCTTCCTTCCCCCAACCAGTCGGATTTATTTGTTTGCAAAAACTAATTGAAACATCAGCTCAAATAAATTTTAATTAATTATGATTTAGGTACGTGCGCCGATTTTAATCAAAACTTGAGTAACAATTTTATTTTTCATTCTCTTGCTCACCTGTACAATCAATACAATTCATCATAAATATTTCATTTTAAAATTTTCCATTATTTCAATTCATATATTAAACTATTTGTTTATGATTTATAAACAATTATAAAAAAAAACTCTTCAATAATTGAAATTAACATTATTGTTTTCAATTTTTATTAAGCATAAGTAACGTTATATTAATGCCCTGTTAGATTCATGTATAATGTTTAATTTAATGTTGTAGTAACAAATAATCGAAAAAAATCTCAATTTAAGATGAAGAGAAGGAGGAAAGAGGTAGACGTCTGCGGTTTCGAATTTCTTTTGAGGAATGCAAATCTCCGCAGATTCCGAATTAAATAGAATGAAAATGATCCGCCGTAAAAGAGGGAAAACGAGGAACACGCGGTGAGGGAATCGGAACACCGGTTGCCGGGAAACGAAAACGTGTAGGAGAGGGAGAGGAGAAGGAAGAATCGTTCCTTCAATTGGGAATTCGGTAATGGAGAAAGGAACGTTCGGTAGAATCATGCGGACGGATCAAACTCAACGAATGAGAGAGCGAGATTTTGTGGACGAGAGAAAGAGAGAGATGAAAATATTGAGGAGAAAGGGGTTGAAGAGGATGCTAGAGCGCCGTCAGTTTTTATGGATTGCGATCAAATGATACATAAAATTAAAAGAAACGAAATCGAATGCAAATTTGCGCGCCCTTTGCCCTTCGTATTCGTATCGGCGGAGGGTTTGAATGAGGATGATTTTGAAGCGGGTATGGGGTAGGTCGATGTTAAACGAGAAGTGAAAGATTTAGTGTAGAACTCATTTGGGTGCGCGCATCGTCGTCGTTCGGGGGAATCCCCCAGAAGGAAAATCTCGTTTTGTCTTTTTTTTTTAAACAAGATCAAATCGACGAACCGACCGGCCCACTTCGCTTCCTTATCTCCGCCCTCAATCAACCCTTTTTATCGACGTCGGATTGCCTTTTATTATAACAGGACTATAGGATTTCCGTTTTTATTATCGGGATTATTCAAATTTAGAACCTCCGTTCGTGTTGTTCCATCTTTTCCCGCGCAGTTTCAAAAGTAACCACCTCAAGCGGAAGTAGCAGCAGCAACGCTCCCCCATTCCCAAACTGATATGGATCCAATAAAAACACGTACACAAGGGATTCCTCCCGGAGCCGGTTTTAAAGGCCGTAAATTCATAATGCACACCACCCCTCCACCCAACGAACCCCTGTAAAATCGAAAGGCCACACGTTTACAAGCCACCCCCCACCCCCCTTTCCCCAGACTCCTTTAGCATTAATAATTTTTGCTCATTCATTCCAGATTTAATTGGCCTCCGTCCCTTTGCTCTGAAAACCCTTCCACCCTCCAGTCGCACTCTTATATCATTTAATTATTCGTTTAAATCTCCGGCGTAATTGATTAAGGCAAGAAGACTCCATTAGCCGATGCTCCCTCAACGCGATACACTCAGCATTATTACATCACAATGACGAATTCAATTACATTTAACAAACATACATACATACATTTCAATTTTTCCTAATTATTTATTTTTTGCAACAACATTACTTATCCTAATAGTTTCATTAAAAATTTAAATAATTAACAAGAAACAAAATCAAAATTGTTTATTTTGTTATTATTATGATTAAAAAAGTTTAATTCATAAATAACAATTTTTATGATAATAGAATATTGATTCAATTGAAAACCAGTGAAAAGTTAAAAGGTTTTCTCATTGAGATTTATTACTTTATAAGCGTAAATCTCTACATAATAATTAACTAATTGACAACATTTGTGATTATGAATAACGTTGTTGAAACACTATTAGCAGCATCAAACCTAATTAGAAAGTGTAGCACTTTGTGAGTCATTAAACGAAGCACTTTCATTAAAGGCTGAATGAGGATTAGGAGAAGTTGAAGGTGAAGGAGGGAGTATGGTTTTGGAAAGCAATTGGAAGTCTTAATAACATTTAGCCGAGGAATATAAAAGGCATTGGAAGTGGCACCATAATTACATCGGGGACGAATCAAAACTTTGCAATTCGACTCCATCTCCTCATCCTCCTCAACCATCACCCAACGTCCGTCCTCCCCGCCGCCCTTTCCGACGAACGAATATTCCTGAGAGTAATTTTGATTTAACTCCGCGACTAATAATAATATTAATGTAATTACATTAGTCGGGCGAACGAAATAGTTTGTAAACTATTATGGCATCAAAATCGTAGCCCGAAACCATAGCCTCGCGTTCCTAATTGGAGCAGAGACGTTCACAGTCCAGAGTTCTGTGGATTAAATTGCGTATTCCATCTCGCATTGCCCATTACATTCATTAGAAATCAACTTACATACTTTAAACTTCAATAAAATAAATACAATTTTTTTTTAATCGCAAATGTAACGAAAATATTCACAAAATTCATTAATTTGTCATTGCTAAAAATAGAAATAATCAAGCACTATATTTCAGTGAGCCTCTTTTACTATCACAGGATAAACTCATTTTACTCATAGTGTGGATGCAACAATATATGTTTGTTTTAAGCTAAACAAAGAATAGAAAATAAATTAAACCACAGTCTATATTTTTCTTTTCCTGATTATTATTTTGATTAAAGAGAACAGTGAAAGAAATTTCATAGAAACTAAAAAATCGCAAAAACTCCACGAACTTTACCCGACCAACCGAAATGTGACATCTGTCAATTATTGCCATTAGGAATTGTTTTCTGCGCGCACTTTCGACCTCTCTCCTCTACAAAACGATAAAACTCTTCGGAAGTAATATCGTGTAATGCGCGCTCGCTACGCGAATTTTCCGAACCGGAAGCTTCTTGACATTCAACTCGAGCTTTCCGCAATCGCCTCCAAAATTAGATGGGAGGCGGCAGGTGTCAGATTGTCGTCTCCCATCCTATTCCTGCTCCTCCGCCCCAGACCTGCATTTGCGTATCGAATGCTCGAGGTTTCCATTTCCGAATAGGCACGATGTGTATGAAGGTACGAACGTTATTGATGAGAAGAAAAAAAGAGGAATGAAGTAATACGGTTTCCGTCGGGATTTGGCACCGAAGTAATTGCGGTTTTTTATGTTTCGCAACCGGAGGGAGTTGAAAGTTGATGGTGGTGAAGCAAGAAGGAGGAAGGTGGAAAAAAACGAAGTCCTTCTTCCGGAAGATTAATTAGTTTTAATTAATATTTCGATTAATTATTCCGTTCTGTTGGACCGTCGGAGGGTTGAGAAGGACCCTTTCGCCGACGGCACACATCCTCCTCTTTATCCTCTCCACCTCACCCCAACTCCACTCCTCCGCCTCTCCCGAGGCACATGTTTACATTTCATTCCTCGGGGACCGTAATGATATTACTCTACGTGCCACTTAATTAATGTACACGTCGACGTTTAATTACATTTTTAAATTACTTTTCCCAACACTACAGCTTTGCAACTCTCCACCTCAGACACAATGCACTATAATTTTATAAAATTCTTCACCAACAAATATTTACAAAATATATCATAATCATCCATATAATTAAGTATAAAAAATATAACATTAACAGTTGTCACCACAAAAGATACTACAAAAATCTAACGAATATCTTTCACAAAATTGTATACTTCGCATTTTATTTTCTCAGAGTTAAAAATCCAAGAAAGGATTAGTCATACATTTTTTGGAGCTACAAAAATGCACGCACGACTCGAATTATACACAAACATTAACTTGCGTTGAATTGGTAATTACATAAATAATAGTGTGCATGATCTATGGGGAAGAGGGAGATTGTAATAAAATATGAATCATAGCTCATCCAAAAAACATGTGCGTGTTCACCTTGTATTATTTCGAAAAGCTATACCATTAAAACAACACATACTAAAACTTGAAATTAATTACACAATGTAATGCAATAAATACAACATGTAAATTATTATTCAAAATATTTGTAAAACTATTTTTGTAAAACTTTTTTCTTTTTGATTTAAATTATGTGATGTTTCTCTTTGAAAATGCGGTAGAAATATAAATAAATTAAGGGTATAATCGAGGTTTTCAGAGTTTTTCTTATACTTTTTACGTGTGAAAAAAAAATAGGTCGTTTGTTACACTTTTTTTTCGCAGCGTATTCCCGTTTAGTGGAATTTAGAAATTCAGGAAGGTGCGAAAGTGTCTCTCCTGTATAATTTATTGGCAGCCTATCAAGTCGGCAAATGATAAAGAAAGGGGAGGCTGCGGCGGTTGTTTGGTGCGGTTGGCACGCCTGACATGAACGAACGTAGACCGCGAGATTTATGCCGCCATACAATCGCCGCCAACCCCCGAAAAAAAAAATAAACGGAATCCTGCATCCTGCAAATCTCAATGCGCATTCATCTAAACCAACTAACCTATTTTCCTGAAGAAGTAAGTTCATGTTGGGAATGAAGAAAAGGAAAAACGATCCATCAATGAACTCGTCCGGATTAATCTGTTACTTGTGCGGCAACGTCTTCGAGCGATATCATCACAACATTTAACCGACATAAATCTCTCTAATGAGGACTTGTTGATCACCGTTTCATTACTTCCCACAATCAATACTCATTCAGTCCTCTCGAGACATTTCATCTTAATAATAAAATTTGTAAGCAATCGGCAAAAGCTAATTCAGCTACATTAATTAATTCATTGTTTATTAATTCACGAGTAAATGGAAACTTCATGATTTGAGCATTCTCAACACATTCATAACAATAATAGACAACGAAAACAAATCAATACTTGTGAGCCGCGTTCATTTTTCATCGTTTACATTAATCAAAGTGCCAGAATGAAAACTTCGCGCCGCCAATAAACTTATACAAGTCCAATTAATATCCTCATTCCGCTTTACAGTTTAGTTCCAAAAAATTGCACCTTATTATTTATTACCACATCAATCATTATTTGATCACTTAAGAAATATTGAAATCGAAATAAAATCTGCAACTTGCAAAATTTCACTAAGTAATCAAAATGTATTAAATGATTAACTTATCGTAAACTGCTACAAGAAAAGATATTATTTAATAAAATTGACAATTTAAACATTTATTAAGTATGATAATAATAATTTTATATTTCCTAAATTCTATTTCCGTTGATCCTCTTATTGTTATTTTCGTTGCCAGTTTCTTTTTTTTAACCAAAAGTGATTAAATAGGTTCCAGCCATGCACGTCTTCAGGCTGCTGTGATCATCGTAAGCGTAGCTGTAAGCATCAGGACAATTGTCCTTGAAATACTTTGCAGAATTCACAGCCCATGTGTCGGGATTGCAAATGTTCGGATCGTTGAACGCGTTCCTGCAGCAGTACTCGTCCGTGTCGTACTTGTTGCAGCTACTTTCGCAGGCAATGGTACCTCCGCTTCCGTACTTCCTCAACTCGTTAGGACAATTATTGTTCAAATTGTTGGAGCATTGCAGGACGTTGCAGTCTCCGCTTCCACCAAGAGGTTCGATCTGCAAATTAACAATTTAAGATGGTCCTCAACTTAATTGAAACTTTAATTACTTTAACGCCAACATTGTAACCATCGACTAAAGAGATATCGTAGTAATCTTTTCCATCGTTCCAGGCCTTCAGATTGAACTCTGCCAAGGTAGCAGGAGGAACGCCTCCTGCTCCATTGCATTGTACCTTGTTACCGCAATCTCCGGTCTCGCAATGTTGACTTCCCGAATCGCACCAAGTCCTCGCCCAAAATCTTCCTTCCCAATCATCCGGAGCGTTAACAACCCTCTAAAATTCATACTTTCCAATAAAAAAGGCAACAAAAAAGAATAAAAAAAACTTACTTCCTGCTGCGGTCCCAAAACGAACCCGCCTCCTTCCAAAGAAGGTAAATTGTTACTAGTCAAAATTCCGATCCAGATGTCGCCACCCATCACGTTTTTGACCTTGAATTGGGCGCAACGGGCCGCGCCCAAACAAAGCAAACCGAAAACCAAGACCGATTTCATTTCAAAATTTTCTGATTGCCATTTCCGAATTGCGGTGGGTTTATATACACCTGCCAGGTGTATTTCCATATTTTTCGATAAGATGTTATCACCAACTTGTTATTTCTAGATTGCACTAATCAAATTTACTTCCTGAAATAGATTTTGCAAACCGATTTAATTCTTACTTATATCTTTTTTTTGTTTAAATAAACTGATTATATAAAGATTACAATTACTTCTTGAATTCGAATAATGATAAGTAACAACTTCGTCATGAATCAATCAATACAACAACGTTCTTATATAATTCTCTTCATTAATTTAATGTAATTAGAAGACACTTTCAAACTCACTAATAATAAAATAAGTTTTCTGTAATTAATTCATTACCTTTGCATTTCATTTACATTTAAACGTTTCGTTGCCTTTATGAAATAATTAAACTTGTGCAACTTTCGAAAACCGTCTTATGCAAGTTTCATTTAAGTTCAATTTTGTTTTGCAGGAAACGCAATGTTTACAAAATCTGATTGAAACCTAAACATCATTATAATAAATTTACATATCAAATTTAAAATCAAAATATTGCAATCAAAAAAAATGTTGGTCACGAATTATGTTATAAGTTTTGATAACTTAAGGAGTTTTCTAAAGCATCGATGAAAACATGCAACTATGATTTTCCGTAATTGCAGTTATCAAAGGATTTACACTTTTTCTTCAAAGTTAATAACTTCCGCATGACAAATTCAATTTAAGTACAAAAATCCGGGTAGGTATTGCTTTTCCAGTACACATTCTATTCTTCGGATGTAACGTAATTCCTGTCGGAAAGAATGAGAGAAAAGGGAACGAAATTTATAATAAAATCTTGAAGATGTCGTCGGGCGGAGGACTAGAATGGAAGGAAGAGAGAGAAAATAAGAGGGATCTATTAATTTGAAAAAGCGTATCTATTCAAATTTTCGCATCGTGCTTGAGCAAGTGGAGATAATAAATAAGTGTCGACGCAACAGCAGCAGCACATATATAAATTGTATCATTCTGATGGGAGGTTTTTGGGGAAGAGGGTGGAAAGTAATTCCTGTACAATTTAAGCATATTTCTCCGCAAACGAACGAAAATCTGGGTTACAGATATCATTTTTCTTCGAGCACATCTTTCGCCGCCGCCGCAATATTTCAGCGGCGAGCAAAACACTCGGGTCGAGTTTCAGACATGAAAAATATCCCCTGCTCATCCTACAAAATAAAATAAAAATTCACCCTTCCATCCAAAACACATGTCCAAGTAGCAATACTAGAATTTACAATTTCAAATACCTAACTAATAGCTTCAGTTACCATACTCCAGAAGCGCTACCAACAATTAACAAAACTGAATTGAATTTAATTACATAATAATCTAATATTTTGAAAATAACCGAAACTTTGCAAAGAAAATTCTGCCGCTTGAAATTAATGCAGCGGCTATAATTTATACGGGACAAGCGGGAAAATTAGAAAAGTTCCATTCATTCGACAGTTGTTTGCGACAAATGGAAATTAATTACGCCTCATTCCCATTTTTCTTTCACCATTCTTAAAGCATCCGCCGAATTATTAATTATGTTATTTCAATTCCAATTATCACAACTTTCAACCTCATAATGACACCGAAAACCTTTCAACAACAACAACGAAAACTTTTTTTGTGCATTCGTTTCTTTATAACTTTTATTATTTAGGGCTTCTTTTTTAAACTTAAATTTCATTATTTCATAGTTTTGTTTCTTCTTTAATTGGAACCGTCAAGTTTAAAACTTTTGGGCGCTAGCAAGTTTCTCCTAAGTCCACTTTTTTATATATCAGCATACAGGACACGTGTTTTTAATGAACGGACTTGAAAACTTCCCAATTCTTTCCTCGAATTCATATATTTTAAATGGTTTTTTGAATTAAAAAAAAAATATTGAAAAGGCTAAATTAATTAAATGAGCTTTTAAATTATTAGTTTTATTATTAGATATTTCACTTTTTTACGCCCTAATCAGTTCGGAAGTGGAATTCCGCGAAGATTAAATTGCCGATGTCTATATATTTTATAGGTCCTGAATAAATACGTTTATTCCTCTTTTCAGTTGTAATCTAGTTAGGATGAAAGCTTTTAATATAAAACGGTGCGGATAAATTGGAGCGTCGGAGGCGTCGTCCGATGAGAGGGATGAAGGTGAGACGAAAAAGAGTGGAAGGATGAGGAAGTTGGCGTTCATAAAGTGGCAGCGACTTTTCATATCCCTCAGCGCCGAAGAAAACTTTGATGCGAAAACTCATTCAGGATTTATTCCTTTCGTCTATCGGTTTATTGAATTATTTAACGCCTTCGATTTTCCACAAACAAGACAAAATTAGAAATATTATTTAATTTAAAATATTGGATTAAATCTAATATAAAATTACAATATTTGTTGTAACCCATGCATCAAATTTGATAATCTTTAGCAAAATCTCAGATAAAAAAACAAAAGTTTGTAAAATTACTGTTAAATTTCATTTAATTTTTCAAATCTGTTTTCAATTTTCAATCCAAAATTTTGTCATTATTTTCTACTCTAAATACATATTTCCTAATTAACAAGGATGTTAAAAAGTTTAAAAAGCAAATTGTAATTTTTACATTCCCTATTATAAAACACATATCTTCCGTTTTACTCTGATTATAGGTGCCTCAGAAAACCTTGTCTGGTTACAGATTTGTCTCGGAAAATAGAAAATATTTTGAGAAGTAAATTGTAAGTACGTTTTAGGAAAAGTCATAAAAAGTACCTTTAATAATAATAAATTATTTATTAAATAAAAATCGTTTTATATCAATCGAAATTAATTTAGATTAAAAATATTCATCCTGAAAAGAAATTGTAAAATTGTGTTGAGCGCATTGTTTATATTTACATCAGTTTCGGTTTGCGAATATGATTTTAGCGAGATGCTCGGAGCAATTAGTCGTGAAAATTGATATTTGTGTACATTCCATTAAGGTTGGAGGTTCGGTAGATCGATTTTATTTAGTTTGCCCATTCGCCAATCGATTTCTGCTTGCATACAAATGAATTTATCGCCGTCATCGTGCTCTAATTAAAATCTCGTATATGGTGGAGGTTTTCGTAAGTGAAACCTTTTAGTGGCATGAACATAGACGTGGCGGTTAACAAAATTAAGTTGGTTGCGGCGGTTGTATTATACACGGAGCGGCATAATTCAATAAAGCCAACTAATTCAATGCACACTCAGGTCGCTGCTGCTGCTGCTGCTGCAGCAAGTAAGATGACTGGAGAAGGCACATCCTATATTCTCTGAACCGCGCTTCACTCAACTCCTATTGGATAATTACATACGCAGCCATCAATAATGAATTTATTATATTAATTGGTTCGAGGTGAGAGATCACAGGCCACCTCTTCCCGCACATCTGCCGCCCCCTTTATTTCGCCGCCAAAGTGGTTTAATATCATTACGCCCCGGCAGCTGCCAGTTTACCTCACTTCAAACGCCATCCACCCTCGAACGAAATCAATCGAGCATTTCTCTCCCTCTCTCTATATATCCTTCATGCAGATTCCTCAATTGCCTCCGGATTTTTCTTGCCGTCGTCCCGTTCACCGAATAGCCACCATCACAACCGGAACGAATCGCCGACCTTTCACCCAAACTACCCCATCGCTTCCTCCAAATCACCGCAAGATCACCCACCACCACTGATATACACTTCCAGCTATGTATCAAGACACATACATATAGACATCACTTATTTGCTTAAATCCGACACCCAGCATATTGAATTCCAACCGGTAGTTGCAATTCCCAATAATTAACATCTTTATTAAGCAACACAACACGCGTATTCAGATTAATAACATAATTACATCATCATTAAACGTACAGATTTAGTTTATTAAATATAAACAAATTATTAACAATAACCTATGTTTTCGCAGAAAAAAACTACATTGAAATCTCTATTTTGGTAAAATGAGTGGCGCCTCTACAGGAATAAAGTCAAAGCTTTATCAAAAACATGGATTCATAACCTCAACATATTGTTCTCACATATGACGATCATTGACATTTGACAGCTCCGTCTAAAACAGACTAGTGGCGCCTCACTAAGAACTACGCAATGTGTCAAAAGCAAATTGATGCTATAAACAAATGATTATAATGATTTTGATTTTTTACTGAAATCAAAGATCAGCACTGTTAAACTAAAAAATAAACTAAATAAATATGCATTATAGCTTGTGCACAAAGACGAACCAATAATATTTTCTAAATATTAGAAATTCAATTTTACACTCGAAATTCAAATTAAATTAACTTAAATGCATTTTTAGTGTTTCATGCTACAAACGTATGACGCTTTGCGAAAGTTTTGATTCCACAAAAAAACAAAAAAAAAGCAGTAATTTCGCTGCGGCACGAAAACTTCGAAGTAGTTCAAGGTAAGATTTTGCACGTCTCGATTATCCGAGCGAATACATTACGATTTATAAATATTGTTATTATATTTTCGCTGCATTTCCGAGAGGCCGACGTTTATTTTATTGCTTTATAATCTTTGCGTCGCACGAAACCGTTGCCACACACACAATTCATACGTGCTTATTACGAAACGTAATATCAATCCACTCTTGTTTACTATATAGTAAAATAGAAAAACTATTTATCTTATATTTAATTATTGAGTAATCAATTGAAAACTAGTTCATTTCTCTTTATAAACTGAATAAATATATTACTTATATTTCTTAAATCATTCAGTTTTATTTTCAAAAAGTAAATATTTCTATTAGTAATATTTCAAAACTTACAAATTGTTATTAAGGATTCCAATTTAGTTATTTATCACAAAGAAAATTAGCGTATGCAAAATAAAAACGTAAATTGTGATTATACGACATTTTAAATACGCATTATATGATTATCTTCATTTTAAATTATAGCTTTTCGCTATCGTTGTAGTTATTTAAAAAAAATACGGGATTCCAATAGAAAATGTACTAGTATGAAATATAGATGTTTTTCGAATTGCACAAACAAAAATTATATCACGCACATTTACATTCACGGAATATTTCTACGTATTATTAGATCATACAAATTCCAATATAGTTTAGAATGGAAATAAATAGCAACATTCTAGAAATAAATAATTGTTCGAACATTTACACATTTTTCAATCCAAAATTATTATTAGAATTAATAACATATTTCAATTTCTTATAATAAGTTTCTGGAGTGAAAATTAGTTTTTTTTTGTCTGATTTTGTTGTTGTTGTATATTTTTATGTTCATCATCCTCGTGTAGTCTGTGAAAATGGAAACGCTTCGGCCCATTTCCTCCGGCGCTCTATTTACTCCAATTTCGTCTCCTCTTTTCTGCATCTTGCTCCATCGATATATCCCATAATCGACGGTAAACTGAATTTCGTCTCAAGTAATCTTATTTACATAAACCTTCCCTAAATCGCTCAACCATTATTCCCGCAAAAATAACGTTTGAAATTTCATAATCGAAAAACTTAACGTTTCAAACCCATTTTCATATTTATAATATTACAAAAAAAATATATAAAATGTAAAATTTGAGAAAAAACTAAGATTATTTGTAAACATTAAATATCTTCAATTGAAATATCTTCAAGTTTAAACTTGTAAAATAAAAAAAAACTATGATAAATTGCAAAAATGTTAATATTAATTAATTTCAATTATCTTTGTAAAAATAGTAATGTGTACATTTATAGAAGAAAATAATATTGAAATTGTGAGAAAATGCATAAATTAACATTAATTTTTTCGAGCTGCAATTGAAAGATTATAATTACCAGATAAAATAATGCGTCTTTTGTTTTACACTCGATAGAAATAATATTAATGAGGGAAAAAGTAAACTGGAATACGTAGAAAACATTTTGTGCGCATAATCTTGAGAATCTAACAAAAATCCGGTTTGTTGCATTAAAAAAGTCAGGTATAAATATGTTGGTGGAATAATCCGAAATACACGCACATATAATGTTGCAGTTTGCAAGTATTATTTTGCTTATTTCGAGCGTCCAAGGTATAGAGTTTCAGATCAGAAATAATTTACCTGGACCGATTTGGGTGGGAATTTTGGGTAACAATGGAAAACCTCCGCTGGCGAATGGAGGATTTGTTCTGAACAAAAATCAACAGGTAATTATTATATTTTGATTAAAAGAATTCATTAATGATGAGTTATTTAGAAATCCGTACATTCGGATGGGAGATGGGCTGGAAGGTTTTGGGCGAGGACTTGGTGCAATCCAAAATCGAAGCACTGTCAGACGGGGGATTGCGGTAACAGATTGGAGTGTCGAGGGGCTGGAGGTGTGCCTCCAGTGACTTTGGCGGAGATCACTTTGCGTGGACACCAAGGACAAGATTTCTACGACATCTCTTTGGTAGATGGCTTCAATGTGGTTGCGAGTGTAAATAAATTTAGATTGGATTTAATGAAAATATATTGAGAGAATAATTTTTAGATTAAACCGCTGGGAGGTAAAGGGAGTTGTCGAGCAGTCGGCTGCAACTATGATTTGAACAAGAACTGCCCGGCTTCCTTGAGGTTGAGAGGATCCTCGGGACATACCATCGCCTGTTACAGCGCTTGCTCCAAATTCAACACCGACCAGTACTGCTGCAGAGGACGTTACGGAAAACCGCAGACTTGTAAACCTTCCGGTTGGAAATCCAATTCTGCCACCTACTTCAAATCCCATTGCAAGGACGCCTACTCTTACGCTTACGACGATGCTACGAGCACATTCACATGCGTCGCTCCTGCTTACAGAATCACCTTTGGATGAACCCCAGCAGCTCACAATTAAATTTAAATAAATATTTTATATTTCAGTTTGTAATGAGACGGTTTTGAATAATACAGATTCGAAACTCTTGAATAATGTAATTTTATCAGAATAATTATAGTTAATAAATTATATACTACATTTATTACATGAAAATTTAATTTTCAGAGAACCTTCCAAATTAATATGATTTTATGAATTTTACTTGAAACTAGGCGTATATTAGCTTTTCAAGTAGTCAAGTGGAAAATTACAAGTGGAAAATTACATGCGATTTAGAATTGTATTATTTTCTTATCGAAACATTAAAAAAAATGTGTAAAATAAATAAAAAAAAGAAAGAAAATGGATTTCTTCATTTACATATATTTTTTAATAGAATTCAATTACGAAAATTGCATAAGTTCTCAATATTTCGAGATAAATATGATAATATTATGTTAAGATTGTGAAAACAGAACAATTTGCATTTGCAGAACTCATATTAATTGCACGAATCGTCCTTGATGTTGTTTTTCTTCGTTGATTCTCATGTTCACGCGTCGCATAATCCAATAACAATTTTATGTGGAAAAAATGCACGTTCGCATTTTCGAACTGTTTGCGCGATGATTTATCTCGTGAAATTAAAGAAATGAGGGAAACCCGAGCATATCACACGAAGCGTCCTGGAAAATCCGATTCGCCAAATCCAAAAGTCCGGTGACAAGACAAAGCAGGATCCGGCGGTATAAAAAGGCAGAGTTGTCGAGTATTCAGGCACAAACGATATATGAAAATGATATTCGTAGCAGTCGCAGTTTTGCTCGTCGCGAGCGCCCAAGGTATAGAGTTTCAGATCAGGAATAATTTGCCGGGTCCGATTTGGGTTGGAATTTTGGGTAATAATGGAAAACCTCCGCTGGCGAATGGAGGATTCGCGCTGAACCAGAACGAGCAGGTAATTATTGTTGATTAAATTTGATTTGTTATATTATTATTATTTTTTTAGAAATCTGTGTATTCTGATGATAGATGGGCTGGAAGGTTTTGGGCGAGAACGTGGTGCAACCCGAATTCGAGGCACTGCGAGACAGGGGATTGCGGTAACAGATTGGAGTGCAACGGGGCTGGAGGTGTGCCTCCAGTGACTTTGGCGGAGATCACTTTGCGTGGACACGAAGGACAAGATTTCTACGACATCTCTTTGGTAGATGGTTTCAATGTGGTTGCAAAAGTGAGTAATTATGATGGAGATGAATGGAAGGTATTAAAATATATTTATATTCCTGTAGATCGAACCTTTGGGAGGTCAAGGAAGTTGCAGGACGGTCGGATGCAATCGCGACCTGAATCCTAACTGCCCAAATTCGCTGAGGCTGATAGGATCCGCAGGATACACCATCGCCTGTTACAGCGCTTGTACCAAGTTCAATACCGACCAGTACTGCTGCAGAGGACAGTACGGACAACCGAACACCTGCAATCCTGCAACCTGGCAATCCAATTCCGCCTCGTACTTCAAATCAAATTGCCCCGACGCATACTCCTACGCTTACGACGATGCTACAAGCACCTTCACTTGCGTCGCTCCTGCTTACAAAATCACCTTTGGATAGATTCAAATCTTTTGGATCAAAACCAAACATTTTTTATTCAATAACATTTATATTAACCACAGTTAAGTCATAATTAAAACTTATATCTTTTTAGCACTCAAATAAATAATAAAAATAATTATTTGTATACATTTCCTACCAATATTCAAGAAATCTTAATTATAATTTTCAATAACAAAACTTTATTACACTTATTAATAAAATATCTATTTAAATTATCAAGTCAACGCAGACATTCTTATTTATTATGAATAATTATGTATATCAGTTTTACAACAACCAAAATAACTAACCTTGACCTTCAAAGTTCACAAATCATAATTTGTAAATACAGAATAACCGTAAACAAGATTAAAAGAAAATTTTGAAATTTATCAATTTCCTAAAGCATCCAAAATAATTTTATTAATTTACCGTTACATAGGTAATTTCTTTATCGTTTATAATTATCAAAAATAAATGCAAATTTTAATTCTATAAATTTTCAAAATAAAATTATTAAAATATAACAATTTTCTGCTTGCAATTTTATATATTTCTTTAAAAATTTGTCAAAAAATCAAAAAGAAACATAATTTTGATGATTTTAGTTTAAATTACAAAAATCACATTTTTATTAATTATCAAAGTACATTATAACTAAATCTAAAAATACAACATTTTCATAATTATTATCGTTATTAGATTCTTCATAAAATAAAATATAAATGAACAACATTTTACATACAATTTCACGATTGATTTATCCCAATAAAACATATGAAAAATTTCACATAATTTTTCAAACTTTAAAAATAAAATTAATTTAATCAAATGCTCCGGTTTCGACGGTCACGTTGACATAAGTGTGTCACGTGTTTGCAAACTGTGACACACATGTATAACACAATAACTTGTATGTAATCAACGAATTATGTACAATTTACATCATTGATTATACAATATCGGTAAATATTGAATACTATTTAAATATGTGGTGGACCGATAATTTCAAGCATTGTTGATTATAAGTTTCAATAAAATTTTCAGTTGCTGCAAATTTATAAAAAAAAGACGAATTTCATGTGACTTTTTTTCCGGTTTCCATTAATTTTTCACGAAAATAAAAAATATGACAAAACAAATGATGTGTCATTTTCACTTATTTCCATACGCGTCCTTAGAACAAAAGAAGCGCGAAGAAACAATGGAAAGAAGTGGGTTGGTTACGTTCGTATATATTACTGTATATAGATATACGGTCACGTACTCTGCAAGTGATGAATAGTTGCATTTAAAGGAAAGGTGGAAAACTTGAAATTCAGCCATCATTTTCAGCCGCTACATTAGTCGAGAGTTTTCCCGAGCTTTCCTCCACCTTTACAACCAGCCACTCTTCACCATCCCAGACGTCGCAAAACTTTACCGTTTTCGCTTGTTTTTTGCTCTCGGTCATGTTTTCATGTTTCTTTTAGCAGTATTATAATTTTCCCAGTGAAATATTACGATTTTTTCGCATAATGTTATGATTGCACCAGCAAACAATAACAACTTCGCCAGACAATCTTATCTCCAGATTAACGTGGGCAAATTTAGATATCTACCATCAAGGATGTTTTTATTATTACAAAATTTATTATATGTTAATATTTGACGTTATTTTATAAATTAAATTTCAAAAACGTTCTGAAAAATAATAATTACTTCGAAACAAACAAATTTAAATCACTTTCCGTTATCTGAAATAGTTTAAAGTAATAACAATCATTTATGAAAAAGTAACATCAAGTAAACATATTTGGTGTGATATTCGATGATTCAAATATGCAAACGAGGAAAATAGTTCAAGGAAAAATTCCATCAATCCTGTATAAAAAAGCGTCAACGTTTCCTGTGCTTTTCATAAAGAAGAGAACGACATGAAACGACAAGTTTTTGCAATTTGCGTGCTCCTCGTGGGAACAATCCACGCGGTCCAATTTAAGATCAAAAACGTCATGGGTGGAGACACCTGGATCGGAATCTTGTCCAGCAATAATCAACCGCCGTTGGAAGGTGGTGGATTTATTCTTGGCGCTCAACAAGAGGTAAAGTTTTAATGATCTTCAATTTTGCAACATTTCAGTTCACAATTTCCATTTTTTTCAATTATTGGTATGTTAATAAAAATAAATTAGAAAGTCCAAAAAGACAATTTATAATAAAATTTTAAAGATTAATGTTTTTTATGTATAGAAAACGGTGAACGCTCCGGATAATTGGGAAGGAAGGATATGGGCGAGGACCTGGTGCAACTCCGGTAACCATCACTGCGAAACCGGCGATTGCGGCAACAAATTACAGTGTGGAAACAGCGGCGGAGTTCCACCTGCGACCTTGGCCGAGTTCAATTTGAGGGCGGAAAACGACGGCAAAGATTATTACGATATTTCCTTGGTCGACGGTTTCAACGTTGGCGTTAGAGTAATGTCGAATCGCAACAATTGTTTGGGTTTTTTGATGTTAAGTTTGTAATTTGTGCAGATCGAACCTGAGAATGGAAACGGAGATTGCAAGGCTCTTCATTGCCCGAACACGTTGAACAACAATTGTCCCAACGAGTTGAGGAAGAGCGGAAGCGGAGGAACTGTGGGATGCGATAGTTCTTGCGTTAAGTACAACACGGATGAGTATTGCTGTAGAGGATCCTTCAACAGTCCGCAGGCTTGCGATCCCAACAAATGGAAAGTTAATTCCGCCAAGTTCTTCAAGGATAATTGTCCAGATGCATACAGCTACGCCTATGATGACAAAACCAGCCTGAAGACGTGCATTGCTAATAGTTACAGAATCACCTTCGGATGAAATGTTTTCACATTAATCATTAGATCCTCAAAGTAAACAACAAGGAAGTAGTTATATTAGATATTAGTGCAAATTAAATGTTACCAGCAATAACTATTACTTTATTGAACAAAAAAAAAACTAACATTTCTTTTAGCTGAAACTCTCAAAAACACTTTCAATTATGCAACAAAATTACTTTCGCAAATATAAAAATAGAATCAATCAAAATTTTTTTTTTGGGAAAATCGAACTTCAAATAATAAAATGTAGGAAAAAATAAAAATTCCACGTACATAAATTTTTTAAAACACTTTAAAAAAATAAACAAAATGTTGTAATTGAACTTAATTAAGGCAGATAATTGTGTCGAAAACAGAACAAAGTCGAAAATGTTGATAATACGTTATCGAAGTAAACACCTCAAAGTACAATATGATTATTCAAATATGCCTCGATGATCGAAAAATAACGACGCCTTTTGATATCTACTTTATTTCACTTTTTGTTTGGCTGAAATGCAAATGAACGACGTTACAGTGATACTGTATAACAATTATTGGTGGTAATGCGTTCGAGGCAGCAGTGGCAGGCGTATCGATTGGAGAATCCTGCTGCTTTTATATCGAAGGCCGTATGTCTGTTAGAAGTTACCATTAGGACGCATCATCGGATATTCATGAAATTTCCCGTATGTACCAATAAGTACAATTCAATATTCGATCAAAATATATATCTGCTCGGTACAACAAAATTCTCTATCGAGAATCCATTAGTAGACTTTGATATAAACTTCATTCTCAAAACAAAAAATATCATTGAAAACTTGAAATAATCTGATTTATATTTAGTATTGAATTTAAAAATAACGAATCTTTAATTTTAATGGAATGTAGGAAATCCGTTGTAAACTTAACAGGATTGTATGCAAATGCGAAACAGTCATTTCACGTTGGTCAAGACACCTGAACATCAATTTCCTTCTCCGTTTCTCATTTCACAAAAACAAACGGATATAAAAAAAAGAAACTAAACTACGTTGGGAAAGTATGAATCGATTAATTTTAAGTCATAAGCTTTAATTTATTTAAATTAATTACTTCGATTTCCATTAAAGTATTATGTGTGTACGTTCGAAATCTACGGAATATCAATTAACAGAGAACACGGATTACAATGCGGCTAACTGACATGTGCATGTGCAGACAGACGGGATTTCGTCAAGTATGACGAACCGATTCTGAAAGGGTAGTGAGAGATAATCTGAGTGGGTTTCCATTGAGGTCAAACTTTAACCTATGTATAATGTGAAATTCCTTTCATTTCCAACCAAATCGCTACGAATGAGAAAGAGGGATGAGAGAGAAACGGATAAAAGTGATGGAAAGGAAGAAAAAGAATTATCTTTGGCGCCGCAGAAGGCGGTTTCAATGATTGGACGAATCGAATCAGGAATTTGCAATCACGGAGGGACCCACCTCATCACTCAAATGCCATTAGGGCAAGTTAAGGGGAGAGAAAAAATTCAGGACGAATCGACGACATCTAGGGGACACCGCAATAAGAAATTTGCATACGTGATTTGATTTTTGCGCACCGAATTTCAACTCATCCCAATCGTTTTCTTTTCCAATTAATAATCAATATGCAAAATCTCCTTAAATTAAAACAATTTTATATCAACTTTTATTTCCATATAATAATACAAAGCAAAGTGTAATTACATTTTCACCCCCATTTTGTTTCTATTAAGGTTACGTCAATTTCGTTTAATCTATGAAAAATATTTGAAATTCACTCATTTATAATAAATAATTAAAGTAAGTAAAAAGTTGCTTGAATAAATACTGCATTTCCATTGAATATGTCATGTGGTGATTTGTAACGTGCGTTTACATTAAATATCCCTTTTAACGTTGGCAAAAGTGGGAGAGGACGGATTACAAAGAGCCGGGACGTGGGACGATGATGATGATGATGAGGAGGAGAAGGAGAGCTGGTTTTTGATGTGGGTAGTTGTACGTGTATCTGTGTGTCTGCGAGTAATCATCATTCATATCGTATTCAGAAGCTAAATTACGCTATATACACACACACATATATAGTATGTGTGTGTATGTGTGGCTGTGTATCGTGGTAGGACAACGGCGAGTCATTACATCTTCATGTACCTTAATGGATGTGTAGTGCGCTTTCCAACATTTGATTCGATTAAGCTACTTGCATCACTCGTCTCACCTCCCTTTATTATGCATTCGAAACTTTCGGACCGGATGTTGAGTCTGGATCGATTATACAGCCGATGGCTTTCGCCGTTATTAACTACTCGTTCGGGCCAATCTTCCTTTTCGCCACATCCAAAGTCCACCTCGTAATTTACATAGCAAATATTATTATAACAACTTTACCTAACGTTAAACCGCATGTGGCTAAACATTTATATAAGAAGAAATTAAATTTGGAATAATAATAGTAACTTTTATTTTTCCAAATTTAATTATTTTTCTCATTTTACTGAGTTTCCTATAAAGACTTAGATGTATACCTAAATTATTTCATGGACTTACAACTTTAAAGTTCAAGTTGGATTGATAGTGTAAGATGAATATCGTGATGATATCTGAAGGATTTCGAGGAAACGTATTTGGAAAATCGTCAATTTGCACGTGCCGTGTGTTAATACATAATGTAAATGACCTTACATGACGGTTCGGCCTAATCCACGAAATTTCATTTGTGCTTTCATTTCTAAGAAGGAAAATCTACGGAAAAGATCGATCCTCTTTCACATCCTCCAGGGAAATATCAATTTTTCAATGTGGGATGATGTTAAAACTAAAAGCACAATTTGGAACCGTCCAATAAAATGGACAAGACGCTTCTTCTCTATGTCACAGTGCAACTCGAGTGGATAACAAGCCTTCGCTTCATCTTTCTCCCGTTTCTCCTAACAACATTTCTCATTTGTTTCACTCTTAATACCTCCAACATCACAAAAGAAAAAGACTATAAAATATAACAATTACTTATTTTTTTTTACATATTTACAGCTGTTGCAAAATAAAATAATTAATAAAATAAAAAGTAACGTTTCTTTTATGACACTCCATTTTACCTCACTACACTGACAGAAATAAACAAATCGTTTACTGTTTTTATTGTTTCTATCTTATTGAAAATAAATAGGATTTATAACTCATTTTTATATATTTATAAAAAAAATGAAAACTGTTATAAT
Source organism: Nicrophorus investigator (assembly GCA_963457615.1). NCBI lineage: Eukaryota > Metazoa > Arthropoda > Insecta > Coleoptera > Silphidae > Nicrophorus > Nicrophorus investigator. The sequence continues at coordinate 4,009,564 of OY735140.1, forward strand.
CTCAAAAACTACATCTAAAATAAAATTTGCTATCGTTTCTTCAATGACACTTTGTATTGATAACAGTCATAACCTCAAAACCTACTACGTCCAAAATAAAAAATTGTAACATTACTTTTATGACATTATGTATCAAATCTGTATGAAATCGTTCAAAATAACGTTGTTTTCAGTTTATTATTTTTACTGAAAGGTGTAACAATAATGTTACGTTTTGAAAACGTTGAATTGTTGATCGAGCATTTGAAATTTAGTGGACAATTTGGATAATGCATGTTATTCATGTATCTAAATCGATATTGCTGTAATTGCTATGCAGAATTTATCGTCGTGCATAATATATTAATGCACTCCACATTCAATCAAAAATGATCAATCAATAAATTCGACCATTTCAATTTATATATTCAAATAAAATATTCATTCAACATTATATGAAACGAGATAAATATTAATATTTCTAAATATTAATATTTATGTGGACTATATTAAAATTTTATTTAAGTAAATTTTTCTTAACGAACATTTCTAATTTGAAATTATTGTCTTTTCTTGATTGTTAATGAAATTTCGTGTAATATCCTTGATGAAATGCAAACGATTAGTAAATAAATATAGTATAATATAAAAAATAATAATATTCTGTGAATTCTTTATTCATATCAGCATGAAATTGATTTGTTTTATACATACAAAAATGAACAGAGAAGATACGAGGAAACGCGATTTTCATGGAGTTGAAGATAAAAAAAAAAGGAAAAAACATGTTTTGTGACGATATGCATATTCGGTATTCTTTATTTTTCGCCCGCTTTTATCTGCTCGACCAGTGAGAGGGAAGAGATGAGCTCAGAATTAATTAAATAATCCAATTTGCGGCGAATCCCGTTCGCCTGTTTACAAATAAATTCGAAATTTACTCCGTCGGTAAACAATTAAACGCTAATCCTCGCTCTACGCTAAAGCCGCTGCAAAACTAAAACCTATTATGGGTGCATTTTATCTAGGATTTTCACCCGACGCAAAATATTTACACCTCCGCTAATATCGACCAAAAAACATTACCGAATTACTACAAGAAAAATCCTAAATTCTATATACATTACCTTTAAAACTGCATAAATTATCGAAGCGAAATAAATAAATGGATTGATTATGGTTGATTTTCTTTTCATCAATCAAAAAATTTAATTAACTCGAAATAGTGAAATCACCTAATTTAAGGTATGAAAGCATAAAGAAGCCAATGATTCATTGAATTCTTTTTTTTTTTGGTAAAAAAATATTTTTTTTTTTCATTCAGTTTTTCTTCGCCTGATGTCTTGGATGGCTGGGGTGGGACGATGGAGCATATTTACGGGCGAAACGCAAACTTATTCCATTTAACACGCCAACTTAATAACCATAATTAAAACTTCAAGTGCGGCGAAAAAGCTGGAAACGTTTAAAAAAATATTAAATGCTCGCCGGAGCACACGGACAATATCTTCGCGCGGAATTAATTTCCTTCTCATTTGTTAAAGAGAACGGAAGAAGAAGCTATGTCTCGCGGAAAGAGAAAGGATGAAAAGAAAAAAAAGGGAAAGAATTGTCGCCTTTCGGGAAGATGTAATAAGTATGATGGGAAAGAAAGGGTAGATCGCTGCGAGGGTTGCAAAAAAATAATAAGTTGAATATTATGATTATCATTATATATTTTTTTTCTTACGACCAAACTTCGGCCCTTGATTGCCGCGAGATTAACAAGATTAAAACGTTATTTTCAAAGTTCATTATGTGAGCGGGTTGAAGGAGGGAAAGAAAAGGGCAACGCGAAAAAGTTCCCTAATCGTTTATTATTTTGCCCGTCAAGAGACACGCTTTTAATTACACTTCGGGCCAATTTTTTATCCGCTTCCTTACGTAACTCACGAATTCCTCTAACTTAATTTCACGCATTGCTAACAAAGTTACATTTCAGTCATATTTAGTTACGCAATTACTATTCACCTTGATTAAAGTTAGCTAACAAACGTGCAGTCAAAGTTCACAAACGTCAAAAATTAAATATGTTTAAATCTAATATTTTAGGTTATTAGAAGTGCATTGATTAAGATTTAGTATAATTACAAATGTAATAATATTTTATCATTTTTCTCTATAATCACTTATGAATAATTAATTAATATACTAATTGAAAATAATAATATAATATCTTGTTATTTTATGTTATTTAAAAATATGTATATAATAGAAAATGTATAAATTAAAAGTGAATAGTTTGTAAAAGTGAAACTTAAATGAAATCAATTGATGTAAGAAACAAACATAATTGCAAACCGTTGACCGTGAGACGTCGCTTAATCTTGACCATGAGAATTCAATTCAGCCGCCCCCGCTGTTTCGTTTTCGATCTCGCTAGTTTTTTTTTTCATTCTCCTTTATTTTCCCTCCCCTTTTTTTCTTCGCAATCGCAAGCCAATTCCTGTTTGGTTTCGAGGCCAGGATTTAGTTCGGTAATATAGGGATTTGAATTCCAACTGTGACTTTCAAATCAAGAAAACCCAAACACGGATGCCGGATGTTTGGGGTTGGCGGAAGGGGAGGAAGACGAGAGTGTCTAGCTAGAGGTGAGCACGTGTGTGTTTTTGGATGTGTGTATGCAGGGTAGGAAAAGTAGAAAGGAATAGAAAAAAGAAAGGTTGAAAAAATTGGTGAGGGAATGAGTGAAAGAGAGATAGAACTAACGAGAATGCGAACGAAGTTAAGACTTTGATAAAGCAAACACAAAGCTTAAATGTCTCCCTGGGGGTGTTTGCACATGTCGGTCGTCGTATAAATGCGCAGTTTCAAACACACAGAATTAGTGACCTAGTAGTGGCTGTTTTATGGCCTTCCAGCGTACAGGGTTTGCGGGTTTGGTGTGCAAACGGAAATAACCGGGGAAAAAAACGCATAGTCAAATAAAGTACATGCACAACCTAAAAACACATACGAGATGTATAAAGAAAAAGAATATAACTAAACATTGCATTTCGACAATTTTTTTTTAGCCCAACCTACTATTCATTTAGTTTAAAGTGCATTCAAATTTCACTAATTGTAAAATGCATATATATAGTATATAATGAAAATGTGTAATTAAAAAAATATGAATATTTCATGAATTTTATAAATTAATATAAAAAAAATAGTGAAACATGTTTTAATAAAAAAACGTGTATAAAATAATGTAATTATTTCTATATTATCATTTTTATAAATACTAATTAATAGAAATATGTAAAAAAAAAATTCAGATGTTTTATGTATTGATTTTATATGAAACTTGGCAAAATTTATACAATATAGATACGCAGATTTATTGCATAAATTGATAAGTGAATAATTAACAAATATAAGTTCATTTTCTTATTTTTTATTAAGTGAATAGAGTTGGTCGTTTTGAGGTAGAAGAAACTATGCAGAGATCGGATTCTATTGGAATAAAGCTTTCAAGTAGTTTGATAATCGGCTTTGGAATACTACACGTAAACCATTTCATTTATTAGGAAAATCCCAAAGCACATCTCTCGCTTCCTCCACTCCACTCTCCTGCCACCCCCTGGGCAACAGCATAAATCCACTCAATAAAATATAAACTTCGATAATGGAATCCAGTTATGTAACTCCTGCTTATGACTGCTGCTGCGGTTCTCTTCATAATCCCTCCACCCCACAAACCGAAATATAGACCAAAACAAGACTTTCTCTCTCTCTCTTTCTTTAGCTTAAACATACAGACCCCTCAAATGTCTCCCGGTTTTAGCGGCCGACTTTAATTTATTTTTAATTAACGCCGCTTCGGGCATCGTGCCAGAAGCGTGTCGGCGGCGGCGGAAGCGCCGGGTATTCGACTTCGATGCCTTTTCCCCTATACCCCAGAAAACGGGCCGACACATTGACGTTAGCAAACTGTGTGTATGTGTGCGGATGGAAGGAGGTTGAGGGTGGACTTCCCTATTCGAACTTTAGTAATTACTATAGAAGGATCTCTGGTCTCTCCGGTAGGAAACTACAAGACGTGTTTTTGGACATGGACATGTCAAACACGGCCATCAAATTAAACCGACGGACCCACCGTCGCGTGCAAACCGACGCGCCCGCTCTTCAGCAATAATACCAGGAAAACCGAGCGCTACCAAAACCGCAACAACAGCAAATAGAAAAAAAAAGGAAGCAGCAACAACCATCAGACACAGCGTGCCTCAAATACATTATATAATAAACTTATTACAAAATACAGAACATGCACCTATAGCATTTTATGAAAGAGTCTTAAATTAAAATTTAAATTTAAAGAAACTAAATAACACTATATCATTAAAAAACTGATGGTAACCAACACTAAAATTATCAAAAAATATTAAAAAACAAAATATTTATATAATTTAGTATTTCCAAAGTTGAAACGATGAGAAGAAAAATATAAAAACAAAACTCGTCTTCAATATCGGTGTGTTTTCTTCATTTTTGTTAGCGATTTATTGGCTCCGTGAAATGCGAATTAAATACTAATGAGCGTGGAAGGGATCCTTCTTCACAATTGGTAAAGTTCGCGCCGCGCCGGAGAAATGGCGCATTCGAAAAGTCATTTATAACGGGGTTTTTGGGGGTGGATGGAGGAAGTCTAAGCGGCGGCGTCGATGGTGGTGGTGGTGATGGTAGTAAAAGGACGAGGTGGAAGAGGAGAAGCAGATCTGAGGTCGCCAAGTTTTCGGAGATCGAAGTTAATCGCGCTTTCATTTCGGAAACGGGATTAGGGGATGAAAGGGACATGCCTCCCTATTACATATTGTATTAAAAATGTTTTCCATACAATTTATTGAAAGCGAGTCTATATACATAAACGTACAATAACGGCTCTGGCCGAAGATTAAAAAGTTTAGAATTTTATTAACAAAGTTTTTTAATACGTGAATGCTTACGTATTAACGGAATTAGAATAATTGTTGCGAACTATATTTGAATTTATTTAAAGCACAATGAGATTTCGCATATTCCATTTAACAATGGAAACATTTGTAAAGTAAATATTTGATGCTCATTTCATGCAATTTAATCGGAGTTTGAAGCAGCCCTTCAAAATATTCAGGTACCTATATGTAATGTGAATTATTAATAAGGGCGAAATTTTTAAAAGAAATTGAGGCCAATGTGATCATCTCTCTCCTTCGCTCTCATACGAACAATCTTAACTAAATTAAATTTTCATTTTAATTTCGTTAAAAGTTCGAAATATTTTGTTCTTGAAATAAAGAAGATCAGAAAGGAAAGAAATTTATGATTATAAGAAATAGACATTACCTGAAAATGCAATAAAAATTCAACTATTTGAGTAAACTGTAAATAAAAAGAACACGATTTATCATACTTTAATTTTGCGATCGACAATAACAACGGCAACAAATACCTTCTTTGAGCGCTGCACATAAACGGTTCGATGAAATATTCACGTAATTGTCAATTTTTGAAGATGTACTTATATATCCGATTGCGCCACAAACTACCGCGGCCCGTGAATAATTTACGACAATCGATGAGGAGAATCGATGCGGGGCCGAGGCCTCGGAACAATATCCGCTATTTTATGATGAACGAGCGGAGATCATTCTTTCAATGAAACTAATGATTTCATCCGTAATTATGCAATTGTGGCGGATCTAGTTTCATTCTTGCAGCATACGTACGTATGCAGATTCCACTATGAAACGGCAGAGAATGCAAAGCGAATGCATAATCCGGAATCTTTACATTTTCCAAATGCAATTTAATTTGTATAACAGCGAGCATACCGAAAACAGATATTTATTAATCCGGAAATTATGATTAACTCATAAGTAACTAAATTCCAAAAATTCTTAAATCGATATGTTTAATTTAAATATTTATAGCTCTACGAAAACCTAATTTGAATATCCCTGTTTTTCGATTTTATTTTACTCCTTTTGAATTTCATCCGACTGTCGATGCTTCATGTTTCAAATTGGATTCGCTGCAATCAATAGACTGCATGAGAGAACGTCGACTGCCGTCATCCCACCGTTTCATGCAGCTCTTACATTCTATTTAATAACTTATATTACGAGCGGACGAAAGTAGCAAAAATAAAAAGGAGAACGGCGAGAAAACTGGAATAAAAGAAAATAGCTGAGACTGGATGGATTTACTCTGTGCCAAATTCAATTAAAGCGGGACAATTAGACCGCGGCAAAATCATAATTCTCCCGTTAGAGGGAAGAAAAGTTTCCAGCGCGACTATGGCAACCAATAGAAGTGTTTTATTAAAATTCAACTGGGCGTAAAACTTGCATTTCGCATAAGAAGAAAACAGGGAGAAGAAAAGAAGAACTGAAAAGCAAAAGAAACACACAAAAAATTAGAGGCATTCGGTGCGCAAATCTTGTGACGACAAATATTTACCTTCATCAAGCGTTAATCAAGAGGCTTTTAACGTAATTCACTTTGAGATGGATCGTTGGGACTTAATTGTAATTAGAATAAAACTTAATGGAAATCTAATTAAACTATATATATTCGATGAGCAAACTTTACCTGAAGCTGTTGTGCAAATAGCATGTAATTAATATTGAAAGCTAATATATTTAGGTGCAAAATTACGTTAAAATCGATTAAATATTCTAAATTTAAATTTAACAGGACAAAAAAATGTAATTTCCGGTTTTACTTTTAATTAATTGTCGGAAAAAGCTAATATTTGGTGGTGCAAGGAATAATTTGCCATCTATTTGGAAGCTTGTGAGAATCTGGGTTAGTATTTCTTGCAGGAAATAAGCAAGCCATGCGAGAATAGGAGCATCCAACAACTTTTTAATAAAAACTTCGTCTTCCATACATATTTATGTACGCCGGCGTGCTTTGGAAACTCGACAAATGAAAACTGCAAAAAACATGCACTAGAGGTGCACGTCGACAACAAAAAAAAAACGGAGGACTGACTAAGAAGGCAAGCAACAAAAGAAAGAAAGAAGAAGTGGAAGAACTGTTGGTGTCTGCGTTTCTGTATTTTCTGATGTTGCATTGTAGGCGGTGATCACAGCCGGAATATTAAGTTGGAGATATGAAATATGACAGATCCATATTTATATTCCCGCAGCTGGCTAGATAACTCTCGCAGGGTTGCAGCGTGCTCATGCATCCAGCCCTATCTTTTTTTTTCTTGCAGCATTTTTTGTTGTTGCTGTCGAGATGCGAAAGTGGTGAGCGGAAACGGATACAACGGATCGGCTGAATAAATAACGGACGACTGCAAAAAAAAAAAATATATATTGGACTTAGAGTGACAACGCGAGAAGTTTTTAGGGGAGATGTTGCATAAAATCGTAATGGCCGGGACCGAAGGGTTCGAAACGGACGTACCCTGATCAAAATCCGGGAGCGGCATAAATTATTTATGCAGGCCGACTTGTTAAACGCCAGTCGATAATTCATCTGTTTGCGTTTCAATCGGAAATTCGCATCAATCAATCGGATGGATGGATGCGGAACGAGGGGTGAAAAAGGGTGCGAGTGGCGTAACAACAAACAGCTGGAAAAAAACTAGAAAGAGAGAGAAAAGTCCGAATTCGAAAAATGAACATCAAAAAAAATGTATGGAATTGTAGCGAAATGGCTGAACCGGGATGTGCATTTTTTCAATTACATCTAGTTGACATCAAAACAACAACGGGGCAAACCTTTCGAGTGTTTTAATTGAAAAACTGTTTGAATTGCGCCTATTCCTAAATCCGATGTAAGAGTTAATTTTTATTGATTTTCTAATGACAATCAAATTATTTACAAACAATTCATCAAAAATAAAAATCTTCAAATAAAAAATGTCAATAATTTATTTATACAATTTGAAAGATTCTAATCTAACATAAATATGTTTTCACTATTATAAATAATTTAAAATATTGCAACAATTGAGAAATGTTAGCAACAAAATTTCGGCCTATTTTTTTGTTTGCTTCATGTTTTAATTACTCGGAAACAACTGCGAGCGGCAATTATAAATTCGGGCATTTCTGTCAGCGAAATTATGTAACTGCGTTATTTTTTTCGATTGAAATAAATCCGGCGACCGCTGCGCCGCGTTGCCCTAACTAAAACCGAAATAATGAAACAATCTGACGCTATAGTTACAGTTTTTGTTTGCATGCGAGAGAGAGAGAGTGAGTGAGAGAGATTTAAAAATTTATTCGCGGGCTCCGCTATTACCAGTATTATTGTTATTACAATACATTATGATTATTGCGGCAATATTGGCGGAAGCGCCGGGACGCGCAGCATTACGCAACTCCACACAAAACGCCGCGTGCGTGTGTGTTTATGCACGAATTTGCTTTTGTTTGTATGCGTACACGTATGAATGGATGTGAATAATCGAAACGCGTTTACCATTTCTGCCCAATACGTTTATTAATTTACTATTCTGCACGGACATACGCAAACAGCGCTCGATTTATTTATAAACAATTTTGTTGCGTGTACATTTTCTGGAGCACACAAATCTCTCTCATCCTGAAAATCTATCTATCCGATTCTTTCCAACTCACTTCGATTCAATTTATCGCCAAATAAAACCAGTTGATATTGTTTCGATCGCGAGGGAAATGCTGGGTGTGTGTGTGTGTGTGTGTTCGTTCGCCGATTCCAATGAGAAATCCATTGGGATTCATAAAACCCAATGAATGCATTCATAATCGCGCGATTATTATCAATTAATAGTCCCGCACTCTTCTCCAATTTTCGAATTCAATTTGCGTCCGCCGATAATTGATTTTGCGTAACATTCAATTTCAATACGCTTGTTTTCTTCCAAAAACAACAACAGCATCGATGACGATGTTAAATGCAAATCAAATAAATTACACAATTCGAACATTTTACTTTACATCAATAATATACACTTTACCTAAACAAATACATCCATTACTCGAATTGATTCATGAAAATATACTGTAAAGATACCCGGCGCATCCGCAATTCCCTCATTGATTCACGATAAAAAATTTATATAACGGGTATCCCAACAAATCTACAACTTTAAATTATTAATTTAACAATTTCATTCAAAAATTATATGCAAAATCATTCAATTTTCATATCAACATTATAATAAATCAAGTTATTTACTAATTATATTATTTTCTTAAATTAATTAGAAAAAAATATTTAATTAAATGTTTTTAAAAATATATTAGTTGTTTAAATTTGATGGTGAAAATTTATTTCATAATTAAATACAAAATTCGTTTTATTACTAAATTTTATTCAATATTTTAATTATAAATACAATTTTTTTTTAATAAAAAATTAATATTGTTTAATTTTAAGTGAAAAATACCGAAAATAAGGAAATTGAATTATTCGTATTAGCTAATGATTCGGGTATATCAATAAACAATTGCACAGTATTATCCTGGATTTTGTGGATGAAAATCTGCTTTTGTGAGACTAATGAATATTGAAAATAATTTGCCCAAGGGTACGAATATAGTATGCAAATAATTAAAAAGCAGACTGCTAAAAGTTTTCGGGGCGCGCATACAAAAGGCAGACCAATTGTTTTCGAGAGTGCGGAAAAAAGTGCTGCCACCTTCACCACCCACAGCCCTCTTCTCGAAACCGTAAGGGCGCCTAATAAATATGCATTTATACCTTTTGTGTAGTAATTTTCATTTAGACGTGTCGACGTTGCTGCCGCTGCCGCCGTCTCTACGCTCCTCATATTTTTCTCTCATCGCCAGAAACTTTACGCGAGTGCGATAAAATTGAATTTTGTACCCTCGCAGCACCCGGTTCTCGCTCCACCTCGATTCTTCCGCCGTCAGATCCGCACAGCTAAACTTTTATATCAGCCCCCCTTCCGCGTGTAATTGAATGAAGAAACCAGGTAAGCGGAAAACTAGGATGTAGCCCAGACTTTTATACCGAATAATGACGTTCGTGCCTTCATTTTAGGCTCTGATTATGGCTTTATGCTACTACCTACATGTTGCCTCAGCAACATCTAATTACACGTGCACGCAATTAATGCTTGATTAAAGAAATTTAATCATGTTTCCCAGACGCGATTTTCCTTTAATATTATAAATGTGCAGTATTATTAAATACATCGAGCATTCATAATTCTTCGAATAGTTACGATTCGAGAGATTTCAGCGAAGCGCAACGGTAAACCGTAAACTCATCAAAGTAATGCATACACATGTTCACGCTATTTCGCGCTCAGAACTGCAACATAATCCCGCGTTTTAAGCCAACTATCTTACGTAATAAAAAGGACGCGTAAAACCCGCCATCGACGACCAGTAAAGCAGTTTTATACTTCAATCCAAAGCTTTCTTTGTAATGGTTCATAACCTCTTTTAACCCAAATGAAAAATTCTAGCAAAAGAAAAATCATTTAATTAAACTTTTTTCCGTTTTAACTCATTTTTAAATAAGTTTCTACATTTTCCTGAAATTAAAAAATATTCTTAAAATAATATAATAAAATATATACAATTGCATTATTTACAATACTGATAAATCATAATTCTATTTTCTAGTAAAATAGAAAATATTAATAAATCTTGAAAAACTACAACCCGGCGCATTCACAATTTTGATTTCTAAAAAATCGTGTCTAAATTATTTCAGTGAAGCGGTGAATCTGATAGAAGTATTAGTTTTTTTCGTAGATTTTGCTGTTTTCCATGCAATGCAATATAATTAATACGGTTTTTATTATAATAATAATGTAGTAATGTCGGTGCGCTGCACGAAAATGTAATGGCGCGGTGGAAGTAATTACTTCAGGAAGTATACCACCAGCAATATCAGCTGCAGCACCAGTCGTTATCATTTTGACAAGTTAAATGGTTATGGCACGGAATGGTCGTCGTCCGCAAAATTGATTAATATTTTAGCTTTACTCACCTCCTCCCGGATGTGATTTATAATAACGCTATTGTTGTTGGAATATCATGTGCAGGTCCGTCGAGGTGTAGCAGTAGTTGATGAGATGCATACGCGCCTATGATTAAGTGGACATTGAAGGTACAGATGTCGCCTCTTCCGCAACACCTAGACATATACTAATCGAGTCAGGAGGAGGATGAGGTTTGAAGTTTGAAGATGAGGTTGAGAGGAAGAGGAGATCGCAGTTTCGGTAGCATAATCAACCGGCATTATCCGCTACCGCCGTGAATGTTAATCGAGCAAACCTCCTCCCTCTAATTAAACATTTACTTCGCACCGATTCATTGCTCGTCCGTGTCCGTGTATTTACGTTTGCAAAGTGGCCGATTTCTGTATTAAATATTGCCTTCGACACTTAACTAAACCTTAAATCAATACACATACACACCATATTTCTCTCTCTTCCAGCATGTATTTTCATTAAAGGCTCCGCACGCGACGATCCCTGCAATCTGCCGCTTCGAAAGTCAACAGTCAATATTTTCCCGAAGAGCTGAAATAATTTTAATCATCCCCATCCATCCAATCTCGCAGCCTGCGGTTAAATTCCCAGCCAATATTTGCACCAGCCTGATTAGCCTAGAAAGCTAACGAACAAAAAAAATAGTCCGCACTGAAAAATTAAATATTATGGATAATCTTAGTGATATTTATATTATATTATTTAACTATTAAAATAACTGATTATTTCCACGTTTTTTTATTACATTAACACAAGTTAGAAATAATATTGGCTTACATCTCTCGCCTCAATATAAAATAATGATAAGTGTAGGTATTTCGCATTAAGCTGAAATTTGCGCGAACGTTCGCCCATTTGGCAAAGCGGTATTTTAACTATTTATTTCATTACTGTTTGCGCTCTCTTCGTCTCTCCAATTTCCTGAACGCCGGCTGCCAGGAATTATTTCCTGGGGCACATTTCTCACACGCTATTTTTCTATAACAAAGCAGGAGAGAAGGAAAAAAAACAACAAAAACAAAACTCTCTTCCTCCATTCCTCCCGGAATTCGCTTATTCTTTCTCTTTTCAACGTACAAACACACACATTTTTCCGGCTGAGACGGCCTTCCCTCAACTCTGCCCCGGGGAGCAATTCGCAAAACCCCGTCGCTTTTTGTTTCCTTCTCCACATTATCCGACATATCCTTGCCCATTGAATGCGTTTAATATGAATGTAGTTTTATTTTAGGGACCTTTTCGGTTAATCGAGCCGCACACAAGAAATAACAATAATCGGGAATTGAAGCCCTTAAAAGGTTGCACAAAACTAGTTTTCATAAAAGGGATTAAGCTTACGCATTTGGAGCAAAAACCCTTATTAATACAAACTCACTTATATTTTCATAACTTAAAATTCACCAATTTTAGTTCAAAAAAAGTTAATAAATTAAATTGAAGAATAAATCCAGAAAATGTCTTGATTTTTAAATTTTCACATAATAAATTTGATAAAATCATGAAAAAATACACAAACTATAATGAATATAAATGAAATATGTTGTATTAAATTTAAAGTAAGCACCGAATATTTTCAGATTAAATTGCAGTGCATTTTATGTTTCATGTAATTTAGAGTTTTAAAAAATATTTCGTTAAAAATTGACGGATTCGGAATTCAGAATTATAGTAATTTATTGAGTCGAAGCAGTAGCGAACTGTGGATATTTGCTTGTTGACTTTCTCGGCGAATGCGCCGAGACCATTAATCTCGTAAGGATTTACACTACTCATCTAGGTCTTAACATAAACAGAGCCGAGTCCTTAAGATGTTCATCACGGTAAATAATTGCTTCGAACCGGGAGAATCGCGTAGGTGGTGAATTCAATTTACGGCCTTTTCGTAAATAAGGGCTGCGGGTGGCGAATGTGCAAACTTTATTATTTAATCAATTTTATGGGGCCACCTAATACTTGCACTCGGGGAGACATAAAGGTCGGTTTTCGGGCTCTCCGGGAACTCAGGTGACCGAAGGGCCTCCGCGAGATTTATAACGAATATAACGTTAATTTTATGGCGCCGGACAAATTGTCGGATGGCTTTCACCTTTGCCCCTTTCCACGCGTAAATCATCGCAAATCCCCATTTTTATAGCTGAGCAGAAAGGATAAAAACCTGATTTCGATTCATTTAATTAACGCTCCATTAATGAAACATCCTAAACATATCATATTTATAAAAAATAAGATATTACTTAGAACCTAGCACGTCTATAGTTACCAAACATTCATAATATTTTCATATAAAAATTGAAAATGCAAAGATTGTAATCCCTTGATGCGTCTCATTAATAAACCTGGGATTCGTGCATTAACAAGGTTATAAATATCCTATCCCTAATTCCAACATTCGCGGAAGGAAAAAAACGAAATGAAAAATGTATAAAAGGACGAAAATAAAAAGGGGGAAAAGGGGCTTAGTTTTACGTTCATCGTTGGGCGTCGCGGGGTGGTTAGAGAAAACTAATTGGATCCGAAGCAGAGAAACTGTACACACCTCCTCCTTTACACGGGACATTTGATTAACCTTTATCAGACTGGAAGTCATTAAGAATTTAAGTTTTCGCTCCGTGAATTAATAAACACCTTCGAGATTCCTCCGATCGATGCGAGAACGCGATCCGCATTAGCGTATCGGAACCTAAAAGGAAAATAAAAATTTAAAGAAATTCAAAACTTGCAAATAATTCACTTCGCAGCGACCCTAAATTAAGCAATCACATATCTCTTTGTTTTATTTCTTTTTTCATCTCGCTTCCCCGAGAACCCATTTTACATGGAGGCGACTTCAAGGGAATACGAAATTAGGTAATTAATTTGCTATCGATCCGTAATGAAGGGAAAACGACTTTCGAATCAAGCGGTCCCAAACTTGATGAAGCGAATGGGAGATTGGGGAAAAAAGCAACGTGAAATGAAAGGTGAACACGTCAAAACTTTCTTTCTTTCAGGGACCAAATTGAATTTCAATTGATGGATTCGACGCAAAAAAGCGGTGCTGGTGACAGTTCAAAATTATAACCAAATTTCAAAGTGAAGTTCACAGACTTCACATAGAATTTGCTTATGACATTTTCTGAAATTACTGTTTTTTTTTTCGAGACTAGTGAATATTTTTATTCCTCTGTGTGCAAGAAAATAATGAGGCACATGCAATTTTCTGTAGATTCTAATAGAAACTATTAGCGGTCTTGCATAATAATGGAATATGTTTCAATTTTTTTCTCGTTGTTTTGCTCTCTTTTCTTTGCGTTTTTCAATTTAATTACTGAGTAATATAAATTCATCTTCTCCAGGCGCTTATATCCGTGGAGAGACCTCGGAACTAGGCCAGAATATTTAATGGTATGATAATCTTCGGAGAACACTGCGCTAGCTACACGGACAGTAATTATATTCCATAATTCTCCCTTGATTCCTTGCTTATTTAATGGCTCGTCGACGGATCAAGTCGTCCTTCCATAATCAAATTTCCATCCATCCCTTTTTCGCAAATACTTCATCCTCCAACTCTTCATCTTCGTCTCATTTTTCGGCCGTTTCAAATGAAACCTACGTCTTCCATTTCCCGCTGCCATTTATTAAATCCGCGTTTGCCGCCTCCATCTCCTACATATAAATTAAAGTTTACCGGATTGTTGAAGAAATGAAAACCATTTAAATTCCCGATAAATCAACCGGTGATCCTTCAATTTATCAACAAACACAAAAGCCATTTGCGCCGACGGCGAGACGAGCCGGGTGGAATGGGGAATGGATGAATCTCACTATTTTCTTGCTCCGGATCCATTTAAAATCGCCTTTTCGGTCGGTCATAATTTATGATGAATCGGAGGAGGGAAAACTAGGGATAATTAATCGCGCAGACACGGCCCGAATTAAAACGCCATCGGAAAGTCGATACCGTTACCGTTTCTGCATCAATCTTCGATTCTGGAACACACACACACTTTTCGCATATCATCCAATTCTCCGAATCCAAATGTCGATTTCTAGAGCCAACATCGAAATTGCACCATAAATATAGATCCCTTAGATATATATTTATGATATTTCCATACTAAATCGAACTATTTGTCTTATATCCCTTAAAAATATTCAATGCGTTCTAAACTCAAATATCCAAAGCTTTAATAATTTTAGAACGCAAACGTAGCAACCGAAGTTTGTAACGAGAACAATTTATATAATAGCATTGCAAATTCTTGAACTGACAAAGTGTCAATTATATATATTGAGTCAAAATTAATTAATAATAATTTTAATTTTTTAAATAATAAATTGATTTATTCCTAAGGTTGTTATACTTCAATGATGATGATGGTAATAAGTCTACAGAGGAAATAAAGAATTCAGGGGTTAACGGATTCTCGACAAATAAATTTACTTCTCGTCGAGATGCTCGTGTAAAACATATGATACTATGAAACTGTGCCTCCTCCGAATCTACATCTGCCATCGCCGTGAATGGATTTCCAAAGTACAGACGCGCATACATGCATATCAACCTAGGGGAAATATGTGCAGGAGAGCGCGTTGTGTACAAGCAGCAGCACCCTCCTTGCAACACGGGGAGTTTCTGTTCCGCAAATCCTACAACCAACGTCGCAGAAATTTCCCATTTACATTCATGCACGTGCACTTTAATTTAAAATTTCACTTCGGCGAAATTATATTGTGAGGAACTCGACTACCCAAAAACTCAATCCCATTTCGACCAAGACAAACAGTAATCATATTTTCAGCTTCAAACTTGATTTCCGACCGCTTTTATACATTTACCTACATAATCGTAAAAAATAAAGAGAAATTGCACTTACCTTTTGCATGATGAAGTCCGGATTGATTCCCAATTCTGAAACAAATTGATTTTGTTATGATATCGAGTCTAGACGTTGGATATTTCGACAAAATCATCATCACCGGAATCGATTTATTATTGAGGACTACTAAGCCTTTGTTGACTAATTACATCACGCAGACGCATTAACATTTCAAATACGGATCGATCACATTTTTCACTTAGGATTAATATTTTACCAATGGAATTACAATAGGAGAGGTCTCGTCGTCTCATTGATTTTAAAATGTAAAGCTAAAAGGAAAGGAAACGAAAATCGATAGGAAAAATAGGATTTGAGCATCTCATTACCACCCTTAGCCTTGAATCGCCATGAGAACGACTTGTTTAATAAACAGTTGAGTGGTGTTTGGGCATGTTGTAAATAACATGCTACGGTTATTCAGTGAATCGCGCCACGATAATTTAACCTGAACGAGGGTAATGACTTTCCTCTATATTTTATATAATAAATGTATTATCGAACCGATCAATTTGTGTATGAATATATAAAAGGATTTCGTGATTAATAAAAAATGTATATCAATGATTTTTTACGACGCTTTGAATTTGATATTAATGCAGGAATAATTATTATCATTAGTGTATCTACTAAGAAATTCTTACATGGATAATTCGTTTCACATTGCGTAAAACCAGAAGTCTTTCAAATATAATTATTTTGATAAATTTGTTTAAAAAAATCCTTGGTACAGCAACTTATAAAAGTCGACTTTATTTGGCAAATAACGAGAGACCGAAATAAAAAAAAATACGTGGTTGTTGTATCTTTTTCTGCTGTGTCGTTGAAAGTTTTAATACTTTAATTCAGGTCTGGGAGGGAGACGGCATATAAATCTGGGTCTAGCGATGGTGATTTCAATTGGAAACTGCGCTCCGAGAGAGAATAGGGTAGTTTTTCGAAGGGCGCGAGCGTTTGGTTCGGGGGGATGGGGTGGTTGAATCGCGATAGCGCCAACTTCTGCGGAGGGCGGGCATTAAAGAAGATTAGGGTCAAACGTTAAATGGTTTGTTTTGTTAGTTGTAAATCCGGTCCGGCGAGTGCTGAAATTGGGATAAGAGGCAACAGACCCGTGGGATGTGCATCTGATGTGGACCAGATTTGGGGACATGAAATTCACAGACCTTCGAGGAGAGGAGGTTCGTCCGCGAACTCGTCGTCCCCTGCGGCGAAGCTCTCCTGGTCGTTGGGCGACATCATGTTGCCTGCATCGTAATGGGAAGTGGGGTTCAGATAGGGATTAGCTCCGTAGACGTTGACTCCTTCCGCGGAGAAGGTGGAAGAGGCAGCAGCAGTCGCGGGATTCGCGGCGACGCCTTCGAACGACTGGAAACTCCTGCGAACGAGAAATAATCCCATACATTACGGCGACTTAATTACTACTATAAAATTAAAAGTTGAGGCGTAATGATAAAACTTTCTTAATATCCAGAACAGCTTGATGGGCTTACCCACCTACATTATTAGCATCACGATTAAGCCATCTCTGAATCATCATTATTATTTCCCTGGACTAACTTAAAATACACTGTGTTTCATCCCCTAAATTAAATCTGTTTTCAAATTCAATTTACACAACTTGCTCATTCATGATTATTATATTAAATACTACAGTTATCATATAATTCATTTAAATTTCCATAAACAATATTTCCTTATAGACTTTGATTAACTTCTCGGTACAAAACAAAACTTATGTATCAAGTATTATCAGAATTGGCAATCAATAGTTCACTACTCTACGAAATATCCTCTTGACTTAAGTTCAGTTTGAAATGTCGGTTTCCCGCAATTACGGAAGGTTCAGTATGTTTGTGCATTTCGTTAATATCGTCGATGCAGGTTGCTAAGCAGCAGCAATTAGTGTAAGTGGACACTTACAGTTCCTGGCCAAAGTCTTGCTGAACAGGCATTTCGAAGTTGTAACTGCTATCCGCCTGGCCCTGCTGGAATCCCTGATTCGAATTCCAATATTCCTGCTGGCCCTCGTTGTATTGAGACATCTTACAAACTGCAATTAAACAAAGCAAACGTACTCTAACTTCGAATCAAATTACAACACAATCACAACATTAATTACGTATTCTAGGGAGAAACGTATCAATAGTACTAAAAATAGTATGTTTAACACAATGTAACAACCAAAAATAATTTGAAAAATACAGATTACATATAGGCAACTCATTTAACTTCTCAATTTAAAATCGTCAAATACAGTACTATCGCACAATCGTCAAATATGTACTAACAATTACCAAATTATAGTTTAG
The DNA here is from genome assembly GCA_963457615.1 of Nicrophorus investigator. Lineage (NCBI taxonomy): Eukaryota > Metazoa > Arthropoda > Insecta > Coleoptera > Silphidae > Nicrophorus > Nicrophorus investigator. Next base: position 4,027,686 of record OY735140.1, read on the forward strand.
TAACATTGAATCATCTAAAATCTTTCGCAAAGTCTTTCTCAATATTTTTTAAATTATCAATATTAAATCAAACTTTCAGAATTATTTATCACAACTTATTAGCTAACAATTATTACTCATTATTATTAAAAAAAGAAGTATATTTTCTAATAAATTAATTTTAAAAAAATATTCACAAATTGCTATGTATTAATATAGGCAACTTAATTATCACAAACTATTTATATTATATAAATATCTTAATTACTGGACCCTTCTTAAAATATTAACATATATTTAAAACTAAATTAATACAAATTTATTTTCAATTTTCAATTGATGCAAATTGTTTTTTCAAAAATTATATAAAATAATCAAAGATGAATTAATTACTATTCCATTTAGCCATTACACAGAAAACTTCATTGTCATTAATTTTTAATTATCTGTATTTACTAATCCAAACTATGCTGTTACCTTAAAATGTAATTATCAATCAATGGAAAATCCACTTAACACATTTAAGGTGCTTTTAAATTAAGTTTAATAAACTTTAATTGTTTTATAAGCTAATTATTAAAAATAATAATTAATATTAAAAAAAATATTTGAATATTATGCTCTTGATTGTATTACATTATAAATTAAACATTATTTTTGTATCAGTTGTAATTTCTAACGCTTGCCGCTAGATGGTAGACCATGCAGTAAACAGAGAGTTATTGGTAAACTCATTAAAATAATTATTATTGGTTAAAAAGCGTGCGTATGACGTGTATGATATAACCTAGAAATATTAAAAACGTAGGGATTTTCTCGACAATTCTATTAATCACAGGCAACGACTTCAATTATCTATGAAATTAAGAATAAATTTAAGCGTCTTAAACAGGTGCTAATACAAGTTCCATACCTTCAAAAAGACTCCGGTAATCTTATGTAAACACTACCACTTACTCGCGCGCGTTGCCGTTGCAACAGATGGCGTAATTAAGACTAATTGCAGTTGCTTAGGAACCACTAATTAATTATACAAATAAACAATTAGTCTAAAACAAAATTTCATAATACGCACCAATCTGGTTTAACCTAATTTGCATGAATTATCTATTAGGCGTTTATATCAAATTCGAGGATTTGTGAATAAATTTAAATGAAATTAGTAATTTAAAAAAAAATTGTGATAGAAAAATTTAAAACAATTGTTGCAACATTAATTATAAATTTTACAAATGAATTAAATGCAATTTTTTGAATACTGTTTTATTGAAATTTGATTTGTTTCTATATTTATTTTATTTAAATGTTGGTTGTAGTGCTCTTCCCACCACAGCTGTAACATTTGACGTTTAGCTGTCAAATCGAAAACAAAACATTGCGCTGTCCTACTGTGCAAGAAGTGGTGGTTTGTCCTGTCTCTGATTTAAAAGTAGGCAGCATGCAGTCCGAATTAAGCAATCCCTTCAACTTGACAGAGTGCTGCAGGGCCTGTCTTAGGGCAGAATGCACGCTCACGTCCACCTACCTCATTGACAATGATACAATCAAGCTCTGCGATAAGCTGACCACTTGTGTTGCTGAAGTAGTAAGTTGTCTTTGTGGATGCTCCAAGTCAGCTTAAATCTTTACTGTCTATGATGCATTATTTTTAGACATGGATCAAGGAAGGCTTCTCCAGCTTGATATGCGATTATTGCCTGGAGAAGCTGAGAATCGCCTACAACTTTAGAATCCAATGTTTGGAATCCGAAAGCACTATGCAGCAATGTCTGATGGCTGATGATAAAATTTCTGATATTAGTATGCAATCATACATACCGGTTTGTAGATTATTACATTTAATAGTTCAGTTACAGCAGATTAAAATGAATAATTTAAGAAATGGGACGAAATTTAGAAACAATTTTTCTTTTTAGAATCATAAATAATTGAAACTTTCAAACACTTAATTATTATGACATTTGTAGATGCATTTCTTTAGATATTTGGGTATCAAATTTTTAAAAGAAATTTTTAAAGATTATAAAAATATTCAGCAACATTTGTATTTTGGTTAGGTTTAATTAAATTTTGTATGAAATGTAGAAAAAAAAGTAAATTATTATACAATTAAAATTTCCAATTAATATTATTCTGTTTCTTCAGGTTTCTGAAATAACTCCAACTATACAATATGCTGAGGTGGATCCCCAATTGGATACCGATAAGCTCGAAACATCTAGTCAAGATTTCCTGACCAATTACTTGGACGATTCGTTACCGTTGGACACTCAGATGGTGCCTTCTCCAGTTTCGAGTTTATCCAGTTTCATGAAGTTTAACAACGTTCCTAGGGCAGTGATTGCTTGCAGAACGGTTAAGACGCAGACGTACCCTTTACCACAGTACCCAGCACTCACGCCGGTAACTGCGAAGCAGGATACGCAGCAGAATAAGACGGAGATTGTCGTGGAGGACTCCTATAAGCACAAGTGCGAACTTTGCGGAAAGAAGTACGCAAAAACGGCCAATCTGAAGATTCACATGCGGACGCATACCGGAGAGAAACCGTTCGAGTGCAAATACTGCGAGAAGAAGTTCTATCACACGTCACATTTAAGGGAGCACATCAGGAGGCACACCGGTGAGAAGCCCTTCCAATGTTCGGTGTGTCAGAAGAGGTTCACGATAACTGCAGAGCTGACTGTTCATATGCGAATACATACTGGAGAAAAACCATACGCCTGTACGAACTGCGATAAGAAGTACATCAAAGCTTCAGATCTGCAGGTGCACATGCGTTCTCACACCGGAGAGAAACCGTTTCCTTGTTCGTACTGCGACAAGAAGTTTACCAGCGGATACATCCTCAATTCTCACATGAAGGTGCATACCGGAGATCGCCCATGGGCGTGCGACATGTGCGACAAGTCATTCACGCAATCTTCGCATCTTACGGTTCACAAAAAGAAACACACCGGGGAAAAGTTTTCGTGTAAACAGTGCGGGCAGGAATTTACGCATCCCTCGCAGCTCACCGTTCACACGAGGGAGCACACCGGGAAGCAGCCGTACAAATGCGAACACTGTGAGAAGGTGTACAACTACGCCTCAGAACTGCAGATACACATGGTGAAGCACACGGGGGAAAGATTCGCGTGTCCTACCTGCAAAAAGAAGTTCTCCACTGCTGGATACTTACAGGAGCACATCCGTATGCATACAGGGGAGAATCTTTTATCCTGCAACATGTGCGATCGCACATTCACGCGTGCCACCTACCTGGAGAAGCACATCCGAACGCACACCGGAGAGAAACCCTTCACCTGCAGCGTTTGCAACAAGAACTTCACGCAGACTTCATCGCTTAACGTGCACATGAGGAAGCACACCGGAGAGAAGCCGTTTGTTTGCGCCGTCTGCGACAAAGCATTCACAACTAATTCCTATCTCACCACCCACCTGAGAAAACATAAAAAGAAGTTTGCGATTTTATAGGATTACCTGATAGCCGACGACAACTCGGCTATCAGTAATGACCTCGACTTCGATATTCAACCACTCTGAACAACCAAATTGCCATATACTAAAATATATATCGGGTAAATTAACAACAACGCTTTCAAAAATCTATTGTTAATTTCCCGCAGAATATATTACAAAAAAATTTACCTACATAAACATATTTACTATTAAGGTTATTGTTACTAAGAGCTTTTATTACTATTATTATTAAAACACTATTTTTTTATTGACTGAAAATGAATTTTTTCCCGGATGTGGAAAGATACAATCCAAAATATTAATATTTTCTATTTATGAAAGAAAATACCTTTTCCTACCGTTTCATCTTGTACGGCATTAGAATACTATGTGTATAGATCGATGTTTAATGTAAATAGAGTACATGTAAGAAACAAACTAATATTATCGCGCGTATAGATAAACCTAATTAGAATGTTATTAGTCCGCTGAAATGATAATCTATCGCGAAACGATATTTCGAATCTACTATATAATAAAAAAATTATTAAAGTATTTCTAATACTGTTTTAGCTACCGTTATAGTTTGTAATTGAATTATAAATTAGCTTAGACATAGTTATGAAATGTTTTGAATTTTTTGTTAATTATTTGTATTATCGAAAATTATCCAAAATTAATTTAATAAATAGTGGTTTCAAATTTAAAATTTTGTAAAGAAGGCAGTCATTTGAGTTGCCTATATCAAAAATATAAAATTTCAAACGGTAAAAAGTTTGGAAACTTACATTTTTATTTAAAAAATATTTACAATTTTTTGGGATTTCGTACAAATAATTTCGCAGAAATTAATTATTGCCATGATTGTTATGTAACTGATAATATTGTATCTATAAGTTATGAAATATAGATTAAATTAGGCTGAAATTAAATTATAAATGTTATTTTATTTTTCTTCTAAATTTAATCAACATTTGCTATCACTTTATATACACGATAAATATTAAGCTCGATGTTAAACACTTTTTGCTGCAAATTTTGGCCGTGTTACCCCGACGTAACCGATGACCTCAATGGGTTTGATTCCTGGCACCTTCTGCTTGACGACTGTTGTCAATTCCGCCTGGTAACCTTTGGCTCCGGCGACTGCAGCTTCTTCGGCCAACCCCGGAGGAGCGTTTGCAGCTGCAGTCTCGGCCGCTCTTACCGCTCCTTCGAAAGCGACGATTGCCTCGGCCTTTGCAAACTTATCCACTGCATCGTACAGATCCGTGTCCCGTTCACCGCGTAAACCTGCTTGGACGTCAACGTTGCTGGCGGTGGCATCCACGAAGACGGTGTGCTTCGCTCCGGAATGCTCGGGCAGCTCCGGCTGCTCAGTAGAATCGTACCTCCTCTTCTGGAGCTCATCCTCGACGGATCTATCGAACCTAGTGCGAATACCCATTCAATTACTACCTGGAATTACCTTCAAATTGAAACTTCATCACCATTCGATTATAGACTCTTGCTTCTTTTTGTGCTCGGATTTTGGGGTGTACGTGATCTTGCGACGAGCAGGAAGCTCGTGCGGACCCATATGATGTTTCTGCAGCGAAAATTTAATATCAAATCATATACATTAATGCAACAGGATCAAATATTGTTTAAAGTATCTATCAATTATCTAAAATTATAAATTCCAGCTTGGTACCATCAAATCAAATATAGAAGACAAATATTTGTCAAACAAATATACTGGATAAGCAAATTTATTTTCATTTACTGATGAAAATAAAACTTGACCGTGACGAATTGCTTTCGACAACCAAATTGAAAATCTTTGAACAAAAAAAAATATGTTTTTTGTGTAAAGAATTTTAAGTAACCTTCTTAGGTGTTTCATCGATGGAGATGTTGATGACGCTCTGGTCGAATGATTCATCCCAGGTGTTGTTGCCTGAATAGTCGGACATGGTCAAGAAAACGTGTAATTTTTTGCCTTTTTGGAGATCTTGAAACCGTCAATAAAAATAAAAATTAATTTTCAGGATTCCAAGGAAACGGTCAGTAAATAAGTGCTTGTATTTGCACACGCGGAGATATCGTTTACATATGTGTGAGAGAGATGAGGAAAAAATAACACATTATCTACATGATACTTTGTCCTCTCCTGGTCTTAGAATTTCTTCGTTCGTATCGATTTTTCTTTCTTTAATTTTGTTGTTGCTTTGGTTGGTAAAAATTGTTTTGATGGATAGATTGAATGATTTTCGTTTTAGGTCTGCAGGATCATGTTGATGTACTGTGTTTGGTTTTCAAAATGCCGTCCACATATATAATCGGAGCGAGATAAAAAATAAATAAATATAAACGTGCACATAAGGGTCATGTTTGTTAGTTGTTTTGATAGAGCGATTTACTCTAATCAGACTTAATTTATCGTTTAAATATTTGATTGGTACGGCTAGTGAGTCCACGACGAGCAGATGAAGAGCACGCAGTGTCTTGGTAGTTGTATTCGAGTCGTGTAGAAGCTTCAGGAGGAACTGAAAAAAAAAGAAGAGTAGGAAGAAAGAGAGATAACTGAGAGGAATTGAAAGAAAGGATGTTTCGCGTCGCGTCGAGCAACGTCTCCAGGAGACTGCAGAGGACGGTGAACCCGACGAAGAGGTACTCGACAGACGGGTCGTTGCCAGCGCAAGCGGATGTTGTCATCATCGGTAAGATTACTTTTTTTGTGTAGTTGAAGGTAATTTAAGAGTTTATTTTAACTAGGTGGTGGAAGTATCGGGTGCAACGTGCTGTATCAGCTGTCCAAGAGGGGAGTGAGCGCCGTCCTTCTCGAGCAGGCCAAGGTGACCAGCGGTACGACTTGGCACACGGCCGGTCTTCATTGGCGTCTTCGGCCCAACGACATAGAGGTCCAACTGCTGGCTACCACCAAGAACGTGCTGGAGACGCTCGAGGCGGAAACCGGCTTGCATTCCGGCTACATACAAAATGGTGGAATATTTATCGCGCGTTCAAAGGTTGTTGCCGCACGCTCTCTCATCTCTCTTTCTCTTTCACTGCTCGCCAATTGAAACCAATTTAACGCGCGCAAATTATTATCTTCTGTCGCACAGGAACGCATCCAGGAGTATCAGCGTCTGCACACGCTCGGTCACTTCTTCGGAATCGAAAGTCAATTGCTGAGCCCCGAAGAAGTCGTCAAACTATCCCCGGCGCTCGATCCCAACGATTTCACGGCAGCCCTTTACAGCCCCGGCGATGGCGTCATTGATCCATCCCAGTTCTGCTCATCCCTCATCAAAGGAGCCACCATGAACGGAGGAAAAGTACGTTAGAACCATCTCCACAAACTGTGACTACATCTAATTCCTCTTCGTAGCTATTCGAAAACTGCCCAGTAACGAATTTAGTCCTAGACAGAACCGGAGGCATCAAGAAGGTAGTCGGTGTTGAGACTAATAAGGGAACGATAAAAACCAATTTCGTGGTAAACGCGTGCGGCGCTTGGGCCAACAAAATCGCGAGGATGGCCGATATCGATATCCCTCTTGCACCCATGAAGCACGCCTACATCGTCACCGAAAGCATCCCCGAAGTGAAGGGAACCCCTAATATTCGCGATCATGACGCCTCCGTCTACTTCCGCATACAAGGAGATTCGATCTGCTTGGGCGGATACGAACCCAATCCGGAGCTTCTCCGAGACGTAAACAATAATTCACAAACAAACCTAGATAATGTATAATCCAAAAAATTGCATTTCAGCTTCCAAACGATTTTCAATTCGGTCTCTACGAATTGGACCACTCCATCTTCGATGTTCACATCGAAAAAGCAACAAAACTTTGCCCAACTCTGGGCAAAGTCGGAATCAAATCCACAGTCTGCGGTCCTGAATCTTTCACGCCAGATCACAAACCTCTGATGGGCGAAGATCCCAAATGCTATGGTATGGAGTATGTCAATTAATAATATTATGATTATTATGAATTTTGAAGGTCTTTACCATGCGTGCGGCTTCAATTCGGCCGGTATGATGTTGAGTAGCGGTTGCGCCGAGCAATTGGCTATCTGGTTGACGCGCGGAAGACCCGATCTTCCGATGTTCCCATACGACATTCGAAGATTTACCACCAGCATGCGTTCAGACCGCTCATGGATCGTAGAGACAAGCCACGAGAGTTACGTGAAGAACTACAGCATCGTCTTCCCGCATGATCAGTTCCTCTCCGGAAGAAATCTTCAGATCGATCCGTTCCACGAGGTGCTGGTTGCCCATGGAGCTGTGATGGAACAGGCGCAGGGCTGGGAAAGACCCGGTTACTACATCAAAGATTCAACTGCTCCGGTGAGGAACTACGATTGGTACGGATATTACGATCACGTTAAGAACCCTGATCAAAGGTACACGAAACAGCTGGAAAGGGATTACACCTTCAACTTCTCCAAAAACCATGATATTGTAAGTTAAACTATTGCTTTATCGAAGCTACTTGTGTAAATGCTTTGGCAATTCTTGCAGATCGGAGAAGAGTGCCTAGCGGTTAGAAACAACGTCGCGCTTTTCGATCTTTCCTACTTCACCAAATTGTACTTAACTGGACCGGATGCTCAGGAGGCGGCCGATTGGTTGTTCACCGCAAACACCGATAGGGAACCTGAAAAAGTTGTTTACACCTGCTCTTTGAACTCTAAGGGCGGTGTCGAGGCAGATTGCACTGTGATGCCGTTGGTGCAAGGCGCTGGCAGATTGGTTGGGCCCATCCTTAAGGTAAATATTTCATCTTGAAGATCATGAATCTCAATTCAAACCAAAATAAATTTACAGGGAAAAGGGTACTACATCGTAGCAGGAGGCGGATCCGGATACCACACCATTTCTCACCTGAAGAAGCAGCTGTACATTAAAAAGTTTAAATCCGTCATCACCGATGTAACCGATAAAATGGGAATACTCTCCATCCAAGGACCGAAAAGGTAAAATACTTCACTTACAAATTAAATTGAACTAATTCCAAGATTCATTTGAAGTGGTGAACTTCTGCAATCCATCACGGAAACTCCGATCACCGATCAGAACTTCCCCTTTGGCATGTCCCATTTGGTGACCATAAACGGACACACGTGTCGCGCAATGCGCATCAGCTTCGTCGGCGAATTGGGCTACGAACTCCACATACCCACTGCCAATTGCCTGTCCATCCTCAGCAAAGTGGAGGAAGCTGGTAGGAGTTTCGATATGAAATTCGCCGGTTACAGGGCTCTCTACTCACTGAGTTGCGAAAAAGGCTACCATCTTTGGAACCACGACCTCAGAAGCAACGACAATCCTGTCGAAGCAGGTCTCGGCTTCGTCTGCCGCAAAGAGGGACCGTACCAAGGCAAAGACATAGTCGATAAGCTTAAAAAGCAAGGTGCAAAGAAGAAGCGCGTCTTCTTCACCATCCCAGACAAAACCGTGGCCGTTTACGGCTTGGAAACAATCTGGAGGGATGACACCATCGTCGGGTTCTTGAGAAGAGGCGAGTACGCTTATCATTTGGACTGCAGCCTCGGCATTGGGTAAGTTTTGAAGAAAATTTGAAAAGATTTTCGCATACTCAAATTTTGATTCACAGATTCGTCGAGCATCCTGAAGATAAGGTCATCACGAACGAATTCTTAAAGACCGGCCGTTACGAGATCGAGGTGATGGGCACCAGGTATCCGGCCATCCTCCACACCAGCAGTCCTTTCGATCCCACCAACCAGAGGCTCATGGGCCACTACGAGCACCACTTCCAGGAGCAATCTCATTTCGAAGACTGATTTCACACGTTCGTTAGATCTTTTACACAATTAAATATATATATATATACATAATATTTTTTATACGCGTACTGTTGTCGACAATGCTAGATTTAAAGAATAACTCAATTAAATAAAATTAGGAAAATTTAACAATTACAAAAATAAAATAATGGTGGAAATAAAGACATTATGTAACTTATTAACTGATGATTTTCATTACATTTATTTTGTTGCTTGCGAACATGAGTTCGACCTTGCCGATGCTATTTATAAGCTAGGGTCAATTGATAGCAAGGGTCAACGCCGAAAGAATTGAAAATATTGTGCAGGAATTCGTGAGCTCTCCAAAAACCATTTCATTTCCATACAAAAATATCTTAATACAGATTGATTTTTATACAATTAATGTTTATAACTTTGTTTGCAGATTCCTTGGATACAAAGTTGTAAATAATTATTTCTAAAAATTAACATTGTTTAACAGAAAAACAAAATTCTTTCATATCTCCCAGCTTTCTGGTACACAGATAATCCAAAGAGTAATGAAAGAAAGATTTATGAAATATGAGTATGAAGGTACGCCAATGGATCATGCATGCATGTATTATGCCTATCGCGAATTCTACGTTGCGCAACTATCGAGCGGTCCTAAACTGCTGGGACCAAGTGGCCAGCGCCAGCGCTCCTCAAGCAATATGAAAAATAGTGAGGAAGGTTAGTTTTTCGATGTCAACAGTGCAAGTGATCTCTGGTGGCGATGAGGAAGCCGCTCTGAGCATTGACTACATTGATCAACTCTCAGAGTGCTGCAGAGCTTGCCTGCGGATGGAAAGCCTCCTCACACCTACTGGCACTGTGGACAATGACCAAATTAAGTTCAACGATAAACTAACCACCTGCATACCAGAGATTGTAAGTGTGTGTATATGTGGTGATGAGTTTGGAGGTAAAGTCTGATTAATTTTATGTTTTTTATTTTAGGATTGGCTCAAAGAAGGACTGCCAGCAGGTTTGATCTGCTCCATTTGTGTGACCAGGCTGAGAGTGTCATATGACTTCCACAATGCCTGTGTGAAATCTGATAAAACCTTGTCCAAGTTTGCAATGCAGGAGGCTAAAACAGATTCAACCCCAGATAAATTATTTTTTCCAAGTTTCCATTTGGATGGAACAAAGCAAGAGGATGGAAATGTGAACAATTTGAAGCATTTCTTGGATAATGAACAGTTGCCAGAGAAGAATGATACGCAGGTGAATTTCATTGGTTTGGAAACGCCCGAGAATATGCAGATACAGTTCGAGGATACACAGATGATATCAAATAAAGTTGCTGAAGAAGCGGCCACCGAGAATGTTACGGATGCGTCCGCGGTGGTCGAGGTTGTGAAGAATACGCCATATATGTGCGTGCAATGCGGAAAGATTTATAGGAAGAACGCTAATCTTCAGATACACATGAGAACGCACACTGGTGAGAAACCTTACGAATGCAAGTACTGCGACAAGAAGTTCCATCATTCGTCGCATTTATCGGAACACACTAGGAGGCATACAGGAGAGAAGCCCTTTCAGTGCGAAGTGTGCAGCAAGAGATTCACGATCCGTGGAGAGCTTACCATGCATCAGAAATCGCACACAGGAGAGAAACCTTACGCTTGTGCCAACTGCGAGCGAAGATGCTTGACTGCCGCAGATCTGAAAGTGCACATGAGGAAGCACACTGGGGAGAAGCCCTACGACTGCTCGACATGCGGCAAGAAGTTTGCCAGCGCTTACATCCTGAACTCGCACATCAAGACGCACACCGGTGATAGACCTTACAGGTGCATTATTTGCTACAAGACATTCACTCAATCCTCGCATCTAAACGTCCACATGCGTAAGCACACTGGTGAGAGGGTAAGCTGTAAGGTGTGCCAAGCAAAATTCATACACAACTCGCAGCTGACGGTACACATGAGGAAGCATACGGGAAAGGAACCGTACAAGTGCACGCTCTGCGAGAAAGTTTGCAATTACTCTTCCGAATTGCAGACGCACATGATCAAACATACAGGGGAGAAGTTGTCGTGTCCGACGTGCGACAAGAAATTCACCACGTCGGCTTATCTTCAAGAGCACAAGAGGACTCACACCGGAGAGAAGCTCTGCGCCTGCGAACTCTGCGATCGCCAGTTCACCAGACAGCATTATCTCAAAAAACACATGCGAACGCATACTGGAGAAAAACCATACACCTGCATCATCTGCAGCAAGAAGTTCTCGCAGTCCTCCTCGCTCAAGGTGCACCACCGCATTCATACAGGCGAGAAACCCTTCACCTGTTCGGTCTGCCAAAAGCATTTCACTACTTCCTCGGATCTCACATCGCACAGCAAGCGGCACAAGAAGGTGGCCGCAGCCGCCGCCGCTGCCGCCGGCATTACCTTCTAAGAAAATCCAAGACTGTCCTTTCTTATAAGTTATAACATGTGATCTCTGTTCATTCGTAGTCGTAGTCTTCAATTTTCGGGAGATCTTATAGTAGCAAATCATCATTCCTACTTGCTTGTCAACCACAACAACGACAGTCATTTCCGTATAAACATTTTATTTTTACTATAGGTATCCTCTGATAACAGTTCTATCAGTTTATAACAAAATTTACAAATAAATTATGTGATTTTTATATGCATTCCTTTTCATTTCAATCTTTACATTTTCACAACAAAAATTTAAAAGCTGTTAGAAAATTCTAACATAATACAATAATTCTATGTAAAAATACTGTTCTTCTAGTCCTTAAAAATGTTGATTCTCAATACTTCTTCTATCATCATTATCGAACTTTGGAAAGTAGTAGTAATAGTAGAAACAACTTAATGGATTAGAGTAGGTCATGAACAAATACAGTTATTCTCGTTTTATGGATTATTTACATCTGATTCTGTCCTATTTTCATTATTAACAACAACAAAAATATATATAAAGCTGTTTTACAACGTCGTGATTGTTTTATTAAACGCCTTATGGCTATTAGTACTTTTCTTTATTAGCAAGATAATTAATCTTAATTCTAGAAGTAGTAGGTCGTGAACTAATTAACGCTTTGCTCTGCTGTTTTCTCCAACGACTTTCTTTAAGCAGGGTGGATGTAAAACACTTCGTGTAGTTTGAATTTAATTTTGTATGGTTTAACAATAATTGATGTTTTGCAATTAATCTTTGTTAATCGCTTTTTAATTTATGGAGCAGCAGTAGGTCCTGAACTAATTAACGTTTTTCTTCTGTTTTCTCCGAAGACTTTCTTGTGGGAGGGAACTGCATATGCATGCAAAAAGGGACATCTTCTGGTTTCTCGTAATTGAAGTATGTTGAGTAATTATAGGTGTTTCAGTGACCAAATTCCACTGCTACTTAAAATGTTACCGCTAGTTAGCGCGACTCGGCTACGTTGCCACACCTGGCATTCCGATGCTGCAGACTTAACGGCATACCTCTGGGAACGTCCGTTCCTGGCAACGCCGTTCGTTTTTCTTCCCCCCTCGATGGAACAAAAATATTGCTGGTATCGCGGACGACGACGTGAATCATATAAGTGAAATACGTGCATCTTATTTTATCGATAAATGCCAGCCCTCCGCCTCAGGTTAATCCCTATTACAATACTCGAAAATCAACCGGTCATCTGGAGCAGTGAAGAAGTGCGCAGTGCAAGAAAAGAACTTCTTCGACGGTGAGAGGTTATGTGTTGACAACACCAAGTGAGCATCCGCAGACAGATCCGCACAGAAGATGTTTTCCAAGAAGAAGAAGAAGCCCCAGATCTCGACGCCCACCAACTTCGAGCACAGGGTTCACACAGGTTTTGATAAGAGGGAGGGAAGGTATGTGGGGCTTCCACTGCAATGGGCCTCCATCGTGGGCAACAACCAAATCCTCAAGTCCACCAACAGACCTTTACCCCTTGTGGATCCCAGCGAAATTACGCCCACCGAAATCCTCGATCTGAAGACGATAGTCAGGGGTGATCACAAATCAGAGCACAGGCTCAGTGTGCACCAGAACAAACCAAATGGCATAGTCCTACCAAAAACTTCCAATGTAGCCAGATCCAATTCACTTCGGTCCTCGAGTCCGCCACGATTACGACGCGACATAAAGAACAACACAAATGTGCCACCTGCTGTCCCTGAGGAACAGATCATGCAGTACTCCTCAATGAGACGAGGCGAACCAGCAACAAACAACAATCCCAGTAAACCGATCAGGGAGAATTCACCTGCTGAAAGGTCTCTGAGCAACCATGAAGTGTCTCACTTCAATGGGAATGTACATCAGGAGCCCTACACGCATCGGCAGATCTCTCCAGCTGGATCCATGTCTTCTGTACCACCCATGGGTTTGAATCACCTGGGTGCTCATTCGCATGCAAGCACAGGATCTCACCAGAGCTTGCAGCATGCAAATTACACACCACACAGGCCTGATCAAAACCAGAATGTCAAGAATGGCAATCAAACACCAAACCTTCCACCAGCCAATCCACCTTCAGCCACCAAACAGCAACATGAGCAGAGACTCACTCATGAACAGGTAAACCTTTTTTTTTTCAATATCCTTTATTCTAATATTTACATAAAAAATTAGGTTTATTCTTATTCCAAGAATTTTTTAACAAGTTTCAAAAATTGATTTTCTTAAACTTAAACAAGAGCAATCTGTGTTTATGTTGTGTTTTTTTCATATCCATGTTTGCTTAATTTACTCTAGTTTCTCTTGTTAATCCTTTATTAGGATATAAGTTTTTTATTTATTCCAAAGAATTTCAGTTCAATTCAGGTAACTTTAATTTCGCAAGAAACGCTTTAATTTCTCTTCTTAATTAGACATTTGTCGCGTATCTTGCTTCATTTTCTCTTCAATAACTAGGTTTTTTTTATAAATAATTGATAAGTATTTTTTCATTTTAATGTATCGTTTAATTTGGATTGTGTATTGATTGTAATTGAAATTGCAGTTTAGAGCAGCTTTGCAAATGGTCGTGTCTTCGAGAGATCCGCGCGAGAACCTGGAGGAGTTCATCAAGATAGGAGAAGGATCCACTGGAACGGTGTGCATAGCGCAGGAGAGAAACACCGGAAGACAGGTGGCGGTGAAGAAGATGGATCTGAGGAAGCAGCAGAGGCGGGAGCTGCTCTTCAACGAGGTGGTGATAATGCGCGACTACCACCATCCGAACATCGTCGAAATGTACGACTCGTACCTGGTGAACGACGAGCTGTGGGTGGTCATGGAGTTTTTGGAGGGTGGCGCTTTGACGGACATCGTGACGCACTCGCGCATGGACGAGGAGCAGATAGCCACCGTCTGCAAGCAGTGCTTGAAAGCACTTGCCTACCTACATTCCCAAGGTGTCATCCACAGAGATATCAAGTCTGATTCCATACTTCTTGCACCCGACGGACGCGTCAAACTCTCCGACTTCGGCTTCTGCGCCCAGGTATCTCAGGAGCTGCCCAAACGCAAGTCGCTCGTCGGCACGCCGTACTGGATGTCCCCGGAAGTCATAAGCCGATTACCGTACGGACCCGAAGTGGACATCTGGTCGTTAGGTATAATGGTGATCGAGATGGTAGACGGTGAGCCGCCGTTCTTCAGCGAGCTTCCGCTTCAGGCGATGAGGCGCATCCGCGAGATGCCTCCGCCCAAGCTGAAGAACGCCCACAAGGTGTCGCCGCGGCTGCAGAGCTTCCTGGACCGGATGCTGGTCAGGGATCCGGCGCAGAGAGCCACCGCCTCCGAGCTTCTTTCGCATCCATTCCTGAGGCAAGCCGGACCACCTGCCCTCCTCGTGCCTCTCATGAGAAACGTCAAACATTGAGGATATTGAAAGAAAGAGTGATATTTATTTTGCACCGCATCCCTCTTAACGTTATTTCAAACCAGGAAGCGGATCTGCTATCTTCTGCTATTCATTAACTTATGCTCCTAATCTCAATCAAATTGAGTTGAATTTCCAATTCCAAAAAAAAATGACGTTACCAAATCACAAACGGCGACCGTCCTCATTGAAAAGTAATAAAATAATACCGAATTTTATAGACTTAAGCAAAATAATCAACAAGTGCCTATTAACTAAAATCTGTTACGCTATATCCAGCTTTTATAAAATAATGACTAATATTAAAGTGTAGAAGGTTTGAGAAGTGCCTTATATTCACAAAAAAAAACTAGGTATTATTTTATCCAAAAATCTTGTTGCAAAGCGAATCTTGTAATCTTGATTTAATCTTTAAAAAAATGCGATCGATTTGTGTATTCATCAAAAGCAATACTAAAAGTTTGAATTACTCTTAAGTGCCTTACGATTACAAATAGTTTTGCAGAAATCATTAACTTTGACCTCAGTAAATCCAGTGATTGGTAAATTAAAACAAAATGGAATAGGAATCGACGCCCTCAATATTATCTCAAGCAAATTCAGTATACGATTCAGATTTTCTTAAAATACTGTCGATTAGTAATCTCAATAATTTAAAAAAAAGAAAACGCATTTGGATTCTCAGCTCAATCTTCTGTGTTATTCTTATTTACGATCTGAACGATGATATTTCGAATACGCTCGTCGCGTACTCAATCAAATTGAACTCAAATCGTCTTCGTAAAATCGCCTATTAAAATTTCGTGAATATTTACAAACACATTATTATTATATATTTTTTTATATAGTTGATATGAATATTTATTTGTTGACGTCTTGTTTAATGGATTGGATTTTATATTATATATAATGACATTAGTTACTATAGTGATTATTAATATTATAAACTTTTTCCCCTGTTCATATACTATACATAGATTTGCAGATTACTGTTAGTCGATTATTTGTTTCTTTTTCTTATTATTACTTGTATTTTGTTTTTATTTTCTTCTAACAACCAGCAGCTAGATTTGTTATTCCAAACGTGACCAGTATTATATATAGTATTTATAAGCCGTCCTTCCCCCCTCGAATTTCCGTTCCCCGCAACGCCCATCACTCGTGCCTTCGTAGTAAGAATATGTTCGGAAATTGAAGCAAAAGCAAACGAGTATGCAGTGACTGTAACAGATTTTTGTTTCGTTTCGAACGCTAAATTAATTATTTATGAAACATGCTGGATTATTCTATTAATTATACGCGCTATATACATAAGGAACGTCTATATATATATATAATATACATATTTTTTATGTTTTATTAATTAGCCATGTAAGCACTGTAATTATGTATACATTTATAATAATATATAACATTGAAACTAGGTTTTTGTTGGCCTTTCATTTCCATCCGACAACAATTACGACTCTGACCCGGTTTCCGACTAGGTTGTTGTTGTTGATGATATCTTGATGAAGCGGCAAAACGAATGCACAATCTTCTACGTCAATATTTGTTAACTTAATCTAATTAACCACAATATTTCCAAAACTAAACCTATGATAAGATAATTTTTACATAATCTGCATTCAAATTAAACTTTTTTTATATAAAAAAGGTTTTAAGATTATAATAAAAAGATAAATTATAATTTCATTTCTAAATCTATAATAATCTTATTTTTTATAAAAATAGGATTGGGAAATTAGTGGATTCAGGGCGGTAAAAAAATCATTTTGATCTATTTGTTGTTGTAATCTATTTATTCGTAAACAATTAACAAAAGCAACAAACGAAAATGAAGAACTTTGTTTTTTTTTAAACCTACTCAGTTTTCAAACGGAAACAAAATATAAACGATCGAAACAAACCCTAACAACAGAAGAGGCACATCTATTGATGATCCATGTACATTTATTTATTTTATTAATATTATAATTATTGCTGTTTTTCACATCCATCATCATCGTTTCCTTTCATTTAATCATTAGTTTACATATGTAGATTATAATAATAGATTATGTAATAGTATTATAGGATAGCGTTGTCTACGATATTTTTTTCCTCTTCCTCTTTCATTCTCTCATATTTTAATACGTGTTTTTTTTCTCTCTCCATCGAAAAGCTTCTAAAAATCAACCAAAACTATGATATGTACCAGCAAACGTCCCAAACACAAAATCGAATCCATCGATTGGCCATGGTATTATGATTATATAAATTGTACATAAATTATGGAAATAAATAAATCAGCTAGAAAAAGTCTTCATCCATCGGCCGATAAATCGGTTTCATCAACGTCCGAACAGCTCCAAATCCTAATCTACTCAATATACATAATATATAATATTACGTATACGCCAAAATCCGATATATACGCGTACAATGTCATTATTATCTGGTTATTACAGTCCGATTCTGGCTTTTACCGAATTCAATTTTACCTAATTAACGTTTGATTGTATTAACAAACTCTTTCCGCTAAATTCCCTAAACTTCCTTCATCACAAACAATAATAGGATCGGGCGTTTCATTCATCATTAAATCTATAGAAGGAATTTTCGTTAATAATCTATATGAAATGATATGTCGTCTAAACACTATGAACGAAACCGGATTTAAAATAATTATGAAACCCTCTCTCGATAAAAGCCGCACGCGTTTCATTAATAATAATCCGCGCCTTCTAATAATCCTCTCGCATCTCATACACAAATATCAACTATATATTCGTATTATTTCTGCTTTGAAATCATACGAATCCTATGGAATGTTTCACAATTCTTTACACAAAACAAACAAAAATAAAATTAATCACTAATAATAAACAGATAAATAAATTACATACAAATAAATGACTAGACTTTACCTTACAACACTTCTTCCTCTCCTGCTCTTCCACAATTAGCTTTGCTTCATTTTTTTAGTCGTTTGTTTCTTAATTGCAAACTTTCTGTTTTTCTCTTACAATTTTCTTTGTTTTATACCAAAAAAGAATATTTCGCCGTACAAAATTAAACGTTATCTATATATTATTTCTTATTTTTGTTATTGTTTTCTCTTTCTTTTATTCTCTCTCTCGTTTTTCACTCTCATAATTCTCTTCACATTGATTCCATTTGTTCGGTGAGTTCCAAAATTGGAGATTCACTTAATGGCAGTAAAGGGGGCCATACGTTGCCAGAAAATGGAAGGCCCTGGTGTACGAACAAAAACAGAAAAGAACATTCTTTCATATATTTATGCAAATCTCGTATAAAAAAAAAACAAGTATGAAACTCAAACAAGCTTATAAAACAAAACTCAAGGCATGCTTCGTTACACACACGTCTGTAGTAAGGATGATGATTCTTAATCCAGAAACTTCTTAAATTAAAAGACATTGTCATTAAATGAATGAAAACAATAAATTACAAATTTCAAGTTTAAACTGTGCAAAATATCACAATTTATCAAGAAATTGCACTTTCTTGAATGTTGATGTTTCATTAAAATATAAATATGAATAATAATTTAATTTGATGTTTATGAAATGTATGTATATTGAATTTTGAAGAAGCGATTGAGAATCATCGTTTCATGTGGACGGTTAATGTGTTAAGGAAATAAAGTATGTTTTCGTTGCATTGTATCAATTGTATTGTAAAACAGTAATGAAATAATACAGTTTATTGAGAAAATAATAATAATAATAATAATAAATGTGAACAATAAAAAAAAAACAACGAAACAACACTAAATAAATTATGAGGACAATAAAATAGTAATTATTTAAGAATAATAATAAATAACACAGATACACGAAAAAAAAAATAAAGTAAAATGTTTGTACTACAAAATATATATTATGTGGATTACTGTAATTGGTGGGGGTGGGTGATGTTTGGAATCTTGTCCAGAGTTGGAACAAATATTGCTCCAACTCTGGACACGATTTTTATTATATATATTTTTATTATAGATGTGTCTGTGTATATTTCTATACCTGGTTCCAGGAAGCGGCCGCGGTCTGTTGCCATGAAGACGATTGAGAGGGGTCCGAGATCTGGCATGAGGTCTGCATGTTGCCGGGCAACGTGTTCCAAGCTTCGCCGGTGGTGGAGCCTTCGACGAGTGCCTGGAAGGCGAGCAGATCTTTACTCTCTGTTTCCGAGAGCGGAAGAGGCGGAAGCACCGGCTGCTGCTGGGCGATCTTGTAACTCGCTTGCCGCAACATCTGTCTTCGGGCGAGGGAATGATCCACGCTCGCCGTCGGTGATTGATGGGACATCGCGCACTGCTTCTGCAGGATCTGCCGTTTCTGCTGCAGCAGCCGGTGCTGCATGGCCGTCTGCAGCTGCAACGGCTCCTGCGGACTGTTCGAGTAGCTGAAGTTGTCCGGCAGGCTGACGCGTTTGTTGCTGCGCGGCTGAAGATACTGGCTGTGCTGCTTCTGCCTTTGCGTGACCTCTTCGGGTGGTTCCCGCGCTTGGTACTGCGACTGCAACCGTTGAGCCTCGCGCTGCACCAGGTGCATATCCAAGACTCCTTTAACTTTCGTGTTCTCCGAGAGTTTTTGAGAGTTAAAGGCTATAGCTCCCATAGGATTGGCGGCATCTGCGACCTGTTGCGCGACGAGTCCGTCGCTTGCCCTTCGACCCTCCCGGAAGTCCACCGGGGACCTGGTGACTGCCCTCGTCGCCTTGTAACTGGTCATGTGAACCAGAGGATTATGTTTGTGCATCACGGATCGAGTGTTAGCTGAATACTTGGTGACGGCGTTCGAGCTGGTCAACGTCGGCTCCGGCAAACTGATGTCAGTCGTCGTGCAACTGGGCAGACTGTTCGTCAGCTCGCTGGAATCTGATAGAGGATACTCTAGACTTTCAAAATTTGAATCGCAACTCAGATTCTGACTTAGGCTTTTCGACGTATTGAAATTGGTGACGACGCCGCTCGATGAACTCGACGAAGCGTAGCTCAGACGGGGCGTATGCGTGTGCGACGAAGTATGCTCCTCCAGATCCGTCTCAACTCCTTCATCCGTCGAACTCGAATACTGCGTTTGGATTTCGCCGCTCCTGTAACCGCTGCAACACACACGTATATACTTTTCAAAATTACCAAAACCCAGCGTATATCACATTGTAACATTAACATTTCCTCGTAAATCATACAGTTTTTCGAATATCCAAGATTCAAATTGATTTAAGGATTGAAATATTTGATCTAGTTTAATCATTTATAAAAAAAAATGATATTTGCAAATGTATCAATATTTGTAATTAAAAGAAACTATATATTTATCTTTTACCTTGTGTAGAATCTGGTCAAGGATCCACCCTTATTCTCGTTCTCCTGATTGGGTTGACACATCGAGATCTGCATGAAAGAGTAGGCCGGTATATGGTTCAAGTAGTCTCTGAATGGCGGCACCTCCGCCGTAGCCGTAGAAACAACTGCCGACTGCTGCAGAGTGTTCATCAATTTGTTGGCCTCGTTGGTGATGCTGAACGCGTTCGCCGAAGCCTGATTGAGTATCTTCAAAGCATCTTCGCTGGTAGTCGCGGCAAGCAGTCTAGCCGCATCTATCCCATGCGAGGGCGGAGAATCGCACGTCCTGGGGCTCGAGCTGAGCTTGCTGTTGCTGGCCGTAGGCGTCGTCGAGTGCTGCAGCAACCGTCTGCAATCCTCAGTCGTGCTGGCTCTGTTGATCTTCCTCATCGCCTGCTCCGCTATGCTCGAAGGTCTCCGTCTCTGCACTTCCCTGCTGTTCCCAGGCTGCTGCACCTCACCATTAACCAATTGATGCCTCAACTTATCCAGAAGCAAATAATATATCGCTGCGTGATGATCGTAACTACCCAAACGAATTGACTGCACAAAAAAAAAACATTATAAAATAAATTTAACAAAATCTCTGAAATTACCTCTCGCGTTTTCGCGCTGTCTATGTTCAGACTCTGCATCAACCTGAGGATCTGCTCGTTGGGTTGACCCGTAGAAACGGGCACTAAAGTAGGTAAAGTAGATGGTACCTCCACCTGCATCCATCGGTGTCTCTTAATCTGAGCAATCGAAAATCGCTTGCTGGGCTCTAAAACGAGCATCTTCCTAATCAGCGATTCGCAATCTGGAAATAAATACAGATTTCATTTCTACTATAATCCTGATTCATTAGATCAATTTTTGCAAATTGTCGAGACTTCCTTTGTTTTAAATATTTGCTCATTTGTTTGGCTATTGTCCAATCAGATATATTTCTATCACTACGCTCTAGATTCTTTTCTAACATCGTAGGCTAAAAGCTCGTTCTCTTAAGCAAAAAAAAGGGGTCAGATGACATTAATAGTGGATCGCGGCGGTCGGATGATGTAAGATTGGGGCGATTTGGACCCCGAGGACCATTAGTTATGAGAGAGAGAGAGTACAAAAAATAGGCGAGGGTTGAACGTTAACAGGATAGGAACACCTACGCATTCTCCACGGATCGCAGCTGACTGACGTCAGCCGAGTGCGTCACAACATCGGAGGCGACCTTAAAACGTTAACCGCCGCCAGGAGAGAGAGAGGGAGAAAGGGGCCATTACGCAACTCCCGAAAGAAAATTACCTGAACTCATGAAGTACGGAATTCGGAATCTCCCAGATAAAACCCTATCCCTCAGCGCCTGCAACGAGCATCCATCGAACGGCAATGCTCCGCACACCAAGACGTAAAGAACAACGCCTAAACTCTGAAATCAAGATATGAAGATACGAAATTATAGATACGTTAAAATTACAATTAATTAAAATTTACTATAATCAACTTACCCAAATGTCGATTTCCGGTCCCGTGTATTTTTTGCCCTCGAATACTTCCGGTGCGGCGTAGGGCGGACTTCCGCACCACGTGGACAGGTGACCGCCGGACGTGTAGAAATTCGAGAAGCCGAAATCCGCGATCTTTATGTTATTATTTGAGTCCAGTAATAAATTTTCAGCCTACAAAAAAAATAATAGAAAAGATAATTACAGAATATTTCTGTATGTTCTGTTTCTATTTTATAGCAATAACGAAAAATTAAAACGTACGGATGTTATTTATTGTTTTCCAAACAAATCTAATTATACATATTTGTAGTGAATTTTCAATCCAAGAAAATCAATCGAATATGGGACGGATGCAACTGAAATGTTGCTGTTTGTTTCCGTTGGTGCTCATGACAGACCAATTTATTTATTTTCGTTGTTTTATCTTCTTCTTCCTCTCTTTTGTTTCTGCACCAGGCGGCGGGATTTCGCTTGCTTTATTGACGACAATTATCAATACCTTTCGTTACAAAGAGCGTGTTTGAAAGAGCGAGAGTCGGAAGCGGCGAATACCAATCAAAAAAATACCTTTAAAAATCCACAATTTCGCTTAACGTCAGAATAAAACCGGGGAATTACAGAGCAACGATTGTTTTTATTTTTATTTTTGCTGCACAAACCAGAGTTTTGTAATCAAATTATATTAAAATTATGAAATTGCTGAAATAACCGCACTTCATCAAAAAATATTTTTATTTTGGATTGCTTTAAATAATTTAAATTTAATTACTAAATAGTCCCAATTATAATCGAAATTTCAAATAGTGTTTCCTTAGTTACATAATAAAACAATTGAAAAAAAATGCTTTTATATAACAGTTAGCGCAAAATATCCAAACAACTATAAAATAAAAGTGAGAAATGTTAAAAATGCATTTGGGTGATTTTCGAGCAGA
Organism: Nicrophorus investigator; assembly: GCA_963457615.1. Taxonomy (NCBI): domain Eukaryota; kingdom Metazoa; phylum Arthropoda; class Insecta; order Coleoptera; family Silphidae; genus Nicrophorus; species Nicrophorus investigator. Next base: position 4,050,543 of record OY735140.1, read on the forward strand.
GGAATTTGATTTGAAAATGCGGTGGAAAGAGGGAAAAACTGTTTTGAGGCGAGAATGGAGGAGACTGGCAATATTAAATAATTCGCGATAAACGGGTCGAGTTTAATGTTTCGGGCAGGAGAGATATCTGCTGGTGGCGGTAATAACCCACACACTCGGAAATCCTGGGGCAAATCGAGTACAGAAGAGCGCGCCAACAACACCCCAAAATCCTCCTCTGACGCCACCCCTCACCACCGGCGTTGTGACGTCATTGGACTGCAGATCGATTGCGTCCCGACGGAGGCGTCATTGCACGGAGAGTGGAGCCGGTTCAAGATCAACACAAACACGCGAAAATATATTGCCGTTTGACGACCAATCCAATAATCGATATTTTACAATATGGTTAAGCAAAGAATGGGCAGTCTATAAAAATCGTCTCTAAATCCTAAAGTAACAATCATTGACATTTGGAAGATTTCCCAAATACCATTCATGAAATGAACGATAAACATACTTTGTATTAATCTATAATCCGGAATCGCTTTTTTAACACCTAATCACTAAACCAATAACATTTATTAAAATTGCAACACGCTCTAGATTACAGCAAAATAATACATTTCGTAATAGAATTAAAAGAAACAAAAAAAAACATTACTTTTTACATATTTCCGTAAGCACAGATTAATTCTGTTTCAATGATCTAACGGATTCGTAATGATTTTCGCATTTTCGAAATCAATTACATAATAATTATCGTTTAAGTTGCAGAAAACAATAATAAGAAATTGTAGGTCAACATCTAAACGCTTAATACCAAAATTATCGAATAATCTATGTCCTTCAATTTTCGAATCGTGACGTCAAACAACAAATTATGCATTAATTTGATGCAAACTTGTGTTTTATTATTATAAAATTTATTATTATTAATAATTCGTGGCAAAATTAAATGAAAGATGCTGAAATTTCGTAAAAGTTTTCCTCACAATTTCACGAAATTGCACGTATTCGGGCAAAACAAATGAACGATTTTGAATGTTAAAACAAAACAAAAAAATGGATACAAATTAAAACTACAAAGTGTATTTTCCCGTAAATCCGCTCGCAATTGGAATTACGCAAAACGTGTTTTCCAGAGAACGAAGTTCTTACTGATTTCTCGCTTTCTGCACGAATTTATTAATTATTACAGAATGATGTAACAAAAGTATTGATTTTTTTACAATTTTTGTATGAAACAAAAGCAAAAGGTAAATATAACAACAAAAAATGTGAAATTTGTTAATTTTGGTTTGATTCGATTTTCTTTTATAAAGTTTTTAAGATGTAATTAAATATTGATTTAGAGCACAAAGTTGAATGAACAGAAATTTTTAGAATGTTCGAATATTGAATATTATCAAATTTTTTATAATTAATGAATACATTTTATGAATCTTTTCAAACATTTGCATTCTGATTTAATGAATAATTGAAGCAATTAAAATTCAGTTCCAATTTCGAAGTGCTTGTTTGAAATGATAAAAAAAAAACAAGAAATTATGTTAATTTCGTTCTTGTCGGGTCTCAATTTATTTTTATGAATTAAGTTTTTTTTTTTCATTGATACTTTACCTTTAAATCTCGATGTACTATGTTTCGGTTATGGCAATATTCTACGGCGGACAGGATCTGCCAGAATTTGGCTCTGGCCTGCTCCTCGGACATCCGGCCGTAACGTGCGATGTAATCTGAGGAAGAAGTGAAGATTGGTTTTCATGCATATATTTTAATCATCGATATCGTGAAGATCAATTCGGTGGAGATGAGAGACGGCGTCCGCCGTGCGTCAGTCGAACAGCAACTTGCGTAGGAATTGCGTGCACAAGTGAATTGAATAAATCCAGACGGAGCCGGTACGATGTTTGCGCAAATCTTATTATTTCCACCAAATACATTTAGAATCCAGAACAATATTAAATATCACAAACAATATTCCGTTTAGAATTAAAAATTTATTTCATTTTCGTATAATATTTTTATTCTAGTGAAACTTGAACTTTAGACTATTTGCACTATTTCTATATAAAACTATTTAAAATAAAATAAAATGTCCTTTTCATAGAATTTAGTTTGGAAGAAATTTGTTGTATGTGGAATTCTTCTTGTAAATTTGTGAACTTTCGAATCTCTTGTTTGAAAGCTTTTAGTAGAACATATTTTCTCGTTCCATTCCCGATAGGCGAAAAAGTACAACCCTCCGCAAATCCCAATGACGTCAGACGCGGACGTCAAGGTCCCAGAGAGACGTGGGCGTCGCGACGCAAACCGCCTGCTCTGAATCACACGCTCGCTAAACAGGCTGGATTTGCAACAATATTAATAACATCTACAGACTACAAGGGCTGCCAACATATCATCGGACGTCCTCTCCTTCCCATTTTGATTTATTTTCAATTTTGATAAATTTGGATTTTCCATAAAATTCGTACAGTAAATTTCAGGACAAAATACTACCATGTTCGTGTTATTCATAAAATTTTCAATTTGAGCTCACCGAAAATCTCGCCTTGGCTCGCATACTCCGACACCAAATAGATCATGTTCTTCGTTTCCATCACCTGAAACGAAAAGAAAGATTTAAACAAAAAAAGCAAAATAATAAAACGAGGTTATTAATTTCAGTCAATTGCATAACGCACTTATCGCGTAGAAACCAAGCATTATGTATTTACATTTCGTTGGCATTGAAATAAGCTACTTATCGCTGATACACTTTATATATTTGTACATAAATACACACATTACTCCTTTTTTTCGTTTTGTTTTGACGCCCGTTCTCATCTCACGTACGTACATATTTTTATTGTAAAACCCGCTGATAAAAATACTACAATATTTGTTTGGTTTTCAAGCTACACCAGATAACCTCTACGAATCATAACCAAATAATCAAATATTATTTATATTGTTAAAAAAAATCATAAAGAAAACTTGTATTTTCAAATCTCAAGTTCTATATTATATTAATAAAATCTTAACAGTAATCAAATACAAAATACAAAAACATGTCATTCAAAATTTTAATTGTATTGAAATTTGTTTGAAATATTAAATTTTGATGTTCTTCCTATTTGAAAGTCAATTAAAAAATGATATAACCTCAACAGTAAACAAATTATTTCAAAACAAAATGATAAAGTTTCTTTCATGACACCCAGTATTTAATTTAAATGTTGAATATTGTTTACGCGATTCGAACATGTTATAGCAACAGATTAAACAAATTGGGCGTAAAATAACAACAACAATTAAAATTGTGTTCCACTCAATCAATGATTCTTCTATTGATCCACACAGGGAAAAGTGCAAATGATGTTTGCACAAATTCTCTTTCGCGCAGTTATCTGCAACGATGTTGATCGAACTGACGTCCGAAGCATCCATACGTGCACTTCATGATTATCCAGCGATAAAATTATTATTTACACCAGTTACGAATCGAATCGTTGCAACATTGTAACATCTTCGTCAAACATTTCTTAAAGTAATTTTTCAGTAATCGCCATACATGCAAATTATAATAATTTATATTCATAAATTGAATTGGACAAAATAATTGCGGACGTAAACAAATTTGATTACTTAGCACAAAAATAAACTCAATTATTGATTCGACTTTGACTTTCGATGTATTTGATATTTTTAAAATGTGGCTTTCTCTATCAGCGTAAATTTATAATGAATTATAGGAGAATGAAATGTCATCGCACGTAAACAAATGACATTAACATGTCATAGCAATAGAAAAAGAATGGCATTGATAGCGTGCACGTAATTGTTTTACGTAAATTTGAATGAATTTAAAGTTGTTTTTTGTATCCCAACAACACAAACAACAGTACACTTAGTAATAGCTTTATAATCATAATAATATTTATTGCAACAATAAATTTCAAAATTCAAATGCTGCAAACGACTATTGACCAAAGGTCTTTCTGGCCGTGCTTTATAATATTTTAATTAAAAATCGATTTGTGACCATTGAACGTTCTATAAATTAATTATTCAAATCCGAATAGCTATTTTCAAGAAATGTACGGTTTTTTCCAATGTTTTCGCGAAGAAAGGAAAAATAAAACTAATTATTATTATTTTTTCCATATAATTATTATCAAGCGTTTGACGCAATTAACTGAACAAAAATAAATATATATAGAAATAAAAACGGGACGTACGTACATGCAAAAAAAAAAGTAGAAGAAGAAACTAATAAATAAAGTACGCAAATCGATGTAAAAGTTCTATTTTCGAAGTCGTAAAGATCGGAAGGAAAAATAAATTTTACTTCACTTAATTTCTATGAAAAAAAAACATGTATCGAATAAATGAATCAATTATGAATTTCTTGCACATCGATTATTAAAAATAATTATAAATTCAAATTTCTTAATTTCCTGCAGTTAAAAAATATATAAATTAACATTTAGAAAAATATGATTTTCTGCATTTTGATTAGTCCTGAAATTGTGCATGCAAAAATATATGAATATTTTCAGAACGAAAAATAATAGTTTTGTTCAAGCAAACAAAATCAAATTTCAAATGTAAATTCGAACCATAAACAGATTCCGATGTGTTTGATCTTTAATTACGTTACTTGGCTTTACTTAGGAATTGCCAGCGCAGTAATTAGAACATGTATTTACGAAATTGAAGAAATGTATAAAAAAAACTTTGCCAATGATCTTATATCATTTGTTACGATTCATTATTTGTTTATTTATCAAACGTTATTGCTTTGTTTGAAACAAAGTTATTTAATATACGCGTTGTCAATGTATTGCTTTTGAAATCTAAAAATGTTTTATTTCATGTATTTATATGTAAGGCGTAATTCCTTTAGTGTCGTTTCAGTTTTGACAATTTAGTCTTTGATCAGGAAATAAATCGTATTAAATTTCCTCATCTAACTTTGTCAGTCGGTTCTAGGTAGTATGTGACACGCATTTAGTAGATCGGATATTCATTATTCCCTAACATCCTTTCAATTTGCCTTCTCCAGAATCAATCAATTTCTGTCAATCTCTCCCTATTCGCATCATCGATTGTTGTGCTTTTTTGCGTTGGAATCCGTCGCTCTTTGCGTATCAATTCCTGGCGATGGATGGAGAGAGAATATCTGAAAATAGTCGTCGAATAGAGTAGTTCGAGGCGCAGCCAGTTCGTTAACACCACCTTAAACTTGACTGTCCCTGACGCTCCGGACTCGGCCGACGCCTATGACGTCATAGCGTCGCCTGGCAACCGGGAAAACGCACGACCCGCGTCTCCGTCGCTCTTCCACAAAAATCCATCTGTCTCTTTCACTCGACTTTTCAAGTAACACTGCTCGACATATTTACATCAAGCGAAGAGGAGCAGAAGTAGCAAAAAGAAAATGAAACTTCAGAGCTGAGGTTTTTCCAACCCTCGCGAATTAGTTTGGAAATGTGTGCGAAGGATGCGCCGTCGACAAGGTTAATGACTCCGTGCCGTCTGCATCCAGCAATAAATAATGCAGGGTTTTCCGGGAGCGGAAAAATCGAAGCCGCTATTTTCATTTTCTCGTATCACTCCTCGAAAATGAATACATCATAGCTTATTAAATTACGGAAAATGTACACACACATTATTCGAAGACGTAATTGTTTGATCAAATCCTACTGATATGCATCGGTTGGTTAAAAAAATCATAATATTTGATTGTCAAAATCAGTCATTGGTCTTGGATTTTGTTGGAAAAACGTTTTGTATTGGTCCAAAATCAAAATGGAATACTCTGCAATACTTGAATTTTGAAAAACAAATGTTTCGATTGGTTTACTAATATATGTTTTGCAAATCAATTCGTTTTCGTTAGTTTATGGTCAAAATTTATTATGTTTTCTATTTAATATGATGAAAATGGATATTAGCAGATATAATGCGTGGTAAATTACCGCAAAAACCGACCCGTATTTCTCAGCAGGAAGCAAAACAACAGGACAGTAGCAGGAACGTTGCCCCAATTAAATTGCTACACGTTATCCAAAGCATTTCCTCTTCCGCCAGAAGCGCGCAATTTCAATGCATTGTTACAATTTTCATCAAAACTCGTCTTAGAAATATCCAATTCATGCTTTATTTACCTGATACAGTTTGATAATGTGAGGATGGTCCAGCCGTTTCATGATGTCCACTTCCCTGTAGACCTTCTGCAGATTGCTCGCATCCAACTGCGATTTATCAATTATTTTGATAGCGACCTGAAAACAAAACAAAACAAATGTTTAAGAAAAGAAGACTAAACGTTGATTAGTTTTGTAACAACTCAAACAAACAAAGGCGAAACATGAAAAGTCTATACTTTACACAATCATTTATAAAGTAACTTCAGTAAAGAACGTTTGCAACCTTGAATCTGCCTTGATTGAATTACGATCTTTGAAGTCAAGACTTATAAGTAATTCAATCACTTTATATAAGGTAAGGAATTAATAAAAAAACAATCTAGATTTTTTCTACAAAAAAAAATGATAATTTTAAAACTAGCATACCCAAAACATGAACAATTTTTTCAAAATTGTAAAGAATGCAAATAACTAATTAGTTAAAAACGAAATTTGCTTTTTTTCATATCATTAAAAGCAAATTCGTAATATTATTTAAAGAAATAATGTAATTCTTAAACTAAAATATTTCAACTGAAATGATGCAAATTCCTATTTGCTTCAAGTTTTTATTTAAATGTTCACATTGTTATAATTCTTGAATATCTCGATTTTATCATTACAAAATAGTAAAAATCTTGATTTTACCATAAAAAATGCGATTTTTAGGAAAAGCGATAAATTCGTTAAGTTATTGTTAAAAAAAATAATTAACTGATATTAATCAAATGCGAAACGTAATCACGTTTTAACGATCTCTTTAAATAGAATATGTGCGTTATTTTTTTTTTTTCCTTCAAATGAGTTCGTATATCTAATTGCCAGCAACGAGTGCATCATTGTTGCGTCATCGCTCGACAAATGATCGGGTTGTCGTCGCCTCGCGCATGGATATGAAACAAACAAAAAACGTTGTTTGTGTTCCTTTGTTTTTGAAGATTTCCATACTTACAGCATCGGAACGAACGGCAAACAACGTTTGCGTTCAAGGATTTTCACCGCGGAATGAAAAACCAAGATATTTCAAGCGAATGAAATATCTTACGCAAATATTGGCGCAAACAATTAACGCAAATCCGTATCATTTTTATTTCGTTTCTTTTCTCGAGTTGTTTTTGTTGAGAAACAATGAGCGAATTCCATCCTTGCGTCCATCCTTCCACTTTTTTTTGGTGTGATGTGAATGCAATGTATACAGTCTGCGATTTGCACGAATCCGTTGTTACGGCGAATTTTGTCTCCGTACGCGGCTGACGTCAAACCGGGGCCCCGTTGACGTAAATATAGTCTATATACAGCTGCATCATTCTATCCTAACCATTTATTATATATATATATACACATTTACGTCCTTTTTTTTTACTGAAATAAATTTACCTGAGCTAAAAATAAAATCTGGATCTTTGCGTGCGCGTTCCAAAGGAATTACAAGAAAAACGAACATTTTATTGAATTTTCCAATTCGAAAACAATTTGCTCTTCGCATTTGGAATCTTTCCATATTTAACCATCTCGTTAACTTTTAATTAACACCCTTCTTCTATTTTACAAATAGTTATCATTCAAAGACACAAAAAAGCGCATAAACTATTTGTGATTCGAGCGTTTAGATATAAAGCATTTTATCATTATATACAATTCGCACATTTCCACACACGAAAACTCGAAACTTTTTACGCAAACAAATTATTTAATTACTAACAATGCAAAATAGGATTATTTTAAATATTAAATCAATTAATATCAATAATTTTGAGAAAAAAAAACTTTTCTAAAGCTATGCTAAATGTAAATAATTATTATTTAATAAAAACTTTTCTACAAATCGTAATTTTTAATTGCAGTTAGGAAAATCATTTGCATTCAAACTTGATGTAGAGTACAGAAGAATCTGATAGTATTGGATTAGGTTGATTGAATTTGAACATTGAAATTTAAAGATTTTTGCTTGTTAATTTAGAAGAAATATGGAAGTAGCAGTAAAGTAAACTTGAAAGTCTGCTTCAGTTTTTGTTAAATTACTAGAAGTACAGAAAATTCAGTCCATTGAAAAATCATTTTTTAAAATTATGAAACGTGCGATGCATATTGCATTGATCCTAGATAATGATTTTTGTTTAATTCTCAGATATTCTAATTAGAATGAATTGATTGAAATCGCTCCGCCACTCGAAAACTTTCGTTATTATCGTCGAATCATAATTCGCCATGGAAATTTTCCAAAACAGAAAAAAAAGCCCATCGATATTTGAGAACACTCCACGCACACTTCTCATAAAAAATATTTCGTCCGTAATTTCTAGATATAATCTCCGAAACGTGTTTCGGACGAAAACGAAATTTAAAATTTAATACAAAAAAAGTCCCCTGGTTAAAACGTTTAAAATTAATCATTTTAGATTAAAAGAAACGTTAATATTATTACCATGTTTATTTAATTAATTAAATTAACGTTTCGTCGGTCGCAAATTGCGTGGAAATTAATCATGAACGCGTTTCCAAGAAAGTTACGCAACGAAGTTTATAGCAATGTTATTTTTGCAACTATGCCGAATACGCGCTGTTTATTAAATTGAAAAGAAAATATAAATTTTTCAGTACCAAATTTGTATGTTTCGTATCAGACAATTCGATATCCGCACGACTTGCCAAGAATTTTGTTTTATTTTAAAACCAGAAAGAATATAATAAATTATTCAAATAAAACGATTTCTCTTAATGCTGAATAGTTTTTACTCAAATTTAGTTCAAAAGTTAAATTTCACATTAAACACAAAATCCCGTTCGAATTGCATGATAAAATTGTACGTGTATTCTCAGTGGGAAGGAACACTTCGAGCTCGTAAAAATGATAAGAATAAGTTGAGCAAACATTTCGAAATTATGCTAGAAAACAGTTCGAGAATCGATGTTTGTCCTTATTATAATGCTTCGACATTGCTATTCGCGTTGATGCGAAACGATGAACAAATCGAAAATAGAAAATCCATTTTTTTGTTTGTAATAATTTTGTACAAAATAAAATTGTAAGACTTATCAATACTTATTGGTTAGGTATTTTTAGGTTAGCTCCATGAACTATTTCACGTGCTCACGCAACGCAAGTTAACCATTATTACAAACATAATTTATATTAATTAGTTAATTATAAAAATATGGATTTTAGTTAATTATTAAGCATTTTTAGGTTAGATAATCGAAAACAAATTAAATATCTTCTTAAATAGTTTGTATTAATGACACGTTTTTTTTAATAAACTTTTTTTGAATGGATAGAATAAAATCGGATTATTATTATTGATTCGGAAGTGAGAATTATGTTAATTTAATAGGTTAGATAGTTTTAGGTTAGATGCTTTAATAATTAAATTTAATGGTAACGCTTTGACAACCATGTGACTTTGACGTTTCTTTTAAATGATTCAAAGAAATTAATTTAATATTTTTTGATATTTTTAACAAACTTATTTATTTCATTAAAAAAAATTAAACGATTCGATATGTTTGTATGAATCGATATGGATATTACGTAAAAATGAATATTATAATAAAGTGAAAATAATTGTATTAGTTGATGGTACTTTTTAAATGATTTTATTTTAGATAAGTTTAGAATTGAAACAAAACATAAAATGTATGTATAAAATTGGATCTTTATTATCGATTTAGAAGTGGGAATTCGGAGAATCAGGAAGCGGCGAAGATGAGATGAGAGAGCCGAGAAGAAACGCCTGTTACGAAACGCGTGGCGCTTCAATCAACCTAGGTCGGGGACATCACCCGCAGCAGCAGATGGATGTATCTTAGACTTCTTTACTTCTTCGAACTACTTGAGCACTTACCTCTGTCTTGGTGATCCGATGTCGCGCCAATTTGACGACGGCGAAGTTCCCCTTGCCGATCGTCCTCTCGATATCGTAAAAACCTACGCGGATCGCGGCCTTCGTAATCCTCTCACGCTCACCCATATTGTGCAATATACTATTTGTTACGAACTAAAACTATACATGCACCACCCGATTCGTCCTACCGAACTTCAGCTGAAGTCGCTGTACCGGCGCGAACCGAAACAACGAGTAACCGAAACTAACGTTATCATCATCATCATCAACTGGGTAAAAAATCACTTGGGGATACCGGATGAAAGCATTTCCAGTTTCTGAAAGTCTCAAACAAAAATACAAATTTTCTAATTAATTCGCGAACGTTTTATTGTTGTTGATGCACTTCCTTCTTTGTTAATGTATGTGTTTTAATGCTAGATGATTCGATGTATTGTCATGTTGTGCGTCGGGACGACGACGGATATCGACGCCGGGTCTTTCAATGTTTGTGTGAATGTGTGTGTCGAGCGACGCCCGAGCACTACTGGTCTGGGTATTTGGGCTTGGGTTGCTCACTGCCTCCGCTACGATGATGATGCTGATGTAGTAGTAGTAGCAGCAAAGCGAGCCCCACGCGCCTTCGCACACGTCCAGTGTGTATGCGCCTAGGCCTCGACAGACTGCACGAAAACCTACGATCCGAGCGCTTCTGCTCGTCGTCGCTTCCACGCAAAAGCGAAGCTCGGACATCATCTATCCTCTGCACAGAACACAAGGTGAAGCAGCGCACCCCCACTCCCAAATAAAAAGAAACAGTAAACTTGCACTTCGAACGAACGCTTCGCAAAAACTCCATAAGACACAGAACTGAAACCCGAGGTAATCCCTCAATATAATCAATAAAAATTCTCCAATATAGTGAGTCATATAACATTGATTGAACTGTTGCTAAAACAATTTATTTATATAATTTTACAATTTTACTCACAATATTTCACGAAAAGCTTGAAATATTAAATAAAGTTATTTAAACATTCTCTGTAAAATTTTGTAATTTTTTGCTCTATAGTAGATATTATTTCCATCTATATTAAAAAAAATTAAATGGCATTTGCCCAATTAAATTACAACATATTTTGTAGCAAAAATATTATGAAAAGCTGAAATATTTTAGTTTTATTTTGGATTTTTTAAATTTCATAATTATATTTACTTTCGATTAATTAGTTAAATACAAAAATAAAATAAATTATAACTGTGAATAAGTTTAATTGGTAAATTAAGCGATAGTATTTTTAATTTTAGAAGTGGTGGAATCCGGCTTCATGTTGAGAGGCGCGTGTCGCGGCCTCGTATTTTTCCATACTCTGCAAATGACGCACACGGACACTCCAATCCTCCACACTCGTCGAATGATAGCTCACATTTACGCACGCACAACACCGAAAACATATACTATCTCTAATCATTCATTATTTGCTTGACTTTGTCCATTATTTACTATTTTTTTCTACTCGATAAAATGCAATGCAATTCTCTACAAAACATTATTAATAACGCAACGTGCCTAAATTATTAACACATTGAAATTTCGTAGTTTTTGTTTATTGAACATTTCTTTCTTAATTAAATGGTATTCATGAATACGCCGCAAACAAAAGGGAAACTTTCTTTGTCTCTAGGTTTGAGATTAAATACTATGAAATGGTATTAAGTTCAGCTTGTAATAATTATAATACTAGTAGTCGCCACGCTAATGAGAAATCAATTTCAATTACGTCCGTTAATGCGACAAAGACAGAAATGGAGCGAGCGTTAATAATTGAAGCCCATCATCTCTATCCAATTAGCTGCAGACGAGAGAAAAAATAATGATGTGTTAAAAACCCTTTTAATTTTAGACAGAAATTTACTGGTTTGAAAACAGTTAAGATAAATAAACTGAAAATTTGTTTATTGATTTAACAATAAAATGCTTATTTTAAAATAAAATAATTTCATATATAAATCTGTAAAAAAAAGAGAAAATAATTAATAAATGAAATGGTAGTAGTAAAAGTAGACAAAATTTGTTGTAGTTTACACGTAACTTTATCGTTTCTTCCATTTAACACTTATATAAAAGTTTATGATTGCCAATCTAACAAACACATTTTCCATGTTTAATTCAATTTATGATGCAATACATTCCTTGTTTTTAAATAAAAAAAATAATGCAGATTTTGTTTACAGTAAACCCATGAGTCGATGATTGACGCAAAAAAATATGCTTCACTCGTTTCGTGTCCCGGGTAAGAGTTTCCACTAATTTATACTTGGCGTAGGAATGAAAATAAGTGTTGTAATTCGAAATAAATTTTATTGATATTACTCTAGTATCAAGTAAATTCTAAACATATATGTACAATTAATAAGTATTAGTGTATGCCAATCGAGTGGCGGCGTTGCCTTTGTACTACCGCGAAGAAAAAGTAAACGAAAACTAGAATTGACTATCAAAATGGGAAAGAACGAAAACAATAATTATTTCTTAATGAAATAACGGTAAAGGCTTGAAACGATTTTGGCACAGAACGCAAACGAAAACTTTCTTGTAGCTACTACAATGTTAAATAAATAAAAATGGATGAGAAGGAATGAGAAGGAATGTTTGTTTAGATGATGACGTGGTCCTGAGTACGGATCCTCTTGTGTCCTGCGGTGTGACCGGAATGATGGCGCTGAGTGGGTTGCATACATGGCGTCCTCGTCGTCTTGCCCAACAGCGACGACGTCGGACTCTCGAACCACAGATCTAAAGAATAGAGTGCTGCCAATTGGCTGAGTTTCTCTCGCTCCGCCCCGCAAAGTCGTAACTCGGATTTGGAGGTGTCCTGCAGAAATCGCGCTACTTTTTCATTGGCGCTTGTGTTTATGCTGAAACCGGGACGCTCATCCCCCAATCGCCGGCAACCTGAATCAAACACAAACCAAATTATTATACGATCACTATGAATTATTTACGGTATTTACCGGCACGAAATTCCCTAGAATCGTTGTCGTTCCACGTCGTCTCCATCAAATTGTCTTGAGTCGGAGCCCAATCGGTAAGCTCGTCGTCTCCTTCATGGCCTTCGCCGCCACTCCAGCTCAAACTGCTTTCACTCGCCAATTCGCAAGAATCGCTCACGAATTGAGTGTCCATCCTATCGCACTAAAATTTAAAGAGAATAATTGCAAATATCTATCTCTAACAAATAACGCACATCATGAGGCTGGCAGAACTTTTCGATCTTATCCACGACGCTCTGGTGCAGAGGCTTGATCTTCTGATTGCTACACGCGTGATAAATGCTCCTCCCATTCTCAATAATTTCAAAACGTTGCGGCCGTTTCCGCTTCCCCACTGGCGGTATTGGCGTCTCGTCCACGCTCATCCTCTTCAACTTGCGCTTCCTCCTCATGCTCGGCCTCGCCGGTGAATGCTCGTTAAAAGAGTCACTTTCCAAACTGTGACTCATCCCTATCCGAACAAACAAACAATTATTATAATCTACAAGATACCAAAATACTCACCGAGCTTCCTATATCTTCCACGTATTATATTGTTGATTGGGTGCTTCATCTTCAGCATGTGACTCATAGTGAAACTTAGCGAGACGTCATCGGAATCGGACTGATTCTGGTTGTCATCCTCTTTACCCTTGCCGACCTTGTTCTTCTCGACGTCGCGCGTCGTCTCCTCGTTGCTGCTAGAGCTGCCTTCGGAACCATCCTCACCTACAAACAAAAAGAAGCTGTTACACAACGACTGTAGCAATGGACAAAAGAACTACTCTATTTGCGCAGACAATCAGAGCGGAAAATCGGTCTTGTTTCGAACTGTGGAAACCACACGAAATATACCAATCGATTTCCGTGATTCCGCGCAAAAAAAAACCAAGAGACAAATAAATCCCACTCTCAATTTATTTAATGCACTTTTTTCCGCGTTCCATTGACTCCAATTTAAATAGCAAGTGTGCAAGGGAATGGCACAGTTTACGCAACAAACATCCAATAAGCAATAGAAATAACAAAAAATGTTTAGCATACAAATACACTAAATCCTTTGATATTCATATAATAATAAAATACTAATTTAATGTAACTTAATCTATATTGCATTTTTTTAAGTTGAAGTAGCCTATATAAATTACTGAAAGTGCAATAGAACGCCGTTGGGTCGTTCTACCGCAATTTCCTTGAGTCAATAAAAAAGTCGACTGCGTACTTCTTTAGCATGATCCATTAACTCCAATTAAAATATCAAATTTAACATTCTCTTTTGCTTTGCATAATATCCTTAAAAAACGCATTGCAGAGTCATTACATTTTTAATGGTGGAAAAATAAACGCATTCTTTTTGAACAATCGCTATATTTTTGGTGAAACTCGAAAATAACTCAAACTTTCATAATGGTAAAGTCTGAAAGTCTATAGTGAAGTAGCTTATTTTTTACATTTATGACAGTTAAGTTAAGTATTTCAATTAATTAATATTGAATGCTTATAAAAAAAAGTTAACTTTAAACAAGTGATTTATAAGCATTAACCAAATTCATGTTTGAATGACAATCAATTTCTATGAAAAACGTTTAATATTAAATATACTGATCAATAAATAGCTCTTTGTAATAGTTACGTTATTTTTTGTTTCTATTATTGTTGTTACATGAATATGTTTTCAGTTGCTATTTAGTTATGTAATTATTATTTATTAAATAGTCTAGATGTGAGATAATTAAGTTAATCTTCAGGCACAGACTAATTTATCTTTCAAATTCGTTCAATTAAGGTGAGATTAATATTTATGCTCAGATTAAAACTTTGCCTTAAGATAATTAGATACACTATAAACAATAGCAGCAATATTATTATTGTTGATTTTACAGAAATTACGCGTAAAAATTGCTTCGCTGTGAGCTTTTTAAATAACTGTCCTTGGCTGTAATAATTGGATAAAAAAATATAGGACATTTTATTATCACGAGCATAAGGTGTTCGTTGGAAATCAATTACGGAATATACGTTTTGCATCATACAATATTTACAATGATGAAGCGTATCTTGTTTTACTGCAATTCCGATTAGTAAAAGTGCAAATGTGGGCAGAACTGTAAATCCGAAGAGTGCACTGTTTGTTTATTATTTTCCTTTTTTTGTTTGTTTGCAAATGGTGTGTTGTGTGGACTTACGCAAATTACCAGCAGATCTCGTCCTGCGTCGCATGCCCCATTTCCTGCCGGATTGCAGGGCGATGGGACCGCAAGATTCTGATTCTTCCAAAGCGACGGAAAGATCCTGTGCGAGATGTTCCATTTTATTCCCTCTTTTTTGTTCAAAAACTCACTCAGCAAATTGCACGATATTTTCTATGTCGCAGACACGAGCTAAATATATAAACATTACAAAACTCAGCTGTCAACTTGACAGATCCTTGATTTTCGGAGGTGCCAACGTGCGGATTTTGTGGTTGGTAACGGTTTTGAAAGAAACGCTCGTCGGTTAAACAGAAAACATTTTTTTTATTATTTTTGAACTATGTACACATTTAAAATAAAATCTCATTTTAGACGCAATCATTCCTTTTTGTCTTGCTCCTCGACCACTTTGTAGGTGCCGTCCGGACCGTGCTTGAAGCTCCACTTCTTCTTCGCCTCGATGAACTTCATCTTCTTATGTTCGTCGACGTGGTCGTGATGATTGTCGTGTCCTGCTCCGGTTTTGTGGCCCTTATCCGCGCTGTACGACTTCCCGTGATGATGGTGCTTCATCTTGCCGTAGTCGTCGTGGTGATAGTCGCCATGGAATTTACTCTTTTTGTATTTGTCTCCCTGCAAAGAATAGTTGTAGAAACATTTTGCTTTCTTAGCGCGATAATGGTTTCACCTTTTTATGGTCGTCGTCTTCAAAGGAAGCGCCCGCCTTCTCCTTTCCATCCTCCTCGTGATATTCATCGTAGAACTCTTCCATCTTCTCGTATTCGTCTTTCTTGTGCACGTTGTGGGTTCCTTGTGTGCTGTGGCCTTTGTCGTGCTTTCCATCCTCATCGTACTGTTAAATAATTATTAAACAATTAAATGAAACTAATAATTTGAGACTCGAAACAAACCTTGGCGCCTTTTTTTCCTTTATCGCCTTTATGCTTTTCCCCGTAATAACCATCCTCATGGTCATCCTTCTCATTCTTCTTTCCGCCTACTTTGAAACTTCCTTGATCGCCAACTTTGTCGTGGTGTCCAGAGTCCTTTTTATAGTTTTTACCTTCGACCTTGTATCCTTTCTCTCCCGTTTCCTTATGGTATCCGGCGTGCTTCGTGTCGTGATCTTTTCCGCCACCTTTCTCGAATTTAATATCTTTGCTTTTCTTTTCTTGCACTCCTTTACTCGCAGCTGCTTTCAATTCTCCAACAGTTTGCTCCTTCGCATCGACATCCACAACCTCCTCATAATAACTGGAATCTTTTCCTTCGTTCTCTTTCAAATCCTTAATTTCCTCTTTTATATTCTCCTTGGGCGTCTTATCAATCGCTATATTCTTAACATAATACCTTGGTTTCTCGACTTCATCAGATTTATCTTCATCGTCGTCTTTGTAATATGCAGGTTTGGAATTCTTAATTTCCTTGATGTTTGCATCCACACTTTCACCGGATTCTTCCGATTTATCATCGTCGTAATTGACTGCTTGCTTCCCGTAGGAATCACTTACGTAATACCCCTTCTTCGCTTCTTCAATATCTTCCAATGAAGATGATGATTTATCGTCCTCGGATTCTTCTGACGACGTTTTGTCATTATTGCGGTAATCCGAATCCTTAATTCCCGAGTCTACTTTTGCATCCACGCTTTCCTCGGACTCTTCCGAAGTTGATTTATCAGAGTCGTCTTCACCATTTTCTACTCTCTTTTCTAACTTTTCTTCATTATCTTCACTTGATCGATCATCTTCTGATTTTCTATATTGATATTTATTTTCCTTGAAGTTTGAATTATTTAAATCGTCCTCGTTCTTTTCTTTGTAGTAATCTTTGCTTTTCACTATGCTATCTGGATTATCTTCAATTTCCTCATTTGATCGAATATCTTCTAATT
Source organism: Nicrophorus investigator (assembly GCA_963457615.1). Lineage (NCBI taxonomy): Eukaryota > Metazoa > Arthropoda > Insecta > Coleoptera > Silphidae > Nicrophorus > Nicrophorus investigator. Next base: position 4,067,641 of record OY735140.1, read on the forward strand.
GTGTATATGGATATTTATTTTCCTTGAGGTTTTCTACATCCTTGTACTTTGGTTTATCATCGCCTTGATCGGATGCATCTTTGGTTTCTTCGCTATGTTGTACGTCGTAAGAATCCACCTTTTTCTTGAAATCCTCGTAATCATTTTTGATTGTTTTATCATCTACAAATGATTTATCTATACCTTCTTTATCACGAAGTGGCTTTCCGTAGGAATCCGTTTTATCTTTCGACAAATAATCTGACTTAACTTCGGAATCTCCTTCATCGATTTGAACTGGTTTTCCATACGAATCCTTTTTGGTTTTCAAATTTTTATAATAATCACGGCTGGTTTCCGGTTTGATTTCAATTTCTGTGGACTTTTCGAAAGGATACACTTCATCCACCGGTTTTTGTTGTGCGTAGTATACGGCAGGTTTTTCGTAGTAATCTTTTAAAGATTTATCTTTGCTTTCTGGTTTCTCTTTAACCGGTTTTTCCTCTACCTTAGGTTGTTTAACTTCGTAATCCTTCAGATGCTTCACTCTGCTTTCGCGTCGCTCGCTCTCCAAATACTGTTTATCTTCCTCTTCTTTAGGTTTTGCATAACTTTTATCCGGTTTCCTGCGTTCTTCGTGCTCGTTCAAATCACCGAACTTCTTGGAACCTCTCGTCCTTGGTACTCGTGTCGGTTTTACTGGGCTGAATTTATCCTCGTAGTTCTCCACGTTCTCTTCCAGAGAGTCGTCGTTGATTTGGATGAGGAAGGGCTGCGGCTCTGACCTTTTGGGCTTCCTCGGATGTTCCAACTTTTTCTCACTGTTCCGTTTCGTCTGCACTTTGGTATCGCTCGGTTCCTCTCCGATGTACGAAAACGCCATCGGCCTCTGCAGCGTCTTTCCATTTCCCACAGGGCCGCCGTTGACCAGCAGGCAGCAGCACAAGTTGAGGACGACGAACGTAATCGGGAGAAGCATTGCTCTGTTATTCTGCGCTCCCGTGAAATGGACTTCTTTTTACCCATTCCTTTTCTATTTATATTACAATCGGTCTGCTCCTTTTACTCCCCTCGTCGTTCGCACCGATCACCTTTTTTTTATGTAATTAAGTAAGTGCATAACGTTCGGCGATTTGGTTTGTTTTTTCAGTGATCCTTGCAAAGATCGATTCGTCGAGCGTGGTGGAATTAATTGCATTAGAACTTTCTATATTACTTCACACTAGCTCATGCGACCCAAACCCAACTACTTTCACTATCCTCGCCGAATTATATGCAAAATTCACAAAACATTATTAGAGCACTAAACCATAAAATAATAACTGAAGAATGCAGAAGGCCGTTGACCATCATCATCAAATCATCTTCCTAACATCTCGCAGGTTTATTCGTTTATAACTACTTACCAAAATTTAGATTTCTTAACTCTTTGGAATTCACAACATAATATACAATCAGATAAATCGTAGTCGATGGTAAATTCTAACAAATATCTTGATTTTTGTTTGTTTTTCAAATAAATTTATTTCAAATCAATTATATCCCTTTATTACTTTTTATTAGAAAGGTTAATAAAAAGCTAATAGTAAAAAAATCAAATTTAGGAATATTTTAATAAATTTATTCTTAATAATAATTGTTAATCACATTAAAATAACAGATATGTTGGCAATAGGTTATAGTAGGGTGAATAAAGTTTATACATTTTATTTTATCACCTTGTATAATCAGATACCAATATAATCGTTTATTCACTTTAAAATCTCTACAAATTTAGCTAATATTAAAATATGCATGTATATTTTTTTTGTATCATCTTCAACAAATTACCGATAGAAATATATATATATAATTTTTGTATGTACATTATTTTAAAAATTCTTCTCATCATCATCTAACAATATAATAAAATATGGATTATACATTATATATAATAATAAAGAAATAATCTGTGTCTCTTCATTGCGCGTTCACATCAGTTATATGTTATATAATAATATTCATATATAAAAATAGTAAATCTAAAAAATATAAAAATGCAACGAACATGAACGGTAAAGCTGGTAATGTTTGTATGTTGTATTTCTTTTATATAATGTGTATGTGTGCTTCGCAAAAGCGTAATTGGATATGTAAGTAAAGAAAAGGATACGAGTGATAGAGGAGGCAAAGGATCATCATTTCTTAAGTGTCGGTACATTCTTATTTCGTTCCTTTTCTAGCTCGTTTCGCGTATTGTTGAAAGCCTCCGTCTTCATGAAATCCACTTTTTTGTAGACGGTGTTCGCGCCCGGCGATCGCAGCGGTTCGGCCTTCGCGGTGCGCACGTGCTTGTTGCTCTTGCTGTCCAAATCCAAATCGAGATATTCCAGTATTTTGGACTTGTTTAGGTCGGGGAACGAATGATAAATCTGAAAATCAAAAGCAACAAAACGTGACGAAAAACAAAAAAAGGAAATTGTTGTTTAACTCCGCTAACCTGTTCGTTATCATTGTCTACTAGACTTTCGTAGGATCTTCCCAAGTTGGGCGGAGTGGGACTAGGGGCTGCACGGTGCCTACGGCTTACGTTGTCGTATTCGACTTCAAAAGCTTTCCTCTGGCAAGGCATCGTTCCCTAACGATCGAAATCAAAAATCAAACTACGGTCTAACAAATTGAACTTAGTTCCGAACTTACGAAAGTTATGGTGGGCTTCAATTTTCGATCTACGCATGGCGCCGGTCTCGGAGAAGGAGGTTCTGCCGTCGACGAGGCTATGGAACGAGTATCGGAGAGCTTCCTTTGTGGTTTCAAGCAACGATTCACAGCTGGTGGCGGCATCAACTAGAATTTAATAGATGCTCTCATAAAACTGCATCAACGTCCAATTCAAATACTCACAGGTGTATCTAGTAGTATCGGACTGGGCAAATTCGAGTAAGCCGTCGTCGATGAGTTTTGCGATATTGGTGAAGCCGGCTCGTCCACTAGGTCATCTCCGTACTGAAAGATCTGTAAATAAACACATAGAAAAATCAAATAATCATACGATTTGAATCGTTACAATAGTTTTTACATTGCTGCTGGTGCTCGGTTTTGGCGATGCGTCGTAAGTGAAAATCTGTCCGTCCACGCTACTAGGCGCGGCATTGTTGTAACAATGCCGCCTAGACAACGTTCCGCGGATGTCGTTCGTCATTTCAAGATGATGCGACCTGGGGAAGTCGTACATCTCGTCATTGATCGGAGCCGCAACCTGATCCGAATTGGAATTCGATTTGCTGTGCGTCCCAGATTTTGATCCATCGCTTTTGCTGCAAAAGCAACGACAAAATAATAATAATAATAAAGACCCAAACACTAATCAGTTTGTAATTCGTACATAGTTTTGCTGCATTGCAAATTATGATATGTCTGCGGTATCGCAATGTGCGACGGCTTCGGAGGCCTGGGCGGAGCAAGAGGCACGACATCCGGAATCCTGAAGTTGTTCAACTGTTGACTGGCAGAGTCCACGTCCACCGAAGAACTGTTCGAAGGTCGCGTCGATTTGTTGAGATCGATTTGTGCGGAGACGTTGTGCGACCAGTCGTCGTCGGTGAAGACGCTCTCGGTATCTGTGGGGCTTTGCAGGGGCGATCCGAAATTATTCTTGATGAAGTAACAGTAGTTCACCTCCTCCTGAGATCCTTTGGGTGGAGCCTGCAGCAGCCTCGGAGTATCGTAAGAATTGGGTTTGAAGTTGAGGTAAGTGGGCGCAGGCACCGAGTCGTACGAATCGTAAGTTTCGTTCGCGTGATTCCGTGGACGTCCATAGTACGATTTGATATTTTGCTGTTGCAACGCATTGTATTCCTAATCAACACAAACAAAAATCTTAGTTACGAAAACGATAATATCCTGTTTCATATTGAAAACTATACATTGCATGTACAAACAGTCAATAGCAAATAATGATGCTAGATTTCTATTTTTTATCTTTGTTTACTTCTACACAACAATTAATAATTAATTATCTATTTACAGTGTTGCTCATAAATCAAGGTCACTTAGAATCTGATTTATTAATTACCTCAATGGGTTGGTTTGGTAGTATTGGCGTTTTCCCTGTAATGCACTCAGAGACCAAAATGTAAGGACTTGAACTGATGGGTGATGATATATCCATGTTCATAGACTTCTCCTGGATCTCGGCAAGCTCATCCTGATAGGTGCACTCATCCAGTTCACTGGTGACCTGCAGGCCGCATATTTTGCAGATGCACTTCACCCAGAGCTCCATCTCAGGTTCAGTGTCTGCAGCCAAGTAGTAAGTACGTGAGGGCGTCTTGATGTTGAACATGTAGTCAAACTTTAGATTCTTATCCTCAAACTTAAAGCCCCTGTCAACCTGTTCACACTGATCCAGGTTGATGCTCCCCTTGAGCTTCCTGCTTTTTCTGTCCGTGTAGTACGATAGTATGTACTGGCCGGGAATTTCGCCAGAGTGCAGCGTGAACCATCTTTTCCTCCATCGCTGAATGCAACAAAAAAATTAACAGGAATCGAATTACCTCTGGGTGCTTTGTTTTGTAAACAAAAAAGATCCGAACTTATCTTATTCGGTTTCTTTCAAGATTAACTTACCCCGCGCCAGATCCTCTTCGTTGGTGGTGACTTTGTAAGCCATCCCTCGTTTAGAATCTCAGGTCCGTTCACATTAGGCATCTTCGCACAATACAAAATCACTGCACTATCAGAAACACATAATAAATCATATGAGATTGCATATGACTGCGATGATGACTAATGTGTATCATGTCAAAAATAATCGACCTTTCTTTTCATGTTTACCAACATTTTGGATAACTTGCATGTTTACAGATGGCGCAGCTAAACAGAAGCTTTGTAAAACCGTTGGCAACGGATTGGATTTTCTAATTTTGACACTTCCAGTGGCGGCAATTCCTGGTATTCCATTTAGTTTGAGTTTGATTTTTGTGGTTATATATTTAAAGTCATGAATAACAAAAGGAAGAACAATGAATCTCCCGGCGCCATTCCCACCAAGAGAAACAAGTAAACATTCTTATCTGTCTGCAAATGTTAATATTAACTGACATTTTCTATATTTCCAGAGATGAAAATGTTGAAAGACCAAAAGTACCTTCAATTGATCCCAAAGAGGACAAGCTGGTCTTTCAACAAATGGAATTAGATCATTACATTGGTAATGTGTATCCGGGTATGCCAGGAGCTCAAAGTGGACCTGTGCCAGTCATGAGATGTTTCGGAATAACACCAGATCAGACCAGTGTTTGTTGCCATGTGCATGGATTCAGTCCATATCTGTTTGTGTCTTTACCTGACAATTTTACTACAGCTGATTTGCAACCATTTAAAGTTATTTGTATATAGTGTTTGTTAATAACAGTTTAATAATAATTAAATTTCAGAATAAATTGAACCAAATTGTTGTGGCAGATATGAAGTCCAACAAGGAAAATTTATCAGAGGCTGTTCTAATGGTTGAAATGGTCAAAGGAAAGTCATTGGTTGAGTATCAAGGAGATGAGTACAAGAGTTTTGCAAAGATCACAGTAGCTTTACCTAAGCTTGTTGCTGCCACCAAAAGATTGTTGGAAACTACGACGGTGTATCAACCGGCGGCGCATCATAATTTCGTACCGTACGAATCGAATGTGGATATCGAGATGAGGTTTTTAATCGACGTGAAGATTTTGGGCTGTTCCTGGATCGAATTGCCTCCAGGAAAATGGTTCACGAGGTCAGCAAAATCTACGTTCCCTGTAACATCCAGATGTCAGCTAGAGGTGGATGTGGCCTGGTCCGATTTGATCGCACATGCACCCGAAGGAGAATGGTCCTCTGTGGCACCCTTCAGAATCCACAGCTTCGACATAGAATGCGCAGGCCGCAAAGGTGAATCCCGAAAACTACAAAAAACAATAGCTTTTATTTTATATTCTATTGTTTGCTGTAGGTATATTTCCGGAACCGGAAGTGGATCCGGTCATCCAAATCGCTAATGTGGTCCATCTGCACGGAAGACACGATACCCCAGTCGTGTGCAACATCTTCACTTTGAACACTTGCGCCCCGATCGGTCACGCAGTTGTACGACAAGCAATTGGATTGATTCACAGAATATTTGAATAACTACGCTATTTGCTTGCAGGTCCACAGCTATAAAACGGAAGCTGAAATGCTGATGGCCTGGTCCGATTTTGTGCGTAAACTGGACCCCGATATTCTGACAGGCTACAATATAATTGATTTCGATATACCTTACCTAATTAATCGGGCGAACCATTTGAAACTTAGAAATTTCGGCTTTATGGGTCGAATTCTCACTATTAAGTATGTTCCTTAAATAGACTGTTTCTTTTTTAATGTTAACGTTATTACAGATCTGTCACTAAAGAGACTTCGACGCAGACGAAGATCGGTCGAAGGGTTGTGAAACAAACGAATTTCGAGGGAAGAGTTACTTACGACATGTTGAGCGTGATCAGGCGCGACTTCAAATTACGTTCATATTCACTCAACAATGTGTCAAATGAAATTTTGGGCGAACAAAAGGAGGACGTGCATTACAGTATTATTACGGATTTGCAGAACGGTGATGAACAAACGAGAAGGAGGTTCGATTTTTGAAAATACTCAACAAGAGTTTTCGGTATTTATTGATGCGTTTTAGGCTTGCGGTTTACTGCATAAAAGACGCGGATTTGCCGTTGAAGCTTTTGAACCACGTGAAGAGCTTCACCAACGATATAGAAATGTCGCGTGTGACGGGAGTCCCCATCACCATACTGCTTACCAAAGGAGAACAATCCAAAGTCGTTGCGCAACTTTTGAGACACGTAATTAAAAACAATTTTAATTGGCAGATTCAATAGCTAAATTCATTGTTTTAGGCGAGACAACATGATTATTTCATGCCCGTCCATCGCGGTGCTCCTAGTTCGGAGCAGTACGAAGGAGCCACGGTCATTGAGCCCATTCGAGGCTACTACAAAGATCCAATTGCTACTTTGGATTTTAGCTCTCTATATCCCAGTATTATGATAGCACACAATCTCTGCTACACGACGCTGCTGAAGCCCCAAATGAAGGAGAAACTAAAGTACGACTATTGTGTTTGCTTTTATGGAGAAATACTGACTTGTTTTTGTGTAGCTTGTCGGCTGAGAAGGTATCCACCACGCCTTTGAACTGCATGTTCGTCAAATCAAATGTGCGGAAAGGGCTGTTACCGCATATTTTGGAACATCTTCTCGCAGCCCGTAAACGCACCAAAGCTGAGCTCAAGGAAACCACTGATCCTTCCATGAGAGCCGTACTGGATGGTAGACAATTGGCTTATAAGATTTCCGCCAACTCTGTATATGGTTTCACCGGGGCGCAGCAGGGGAAGTTGCCGTGCCTGGAAATATCGGGTGTAAATGGTTTTCAAATTCAGAAAAACGATTAAACTAAATTTGACTTTTGTAGAGTGTAACATCTTACGGTAGGACAATGATAGAGCAGACGAGACAGGAAGTGGAGCAGAGGTATTGCGTGGCCAATGGATACAAGCACGACGCGAAAGTTATCTATGGAGACACCGATTCCGTGATGGTTAACTTCCAGGTGAAGACGCTTGAGGAGAGCATGGAGCTTGGAAGGGAGGCGGCAGAATACATCAGCGCGAAGTTCATCAAACCCATAAAATTGGAATTTGAAAAGGTTTACTTCCCGTATCTTCTTATCCAGAAAAAGCGATACGCTGGACTGTACTTCACCAGAACCGATAAGTACGATAAGATGGACTGCAAAGGATTGGAGACTGTTCGTCGCGACAACTGCACTTTGGTTGTAGACGTGATCAACACCTGTCTTCAGAAGCTGCTGATAGATCGAGACCCGGACGGAGCGACCGCTTACGCGAAGAAGGTCATCTCGGATCTGCTGCAAAACAACGTTGATATATCGCAGTTGGTTATTACCAAAGAACTCTCAAAAGAGGAGTACGCAAACAAGCAACCGCACGTCGAATTGGCTTCGAAAATAGCGAAAAGGGATCCCGGAAAAGCGCCGAAGCTAGGTGACAGGGTCCCTTACGTCTTCATAGCCTCATCAAAAAACGCCAAAGCCTACGAAAAAGCCGAGGTTTGTCATTTCCACATAACTATTTTAGAATCGCATTACAATTTCATCTATTGCAGGATCCCATATACGTGCTAGAAAACAACATACCGATCGATGTCAAATACTATTTGGAGAATCAACTTTCAAAACCTTTGGTGCGCATCTTCCAGCCGATCTTGGGGGATAGCGCCGAGTCCATTCTGCTGCGCGGATCTCACACGCTGAAGAAAACAGTTGTCACATCAAAGGTGGGAGCATTGGCGGCCTTCACGAAGAAAAAGGAGACCTGTCTGGGTTGTAAATCCGTCCTTGCATCTGGGCAGGAAAACGAAGCTCTGTGTAAATATTGTAAACATAAAGAACCGGTTCTATATCAGCAAGAACTGAGCCATCACAGGCAGCTGGAAGATAGGTTTTCTGTTTTATATACCGAATGCCAACGGTGTCAGGGCTCACTGCACGAAGAGGTGTTGTGCACGAGCCGTGACTGCCCGATCTTTTACATAAGGAAGAAAGTGCAGATGGAGCTGGAGCGAAGCACCTCTAAGATCAACCGCTTCGGCTCTTCTTTGGTCGAAGAGGAAGACGAAGATTTATTTTGAGATCTGTTGTTGAGTTTAAAAAATACTTTATACAAATAATAAAAGATATTACTTACGTTAATTATATTTAGGAAAATAAAGTATTTTGATATAATATAACAATTTCTTCTTTTTAATTAATTTTCATTAAATTCAGCATATATTGTTAAAGTTTCATACTGAATTCAATCTGAAGAATAAACATTCGTGTTTCAGGAAATTGAAGCGGGTATTAATAAAAATAAAACTTTGTCATATATCATTTAGTTTTATTGAGGGCAAATGTAATAACTTGTTTCATATATATATATTCTCAACGGATCTATCTTTTTCCTGCAATCATCACACTCCACTTTGTATACATCTTCATAATATATATATATTTTATATGTTCATATACCTTTCAAATTTTGTTGCTGTTTATTTATTATACACAATAGATTCTTTAAATATTCTAAAATCGTGATGTAGATCATATATATATTTATATAATATACTTTCTCTTAATCATAATTAATATAATAGCAAATACCAAAAAAAGAATTAAAAATGCTATTGTAATCCACAATATATTTGTTATAACAGTATAATTATATGAAGACCAAAAACGACAAAGTTAAACTTCTCTCGATTCAACAAACGGAAGCTGATACATTACATCATTATTACACCTTACATCATTTTTGTTTCTCTCTCCCTCTCTCATCAATTACATCGTTCACCGTGATAGAAAAATACCTCAATATACACACACACACGTATAGTAGTAATAAATACAATATTAGACACCCTTTATTTCATCACAGACTACAATAATTCAACTGAACTTAAAACGAAATGCGATCGAATCCAATTCAAATATACAAGATATATATATATTTATAATACACGCACGTAACTAGAGGGGTTGGTCAACGAAACACAAGAAAAATAATTAATTTACATTTCCAACTTTTATTTACTGACAAAAAATGATTAAGTAAATCCAAGTTAAGAAATAGATGATGGAGAAAAGGAGTCTACCAACCATCCCCAAAAGATGGATCCATCACAATACTTTTTGCCCCAACGTCCCGGGTCCAATTTAAAAAAAAAAACAAGTTTCATTATTTGTAAACGTTGTATCAAATTCGAATAAGACAGTCTTTAAATTTTGGTTTTCGCGTAAATTTAAAAACTATTCGATGAATCCATCTATCCAAAAAAATAATAAATAAGTCGCAAATTCCACAACCCCTCTACCGAAATGATCGAAAAATTGAAATAATACAATTTTTGTGTATGTTCATCCTCTCGCTTCCTCTCTTCGTGTATATATTCTAATATATTTTTATATTTATGTATATAACATTCCCCCCAATTACAAAAATAATATACAGCCCAGCTTTCGCAAGCCACGACCTCTAACTCCTCCCAACCGTTTTCATCATCATTATTGGAACTATTTTACTTAGATCACTTACAAATCTAAACTCTAAAACAGATTATAAACTATAAGCTCAGATCAATAACAAATCTATGCATCGTTCGTCGCACACTACGGACGACAAAGAACTGAATAAACAATCGCCTACTTATATAATATAGAATATATTTTCCTCTTTCCTTAACTTAGACGGACTCACGTCACTCCCCCCATTTCCGATTGGTAAAAGGGGGAAAGAAATGGCCATTCCTATTCTCTACGACAACCAGATGCGTGTTATAAATAAACATTTAGTCGAGGACATTACCCTATTCACACGGAAGCGGAAGTAGTATTGCAATAACAAACAACAAAAAAAACATACTGATTGTCTCCTAGGCAACCAATTCGCCACATATTTTCCGCCAGAATCCAAATACGATAATGGACTAAACGATGATATATAAAAATAAATATTTATATATATACGATATATGTATACATGTTAAAGTGTGGACACGTAAAATTGCACGTAACGAGTCAACAAACCAAAAAATACAAATTATAGCGCTCGATAAGACAGAAAGTGCGTGCGTTGCGTAAAGTTAAATAACCCATTTTATCTTAAACGATAATAATAAATACTCAATAAAAACATTTAGAATCTGCATAAAATGCATATAACAACAGATAGTACAAATAATCAATAGAAACCTAATTAAATTAGAACGGGAACAAAATACAAATGTGTTGCTTTTTTCCTTTTGATTGATTCTCATACACTTAATACCAGAAAAAAAACAAATATTACTATATAAATATTAAAAAGAAAAAAAAACAAAAAATATTCGTAATAGCGGGAAAACAAAATCGATCAAAGAAAGGAATGTGTAAATAATTGTAATAGTAATTATTAAAAGCGCACGCTCAGATTAATCTATTAATAAACAAAAGGTGCGTAAGCCGTAACGTAAACATTTTTAAAGTCGAGATCCATTCATCTTTTGAGCAGATCAGTCAATCAATCGAGCGTAAAAAGCGCAAAACGTGTTAAGAATCATTAGAAACTGGGAAAAATAAAAATTAATAACCGTATCGTAATAATACTGTTCGCCTATTCCTAAACGAGTGCAATTAAATAGAAATAAATTGATATTAAATTAGAAAATAAATAAGTTAGTTAAAATAATTAAGGATGAATAATAATTAGTTAAAACTTGGAATAAAACTTGGAGATGAGAAGCGAATTAATTATTAAAAAAAAAACATATTTAATAATATCTAACTAACGACCTGAATTGAAAATGGCAAGGAATTGCTAAAACAAATGTCTATATTTATATATAAACACTATATATCTATATCTTATATACAGGATGTTCACTATATTTGAGGGATGTTGCTGAGATCTACTTAAAGAAAAAAGTATGTTTGTTTCAAATTCGTTTCAGAAGTCTTAATTAAGAATTGGTTTAAGTGATGCACTATTTTTTTTTCATCTGATTAAAAGCAAAAATATTGCTGTTACACTAATAGCAAACTTGATTTAGTTTCTTAAGAATAGTGGATGTAAAAACTAATGGTACATCGACATTGTTTGATAATCAATCATCATGGACATGTAGATATGTCGTAGAATTATTGTAAAGTGAACAACATCTTCGTGCAATTTGCGAACGCATCCTGTACATAAATATACACGTGGGATTTCACCCATAAGTTTCTCTCTTGCTATATATATATGTTTTTTTTCTTGCTAATATTTCAAAAATTTGGGCATCTTGTCTTATTATTTTGTTTGTTAATAAATCACATTCGTTCTCTGTATTATCACACCTGTTTGCTGTACTGGATGCCCTCCACCACTGCCGCAGAAAAAACGCAAATTCGGTTAATTTCTTTAAGTACCCACTTGTTGCACGAACCTCCTACGAAAGCGGAGACAATCGAAAGAAAAACTCAATCTGAATCGCTCGTATTGTCGGCAACTTTCTGCTTCCCTTATTCTTTCAATATGAAGGTTTTATTCCCTGCGCGCACGCTTCGGCCGCATATTCATACCGCCGCCCGCGTCGCTCTCGGTGTTGGAGCAACCGCGGCCCTTTTTACTTACTTGCACCTGAGACTGGGCAGTCAGGTGGAGGGAAATCGCGTGCGTATTCAGCTTCTCTGCCAGCAACAAATCCTTCAGTTCCTTCATTTTCTGACTGTGGAGAACGATGGTCGGATTGGTCGTTCTGTTCGGAAGAATATCGTCGACGTCGTCCTCAATCTTCTCGTCTGCTTTCATCGTTTCCTTTTTGCTGTCACCATCGGATTCTGGCTGCTTCGAGGTACTTGCCGATGAACCGTTAGACTTAATCGCGCACTCTTCGGTTCCTGAAAACAATCATAATAGTTAATAGAAGCGCATGTAGGGTAGATTTAGAAATACTGCATACCAACAAAGGGATTGCCGCCTCCTTGAAGAAGGTACTCAGGATTTAGGATCTTTTCAGAGCATCCGGCGGTGAGAGCCTCAATGCTGGGGTGAAGACTACCGGACTCCTCGGAGCTACTGGCATCGACTGACACCGCGGTACCATTACCATTCTCCTTGCAAGGCGGTGCACTGTAATTGTTGTTGTTCAAACAATTACCGCCTCCATTAGCACTAGTCTGCGCCTTAGGTTCCTGTTTGCTGTGGTGGTGGTGAGGGTGATGGTGCTGGTATTCTGTCGTCTCCTGTGATTCGCAGACGATGTGTACTTGGGCTCTGACGCTCGCATCGAACTTGGAGATTGTGTTAACGAGTGGCTTTGCCCAGCCGATGTGCAGGACTGGCGTAGCGCTGCCCTCCTCCCATTGGCAGATGCCGTCGTAGAAGCGCAACAGGTTCGCGAAGCATTCAGGTTTCTTGAGTATCGTATTAGCACTAAAACCGGAGCTCTCCACTTTCATTATGTGAGGTATCAATTCGTTTGCAATCTCTAAGAATTCTTTATAAATCTCTTCATCATCACGTGAATAGTTGTACCTAAAAAGCATTAATTTAGCAAACTTGTATTCTTCAGTGGATACAATACTCACAGTCGTATAACATCACTAGCATTTGCCCAACTTTCAAAAGCCTCTTTGTACTTTTTGTTGCGATAAAAATAACCTCCCTGATAAGTGTATGGGTACACATGCTGATTATTGTAAAAAGTCCTTGCAGACACAATAGCCTCTTGAAACAAAGTGTTGCAAGCAACTCTAAAAATGTAATAGTTTAATTAAAAATGATAAAATTTATATTTTTGTATCAATTAATATTACCGGCCAGGCGTAGCTGAAATTTCCTCGAGATCTCCCAGATTCCCTATGGCCATTGGATATTTAGTCAAGTGACCCAAATCATAAAGTAACCATAATAATTCTTGTTGAAGTACTGCAACTTCAAACGCGTCATGCGTTGCATTTAGTGAGGGATTTATTGCAGATACCAGAGCAGCGACTTCCATGGCCCTGGTGCAAATCACAGGTCTGTTATTCACATATAGCCATGACCTGACATCAACGCCTTTGCCAACCTCCTGACCCCTCTTGTCTTCATTTCCTTTCCCATGCCATGTCACCTCTGCTGTTTCTGAACCTGTCTCACCAAACACCACCCAAGCATGGTCCTCGGACAGTGCAAGATGCACATCATTGTAGCCCAGTGCTTGGCAGCCTGCAACCACTGCAAATGCCACACCAAAGCAGTCCAGCTTCCGTCCAGTGAGGTAGCTGTAGAGACTCTGCAGATGCGCCCTGTCTTTGTAGTAGCTGCGTGTGAGCGAATTCCACACCACGTCGGACACCTTCTTCACAAGTTCGCGGGTGGCGTAGTGCTTGGTGCCATTGTTGTTGGACACTTCAACAGCCGTCTTCATGATGGCATGGAACTTATCGTAGAGAGTCTGGATGTTTTGCAGTTCGAGGACAGGTGGCTGCGATTGAGCCTGCTCCATGGGGTCGGTATGTTGTGATGTTGCTGCGGCGACGGCGGCGCTGCTGCCGCTCACCGACCGGCATGTCAGGGAGTTCTCGAAGGCTCCGGCGATGATGGACAGCAGTGCAAGGTCTGGCTCTCCGCCGCCCTCCAGTTGCCCCTTGAACACCTCGATCACAGAACTCACGTCCTTCAGCGGGAACAAGGTCTTGTCCAGATCTTCGAAACCCGCCATGGTCGATGCTTCACATATTTTCCTCTGCTCTGCTTCTGCTACTTCCTCTATTTCCCACTGGCACCTGTCAATAACCCAAGCGCCAACATTGCCAACCCAATCTCGAGCGCTCTTTTTCCCCCCAGATGCGCAATTTCCATTTCTCGTGCGACCTCTTGCACAAAATTGACGATTACTTAGCAATTTTCCAAAAGGAATGTTGTAACTAAAAGCAATCAATATCATCTAATAAACATCATAATTAAATTACGTGAAGCAATTTAAAACTAAAAAGACAAACAATCATATTAAAGTTCCCAAATAATTATAACCAATATCCACTTAAACTATATAATTAATTATATTGCACAGCTTAATTACTAAATATAACCTAATCTTAAATAATACCAATTATTAACAACCATTGAAAATGTTCAATAGCCGTCTTTCTGCCCATATGATTTTATTTTGTAAATATAATTCCATTTAAAAAATAATATTCAAACGCTTAATAAAAAAAATGTATATATCAATATGCTAATTTGAGTTATTGAACTTATTTTTTATTTTTATTCTATTAGAAATTGTATTGAGCGCAATAGTTGCTTGAAACTGAAAGTTGCATGACATAGTTCCAATGCACACGTTATTCGTAACGCACATTGTTGTTATTGTTTTTTATTTTCACTTACTCAATCAAGAGGCGTGCGACGGATGTGCTCCGCATGCTAACACTAAACCATAAAGAGATGAACGTGGTTCAGGCGAAGAATCGAAGGACATCGATTAGCAATTGATTAGTTCCACATAAGTTGTGCATTTAAAGTAAAAAAAACGGGTGTGAATACAATTACGAAAAGAATAAACAAATGTTATTGGAATATGCAAAGTTGATCTACGACACAATTTGCAGAATTCAAAAGCGCTTTTGCGTATTTGGAGTAGATTTAATTATTTATTAGTAATAATTTTGAAAGAAAGAATAACAGAAGACTTACTAATAGTGAAATGGTAAAAATAAAAACATTATTAAAAAAAATGTATTTTCAATAAAATAAAACGTCGGCCTCTTTGCGCCTCTGATACAAAATAAAAATAATAGTTAAGGAATGAAAAATAGTCTTTGTTCCGCATAAATTATCACAACAACGATGCGTTGTCAGGGTTGGGTCTCAGAAACTGGGTGTGGGTGTGTAGACGGCACCCCAGAAGAGCACCAATCCAGTCTCGTGGTTCCAGATGAAGAACAGGAAGGGCACGTCCACGCGGAAAGTTATGATGTCGCCACCTCTGGAGAGGCTGACGGAAGTGGCTGCGGCAGCCTCCGTTCCCGTCTCCGTTATATCCATGTAGACCTTGTGAAGTACTTTGTCCGCGTACAGATGCGGATTGTTGTTGGGACCCAACGTTTTCCTCACGTCATCCAAGTTCATATCTAGGCTTCGGCCCACCGTATCCAACTTCTGATCTTTGCCTGGAGAAATCAAGCTCAGATCCGCTTCCAAAGGATGGAAAAGCGTTGAAGATCCGAGTTTTGCGAGAGCCTCCCGCAGATTTAGCGTCGACGTCAACTTCATCTTGGGGAATTGCAGCACCGACGTCTGATACTTGGTGTTGGAGACCATTCGCTCCACGTCTTCTGGGGTTAGCCTCTGCTGTAGCGCCTGCAGCTTCTCCTTGCTGGAATCGATGGGTTTCACCACGTACATCGTCGTCTTATTGCCGAGATATGGGAATCCCAGAATTTCGCAGTTCAGAATCAGATCTTTATAATACGGAAACTTCCCCCCATTTGACATCATTTCCACCATCTTCGTGCTCTTCAATTTCGCTCCATTCGTGTAAAACGGCCGCCTAACATTAAACAAAAATATAACATTTAATAGACTAATTGAACATTTCTCATAAAAGAAATCCAACAATATTCACCACAAAAAATATATTTCATATTCTCTACTTAATCCTATGCAACAATGATTCCATCATTTGAATCCATTATTTAGAAAATTGTTTAGAGGCAGGAAAAATGTTTTCATTTTTCATAAAAGCAAAATCCCAACACCGCAAATAAAATTATTTTTGTCGATATAAAACTTTAGCTTTTCTCGAAAACATTTATCGTTCAAATTTCATTATAATATTATTAATTAATTTTCGAGGCCAAAACAATAATGTTTTTAATTATATGATACGAAAAAGTTTTCACAGAAAACAAAACATTATCTTAACAATGTAATCGATTATTTTTTGCCCCCATTGACCACCATTCCATTTCCTATTTGCATATTGCTTAAAATACAGTGAAATGAAAAAGCAACAAATAGTTTTTCTTTTTACCTTTTGGTTGAGAAGAATGGATGCTCCCAGACGGCTTTAAAATAGAGTGCGCCGGCTATGATGATCTCGGTGTCGGAGGGTGGAACTTCATCGAGAATGTCCTTGATCTTTCCGCCCGTTTTCTCCGACACCCAATTGTCGATCAATTTCTTCGCATCCTTCCTGCCATTCTTGAAGTCCACGGCGGTCACCTCGCTGGAGTAGATGCGCTCACTGGCACTCTTATACTGCGGACGAATTGGGTAGTCCTTCTGCAGGAAGATGGCAGAAGCCAATTTCACGTCCTCCCCGTATCCCAGTTGCGAAACGCTGCTGATCCGCCTCAGCAGCAGCCCGAACTTTTCGTGCAACATCTGTCCGTTCCCCGTACTAGCGAATCCTAACACCTGCGCGAGTTCTTCGTGCGTTTTTCCGTTGGCTCCCAGAAGAACATCGGCAAGAACCTCTGTTTTAATTTTTAAATTAATCAATATACGTTGCAATTAGATTAGTAGCAAAAATTCACCTGCGATGTTTAGTGGTGAGAAAACAACGTTATCGAGTCCCATATATTCGGATTCCAATGGGACGACTTTGGCTAGCTCGAGGGTGAGATTAAGAACGCCCCGAGCTATGCTCGAGTCTAGATACGCTGTCTCCTTGTGCTTCATGTAGACATCGTATATGGACGTGGTAAAATGCTCTTCGGGGTAGGAGATTTGGCAGCGGATCGCCTGGATCCAGCACAGTCCGACCAGCAGCAGGAATTTCATCTCTCTAAAACGCAAGACCCGGTTATCTATTGACGTAACCTCGCGGCGAACAAAAAAATAATATGTTGCTGCTGTTGATGATTATAGTAGTAAATAAAGAGAGCGCGCGCGGTTCTCAAATAACTGTAAAAATAAATAAAATATTTTCATCAATCAGATGATCGCCTGTGCGGAGAAAATTACTTCCGGACTTTTTTTCCCTTTTGTTTTCGGCGCTTTCTTCTTTGCGAAATTAACCGCGTTTCCGCCAGTTATTGGACGCGCTTACCTTGGTTTGATGTTCAGCGTTTTTTTTTTTGCTGTACGCAATTTTGTTTGCGATTCGTATTAGTTTTTGCCAAAATAAATCCACTCTTTTTCTATTTCCTCTCGTTGGTCAGATGATCTTTCTGCATTGGCATATCGTGTGCACTGGCCTCTTCTGAAATAGAAGTTCGATTTGTTCGTTCGTTTCGTCCGCGATTTGTGAAATTATTGTTTATGAACGGTCGCGATCTGTATTTGAATTGAAATGAAGAGAGCCCATCATCGGGAAACCATGTGCATTACAACTAGTTGACCTTCCCCACCTTCGGCCAGTGGTGTGCGCGGCTCCAACAGCCTTAATCACTTATGTAAACGGCGAATGGAAGTTGAGACGTGCGCGTATGGCATCGTGCCTCGTTCGCCTCCCTAAATTTCGCCCGCGGATCGTTGTCCATCCGTGCATTAAACTCTCCGACTCTGCCCACCCATCCAACATACATGGGCAACATACACACACCTTCTTCTCGCTGCTCTCAGTTCCAATCTCCCGTTGCGATACACACACTCTCTTTCTCTCATTCCATCTTTCATCCTCAGATTTGCTCAATTAAATCCTCTCTGCATCTCAAGAAAAATGCATTACGGTACCACAAATTCATTACACTTTACATACATTCTCTAAAATAAAAATAAAGCCTCATCAATTCCTCCTTAAGATACAATTAACTGAACTACCTACTAAGTCCTAACAAAATTATACAAGGAAAGTCTTAACATGTTTATAAAAATTTCAATACCAAAAGTTGTTATATTATTATTTCAAAGAAATTAAGTGACAACAAAAATATTCATACTTTGATTCCTTCCAAGCAATGAAACTTCCCAGAAAAATAATAAATTCTCTTCGTAAAACGAGCAATCAGCAATTAAACCTAAAACAATTGAATAGCGTTTCTAAGAAATTTAACATGTATAAAACATGGTGTTGTGAACAGATTACGATGATAATTGCATTTCAGTGATTATTATTGCAATGAAGGTACACGTTCTTTCCATTAATGCAATGTTGTACGTAAACCTCTTATCAACTGTCGCCTGCAAAGTAAAAAGTAAAAACAATTAATTTGTATAAATACATTAGTGGGTTTCCATGAACTTTATTCCTCTTTTTTTCTCACAAAACAAACTTGGAACGGAATATTTGGTCCCCTTGAGTTAAACACATAAAAACTTAACTAAGTTTCTTATAATATTTAAATAAAATTATTTGCAATATTAAATAATACATTACGTAACTTTATTGTAGTTAAATTCAACTAATATTGTTAAAATACATAACTTGAATGACTCATTATATTTAAATTTATCACACATATATTTTGTGATAATTGTTCGTCTTTAAATCTTAAAAAAAAACTGCAATAAAATGCAGTTGAAAATAAAAATTTCCATTATAAATGCATATTTATTTCGTTATTATGTTAAGTATGCATGGTATAATGAAAGGCACGTGTGCATCTCAAGATTCGTTAAAAATCACGATTCGTATTCGATTTATGCGGATGTAATATATTAACATTTATCAAAAAATAAAAATAAAAGTTTTCAAGTCATGTAAATTTATTAAAAAAAATAGAAATGTCTTATAAGAATCAGTTCAAGGCAATTGATAATATAAGTCAAAATACTATGCAATTAATTTTATGGTGTGAGAGAAAACAATTAAGTAATTTCAAGATAATTGCTTGAAAGATTATTAGAAATAAAATAAAATATTGGTAATGTTACGTTCGCTCATTTTTTGTGAGTTACATTCGAATACAGGTGTTTTACATATCAAATCGCGTGAAAGAAAACACGTGAAATGCAAAACACCTGCATGACTAAATGATGATACCGAAATGCAAATTATTGACTCATATTTTTTTTTATAATACTTTATCAATGTTATGTGCGCCTTCCTTCTTATCACCGAGCGAAGCGACGGAAAACACAAGTCGCGACTTCTCAACCTTGAGTAAAACAAAAATCTAAATCGGCCTCGAAAAACGCGAAAACACGAAGTGCCCGAAATAGAAATAAAAAATGAACCGTCGAAAAAGAACCTCCATCGAAGGATATTATATAATGCGAATCCATAAATTACGAGCGAACAATCATCGCGATTATTTATTTTTATTTTTTTGGATCATTGTTGTCGTTGGAAAAGTCCAAGATCACACTATCGAGCATTGTGTTCTATTTTAAGGCCGGAATTCGCGACATGAATTGCAAATGTGCAATCGGATTCGTTTGTGTTTGTTCGGATGATTGGTGAGGTCGTGGTGATGATTACTCACCATCCGGAAATTCCGCATCAAAAAATGATACAAAATTCTAAGCAAATCATTTTAATTATATGGAAAACGCGGATGCTGCAGCATGCAACAAAAGATGCATCTTGTTTCTTCCACTCTATGCGTTTGAAAAGTTCGATCAAACAAAAGGAAAATAATTGGAATAGCAATGACCTAAATATCGCACCAAAAAAAAAAGGAGAAATAAATGAAAAGCAATTATATAGCCTGCGTCCACTTTCAAAACATTTGAACGAATTACAATCTCGTTTTCTCCGTTAACAGCTCTTCCCATTCATCATAAATCACTTTCATCGGATTTGTGCCATCATTAATTAACGTCTTTGGATTTTTTTTGTAGTATATTTTATTGTAGTTGTACCGTATTATATAAATAATGTAAATATAAACAAGTAATGTTTTTTTTACTTATCTGTAGATGCCTTGGAGAGGTCAGAGTCGACGGTGGTTGTGGAAGTTGGAGGTTGCTTGCAGTTGCTGCAAAGATCAGAGTTTTTTCGGTAATCAAAGCACCGGAGGGCTCTGATCAGCGACGTGATTTCCCGCAAAAAGAATCCGATGCCCTCGGCCAGAGGTTGGCAAATGTCCCTCACGGAAGTGGCCACATTGTAGGTGAAGATCAGGGGCGGTTGAAGGACGGCATTGAAGAGGGTCGCAAGAAGCGGTTTCAGACAGTAATCGGAGATCAGTTGCGCTAAGCCGACTGTCAGCGGTCTCACCAAACTGGACAAGAGAAATCTGTACAAAAATAATTTATTGATTTTATTGCGAATTCGGTAAACAAAGGTGACCTTATGAATTGCAGGACGAAGGAGGTGAGGAAGGAGAATCCGATGTGTATGGATCCAAAGAACTCGGCCCAGAAGCGCGTCGTGTAGTGCTCGGTCTTCTCCGCCAGGATCTCAGTCATTATCAATGGTGGAGAGTCCGTCGTCTGAAAATAACTAAGGCAACATTTATGATGAAATTTTGACGATGACAAATAGGTACGCCGCATTTCCGTGGTCGAAGTAGTACACGTCCACGCGCGCCATGTCTTTGATGTTATCCACGTGCGGCGGCAGTTGATCCTTCTTCAGTTCGCTGTAGAACGTTTGCTTCTGGAAATTCCGGGATTTGTGCTTCATCAGGATGTTCGTCAAAGAGTTACTTTCGCAGGAACGATCCTGCGGTATTCCAGAGTTACCGTACAAACTTTTATTCCAATATATAGGAGTGCTGTTCTGGGACATCTTCTGTTTCTTCAAACTCATGCAAACGCTGGTATTTGTGGCTGCGTTCGTGCAGCACGGCCTTGGCATTTCCTCCAAACGATCGAAGATCACCCTCTTCAACATTAGCAATTAAACTTTTAATTAACTCAATATTTCCTTCTACAATACTTTAGGCGGACTGCTCTCATCCGGTGGTTGCAATATATTAATCCTATACAAATCTATCGGACGCTCGCATTCCTTGGTCGCGCTCTTCATTTTAAAGAAACTGGAGATCTTCGTCAGCGCGCTATTTCCGATCTCCTTAACTTGCCTATTATTGATCACCTCCTGTTCGACGTTCAGATCGCACACGCATCGACAAGGTTTCGGCTCCAAATACACCTCAACGCTATCCGTTGGAAACGAGGACATCTCGGAAACATCCCTGGGAGTATTCAGCGAATGCGTATTTTGAAAATTCTTCAACTAAAAAATGTATGAAAAAAATTCAATTCCCCGCAATGAAATCCACATACGAATTTCGTTTCGCTGACTTCGTTGACGATAGCGCTCGTAATTTGAGGGGTTTCGGGGCCCATCAGCTCAATCACATGTCGCAGCTCGCTCTTCAACTCCTCATCATTACCACCGACATCTACAAATTAAAATAACCCAAAAACATTTTTAAAATTCAAATTCGAATACCGCATCCGTTTTTTCCGCTCTTCGGCATACCTAAAATACTTTGTAAATACTTTTGTAAAGTTATGACACTGACAGAAAAAAATACTGTTTGACTTCTTAGTGACTGGCAAATTTGGCATTACTACGTGTAATGGCCCTACTGGATTTCATCAAGGTTTCTAAAGTCGAAGTTTAGGGTCTCTTGGAGAGAAACTGGCTGCATAACTGTTCCCTATTCTGTCTATCTGGTCGCGGACCAACCTACAGACTCGTCTGAGACCATCCGACTCTCCCCGGACCAAATGAACTGAATCGTATAATCCTGGTTTGAACATTGTTTTTCTCGTTTAATAACCTTCTGCTTTTTGTAACCTACCTTCCTAAATTGTACGAAAATGTGTTCTGCACAAGCTAAGTTTGTAGAGGGAAGAAGTAGATTCTCATTTATTATTATTTTTATTAAAATAAAAGACACTTCCTTCTTGGAAATGCCTGTATACGTTTGGCACGTCCTGTCGACATTTATCGCCATTCACAAGGCTGACATCCGTCCAGTCCGTTATTTAAAATGGTTGAACAATAATAAGTGTTTATTGTATGTTATATTTTACTAAACTATAATGAAAAGTTTGTTGCGAAGACAAAGTTGGAGATGGCTTTGTACACTCAGTGCGGTTTTCTGCCAAATGCGTGTCGATAGAGGTAGGCAACTAAGATTGCGTTGCTGTAATAGCCGTAAGTAAAGTTCTGGTAGCTTTTGCAGGATTTGGGCACTCGAATCTGCTTGTTTGTTTTTAATTATGCCCCAGAGGCTTGGCACCCAGCACAAGCTTTTCGAGTTTTAAGAACCCAGGTTTGATTTAATCAGGGTTTATTTGCTACAGATGTTGCTGACTGAAGACAGGGAGTCTGAGAAGATAATGATGCCTCTCTTGCAGTGGATGTTGGAGGCAATGTTGAGAGCTCTACATATGGAGTATGCCTCTGCCATGAAGATGGAGGAATTGGGTGGTAGTTTTCCCTTCTCCAAGATGTTTGCTTTTGGGATGCACACTCCATATGTGACTGATCTTGGGTCTCTGCGGATGGAGCCAGTGTAGATTTCTAGGAACTCCCAGTAGAACTTGTCAACAAATTCAGCAAATAGACAGTTAATTACAGACTCTGAGTGGACTTCTGCTTTTTTGACTATAAATAAAGCAGGAGTATTCCAGTCTGGAGAGAATGAGGGCCTTGCATAGGCAGCAATGTTGTGGGGTCACAGCCCCCAGTCTCTTCCTGATATGGCTTTTAGGATGTTTATGCCATGGAAGCAGGACTGTTTGATCAATCGAAGATGTTCTTGGTTTATGAGCCTAACCAAACCTTTTGCATTTCTCTAAATGTATAATCTGAAATTCGATTTAATTACTTTATGTGATTATATGATAACGCTTCGAACACGGTTTGAGTTGAAACGATCGTAAATTCACCTATTATCGCTGTTTGTCTTGCCGCTGTTTCATATAAATATTTCATTCGGCGTCGATTTAATGCCGAAGGTGATAATATCACGATAAACGAGATGTAACGGCAATCGTTATTAATGCCTTTTATTCTAAAATTTCTCATCCATCATTCCTTTTCTCTTCAGAGGAGCACACAGTTCTAATTTATAGTATTGCAAATTACAAACTATTTACGTGGTATCTAAAGATAATCGATCTTGACGTAAACATTATGTTTATGTGGATATTGGAAGTCGGGTTTGATAAATTCGCTTGATGTTCACAAGCTACGATTTATATTCAGAGCTTTAGATTAATAGAAGCTACCCTCCAGAATTGTCTAGGATGACTTGCTAAAAAATATTGAACGCTCAATTTAAGCATCATCTATCACGTATTGAAAGAACGCGCCAGTAGTTGTAATATAGAGATACGATCGAACGGAAATGACTTTTATACTTGCAATAGTCCTAGCTTTTTACGAGGTAAATTATGTGTAAAACATTATAATTCCAATATGCAGATACTTCTCCTCCGAAATCCTCACGAAAGGAAAACCTGCTTTATTCCCAAAGTCACGTTTTATTTATTTACTTGACGGAATTTATGTTCACCTGCATAACACTATATTCAATCAATAGTCAATTCTTCACGGCGAGATTTCTATTGAAAATCCAAGCTAATTATCTTCTATTCATGTACATTTTTACCTTAGTTAATTACATACGTTTAACAAATATTTTTATTTTCCTTTTAGAGAATATGTTTTCTGAATACATTAAGGATAAGTATAAACAAGTTTCATTGTCAGATTTGCGATTTATAGTGTCCTTCGATATCGCATCAACGACCTTTACAGAAAGCCGAATTTGTCATACAATACGTTCATTTTTAAGTGTTTTCTCTTGATTCGATCCCGATATATGAAGGAACAATGAAGAGACCTGTATAAAGTAACATACACATACATTTAATATGGACATGTGAATTCGTGAAAGTTACCCAGACCCATTGGGATGTGTATGCACTTCAAAATAAGTGAACAAAATCAAAATAAAAAACTAAATAAGTATAAGCAAATTAAAATCAGGTTTATAATGTTAAACGTGCGGGTTCCATATGCATATCTTTATAATTATCTGCCAGATCTACTTAACCCTTGTCAGTGTCTTGCTAATAAGTACTATTTTTTTTCTTTGTCTTCACAAGCGTGCTTTCCTTTTACCTAAAGAAACTGACACCGAGATAAAACGATCTCGCCGGTAACATGAATTTCTCTCTAGAAAGAAATGATGTGAAACAAAAAAAAAGGTTTCGGTCTCCTTTTTTATTTTTTCTCTCTGTACGGCAGTGATGGCCCCGCCGTAGGTCGTTAGTGATACAGATATCCTCAGTAGTTGGAGAGTTATGGCTTTGTGGGTAGATTATTTTTTCGCAAATGCTCCCATTGGAACGAACCTGTACGTGTAAATTTCAGATAAAATTACCTTTTTTTCTCTCCCTTTCGTATAGCGCCCGTTACACTCTTAAATAAGCAACACTCGTTATGTCTTAGGTATTTCAAGTAACTTAAAAAACTTAACAAATATTCATTATTTAAAGCTTTAATAAAAGCAAATTTGTTAATTTATTTACATCATAATCATTAAAGACTATGTAATATCATTAAATCACGAAAAATTTATTCTATTTACTATTTAAGGAAAATATTTGACGCATACAAAACAAGTTATATTTTTGCTATGAGCGGCATCCACTGACATTTTATGTAATAATAAAAGTCAGTTGAGAAGGGTTAGCACTTTGTAGTAGGAATTTGCATCTTTCAACAGTTCCAAAGCACTATTTCGACGTAGCTTATAAATTTCATAAAAATTGTAATTTTTAACTTGGCAACTTTATAAATAATCAGTTTTACATTATTCTAATTTTTAGATGCAAATTGCAACAACAAATTGTCAATTATCAAATTTAGTATGTGTCAAAATGACTCTGCGAGCCTCAATCTTTATTCTTTTAGTTTGATAAGTTCTTTGGAATAAAGAACAATAAAATTAATAGAAATTAAAGTTAAGAATATATATCTAATATATATACTTATTATATGCAACCAATACTACACAAATCTATAATGTTATATAATAAAATTTAGTGGCAGAACTAAAATACACGTACACTAGGGAGTCCAGGCAGTGGAGGATCTAGGCATGGACTAAATAGGTTGTAGCCTATTACGAGTTCTCCAAACATTATAGTTTAGGGTCCCCGAATAATTTCCAATAATTTTCCAGCCCGCTCTTTACTTTTTCCAAGAATTTATCCATCCCGCTAATAACATCAGTAACATATGCAACTAATTATATCAGAAATTTGAATAAATTTCAATAAAATATATTTCAAATGAAACTAAAACATCCTTTAATTATCTAATAAATCTTAATAAATCACATATCGATGGTACTAAGATAAGGATACATAATGGAAATGTATGCTGTAGATTATTTCATTCCGCACACACAGATATTTGCATTTAGTATCGCCTTCAGATTATCGATAGTATAAATAAAGAGATTATTAAGTTTGCGAGGTAAATGCATTTTACAAAATCCCCGGTGGCCAAATAACACTTAAGATTTCCTAGAGTAACCAAATTAGGGCACGCCGCAAGTTCTCCACCGACATGTTTTCAATTCTTTAGCATACATTGCTGACAGTTAGTTGGAATTGCTTATTTTTACAAATAATATATTTCTAACTTATATAAACTCATGGAAACGATTACTATATTTTCCTTTGAAGACACTAATAAATGATGATTGATGCGCTCGACTTCCTTCTTAACCGCCCCACTGTTTGTATAGGATGTATCATGACTTAATACTATCATCCCCTCAAATATTTTTAGAAACTCCCACTGTTTGCTTTCCATTTTTTTATGTTTGTTGTTAGGTAAACTTAATTGTTTTTTTTTAATTTAGTCTTTTTCATGCATCAAATTCAATGATCTTCGATTTGAACTGTAAATTGAATGGATTCTTTTACATCGGTCGTTTGATATTGACTGTATGAAATTTTAATGCGGTTGAAATGAGGCCCTCTTCTCGTCGATGGATAGTATCTGCGAAATGGAATTCCTTATATAAACGTTTATATTTTAGAGTGGATGTCAGAAGTCGCTCGATTGCTTCCGAAACATTTTGAAATTTCTTTTGTGTGCGTTTGAAGCGCAACGGAACGTAATCGCTTTATATTGGGTTATTTATCGTTCCTCGCTCACAACTATTGTTTTCTTATTGGAATTAAACTAGAGAGGGAATTTATGGATCGGACAGAAAAGCACCATTTCCATTTCAAGTATTTTACTGCGCGCTCCTTCAAAAGATTATTATAGAAAACATGATTTTGCTGTTTGGTAATCAATAAATGAGCTTAAGAAGATTTGGATTAAATCACTTTTCTATTACTTTACTAGCCTGTCAGATTAATCTATTTTTATTTATTATCTGCTAAATAACTTACTTAGTGCTTTTAATTCCAATTTGCTTTTACCTTGTTCAAAAATACTAATTTTAAAACAGAATTTTAAATTGTAAAATAATAATATTGTTTGTTTGTTTAAATATATTATTGTTTTTTTTTCTGAATTTCTGGCCAATAAATTATAATTATTATGAACCCGTTAAAGACGAGCGTCGGATATATTCGCCATTTGCTTATGACTACGCTTATGCAACATTGTGTGCAAGGTGGCGCAATCATCTTATTTTAGTTCACTGTAAGCTCTAAGTGAAGCGCTTCTAGCTTATTCAGGCAGAGCTGTCAAACGTCATTGTCATTGTCATTGATCCCTATATGCTTCTCTCTTGATAAGTATAGAAATAAATATAAATCAATACTTTTCTACAAACGTTTATAAATGCCTATCTTGATTGGTATGTATTTGTAAATGATTTTAGATGTGTATAAAGTATAAGAATATATATTTTATTACGCAATTACTGCGTGTTCCGCAACTCATATTTTGTTAAAAAAATAACATTTATAAGGGAATGAATTATGTGCGAAAATTTAATTATTGCGAAGGTTCCTTGGCGAGACAATAAAATAATAAAATCCTCTTGCTAATGAAGAAATAAAACACATTGCCGGCGGTAACATCCACGATAGGGTTGCAACAAAACATTAACACCCACAGGGTCGTAAAGTACTTCCCGCTTTTTCCATCTCCTTCTTCATTCGATCCTCGTCTCTTCCGTTTTGTTTGTTTCACAAAATCTCCCTAGATTTTTACGGCCGACTATTACGAAGAGAACAATATGGTTCATATTTCGCTTCATACGGTATAACAACAACAACAACAACAGCACAGAACTATAGGTAGGTGTCTTCCCATTCCTTTATATATTTATAGCAACGCTGCTTCGACATTTTATTAGGCATTACTGTAGAATAGGAACGTACACGTCGACCATAAACAACCTCGGAAGAAGTACAATAACAATGCCACAATTGGACACGGCGAACTTTAATGAAGGAATGCTCTTACTTTGAGACCAAGTTGATCGTTGCATGAACTAGCAGCATCCTTATTATTTTCAATCGCAAATGAATAACTCTAAATACTTCAATGCAGTTCTTCTCCTCAGCAACAACAATTACATTTCGTTACGGTTTCATTTTTTGTTCATCTACTTTTAGCCTCGCTTGGTTACATAATGTCTCCAAGGCAAAATTGAGCTTAAAAATTCAGGTGTAACGGTAGAAAAATGTATTTTACGCTCGAGTATTTTCCTCGTAATTCTTCAAAAAATAGAGCCACGTCAATTTGGAGCACATTTTTATTTTTATCCAGTACTTTTTTTTTATTGTGCTCCAAATGCGAGCGATTCCACCGATACAGAAAAAAAAACCATTATATAAATAATGTAGCAATCAAAAGCATACAAATTTGCGGTTCCCTGTTTCGCATGAATTGTGTAAACGTTTCAACTATTAATGAATTGTTGTTGACCGCAAATCTATTTATGTTATTGATTTAAATCCGGACAAATATGTTGGATAAATTTAGCGATGATTAAAATAATCGTCCCGTTTTTTTTTGCAAGACCAGTCATGACAAATGATGAGCAATTATATTTATCTCTTTGTCATTTCATTATTCAATTGGAATTACCAATTGTTCATGTCTATATTTCAATGCATAAATCAACCAAAATTCATTAATTGTTCAATTTCAGCATTAAAATTTAAAAAAAATATATATATATTTTTTACAAAACTAGATCCATTATACTTGAGCATTTTTTCGATTGCGTAACTTCTCATTCATCCAAATGCAAATAATAAATGTGTATTTAAGCTACTGCTTTTGTTCAGAATATGTCATCAGTTTCGGCTACCTAGTGTTCGTTACTTAATATTATGGAACCCAAAACTGGTACAAACATAAACGGAGACCACCAACCAACACATTCCAGTCTTGGGACTTCAGACGACTCAGCCGGGCTTCCGATTTAAATTTTCCAGTGCTTCAAACGCACTCTTTATGTTTGCATAGGCGTTATACACAATAAAATCTTATACAGCCTCGTCCATATTCCTCTGCATACAAAACACGATTTGAAATATTCTTTCGTAGTGTACATTGATCGGGTTATATAACTTATATCTTATTTAAATTGGTCTTCCTTCCCAACACCTCTCGCACTTCAAAATACACTTTTTATGTTTGTATTGATGTTCTACTCAATAAAATTTTATAGCATATTGCTTAATCAACTTTAACGCTTCGTCATTCTTCAAAAAAAAATATTCATTTTATAAATTTTTAAAAAAAGAATATGTTTCTTCAAGTATAAACTTAACAGTATTAAAGTTGTAATAGAGAAATTATAGTTTTAATTAAAATTATTTTTAAAAACAATATTATTTTCACAATTTTTGTAATTAGTATTTAATATGCTTACATATGATAAAATTATATAACATTGACTTAGGATTTGATATTTTCTATTAATTTATAATCTCAGATGATATCTTGGAAAGCAAATGCATCTTGTTAAATGATAAAAGTTTTATTAATAAGTATAATTTAATTTTTAAGAATTGAACTAAAAAAAACATAAT
This sequence comes from Nicrophorus investigator, assembly GCA_963457615.1. Taxonomy (NCBI): domain Eukaryota; kingdom Metazoa; phylum Arthropoda; class Insecta; order Coleoptera; family Silphidae; genus Nicrophorus; species Nicrophorus investigator. The sequence goes on from OY735140.1 coordinate 4,097,072, forward strand.
GTTGGATTTAGAATTTTAGAAATTATTGTTCGTAGAAAGAAAAAAAAGTGGGAACGTCTACGTGAAATATAACGGCAGAGAGGAAATAATTTTATTTAGTTTCTCGCGAACGTTTTCGATTACACTTTAATTACGCTTTAATGCAACTCATAATTACAGTACATTAATGACATAAATTTTACTTTTTTTTTCGTTCCCTCCTTGTATTGCCTGTAGCCATCATCGTCTTCAGCGTCAAGCAGTAATCTGCATAAATAGAAATGGATTCCGATGTTCAGATTCGTCTTCGGCTTTCGGGGACTGCGACTTCATTCATTAATTACGCAAGTTAATAACCGGCATTTACTTTTGCTTCGGTAATTGAAACCGATAAATCGGAGGGTCTGATTTAATGCTGCGCGGCTATTAATTTGCATGCGTGTATTAGTTTTGAATACATTAGCTCAAGTGCATTTGCGGGAAGAAGGATATAAATATGTGAAAAAAAAAATGTGTGATGTAGCACTTTTCGTTTGGCATTCCGCACGACACCCAATAAATATGCAAACGTACCTCGTCCACACGCATACAATTTTATATATATACATACACACACTTTATGGACAGCTCTTTTTTAGCACTTCTAAAAATGATGTAACGTTACTTTTATGACAGGTTCTCAATATAAATGCTCTAATGCCAAGTATTTATTAAAATTAGATTAGCGCCTTCTTAGAAATGCTTTTCTCTTGTTGGCGCGCTCCAGTACACATTATAATAACATGTTATTATTCACACACTATTCAATACATTTCCATTTCTTACCGGTAATTAAATTTGTATTAGTTCATGTCTTTAAATGCTTTTAATTAGAGTTTATTGTTTTCTACTTCATTTAGCAGTCATTTTCCAATGAATCAATACTACGCGTGTTGTTGCAAATGCAGATTCAGTATAATTAAGCTCAATTATATTTAATGATAATTATATTTTCATCTCATATCACGCTTACTGATTTGATTTTTTTTTCTCAATGATATATTTGATGACGTTTATTCAATTGTTATTCATGTTTTTACAAATATTAAAATATATGTGTCAACGATTACTGATATATTTGATGTAGATACGCTTATGATATTAGAGACATATAGATTTAGCCATGCGGGTATACAATTTGTGTATGATACTACTGGCTTATTGCTTCATTCAATGAATCGACTTTGTAAATTATAAGTTATTTGTATGTGTTACATAAATATAGTTGGTAGGCATGCATCATGGATTACAGTGAAACTTAAATGACACAAACAATTTGACAGTATGCTACCAAATGTAAAAACTTAAATAAATTATTCCACTATATTTAATTATTTTCTTTAGAAGAATTACAATGACATTTATGCGTTTAATGATGTTACCTTTATAAAATAAAACATAATTAAAATACAATAATTATTTTTAATAAACGATGATTTTTCGAATATTTAAAATTTTATTCAAATACAATTATTTTCAACAAATTTTAAAGAAGATGCGATTGCCTGGATCTATCAAATCCAATGACTTATGTCACGTAGTAAGAACCTCTTAATAAATGGCGACAATGAGAGGTGGCACTTAATGGACTCCCCCTCACGTCGAGTTTCAAATGCTATCCGAAATGTAAAAACGGAATCCGCTTTATTGAATTTAGAAGCGAATATTGAAATTCAGTCGTAAAATAAAAAGTTTCTCGTTCTTGTTGGATCTCCTCTCCACATTGGGAAATGACTGTAATATTGAAATGCAATTCCCGGCACTCTCGCCATTCCACTCCCACGGAAATATGAAAACGATTTCATTGCAATCGATAATTGTAATCATTTCATTGTATATTATAAATATGAATAAGAGGGAATTTCAATAACGACTGTTATGTATACTTTATATATTACATAATTGTTACAAATATAAATATTAATTCAATTATTAAAAGCTAGTTTAAATTAACCTAATTTTAATCTACATTATAAAACCTAACTTATTTTAAAAAAATCATTAACTATATTAAAAATAAATTTATTAATTTTAACAACTTAAATAAAACATATTTGTTTGCATTTACCTTTAAATCTTTACAAAAAAATAACATTATTTTAATGAAAATAATATCATATAATGTATTGTTCATTGTAAATATATTCATTGGCATATAAAAACTAAGCAAATATCAAATCGGTATTAGGCATTATGATCATCTCGTGTGTAAATATAAACGCACAACATATATCAACACCGAACTATTCAATAAACTACTGAATTTGTTTACAAATAGGCAATATAAATCACGTGAAACTAGAGTTAAACGTCATTGAACAAATAAATTAGTGAACGCGTTATTAATGTTGTACGTGATATCGATTTTTTTTTGTCATATAACTGGAAATTTTGCTGAAATTTTATAGAAAATAATTTTAATTGAATTACGAGAGACATCATTCATTTTCATTATTTGTTCTTTTCACAATTTCCAAAAACGACTAATAGTTTAGGAGGGCTGAAAGACCTATTGTCAATAGTCCTGCAATTATTAGTTTAGGAATTTTATCTAATTAGAGAATTTAAAAAATCAATAATTTTACTAAAGCCAAAAAAAAGAAGTTATGTAAGTATTTTATGTAATTATTTTAAAAAAGTTTTTTAATTTTCAATTAGTATTAAGCTAGAATATTATTCATATGCATTTATGTAATATAATTGTTCGTATAGTTTATTTCAGCATTTTTGTTCTTGATAATTTCTAAAAATAAATAGTAATAAATGGGACAACCTGCATTAAATGGATTAATTCGGGCGAGTTAAATCCGAATGTCCGTCATATAATAAAGTAGATTTTAATTAAAAGCAAATCTTGTTTAAATTTCAGCGAGTAAATTTTTATATTTGAATACCTCGGAAAGTTATAAGCGTGTTAAATCATTAATGGTGTTGAAATATATGTGAATCAATATATTATAAAAGAAACTTGTATAATAAGGGTTGGTGCAGATTTGTAATTACTAAAATTATAAGCTAAGAAATACTTCAATAAATCATTAAATTTTGTTTGTTGTTTTCAAGTTATTTATATTTATATGTATTTGTGTACATGAACAATGAGGGATTGGTTTTAACAACGTCCAAGTTGGAACTGCTGAAGTGTGTAAACTAGTGTTATTCTAATTATGTGGCGTGTCCAATTAGAAGTCACAGGGACAAATTGGTGTTTATGATGAGTCGATCCTGACCATCTCTTCCATAGTGCGATGGCCTACCTCAACCGCAACTGCAACCCTTCGGGTCGAGTCCCTTATTTCTGGTTGGGAAGGGCCGTTTCCGAATAGATGTGCGCACCACCACACAATGCATAGGCTATATATTCCATCTATCTGCTTGGTGTGCTTCCATCCCATCCCATCCGAACTCCGATCCGTAGTTGTAGAACGTAGCCAGTCGCGTCCGGGACTCGGTGCGCTACGCTTCGCGTTTTTAGGCCTCCTCCAATCCATTCATTCACTATAGTTGCGCGCTTACGCATTAGAAATGCCGACCAGTCCATTCATTCATTCAAAAAGCTCCCTATAGTATTTCCCCATTTGTAACTAACCTCAGCTTAACTGCAACGAAGATAAATTATAACAAGTATTTTAATGTAATTAACTAAGCTTTATATATAAAAAAAATAAGGAAAAAAAATGAAATCGACAATACAATAGGAAATTCTGTGCGCCTGGTGATTCTGTGCCCCCCAAAATATTTATGTCACTGATGCCAAATTTCCTATGCAAAAAAATGCCGTGGATGAAGTCGTGTCTCTGTAATCAGGAGAAAAAGAAACCTCCTGTAATTAGTCCTCCGATACATCTCCTACTCAAGGTACATTTTATTATATATTAATTAGTTTATTTAAACCTTAGGTATTAAGTTTATCCAGATCGCAAATGCAACATTAAAACTAATTGTATGAGAACTGCAGCTAAACCGATGCAAATTGCGTTGCATTGTTGTTACTGTTGGACTGTCATTATTAAACTTAACTTTATTTCTCGTTAATCTCGCAATGCAATTGATCGCAACAAAGACACGTAATTCACAGCCACTTAACTCTATGATTTATGTGCCTCGCCATAATATTTATTATAATTGAACAAATCGCTTAACCATTTTTGTATTCAATAGTTTCATTTCATTTAGACAAAAACATTTATTGGAACGCTGTAATCTAATAGAAAAATTACAATCAAGACTTATTCCATTTTTCAATTGATTTCAGTTTAATTAAATTATTACAGAATGAAAATAATTTAATTAGTATTTTTTCATAAATATAATTATTTTTTTTAATGAATTTTATTTGTTTTAAAAATAAATATAGTAAATTTAATATACATGTAATTGTATTGAAAGTTATTCAACAAATTTGTTACATTTCAAAACTAAATACTAACTTCTATCATAAATAGTATTTTATAAAGTTTCATGAGTACAATAAATGTAATATTCTTAATTATATTATTTTTTTCTTATATTTCAGAACTCAACATTGTTTGTAGAATAATAATGTATTGATAAATTGTTTCATATTTCTACTAAATAAAAGCTTTTTTTTTAATTGAGATTTTAAATCTAATTTTAACGAGCTCATATCGATAAATCAGGGAAACTTTACGTAATTACGTCCAAAATGTGCTAATTACACACTTAATTGACTCACCAAAACCATAATTAAGAACCATCTAAACCTTCTGGTTTTGTAATACGTTATCTAATCAAAATAGTTGGTTCTATTTATTAATGCGAGTCGGTGCGTAATTTGCTTCAATTACTCTCCCACCTCTCGAACCCACTTATGGTGTATAAATAGATGAAATTTATGCGAAAATTTAAAAACAGATTTTTTTTACACTCTTTGTGTAAACAAATTGCGAAAGCTGCATAAAAGGCGTTACAAATTCTCTATAACATTTCGATCAAATTTGATGCATTGAATCGAAGATATGCACAATAGAACGAGGAAATGCAAGACACGCAAGACCATTAAACTCGAGGTTTTGTTAAATTGACACAAGTTCACTGGCAAAACGCATTAATACACGTCCGTGGGAGTCTTGATATTGTGAATGCTTATTAATCGTCGACTATATTATTCATGTTCTGCTACATTAACGCTTCTACATCAACGTTTCTATAACTTTATTTCACAAAGCATAATAAAAAATCGTTTCCTTTATTATTTCGTTGCTTTTTTTCTTCTCGTAACATGTGTTATTTATATCATAATTGTTAATTTTAATTAGTCTACTTTAGTGCGATTGGACATGTTATTTATTCAAACAATACTATCTTTTCGTGATTTCTTGCTAATTAGAAACGTCTGAAATGTTTTTTTTTATAGGAAAATAGTTTCGTTATGAAAGATCCGTTTGTATGTAACTATTTCGAGGACTATAAATTACTGAAATTAATTAATTACATGGCGCCCAAGCCGTCTCGTTTTCTTTCGAAGAATGATTAGCAATTAACTGCTGAGAATTTAATTAAAGCTAAAATGTTTCTCAAACTTTCTTTATATTAAAAAAGTAAATCTTTCGCCCTCGCTAATTACGAAAAAAAAAGAGAGTAAAATTGAAGAATTTATATTGGATGAATTGTTCGATTGAAACGGTTAGTGGTTCATCCCGGAAAAGAATGATTACCATTTACCGTCGAATTATCGGCTCGGATCGATGATTCGATTACTTCCCTTTTCGTCGGCCCATCACGGTGACATCACTTTGGTCGCGGTTCGTAGGTAAATATTGTATTTGCAAATTGCCTTTGTTCCAAATTCCGGAAGTTATCGATAAATTTGTTTAGCTTGGAATTGTCGTTTATGCGGTGAACAGAGTCAAAGGGTTCGTGTTCCTGTCCCGTTCGTTTTTTTTTGCTGTTGGCCTGAGGCCAAACTATTTGTAGCATTTTCCATCCTTGCACCGAATGCAAGAATTTCTGGGTCAAGGTCTGTCCAGACACGGAATCGAAGCTGAAAGCTTCATTCCATACCTATCTCCGATTGTTTCCAGCGTGGATCTAATGCGATGCCAATCAATTTTTCAAGCAGCAGATTTTCATTGTAATCCATATTTGCACACAATGCTCACACATCCGAGTGTGAAATATATGATAATTTGGACATTGCACGCCCAGACGCGAAATTTGTAAGAATTCATTTTTAACACTAAAGGTTCCGACATTTAAACGTACTAAAACGAGGGTCAATATGTACTGAATTAAAGAATGAAACTTTCGTAAATTGAAAGAAAATACATTTATTTAATTCTATTATGAACATAAAAAAGAACGGTAATTATATAATATAAGATATCTTATTTTAATTACTACATTGCTTATAAATTATTAGTACTTAAATGTACTTATAGATAGATTTTCGTAGTTTCTTATATTTACAAATTAATTTTTTCGCATTTTTTCGTACATTTGAATCTCAAATTATATTTATTAAAGTGTTTGATGTATAATATTTCTTTTAGCAAAAATATTACGAAAACTATACTTTTTCCAGTTTTTTGGAAAATGATAAATAAATTAGTAAATACCGAAAAAAAAACATATTTTAGGAAAAGCCATAAAAAATAATAGCGATGTTTCACTCCAAAATGGACTAAATCCAGCGGAGTTATTACGTAGATATAATTTTATTATCTGCTCCTCCGGTATCCACTTAGATGTATAGTCTATATACAACTATTGATTACTTCAGCTTTTATTTGCGCTTGGATCTTGTTTCACCGTCAATATTAGTTTGGAAATATATATCTTTTATTAGAAGAACAAACTACATAGAAAACCAATCTCATCCTTATAAAAAAAAAGCAATTAAATTAGTTTTTAGTTATTAACTTATTGATATCGAATTCTTAAAATAAATAGTTAGTAATAAAAAGTAACATCGAAAACTGTAATAAATTTTGGGAATAATTCTTATTTATATATGAATGTTTAGTGACAATCGAGGTGTATGTAGCACGACTTTTCAGGTTGAATTGTTATGCTTAATTGAAACAAACTTTCCAATGTGCAAAAAAATAAACAAGAATTTCATAATGTATTTTTTAAATTTGTATATTAATTATATGAAATGTTAATAATTAATATGAAATATATGTAATGATAATTTATAATAATAATGGAAGTATTATTATGTAATTTATTGTGTGCAGTGTAATAAATATTTGTGTACATATTTGTTGCTTTCTGTATTGACGTTGGTGCTTTATAATAAAATAATATTTGAATAATAAAGTCAATTAAAAGTACATTTATCATTTTTTTTGATTGATGAATGGAATTCGCTGAAGAAGCAAAACTTTACAGAAACGTGCCAAAAAAAAAACCGTTGGGTAAAAGCTTATTAGTCGGTTTCCCGGTACAGCTCGTACGAATCGCTCCATTATCACGTACGGCATATTAGAAACATGGATTCGTCAATAATGGGAAACCTGGGCTTCGTTCGTGATCCATACCAATGGGAGGAATATTGTTTTTGTCGGCGTAAAGCTACCTACCACTACTAACTACTACCGCAAATGCTGCCAAGTACTATATACTATGCGTGATTCGAACGGAATCAGGTATGTTTATCGTATTTGCATATAGCCGACGTAATTGCGAACGGCTACAAAAATTCCGACTCCATTCTCACGAAAGATTTCACGCAATTTGACTTTTGACTTTGAAAGCTCTCTCTCTTTCGTTCTTTCTTGTATACATATAAACATACTCATTTCGCCAACATTTATCCAACGAGACCAACAACAATGGACGTGTGCATTCTGCTACACAACGTACTACTGTCCACGTATGAATATTTAATGAGGATTCTGTCATTGACTCTGGATCTTGCGGGGTCAAACACGAAATCGTGTTATTAATCTCAGGAAATCCATAATGCACATTCACCATTCCCAATGTTGTATTACAGTACACTTTTAATTGTTTGTTTGTTTATGTTTTTGTTATTGGCGTTACGTTCTTTGCTTTTTAATAATTCAATAATTTATTTAAATAACTTTTTATGATTATTAGTTTTAGTTCAATTAAATTATTTATTCAAGCTGCATACTTATTTTATTGTTATTAGTTTTATTCAAGATGTTGTTTGATAAACATTATTAATATTACTCTTCCACCTACGCATTTACATAATTGTATTAGAAAGTTTTAAATTAATTAATTATTCAATAAAATTAGGTTTTTAGGCTAATAAGTAATTCTTGTAATAAGATTTAAATATTTAAAAACAAGTATAAACCGGATGTGATAAGATTAATTATACGTAGATATGGAGTAAATGCAGCAGCAACTAAGTTACTTTTAAAATCCATTCATTAGGCACGAACTGCAAGTTCGCAAATGTAATTAATATTGAAAGCATTAAAGTAAAGTACTATATAATTCCGACGTCGCATTCATTTTAAATGAATAATTCTCTACGTATAATCTTCTTATTTTCTTTAATCATTTAAAACATTTATGAAAAATATTTTTGTTTTAATAAATCTGTATTTATAAATGCTAATCTTTAATGTAATTAATTTATTATATTATATAAAAATTTATTAATTGTGTTGAAAAACGGAATTATTTTTACATAAATTTATATTATATCTGTAATACACAACTTAATAATATTGATTACATTAACTAAATTTAATCTATTTTAAGAAGTATTTTACTCTTACTGTTGTAAACTTCATATAAATATTATAAGATAACAAAATTATATATTAGACATTTTTTTATTCTTATATAAGAATAAATAAGATAAAAAACTTTTGCGATATCTGGACTATATCATTTCCAGATAAAAGGGCAAAATGTGAACTAACAAACTATTGACCTATGCCTTTCTTCTCAACTGCGGAAAATCGTTTTCATAACGCATTTGCACAACAAAAAAAATAACATAATTTCATAGCAATTGCCCAACCCTCTTACATCCAAACATAACGGTTTACTTATATAATTCCATAATGCAACGCGCAATAATTGAAATCATTCAAATCACTGTAATTTGTCAACGATTATAAAATATTTGCCTTGACATTTAGCATAATATAATATCGCAGGTAAATGCATATAATTTCGTGTCAGTATTGAATGCTTTTACCTGTTTTCTTCATTTTGCTTAAGGAGCAACGAATTAGTTTTACTACAAGGAAAGGTCGAAATTTGTTCGGCTCTCTCCGCTTTTTTGTTTTGTTTCTTCCACGTCCTTTTATCCGAGCGGTTTTTTGTATTCTTGTATTACGAGTACAACTTATTCGTTGTGGTTTTATTGCGTAACAATTAGGTGTAGGTGCGATTTGAAAAAGTAGGTTTTTATAACCATATATCACTGAAGATTAGAGAAACGGAAATATGCTGTATATTTGAATCGAGTTATATGGGAAACCCGAACTGGCCAGTGGAAACACGTGTTCAAACCAAAAATTTAGGGCTGTTTTTTTTCTGTATCTCTCTGTCCTCTTGCGCAATAAATTTAGTTTTATCGCTTTTTTCACAGATGCGTGAGATTCATGATATGTTGTTTAATTTGAATGATAATTTGTAACGTTTAAAGATTGCCATATGAAAAAAATCCCTTAGGGAATATTTATTTACAAGATTTAAAAATCAATGATGTTTCTGAGAAAGATACAATTTTATTTTCATAATTTAAATAATTTTCAATCATCACAACTAAAACATTCAATTTATAAAATAACAATTTTTTAAAAAATACAAAATAAATACATTTAAATATTTAAGTTTGAATAAAAAAAATAAAAGTTTACTTAATTTGAAAATTATAAAAGGTTTACTTTATTTGATTTTAGTGATATTATATACATATTATTAAGAAAACTTGAAGGCGATTTAAAATATCTTTTATTTCTTTAAATAAAATTGTTTGAAAAGCAAAAAAATTTGGAGTATATTTAAGTTATAATTAGAATATTATTATTCAGTAGCGAACTATATTCTCTTTTGATATGAATGACTCTTTCTTGGAAATTGATATCAGTTCTATAAGATTACGCTTTTGATTTAAAGAAAACGTTGCGTACTTAATGATTAACGCTGCGCTCCTTTCGTAGCATTTCTCTTCGCTTAAAATTGTTATTATTGCATTATGTAATCGCGTGAGTTTTTTTCTTTATCCACGTGACGGTTTAGATAAACGCCGGCGCGTGTTTTACTGAATGAACTGCAATTACAATTCTAATTATAAATGGTTCAGATAATGTTCGACATTGAAATCGCAACAGCCTTGGAACAAAAGCTCGCAATATTGTTGTACGGTGTTTGTATGTGTTGGCAGCAAATGTGCGGAAAATTGCGCAAAGCAATACTCGAGCAAGAGGATTACGAGAAGCCCAGGCATTTCGCTTAATCACACAAATAAATAGCTCGATAATTGAAACTAAACAAGTGCATCCTGATTGATTTATAACCGCCGCCCTCCGCAAATTTGCATACGTAAATGTTACGATGCAAATTCGAGGAGAAAAATAATGTGGATCGCTCAAATTGAATCTGAGGATTTAGAAACGTCCCTAATGAAACGACCAAAACCAAAAGAAATAGCAGAGGGAATTTATCTTTGCGGCAAATTACGGAATTCAATCTTGAAGACATGTTTTCCATTAAGATGTAAAACGAGCTGATGATATTATCGTTTTGTTTTTATTCTCTTCGTTCTTTCTTTCTTTCTTTTTACCGCGGTATGAATAAACTGGAAACATATGCGACGCAAATGTAGGCTGTTTTTTTATGTACAGTGAGATGAGAAGATGGTGGTGCAAAACAAGAGTCTCCTGTTTGGTTTGTATTAATTTCATGCTAATTAAAAATGGAATGCTTCGATACACGGATTTTTTTCCGCTTGAAGCACTAATTCTTTCACTACATATTTACAAAGTAAAGTTTTGTGTATTCGTTTAATCTGAACAAGGATGCAATCCTGTAAAATATGCGCGTGCTTTTCCGAAACAGATTATTTTAAACAAGGCGATTTTAATACAATTTGAATATATTATGAACGTGATGTATAATTTCTAAATTCGTAACGGTCGCTTTTCTGGTTTATAATGCGAGTGTAATAAATAGGTCTAACATCAGTTTCTTTGGCGCCACCCTACATGGAATTTTATAATGAAACCTCTGTTTTTACATTAATGATCTCCAACGATCTACATTAAAAAAATCTGTTGAAAAAAATATATGAAATAAATTAAAAAAGATGTAAGATGGCAAAAAAATAATAATTTTCAGTTTGTAATTGAAAGAAATTGTTTATTTTCTATTTGGAGTAGCAGGCAATCATCGCGGTTGTATTTTCCCGGACAACTTCCATCTCTTTTAATTAGACTTCTGGGTTTGCGTAGATATGAAAACGTCCCCGTTCCCATTTAAAGGAGGCTCGGAAGCATGGACAAACTTCCGACATACTTTATTCCTGGAACGTAGCGCGCAATAAATTCGAATTTAAATAAACAAATTGAATTCCTCTGGCGAACATTTTTTTTTCTATACCCTTCCCTTTTTAAATACTTATTTCAGTCCTTGTATAAATAAACGTTGGAACGGTGAGCGATTAATTTATAGCCTTTTAAAAATACAATTGACGAGGACCTAAGAGTATACATCTTAAGGAAGGTAGACGAATTAATCGAATTTTAAAACTATTTTTTTATAGTAATTGCGTAAAGTTAATCAAAGTAATTTAAGATTTGTTTTTCAAACAAAACAAGATTTATTTATGTACAAGTTCAAACGAGTTATTTGCTAAGAATAGTGTGTCTGCACCATAAATAACGCTTTTTTTAATTGGAGTCGTCCTTGATTCAGCGTTAAAATTAACACGTTTAACGAAACTTTCCTTATTTTTGCAGAAAACTTATTTTAGACTTGCTAATAAAAGTTATTTATTCTTTTTGTTTTTAATAATGGAATTCTTTTTATAAATAATGTCCTTATTTAAATAAATATACAAAATGTTCCGTTTCCTTGAATTCAAATTTTATATGCAGGTGTATTTATGCGAGACGGAAATTCGTAAATCCTTCATGTTTTCTCACGTAGTCCTGTTAATTTTGCAATGCGCTATGTGCGGCAATGTGCGAAATTTTCCGAAATTCCCAATGCTGGACACGCTCTCCACTCTCAACGGACAGATAAGTTATCCTCCTTTAAGCGCCATCTCCGACAGACCGACAGAGAAAAGAAGAAGGAGGTCTCATTAATTCCGGCTGCGTTTGCTGCTGTACAAACACTCTTCTTTTTTCGCGTCACACCTTGTCATACCTATATTCCATCCAACATCGTCAACATTTTGTCTCTGAAACCAATTTCACCACTTGCATTCACACGCGCACTTGTTTATTCACAATAATCACACTATAACATAAATATTTACACAAAGCAACGTATGTGTGGGTTTATTACTCGAAAGCTTCTTGAATAAATTGCGTATTACAACAGAGGAGTTATTGCTAGGATTGCCATGCCTTCCCGTATTCTCAATACTATGAATGAACTGATGGCTATCTACAACAAATTTATAAAGTGATAATATCTGCGCAATTTTCACTTTGACTTTTAATTCCAATACATTACATAATCAAAAGTAAAGAATTATTTTATATTTTATATCGAAGATATAAAAGATCAATTGATTTCACAAATATTTATTGTAATGCATTGGTATGTAATTAAATAATTTTAACCTGATTTTGAATCGAAAATTATATATTTGAAAATGATTTATAGACAGGGCTGAAGAAGTTATATAATCATAGCACATAATAATTATATGTTATTATATATAGAAATAATGCAGGTAAAAAACAGGTATATACAGAAAAATCAATATTCACAAAAAAAATGATTGAAATTTGATATTTATATTTAATTGAAGTTTCAAGTATTCCACGAATTTATATATTGCTTTCCTTTATTTGAAAATATTCGCTATATCAATCGCTTTGGGTATAATCAAATCAGAGTTATTATACCTAAATCCGGATTAATAAGGTTTTCAATCTCGAAGCAATATATGGAAGTTATATGAAATCGTTTGCGTTTCGCGCATATTTAGTACGTGCTTTTTATTTCATTTTTTAGCTAGGTATAAAGTTTATTCAATTTGAATTTGATATTTCAAAGAAAAATAGGAAAAAAAAACCATAATTAATAAAATTATATATATTTTTTTCTGAAAAAGAATAAAGTTATTGCAAGTATAAAAAGTAGCTGTTACAGATAAAATATATTGCTTAATTTCGTATTTTACGTCCGATTTGTTTATGGGTTTACCGTTGTTGGACAAAAAACAGAAACATAATTCGTCATGTATTCGAATGGACGTGACAGTTTTTGCTCTGCTGCAAGAGCAACGTTCTTTTCTTTCCTTCCATCGTCCCGTTCTTCGGTCACGTAAGAGATTGTAAAACTTTTTCTGTCATTGCGCTAACTGTCATTCCTCGTTACTTCTACTATTTAACTATCGGTTTTTGGGGTGGCTCTTGCAAACTTTTCCTCGAGTTTACTATTTACCGCAAAATCCGTAGCACTATTTACTTGGTGTGAGCGGAAGACTCTCGGTTTAACCAATATCCTATGCAGATTATCGTTTGTTCTCTCATTTCTTTGATTTCCCATTTACTTATTTCTTTCCACTATGTATTATTGTATTTACACAAGATCGTTTTATTTTTATAATTTACTTCTTACCTATAGAAATATAATTTGATTATAAAGATTTCTACAAGTAGATTTGATATTTGTTGAACATTTACTAATTTCGGTAAAGATTAAATTTAAACCCTTTTTTATTTATAAAGAAGAAAAAAGAATTACAGAGTTTCGAAATTTTACTGTTATCATAATAATAATGATTATGATTTTAACTAAATCAAATACTTTATAATTACTAAGATATTAGAAAGTGAAAACTTATATTTCATATATTTAATATGTGCTAAATGTATAACTAAACAAAATTTAGAGTTTACGGTGACGTAAACTGAGAATTTGTATTTTATTTTAAATAAATTTGGATATTGTAATTTATTAGATTGTATATTTTTATAGGATTCAAAGTAATAAAATATATAGTTTTTGTTATGAGCAACTAATAATAAAGTTAAATTATTGCCAATATGTAAGGTCAGAGATAAAAATACGTGTGATGCTGTTACCTGCGAATTTCGTATGCATTAAATTATGAATAATTCAAAATATATCGGGAAACCAGTGTATACATATATTATTTTTGTGTTTTTTTTTTGCGTCGATGCATCAATGATTTCGTAATAGTAAACAAAAATCCGAAATGTTGGAAATCATCTCTGCGCAGCTCCGCGTTATCGGTATGCGATGTATCCAGCGGTTATGTGATTTATGTTAATTGGTCTCTGAAGGTGGTAATGTATAATTTGTATACGAGAGCACGTGCCGTTTCCTTATACGAATTTCCTAGGCGAGTGCTAATTAAGCCGTAACTTTTACCGTAAATTTATTTCGATTTGTTTATGCTTTTAATAACTTCGCACTGGGAGCGATCTTTCCGTTTTTATTGGACCGCAAATCTCTCCGTCATTAGCCATTAGCACGTCAGACCGATCTTTAGGTTTATCTTTATTACATAATGCTGCATCCGCACCACGCGCGATGCGATACTTAAATGACAGGCAGGAGTACCAACTGCCAAGTGAACTGCCACGACCACACAATAAGGTATCGAGAAGTGTGTAACAGTTTCACAAAGAGCATCGTTAATGCAAATGCGCTTGCATCTTGTATATTTTAATTGAAAATGATAATTTCGTTGCGCAACTTCTCGAAAATTTAACAACGCGTGGGATTCTGATTGCATGTTACCATCTATCCTAACCATAAACAAGTCTTCTCAAGCCTATATAAATAACGTCCATTTAGCGGCGATTGTTTAAATACGCTGCGCTCGATTACGCAACCTTTTGTCTGTACAGTTAATTCGATTTGCAAATAATTCATATTCCATACGTTCTTAACCGCTCACGTTTTATGGCGACTGCGACTATTCAAATCGGATGTTAATTGCAGACCCAAATATGCCCAACCGATGGCCTCATGTTATTCTAATTGCCTTTCAATCTGTCAACGGTATAAACGTAGTTTTCATCTCATAAATTCCGTATATTCCTTTCTTTTATCTATTAGTCATCATCTTCGGTTTCCTTTATTTTTTCTCCACTTTCCAGGTTAATTTACGATTGAAATAAATCACAATTTTCAAATTTATTAAAACGTAATTGTCGAATGATTCGCTGTTTTCTATTTGTTTATAGTGAAACATTTACATAATCATTACAATATCTATATTTTGTAGGGACGATCATTGTATTCAGTTTATAAGGATATTTATGCACAATTAAACTTATAATAAGGATATTTATGCACTATTAACTTAACAAATTAATATTTTTTTTTAGTATTATGGAAATATGTTGCAGAAGAAATCGATCGGATACTTTTTTTATTTCATCTAATAAATGTAGTAAAAGTTTTGTCACACAATTTCATTTTCTTAGCAAAGTTTCAGTTCGAAACTTTTTGAGAGCTTATTAACAATATGTATAGTAAGAAAATAAGTAAAAAAAACATTATGTTACGAAGTAAAGATAAAATTTTATAAAAAATAATAATTATAGAAATATATATATTTTTTTAATAATTAAATAATATATTTTAATTGGTCTTTCATATGATATTTTCAACAAAGAATTTAGATTTTAGAAAACAATTTTTTTAAATTTATTTATTAAATAATCTAAATTGTTTATATTCACTACAAAAAAAGCATGTTTGGAAGAAATATAATTTATTAAAAAAAAATGTTGCTTATATTTTATTTTATATGTTTACAATAAATTTAATTTAAGTTGATTAAAATTGGACTTGTAAAATGTAATATAGTGTCAGTATTAAATATTTATGTAATCTATGTATAATATAGCTAACATGTAAGAACATATTTAAAGGATAAATAGATTTTTGCATGTGTTAAATCATCTAAATATTATTACAAGCTAAGCCAACAAAGTGAAATGATCGGCAGCATTTAAACAAGACGTGCATTATACGCGTGCATTGCGTAATGGGAATATTAATCGCTGTATTCCTAGAATCTATCGATTATTCTAATGTCATTTTGATGGATGTGCGCTTCCGTGAAACAGTTCTTTTTGCATCGTTTATTATTAAATCTTTGATGAAAAACAAATTAAAGTTCACGATGCAAATCGTTTATTTTAATGCGTTTCCCGTCTTGCATTAACAGCAGCGAACAACACAAAATATAAACGAACCCAACAATATACATTTAATCTGCGTTCCCATAGCATAACACGACACAAATTGCTAGCAATAATGAGCAATCTGCGACGCAATTTCCTGTATTTCTTGTCCTTGACAGCGGCGCGAATTTGCTTTTTTGTGTCTGTATTTTGTCCAGGTTTATGCTGAAATATCTTACTACTACTCTATGGATTGCAGTAAAACCTCGCACTCGTAAAGTGCTTAATCTATAATTAGAGTTCGGGGAAGCTGTGCGATTTCATTAAGCAAGCAGATTAAAAGTTTTTGGCTGGTTTCCTTTCAAATATTTAGTTTTCCTCGACTGGGCGCGCATTTGCATAATACATTTTGGCGCATTAACAGTTGTTTTCTTCATAAGATAATTTCATACAATTTTATTCCTTCCTTCATTATTTAATTTCGAAACTTGAACAATTAATTGTTTTCGCTATACCTACATAACTTCCAATTAAAGTTATGATCTGAAATTACAATATATTTAACAACAGATTGGTATTGTCTTGGTAATTGAAGAAAATCCATTTTTATACTTCAAATCAAATAATTTTCATAATTCAACTCAAAAGTAGAACTACTTAAAAGTATGCTGGAAAGATACTAAAAACATATTTACTTGGATTATCCTAGTTAATCATAACCAATTTTATTTAGCTACATCTAGATAGGAAGAAAACAGTCCTACTTTATAGCTAAACTCGTTCTTGTTTATTTTTTATCTTTTAGTTGTGGGCGAGTTATAGTGCGCACCAAGGAACAATATCTCATTACCACACACTGTTTTGGACCTATTAAAATACCATTGCTCAACTGATTGAACTTTCTGAGCTATTTATAAACGCGCGCCGGGATTCCTTCCGTGGAGCCGGGATATCTTCAAAGCGCCGACCCATTATCACCATTACCTTACCTTTTTTATTGCATCAAACCTTGACGTTTCAGGGGGGAGGCAGATGTTTATACAGGGAGGAATAATTAGGATAAAAAATAATTAGTAAATGGGGGAGTAGGCAGATTAACAACTGCTACTCTTATACGCAGCGGTGCTTTCAGACGCATCTGCTGATTTCTTTTTAACTACAAGCTTATATAATTATCGTTTTATTACAATATAAATCATATTGATTTTTCTGTTCCAGGTATGTCCTTTGTCCATTATATAAGTCCGTCGAGGCATCTTTGCAGTAAGTATTGCATCTTTTTTCTTGCGATTCATCAAATCGGTTCATCAGGTAATTGGCTCGAACTCGTCTTGCTAACAAAAATACATCTAGGACTGTCGTCGTGTCTAAATTGGAAGTTATTGTGTCGCATTACCTGACAGCGTGAAGGAAATTCGTAGAATCGGGCCGGCGGCAGGAGGATGAGGAAATGTTGTCTGGGCAGTGAACGAAATTCCGTTTTCCAACGCGTACATGTGTATCTTTAAAGGTATCTCTTTGTATGTGCAGTGTGTCACAAAATATGTATATGCACAAGAAATGTAACATTATTTTTACAACATATTGTGTCGTGTTCAGCAGACCCTGGAGTTCTGAGAAATCGAATCTGCAAATAACAGCAGCCCAGTAGACGTTGCACCGAAGCTCATTCAATACGAGAGAGTCTCTCTTCGGAATACGAACTGCACTGAATTCAATAAGCTATTATTGTGACCATATAAAGGATTGTATATTTCATCTGGATCATAATCTAATCAATGTACATACCCACGCTTATGAATAGCAAGTATTGCATTTCGCTGATTGAAATTTCTCCAATTTTTTTTTCTCTTAATTATTTTATTCAATATGACCAAGTAAATTTCATCGTGACATTAATTGGATAAACTTTCATACCTTTATTATATTTATAAACGCTACTTTAATCTAAGTACTAAATCTAATGGTTTATAACGTTTAGGCCTATTTGTTACTTTCATGTTATTAAGTTGGATTTTAGAGATAACATGTGATTTCAGTCTATCTTTTACTAAAAATAGTTATTATATCCTTAAACAGATTAATGAAGATCTATTTCTTAGACATTTTATTGAAATCTTGGGATACTTTGTATGATCCCCACAATTGAATACCATACGTCCACACTAGTTTTATTTCATTTTCTTATGTAAATTTACAATACTAAACAATATATTAGTCTCTGGATCTTACATACAAAATCCTGAAAAGTATCAAAATTAATACATTTCGTTAGATATTTTTAGTATCATAATAAAATTATTTATCTTTACGAAATTAAAGGTTTAGAATATTTGAAATTACTTAAAATAATTGGAAACTAAAGAGTAAACTTTTTTTTTTATAATTACAAATAAGTTTACTTTTTTAGGAATTAATTTAAACAATTTGTTAAATTAAATTCTTATAGTGAAAATATATTATCATCACATTATAACGAAAAAAAATATTTCAAAAATATATTTAGTAAAAATTATTAGCTGTCCCACCCAGTTCTCTTAGTTTGCAGAGTTCTATAGAATATCGATTTTATAAATCGGAACAGCCGCATATGCTGAATTTCATAAATATTTTACATATATAAATGATTTCACATTATGGCTTTTAATTACATTATAATTTATATTTTTTATAAAGCAATTATCGTAAAATTTGCATTAAAACTATTTAAGAAAAAATATAGATTAATGATTTTCAATACAAATATCAAAATTGAGTTTTTATTAAAAAATATGTATCATTTGATTATGAAAACATTGATTCATAAATTAACGAATTCGAAAATGTGATTTAATTGCAATATGAAACGTGTCGAGTTTTTGAAATGAATTTATTTATAAATAATGCAGTAAAATAATTGTATGATTACTTTTAATTTACATTAATCTACGTGATATTTCTATAATTTATAATAAATAATTGTAATTTGATTTGAAATACAAAGTGTTATTTTGTTTACGATTTGCATTCGATGATTTCCATTTTAATAATTCATTCATAAATTAATGATTCAGAATCGTCACGTTTTATAATATATAATTACAGCTTATTTACTTTAAAAACTAGACTTTAAAGAATTGCATGTTTAGATGTTATGAGTGCCGAAAAGCAATAATTTCGAGAAGCAATTACGACCTTTCGTAAAGGGAGTAGGCAAAAGGTAAACGGTTTGAAAAATGTAATTTAAGTAAGTGGAATAGGTAGTGTTCGAAGTTCAGAAACATCCAAACTATGCGGGACAATTGTGGGGTATCTGGAGACCACCCGTCTGAGTTATTTCATCCGTGCATTGGCATCGACGACCGAAATTATCCCATTATTTGCATGAATCCATGCGGAAAACTGGATGGTTATGGAAACGCACCGGGCAAAAGTCACGCGAGGAATTGCACAGCGGACCTTAATTACGAATCCGGCTGCACAACGGAGACTCCGACCATCAGAAACAATAAATAGAAAGAGGAGTCATGAAGTTATAAATAGATAGGAGGAAAAAAGCAAATTCGAGAAATGTGCTACCATTAATTAGGAAAGTATTTTATTTTCCGTTAGGACGTCATAAACTTTTTGTATGTTTTGTTTCTAAATGAAGTCTGCAGAATGCTGCTTGCACATGCAAAATACCCGTGAGCTTGTTTAGCTCAGGTATTAGAATGCTAGGTATTCAAGTATCCTCAATGCCCCCGAACCCTCGACGTATGTATATTTTGCATAAGCCGTATAGAAGTGATTATGTGTCAGCGCGGGACTCCTTTTGTGTTCCGTCCCATTAATTAGTGTTCGATGCTAGGACATCGCAAGGCCCTCTGCTGGGATTTCTACAAAGCATCGCGCCAACTGCTTTTGACCGTTTTAAACAAACATAGATAATTAATTACAGAATAGAATACTTAATCGATACTATTCATTAGTCCGCGTAATTAATTATTGCGACTAGAACTTTGAGAATATTTAAATTTCCTAATTGGTCGATACAAGGAAACGGCTGCACCATTGTGCATTGTGGCGCTTTCGGATGAGGTGTGGAGGTTCCCCATAGAATCCTTCCTAACGGTTCCGCTAATGCTGCACAAATATACCGCAACAAGACAAGAACTATCAATAACTTATAACAAAGTATTTGCATGTATTCAATTACACATCAATGCATCGACTAACTATAACAATCCATTTATCAACGGCATTTCGGAATCTCCAAATCTCAACAGCTCATTAAATGATGTTTTCCTCAGCTGCAAGCGGAAGAACCACTTCATTTGTGAGTAGGTGTTTTGACTAGTAGACATATACACATTTTATTTAATAGACACCTATTATTCTACAATCCTAACAACAAATCAATTTTTAATTGCATTAAAAATATAAATATTTATGATGAAATAAATATGTTTCTCCAAGAAACATATTTTTTGTTGTTTTTTTTACATGTAGAAACACTGTTTAATATTCATTCTATATGAAAACTAATTATTTCCATTTCCCGGCATTTCCGAGAAATAAATTTAATTAAAAATCCAGAAAATAAGATCTTGTAAAAAATGTATACAATAACACATTTCTTAACTAAGAATTGTCATGATAATTATATAATTTTACAATAAATAATGATTTTCGCTAAACTATGTTTTAGTTTTATAAAAGAAATAGATGTCGATTCAAGATTTGAGTATTTTAGACTGAGACTAGTTGGCAGCTGATCAAAAAAAAATATGTCAAAAAAAAAACAGCGTTCTAATTATTATTTATGGTAATTTTGGCAGCGAAATCGCGCAGAAAATAGCTTCAGTTCAATTAATCCCGGGGGCAGGAAATGTCTTAAAATAAACCAGTTAGTATCTATTAGGTACTAATTAAATGAAAACTTAACGAGCGATAAATCAAAAATTTCCTGCAGCTTTAAGATTATTGAATTAAAAGTTACGACTCCTAGTTGAGTATATAAGCAATCCGTTTCTCTTCGTTATTATTTATTCTTATTAATGAAACAGTGTGAATATGTGTGGGGATTAATGCGATTACAGCTTCTCGAATCTACAATTATCTTTAATCTTTAACGCTGCTTTAACTTGCGGCGATTCCAGTTTTGCGGATAATTAATTTGCAGACGGAATGGAAAGTTTATTAATCAACGCAGGGATAATTAACGCGTAATTAAAATTATGAACAAAAAAAATGTAATAATACGTTTATCATCAATCATCCGGCTTCAATTAAGTCGTCTCCGGTGGAAAATTTATTGGAGATTGACGAAAATTAAGGATTATACGAAGTGTCGTCGTTTGTCTTATCCTCCCTAATCTAATCATCTTTAGTATTGACACGAACTTAATTAATTTCAGTGGATTTGTAATTTATTTTACCCAAAACAATAAAGTGATGAAGTGTGTATCGAATATCATGATATCAATAATAATTTTAATGCATTTGGATCTGATTTAGTTACACTGGAATAATTTCTTCAATTTTACTGCCATTGGTTATTTATGTCGTGGCACATCAAACGGTTTTAGCGTCTTTGATGAAATTATTTGTATAGAAGCCGGAGGCTAATGAACCAATACAAAAGGGGGTACGAGGCTAAATATACACGCTTTACTTGAATATTTCAAGTAAACTAGAGCTGGTCGGCATCTATGCTTCCTTAAAAGTGAATAGTCGGTGCTTCGTTTTTTTTTTAATGCTTTCGCCCTACGCGAACGGATTTATGGACACAAACCCAAAAGCCTCGGACTTATTGTGTTTAACAATAATTAATAGGTTCTCAGCACGAGATCCTTTTAATGCATAATTCAGCGCCGCAAAGGCATTTACGAAGTGCATTTTCGATGTCGAATTCAATGAGATATGAAATAGTTCGCGCAATTTCACTTAAGCTTCCTAATGGCGCGTATAATTCAGTTTTTAAACTTTCCGACGTGCTGCCAAGTGCATTTAATGAAAACAGTTCAGAAGTATTTTTATTTACACTCGTTACATTTTAAAATTATTCCTCTCAAAAATTGAAACTTTTTCACTATGTTCACATTTAATTACAATGGATGTAAATAATTATTCTGTAACTCTATCCTATCGTAAAACATTGAAGATCGATCAAACTTTATAATTAAGTTTTCGTTTACTTTATAACAATTTATGTAGAGTTCAAATTACATCATACAACTGAAATAATTATAAAGGTATTATATTCATGTATAAAACGCAGATTTGGGAACCGCATGCAAATAAATATTTAAATAATTTAATTGTTTAAATATTCATAAGTAATTTATTATTTACAATTATAGAATTAATTATAATATTATCGTAAAATATTTTCAACACGATTAGATTTCTGCTTTGTGAAAAATTGTACAACAATGATGTCTCTGTAAAGCAATCGTGTAAAATGTAAATCTTCATCGATGCGACCTCCGCCTCGTAAGTGTTTTTCATTTTCAATAAATGTGTCAATTGACCAATAAATGTCTACGTCGTTATTTTATTACCGATAAATTACAAGTATTTCTTCACAATGCCCACAGTTCTTAATTAACAAATAGATAATTCATATATAAAGAATATATAGTAGATTAAAGTAATTATTGAATGGATTTCTTTGAATTTTCAAGTGATTAAACTATATAATAAAATATATATTGATTGAAAAAATATTTTTTTTTAGAAATTGTACTAATTTTTTGTTTTTTGAAATGAATTTTTCAATTTTGACGTAAGCTGATGACTAATTTTTATCACCAAAATACATATTTTGAAATTATCACCAGAAACTCGCCAAGAATTTATTTTTAAATTCTAATTATAATTACGCTCTGTTCTTCCGTTCGCTTTCACATATCGATTTTTCATAAATGTTTAAATTTTCTACACATTTAAAATTAAGAAATTAACTGTTTATTATAATTTTATTTCAAGAACTTCACTAAATAAAACCAAACATTTTTTACATGAATCGTTGTAGTTCCCACGCATTGATAAGTAAATAAATCTTCATTTAACGAATGGTTGAAGTTTCAAGCTATTTGCCCTTGTTACAAAAAAAAATGTTTTTAGATAAGTGTCCCACGTGCATCCAATTGCACATGTATACTTGAATGTTAAAATATATCTTATAATTTATTTTATTCTTGTAAAAATAACAATTTTAAGAAATAATTAATTTATAATAATAATTAAAAAATATTTATATTCCCATCATAATTTACACACAGCTTTGGAAATGTTGCGTATAAATCACATCGCTTTATTATTTCTATAATAAAGTTGAGTGTGAAAAGATGTTTGATTAACAGCTTGTCGTTACATCGAACCTACAGCAAGTATAATTATCTGCGTAAACATGTAATATCTCAAGAGATACGAAGTAATAGCTTCTCATGTCACGAAATATCCTCCGTTGAAAACAATGCGATTATTTTTAGCTTTAACGGTCACAGCGGTTTTAATAGCATATTCATGTGTACGAGGGGATACAATAACATCCCCGTGTTCTTCATATGACACAAGATTTATGCTTTCCTGCTTTATATTCGTGAAATAGGATTAAAGTATTATATCCATAGCATTTAAATATAATTATGTCGGATCGACAGTTATATGCTAATACTTTACACGTATTCTTCATATTTTTAAAGATTATGTAAATTTATGACAAATATTGAAAATCTATCATTAACTGAAATATATTCATATGACGTTTTAACGTTTAAGAGGTAAATATGCATAGATTATCTGAAAACTAACATCCTATTAATCTATACTTTAATTTATTTTAAGACTTAAGTAAATTAACACAAAGACACACTTAAGGATTATATATAAACACAAAATTGAGGAAAAACTCAACTTCTTTAAATCGCACCATTTCAAAATATTAATTAATTTTTCGATGAATTTTATACGATTTATTCTTCTGAGATTTATAAATCTTTTTTTGAAAATAATTAATGTCCGATATACATTCTATAGGAAACAAAACAGAAATGTGACAGTGGTAATTTGTTGTATTCCCATGCATGTGTTCGCTCTTTCATCGTTGTGTAATAAGGATAACGTAGTTATGCAAGAGGTGTCGAGTGAAATGAAATGTGTGCTCTTTCCTCTGGCCTCTCTGAAATCGTTTTCAGCGTGTTTGAAATAAATGGTTTCGAGTAGGAGAAATGTTAATCTGCGCTGTAAAACAATGCGTTAGTCTCGAATGCGTTCCATGTTTTGTACCATATTTGGAGGTTGAAGCCACTCTTGGACTGCGGCTAGTGAATGGATGGATGATGGGCACGTGGACGGAACGGGAATATCGGCAGATCCGTTTCGCGAATTCCCGTTGCGTATTATCAACCGGCTCCGTAAAAAGCGGAAAGAAGTGGATGTAATGTAGAGCTGTTTTCATTGATTGATGCAACAGCAGCGGGAAAAAACATACAGAATTTAATCTGTTCGTGAATGGACGCAGTACTCGTAAATATTTTCGGGCTCCCGTAAATATTCCATTGTCCACGGTTTTCCTCTGACTCTAAATAAACTCCATCCACCTACGCTTATAACATTTTTTTTTTATTATCAACGGCAAATAGTAACGTCGAAGCCGCGGCGGAGCGTGAAATTCCCGAACTATTGTTGCAAACTGAAAAGCGATCGGAGGAGAAAGGTTTTTGAATTATATAACAACGCTTAGCGCCACGGTTTCCGTTTACGACGGTAAATCGCACTTTACAACCGAGAGAAACAATGCTGGAAATTAACTGCAGACATTCCAACGCAAAACGCCCAATAAACTATCATATTCTTAACAGGAGCGTTGAATTATGCATTCCATGTCCTAAACAAAACCGATAATTCTCTCAGTAACTTTAACCTTCGCACATTTACCTTGAAACTCATTAATTCTGAAAATCTGCAATTTTTTAATTATGTCTGAAAACTTTATAATGAGAAAAATTTTGTAATGAATTCGTACTTAAGCGACATGAAATAAAGTGTTTAGTTTTATCAATTAGTATATGTTAAGTGCCTGAAATATTAACTATCAAACTCGGTCATCAAAATTAGAAAATCCGGAGGACAAATATTTTCATATAAATTATAAATTTATGTTAATGTTACATGAAAAAAATATAATTGTTCTTGTATTTGTAACATGTGAAAATGCATTTAATAATCCAAATGAATTGAGTCCGTCATGTCTGTTTTCTTGGAAGACATAAAGCATTTTCTCAGTGTGAAAATCCTATAAATAAAATCCATATCTCGAGGACGGATCGAATTCCTGCGGTGAACTCTGTCCATTCCCGATACTCCGGTATCCAAGTACAAAAATTCAAAGATCCCGCCGACTCGAAGACACTCCGACATCGTCCGTTTATCTCTCGATCTATCCCAGCGTCATCGCTTTATCTTCCACGCAAACATGAACATTGCACGAAGGAAACTATCGGGATTTCTTATGCAACAAATCAATCCGAATTGCATTCCTCCTCGGCATCGAAATCGGGCAAAGAACAAGGAACACTTATGTAGTGTGTTTCTGTTTTTTTTTTCTTTTTCGGCGAAGATAATTAATGGGTGCGATAACACAACGAACATGTGTGCAAAAATGAAGACGAAGATGAACGAACGACCGGTACACAAAAAGAGTTGAGAAGAGAACCCACGCTTTGCTCGTAATACGAATGACCTTAATAAGATGCACGCGGTTTCTGTGAAAGAGATCCAAACGCAAAACTCGGGGTTGATTTACGACCGGTTTTTGTCTCGCCGATCTCGAAATGACGGAACAACTGGAAAAACCGTTTCCAGTTTTCGCCTAAAACGGCGAGACCGACCCATTTTATAGTTGCGTTTCGGACTCAAAAGTAAATATCACTTGAATCATGGTTGGAGATTACCGGACGCAGAGTTCTAATAAAAACTTGTGCATTTTTATTTTTTTTTGTAAAATATTCCACGAAACATGGAACATGTTGCAAAACCTGCTGCGTTCAAGTTTAAATGAAATAGTTTTAATTAGGGGGAGTACTGTGGTAAAGTGGATTCAAGTGCGGCATTCAACGAATGACTTCGTGGGGCGGCACAATGGGACATCTGTGACGCAACCGTTAAGTTGGATGTTTACAATTTCCTCCCATACTTTCTTCTTATCGTTAATTAAGCTATAAAATAGGGAGGGTCGATAATTTAACACATTTCGTGTTGCTTGTGAATCACTCGAATATAAATATTCAATAAAATGAAGAAATATATCTTTTTAATTACAGTTTTTTCTTTTCAGATTACAAAAAAAAAGCCAGATAGCTAGAATTTATGGTTGACATAACATTTCTAAGACATTTTAATAACCATCATAATTTACGTAAGGAAAAAAGGTTATTTTCTCATATTTGGAATTTTATCTAGATTATATTTTTTGTATGTACTTATAAAGCGCACATTTGCATTAAATTACTTTTTAAAAAAGATGAATTTCAAAAATTGCATAATTCAGCAAACATCTTTCATATGAATAAAATTTGAAGCGAAATAATTAAATTAATGCAACGTGTACGTATGTAAATAATTTATTTTATTATGAAATTGTTCGAAAATATCACACCAACTTGCATTTCATTATTAATAATTTTACATCTACATTATTTAATTACATTTTTTACACTAGTTGTGGTTGTGGTTTAATTAATTACAATTATATTTTGAAATACATTATATTTTGAATTCCATTTATAAAATAAATAATTTAAAAAATAATTTATTGCTGCTAAGTTTTATCCATTTATTTATGTATAATGCAGTCAATAAAGTTTGTACCGAAGTAGCCAAACTAACTGTAATTTAATATTAGCATAATTCCTTATAGATTAAATCTATATCGGATATTTAATCGTTTCCGGTTTGTCTGTTTGCTATTATCGTTATTGGCCTATTTCAAATATCGAATTTAACGTTACGAGCGAATCTTGCTACATTCAAAATTACAATATATTTATAGTTTCGATAACAAACGAGTTTTCAGTATTATATTACATATTACAAAATTATCGATTTTATATGTAGAAATGTAATATAAATTACATAAAATAACTTTTTATAATATAAATGTTTCTTTGAAAATCAAAATATTCTGAATGTTGCGCAACTTATTCAAGGAGCGTGGGAGAAAATCGATTGCATTTAATTAAATTACTTTTCTGTATATTTCATTTCCTGATGAAAGAATAATAAAAAAAAAACAAGTTTTAATATAGGATGAGCAGCAATTTTTCCATTGAAGAATTTAATAACACGAAGTTTTCGAGCTCTTTCTCATGACTGATGCACATCAGTGCCATTTTCTTGAGAAAATAAACAAGGATCTGGTACGAATGCCGCACATGTTTGCGTTTATTAAACGGATTCCTCTAGGGAATTAGAGTGCTGTCGATACCGAAGATATAAATATTTATTAGGAATTTAAAAAAATGAAGAGATTATTAACGCGAAGCTTTTACGGCGGATCTTCTATATTCCGCAAAATATTACAAGTCTGCAGAAAATAACAATAAAAAAATAGAATGCAACTGCGAAGTGGAACGTGTCGCTGGTAAATGAAGTAAAAATAAAGGAAATTCAACTAATATTCTTGAAGCAAGAGTATTGGATCGAAGGCAAGGATAGAGAAAGAAGAGATACTTGAAATGCACATGTCACTATCGGGTTTCTATATAATGAAACTCGCTGTCGATGTTGGCACAGATTCTTTTTCTGCTCAGAGCAAAATGGATATGAACAAGGAGTATCTACAAATACAACAACTGGTTGTACGAAATGAACATGATTAAAAATAAAAAAAGAGCTTCACGCAATTTGTAAAGCTAATGAAACAAGGCTCGTACATAAACAATCCCGTTCTAAACTAAATGCATGAAATTCAAACGACATTTTCGAATTTGCATTTTAAAGCTTTGCAACAAATTGCTATTTATTGTTATTATTGCGTTGCGGCTCCGCGTGAAACAGATTCGTTCGGATTATAGCGAAACGAGGCGGAAACGTTTCATGCGGAATTAGAATATTCAATTTCAGGTTTTTCAGTTCGTCGCGTTTAACATTCGTAAAGTTAAGCTGTTATTAATACACAATCGAGCCTATTAATAAATTTTCATTAATTTCGAATCGATTCACTTTTGCAAATAAAGAAAATCGGCCACGCACGTTCGGAGACGTACCGTAATTGAGCGACGGGCGAGACCGAAACGGCGTTAAGGAATTCAATGTTATCCTGTACGGATCACTATTTGGATCTATCTGTTCGAACATTGTAGCTACAATTTAAAAATGCTGTCTCCTGCAGAGGAGCCGTATCATATCTCAATTGATTTCAATATCCTCTGGACTCTCTGTTTACTAATGGTAATGCCGTGATTTGACATGTTCTTCCTTCATTGAATATCCAATTACCGGTTACAAAACATTACATTTACTTGCTTTGAACGAATTTTATTTTAATATTTATTTATAATAATTAGAATTTTATAACAATTTTTCAATTTCACAAGCTAAGATCAATGTTTTTATTAACTTTAATTGTTATTAGTTTATTATTATATATGAGCAGAATAAACATTCAGTTTTCACTGCTTTAACTTTTAAATGTTTCAAATTATAAAGTTTTACAATTACAACTTTTAATACGTTTTTTTCACAATACTTTAATTATTAAAAAAAAGTAATATTTCCATGCAATTAATAGTTTCATAATGAAGCAGTTGCGAAATAAACTATTAGTTCATGATTTACTAGAGGCTCTCCTAGAATCTAATTAGTCGGAATTTAATAAAGCCCTTCGAGGGCCGAGAGCTCGGAAATATTAAACGAGAGCTTGACCCACAAATAGATTTTTTCCTTCCTTCTTCCACCACCGCTTTTATTTTCATTTTTCTCCCCTTTTTTATACGTCCGCTCGTAAATATTTTACGCGGAACGAAAAGGCAACAAACAGAACGGTGCCGCTTTTTATTAGCGTTCCTAACCCCCGCAGAGAATGTAAACTTTTATTGTTTTAAGTGGAGAGAAAAAAAAATACATACACGCAACCAGAAAAATTAATTTATCTAAAACGCGAGAATGTTACAACTTAATTCAGTTTTCTTTTTAAATTTAAATGCAAATTTCTCGTTGATTCCTTTTATTTTAATTTTTAAACTTCTTGTCCTGCTGATTTTCTTCTGGTGTTTC
The DNA here is from genome assembly GCA_963457615.1 of Nicrophorus investigator. NCBI lineage: Eukaryota > Metazoa > Arthropoda > Insecta > Coleoptera > Silphidae > Nicrophorus > Nicrophorus investigator. The sequence continues at coordinate 4,126,636 of OY735140.1, forward strand.
GAGATTCGCAAAATTAATTTTCTGGAAGCCCCCGGACATCGGCTGTGAATTATTTATTTCCACTTTTACACGTTTAGTTGCGGTAACTTTATAGCTGCGGATTCCTTAAATATTTATAAAATAGTAAATATTCAATGCGTAACTTTAATGCGATGTATACTGATATTCGGATAGCCGCCAGTTTAATTTTATACCAAGTTTGTTGGAATTTTATTAATTGCTGTGTTGTTAACTAGAAAATAATGAATAATATTTATTGCAATACTTATAGAATTAAACATAAATAAATCAAAAATGCTTGAATTATTGCAATTATCGAACACGTTTCTATCTTTTAAAGATATGCGCATATTTATTTTGCTTATGAAAGAATACCAAGTAGTATTGCTCTTCATTCATGTTTTTTCCCATACTTACCGAAGATTCTTCAAATATAAATCGGCATTGATACAAAAAAGGTGCATGCAGCATACATTTTCGAAGATAGTGTTGGTTATATATTTACATATTTTTCTGCGGGCATGGAAATACTCGAATGTATGTAAATAACATATGAATAACGCGGTAGTTGAGTGCTATGAAAAGTCGATTCTTCGTTCCACCGCTGCTCGCTCGTCTTGCCTGAGTGGACATCCTCATTTTCAAGCAACAATGCTATCTTTATGCGATGACAACATTACAATACGTGTTTCGAGTTAATAACGAATGTAATTGAGTTTAAATTGCTCACAATTACGTTTTTCATTTTACGTAATACATTCAAAATCCCACACTTGAAATTCACGATCTCATAAAGTCACGTATAACAAGTATATCAAAAACTACAAAAAATGTATAAAACTATATATAAATTCACAATACAATTTTAAATATTTGAAGAAAAGATTAGATAAACCCCAGCTTTCTTAACATTCATGATACAATTTGAAAATGTAATGCAAAATTATAGATAAAGTGTATCAAGCGAGATTTTATTTTTTTTTAATACGCACGCAATTTTAGATTAATTTAAAAATGTGTGCGCTGTATAATTAAGAAAATTATTCTAACAACGCAAATACGGAATTTTACTGGTCAAAGTAACGTGTTGTGTTAATTGCTTTTCAAGGTAAAGTAGAAAAATTATAATTGCATTGGTGTTGTTATGCAATTAAGTTATTAGGTTATATGACAAATTCAACTTGCTAATTATTAGCTTGTATGTGCAATAGGAAATATGTTAAGTAGTTTAGCTTTTGATTGGAATTATGTACGGTGTCGGGCAGCAGCTGCTGCTGTTTGTTGAAGCTCAAGTGTAACAGTAGTAATATGCAGATGCAAAGAGATTTTGCAAATCAAATTGAATTTGAGTTATAGTAAACATTAATGAGCGAATGTTAAATGTGGTAGTTAATTGAATGCGGAGCCGTGTGCCAAGAAATGTAATGTGTAGAAGTAATGCTCGGAATGCCGAGGAAAAGGAGTCTCTCGGTCGGCGTAGATGTAAGCAAGAAGTGGAAGAAGCAGCAGTCGGGGAAGATTTGCATTTAAGAATCTTCCAGTACAGTTGAAACGGCCGGCGGCGCGAAATTATCCACCGTTTCCTATTGCGCAATTATAAGCTACACATTGTAATAATATCCTCTCGACATTTACTCTGGCGATGCTGCATCGAATTAATTAAATTAACCAGGAAGCTCCGAAGGCTCGCACCTAAATTACTACTCTGCCGAACTAGACACCAATACCGGCGAGTCTTGCAATTGGAATTACATTAAGCCTAATTAAACGTAACGTATGCACAAATGCGTCCGTAAAGATGCTTCCTTAATGCAAAGATTGCGGTCATTTTACTACCATTACTTTCCAATAAACAGTTTTGATTTTACTCGTTTTTTGTTGTGAGAGCGTTTCGCTATTTCCATCTGTGATAATGAGCGGAGCAAATGTGCGAAAAGATTACTTCTTTTTGATCTCCGTCTCTCTTGTTAGGATTAATGCTTGTGAAATGGGTCATGAAGATTTAGTCACTTGGCCTGTGCACACAATTACTATTTAGCGCATTTAATTTGCATGCAAGGAAAACACATGACGGCGTCGAATTCACTTCGCAGCTAATAATCTTACCTCTCTTGTACCAATAAACAGACGCGATGCGAACAAAGAATAAATACAAAGAGCAAAAACAGAGCTTGATGAATCGGAATGAACGAAACAACGTGCCTCATTATGCAAAACGACGTTCAGCATGATTCGGAGATTTGTTTCGAATCAATTGGGGTTTCGCAAATGGAGTGCTGCTCGGGCTCAGGTGGAGACCACAATGCACGTCAATTTCAAGATTAATAATTCAGCTCGAAATGGACTTGATGGGTGGTTGCGGCCTTTTTTAAAACCACCTTCGGCTATTAATTATAGTGAGTTCATATATTATATTCAGAGACGATGTCAAAAAGGATTTTCTTTTAACTTTCTTTAATTTCTTAAAATATAATATAAATACTTCAATCAAATACATCTTAGTCAAAAATATATTTTATATTAAAATTGGTCTTAGGTATTTCTCTAACATGCTATTAATTATAATAATCCACATATTTTGGATTTGTTAACGTGTGAACTGATATTGTTGCCTTGAATGTTTCACTTTTGCATGTAAAATGCTATGCTCCTCCAACCAAACTCATCAAATTACGAACTTTCTTCCGAGCAGGTGTTATAATTTAAGCCAAAATACTAAATTACGTAAGATAATTACAAGGCTCATGAGTAACGGCATCACAACCCCGCACAGCGTGCTCTGGATTTCATAAATGGGCCTTTTGTGCAGTAAAACTCTGAAACGGCATTCTTAAGACGCAAATTTATTAAACCACTTTCCTTAATATTTACTCGATATCCCCCATTATTTACTTGCACTATGCAATGTGTCAGTAATTGTTATAATTTTACTTTAGACAATTTTGTTATGTAAAATATATACTAAAATAATGGATAAACGTGTAATAATTTCAAATCTCACAAAATATTTGTTAAGAAATATGTATTATAGGAAAATCTTCAATAGTTTCAAATTGAATATAAGTGATTTTTTTTATAATTGATTTATACTTAAATTATTTACTTACAAAATATCAGGATGTTAAAAATAAAGTATTATCTGATTTTAATGTAACGGATGTGTGGGATAGTAATTCGTTACATAATTGGAGATTGATTATCCAGTAATGTTTCCGAGCAAATGGAAGGCCCTTATCGAGGAACCGATTTCCTAGCTCCATTAGCAGGCACTTATTTCCGCTGAAACCCTTATCCCAGCATCAAACAACATGCGGGTGAAACAGTTTGTGCTTCGGCTTTGTGAATACTTCGAATTTGTCTATACTCAACAAAATTGGAATCTCACTGCCAATTATGCAATACGATATTATTGGGCGTAAGTTCTGAGTAATGAGCGATGTAAAATGGGAGTTGCGGAAGGTGTGAGTTGTGGTCGTGTCGACGTGGAAATGTAACATTGGTAAAATGTCAAAATTAAAATAGATTGCCGAACGTCATCTTGTCGCGGCAGTAATGAAATATCTGCACCGGAGAAAATGATCATAGTCTATATCTTGTAAGTCAAAGATGTTATATCAGTAAGCTGGTTTCAGATATTTAAGCTCATTTATCGTTGATAGGGGACCCTCAGAGGTGTGGGTAACTGCAAGATGATTTATTAATTTGCAGTAAAATCTATAATACAATTTATACTCATTTTAGCCATCAAAAATGTATCAAAGAATGATATTTTATACTTTTATTCGTATTGGTGCGTATTATATACAAATTATATTTGGAATTTTCGCGCTAAATGAATAATGCGCATTATACTCGCGTATAAAAACATCATTTTCAATATGACAGTAATTAAGAATGATATTTGACATATTTTGTATACTATTGACATTTGACATTTTTATTTTTTTAAATGATTTTTGGACAAATATTTTAACTAATTTTGTAATGTTTTTTTTCGCGTACATAAACGTCATTTTTAATATCACAGTAATTAAGAATGACATTTGACATTTTTATTTTTAAAAATGATTTTTTGACAAATATTTTAACTAATACATAGTGCGTATTATATACGAATTTTATTTATAATATTTGAAAGGTTCGCCCGTAATGGGGTGCGTTTATATTGTTTGACAACAATTAAGAACGACATTTCACATATTTTGTATACTATTGACATTTGACAATTTTATTTAAAAAAAAAATGGATTTTACCATAGACTCAACTAAAATCATTATTTCATCATCATCTATCTACATGTAATTGATTATAATCAGAATCTATCACCTATTTCATGAAAACGTTTACATATATTTTAATCTTGGAGTGATCGGATTGGAAAGTTGTGAAATAGTAGATCAGAGGCGAGTTTTAACATATACGATGACAGCACCATTATATTATACTACAAAGTGTATCGTAAATAATGGGAACAGTGCGAAGCACAATCGACGATTATCCTAATGGTCTCGAAAACATCGAATGATAAATGCACGAGAATTTACGACGGCAATTTGCTTCAAATAATAAAATTATTATTGCCCACGAGAGGTGATTTTTTTCTTCCTGCCCTCGTTTTACTGCCTCCGCTTATTAGGATGTCGCGAATTACGTTCGGCAATTCCTGCTGATTGTTCAGAAATTGTCTTTAATGGAAGCAAAAACACGAGAGCACTTCCCACGTCTACTGCGAAAAGCGATTTTCGATTTTTCGCTTCCTCGTACCTTTTCTTCCACAAAGATCCTGCACTTCAGGAAGAAGCTAAAAGGGATAATGTCCTTACATTTTTTATACCTAAATCTCTTTCTCTGCGTGTGGAAATAGAGATAAGCCGTTTTTTTTACAATTTTCTTGTGCATCGAACGCATATTAACGGAATTTCATAAAATGTTTGAAAATTGATTTTATACTTGATACGTTAATGTATTAAATATTAATGAACGTTATATAAAATGAAGTGCATTCAATAGAAAGACCTCCGGCAGACATCCTTTCAAAGCGTAAAGTTTACAATATTTCTAAAGAGTATAAAATTTCTTTAAAAAGTATTACATTCAGGAAATGTGAGTATTTGATGTATGTACCATCGAAATAAATAATTACATTCATTGTAACAGTGATATAAATACTTACGATAAACATAATCAACTATAATAAAAAATACAAGAGAATATTACTATAAAAAATTAACAAAATTTAACTTAATAATCAATAGTTTCGAAGAAATAATTCACATACTTAAAAATCGACATGTGTTTAGCCCACATGCTGCATTTCAGACACATAATTGCTATATTATATATAAATTAATGAATAATTTGTATGATTTAAGTGGTCTGTCTCATTCCGAAACACTTGACACTCTCATATACATAATTAGAATGCATTGAAATGTGAGCTAATGCATACACTTCGGCCGATTAGCAATTGTTTAATGTCGCGCTTTAGTTGTAAGCACATTACATTGGTGCAGGTGTTAGATAAACGTTTAATTTCAAGCGCAGCTAATTTTAGGAACTCCAATGTATATTTATTTAAATAGAATAATATAATAAAATCTTGTTAAATAAAGTTAGTTTTACTAAATTTTAATAAAAACTGATTCTAACGATTTATATTTTAAAATTTGATAATGTTCAAAAGAGAATATTTAACAAAATTTTCTATTAAAAATTTCAATGAAGAAATAGCAGCAATGTGTTTGCAATGTTAAGAATATTAAATGAAACACCTGCAGCGATATTGTTTACAATACAAAGCATCGTTTATTAATAACTTAATTTATATGGTGGAAAGGATAAAGCAGTTTAGTGTGCGGATGGAGTGTGCCAAAGAGCGGCTTTCCTATAATTAAAACAGCATTAAAATTTATATGCATCGACCGTTTGCGGTAATCGATTCGAAACGCGAATTAACTGGACGTCGGTCGTCTCGTTACGCAACCGTTCGGATTTATTGGCAGTTTCTAGAGGAATTTTCATTCCGGAACAGAAGAAGTAAAAAGAAAAACGGCGCCGAGGACGAGAAGAAGTGATGCTCCGCGTCCTGCGCCTGCGTTAATTAACAGCTCAGATTTATCGTCTTCTAATTTGTATACGTTGTTGTATATTGTCAATGTCTTAGGCTCGTTTTGTTTCTTTTCGAAGGTATTTCAAGTCATTAAACGGTTATAAAACAAAACGACTTAAAGAAATTCTTCTTGTCTAATAATTTTACAAAAATCTTTGTTCATATAAATACTAATTTGATTCTCTTACAAGGAATATAGAATTTTTAATGTTTTTTCTTTTCATTTGTGCCCACTTCTAAAAAAGTTTGTTATTATCCTTAAATTACTTTTGTAAAAATAAATTAATATTTTGTTATAAGTTTATATTCAAATATTTCTGTTATTAATTTTTAGTTCTCTTTTCACATAAATACTATTTTTTTAGTGTAATTTAAATCTGATTATAAAATTGTGTTGTTTTTGTTATACTGTTATTTATAATTTGACACCTAAATATGTCGGTCAAAATTTCTATATTATTTGTGAATATAAAGTTTTATTTGAATATAATTAAGCTCTGAATATAATAGATGCATTCGAATATGTAATCGTCACGTAATTCACGAGTGATACTGGCGTGTAATTTAATGAATTTGTTGCATTAACTAGGTTTATTCAAATTTTAATAGAACATAATTCTGTTGCTATAGCGACAACCATAACAATCAATATTTATTATTTTTGTTTATCAGGTTTCCATGCGAATAGAAATTGAATGAATGGCGGCTTTAAATCAGTCTCGCATCGATGGCCTCTTTACAATTTCCATTCGGTACACAGTTTTGTAATGATAATCCAATTACGGTAACGTTAAATCTTTGTTTCGCTCCGCTCGAGGCTAATTTCAGAAGGTAAATTATTTGCAAACAAGACTGCCTGCATTCGTCGAGCACCTGGGTGTTTCTAGTAAAACGTAACGATTTGTTTGCCCACCCCGGAATATCCGGCCTCAAAAACACGAAGCCATAAACTAAATTTCGAAATGCTTTACTTTATTTTCTACCATCCGTGTTCCCAGTACCAGAACACAAAAAAAAATCGCAGGGATATTGGGTTACATTCGTGCCGAAATTCTTGTTGATTCTGTGACCCTTTTTTCTCACAGCGCGCGAGCTGCAAAAAAAAAAATATAAATAAAACAAAGTAAAAACTTGATTTAACAATCGCTTCTACTGTTTCACGTTCGATATTTACGTAACGGTCGCTGCGCAATCTCGAACACTAACACCTATTCTTCGTGGGTTTTCCAAAGCTCTGGGCGGATTCTTCTACCAAATTGAATTAAGCTCGATTTACTAGAAATTTATATAATCAAAGCGAGGGCGTTTGAAGCGACCCCGGCTAATCCAAAACGCGCCCACTATCGAATTAACCGGAATTATTGTGATTATGTAATTGGAATTTAAGCAAACACCGTTTCATGGAGTAAATTGCTCTGCAATTTCATCGCAGCGAGCGCATAATAAACGTAAAACGGCTTAGATTTATTCACTTATTTTATTATTATTTTATTTTGCATATGATTTATTCATTAACGGTTGAAGAGCTTTGTCGGCTTTGCTTCACTGACTCACGCATTTTGCGTCCCCGAAAATAAAATAAAACAAAAGAATATTACTCACACAAAGGCTATTGATAAAAATAAATGGCGGGTGTTTTAAAAATAAACCCCTCCAAAGCTGTTGACTGATATTTAGCGAAACATAGCGACGCATAATCCTGGCCAAAAGTTAAACGACGGTTGCGTATTGATCAGGAAATATTCTACAATACTGCTGCGTAATGATACACAACCCTAACTTTAATTATTAATTAACCAGAGTTTAATTAAATGTTTAATACACAGTTTTTGTTCATTAATAAATTGGGTCCGTTTCAAAATAACGCATATAATTTTACAAATAAATAATGTATAAATGTTAAAATGCTGGTGAAGTTGCTGCAATGATATATCGATGTTTTCCATTATAGCATACGGAAAATCTGGTTTTCATTCAAGCGACGTGAAAAATAGGTAGGCCTTAAAGGTGTTCCCGACAATCAATCTCCCGACGTGGATGTTGAGGCATCGCTTATAAATTCCAATAAAGTTATTTATCTCTATTCCCCCATTTTTTTTCTTGTATCGCGGAGACGTTCGATACTTTTCATACGTGATTTGTAGAATTGATAAATGATGGTTTAGGAAATAGTGTCATTCCATAACGACAGCTTATCAATTTTCGAAATAACAAAACCAATACTTTCACCATTTGGGATGTTATTTCGATATATCGGCTTTGTTTCCACGTGTGACTAATGAAAATAGCCCTAGCACGTGCCCGGGGTGAGTTATCGTAAAATTTTACGAGTTTCCATATATTCATTAGCGCTTAGGGCCTTATAAATCCATTTATGCAATTACTAAAAACAAGTTACTAAAATATTATTTGATCAAATTTGAAGTTAAAAGTTTTTTTTATTTAACTTTACTTGATAACTTGTTCCTAGGTTTGGGTAAGTTTTTTTTTTCAGCAGGACGTAAATAAGTCTCACTTAAAATAGGCGGATGTTGTTCAATTTACTTCAGCTGAGCGTGTCGCACCTACTACTAGCAACACATTCATAATTTAGGTCACTTTCGACAAAAACATCATCATTCGGCTAAAATTAACCTATAATAGGTTAAAAAAACGTCGCCGCTTCAAATATACGTTCCACATTGTTTGTACACAAAATCACGTACATTTATCACCTGCTCAAATACAATTGTCAATATTATAAAATTACATTTAGAAATTTCCTAAAACACAACAAATTCTATTGTTTATCTTAAAGTTTTTAACATATAATTGATAATATAAATGTCACAAAAAATAATGTCATAGAAAGTTAAAATTATTTTTACATAAATAAACTTAATTTAATTTATGTTTACATGAAAATTATAATATTATTTTTTAAATGTAATTAGTTTTGAATATGATATTTAATTGTTGATTAATGTTCTAAATTCTATTTTGAAAGTAATAATTATAAAACTTTTTTTTTTCTTTAATAATTCTCGATCTAAATCTCGAAGTTTTTCAGTTTCATTTAAAGTTCGGTAGTTCAATTCCGAATAATGGCATTCAATTTCATGAAACTGGCATAGAAATGTCATTGAAAGAGTGGTGCATTGTGTACGCTGCGCTGCGAAAATAAAAGAACGAGTGGTTTTCATGTTGTATGGATCTGGTGCAAATTATGTGTGGAAAAAGGTGTACACGTGGGTCTCATTAGGTGGTCTTTTTTTTGTTCAATGGCCCTTTGTGAGATGGCATCTGTATGCCTCCTCTTCCACCTCCGCCGTGGCACGAACCAAACACCAGCTGCACCATGCACCAATCGGACACGCCAGTTGGCAAATGCAAAATTCCATCGACTCTCCAGAAAACAATATAAAAGAAAAACTCATTCAGTTGCCCAGCTACAAATTTTCAGTTTCAATTAAACGGAGTCATGTTCGTATTTGGAATTAAATAAATTGTCCGAAACGTAACAAATGGTTGAATGTATTTCAATAATCGATATCATACCAAAAAGAACTGGTGTGTCTATAATAACTCTTTCAGTCCCGTTCAAAATAAATCAATATTAATTTCCATGCCAGTCGATCATATTCAAATTTATTACGTTCAATCACAAACAAGAAAATGTAACTCACTGATTCCTTCACAATACCTGTAGTGATTGGATCATTCATGTCATCATATATTGATTTCTCTAAAAATCTATATAATATTATTTATTTATTTACAAAATTTGTATTGGCCATTTAATATTAAACATGATAAATTATAAATGATAATTTTTTACATTTTCATTCATCACTGTGATGTGTTTTTATATTTTCCAATCAACTACATATTATTGATTTTATTAGGTTGTATTATGGCAAGTAAATTGTCCATTTATTAATATTTTAATTGTTTTTGTACTACAATTGAAGAATAATTATCTTATCAGCATAAAGGATGATTCGGATAATATAAATAAAGATCACAACTAGTAATGAGTAAACCAAACCACTTGAGTTTATCCCAATTAACTTAAGTCGAGTGCTTTTAATAAACCATATCCATTTTTAGTTTACACTTAAATTTATCATAATATTAATAATATTAATTAGGAGTTTCAACTAACATAATCTTATCCCAACTTTATGTTTTTGTTAAGGCTTTTAATTAAGGATACAATAATTATAAGTTTTATGGTTATTAAGCTGAAAAATTAAAAATATTTTTAAGATTTTTTCCTTTGTTGTGTTAATCTTTAAATGCCTCTGTAGTGAATGGGGGTTGTCATGTTAAGCTGGTATAAGATAATTTAGGAAAGGCAAGCTGCTGCGTAAGTTAGTATGATGTTACAGAATCGAAACATGTATTGGAGCGTGCACCATAAAGCTTGCGTTCGGCAGAAGCAGCAGCTGCTGCGTTACGAGGAAGATGTAAAGAAGATGCAGGCTGAAATGAAAACGCACTTATCTCTTGTATTTCTTGAGGGATTTCAGTAATTAATATCCCCCTTTCTGATTCCGTGCGGCGAGTGCGCGCTCTCCCGATGAGCGGAATTCCAGTTCAATCAGCATAAATTGCGAACAAACACGCGTATTTACTTATCTCGCGGGAGCATTACATGCTTATTAAGATGAAATGTGGCGATAGTTACGGACCAGAAGACGCGGAAGATCCTCTTCATCGCTCCTTTACCATCCAACCAACCTGCAGAACAACGTCCGTGTATAAAGCACTACCACTATGTGTGCATCTTCAGATCCTTTCTCACTCTATCTTCATGTGCACTCCACACGTTGGACCCACCTGTTCTGAATCAACAAAGCCTCTTATGAATTATTCAGGATATTTCGTTTCTACGGCTGTAGTATACGTACACTAACAATGGCGAATTGTCTACCGGTTGCTCGTTTGCCACCCAACTAAAACAGACGATAAGAAAATCGCGCGGCAAACTTCTGACAATGAAACGTGCTACACCCCCCACGACTGCTTTGCATTGTGTATACATCTCCAAAAATAATCCACCCAAAAATAAATAATTCTAGTAATATACACCCTTCTTCTTGTAATTAACCGCTTCGCAGGAGAATCGAATACATTAAGTTATATAATGTAAGTCTAGAACCCTCGTAGCACTTAGATATCAACGCCTCTTATTTCCTTCACCATCTTAATCTCCTAAGTGTATTATCAGCACATCTTTCAATTTAGATAATCGCTGTTAAAATACTTTATATTTCGTTTCCTATACTTTATATCAAGTTATTACTTTAACAGAAATATCATCACTAAACTCGAGAAATCGTTTATTCAACTATATAATTTGTGTGATATAATAATTAAATTATAAAATATAATATTATGTAATAAATTCTTATTGTAATTCGGTCAGTTATATAATTCAATCTCAGGAAAGTATATAGTTGTGGTAAGGCAAAAAGAATTGCAGGAAACAATTTCGAAAGGAAAGGATAAATCTAGATGGTAGCCGTAAATCCAAAACTTGGGGCAGTAAACAACGGCAAGAACAATGTAGAATTAGGACAATCCCCTAAACGCGATAAGCAGCGACAATAAACCCTCTTGAAGGGCGTTAAACCCCGAAAACGGAGCGAGCTATAACTTCGCAATTTGGCCCGAAGTAATCCGAAACCAAATAGTATACGCAACAGGAATCTTCGTTCTCCTTATCCTTCGCTGCCCCGAGGCTTAGGAGGTTCCTTATGGATTTTCGGTCAGGGTTCTTCTTCGAGAGGGATTCAATTATCCCGAAAACGGCATCGGGCACTTAAGGCCTCCGATTTATAAGCGCAGCCAAATGACTTCATTAGTATCAAGAGAGGTATGTATCAATTCAGATTAAAAACGCCGTTGCCGAAACACTTTTGTATATAATTGGTGATAAAATACGCGAACCGCTCGAAGCTATTCCCTGCCTAAGTGGTCAGCAAAGTCAGCCGTGATTATATTGATATTAAACGGTTTATGGTAAAACAATCTATAAATAATTCATCGGCCTTTCATGAGCCATTAAATCATATTCGTAGCAGGAACATCGAATGTTGTTACAAACGCGACGGCCGATCTTGATCAGGAGATGTTGCGTGTCGCATTAAAACATATTTATGCTGGCAGCAATTGCAGATATTTCATATCCAATAACTAACCTACCTCTATACTTAGAACCTTAAAAAAGAGAAGAGAACTACTACTCTTAATCACATTCCGCTTTTAAACTACTGAATTCTAATGAAAATATAAATCAGTAGAGTAAAAAAAGCTTTATTCAATTCACCTCTTAAGCGGATTCCGAGATATGAGTAAAGTATTCTCTTAATGAAGTAATAAAAAAGTTTGCACTCTCAATCACTTAAAGTAGTTTGACAAGATCTATTTTATGTTTCCTCCGTAGGTAGTCTATATTACCAATAGAATGAATGTAAAAAAAAAGCATTAAGGCTCCGAACAATGTATCAATTTTGTTGTCAATTATATAATGTGAGATTCCATGTTTTATTTGAGAAATAATCATGTAAACGTTTCGAAGCCAAGTCGAAGATAAGATCGAATTGGTCTGAGAGCTAATAGAACTTGTTGATGGCTCCTCTTCGGGTGATCGCGGTGGGTCTTAGCAATCCCTATAAAACGAATCGATGTTTATATAATCAACTTTCATTCGAGAAACCCAAAACCCATTGAAAAATATATTCCACGTTGGGAATCAATCGAAAGAAGATGTATTAATTGACACGCATATACTTTTCAATGACTCTATCAAAGTCGACATGCTGCGACTATAATTAAATAAATGACTCATTCGAAAACAAACAAATCATTTCTGTTCCAGCTTTGAATTTATAATTTCAAAAGCAATTAAAGTGATCTTTTACAATGTTAAATCTTTTGTGGATAAATGCACGTAACTAATAAAATTGTACAAGAATATATCGTAAGTTTTTTTATGGTTTTATATTAGAAAATCATCGATTATTGATGCTTTAAGTTACTTTCAAACTTTTAGAATCATCGTGAATTGCAGGAATTGCATGTAATTGAATATTCTACACGTATGAAATGTTATAATTATATATTTAAAAAACTTGTTTTCCAATTTTTTTACACAAAAAAAAGGAAAATAAACTTTGTTTTCATTTACTTATTACAGAATGTTGTTTAAAAACCGTACAAATTACTTTTCTATTATTTATTTTTTCATAATTAAAAAAGAACTTGTTGCAGGAAACTGTAATTTAATATTTAACAAATAATATAAACTCCAAAATGATTTTTTTCAAATATATTCTCTTTTTTTGAATAACTACTGCAAAGTTTCGATAATAACATATTTGGCTTTGTAGATTCTTTATACTCGTCGAGTGGAATATATTCATAATAATGGAGAAAAACTTTTGCACATACTTTCATACTTACACTCTCAAGCTTTTTTCGCTTGAATTGCTAAAGTTTTGGGTAACTAGTATATCTTTGAAACTTTTACTACAGGAACGCGTATAATATTCATGAGCTATTAATGTTTAAAATTCCGACAACTGAAGCAGGAAATATATTTTCCCCCCTTTTATAATTGTGATTTACGATGACGCTTGAATAGACGATTTAACAACATTTCTTTAAATCGTCCCGTACAAATTTCAAAGTAAAATTTCGTAAGATGCAAGCAGTTAGTTTATTTTTTACTCTACTCATTTTAGAGAACGTGCAGAAGTCATTCCGCTAAATAGATGTAATAAAATGAGTCGAGTCCCAACGGTGGAATTTCCAGTATAATGAAAATGAAACTTTCGCACTTTATTATTGTTCTTATTTAAATTAGAAATAATCTTTATCTTTGTTACATTTTAAAATTACAGCTAAATTACTAAACTTATTGTATGAAACACATTATGTAAATACTTTTTTGGGATTAAGTTTATGTGAATTCTTGGGATGCGTTACCTGAAAGCACGAAAAACCTTTTTCTCTTCGTGATTCTCGTTAAACGTGATTTGTGCTGCCCCTCGAAGAGCTTCGATCCCGAGGGTTTCCTTCGTTACGATAAGAAAATGATACTCTCATATGTTATTTGGTGAATCAAATTTGATGTCCTTCGGTGCGTGAACGGGAACGGAATTTAATCTCCATCCTACAAAGAATGCTTGCATGCATATATAGCTTTCTTTGGGAATTAACTCGCAATTAATCTCTTTTTAACATTTTATTGCTAAGCCTTTGTCGGAGTATTTGTTCAGCGGTAGAAATACGCCCTGGCTCCAGTCCAAAACCGCAGGATAATTATGATTTTATGATGCGACACAATACCAATGATTTATATATATATACGTGGAAAATTAGCGCTTAAATTTGTCGTCGATAAATTAAGAGGATCTTTCCGGATTCCCTTTTGCGAGAAAATAAATTTGCTTGTCAAGAGCAACGTGTACAAAAAAAATCTAGTGCAGGAATATGATGATATGTGGTTCCCAAAACTAATATTTCCCACAACTCGTGAAATAGGGTCAACGCGGTTAAGAGTTCAAAAACATACTTAAAAGTTTAACTATAAATTCATCTCGGCTTAGTTTCAGTATTTCAAGTTTTGATCAAATTACTTTATATTCATTTAACAGTTTGAGAATTTTATTTATAATTATAATTTGATGCATTTACTTACATAATTTACTTTTCATTTAGATCTAATATAAATCTCTCTTTAAAGTTTTTGTACACAGTTTTAAATAAAAATTTAACTATAATTAATTGTGTAAAACTCTGAAACTGTGGTTAAATTACAATTTTTAATACGTATTAATTGTGATTAATGCTAATATAATTATTTTGTAAATTATATTATTTTGAGTTTTACTATTTTATTCAACTCATTTTTACATTATATAATATTAAATATACAAAATTATACAATAAATAATCAATAAAAATATGAATGTACGAAATTTTATTTTGTCAACAATTAAAATAGATTAAAGTGTGTGTGCGTTTACTTTTTTTATAGGGTCGTTAAATCTAACGAGACATTGGGCAAGTCATAACATGAGGATGCGTAAACATTAAATAAACTGCTGAAGTACATAAAATTGTCACATCATAAGCTTGGAAGAAAAATAGAAGAAATTTGTATAAATAAAGATCAATTAATAGAAAATTGCAAATTGCGTCACGGATCGGTAGTTCCACTTGCAAAACTCAATCCCGATTAATTCATAATCCTATAAATTGTAAAGCTTTTATCTTATATTATATTCAATGTTTGATCGGATAATATCAACTTCCTGTTTACAGCGAGGATCGATTTTCTGTTATACGCTTCGTGTAATGCCGGCAATTTTGGCTTGAAAGTTTGTTGTTTACGAAAGAACGTAGTTGATTTAATATGATTCAAATTTTATGTATTATTAATTTATAGTTTAATTTATAATTAAGGATAAAATCAAATAAGTATCAGATTTATTTTCTATTATATTCAATGTTTTATTTTTATCAGATTTCGTTGAATACGGATTTGAAACTTTGCTTATTCAAATTTTCAGCTCAATTATTGTCAATAATAAGTTTAGAATTGACCTGCAGTTAGGATTAGGAAATAAATAATCCTATTATTGCTAATGTTAATAAATTTGCATGAATGGGTCAACTATATTGTATACAATTATTATGATGCAAATTCCGAAGCTGCAACGACCGAATTATTGATCTTCGGGTATGAATCAAACGCCAATCCGAATTGCAGCCCAGCCGTCAATTATGTATAAGTCGGAATTGAATTACGTTTGAAGCTACATATTCTTCGTGCGAGGAACGTGATGGTGTTTCGGTATTCTCGAGGCGAATTCGCTGCGTTCAATTTCCGATGATTTTTGCCCAGGGACATAAAATTTTACGATCCGCCATTATGCGGAGCAATAGGTCAAAGCGATTTGTTCGGTTTTCTGCGTAGCGAAACGGATGCGAATGGAAAACCTCGAGCGATCTGTTAATAATTCCTACCAAATTCGTAATTAAATGCATCCTGCCATACACATGTTATTATTAATATATAGAAGAGAAGAATAATAAGAAAATGAAGAAAGACGCGTGAGGAAATAAAACAGTATTTCTTTTAGATCCTTCCTCGAGCTTCTCATTATCTTCCGATGCATCTGCAGGATAAATTCTAATGCGAGGGAAGAATTTCTTTACTCGTTAATTATGGGTAACGCCTTCAGGTTAAGGAAAAATAACATCCCGAAGGCGGATCGATAAAATCAATATATTTAATGTAATTACCCGTTATCGTTCCCATATACAAAAAAAACAAGCATTATTACGTTTGCGGCTTTTATCCACGAATTTCACTCCAGAATTAATAACCTTACCGATAAGATCTGTCCTGGAATTCACGTGAATCTTTGATCTTTTGATTTTTAATAATAAAGGATCGCAATTTATACGTATGTGCAACTAATTAAAACAATTTCGGTGCCAAAAGTTCGGATCGGAATTTATGATTATTGTGTAACGATGTGAAGTGCAATTTGTAAACGCCTCTCTGAACATCGAAATAGTTTTGCACCGATGTACATAATAATTAAACAGTTTCAAACACACCGCATTATTTAACTGCTGCAACCGATGATCTCTACATTATTGAATCCAAAAATATTATTTTTATTTTAATATTTCTACACCTTTACAAGATATTTAATAAATATTACAAAATACGATTGTTGGAATTGAGTTAAAGTCTGAAACCTGCGAAGATAATAATTTGAATAATATATTTTATAGTATACAAGTTATTTCGCAATGTATCTTGCAGACACACAGGCATATGCACATATCTTTCTCTGCATGCGCGGAGCAATCGCTTTTATTGTTTTATTTACAAATGCAACTTCCCATATTCGTAGCGGAAGTTTTCTAGAAATATGAAATATGTATTATATTAATACGGACACACAGATATTTCCGAATGATTTAAACGGCGTGTATTCGAAAAGGCATAAGCATAAACCGCTTCATTTATGTTAACCCTGACTGTGAAACAAGTCGAATGGTGATAAATCATATGCACTTTAAAATTAGATGTTTTCTATTTTCCACACAAAACGCACTAAATACACGTGCGCGTATTTTTTTTCAGGTCGTCTGAAATGTTTTTGGGGGTTGAAATTCTTTGGGACAGAAATAAAATATCAACTTTATTCATAAATGTTTATTTCGGATCAAAATTTGTTTTCTCCTTTTAATTTCATTTATAAATTCTGTAATAGAAATCATTCAGATTGTCGTTGTCAGCAAGAAAGAAAGTTTGTTACTTCTTTGCTCCACTTTGACATTCCTAAATATATTTTATGGATTACTTTGTGATCGACTTTGAAAGAACGATACAGGGCTTTTCTCTCAGAAATGGTACCAGCTCAGCAATTTCTATGCTATCACAATAAAAAGATAATCATAGTGTTTTTCACCCATATTCTTTTAAATGGAAGAAAAATAGTCTGGCGTCTTTGATAATAAATGATTCACACTCCATTCACTAAGCTCAATCTATCCATTAGAGATATATTATTTTTATATATATTTTCTCATTACGATTTGGGTTTCTATTCATATCTCCTATATTTAAAACTAAAGTTAAGCAACATTTATCGAGGACTATGCTTGAGTGAGTTTCTAACGATCACTCTTACTCATATTACTTTTCTGATTATTTATAAATAGTCAAGAAACATAAATTAATTTAAATTTTTATTTAACGTAAACATTAACATATTGATTCATAATTAGAACGAAGAAATATTTGTTTGCTAATGATTTTATAAAGTAATTAATAGAAGCAGCAGAAAAGCGCAATCACGATTGTCGTAAAAACTGTAAGAGGAAGTAATAAGTTAATTATTAAGTGGAGCATCTATTGCCGAACTTTTAAAGCTATAAAATATAATAACACGATTTTATCCGAAGATTTTCATGAAAGTAATTTGGCTGTTTAAAATTTCGACGCGTAATTGTGATTAAAATTGTGCTGCATTTTTTTTCCAACTCTTCTCTATCTTCCTCGCTGTTTCTTTCCTTCTATACACATTTTTAAAATATGCTGCAGCTTGTGTTAAATTATAGTGCACCGTATAATGTACGCAGTGTTGCGAAACTGTATAATATGAGAAATCTACTGCGTCCATTTAGCGGATTACATCCACGGGATTATAATATATATTTGAGCGGAGAAATTCAACTTTCGCTTCTATTGCATAATGTAATTGTTTTCATTTAACGTCCTAATTATGATCAGTGAATTTCATACTTCTCAGAATAATGATAAATAATATTAGTAGACTGATGTCTGGAGGAACTCGTGATACATTATTCATGCGTTATTATTTAAAACGGAAATAGATTTTTATTTTAAATGATTAATCAACATTCGTCATTGTCAATGATGCATTTATTTAATTGAACTAATTTAAATTTCTTAGAAAATTAATATTTAATAGACTGCAGTGTTTGATTTTTAAATTTAAAGTTTGATAGAAGAAGTTGCTGTTTGTGGGCTTCAAAGATTATAATATTAAATTAAAATTGCGAAATTCCATATGCGAAGTTTCGGAGGCTTTTCTCGGGCGTTTTGGAGCTTCTCGCAATAAAAGCTTCTTGGAATTTATAGTATCCATCTTCGAGGTTCGCAGGCGGCAGGAAATGAGCTCGATTTGTGATACTTTTTACATGAGATGCGAAAGGGGCGACCAGCAGCAGCCGTCAGCTATTAACATTTTATAAAAGGAAACGATAACGGATTTGTCGCAGCAAACAATGGACACGATTGCTTGCATTTGTCGATTTTCATCCAATTTTCGAGAAAGTCCGAGTAAAATCGGAGTGATTTCCACTGCGGAAAACGCTTCCGCTGAAGTTTTTCGCGGAAACAAATAGAACTTCCACCTCTTCGTCTATTAATCTCAATCAAGCGAACTTTCTTTTTTCGTTACGCTGCTATAGGTTCTTTTTGTTTTCTTTCGTTTCTATGGAGCGAGCCCTCAAAAAGCGGGGAGGTATTTATAAGTGCGCACTATTTTCTCGTTTCCTGAAGTTGATTTATAGCGGACACAAGCTAACAATTTCCTCTTCTGTTTTCAGGCGGACGGATGTAATTCTCCTGGTCCGAGCCATGCTTTTCGATGTAAAACCTTCAAAAAGCCCAGGCCATGCCATTTGTGCCACCAGCCGATTTATAATCAAGGATCCTGCTGCAGAGGTAATTTATATTTATACATTTTTGAAGAAAAAAAAAAATTTCCACGACATTTTCACATTACGGTTTTTCAGTGTTTTTATTTGTTGAAGCAATTAGGAGCGCGTCTGCTTTATATTCCACTTGAACATGCGTCTATTCTGAAGAAGTTCGCGCATTCGAATTTAATCCGATGTAATGTTTAATATCCGGAGCTGTCTGGCAGAGTTTCTGGCAAGAAATAGCAAGCTGGAATTATTTTAAGCGATTTATGATTGACTTCGAAGCTCGGATGTTTTTAATTGCTGGGAAATAGGGCGTTGCTCGCGCAGTTTACGAGATATAAATTGCAATTAATTTATTTCCGGGGTAAATAATAGTGTCTTTCCAACGAGTAGAAACTGTTATTTCTGAATTGACACAGCAGATATGTGAGTTAATGGCACTTAGTATCCGTGTTCGTTTTCTGCTCGTGGGCGGATGGAAAGGTTTTAAGAACCTTTTCCCATGCGCCTTTCCCTTTTTGTAATTATTTTATTTGCAATCATTGCACGTACCTACACATTTTCCTGAAATTCATTTAAGCAATGAAAAATACAGACTAATTTCACCCCAAATCTTTTGAAAAAAAATAATTCAAAATTATTATGATTAAAATTTCACAACATAAAATTTTAAATCCCAAATTTATTTTATAGAAAACTCAATATATTTTATATTATTTTCAACTGTGAAATTGAGCTGTTTTTAATTTTGTTAATAATATTTCTTTGTTTTGATTCCAGTGTGCAAATACGTCTGCCATAAAGTCTGCGAAAGCAAGGTGAGTACGTGAACGGTCATTATAATACACGAGAATTGCAGGAAAAGACATTTATGTGTCGTATTAGAAACAGTTATAAATAAATAGAAAAGGCATTAATAAGTACGTTCTGAATAATTACAATGCACTCCGAAGGCATTAATGCTAATCGCTATATTAGCAGCAATAATTCCATACAACTGAAGTTAATTGTTTATTTGAGCGTTTAAGTTATGCGTCTCGTGAGAACGATAATGCATTCAGTAAGATGTGTTTATTGATCAAACTTCTTCGGATAAATCTATGGTTCCATTACAATAGAAATGTTTAACTAGTCAATTATACTGTGTTTACTAAGTACTAAGTGTATATTTGCATTTATATCTACTGTAACTTAACTTCGACTCGCTTACGATGCACGCGAGTATATCAAGTTGCCTATATTGCTACAAGAGTAGCCATTTGTATTACACCTTAGAATGCTAAAAATTTATATTTTGTAATAGAAAACTTGAAGCACATTAATTTAAGTAATAATATTTATAGGTATTATATAATATGTTTAATTTAATTTTAAGTTTGCTGATTTGAATTCACTTCACAATAAATCACAAAATAGCGGTTTGCAAATTACATTTATTTAGGCCGCACATTTTTCTAAGAAAGATTTGATAGTAGAGGTGCGCCTATTTTGTATGCCGAAACTGTAATTTGGCAAATTCCTTAAATAATTACGTAACTTTTCTCAATAGAATATTTTAACCAAATGAATAAGTAAAATAATATATTTTTTAATATTTATTTTTAAAATTACATTACTAAATAATTATTCATAAAATTTCGTTGAGATTGATTTGAACTAAACTTATATTACGAAAAGTAAATGTGATTATTATGCATATCTAACTATCGATTTAGTTAAGAATAATTTATATTTTACAGCGGTATAATTATTATGATTTGATTTTATTAGTTTAAATATTTTTTTATATATTATAATAGTAATGAAAAATAATTAAAGTAAATTATAATAAAAATTCTTTGAAATAATTATAAAGTTATTTTCCAATGAAGAAAATCGTTGGTTTTTAGAGAGGAAATTAATGATTATTTTATAAATAACCCTAATTTGCGCATTATTTTTAACAACAAATGATTAAACTTAATTGGAAATAGTTTTGTGCCCGTTTTAACAGTAAAATGCGACAATTACAATGCAATTAAGCGCCGTTTCTCAGTGCGCAATGTTAACAAATTAAATAAATCTTCTCGCCGTTGCGATTCGCACAAAGAAGAAGAATTATCTTTTTCGCTGCCTAATTTGGATGAAGTATTGTTTGTCCATATATATTCTTTTATTTTTTATTTATTAATCAATTTTTGCATTGAAGTGTGTAACGAAAACGTGTATTTCGTGTTTTATGTTGAGAGCGCGTAATGTCGAAGAAGTCGGGTTTATTTGCGTTATTGTTTTTGTGAATCTTGCACGGCATTGTGGATGGATCAAAAGTCGCCTCAATGTCAACATCCTCGCGTTACCTACGCGGCACGTATTAGGTAATCGCGACAGAGGATAATACCAGTTTTTGTGTATATGTATGTACGGAGAGTCTGCCTCGCCCCGATGTGCCAGGAAGGTCGCATTCGTTACAAGAAAATGGATCAACTGCTTATTTCTCTTCCTCAAACCGAATCGCAGACATTAGATGCAAATGCTGCTGCCCGTGTCTTTGTTCCAATTGCATATTTAATTCCTATATGTATTCACTACTGTTGTTTTAAATAACATGCAAATTCGAAATAATAATAATATGTATTATGCTAAAAGATATATACTGAATGTGCATACATATAACTAGCATATTATTATTTCAATGTTCCGTTATCATTATTTTTATAAAACAAGGTACAAGTTAGAATATAACTAATTATATAATATATTTATTTTTCTTATACTAAAGAACATTAAACTACTGAGAGTTTCTTAATGTAAATTTTTTATTTAGCTATGAAATTTTAGGATTTTTAATTTTAAGAAATAATGATCTGATCTATAAATAATTTAATTTAATTAAGAAAAAAATATGTAAATATTTTAAATCTAATTATTAAAATATAATAAGAATAAATAATAAAGTTCACATAATATAGAGAATAAATATAGGTTCTCAAACTTGAATAGTGTTTTCTAAATATGTTTAAATTTTACGAAATAAATAATTTGTTAGAAAATTGAATAAATATGAATATTTATTGTAGATAAATAAATAAAAGTTATCGAAAAGTTTATGTAACATAAAATCCGCGTTAAATTGCATGAATAATTACATTTGATTAAAAGTTGGCAAGTTTTCGTAGATCCACTAATTGACTGTTCGTGTTTGCACGCTTGAATTAATGAGAGTTTATTAACAATGCTTAATAGTTATTCGGTTTTCTGCAAATATTTGCAATTCGAAATGAGCGGCGGCATAAAGTTGTAATAAATCCAGGTATGAGCAGGGATAACCGCTTCCTCGAATAAGGAATGCAATTTAGAAAACGAATTTTCAATTCGAGATTCCGAGGCGCATTTAATAGGCGTATTAATTGATGATGCAAAATCTGAGATAGATTTTAATTTGGAAAATATTGCTGCAGCTATGCATCAACCTCACTTGACCTCAGCTTCGATTAATTGGTGTTGCAAACCGTTGCCTTCAATTATTAGACAGTAAAGTATTCAGTTTTAATTGATGATAAATGCATCTTCAGTAATTTAAGGTAAATTAAATTATATGCTTTATTTCTATGATTGTAGTATGAAATAATTTAGTATTTTATTATTCCATATAAAAGTTATTGCTAGGCATTTCATGGAATATCTGTTACATGTTGTTAAAGTAATGTATGGAATAACTAATATAAATTTTAAAGGTAACAATATGTATGCAAAACTGTAAAGTGTAAATTTCATCGTAGACCTGGTAAATGTATGGAGATGTTGTCGTCTATGCCAACCATGGCTTTCTCTTCTCTCGTTCGCACCGTGATCCCGGGATTCTTTTGATGCGACATTGATCTTGGCAATTTCGATCCTCAATGCAATTGGTGCGAAAGTCTTCTTGCGAGAGTTCGCTGTTGGCGTGCGTTTGTTGAAGAGAGTCAATGCGCCATTGTGGTCGATGCAGGAGGCACAATGCACGCCTATGCACATAAATGGTGCTTGCAATAATAATAATACGCCGATTGCTAAGTTGTAAGTCATCCGAAACGCTCCCAGCTTCGTTCTGATAAATCTTTAACGCTCGATTCCGACGCCGCGATAAAAGAGACCCAGAGTACTTATTTATCGAGCAGCGTGTGAGAGAGAGGCTCAGGACCTTCTGCCAACACCGACAAATTGCCAGCGATCTCCCTCCAACAACTCGTTCTTCCCATTTAATTTCCGCATCCTCCGCAAACGAAAATCAATGCAAAAGTTAATAAGCTTCCACCACGAAAGAAACGACATTTTCCAACGTTGACGCATTGCCAGACCTCCGCAACAGCTCGTTATGCACGCCTAATTTCCGCATTCGCCGTCGCGAAAAGCAATACCGAAAGTTATTAACTTTGACAAAGAGGTATTGTTAAATTACTTCTAGGGCAACCAACAATCACCACCAATTGCAAACCTATTCCTGGTTGAACGGCAACGCCAGTTCAAGATTTATACATTTACATTTACAAACACGTTCATATTGTATAATCGAAATTATTGTTAATACAGCAATATATTAATTTCAGTAGAAAGACTTCAACCGTTAACCACTAAAACTTAGTACATAAATAATATTAATTTCAAAGTTGGTTATCGTATTTTTCAGATCACGAAACGCACTTTTTTTTAATAAATAAATCAAAAAACTATTGAAGTCTTTATATCTTTTATATAATTTATTCGAAATTTAGTAAATTAAACTGAAAGAGTTTTCATCTGAGTCATAAATGTAAGTAAATGAATAGAAATAAGCAAATGCGCAGCTTCTTTGGATCATTTATTTCCTTTTTTGATTGTAAAGTGTAGGCTTGTACTAAGTCCATTCGGAAACTGCTTCATTTAATAGCGGTTCGAAAAGGTGAGAAAGTATATTCGCCATAATATACGACCACATTGGCAGGTTAATGTCGTAAAATGCTGTAAATTAACTGATCCTGGATATTAACTTACTTAAAGAAAGTAATTGTAGCTCGTTTTACGATCCTCGCATTTTTTTAAACTAATTTTATTATTGCTGAAATAAATCTTATAAGCTTTCATGGAAACCCCAAAATTAACAGAAAACATTTCAAAGGTATTTTTTTTTTAAATTGTCAAGTCAAAATGCAAGTCTATTATATTTAAAGTAATAATCAAAAATTTTAATTATATAAAACACAGTTTAAATATTGATTTCGATGTAAATTTCACCGAATGTTCTTGCGAAATAGAAAGTGTGCATTTGTTTTGCAGATTTCGTTTTTTGTTGTTGTCGTTGTAAGGCCATCAAGCATGAATAATGCATCAGATGTAATTGGGCAGAAATATTTTGGATGAGAGGACCAAAGAGAAACAGATTTTTATCGTTACCGCAAACTTTGCAATTTATCCGACGCGAGGGAAAATCACTTCGAAATAATTAATTTTAATGAAGCAATTTATATCTCATGAATGGAACGACCTATAAATAAGATGTTTTCAGTTATTTATTGTACCGACGATGTTTATAGTTGAATTAAAATACTGATGCGAAAATATTTCCCCTCATCCGTATTTTCTCACATTGATTCACTTTCATTTCCTGTAATCAAAACGTTTGGTATTTAAATTTTTTTCCATGTTTTATTAGCGTTGCGTAATTGAAAATAACCTGTCCAATGGCATTTTGAATGATGTTTGTCATAAAGTGCATCTTGCATACGGAAACATCAATTGATTCTGAACAATGAATTGCGTTAGTTTTAATGGAGTAATTGTATTGTTATGTAAGCATATAAATAATTACTTATAGATAGATTCGAAATGACAACGATTTACACGAAATCCAATTAAAAGTTAGATCAGAGCGTTTATTTTTATCGACAATGAAGCTATCCATCATACGTAATCGCAGAAACGAATTTCTGTTCGGATATGATGGATAGTGCAGATTCCATTGTTGGAATGCATTAGAAAAATTGCATTTTCAACGATTCTATATAGTGCTGTAAATAGAGAGAAGAGGAAGAGAGAGAATAACGAATTTGTTTAATTCGTGTTGGATGCGTGGGCGATCTCGACAGAAACTGGAAATTATTTATGGAATTTAATCATGCAAATTATTGCCAGCACTTTGCGGCCCAATCAATTCGACTTCATAAAACAATTCGATTTGAATACAATGCGTGATCGTTTAACGGTGTGGAGAGATATTAATGTTCTATTATTCACTGTATACATTACAGTATTGTATAACTGACTTTAATCAATTTTATAAATAACCTGTACTTCGCAATGCTAAATACAGCAATTTGAAATTACCTTATTTTTTTAAGTATTTTATAGATCAATAATAAATTTTTGAATATGTTATAATAAAATTATAATCTGTATAAAAAAATGGATTTTTAAGTTAACAATTAATGTTGCTTTATTCCAAACTTTATTCTATTGATTTTCTACGACGTAGACCATTTTATTAATACTTTAAACTTCTGACATAAAACGCTTGGCTTATTCTTAATATAAGCGGCTTTTACTTCCAGTCCAAAAAGGCTAAACGTTTAGTTTGAGGTCTCATTTATTCTCATTATATTTCGTTACCGTTATATGCACTTTGACCGCAGACATAATTAATGTGGTCTCATTCAGTCTACATAAAATATTTGAAAAACTACAATCACTAAAAATTTTCATTTGATGAAAGAATAAAAAATTCAACATTAATTCTTCATTTTCATTTTTTTTTAAATTAATTATTATTTAGCACATATTCTTCTAAAAATTATGTAATGGTACATAAACCCAGATGACCTAACTTAACATAACCAAAACTAACCTAACCCAACTTAACTTTTTCAAAACTATTCTAACCTAACTTAACATTTTCAAAGTTAACATAACCAAAATTAACCTTATCTTAAGCTATGTATAACCTAACATTTGCAAATTTAACATAACCAAATCTAACCTAACCCAATTTAACTTTTCCTAACCTTAACATAACCAAAACTAACCTGACCCAACTTAACTTTTTCAAAACTATTCTAACCTAACTTAATATTTCCAAAGTTAACATAAGCAAAATTAACCTAACCTAAATAATTTTAAAAATGTATGTATGTGTATGAACTATGAATGTTCTATTTTTTAACATGTCCTAGAAAAAATCTATTCGTGCTGGATGTGCATGTAACATAATATATCGCTATTTTCTCCCTTTTTACAAAATATTTTGGTTTTCTCAACATGTACGTGCAGCTTTCTCCTTTCATACATTATTCCCACTCTCTACAAAATTTCTCCGCATTGAATTTGTCAATGAAGCATCAATAATAAATAACCTATTTTGCAAAATATTTTGCAAAATTTTGCAAGAAAAAGAAACCATTTATATTCAAGCTTACAAGAAATGTATGCATACAGGATGGAATAAGCAAATAATCCAAATTACATTACAATGATATGTCCAATGTAACTGTACAATGGAATACAGTGTGTGTGTGGTTGTAGTAGGATCATCGAATCAATTATGCAGAGACTGTTTAGAAATCAAATGTCGATTCCGTGTTTGGCACCCACTACATAAATTAAGCGTAATGTACCATTACGTTATTAAATAGAAAATGATTTGTCTGGCGAAGCGATGTGCGCGTTAAAAACGCTATAACGAAACGATAATAATAATAATGATAATGAATCGGTTTTTAGCTGTGGGCCATTTTTAGCCTGGCTGCCGTTTAAGGTTCATTCTTTTTATTTATTTACCATCCGGATTTAAATTAGAAGGTTTCTGTTTCAAGGACTCCCCCGAACGAACCAATGGCACAACGATTCTTTATGGCCATCACCGGAGATTTAATCAACTGGTTTCGCTGAACCACGTTTTGCCGAAAACAACAAGAAATAAATTTTAATAAAAAAAAATACAACAAGACTGGAAAGAATCATTCCCAATAATGATTGTATAAGAAAATAATTTCACGGTGTACGTATTATGGCATTTCCTAATATTTGATTTAGATAAAATGACAGTTACAAAACGAAAAAGTGTTTATCGGTATCTGGATTTTACGCGAATCGTCCTGAGAATTGTAAATTCTGAATCAGTCCTAATCATTGTGCTGGGAAGTCGCGCGGTTCGCCTTCAACAACCACCCGCATGTCTTCTCTTCGAATAGTCGCGATACTCGCGGATCAGTAGGAAATCAGTCGGTGTTGAACCGCGAGCCGTGCCATACAAAACGTCCCTGACTCTTAGAAACAATAACACTGTGACTTGCGTAATCCAATTATAGTATTAACAACACTTTATAGAGAGAAAAAAACACCAGGATTTATATATTAACACGACTCCATTGATACTTAACACACAACATTAATATGTATGGATTTAATGCGGTATGTTACATCTTTATTTATTTACTCATCTCAATAAAAATCACTAAATTATTGATCGAAAATGTATAATAAATAATTATATAAAAATAGACGTATTTTTAAATAATAAAAAAAGTTTAAATTTACAAAAGTATTGAAGAATACTTTAAAGTATACTTTAGTAGAAATTAAAATATTTTATTTAAAAAAATCGTTTTATATAAAAGAGTAACTGGAAAAGGATAATTTATTTAATTTGTTAGTGTCGCATTGATAATAACCTCGAATGACTGGCATTCAAAATATACTCATTAAATTCCAAGCTATTTATATCGATTAGGTAATATTTTAATTTATGCAAGAAAGTAATATCATCGTCTATAATGTGTATAGCTGCAAAAAAAGTCAATTACATATTGGAAATAATAATTTATAGAAAAAAAAAATCAACAATTTAAACCGCAACATCCGTCGTTTTTTTAAGAAGATTTCTATTTTACTATAACCTATACAAATATTAATGACGAGAAAGTTGAAGGATAATAATGGGATAATTTTTTATTTATTTAGTTTAGTTTTTAATTTTTCTACAGATTTGGAATGTTAATTTAACTGTTAATCTATACTAATCTATACTAATTGTTTTAATTTGAAGTACATGAATGACTCATACGAATCTTGTAAATTTAATAAAGTCAGATGAAAACTTCTTAAAAGAATTCCACTAACTTATCTGGACAGTAAAATAAAAATATTTCATAAAAATACTGGAACATTAAAATATAAATGTCCGACTGAAAGGCTTAATCACAAACAACGAAACCAGTTATCCGGTATTCCTGAGCTATTTAACATGCAAGAAAAGTATTTCTTTACAAATTGAGTCATTTGTTTGCTTCTTTTTTTTACTTCCCGTTTATTATAAATTAACGTGGAAAGTAAATGCTGAAATTTTCGTGGTCGCTTTCAATTAATTACCTTAATTACATAACAAATATTGTTCTAATTCATAGTTTTATTAAGACACGCAATGTTTTTTTTTCAATGAATTATTCAGTTTTATTGAGGACTTGGAAATTCCCAAAAGAAAATAATATAATATAAAAAAGAAAGTGATTTTACAAACAATGGATTTATTATATTTTAAATACGTGAATAGGATGAATAAATATTTGTATTTTTTTTTGCAATATTAATGGAAACTGTTATCAATTTGCAATTTGTTTGATAGATTACTCGAATCGCTTATGATAACCATGCAATAAATTATAAAAAAAAAATAATAATCATTGGATTGTTAATGGATACTTGAAGTTGGAGTACCCAAGCTTTTAAGTCTCACATTGTGAAGGTAGGCAGATTGCAATAATAGAAGGAAATAATTGTGATTACCTCTAAAATTGAATGTTCTTATAGGCATTAACTGTCAAATGGCAAATGATTGTCTAAATCTCGTTTTTGCAGCGAACCGACCGAGAACAACTCAGTTCCAGTTCGTGAAGATTTATTGTTCCTGAATTCAATTTCGAAAACCGGCTTTGGCGAAATGAAAGCTAATATCGCAATAGGTTTTGAGAGTCCGACGATTATTTTATTATTATTATTATTGACGGCTCGCTGCGTTGGCGCAAAATATTTGGGCAAATTTTCACCAAACGTCGATGCTTATGCAAATACATCGGTATTTACGAGCCATCCGGGGCCATCGGCTATAATTTATTCATAGGATTTTGCGCGAACAAAATCTTTTTTTTTGTTGTTGAAATTATTGTTATTATTTATTTTTTATTCACTTTGTTGCTAATTTATTTTTGTTTAATGCTTGGGTTACACTCCCTTTTATATGTGTGAGGTCAGGCAATGATATGCGCGTCGAGCATTCCGCGGAAATCAATTTTCTTACACATTTTGTACACAAACGGGCGATGCTGTTTGCATTGCAAAAGATGCGGCAATGCTGTCATCGTTATTTTTATACAGTATTATCTAATATGTTTCTTTCTTAAGCGACAAATAACTTTATCATTGTTTATATTTATTGCAAACACACTTTTAATATTATCTGTAACTGTTTATTAAGGAATTAATCATATCATATTTATGACACATTTCATAATCATTATTTTTTATAATTCATCACCAAAACCACAATATTCATAATCCGACCACAATATTAGTTACATTTTCATTCCTGAAGAATAAAATCCAATATAATCAAAATATTAAATATTGATTTTTTTTTTGTGATGTAATCTAATTTTCATGTTTCCTCTTGTTTCAGGTACGTACTTATTTACATCGACAGGTTTGTATAGTATTTTCAATTGCTTTAAAATTTTTATTTACAAAATATAAATTAAGTAATTTAGAATTTTTCATCATATTTATTTTTTTTAAATTATTTTATATAGAGAAAATTTTAAAGTTTAAATGCTATTGTGGAATGTAAAACCGTTGCAGTCCAAATTGTTTTTTTTATAACTATGCTATTCCATGTTAAAGCAGTGAGTCAGAGCTTTTGAATAACGCTCTATATATGAGGCAAACTTACACAAGATGCATTACGGCTCGAATAAGAAAGACGTTTATCTGCGTACAGCATACCAGTTTGCAAATGTCAATAAACTGAAATATCCAAGACAATGCAATGGAAATAAAATAGTTGGGTTGAACGAGATGCGCTTTTCTACATCTACAAGACTATTATTGTCTTATATAAAAGAAAGCTATTACATTTTTCTTAATGTTGATTTAAAAAAAATGTTAAATATTATATTTTTTTTAGGTAAGCTTTTAGAAGATTATGAGGAAAATTGTTCAAGGTTAAAAATAATATATTGAGAAGTTTTTAAGTAATAGGAAATATTGATTTTGTGTATATCTAGATAGGCTCATTTTTAACCTATTTACCTTGACTGAGAATTATGGTTGTATGCAATATGATAATGTATTATTTGCATTAGGGTTTAAGTATAGGAAATGAAAACAAATTATTAATAGATCAAACTGCTTTGTGAGCTTGTGAAATGTTAATTATATAAATTAGTTTAATGATACGGAAAATCCTCAATACCCGACATTGTGCTGCAGCTATTTATTAACGTTCCGTTTTTTTAGACGTTTTATCTGGTCGTGGCGCCTCCGCTAACGAACGTATTCACATAATAAGATCCATAGTCTATACATCATGCATTGCGAATTATTATTATTAGCAATAGGAAACGCTTAATTGGAATCTAAGAACGCCCATGAGGATTGTCCCGTTGGATTCCATACGAACCACACGTTTTTCCATCCATCCATTCACGCCCATCGAACATAATTGGAGTGATTTTTATTATCTTTATATGTGCTATTTCGGGTGATGAAAATTGCTTCGGCTAACCTTGGCGCAACTCATCATCATTCAACAACAACATTTCGTTATGGAAGCAATTTACGATATTTCATCATCAAGGAAATTAATGCTGTAAATCTACAAGCTGAATTCACCAGCACTTCGAGATCATTAATGTATTTGCAGTTGTTGCTACAATTGGGCTAAACATTGTGTTGTACGTTTCGAAATAACTCTGATGACCTACTTACTAAAAGCGCGTTAATGTGTGTGTGTACAAATTATGAGTTGAGAAAAGAAATGCGAAAATGCACTGAAATAGTCGTTGAGCTCCGTGCACGTTTTATTTCTCGATCGGTGCACGTGCCCCAAACATGGGAACAAGTTAAAATAAACGTCTTTACATCTGGAGTCTGGTAGTAAAAGGGAGGAAAGACGTTGTCGGGCATCCGTCGTCTGGCAGTCTTTAGGGTCGCAAATTATACCATCTTTATTATTATTGCCTACTACTTGAACCTATTTAAGAGCGTGCACTTGCAGTTAGCTTGATTTACCGTGCAAAACGGTTCACTGCGAACATGCCTAGTAATTATATATGGGTATATAAGTTGCGTGTTAAAATTATGATAAGCGTTACCCAGAATATACTTCTTGCGCTCGAGTAATCACATCTCTAAGCGATAACATTCAATGTTTACGATTTTCATTGTTTTCGCATTATATACAACAACAAAAAATACCTCAACAATGTTTCACGTCAAAACTTATTTATTTACAAATTTGTTTGAACATTTATAACATATTTTCTCAATTATTTGTTGATAATTTTGTTCAACATTTATATTTTTTATTATAATATTAATATTAAATTGCAAAAAGTTGTTGTTGTTGATATATCAACTTTATCTGGGAGAGTTGTTAAGTATACAACTCAAAGTTTAATTTCTAAAGGAGCACTACGACTTTATCGCGATTGTTTACGTAATTAGTGATACTTCAAACTCTGCATCTTCATATATACTTCGTGTAGCACCTCTTGTATCACTTGCAGAGACATTTAGCTAACTCACTTATCATTGTTCTCAAATTGTACACAAGTTTCTTTGATGAAACCAAATCGATTAGTTCTAGTTAATAGTAAACACGTGTTCTACATTGTCTCCAATATTTCACAGAAACTTCAAACTTTATTTAA
Source organism: Nicrophorus investigator (assembly GCA_963457615.1). Classification (NCBI taxonomy): domain Eukaryota; kingdom Metazoa; phylum Arthropoda; class Insecta; order Coleoptera; family Silphidae; genus Nicrophorus; species Nicrophorus investigator. Next base: position 4,158,902 of record OY735140.1, read on the forward strand.
TTTAATTTTTTTCTATACAAACTATTCTAAGAAATAATAATTATAAAACACTATAAATTTTTAATTATTTCCAAATTAAATTATTAATAAATATATTTATATTGCATTGTTTTCTGAATGATTAATGCAATCTATATTTAGTCTAATTGATATATTTTCATATAGTAAACCGACAGTATTTTTGAATAGTTTTCAATGGCCTATTGATACAATAATCTATGATTAATAAAATAAACAACGATAACTAACGTATATCAATTATCAACAAAACTTGAAATTTCATTTTACAATTAACACTCGTTATGAAACACTCGCAGCGGCGAAATTAAACTCGTATGCACTTTATGGACTTGAAGTCCTTCAATTCATTTAATTATTGTTTACATTGCAGCTATTTGAAACGTCGCAATATTAATTTCAAAATGTATTTGCTCCTAATTGCAACACGGATTTCTGTTCAATTCTTTCTATAAACTTCGTAACCATCTGTTTTTTTAATTCATTTGGGCCACTTGAATTTTCGATCTCGCTTTAAATGCTGCATAAATGTTTATTGATACACCAAAAAAAAAAAGAGAGAAATGATGGAGCAGCGAACGCCCACTCGCATAACTTCATCGAAATCGTTTAAAGTGATATAAAATCCATGGAATTCGTAACAATAAAATTACGGAACGTTATTATAAGTTATGTCGCAGCTGCGAATTGAATGGGAATCGAAGCGAATTTTACGTTTTATGCATAAACATTGCGGGGGAGTATTGGTTTTTTTACTGTAAACTTTTGATCTAAATATTCATCAGTTCATTGGTTTTACGATGCGCAACAAATTTTTAAAGAACAGAAAATATAAGCACCGATAATATTAGTTTTTAAAATGTTTTACACAACGGTATTTATTCTTGGTTTATTCAATTGGGCCACACGGACACAAAATACGTTTTGTTTCTTAAACACGTACATATTTTGCGCTCACTTTTTTTTTATAAACCGTCTATTTTCAGCGTATGCATAAAAATATCGATGATTCTTTCGAGATTCGTGGCGCCGTCGTCGGACATCTTACCACGCTATTTAACCTCCGGTATTTCGCAATTAAACGTTTTGGTAATATTGGGAAGGATTTATGAGCAAAAATATTCGTCCAACGTCACGTACTGGATATACCGACAACTGCCGAGGGTAACGGGTGTATCAAAATATTGTGGATAAGTTTAATAATAGATTTTTGTTTCGGCTACGAAGATGTTTGCTGAATCATTATTTAAAAAAGAAAACGTACAGCGTCGATTGCAGATTACAAATAAACTGTTAATATTTTTTCATTTCTGATTTACGTGCTTTTATTAATACAATGATTTTAAGCTAACTGTAAGATAAATGATAAATGTAACTGTTAGTTTTATAATATTGTATTGCTAAAAAGATCAATGATAATAATCTGTAATGTAATTGGAAGACAGTTCTGATTTATGCGCAATGACTTGCAAAATCGTAACAATAGCGCGATGCTTGATTTAATCTATAGTTCATAAGTTTTTGCGAAAGGTAAAAGTAAATTGCGTTTCGCAATACCTTTTTATCATACCATTATTTCAAAGTATGAATGATAAACATACTTTATGTTAGTATACGAATTACCTCACGATATCAAGTAAACTATTAAAAATCGCGTTCTGTGGACATAATGAAAATTAGATTAAAATGAATATAAAATTTGTAAAATATCATATGTGACATAAATGATTTATATGAAAACCGTTGATATTGAAACTGAAGAATAAATATAAGGTCCCATGTCATAGGAATGCAGCAAAATTATTATATAACATTTATACAATTTTTGTATCCGGTTTCATCAATTTTTTTTTATTAATTATATGAAAATTTGGTCATTATTATTGCGCCACCACTTCCTTGTTAATTTTACTTCAAATAATTACAATAACATTTAGTATTCAAAAAATGTTTAGCAATTAAAATATTTTTTTTTACAAAGATCATAAAATAATGTAAATATTTTTATAAACTCATGAAAAACTAAAACTGATTTTTTTTGCAATACGAATTATTTAATTAAATAAAAACTAAACCTTAGGTCTAGAAAAATAATCGAAGAAAAACACATTACTTTTAACTACTATACAAATCTGCTACAACTCTTTTGTTATTGTTGTGCAACTGTTATTTTTATTATTATGTAGTAGTAGTTATTTTTTACTACTTTACTTTAGTGTGCATATAAATTCGTAGCTAAATAATAATGAGCAAATAAAAGATTTTATTGAAACTGAATTCTTGGCATATGCAATAGAATTTCTAGAATATCATTAAGGTAATGTAAACAACTAGATTTCTTGTAGTAATAAAATTAGTATATTTACTTAAAATAAAGTCAATAAATGTAATTATATTTTTTTCAGAAATTATTGAGTTTAAGCTTAAATTTGTTAATTTATTCTGTATTTTACTAATTAATAATATGTTCATATTAATCTATATTGAAGAAATATTGAATTATTTAATAATAGGTGTTTGACAATTTTCTAGTGTATTCAGTTTTAATTCTTTTAAAACCTTGTAATAAATAAAGACATTTAATTAACAATAATTACTTGAATGTTAATTGTCATTTAATATTTTGTGATTTCTTATAGAAATTATGTTGTTTTTATTGTGATTTTCAAGTGCAAAGAACTAAAATAATAAGTTAGTTTGTAACATGTCCAAAGTGTATTTTTACGGTATTTCATTGCGTTCCTAGAAGTGTGTGCGTTTCGTTATTTGTCGAAATTCAAGGCGCAAATACACTCAACAACATAATTATTATCGTCTCAAAACGAAGACTTAAGTTGTAGAAAACTTAAGTCGGCAGCGATTCTAATCACGAATTGTGACCAGGATTATGAGAAAATCGGATTACAATTAAAGGCAGCGGCCGCGTTACAGGATTATGTAAATCGGAGCGATCGTATCCTGCGTTTAAGGAAACTTAGCTGCAGGCGTCTCGAAATGAACTCGTCTACACGTAAATAAATATGTACATATGATGAGAAGGATTTTTGCAGGAAATCGAAGAAATCCGTTTTCCTTCCATAATTTTTTTTTTTTTGCGCACTCACCGCGCGTACTTTTAATGCTCTACACACGCGTGCATTTCAAATGTACAAACATCTGAGCATGGCCGTAGGTTGTTGTATGTTTTGTGGAGTGTGTGGACGTCGTGTTAGTAGCGTTTAAGGTCGTGGAAATTTTTTGTATGAAACGCGATGTCGGCCTGCGGAACGTTTCAGTAGTGCGCCTCACTTTGGAAACGTCGTCGGGACGCGCGAAAATGTCCACGAAAACACGCAGCAACGAAGTTTGAAAATGGTGAACATTGTGTGATGCTGTTTTGGATTTACGCTGTTCTATTATGCATTAATTGTAAAATTGCTGTGCAAATTTCTACATCATAATTTTCACTAACTCGGAATGCTTCTGACGCGCTTCCCAAGTCCTTTGAACTTGTTCCAAAATAACTATGCTTTAATTTCTTTATTTTACACTTTATTTAATAACGGACGATAGTCTCGGTCCGATTAACTTTGTTTTTTTTTTCGTTAATTATTTTTACCCTGATTACATAAATTTCATTTCGAAAAATTTTAATGGAATTTTTAAAATTACAAACTACATGCTTATTTCGCACCAACCTACAGGATTTTCCGCAATTTAATTGATTACGAAATTCCAATATATAGTTAAATCTTACTTCAAAAAAAATAAAGTCTTTATTTTTGTATAAAAATTTAATATTAAATTAACAATTTCAATGTATAATAAAAACTAGAAGTAATAAAACTTGAACTTTGAGTAAGATCTGAACTTTAGTTTAATTTGTTGCTATGTTGCAAAAATGCATAGCCTTCACTTTGACCTTAAACGTACGTAACAAAGTGCAAAAAATAAGCATTCACGATAATTTCATATGATAAAAACCTAAGAAATTTGGGTTAATTACGGGTTTAAAACTGGGTTATTAATCTAATAAAATATAAGAAATTGTACAAAGACAATATTATTTTCAACATATGCCATTGGCATTCGAAAGGACTCGTGTAGTAAAAATAAAAATAAAATCATAATATTTATTTTCAGTTTGGCTCACCCATACAATTCCACTTATGTGCTAGAAATAAATCAATTTTAGAATACTTAATCATTTTATAAATTCTTAATTATTTATGAAAATAAATATTGAAAATTAACTTAATCGTTTTTATTTTAATAAGCATTTTCCAATAAAAATAATTCACGTTTTGACAAGGTTTAAAAAAATAATAAAATTGACCTTCAAACTGTTATTAAAATTTCTCATTTTTGCGTATTTAATTTGTTTGTTGAATAAAATAATTGTTTTGTTTATTCTTTTTGAACAATTATGAATTAAATATTGTAGGAGCTGTTATAGGTTTCAGGGGATTAAAAGTTTATAGATCGTGATTATATGGGTCATACAAAATAGACCATAGAACTGGACCATCGACGGGATGTTTTATCAGATTCGCTTTTGTTTACATACACTTTATTTTCGTACTCGGTTGTCTGCATGTGCGAGAATGCGCTGTTAAAGTGCTGCTGGTGCTCATGTGTTCATCACCTGCAATGGTGATTACGTCAACGCTGAAGTGCGCAAAATTGTTACTGCCTCGGCCCGAAACTGTCTCCATTGTAGTAAACGCATTCATATTTTTGTTTTGTTTTCAATGCGACAACAAAACGGTTCCATTTAAAAGTAAAAACTATTTAAATCAGCTTTTTTCCGTCCTGCTGCCTCCACATCTCGACAATGCTTCGCGCAATAACAATGAACCGAATATATTTTTGATGATTACATCTTTCAATTTCATTTTAATTATTTAAAAAAATATATATATTTTATAATTCAATTACAAATTGATTTTAGATATTATTTAATGATTTTTTTATGTAATCATAACAATATTTATGATCCTGTTTAAATTAATTGTTTCAATTATAATATATTATTAAAAGCTCTATAATAAATGCGAATCTTAGAATTAGTAATTTCAATAATCTTTGGGAATAATTTGTAGCTTATATAACAAATGCGTTTTTTTTTTGGTACTGTTTATTAATTTCTTACACCTGTCTTTATTAATACATACAAAAAAATAAAATTTACTTAATAGAAGGAAATGTATTTTTAAATAATAATTTTAGGAAGGAAGTAAAATAATAAAAATAAATCTTAAAAGCTTCAGTCCTTGGAAATAATATTTTGTTAGTGAATCTTATCTTATTTATGTCGACTTTAAGTTTACTATTTCCATTTATAATTAATAAATTTTGATATTTTATTATTGTTTCTAGATTTATGAAAAAAATTGTTCAAGTAAAAATTCTTTAATTTTCTATAGATTAATTTCTCGCATTTTTAAAGTCTGAAATTCATAAAATAAAAGTTATATCATAAAACTTGTAAATAAATAACCAAATGACTTATAAAATAAGTTGTTTTTTTTTCTTCTGCTGGTGCGAATAATCAAAATGCGGAATTTATAAATCGACCTCTGTCGATAAAACTGGATTATATTGTTGTCGTCTGCGTTTTATTATGCTCAAGGCTCCACCAAAAAGTGTCTCGGAATACGAAATACAAGTTCCCATTCGATTTCAATGAGCACTTTTCAACCTTGTTTTCGGATTTCACACGTATGCGACGATGAATAGCGCAAACAGCAATATTGTTGTCGCAAAAACCGCTATCAATGGTGACATTTACTCAACAATGCGGGGTTTTGTTCAATCCGCAAATATCATTGCAATTTCCTGAGAATATTTATTTGGATTTAATAAAATTTCCTGCATTTTAATAAATGTTTCCTTATATACTCAGTCAATTTATTCAATAGGACAATAAGAACTTCATCGAATTGTAGATTGCTCTAATTGAATCACTTTCAATTCGGAGAACGCTAATTCCATTGGCGATTTGATATCGATCCTGGCGTGCACGAAGTTACGTACGTAATCTTCTCCGTTTTGTGAGACGCGTTATCATTATGAAAATACAACTAATTTGCTTAGCATTTAACGTGCAGAAGCCTTGAGTCTTAGCAACAAACAGTTATCTCCCCGAGTTTAAACATTACTTAATACCATTTTAGATTAAGTTTATGGACTATTAGAACATTTTTTTAAGCAAACACGAATAAAAAGTGAAAATTGTTCGTGCAAAGAAAAGAAGCATTCCAGTCTGTGAAATAATACAAAATCTTGCATTATCTTTTTTTTTATGTAACATCCACTTCAGTACGCGAAAACAAAGAACCGAGTGCGTTTATTTTTTGTTGTTGTTATAAAGAAAGATGTGTACGAACAGTGAAAAAAGTGCGTTACGTGAAATGGAGCGAGATTACAGGAGGAGATTGCGTGAGGTATTTTCTTGCGTTCGAATTATGTGTAACGCTGTTTATTCAAAACAAAACTATACATACATTATTATTTTTAATATCAGCAACTTTATTCGTTGCGTTCTTATCCAGGTCATTATCAAATACCTGAGTTGAAGGCAGCAAGTGGATAAAATGCAAATAACTTTTAATTGGATCGAGCTTAATTGAAATGCAAGTGCGAAATGTAAACGCCCTTAGTGTTCCTGAAAGGTTGCATCAATCATAAGATTAAATTGAAATTGGATGTACACGTTCTCCTCATCTCTTATATATGTTTTTTATTTCTTTCCTTTGGTAAAATCGATTATTATATAGCTGGGAACATTTTTATCGGTCACCCAACTTCTTTTTCATCTTCTCCATTTTTTTTTCTCCAACCAATATAATAAACGCAATCTTAATGGAGACGATTTTTCGGATGGCTCAGCCATTTCCACTCAATTAATCGCGTCTACGTCGAGATTTCTTCGCGTAAAAGGTCAACAGATAAAGACGAAATAAATAGACCAAAGACTACAAACTACACTTTAATCTCGAGATTATCTTCAATTTCAATTCGATCGATTCGAATCCCTTTCATTTTCATCCAATTACACAAAATCATTTATAAATACAAACATTAATTACAATTCACTAAAGCAATAAAATAATTTTCAGCAAAAATATATTATTAAAACTAATTAAAATTATCATTTACATAACATAATTTGTTAAATGATAAACTCATTAAAATGATATAAAAAATATTATTAAACTGCGTTAAGGTTAAATAAATATCACTCGACGAATATAGAAATTATCCAAGAAAAATTGTTGCGTCATTTGTAGATAGATATTTGTGATTATTTCATATATTTGCATTTACTTCAAGCGAAAAACATGAATTTCTTATGAAGCATATTTTTTATTTTATTAATTTCAAATATAAAACTTTACTATATTACTTAAAGACATCTTAAATATGGTATTTATTAAAACATGTTTAGCGGTGTTCTTATATAATAAGATGTAATTAAAAACATATATGAATATGAATACAATAATGTTAAAAATATAACTTAAGTACACTTATACTTACGCAATTTTCAATTACGATGAATTTGATATAGCATAGAAACTTTTTTGTATAAAGTTACAAATTTACTGATAAAAAATACAATTCTTGTATAGTAATAAAGATGGTATGTAGTGAGTACGCACCTTTATATTATTGTAAAACTACAGCAATAAATCCTTTTGAAAAGTATAAATAATGACAAATTAATGTAAGAATGTTACTTGAGTAAATGCTTTATGTGTAGGCGTTAGTAATGCATAAACTAAATAATTAAATTCGTTCTTTTATAATCTATTCACGGTATGAGAAATTCTCGCAAAGCAATAAAATTGAATGTGCGACATTTGTATTCGGATTAAATCCATTCCGTACGTGTGGATCAGCTGAAATTGTTACCAAAGAGAAGAGACTGATCGTAAGTTAATGGCTGCATCACAATGGAAAGTGCAATTGGGTACGCGCGTTGACAATTATCGCCTAGCATAAGGTGCGAACAAGATATTGATCAAAAAGTCTTGACCTACAAAGATACCGTTAGTTGCATATTGAAACCCGTATTTATTCATATCCACCCACTGGGCATTTCGCAGTAGCGTTCTTGACTGCTCGCCGCACGTTACGTAAACTCAATAATTAGCAAAGCAAGGACATTTGCGAGTTGCGATTCCGGAAACAGATCGGGGGGAAAAAACACCTCTAGGCGAAAATGGTATTAATTTGAAACAATTTTCGTGAAAGATTATTATAGCTTAAATATAGCGAAAGCTGAGTTAATAAATATCTGGGTCTGCAAGCTTTGATTTATTCCAACTGCAAGTATATACTGGGGGTACTTATTTTTATATACGGGATCTATTGTCTACATGTATACACTAGCATGCATAGAAACACACACATACGGCTACATGTATAAATATAAACTTCTCTGTTTGGAAGAGGCCTTTTCGAATTTATTGCCAAGCTGGATTGCATTCGCGTGCACTTTCTTTCCCACAAGCTCGACAAAACGAGGATCAGGACTGTTCTAAACACGAATACGGCTTTACGGGATAAATAAAATATTAACAGAGCTATAAAAAAGATTCAATCGAATAAGAAAAATCTCTTGCCACGATGCAACAACAACAACAACAACAACACCAACGGAGAACCGAGCGTCCCGATCAGCTCAAGGCTGCCTTCGCACCACCACAACAACAACAATGAGATTAAATTAAATGTTTTGTTACCGGTCGACGATAAATCGCGAAAAGTTTTCGCATTTAAATAAGCCTTATAATGCCAATTTATCTTGCAGCAGAATGCTGTTAATTCACTATTTGCGCTTGATAAGCTGCGTGCTTCGCCTGCGACGGTCTCTTATTTTCCTCTTCCTCGGCTCTTTGTCAAATAAATCACATTTTAATTTAATCGGCGAGAAACAAGAAAATGCAAATCGATTCGTGGATAAAAGAGACCACGCATATGCATCGAACAGACGTTAATTTCAAGTGCGACATTATTTCTCTGTCGTCAGGATAATTCTAGGTGTATGTAAATTCAAACACAATAACCCATTTTCTACGACGATTAAGAAGCTAAATCAACACCATTAACCTAATAAACGCATCTAAAAACACCTTAAGACTTATTTTTAATATCGATTTAATTTTCACTACATTTATATTTATTTATAATCACTTTAATTCCAATTTCATTTATATTTATTATCTGCAGTGTTTTGTCAATATATTATTTCATCAAAAAAAAATCCTGACTGAATGTTTATACGATTTACCTTTTGGATTATTATGACATGACATTGATTTTATAAATACAGTCTGATTTAATCTCATCATTAATGCATAGTATATCGGATGCATTAATGATGAGGTTAAATCATAAACATATTCTTCTATGGAATGTTTTTTAAATAATCTGCTTTAAGTTGATTTTTTTTACAACAGGATGGAAACCGTTTATAAAATTAAAATGCTTTTGTAAACATTTGCAGAAGGAATTTTTATTCGGCAAATTCATCAATAGCATGTGCAAACTCCGGTGGACGTTAAAAGACATTAAAGGATCCTTGCTAATTGACGACCGTACATCGCGTTACGTAACCATGACATTTACGCACGTCGGTAATTTTCTAACAAACGAAAAATAATGGAGAAGACAACAGAGAAGCGAAAACAAAACTAGTTTCTGTCATTACCGTGATTACGCAATTCCGTTTTTATATTTCACTTTTAGAAATAGCGAAGCCATGAAAATATGCAAATGCCGCATATAGATTTATCGATTTTGCGAAAGTTACGAAATACAATTTCTAGAAATGAACGGTCGACTTGAATTTCATGTACGTACACGTGCGTGTTTATTTTTCTTCTTTCTTGCTCTTTCTGCAAAGACATTTGTTCTTGCATAGAATTGCAAAAATAATATTGTAACAAACGGTCACTTCAACCGGATTGTGTAATGACATCATGTGGAATAATTAACGGATATTTAAAAATAAAAGTAATGTTTGTAGCAAATATGATAATTTTCGTTATTTCCATACGAAATGCAATGCGAGGAGATATTAAAATCTATAGTCGCTATTTACATTGAAATATCCGTCATGCAAATGGAATTGTAGCGTCATATAGGATGTAATTTCCCCTTAAAAAAAACGTTTCAATTAATGTATATTTGTGGGAGATATTCATTGCATCATATATGTGTAACATGTGTTTTTGCTTCTGCAGACGATTGAAATGAAAGTCGAAAAAGACTTTAATTACATTAATCATGCTAGTTAGTATTTGCACTTTCGAATTTATAACAAATCTTAAAAAGTTATGAAATAATTTTTTTTGTAAAAGCTAGTCCAATTATTTTCGAGTAAGTAATTTCTATATATGATGTGAATGTAGATTTTGTGGAGGATGTGGTGCGTTTGCAGTTGGCTTCATTACACGAGTCCAATTAAAAACCGGGCATAAACATTTAGTAAATATTTGTTTCTGCTTGTTGCGACAAGCTCGCATTGCACTTAAACTTTATGAGCAGGAAAACATTCCTAATGTTTCATGAGATATTTTAATGCAATCTTGGCGATTATATCATGGAACTTTAATTAGACAAGTTGAAATACGTGTATGATATTTAACTGTTTGCACAATCAAAGTTACTGGAAATGTATTATTATATTCAGTGTGTTTTTATATTGACCTCGACCCGAATCAAGATTTTGCTTCTTCCTTGGTCAAAGCAGCGAAACCTTCAGCGAAACCATGTATTCTTCTTCTTTGTTAAGTATTAGATATTGCTTTCAGGAAGCTGCTGATCGTTTCTCGGACACAAGTTGGCAAATCCACAGGCAATGGAACATAAATCCACCCAAAATTCCGAACGAAACGAATTCCGGTGATGACCGCCCACTCCTGAATAACAATAATGGAGACAGCATCGGTATATACGCAACGCTCGAAAACGGCGTCAAAAACAAGAACAAGAAAGTCATCGAAATACAAACCGTGCAGACAACATTAGAAAGGACACGGCAGCAACCGAAGCCGATGAATGGCGATATCATTTTGGTAAGAAACAAAATTGCAACAAAAAAAAATGGGTTTGCAACGTGTAATTACTACAATCGCTTATGTGCTAACCATTGCGAAAACTAACTTAACCTGGAGTGCCGAGTTCACTAACAAACTAACTAACTCTAACGCTTTCTCGAAAGAGCATTTTAATTGCTCCTTCGTACCTAAAGGATTGCACAAAGTTGGGATGTGTGTGTGTGTTGTTTGATATTTAAGGTAATAATTTTCATGCGGAGCAAAATAATTACATACCGATGCGATCTTTCGCAGTGTGAGCCCGATATATATTTATTTTCTTGTTGTCGTTTTTAGTTTTCTATATTTTTTCTTTCTTTTTCTGTTAATTGCTGTTGTTCGAAATGGCAAAGGGCGTGCGGATTATTAGCAAATGAAACGTAGATATGCTCGTAAAATGGAGCCACAGATTATCTCATTCTCTTATTACGATAATTAACAGCAGAAAATGCTGCTCCGCCGCGGGACACGAGCAGTTTTAACGTCCTCGCGCGCCAATGTTAATATCTTACTGAGAAAACACAGTGACAACTGCTTAAATGTTAATTAGTCGAAGGGAAGAGAATTTATTGTGTCACCGGTGCCACGTAACGTTTCTTCTCTGTTTCTTTAGGTGCGCCCTCGAGGTCACTTCTTTTGGAGAGCAGAAATAAATAAATGCAGACATACGTGGAGTGTATGTAGAGGAAATTGGGTCGCCGAATGACCGAAGCGCCGCGACGCTAACAACGTCGGCCGGCTGAGATCTAAACGAGGTCATAATGTAGATAATGAGGTGAAGGGTGCTGCCCGTCCTATCGATCCCTTTGCAGTGTTCTGCATGTTTAAGAAATAACGAGACTGCAAATAAAGAACAACAACAACTCTGTCCAACGGTATATAATTGTCGATTCGGGCTAATTGTTAACTTTTACCTCACTGTAATTATCTCGTTACGTCGGGTTATTATTAACTACTTGTTTCGGTGTGTTATTAGCGCCTATCGCGATTATCTTTCTTTAACGTTTACTCATCGGAACATTCCGCATTCTCGATCTTTTATTGCCGTGGTACTAACTTCACGTCGGCACATTCGGAACACAAACAACCAATTGATAACATAATGTCTTAATTACTACTTTCTAAGAAACTACCACTATCTTTGATGAACAACAATAATTTTAAAGCTTTTCCTTCACTGTATCAACAAATCCCACATTTCTCAAGAATAAATGAATCTAAATTAATCAGAGTAAGACTTAAAAATTCTAAATATTCAATATACATTTTAATTAAATTCAAAAACTATTAACTTTTTTATTTATGTAAATTATATTACTTTTGCAATAAGTATTTTTATTATTCATTAAAAAGAATTAAAAATCCATTCGATTTGATCAATTTAAATCTATAAAACAATTTGAAATACTTATTTAATGTTGTTTATCATTTTGCGATCTGCTGGATCGTTTTATTTTATTATATTTTTATGTATCCATGAAATGTAGTCAGATGACAGTCAGTTGCCATTTCAGTAACAAAATCGTGCGATGCTAAAGCATTACTCTATGATATGAAATGTCTTACCATTGTAATGCAAATATTAACGTCTCTACATTTGCATTTTGTGAAATACGTTTTTCACAATATTTCTATTCATTTACATCCACTCTCCGAACATGTATAATACAGATCGTATCAGCTAAATTAAGTTGCTCGCTGTGAAAAGCAAATTGAAATGCAAAAATCAACCAAAGAAATGGATGAATACAATGTAATATGATATTTTCGTATTAAAATAACTCGTTTCATTATTGGGCATGTGATTCACGGTTAATGAAATAATAAGATAATTGGAGAATTTAGCAAACATTATATGGATAATACTTCCTTTAGTAGATTTAATTGACTAATTTTCTATTTCGAATTATTTTAAACTGTTATTTTAAAACGAGCTATTAGAAATATTGCTTCAAATCTACACGATTATTGATCACATCAACAAAATGAATTAACTTAATTGGATAATTAAACTATAATTTCAGTATCTCAAGGCTTTATTTATTCAAATTACTTATCATTTGTACACATTTATTCTTTTAATCAATATTAATTCGTTATTTATTATTATAACCTTATTCATTTCTTTTTGTTGATGTAACAGATTTGTTTGAACATATGAAACTAAGTACATATATTGAAGATGAGATGATGAATTTATATTCTGAAGTATGGTTATATATTATTTTCTATAAATTCATTGGAGATGCGCGTGATGATGGATTTGTCGTAATTGAAATATTGACATCATCTGAAGATCTGGACGTGTGCATTGGGCATTTCTGCGGCGTAACGTGTTCGCGTTTCGTTGCACTCTCGACGAGGTCCATCCGAATGCGCCGCGCCAGAAGCAGCAATTTCCAAGCAGCAAAGCCTCACTCTGGATCGGGAAAGAGTGCTTGAAGGCAGCAAACAGCAATCGCCATACGCAGAGGAGTCTCGACGCGGAATCTCTTCGCGACGAGTGCGAGAGCGCGAGTGGAGTTGGAACTGGGAGTTGTAGTTGGAAGTATGAGTCAGTGACTTGCCGGGGCATCTGTGCGCGACTCGATCCTCTTAGAGATCACAATTAAACAACTGATCACTATTTCGGTGCCCAAGCCCATCCAGACAATGGGATAGATTTGGAATAACACCCATCCTAGGTAAAGACCACAAAACATACTGATTACTCCAACAGATCTTATCTAATCTTCGAAGTTACGCTGCACGCTTCCCTCCCTCATCGTTCTATGACTATTAACACTACAACCCCTTAGCAAATATCCAAATAAAACTATTTGTACAAGAAATACCTGCAAAGAACAATAAATATTTTGCCTTGTAAATGCCCAATTCCAATAGAAATCGCTTCTAAACCCGGTAATAGATACACGAATGAATGAATCGAATGTGTAACCTTATCATCTTTCCTATTTCCGAGAAAGGCAATGCCCGATATTGATAAAAAAAACTAGTTTTATTTAAGAAATACACGATAATGAAGAAGTACGTGTAAGTTACATAAACGTTGACGCACAACATCCTCCTTTTGAAAAAATAAATCTGTAGTAGTGCACTAGTTATCTGCGTTGCCGCACTAATATTAGATTAACCATAAAACTTTCAAGAAATCCATCATAACCGGCGCCACGTTTGATTTAATGCTTATTGATCCGATTAGAAGTGAGCAGTTGGTTTGATTTGCTGCATGCGAATTGTGTGTGGTTTGGATGGATAAAAAGAAGTTACATTGTGCCGGTAATTGCAAAGTCCCGAGTGGAGGCGCTCTGAATGATCCTTCTTCTTCGGTCTATTTTGCTATGCCTTTGCTGCGAATAAATCAATTAGATCTTAAAGAAAAGTTTTGCCCGATTGCTCCGGCAGATTCGACATAGTGGGTGCGTCTAATTTATTGCCCGACAATTACCGTTCGCAACATAATAATTGCTTCATTACCAGCTGAATGTTAAATCATAACCGTGAGTTACACTTTTTGCGCGCTCTCCGCTTCTCGTGTACAACAGTAATTTGTTACCGAGACAACAAAAAAATATTGAAGCTAACGTGTAGATACGAAACTTGTATGAGTGTAGATTATGGATGCGGTAACTGTTATTCCTCCAACTACGGGAATTCATTCATAATAACAACTTTGTATCAACAAGTGCAACAAACCAAATGATTAGCAATTGCATTAAATAAATGATGAAATAGCAAATTATAGATAATAAATATTAAAATAATAAAATCAGCTGATGATCAATATTCGCATTAAGGTTTTATTAATGAATTAAATGAGTAAAATAGATTTAATGACTAATAAGTGATAACTAATAATGAATAATAAGAATATTAATTAGATATAGTTTGTAATTATGTTAAAAGTTTAATTTCAAGAAAACGGCTTGTTTTTTGAAAATAAGAAATATTGAGTATATATGCAGACTTGTTGGAATAGAGTTTGGGGAATTTGACTGGTGGGATGTTGAAACGATTGAATGGAATGTGTCATGATACCTGTGTGTCTGTGTGTAAACTGTGATCATTTTGAGGAGTGTCAGAATTTTCTGAAGTATGTGAAACTCAAATATTGTCATGTCCATTAATCCACCTACGGCGGCGCTTGATTGTAGTCATCTTCGTGTTCCTCTGCAGCGCTGGGAATACTCAGTTCGTACCTCTTCCGACTGTTTACATTTCAAACAGGAACGTCGAGGCCCGTGTTTAATATCTTCTATTTATACACACACACACACACATACATACACGCTCATGCATACAAAAGATGTGAGCCTGTAAGAAAATCAAGGCAATCGATTCGAAATGTATTTATTTATGCAGACCGAAACGGAAATCCCCACTAATTAAGCGATAACCTTAACCACGTCTCGTCCGTGTTTTACTTTCCTTCACAACCCTACTCATCTGTATTTATGCTTCCCCAGTCGACATGAAAGAGGGTTTCGGTAATTATCGCTCTCTTATTGCACGGTTACTTTTGAAATGATTGCGGCTCATTCATGAAAACGTAAAGGCTACGCCGCATAAAGTTGCGGTCGCGAAATTGGCTTCTATTTATACATACAGCGGTTAGAGCATTATTGAATAGCACATCCGGTGGATTGGGAAAATGCTGAATCTTTTCTTTAATTGTTTCCTGCAAATTTGGTCATTCCATTTCCTATTTTAAGCGATTATTCATTTGCGGAGATCGGTTTGTTTAAAGTAAATCTAAATTTAAACGTCCAAATACATACACAACCTACTTCATGAAACATCTACTAACCTCAGTTAACATTAATTTTCGTAATTGTTTTTACGATGTTTTATCAAATGATGATATCATTGATAAAACACTTTATGTAATTAAGGATCAATGAGAAATGAGAAACAAATAAATATTTTCATGCGATAACAATATCATTTTGATTGAAATCTTATCAAAATGGTATTGTAAAATCTAAGTCATCAATTATTATCAATTGTATCCAACGCAGGAAATGAACTGATTATTAAGTGCAAACTATATTAAATTATTCTTGTATAAAAAATTAAATGGTAAAACATTTGCAGAAATATTGTATTTCCATTTGTTAAAATAAATATTCATAGGATGGATTTAAGAGGATTATTAAAGAAGAAGTGCGTTGAAAAGTATTGCATAGCGCGAAGCCTGTGGCGAGTTATGGTGTTGTTATGCGTTCGAATTAAAGGAAGAGAATCTCGGAAATTACTGGAAAACTGTTAACGGTTCGGACATGTAGAACGGTGTACAGTGTCCATTCTTTGCGAGTGAAATACGAGAAATAGAGGAAACCGGTGACAAGTTGGTTTCGCTTATTTGCTTGTCCCCCTCGCGTGGCGTTGCGTTTTTCCTGGGAATATTTATACGGCGTTTAGTTACACGACCCGTCCGACCAGTCGTATCGTTGCGGATGATCGCAGGAACGCGACCGAACACCACAAAAGGTCACCACAAGCCAACCAAAGCCGTAGAGGTTTTCCGCGTTCCACAGGCTGCTGCTGCTGCCGAAGTCGCCGCCGCCTCCACCGCGAAAAACAAAAACAAACGCACGCGGAAAACACCCCGCTATTGCCATGACAACCCGAATATTCCCGACGCTAAGAGAGTCCTGCAGGACCTTTACGATTCTGGGATGCGGGCGTGTCTGGTGCACTCTGCAATACGCCGGAGTTGTCTGGAGTGTAGGGAGGCAGCAACAGCATGCCAGCATCGTTGCGGCCAAAGGACGATGGTGGCACGACGGCCGTCGAGTCCTGCCCTCCGTCCTGCTGCTGCAAAGCTGAGGGTGGTCAGGACACGGCGGAGGGAACGAAGGTGACGGCCAGATTGCTCTACAGGATAGCGTTCACCGTTTGGCACGTCGCTTTTCACATCGAAAACAGCCGACAGGTAAATTGAGATTTCCTTTAAAAAAGAAAGAAAGAAAGACCGGCGACCACCGCACAACAGCACCTCTCCTGCTGGCCTGACCCCGCACAACAGCGTCCGCGTTATACCTCCTGCGATTTAATGAAAAATAAAAATAATAGTACCAAATTTTATGCGACACCCAATACACCCATGCAACGCTGCGTGTCATTCCATCTGAGTAAGTAATGCAAGGACAACTTGGGATAGGTTGTTGTTATGTGTTAGATTACCTTTTAGGAAGTACATTCGGTTTCAAGCGTTACGCTCGGTATTGCAGCGTCGCTCAGACTGCAACATGCATTTGCATCTAGAAGACCTAGACTTAGATTTTGCAATTTATTCCTGACATTTAAATGGTTTACAAAGTTATCAAGCTTCGCTCGTTCAGCCTCCCATCATTCACTTGATTCGCCAGGTGATTTATTAATCGATTACGACTAATTACATCGTGCAGTAAAGGAGGAGAGAAAGATTCGCGTCCGTTTTATTAACAATCAATTATTAACTTAATCCGCTTCGATGAAGTCACGACTGACATGTGATTGTGTGTATATGTGTGGGCTTCATGCAATTGCGAATCGTAGACAATGAGAGCGATTTTCAATTGAAACCACGAACACGTTAGTACTAATAAACTATTATTTGCAAATATTTCGAACCATTTCACCGCAGCTTCCATACGTGCGCCGATTTCGTCTATTACCTGCACCAAGATTTTGGCATCTGTGATTGCGTGAAGAAAAGGAATCATCCATCACTTTGAATCTTCTACAATTTAATTTTACGTTTTATAAACAATTACGCTTTTCTGCGTATCAACTTTGCAGATAATTATGGTGCGTGCCTCAGCATATGAGCCAATTATCATTCATCATAAACGCACGCCAAGCCGCCTCTTTATTTATAACCCAAATCAACTTGTTCGTATTTTTTCTTTATTCTCTGACCACGTGTCTTTATTACATCTTTCTTTCTGTTTCAGCACACACACGAGGAATCCACACGAAATGGACCCAGGATAACAAAGGTAAAAACCATTTGTTTTGTACATAATGCATTAAAATATTAATATAAAAAATGCCATTACTCAAATTAGATCGAGATTGAGATTAATTAAATTTGAAAAATATATTTTGTACATAGAAATCTTTAAATTATACTTCCACAAAATATCTTTCGTAGTTAATATGCTTCATTTATATCTCAAGTCAAGCGTAGTGAGGATGCATGAATATTAGTGTTTCAAGCTTCGTATTCATAAATTTTAATATATCCAGAAAACAAAATAAAAACGGCGAATAAAATTACTAAGAAGATGCGAAGAAAGCATTGAACGGTGGTGAGTCATACCGCGATATTTTAGATCTTCGTGTTTTCTCGCAAAAGATACAGGAATGCACGTACGAATGTTGTAGTCCTCAGTTAAATTAGACATTTTTATGCCCAAGATTGGAATAATGTTATCAGTGGAGGTGTTTACAAATCTTCCGCGCTGTAAATCTTCTAGAATTATTGCCTCATTTATATATAATATTAAATTGTAATTCAATGCGATCCTATTTATAGTCCCTAATTTGAATAACATCTATTATTTCAAAAAGGGGAAACTGTCAGGGAGGATATCAAAGCTTATTTAATATTCAATTAAATGGATCACATCGTGCTTCAAATGGAATAAACCCCGAAGGTCCGCAATTTGCAAAACCCGCGATTCAATTAGAGCCGGAGATAAAAGTGTGGCACTTCGGGCGACCTGATTTTTGGTATTATACCATGTCCAGCAGCTGGACACGAAGGTATCTATCAAAGACCGCCTCCGGAATCCGAAATTCGATAGAAGTAGATACATGTTATATTAATAATAATAATATTGGAACGTGTTTGCAGAATATTAATAACAGGCTATGTGACATCAGGCGAGCACGCAAGGGCGGATAATAGAATGCGCATAAATCGCGGAATGATACCTCTGGGCTCTCTATTAAATCACCTTTTGTAGGCCCTGCCGACGTTCGAAAGGATGTTCCTACGTCGCGTAACGATTTTATTAAAATTTGCTTTAATTCCTTGCACGCAGTACGCGCCGTGCTTGATGTTGCTGTTGCTGCTGCTGCTGCGAGAGGACATTCTATACGAGAAGTCCAATGAACTTTAAATGTTGCCGCAGATTAGAAATTGTTTATACACCTCGCATTTATTGCCTATCCCCTGTTGCTGTAGATAAGAGTAAAATATTATGCTGGAATTTATTTTTGCTGTATTCATGCCTTGGCTATTAACCTGATCAACAACAGCTCTACAAACAAAAATTTGAAACCGTAAGATTTTATATATATATATTTAATACTGCATCCCGACTACGCGTGATTAACTTAATATCATTTTAGCGCTACACTGCTAATTTATGAAGATATTGAACTGTTTTTTTCTTTTCTCTTTCCAGATGTCAACGTCGTCCACTTCTTCGTACAATGCCGGCGGTTACGGTGAGGCCCTCACCAGTCAACCGAGATCAGCGAAGGCCTGCACCAACGGCGGAATGGATCTAAGCTATGTGACGGAACGAATCATCGCCCTCTGGTTTCCGGAGACGTGTGGACAAAAGGCGTTCCGGCAGGGACAGCAGCAGGCGTCTCACATGCTCGTCAAGAAGTACGGCGACAATTACATGGTAAAGTGCACCCAGATTTTGCTTTCCTCCCTCTTTCTTTTGCCACCATCTCAGGTTACTTATGCATTTATTTCTTCAGGTGTTTAACCTCTCTGAGCCGAAGAGGACGTTGCGGAGCGAACACAAACACGTTCAAGATGTTGGGTGGTCTCCAAGATTAGCACCACCACTCGAGACAATATGCAGCGTCTGTAAGAAGATCGAATCGTGGTTATCGCATGATCAACATCGCATCGCAGTAATACACGCTAGGTAAAATACATACACACACACACACACATCGATTAGCTCATAATTATTATGTTTCAAATAAAGTTCCCAATCCAAAACCCTGTAAAAAAAACATATTTTTTGTATTAGTCAGCTCATCTGGAAAAGAGCGAGATCTATATAAAAAAAAACAAAGTTTATTATGTAATTAGAATTTAGTTTTTTTTTTTTCTGTATATGAATGTTGTTTAAAAAAAGATTTAGGTGTAGTATTTCGAATGCGAGCATTTCGAAAATCGGTTTCCTGTAAATAATTCTGTCGTATTCATTTCCGGCGCACATCTGATGGCACGTTTCCGTTTTACAGGGGAAGCAAGGATCGTTTGGGGGTGATCGTCGCCGCTTACATGCACTACTCCAATATCTGCGGAAACGCGGAGCAAGCTCTAGACCGTTTCTCCATGCGCCGTTTCCTCGAGGATAACATCGGCCCTCTGCAATTGCCCTCGAACAAGCGGTAATTTAATATTTATGTCCTCGCAAACTCACCTGAATGCATCCGAACGTCTTTCCAGATACGTAGACTATTTCGCCGGATTGCTGTCTCACAACATCAGGATCAACTCGGCTCCGCTCTATCTCACCCATGTCACCGTTCTGGGAGCGCCGAATTACCAGAACGGCGGTTGCGAAGCTTTCCTGAAACTGTACGAAGGACATACGGCAATCTACACTTCGGGTACTTTCAAATCGATACTTTTATATGCTTCAAATCTTACGAATCTATGGTTCTTTAGGTGTTTATTCGGTGTCAAGGGGAATTAAGCAGTTCACGGTTAATGTGGCTGGAAAAGGTCCTTTAGGATTAGAGCTGCGAGGGGATATTCTTTTGAAATGTTATCATCGAGGTAAAAACCATAGGGAGACGATTTTCACGTGCCAATTTCACACAGGCGCCGTGGCAGATTACACGCTGAGCTTTGCCCGGCAAGACCTCGATGGCGCATGCAATGGTAAATTTGTATTGACTTTGCAAGATTAGCTCTTACCTGATAACTTCGCAGATCCGCGTTTCCCGAACGACGGAGCAGTCGAGTTGCATTTCTCGCCAGGACCTCAGAGCAGACATCCTGGACCTGCCCCAACTCCAGCCATTCCCATCGACAACACCGATGGTCCAATTACAAGAAGCGACAGCCCTTTCGAAATTGAAGACAGCGACGACGAAGATGATTCCGACTCCGGTGAGTTTTCACACAAATTTCAGTACATATTTGATATGCATGCATATTGATTCACGAACATCATCATCGAATCCTCGAAAGGTGTCAATAATTCGATTCCCATTAATCTAAATTTAAACTACCGCAAATATTTACGCTTCACGTAAATATTGATTTTACTATATTTAATCTCGCCGCTCACAATTTATTTATCTAAACATTATAGATTATTATGATACGAAAAAATGCATAAGAAATTTTCTAGATATAAATTTGTTTTTACCGTGCGAAACGATTTATGCGCGGATTAAATTAAATTAACATTTTCGTCACTTTCACTCCGCAAAGAAATATTTCACGCGGCGCATATTAACCATGTATGTTTAAGGTATCATAAAGAGTACCGACATTTAACCAGATGGTTCGCAGCATTGCGCAATTTTATATTAAATATTTCGCAGACGAGAAAATACGTCTTATTATTATTACTTGCATTCTTTACATATCTTGTAATTCAAAGATATTTCTATACAAGAAACGCAACGACCGGCAATTTTACAGCATCAAAACACCATATTTTCTTTTCCTGCGATTGAACGCGACGCTATTTTCATTGGAACGTCGCAGTTTAAAAATAAATAAATAAACTAGGAAATTGATGAGTCGTTATCTGTTTTAGTCTACACTTATTCTATTCGCTTCGTCTCTGAAGTCGAGTATCAATGAATCCTTGATGCCTTAACGTTAAGATTTGACAAAAAAGGCGAATAAAAATAAATTGAATGAGTAAAATATTAAAATAACCAATAAAAAAAGAACTTGCGCAACAGTTTTAAATATAGATGTAGATTTTGTAGTAGAATACAATTCAAGTTTGTTGACAGCTTGTTATTGTAGGTTCTGCGAGACGAAGGATGAAGAGACTGACGCATTGAAGGAATAATGGATAACATACAAATTATACGCAATAAATGTGGTATTAATATGATTTCCGCACGAGAATGACGTAATATACCAAATAGAAATCTATGCACAGAATTCATACAAAAATGTATTATTGTTAAATTGAATAAACTGAATTTAGTAATAAACGCACGCAGTTTTCTGTTATTTTATGTGAATAATTCGTGCCGCGTTCATTGTTGGAAAATGTTGGAGTAATGGAAAACAAAAAAGGAAGGCAAACTGTGGCCAGGTGTTTTCTGGATATAAATACACCGAGGCTCGAGCACTTGCTCTTTATATCCCCGCATCTCTATTTTTTCTTTCACTTTTTGTCCTTCTTCGCCAAACAAGCGGAAACGACGGGCTTTTCATATTTTCCTTTCCGTCGCGTTAATTGTTCAAACCACAAAAAGTCAGATGACTTACTATCACAATATTATCGAACGCATTGCGTGATTTAACCTGATACTTAATGAGGAATTGTATTTTTTTTTTCGTACAAAACTTTTAATGAGTTTTAAATTAATCGCAGGAAACGATTTTCTTTCGAGACGTCAAAGTCAGAGTTAAGAATATGAAAATATTTAATACATCGCCTGATTTATGAACGGGGTATTATATGACAGGTTTGCATGATTTAATACCATGCGAAATGTGTACGTAATTCTTGCAATCGTTTACGCGAAGTTACCGTAAAAGTTGTCCGGTTCTGTTCTTTTTCGTCCGCTAATAAATTATTGTTATTAACGTCAGCAATTTGTTGTTCAACATCGGATTTACACTTAAAGCCATGCCTTCGTTGGGCGAGATAAGGAACCCCATCGGGCGTTTAATTTAGTGTTCACCTCGGGCGACAAACTCGCACAAGCTTTTCTTTCAGTTTCGGCGAGTTAATTGCTTTGAAAACGTATTAAGAACGCAACGCATCCGCAAATTGGCTTTCAAATAATAATCGTAAATACCAGAAAAAAAACATGAGTTACCAGAACCACCACTTTCCGTTTTCATTTAATGTACAAACAAACCGAACTATCTTTTGAGGAAAAAAAAGTTTGTAAACACGAGATGAGTAGATTTTCTGAAGTAGCTCAATATCTTAAGTGTGCATGCATTCAGTCTGACAATAAACAAACATGAGACAAACGCGAGTTTCGTTAGTTCGGTTTTGTACTCGATGACACTCGCATCGCAAATAATGCGTGTAAATGGAGCGTGCAAGTGTTAATTGTTGAAATTGGTGTTCGAGTTAAGGAAGAAGCGCTTCGTTGGATGCAATCGGGTCAGTTTAATTGTATAGTTTTCGTGTGAAACTGAAAACACGGAATTACACATTCAGTATTCAACGCACGATTCAATGTCGTTATTTGTAAATATCATATTTTCATGCTATCACGTATACATTTTTTTAATTTATGTCCTCATAAGAGGAAATTTAATTCCGAAATGTGAGGGCTTCGACAATTGACCCACTAAATATTGACAACCCGTATGATTTGGAAACCATTCATCTAATTGAATTACTATATGCGCTCAGAATTAGCTTCATTTTGAAACACAGTAACTTTTATTACCAAATTCAGTACTTTCAAATCATTAACAGTTTCATTAAATGTAACCAAAAATATAATGTAATTTGATCTATTAATAATTAATTGAAATTTTAGTTATTTAATTCACTTACATAACATATACGTTCACTAATTTTATAATTATTAACATCAATTTTATTTGCATTTATATATAAATAGAGAATATTCCAATTAACTCAATTTGAGTTGATTTAAAATTACAAACCATCTATTATTTTATGTTACTTATAAGTTGGGTCATCAATAAAAAGGAAGTTTCCACTTTAACTACCCATAAATTGTCTGACATACATAAATATGAATATTTGTGTAAACTAAAGTGTCTTCATATTCCAGGCGATAATTCGTTTAAAACTTGTTTTACCTTAAATCAAGATTTACAGCTTATAAATTATCTGAAAACTATACATGTTATAAAAGTAGAGATCATAAAATTAATTAAGGTAATTATGTAACATTAGTTACATAAATATTATTCTCAACTATTTGATGTGACTGTACTAGTTGGTATTCATAACAAACGACTTGGAAGTTATTTGATATCTCGACGCAATTTATTTTAATTTTCCAAGTCGCTCTATTTGAACTAATCCAATTTTTCAACTTGCTTATCTTATCTTAATTGTTTCTCCGTTAATTCCCTTTAGAGTTTCTAAATCATATATACGTTTCGAGCAATTAAATAAACTGTTGGAATTTCTAGATATTAAATCGTTTTTTCCTATACTGTTAAATGCAGATTGCAATTCGATTAATTCAAATGCAAATCTTATTTCTTTTAGATTTATCGGGTCCAATTTTGTGATAATCAACGACTTGCCGAATCGTGATTATCCGTGTGCATAGTTTTCAATTACCGTAATGCGCCATTAATTAGACAATTAAAATTCCTTTTCACAGTGTTTTTAATTGCGGTTAAGAGAGAATATATAGAAGTTGCCGGCCGCGTGGTGCGTGTCTTTCTGGCCCGATGTTATTTCTAGCCGTCGGGCGAAGCACCTATTTCAGTGTTCGAAATAAAATCAAAAGGAAAGTCCTCTCTCTCTCACACATACATCTTATACATAGAGACTCATGTATATACAGACGCATACAGAAGTATAGTTGCAGTTGCAGAAGGGGACTTTTCCACTACATCCTCCTCTCCATTTCGGACCTCTCAGTCCACTTCCTTACTGGACAAACTCGAGTCCGACGCGTCCCGTTCGTTCGATTAGTCGCAATGACCATCGGCGTTGAAATCGAATTTTCCTCCAATTTCATATACATTCGGGTCGTATTTACGTAGCCTCAACTAATTTTGATCATCAAATCCAAATAAACCGGATAAAAAGAACAAAAAAGTGCAATTAAAAAATAATAATAATAAGTAAGTTAACAATCCATTCGCATAAAGCCGGAAATCCCTGTGAATAAGATTACGAGCAATCGAAACACCTGTTGACGGTAATTCTTCATTGCGCAACGCCGCATAATCATTGTTATTCAAACATTGTTGTTGCTCGGCATATTACGATTGATTTGCCGGTCAGCTGCGAATCGAGATTATTTATGTGCAACGTTACTGTTACAGATTTAATTTAATAAAT
The DNA here is from genome assembly GCA_963457615.1 of Nicrophorus investigator. Lineage (NCBI taxonomy): Eukaryota > Metazoa > Arthropoda > Insecta > Coleoptera > Silphidae > Nicrophorus > Nicrophorus investigator. The sequence continues at coordinate 4,184,190 of OY735140.1, forward strand.
AAATAAATTAATTCATAAATAAAATAGTAGATAATAATCCATATTTCTACATTCAGAAATTATTAATTCGTGTGCATTCGCATCCAATTTCGCTGGTTTCCCTTTGAACTCGATATTAACCCAATTCGGGTCTATTTCAGGATCAGCCCGAGATACAAGTTGGTGTAGATGAGAAAACACTTGACAGAGATTAGCTCTAATTTTAGAATCTCAGTGGCCGTCACTGCATAGTGCCGGTTATACTATTTTTTGACTTGCGATGCATTTCTTTTGAATTATAGAATTTCTCATCCTACACATCTTCCAATATAAACGATGATCAAACATTCGCAAAAGCTGCAAGCTATTAATTTTTATTTTATACATTTTATTGTTTCTAATCTTAAAACTGTTATTATTTACTGAAATAAGATTATATCTTGCATTTAGCGTGGAAATTGTAGGAAATTATCGAAGAGAAATGTATTTATTTATTCTACGCTTCTGGCATTAACTCTGCATGCGCTAGTTATTATTATTCTCTATTTTTTTTTTATCCATAATTTGCATAAAAATAAATAAAGTATTTCCCTCGGAGGAGATTAAATAAAGCCGCCGCAATGAATAACAGTGTACACGATCTAATTACTACCTATGATATTGACGTTGATTGATTCCGAATCCGTATTATTTTCCGAATTGCGCAACCATTGTCTCTCTTTCGCAAGTTTTCCCACATGGTCTCAGTTGATTTATACCTGGTGGTGCGATTGATTGAGCCGAGATTCTAATTGATTCGTGTCACTAGTTCTTGCTTGATTCTTCCACATTAGTTGGAACCGTTTGTTTGCCTCTTCCGTTCGACCTTCTCTCCCTATGATTCTAATTATGTGGTTCTGCGAATATCGCGCAAAACTCCTTTTTCAAACGAACGAGCTAATTGGAAAGGTGGCCATATTGGGAAGGCAGTCTCTCCGTTTTACAATCGCTCGAAATTCAACTGCAAAAGCGCTAATTTCTCTTACCCTTATATGGACACCAGTTAATATTTCTGTAGATACATACGGTTTTCTTTTCAACCTCGCCTCAGCCTCGGCTTTTGCACGTCAGTTTTCTCCTGATTAATAAATTTAATTAATCAATTACTTCGATCTTGATCATTTATTTATTAACGATTGTGGCTGTCCAGAAATTCGCCTTCACTCCCTTCCTCACTTATGCAAGAACCCCATATTTAGAACTACAACTCTCTCAACTAATATTATTTCTTATTTTCTATCAATCAAACCTTTCTTTCTCCCAATCCCATGAAATAGAAAACCATATTATTTTATTTAATATCCATAAATAAAATTGAAAATGTCAAATTAGATAATGAAAATAATAATTAAAATATGTAATGTTTTTTTTTTTATATAATGTTCCCCATACGATTATTCATGTGCACTCTGTTACGCGTAATATTTATTATGTAATAAATTTATGAGCATTTCCGTTTTATTAAATAAAAATTCCGGACAAATTATTGTTGGCTGAGCAGCGTTTAAATTATACAATGCTCCTCTTTGTTTCGAGATTTATGGGGCGCATCAAAACCGCCGCGACTTTTAAGCAGATAAAAATTATTCATGTGCTGTAAAAAAGTAATTTATCTCCGGTCTCCGCATTTCCTTTTACTCTCTCTCTCTCTCTGTGCTCATTTCGCAGGAAATTTGTCAACCCCATTGCATAATTCACAGTGCGAACATCAAACCGTAGATGAAGATCTCAATGTTTGTTTATTTGTTCTTCATTTCTGGCTTTGCTTTTTCGGCCGGAAGCTCTCAATTTTGGATGGGACACACACATTCATCACTGCATGATTACGCGATAATAACTTATTATTAAACAACATTCCGGACTCTCCACTTGAGGTCGACATGTATAATGCAACAGCAATCTCGACCCGTTCCAGACTCGTTCCTGGTTATTAGTTGCGTAACTTCAAGTACCATCTTCAAAGCCTATAATCCATTATGCTTGGCAATCGATAACACTCGCAAACGCAATCAATGAAATTCGCAATCGTCGTATCAGCTCTGATAAAATTAGAACGAATAGATGAGATAAGAGAAACGTTAGATTATTCCCTTTTTTAGAAAAAAATATGTGAAAGCTTCCCTTTTTCGCTTTAGTAATATATATTAATGGCCGGTTTTCATCTTTACAGACGAGGTGAATCACACGTTTGGTCCTTTGGATGGAAGTATTTACGCAACTATAGCTAAGAAACAAGAGCTGTCGCCCGGAGCCGTCTCCAGTCCCCTCACTGTGTCAATGGATTCAGGAATATCTTCTGCAGGTAAAAAATATTTACATACTTTTTTTTTATTTCTTCAATATTTGCATGTTGTAGTGCATTTTTCTAATAAAACATCATCGGAATGTAAAAACCAATTAGTCATCTTACCGAGAAAAACTTTAATTACCATACGTAATAATTTTTTTGTCTAATAGAATGATATTGCAGCAAAAATTATATATCTAGATATAAAAAAAAATATTGATAATATTTAAATCGATTAGAAATATAATAATATTAAAGCTGTATTTCTTTCTTCGGTTGTGGGGAATGTCTTTTCGTAAACACGACAATAAATTTCACGTAACGCAATTAAAATCGTCCATCGGTAGTCCGAAATGCTCTGGCTTCAGTGTTTATTTTAGTTCTTGCATAATACGAAAACCGGCGGCAGGATATAAATGTTATTCTAATAATCACATATTGCCCCGACCTTACGTTATTTTTAGCCCCGTGTTTGCTGAATGTGTATATATTCTGCCGAACAAATGTTTGGATTTACTTTTACACTCCTATATTTTTTTTTCACTCCTTAAAAGTATTCATCTGATCTTAGCGCGAAATGTTTTGCAGGCTTTTTTAAATGCTTTATTTATATTCAGTGTTATGATATCATTCGCTTAAGAAAATATGTTATGATGAGTTTTTAAATTTTGAAATAATACTTGCATTCATCCAGTTGGAAATAAGTGGATATTTCAGCTACTATAATAAAATGTTATTAAGTATCAAGTGAAATAAAGGTAAAATAAAAAATAGAATGTTATTTTTGTTTATAGGAAGGTTTGAAAAAAAAAAGTATGATGAACTATTTCTAGATGTGGTCCACTAAGTAGTTAGTTAATAATGGTCGATTCTCGTACAGTTTAACTATTGATGACTGTTGTTGGTCAATAAATTAAATTTGGAGTAATTGCTGATTTTTTATTAAAAGTAAACGTGATCAATCGCACGTTGCATCACGAATATATGAGATTGTAATCTTTTGTTATCAGATAACGAAGGATTAAATGTTCATACAAAAATGACTATTTGGTTTGAATGAGACTGATATTATTGGTGTTGGAGGAGTTGTTTATTTTGCGAATGTTTTGTAGGACACCAGCAGAACGCCAACACAAACGCCTCTGCAAGTCCCCCACTGACGGGCCAACCGTCCCCCCTATCGCCCGAGGATCAGCATCGAGAGCTCGACGAGCTCCTCTCAGATATGATGCTGACAGTCCAAAGTATTCCAGACCTGAAACCGACGTCAGCCAGTTTATCTTCGGAATCTACTGTTCGTTTCATCGACGCCGACGAGGACGAGATAGACAGCAAGTCTATCCCGTACCACGCGAGGGTAGATAGCAGACCGTTCACATACGGCGTAGAGGCAACGATGATCGGGGAAGCGAAGAAACTTTCCAGCCCTAGCCTCGTGAGGAAGGCCAGCTTCAATCGCAGCCGCGAGGGTGTACTCAACAAAGTTCAAACCCAAGTCTTCCCATCCGAATACAAATATTATGAAGACCGTGAGCGAGATGCGATCGATGATATATTTACGCAATCCGCCTTAAACTCCTCTGGATATGAGAGAGAAACATTGAAGAAGATGGAAATGAAACGTAGTTATACGGATACGACTTTGAGATCGGAGAAGATTTCATCGCACAAGAGCGCTCCATTTTCCGATCCGGAAACACCCTCAGGAAACTACCGTCAGAAGTCGAACGACCATCACGACGCGTAAGTCTGTAATTTTAATGTACCGTTCATTAAATTTCACTCGCAGCAATAAATAAACCGAGTCTAAAAAGGCTCGAGCTCCCCATTAGGGAATGACCGTTTTACACGTTAAAACACGTAATTCGAAACACCTTAAATTGTCCATTATCCTTGACCTTAGCCATACATACCATTCGTACACATCTGGTCGGCGCGAATTATCGTTTTTACCGGAATCCTGCTACATTTCGAGAATCCGCAAATTACCACTTAAACTCTTTCGCATTGCGTAATACGATCAGCTGGGAGCCGATCTGGTGTCGCGACGCCCTACGTCTCTAACGTGTGTTTCCTTCGCATGTGCCACCAGTAACCCACATTAAAGTTTACGCTCTCCAATTTAACGGCGTCGTCTGCAATCATTTCCACATACATACAACAAACAAACTACTATTATAGATTTTTAGGAATTCCAATACGATTGCGCAACATCTAATATCTATATTTAATTAATGACACCCATGCGATTTAATATTGAATCACTTATAACATCTTAAATTCTAATTTAAGTTTTGAAAAAAAGTATTTTACGTTATTTTATTCGAATTAATGTGAAAGCTATGCAGTTACAAAATCGTCAATATTTTCGGAGTCGCTTCACATTGGTCATATGCATGTGGGTTTTCGATGTGGGTTTGTTATGAGCATGTGGGCTAAATGAACAGTTTAATACGAAAATAATAACAAACTACATTGCATTCTATATGCAGTTCTTCCGACACGCGTGAAATTTAATTGAGTTTATTTGTTTCGTTCATCAATGCCTTATACATAATGAATTACGCAACGCAACACTCGCAGCATTTCGATCGTGGAATATATTGCACATTTGGAACGGGCCTATTTCGAATGATGAAAGCGAAATTGCTTTAAATGTCATTTACACATGCCGTTTAGATGCATTATGTATTTACTTTACTTCTCATGCATAAGTTTCAAGAGAATCTACATGCACGCTTCGCGGTTCTCCTTTGGGCAACTCATGAATGTTAGATTATAATGTAATCGTTAAAGCGCATCTAAAACGTACTATTAATATTGAAAAATAGTTTGATTATAATCTCGTTGTTTAATTGAATTAGAAATTGTTCTGCTATTTTCCGCTCGATGATTTCCTATGATTTGAGATTTCCTTTGTTGCGCTAGGTTCGTAGGCGAGTGGCCTTTTCGTGCTTTGTATGATCGATATTTAATTCAATAATGATTCCCCATTTACGTAATAGGCACGGCCGAATTTAATGCTTTGTTGCATTTCACTTCAGATGATTTATCGTCTCGTGCAGTAAAAGCAACCGAACTAATTTGATCGCAAAGCAATTTTCTTCAATAAGCAAAATCAATTTTTCATTTTCTTATATTTAACTATAATTTTCTCGAGGAAACATTTTAAACACTTATGATGAAATATATATTTTCATATGACGAATTATGTGCGAGTTGTTGTTTTGCTTTTGCTCAGTTTCTGAGATATTTTGAAGGTTGTGCTCTTGAAATGTTGGGCTGGGAAACCTTGTTGTCGTCGCATACAGAAATAAAAGTGATTCAGGCCTCTAAAAGCCTCCTGCCAAATCTGTTTTATAATCTATACAATTTAAAATTCCCCAAGGACGACGCACTGAAATAGATTTCCATTAGGTTTAAGTGTATTGATCATAAACAAATTAACTGTTCTCACATTGCATTGTTCTACAGATGAAACCGTTCGTTTTAGGTCAATGTTTATAATATTATGTTTTATCTTCGCTGCGACGAATTTCATTAAATTTTGTATCAATTATCACCGTTTAGTAAGCATGAAATTGTATTCATTGTTTAATTCGTTATGCCAATTGCGTCAAATGATTGTTAATCTATATGTGAAGCAGCTCTTAAAGTCAAATTTATTAAGGGTAATTAAGTTCAATATAATATTAAATAGAAGCGATCTTGTTTTGGCTAGTCGTAATAAACACATTTGCAATAATACACCTTCAATACACGATTATAAACCTACGTGAATCAGAAAGTACTTAGAGATTTTTTTAAGAAATCGTATGGTGTAGAACGCTTTTATTGAGTGAGCATCATCTTGAATACAGTGACCAATTATGGTTCGACTACTTATGTGAAATTCTTGCGAATTTTGCATTTCATCTGAGTCACTCCTCGTTTTCTCCATATATAATATATCCTGGAAAAGGAAATATGCAGCTTTCTCAATTTGAAAATATGTTTGCAGTGGAAACTTGACGTGGCTTCAGAAGCAACAATTGAAATTAAAGGAGAGAAGGGAGACCCAATTGCGCGTGGAAAGGCAACCTTACGAATGCGTAATGTCTGATCTTCGGACAACACAATCCAGACACATGCGTCCGACTGCAAGCCATCGCTTGGATGGTTATACCAGCGACACGACAGCTTTCGCAGATGATGACGATGATTATAGAATTCCCCTACATATCAACACAAAAAATGCAGTCTCTCCAACTTCGACCACAAGCTACAACACCATCCGCAGCGTCAGCTCCATTAATGGAAGAAATGAAAGGCCATTCATGGCTGTTAAACGGGCACATGAATATCAGAAGGTAATACTCGGTAATCATTGTTAAGTAAATGGTGTTTAATGGAAGAGCCTTTACAGAGTTCTTCTGAAGTGCCAAATCCTCTCGGCCAAGTGATCCGGTCTCCTTCCAGAGGACCGGATGCTGTTGATGCTGGATTGCTATCTCTTGTTGACCAAGAGAACAAACATAGGCGCCACAACGCCAGCAATTCGGTGGGTATTGAGGACACTCTACTGAGAGAGAAATTATCACGATCAAAGGACGATAGGAATGATGCACTTAGCGACCTCATGGCTAATCTCTCGCACGGTTCAGACAAATCAAATAACAGCTCATCTAATTCCTCATCTGCATGGCAGGTACCACTAACGATGCATACTATTTTAATATTATTTTTTTTTACATCGCATTCATTCGTATTTTGTATGTGAGTGAGTGTAAATGATGAAATGATTAATGTGTTTTTAATGTGTGTAGTATCGAGAGGACAGCTATTCTACTTATCGCAGCACTGAAGTAGATTCCAGTTCACCTCATAGCGCCTCTTCAAGACCCCAAACACCAGCGTTCCCCGTGGCGCGGACTCCATACGTAAATTCCTCGACTCCAACTGTTCAATTCGATTTACCAGGCGAACGACTTCCACCCAAGAGTCCTACGACCATGAGGTAAATGTTCATGAATTTTATTTCACTTAATTCATCTGTTATTTTTGATCATTATTTAAGGGTAAGGTATTGTATTAATGCGGTTTAATTTATAGACGCCTAAGTTTTCCGACCTTGAAAACTATTAACTCTAAGAAGCGTTTGGAACCATCGGATAGGTAAAGTTGCATATCGTGCATTGTGAATGTGTTTTGTACATCTACATTTATTCATATTTCCAATAAAACATTAACTACTCTAAATTTTATGCAAGTTTTTGTTAATTTATTGAGATATGAATAAATAACGTTTAAACTATTAGCTAACACGAATTGATATGCACATAATATCTTTATTGAATATCTATATTTGAAATTAGTGATCTTCCATAGAAATGTTAGAATGGAGTTGCACTGCAAATAAATAGGCTTGTCGGTGATACTGTATATAAACGCATGTTGTTTATGTTATAACTCGCATGGTTAGTGATGGAATTTTTTAAAACTTTATAGAAAGGACCGACCAATTTCTCCATCTGAATTCACGAATGGATCGAACGACATATTTCACTCCACGATCCGTTCTTTCGATGGGTACAGCCCCAAAAGCCCTAGCTTCAATGGGTCTTCTTCGCCCACCGTGTACCAAGGCAACTCTAGAAGATCTTCAGTAAATTCGAACAACGAACCTCCGCAAGAAGTTTCTCCGGTGCATGTCCAGTTTGTCAGCGATTCTTCCAGGTTTTGGTATAAACCGGCCATATCCAGAGAAGACGGTAAATTATAATTTTGTACAAAAAGAAGAATTACGTAATAAATATGTTGATTATTATTTTAGCAATCAATATGTTAAGGAATCAACCAGCGGGGACTTTCGTTGTAAGAAATTCCAATACTTTCCCCGGTGCATTTGGCATGGCTCTGAAGGTGTCGTACGTGCCAGCAAACGTGCAAAATAAAGATGAATTGGTCAGACACTTTCTGATCGAGCCGACTTCCCGCGGCGTTCGATTGAAGGGATGCCAAAACGAACCAGTTTTCAGCTCACTTTCAGCTCTTGTATACCAACACTCCATCACGCAATTAGCGCTTCCTTGCAGACTGATCCTACCGGAATCAGACATTGGACCAACAGAGATCCATCAAGTGCTCTATTCACAAGGAGCAGCATGCAACGTGATGTACCTTCACACTTTCGATATGGAATCGTTGACAGGCCCACAAGCAGTCAAAAAGGCAATCAATCAGTTGTTCAATATGAAACCATTACCGTCAAGTTACACGGTTCATTTCAAAGTCAACACTCAAGGAATCACTCTTACTGACAACAAGAGGAAGCTGTTCTTTAGAAAGCATTATCCGATTAATAACATTTCCTATTGCGGTATTGGACCTGATGATGTCTTATGGACTGCCGAAACCGAAGAAAATATTCCAAAAACCAATAGGTTCGCAACTCTCCTGCCATTAAATTCGGATTGTTTGCTAATGCTTATATTATTTTTACAGTCGGATATTTGGCTTCGTAGCTAGAAAACCAGCCAGCAACGCTGATAATCAGTGCCATTTGTTCGTAGAGATGGACGTGGATCAACCAGCAACAGCCATTGTAAACTTTGTAAATAAAGTTCTCGCAACGAGCGGGGTCAAGCCTAACATCGTCTGAGCTTGCTGCTCTCGAAAGCGCACGTAGTTCTAAATAATTCTCTCGAGGAAGTAAAATCTCACAGTATTTAAATTATACCCAAAAAGATTAAAGGAAATGTTACGTCGCAAGAAAGCGCGACATGAATTAACCACATGAATATATATACACATATTATATACATACATATATATATATATATTTATAAAATTATTTTTAACTTCTGGTTCGTGTTACTAAAACATTCTTCATTTACTAGTCTTATTTTATAATTTTTCTTCTGTTTGATTTTTTTTTGGATATATTATATACATAATTTTTATTTTTGATTTTCCGGGAAAATAGTTCTTTTTGTGAAAAACAGCTTGCGTTTCCCGAATTTATTATAATTTTTTTTTGTTTAATTTTTTTCTTTATTTTGTAAATATATACATACAGTGTGTCTGTCTTCAAAGAGAAAAAATGTTTTATCATTTGATAAATAATATATTATATTTTTATTTCTATTATGTGAAGTGCTTTAAATATTGTGTAATATATATTAGCCACGTTCACAGAATTTTCTATTTTATTTTTAAGGAAGGAGTTCTTTTGAAGAATTCGACAGAAGATAATCATATGAATATTTGGTAGACATGTAATAATTTAGCTCTTCATGGGGGGCCGTAATTAGAACGAAACTAATAATAAAGTATTTTATTAACACTACCTTTGTTACATTTATTTCACTCTCTCGATATTTAAATAAATGTGAAATTAAATCTATGCAAACATTTTCAAAAATTTATTTGTTTAAAAATAATAGTTAGATTAATATTATAAGATTAATTGTTTTTAACATGAGTGATAAGTGACTTGTTTGTTCTTAATGGTAAATGCAAGCAAAGGTGTTTGTTTGGTTGCATACGTGCTATGAGAGGTGACAAATAAGTACTTATATTTTATTGTAGATGGTTTTATTTAATGTTTATAAGTAAGCGTTGCAGGTGATTTGATCATATAATACTTGAATAAGTAAGCCAAGCTAGAAGTTAAAGGGTACAACAATCAACTATAAAATCGTTGAATCTATCGCCTGCTGGAATCTCCGCTGCGACCGTAGCGCAAGTGACCATAATCATCGAAATCTTCGCGCTTTCCAAATCTCAAATGACCGTAGTCATCCGAATTTTGCCTCTTGTTTAATTCGAAAAAGTCATCATCATCAACTAAAGAATAAATAATTAATATTAGAGTTAGGTGTACTTTAAATATTACCAATAAAATCACCCAAATCGGGTTTGAAACGAGCGTATTGGCCGATGGTTCTTGGAGACACCCTCAGAAATGGACGACTCCTAATCCTGCGATTAGCTTCGGTTGGTACTGATGCACCTGCTGGTCCTGCTGAAGCACCATCAGTGCAAGCTATCAATATTAAACATATAGTAACGAAAAGAAGCTTCATCGTGTAGTAAGTATTGGACATCTTGTCTGAAACAAAGTTTTAAATCTGGATAACAGCAAATATTTGAATACTTCTTCTTCCTGATTGGAAGACGCTCGATTATGTTTTGTTTATTTTTCTAAGCAACCATTATTTACAAACCAAAAACAATCAGTGTTTTTTTTTTAACGTCAAATTAGAAGCTGTGTATAAATTGTTGCAAAGTATGTATAAATAATGAAATATTTATTGTGTTTATGTAATTAAATATTACTAATATCCGTTTATTGAAGTAAATAATGTAAATATCAAAAGCGTTTTCTGTAGTTACAATTTCATATAAAATTTAACTCTGACAGCTGCGTCTTAAATTACCATAGAAATATACTACTTACAATTTATAATTTTTGTATCAACAAGTTTGTTATGAATAAGTTTTAATTTTCTAATATGCTACTGAGATACGCAAATAATAACTTGCAAAAGTAAGCAAAACATTTGTTTAAAATGATGTAATTTGTTAGTACTTACCAATAAGTTTTGAACTGTTGAGCTGAAGACTGCGAGAAGCTCTCTGGTGTATGCATTTTCCGGGTCCTTCTTATATACTCAAGATGAGGATAGGCTAATTTATAATTATTATGCTAGTGGCGTGCACCACCAACAAAGTGGATTTCTGCCGATCGCGTCGTTTGACACTTTTATCTTATTACCAGCGCATCCCCTTTGGAAAACTTGATTATCGCAATTTTTCATATTCAAATTCAATCAGCGTTGTAGCAAAATTAGAAAGAATAATTTCCATTGACGTCCCTGCATTTCGATAACACACAGTAATGTAATTTTATATTTACGAAATAATAACTCAAAGAAAAATCAATAGAATTTTCTGTAAAAATGAATCAATGAAATACATTTTTTAATTATTAATAATACCACAATTAGCTGATATAACCGATATCATCAATATTTTTTTTAATCATAAAGGAATGTAGTCATGGCAATAAAATAGTTATTGCACTCTACATTAAAAGTAAAAACACAATTGATCTCGTATTATGTAATTAAATATGTAACAATAAAGTAAAGTTTTATAATGAAGCAATAAATTATCCATAAACAATGGTAAAATTGTTAAATTAATATTGTCGTCAAACGCAGGAAATATTCTATCGTTTGCATTTAGTAAGATTAGCGTGTAAAACGTGTGCGTCGCCGCCAACGGTAAAATCTAGTCGATATATTGTGACAGATGACACTGCGCTTCGATAGGAAAAAACAGAATAATTTTGCAAAACAGAAAAATGATGTAAACTCATACAAGTCTGCAACACTCAAGTTTATATTGATTACAGTACAACTTGTTTTGGAATGACTGAATCCTCCATAAACATTCAATCCATTTGGATGGATGCTTGCGATGTCGAGCTTCTTAATAAGAAGAGGATGCACCAGAAGCTCGAAGCGTACAAATTTAGGTTTTTCCGTAATAGTACACTACTAACAAACAAAAGCGTAAGTATCTTGAAAAGAGGCTTAGGTAGGTATTAAATCATATGTTTAGAAGCAGCTAAATAAAGCGAGAGAAGATCTCGAGGATATGACAAAGAAGTACAACGATTTGAAATTCGAAGCGGAATGCGAAAAGCGTACAAATAAACTGATGTATTCCAAAATGAAGTCATATCAAGAGGCCAATCTTTTGATGGAAAGTAAACTAAAGAAATGTCTTGAGGCTAAAGCAGAATCAGTAGCCAATTACGAGGATATAGTGAGTCTTCTACAATCATTACTAGAATATATATTTTTGATAAAGTAATTACATCAGTAAGAAGTTTGTATCAAATATCTTCCTCTAGCTAAATTATTTTTAATTATAAAATACATTACATATAAATTAATTGCAGAATAGAAAGACTTTGGTCTATTTACCTTTTTTTCTCAATAGATATTTTTATAAATTATGAAATAAATAATAATTGGAATAATTAAAGACACATGAAAATAGTCAATAATTTGTAAATTTTTAAATTAATTTCAGAATATTTCTTCTATTTCTTGAAATGTAATATAATTTCTATTTATATTTCCAGTATATAGAAAATAAATCTACAAAAGAAATATTACTAAAGCTTGAACATGATAAACGCGAATTAATCCAAACTGTTGAGGATCTAAGTGCCAAAGACATTTATCATAATTTATACAACACAGACTTAATTAAGCAGCACGAAAAAACGAAACAACTATTAAGTTCTCTGCAAGAGTAAGTTCTTAAACCACAAAATAACTTTATTAATAGCAAATTGGAAATTTTCCAGAAACATGGAGAAACTGAACCAAGAACATACGTCTCTTGAAAATATATCAGAACGTACGAAAGAGAACTTTCTAAAATTGCATTCAATTGAATTCGTCGAACAAAAGTTGCAAGAAGTTATTAATGAAAAGTTAGAAATGGAAAATCGTATGATGTATTATAAAGGTATGTATTATAATTATGTTTTTAGAATCTATTTACAAGTTTATTTGCTTTAAGGAAAATGTGATCAAATGGAGCAGCTTCTAGACCGTTCAGACGTTTCTCCTATTGAGAAAAAGTGTGAATACTTTTTTAGAGAGGTGTTATATTCAAGAAATTCATTGATTTATTAAAAATAAAATGTATTTCATTGTAGTGGAAAAAAGGCGTTGAGTCGCAGAAAGTTCAAGCCGCTATGCATAGAGACATATTGAAATCGCTGATGGATAATTTAAGTAAGGAGCAGGAAATCAACGCAAATTTGATTAACCAACAGCAAAACAAAGATAAGATTATCGAATCTCTTAAAAGAAATGTCGCTGAATTGCAGTTACAGCAAGATATATCTGTGTTATATGTTAAAGAAGAGACGGACGCTATATATGAAAAATACGAAGGATAATAAAATATAATTGAAATATTAAAATAAATATATTTTTTGTTATGCAACTAATGTAAGCTATTATTATGTAAAATAAATATAATATGTAGAAAAGGTTGCCTATAGTGCGACTTGGAGATGTATTTAATTTCGATGATTGTTGATTCTCTCGTAAGCTTTTTATGTTTGAGTTTATTAAAATATAAAAATGCAAATTTTGAATGCAATGTATGAAATTAAATTGTTTTCGTCTGCAGGTTGTTAGATAAATGCGTCATCGATGAAGAATGCAGCCGTCCGCAAAAACTGTGGAGTCGTGCAGATCATATATCTCCCAGTCCGAAGCCCAAATAAATTCCACCTGACCGTGCGGATTTTATTTTTATAATATTGCTTAACTTAAATAATCTTAAGATGCAAGAAGCCACTCATGGTCGCAGAATAATCCGACGTTGTTCTTGGCTACTTTTCGTAAACGAAGAACGCGGAAATTTGTGCGTAAAGCGAAAGGCGAAACGAAAACACAATGGGCATTATCTGTGGGACATGACGGTAAGAGGTACAAAATGAAAACGAGTCCGTGCACTCTTCATGGGTACCTCTCCCTCTCATACCTTCCTTTTTTATACCAAGACCTTCCATATAAGAAACGATAAGTGGTAAACTACCGCAAGAATCTCCAATCCGCTGCAGTTGTCTCTTCAGTTGGCCGCCGCGGCATTCAAGAGCAAGGTCGTCCATCAATACCCAGCCAATTAATGAAAAACTTCAGGCTTGCATTTCTCGAATACCCAATGCTCGGACGCTGTTAATTCTCATCTAATGTTTCCATCAAATTATTCAAATTTCCACATACTTATCCAATCGGTGAAGTGCATTGAGTTATTGCTGTAAAGTACACATGTAAGTGCTCTTGCGAGATCCATAAATATTTATATTTATCGTTTAAAAACGAATATCCACTGTTCGATTAAACTTGAATATTTCCTTAAACTTAATCGAAATTTAATCCGTAAATACATACACAATTTTAATAAACATTCATAAAATCAAATATTCAATACATAATAACTCCATCATTATTATTTCAAACAACAATTACTATTTAATATGTTTTATTTAAGTAATTTACTACGATTGCCGTCGTTGTACATAAAATATTAAGCATTTTCACATTCATTTTTATTACTAAAACGAATCATTGGGTTTTCCAAGAATAACATTTAACCGATTCCGGAAATACTTCAAGCATCAAACCTCGAAAACGTTATATAATTTATTATTTTTTATTTAAAAAAACTTGTATGAAATATGAAATAATGATATTTTAAAAATAATTGTTTAGCATTAAAATATTTCTAATTTGTTGAATAGTTGAAACATTATGTAAAATATAAAAAAAAGAATTTTTGTATGTTGCTAATGGTGCGATTTAACTTATTGGCAAGTATAAAGTATCGGGTTAATTAAATTAATTGAGATCTGATTATCTTTGATGAATAGTAAGTTTGCATATTTTCAGCATTTTATGCAATTAAATGAAAACAAAAGTGGATGGACTGAGAATAATCATGCTTATGATAAGATGAATCACGTTTGTTAACTTAAGATATTATACAATAAATGCTCAGTGTAAATCTTTTTTAAATTAAGAGTAAATACATGAAGATTATTTATCGAAATACGTTTGTCGATAACACAGCAATTATTTTGCTGGAACTAACTTTCCTTTACTTAATACGACTTGCAAGAAATCTTTGATCTGATCAGGAATGCTTAAAAAGATGGCTTATCAAGCGAACAAGACAAAATCGTTATATGTCACGTTCGAAATGAGAAAGGTTTACAAAAACATAATAAAACCATTTGACAAAGTTGTACATCTGGAATTGTATTAATGGAAAATCTATTTAACAACTAAATGTACTTTAAAATAAAATATAATGATAATATTTATAAATTTGATATAAATAAGATCCAACTCAAAAAGATCAAATAAAGAAAATTATTATTAGTTCAATTTTGGGTAACAGTTGAGAATTACTAAAATATTTAAGATATACGTTCAATAATTTATTAAAACCAGTATTATATAACGAAGTGAAATTACCATCGGTTACTTTCCAAGAATTGCGAACCGCGAAATATTTTATTAAATCTTATAATAGGAAGTATATTATTTAACATATTTTATTATGAACAAATAGAAAGGAATATGTAGTTGTTATTCAACATTTATTTAAAGTCAATATAAATTTAGTGTAAAATTATTTAATATAAAAGTAAATATTGTTTATGAATATATTCTAAATTAATGAATTGGATTTAATCGATTGTATAGTATTTAAATATTGCGAAAATGTTTGAATGGAAAGGAAATGGATTTCGAAATTCTCAGCTCTCGCAAGAGATCATGTTCATGAAAGTTGAATGCGACGGCCTCCAGAGTTATTAGCCTGTAATAGCGAGCAATTTGCTCTCGCAGAATAATTAGTGAAATTATGCAGGACTTTGTCCTTTTCGAAACACGTCGCACTATCGCAGCTTTTTCTACGACTCCGAAGAAACGCGTTATAATTGAACCGTTTAATTGCAAACTAATTTGCCGATTTCCATCCGAGCGGTCGGTTAACAGCTTCCGCGAAAACCGGTAGCGGATAAATTTACGACACCTACCGTAATCTCTGCACTTTTTTCTGCATTCGTCAAGTGGAGAAAATGCAAGAAACTCGCATCTCGAATGAATAGCTCAGAGCTGGATGCAAAAGAAAAAGTGATAGCTTTGGTCCGGGGACCATTAATTATATAATTGGAGACTATCAGAGATGGAATTTCTGCGGTAATAAATTTTAATTGAAATAGCGATTTTATAGAGTACGATGGGTGCAATTTACATTTTCCATTAAAATGATGAAAAGGAATCGATGATTAAAGTATTTAATTGCTCGGCTCTAATTATGTGCCGATGCATCATTTTTCTTTGCCTGAGATGATCTTGAGGTAGTCGATGATGATGATGTATACAGCACATTGTTGAAAGCAATAAGTCATCGGAATCAACGAGGCTGCCATTGATTTAACGTCGTCGACTGCCATTGATTTAGCTTCGCAATAAATTTGAAACCAAATTGACAATCTCGAGGTGTTGCTTAATTGCGGACTATAAAGAATAGGCACTATTTGCATATGCAACTTGTTTCTTCGGTGGGCGAAGGAGCGGGAACTTTCTATGGACCAGACTGCTTGGAAACAGAACCCACACGTGATGGAAAACCTATATGACCAACTGCAAACTGCGTGCACGTTAATTACGTAACTGCACAAAAATAAATGGTGGCGTGTAAAATGGATGTGCGGGATTAGAAGAAGACTGATCGTCGCCGGAACGGAGACAGGTTCTAAAATGGGAGTTGCGGAATTATCTTGTAAATTGCGCAGACACTAAAAAAAAAAAGAGCAAATTGTAAAACTTGTTAGCGACAAAATTGTTTCCATTACAATGCACGCTAAATATAAATATTATGGGTCAACCACCTACTAAATGTCACACACACGCACGAACTTCATTCAATTTTTACATTTACGTTTCTTCTACATGACTGGAACATAATGATTGCTTAACATATTTTCATATTAGGTGAACGCATTCCGCGCTCCATCCCATATACCAGCCTTTGTTCTTCCATTCATACACTGTAATAGTTTTAAAATTAAATTATATATTACATAATAAACAAATATTTTTTAAATATCCAGTTACTTTATTATTATTATCACGTTTTAAAGTCGTAACTTCTAAGACACGCAACTTTGTAATTAACTCTTTTATTACAATTTTTTTAAATTATCCAAATTATAACAGTACATGATGTTTTTCATCATTTAATTGGGAATTTTAAGCAATAAAACCTGAGCCATTAATTTTTATTTTATAAAATATTAAATATCAATTACAAATTGTATTGAGAATAAAACGTGCTGAAGAAGTTAGTTGGTTACAGGAGAGTTCATTGCTTGCTTGGTCTACTCCCTATTTGATCGTGAGCAACCGGACGCAAACTACATTCCCACGAGAGGAATAGGCGTCGTACCTATTCTCCCTAAAAATGCAACAGTTATAATTTGAAAGCAAATGCAAATACATGGAATTCGCATAACAATAGTGTTTTAAGGAAAATCGTACAAATTCTAATTTTAATTCTTGTAAAATGGATTTTTTTTTTTAATGTTTTATTAAAACATTTGTGTAAGTTTGTTTACATCCATGTAATTTCCAATTCTCAAGTTATCCGCTTAAATTTTCTATCCTGAATTTATTTAATACTGATGTAATATTATTTGATATTTACCAGAAACAATTTATCATGATTGACATGCAACGATCTGTATCAATGTTTTGCAAGTGTTATGAAGCAAAGGTTTGATTTGCATTGGAATTGCATAATCTTTAAAAATAATTGGTTTTAACTTAACTGAAATGTTTTAATACGGAAGACGAGTCATAAATTTAACTACACAAACTAATGGCTTTGCGTGACAGTCGGTTTCTAATTATGTATATAATGAAAGAAATGCAGTAGATATAAGGATAAGAAATAATAGTTGAAAAAAGTGGTGCAATCAAAGTGTTTTATTGGCGATTTGCATGATTTTCAGTGCGGCGTTTCGATAATAAAATGCATCGCATGCAACCATTTCCCTATTGATTTTATATAAATACAAAATTTTATTGCTGTAATACATTTTCAATTTCATAATATTTTCTACATGCATCAATTGAAGATCATAACTATTCATAAATATACATTTAAATATATTGAAAATAATTGATAAATATTCAAAAAAATATTCAACTTTTTGTACAAGATTACATTCTGAAAGTACATTTTCTTTGGACATAAAACAAATTTTAATGTATATAAAATTGAAAGTTTAAAAATTCACGTTTTTGTTAAATTTCTTGAAATTCTACTAGTAGATCTTATATTTTGTATTGTAAATTCCAGTCTGAAGTGCTACATGTTGATGTTAGATCTGAAAAGTTCGATTACTGTATTAAACTATTTGCTGATGTCGTAAATGATTGTAGTTTTGTTTGTTTTTTCCCGTATTCTTATTATTTTTTTCTGCAGGAGTGGCAGTGGCGTGCGTGACCATTGGGGCCACGTGGGACGGTCGAGGCACACGTGGGTTTTATCACCGTCCTCTGCATCCCCACTGGCTGATCATGCAGATGCCCAGACAATCTCCATATCAGGTAACACACATTCACGTGCGACTCGGTTCACATCCACATCTTAAATACACTTTTATAGAGCCACAAAAGCGATACCGAAATATTCATGAACGCACCTGACACGGCATCACCATTACCCAAGGATAGTAAATTTCGCATTCCCAATTAATACTAGAGCGCAGCAACTTTGCATTCTCCAGCGAACACACCTAGATGTACAACTTTTATTTCACTTTAGCTGCAAAGTGAATAATTTATTATTCCGCAGATGAAACAATCTCATGAGCAATTAAATTTTTCAATTAATTATATTTTTTTTCAAAAATACCAAATTTTGCAAATTTTATAAATTCATGATAAAGAATCATCTTTTAATTTTATAAATTATGTAATGATATTAATAAGCAAAATAAACCTAATTTTCCATTGCCACATATCAATTTATGATTTAGGCCTTTTTTGCGTTTTTTATTTAATATTATAACATTATTTACTAAATACTACCAACATTGTGTTTTATTTCAATTTTAAACTTCAACCGGTCCTCGAAATATTTTACAAATTTTCGCCAGGTAGAAAAAGGTTGAAGAACGGTTTAGTATAAAATCCCGATTAAAGGAGTAAGCAGATACAGTAGTTATCATTGAAACTGTACGAATTATAAATGAAATTTGAACACTGAATGATATCATGTTTATATTAGTATTTTTTTTAACTAAATCATCTTGACCTTATGAAATACGAATCAGTGCGCAGATCGTTTTAAATTAACCGTCTGGATAACGCTATCAATTAATTCGAGCGATTTTCGTAACTCATTCCGAAAATCGTTTTTTAATTGAGATGGATCACACGAAACTGACCAAATCCAAGCCAATCTTATTACAATCATGGATTTCGTTTCTACTTTCCCAAAGACATTCATTTCTACAACGCAATATCCATAATGTAAGAGGAAAAGCAACATTTATGGGAAGACCACGGAATTCAAGATTTACGAAAGCTACGAGAAGATTCGGCAGAGAATCTGCATTAAAATGAAACACAAAATGCGTTTGAGATTTTCGCTGCATTTACATTTAATGTAAATATTTTTTTTTTTTATTATATTAAAACGATTATTTTGTATCTTCACTTGACGACGTAATTAGCAAATTGAATTATATTTCTAAAAGAAGTTACTAAATGTAAATTTTAAAATTATATCAATAAGTAGTTATGTACAGAACTTGTTTATTTAAAAGTCCATAAATACGTAAGGATATTGCGTTAATTTGCATAAGAAAATATACTTAATCGTAAAAAAGGACTGAATCGATAATAATATTTTTTTTAAATGCATATATTATACAGATTATTAACCGTTTTATCTAATTAAATAAAAAATAATAAATTATGATTTTTAATGCTTTCACGTCGTACGGAACATTCCAAATCGAAATTAAAAACATATAAATTATATTCTTTTCTCCTTTTAACCATTCGCATCTGCATCGGTGATTTAAATTTAAAAAAAAAAACAGTTTTACTTCCCTGCGTATGAAATTATGAATATATTCGGCGCTTGAGTTGCATAAGTTCATAAATAAGGAATAATTCATTAGTGACGTGCATTTGCATTTTTTTTCTTCTTGTTCGAACACGCTGTACCTTGAATAATAAATTTCGTGAATGTCATCTTGAGCATCGAGTCAACGTGTTCAGTCGGAGTTCACTGGCCAATTAATTTCTTTAACGCTGAATTTACAATAAAATGAAAACCCAATTCGAGCTAAGTGCATCCGCATATTACATTTTTTTTTCTGTTTGTATTGCCTTTCAGTTTTCCACTGATATTATGTAACACTATTATATATGAGGTATATGTTAGATATAAGATTTTTTATTCAAATGAGTCTACATTGTGAACTTTTACATAATTATAATCACTTAATGTTACTTTATTTACTCATAAAAGAAACGTATTTCCTTAATGCGGTATATCTCAAAAACTACACTTACACTTTCTGGCTATGGGCTTGCAATATTGTGATTGTTTTCGAGTAATTCTATATTAAAACTAATATGTTTGAAAATTAGAATTATGGATTTTAAAATAAATATTATATTGGAATTTTTGAATAGTTGTAAAAATGGTAAAACTTTTAAAATGCTTGATTTGCCTTTATAGATCAAATATTAAAATGAAGGGATTGTAAATGATATGTAAATAGATTAAAAAAAATGTTTTGAGGTTAATTGTAGTAGACAAAGCAATTGAAATGCATTCAGCGAAATGAGTCTATAAATAAAATTAATGTCGTCCGGCAGTTGCACAATATTGAAAGCAGTAAATTAATCTGTCACTGCAAGGGTGACGTTTCCTTTGTACTACTACATCATAGTAGATACGTGCGTGCATGGATCGGTCTGCACACCTTCAACTGTTTTCTTATTGCATATCAAGGACCTGACGACAGCCGAGCTCGATATTGCTCCTCACACCAATAATTTTATGAGCAAACATTTCCACATTACTCAGGATATTTGCTCTGGCTGCAATATTTCCTTGTTTGCTTTATGCATATTTAATCACACTTAATTGCTTCCACAAGGATAAGTTGAAAGCTGGATTATTTTTGGTCATCCGATTTCCTGCGGATAAATCAACCAAAATCCTCACCTGTGTGGTCCCAAACCATCCAGATTTTAATGTTATGCAAATATCCCCACGACACACTGAGAAGTGATAGTATGGAGAATATACGACCTTGCAAATGCGTACAACTCTATTGGAAGTTCAGCTATTCGATTCAGTCGGTAGTTTAGTAAGAAGCGTGCGCGTCGTGTACAAGAAAACAAAAAATCAACAACAATTGCTCGAGTGTCAGTGCGATTTCAACAATTTAATAAAGAGAAAAGTGCTTAGTGACTGGAAAGGAGCATATCTAGAAAAATCGATTTGGTAATAATGAGAGCCTTCCGAAGGGAGCGATTTAATTACGCGTTGGTCAAAGTCCGAAATTCAATTTAAATGATTGACAATCTTCGTTCGAGCCAAAAGGAAAAAATAAATATTTACAAAACCCGTCGACTATCCGATTCAAAAATCTAATCTTACATATAATGAACGACTCTAACTAATTTTCTTGAGACGAAATGACGAAACCCGCTCCGCGTTGCGCAACTCATCAATATGTATATTTGAAAATAAATTTCCGAATTCATCTCAGATTTAAAATTGTTGAAAACTTACGTTTAAAATAACAAAAAAAAAACAGTTTCTTGTTTTATTAAGTAATTAATATTTGCCTTCAATTAGCACATCTCGGAGTGTTAAATAAATGTGTTTGTAAGCATTAAATTGCTAATGGATTGGCCGGTGAAAATGGCTTGTTAATTTGTGTTATTTTAACACTTCTTAGAGCTTCTTGTTTCCAATTATTACACATATTCAGATTATTT
Organism: Nicrophorus investigator; assembly: GCA_963457615.1. NCBI lineage: Eukaryota > Metazoa > Arthropoda > Insecta > Coleoptera > Silphidae > Nicrophorus > Nicrophorus investigator. The sequence continues at coordinate 4,206,123 of OY735140.1, forward strand.
ACGTTGCTCAGTGGCGAAAGGAAAGATATTGACATTCAAGAAAGCACGTACACTTTCATGCAAAAATTATATATCGTATTCTATACATTTCTTTTGATTCGTCTATCGACGGACGTCTCGAATATATACAGATTGATTTCCTTATTAAATGATCCAAATTTATTTCTTTATTTATTTCAACCCTTTCAATATTGAAACAAAATATGAAAACTTTTATTTATAAAAATATGCATACATGATATTCGTGATTAACGTAACTGTAGCTTAAAGATAATAAAATATAATTAAATCTTACAAACTAATACTTTAATGTATTCATAAAAAAAATAATAAAATTAGTAATAAATAAATTTGAAAATAAAAATCTTTTTTTTTAATTATTTTTTTTTAGAAATTATAAACGCATCGTTAGATCAATCGTAAATGTTAAAAATAGACTTGTTTTTGCATAACGTTATTTACAAATAATGATTTTAAGGAATGAAGTTATAAATTATTAATAGCTGATTCAATATAAATAAATATGATCGCACGAAGTGAGCAGCACTATGTAAACTGAATGTATTTAGTAGTCGATATCAAATGACGAAAGCGTGACAGCAGCATTATTTATAAAATTGTGTTTTGCTTGCGCACCTTTTTTTATTATTGTTATTACGGTGAACTTGACACGGATCAACGATTACTGCCGAGAAACCATTTGAAAAATTTCTAAATAATTTCTTGCAAAATCCTGCATTTCGGCTTATTTATTTTAATTGGCAATTATTTAAATATGTTACAAATTTAATATATATATTTTAAATATATATACTTTTGCTATATAAATTACTTAAATTTTAATTAATGATAATATGGTATAGTTAAACATTAAAAAAAAACTCGTCTGGAAATTGACGCAGATTAAATAAAAGCAAATTATAAATAAAACAATAATTTTGTAGAATTATTAATTAAAAAAAAAACAATATAATTGTAAATTATTTTATTGATGATAATTTCTGTAAGAACAATATGTAATTCATATTATGAATAAAGTAAAACTTTATTTATAATAAGTTTTCTTTCGCAGATGAAACTGAATATTATTATATGGAAAATTTACGTGTAATATTACGAAATGATTCGATTGTACTTTATGTTTATGTTCCTTTACCATAATTTGAATATCATTTAAATAGTAAGTCGACAGTAAATTCGAATTCGAGCAGTTTCACAATATTCGCAATATTGTATATCGATGTTTCTAGGATATGTAAATGTCGCGAAAGTTATTATTAGATTCGTCCTAAATGTGTGTGCAACACAATTTGTTCAAGTAGCTGACGACGGCGTCTCGCGTCTATTTACACCGAAGATTGTGATTCGTGTGTATTTATCTATCAATGGGTCCAGGGAGTAAACAAAGTCAGACTGAATTGATAAAGGCGACTGTTTATCGTGTGTACTTCTTTGCTCTGCGTGTCGCCTGCCTTTCCAGTCACCACAAAGCACTCCGTCTGCATTCTAGGTACTAACTAAACTTGATAACTGTGCAACAAACCGACAGCAGTAGTTGCAGCAGAAGCAACAGCAGCAGCAGCAACACCATTTCGTGTCTATCTGGAATACCATCAACATCGCGTGTCCCAACTTCAAAGTTCCAAAGTGTTTATATTCTTTTTTTTTGTTGATGATAGCTGTTGCGTGGGCAACGATCATCGTAGGTGTCTTTAAGAACTAGTGCAATTCATTCACAAGAAGGATTCGATCATCAGGTGCCGTACCTAGTGTTATGTAAATGTGCGCGGGTGGCGATCCGTCGTTGGGTCCTTTACGCGATTCTAACATGGGGAAAAGCGCAAGCAAATTCGGTGAAAAGAAAAAGAAATCCAGTAAGTTACATTAGCAGTGAAAACATATTGCAGACAACATAAGTTTCGCAGGATACGATTAATGCTTATTAATCAAAACGAGCGTAACAAAAATATACAGTTATATGAAAATATTATTCTACCCGTTGCAATTTTTACACTTTTTAACGCACACATTTTGTTAGCATTATTTTTTATAACACCCTGCAGACGGGAAACCGCGTAAAACGGCAGAAACACATTTGAAAGTTTTATTTGCGCAATTAAACAACTTATTCCATGTGCAGTGCTATAATTATCCACAATAAAACTGTACTCCAATAAACGATTTGCACGTTTTACACCATATTCAAATTTGTTCTGACGCAGCATTTAATATGTGTCATCTAAAACTTTAAATATTTGAATAGTTATCTCTTTATATTTAAATTATTATTTAAAAAAGTCGTTGTTTACATTCATAAGTCTACAAATCTTGCTCCAGTTTGCAGTAGCAATACAAATACTTGCAATGAGGTAACAAACCTTTTGTAAATGGTACACCTAAATAATTATCACTACCTTTACGCTAAATATTTAATGGACTAAAAATATTGTGTTTTTTTGCACTTATGTCGTGCACACTTTGTAGATTTGTATTACGCCTTTCGAGTAGAATTCCGGGAAGGTTGGACCACCAGAACACGGTCACATCCGCTTTGTCCTCCTAAACGTGTTAAATCACAGATTTGACAATTCCCTTTTTTAGAAAAAAGTTCATTCATGGATTCGAAGGATGTGCTATGAACCTCAAACATGCAACATCTCTAAAGGAAAGTCACCGTCTTACGTAGCAAGTGTCAAATTTCAGAAACCGTACACTTGACGTAAAAGACTGCATTTTGTATACTTTATAATCTTCTGTTTATTTGATTTCCTTGTGTGTTTTAAGTAAACATTTATTTTGCCTTAATTGTTGTAATTAAGTTAATTTCACGGTATCGAGATAAATGCGAACGGTGCGAGAATTTATTTAAATCTATGCTGATTATATGTAATTGCCGTCGTTTAGATTTGGTTGTATCTTCTCGTTCCAGTCTTTAATTGGATTGAGCAAATAATAAAGGCCATTTTGGTGCGCGTTAATTGATGAAACAATATCGTTGAGACTATATATATATATAGAGAGATAAGATATCAAAAGTCCTAAATATTTGTTCATTAAATTACCACTATTTAATTAGTTTATTTAGAGAAAGAAAATGATAACTCAAGCATCTGGAAACTATTACTAACTAACGAAGTAATTACAAACTATTTTTTTATGAACACGTCTATTAAATTTTTTTATTTAGTTTTGAAAGTTTAGTCTAGGAGAATGCCTAGTTTTATAAAATTTGCATTTTTATCATTAATGTTAATAATTAAAATTATTACTAAAAATAGATATTGTTTATTTCCTCGTGTTTTATTAATATTCATTCCGGAAAACGGACATCCTTACTTTGCATCCCGTTGGCCTAAGCATTTTTTTCAATTAAAAGATTAACAATGTTTTTTGTTTATCTTACAGAATTTGCGTAAAATGTGCTTAACAAAAATGCATTTATATGTCTGTGACGCATTATGTTGAAACACTAATCTACTTTATATCAGAACTACTTTGAAAGCGTACCTTTCAATCACAATGTCTTAACACTAAAAGTTTTTGGAAAATATTCAACAATTCGTCACTGCACATTAACGTCACGATTAATCTACTCGAGAAAATACGTTTGCTGTTACATAACAACGCAATGTTTGACTTCGTATAAGTATATTTATTCTTCCATTAAAATATTTTTATTCGTACTATTATAGTAAAACATTCTTGATTACACACCGATTTTTCCTCTATATTCAAATTATTTCAAAGTGAACGAAATGAGGTAAGTTGGGGCCATCCCTGATGCATAATATAGCTGTATTCATTGTAATAACATATTCTATTTTAATAAATGCTAATAGAAACTGTCGTTATTATACATCGCCTACAATTAAAGCATACAAGCAATGAATCTCTCTTTGGATATACCATGTAATTATATTGAATGTGAATAAAATGAAGTGTCTTGGGAGGACAAAAACATGTTTTAAATTGTAAATTTGTCGCTGGACGGCGACAGAAAGAGAACAATGCGATTTTAAATATTTATTTGACTCGTTTCGAAACACATCTCCGACAATCGTTTATTCGTTTATTTATTTACCACGGACAGAAAGACAAATGTGCGTGTTGCAATCGGCGCGTGCAATGAATACTTTTATATTTGTCTGTGGGTGCATCGTAGAAATAAAATGAATTTAAGTGCGGAAGTTTGAAATTTCGGTAATTAATAAAAGGCATGTGTGTTGCGCTCAACACAAACATTTACTTTAGGCGCAATCATAAAGCTGAAACGCGATGAAAGCGAAATACCTTTGTGGTTCATCTAAAATTATACACTTAACGCAAAGACAAATTTGCCAATGGGCATGTGGTGATGATCGTCGAAAGAAAAATAAAACAAAAACTTTTGTATGTCTTTTTGTTGGTTTTATTGGATTCTGTAACTGCAGCATCAGCTGTTACTTTTAAGAAACCGGATATACGCTTCCATCCAGATGATGTAAATGTGATATCATTGACACGTTTCAGTTGGCACGCAACTGCTCTATCTTCAATTCGAGCAGCTAAGAGCAATTCTCAAGAGAGATTTGACAATTAATCTGTAATTACTGCAACTAGCACATCCATCTATTGAGTATCTGCCCTGCCTTGTTTATGTTTTGTTCGATCATTTAGAGCTCGATGTTAATTGGGAGCAGTCTCGAAATTCACGAAAGCCGAGCCAAAGGCAAATTGTGTTAATAGCGTGCATGTTACTAAATATAAAGCAAACGAGAACTCACTTTAAATATTTGATTTTCTTGCGAATTCATCAAAACGCAAACTACCATAAATACATACTAAAAATCAACATGCCACTATACAAAAAATCAGTGGTTCCCAAACTTTTTATTTTAACATCTCTTGTTAGACTTCATACTAACATTACCAACATATAGGTTTACTGTATAATATAAATTAAATACGTTATCAAATAATGGTAACTATAAGGTTATTGACCGAGGTCTTTCCGGAAAACTTGACCCAATTGATTACATAATCATGTTAGAAAAAATCATTCATGGACATGCATGTTATCAGTAATTATAATTAAGTACTAATTGATCCAAACGAAACCGATTCTTAAATACTTAAACTAAAATAATACTATTTACAACTTTCTTGTTGGGACGTGTTGAAACTATTCTTAAATCACGGCGATTTCACCGATCGGCGAAGCGCCGTGAAGCAACGCTGACATTTGAAAACGGCCCGTAAATCCCCGTAATAAATTCATAAAACAATGGCTCTGACGACCTTCATGCATCATACTTACAACTTTTCTTATTAAAAAAATATATATATAATAAAACGTGTAAATGCCGAAAAGAAAGAACACGATTACAAAGTATATAGAAAAAATATATATAAAATAGTCCTTGAGATTCCTGTAATACAGAGTTTCTCAACCTTTTTGTCCATTGAGACATGACAGGTGACAGCTGTCATAGAAGTCACGCTATAATTTATTCAATAATGAATATGTTTAATATACAAGTTATGCCAATATTTATAATTTCAAAATATTAAATGTACTTTAATTTTAACTTTAATACAATTTGCAAATTGATGTATGTTTTAGTTTTTTTAATTTTTAAATAAAGCGTCATTAGCAACTACAAAGCGTCCATAGCAACTGTCAAAGTCAAATAAAATTGTCTGCATAATACTAATAAATAAATATAACTACAATTAAATTTTATTTATTATGTTTATTACTGAATTCTGGAATTATGTATTTTATATCTATTTAATTAAATCATGTGGTATTTTATGGAACACTTCAATAATTATGAATACTAAGTAAAAGTGAGGTGTAATTTCCAACTCATGGAAGTGTTTATTTAAGCAGAGATCAAATTAGCATCACAGCGACAACGATTCGTAGTCAAGTGGGGAAAAGGAAACTACTATTAGTCAATACTCGAAATGAGTCTTTTGCTATTTGCATATGTCGTGTATGTTATTGCATAACGTGCATGTTTCAGTTTAATTGGAGTGTTTAAGCACATTCTGGAGTGTATTAGTAATTTCTCGTGACCCAAAACACCAATGTGGTCCAAATAAACGGAAATTTTGGTGAAAATCGAGTAAGTATGCTGCTAGGTTAAACACTGAATAAATGCGTTTCGTTTTCTTTTAACCGTTCTGCATAATTGGAATTTATGCGAGACGTCCATAAATAATGTATAAGTTGTCTCCTCTGCAGCACACGCACGTTTTACATTAACACGTCGCACAGCATTGCCGCTATGTTCTACTAGAATCCATGCATATTCTCCATGAGCTCACTCAAAGAGAAGATTTATATCTTCGCCTTGGTGTTTACCTCTTGAAAGCAACATCTTCATATTTGAATATAGAAAAATGTAAATCCTGGATGCACTTCTTCATTTGCTTCTAATACAAGGCTGCAACACCTTCACCTTAACACCTTACATGATATACGTTAGTTTAAAGTTTCGATATATTTGTGTCGCCAGTAAAAGCCAGATTTATACCTTCAATATCCACAAGTAATCCTATTCATAAAGTATGTTTTCACATATTTCAGATAATACTACCATATATGTATGTTATTCAGCGTCATATTTTACAGTATCTGCATAATATAATAATATACAACTGCTAATAGGAAATAATGCAAAAACGAATACATACATTTTTAAATAATTCCAAAGATTTAGTTTTTTTTTCATGTATATTTAAAATATTTTCAGTAAATATGTAAACTTGGTTGCCTATCAACTTTATTTTTTAAATTCTTTTTGTAATATTCTGTGTTCACATTGCCACAGCCATTAGAAATTATATGTAATAATCTAGTAAACTAAACTAAATGTTCAACAGTGCGTTTCAAAAAAATAAAAGAGAGAATAAATCGATACTAGATTTCCTTATCAATCCTGTTTTCGTTATCTATGTTTGAACTACCTGTTGTACTTTTTACGTGTATTTTCTGTTACGTTCGAAAACCTAATCAGTAGATATATTCGTGTGCTTATGGAGACTCGCCTAAAGAAACGTACGTGTTTGGTCTATTTTCCCTATTCAATTTCTTCGTAACAATTTACATGAATGAATTGCATAACGACGTGTATAGCAGGAATGCCGCATTGTTCGATGCATTTGATCGTTTAGTTGTAATATGCAATTATATATTTATTGCCCTATAAATGTGCGGATGCGTGGGCTCAAGTGTGTTAATAAGAACTAAATTAGAAGTGGATTGTTATTCAAGAATGTATTGACTGTCGTACGCTCTTTATGTAAAAAAAATTGTGATAAATAGTAAATATAGTCTGTGATTTCATGAGCTGTTGCAATTTTCGTATAAGAAAAAATATAAATTGTTTGTGCGTACATAACGTTATCACACTTTCTTTAATAGCGTGGAGAAATTTCATTTTTTTTTGTTGAAAGTGTTAAATATTTGCTTTTCAAGTGTAATAATAGATAATAATATTTTAGGTCTAAATGCGAGCTTCTGTAAAATGAATGGTCTTTTACATTCACATTCAACTACAATAAAATTTTAATTTCACAGTAAATGAAGATGTATTAACGGAGTATTAGAAAGGCGAAATTTATGTGCGCGCTCGACTTGAGCGAACCACCACCGATTGTTTCGCTTCATATTATAATTTATTGCAGTTCGGAGCACTTAAAACGTATTTAATGGTGCACGCGAATAATAACCGATTCCATTTCTCAATCAATTAGAGAGAAATGCGCTTTATTTTTTATTTACATGAATACAATTTCACGCGGCATTTCGTTACGAGAAGCAGTTTGCAGTGCAGCGCAGAAATTGTGAAATATTCGAAACGTATTCAGCGTTTTTATGAATAGAAGCTAATGGGCGAATGCAAACGCGAATAATAATGTATTCCCTCAATAGCCGCCTGTGCTGTATGCAAAATGAATGAAAAAACGAGAAAAAAATGTATGGAAGATTTACATAAAGATCATATTTCAAGAAAAAGTAATTGCCACAATTAAGGTAATTGAAATCTCTCGAATATTTAATGCTGACGCTGTAATTACATGGAAATGCGTTCTTGACTAACTTATAACAGCTTGGCCTCACCTTTCGCGTCTCATTACATAAATTTTGCGCTTTTAAACTTATTCCATCCAAGTTTTATTCAATTCTTAAGTAGTCGTATAACAAAATGATGAAACTCGTAATATTAAATTTTCCAGTTAACGTTTGATGATGATAAATTTAAAGACTCAAATGAATTCCCAATTTCCCATTTAGTTACTTAAAAATAAATCATGCAAAAAGTATTTCTTTAATTTTATTTTAAAATTTATATTTTTTTCGTAAATATTAAAATTTAGTACTAAATTTTCTTGACAACTAACGTTGATGATGACGATGAAACAAGAGAAAGTGTCTATAAGTGAATCAGAATCAATGAAAAAGTGGTTCGTAGAATTAAAGAAAAGTAAAATGATTTTTTTAAATAAATAAAAAAAAACGAAAGTTTATGAAATCACAGTGAGACTGAAGTATTAAAAGTTTATTAAAAATAATTTTATTATTTAATTTATAGTTTAAATCTTACTATAACTTGGCGACAATAAACGTCATGAATTGATGCAAATATAAACCTGGCGCCGAGCTAAGATTATGAACAACTTATTTTTATCTATGAAATTCCAAATATGATAAATCTTTGTCAAAATTTTACTAAACTAAGTCCACAGTCTCATTGTTTACAAATATTAATTCAATGATAAATTGAATAAAACAAAAGTTATTTAAATAACTGATACGAATTTGTCAGATAAAATGTTATTGTTTATTATCAATAATTCCCATTCGATTTAAATGGTTATTAGGTAACTATTGTAATATAGCCAGGAAAAATGGTAATTATTAATTTTCTTGAATTAATTGAATGAATGGAGTCTTGTGATATTGCTATTTGTTTGTGGCTTTATATAATTTCCCTTATTATACAATCACACAAAAGACCTTTTGTCTAGTTTTTAAAATACGCATTGTAAAGGACTGCAACAGTCTTCATCCACGATGAATATACATGGAGTGGTTGAACATTGAAAGCTCTCTTTCGCACAGCGAAAGATCTGAAGTGCTCTGGAGAGGAAAATAAAATGGAAATGTCATTTGTGAATACATTTTACGCGCTCGATGAATAAAAGAAAATAAAATATTTCATTTGCGATTGGATTCGAGGATACAGACATATCTGTTTGGTTTATGATTCGATCGCAATGCGAAGCAGGAAAACGCTTTAAATATCCTTACTTTCTTGTTGCAGATTTGTCGTGGACGCGTTTCGGGTCGCTGATTTCGCTGCGTTCGAAATCTCGAGTAAGCGTTGTCCTTTCAGGAAATGGAGACACTCCGGCCCGAGTGAAGAGAAAACATCTGGAGATCGACAGCTGGCTTCGAGCGCTCGACCTTGAACAGTACCTAGATGACTTCACCGACTACCAGGGCGTCGAAGATCTGATTGACTTCAGCGAGGCGGACATCAAAGAACTCGGAGTTAAGATCTCCTCGCACCGAACTGCCATCATGTCCAGCCTGACAATGCTTCGTTCCAAATACTACAATGGTAATGTATTATTTCTCAAAAGTCCTATCTTTAATTACATCAGCATTAAGCCAACGTCATTGTCATTCCTTATACACAACAAATTCTTGTAAAAAGCCTCACCCTAAGAATATTTCAACGTGGACATTATCTAAAAACACAATCATTTCTCCGCGACATTTATTATACTTTTAACTCCACAAATCTTTCTGTAATTAGAGTAATATTGCTTCCACACTATCCACTATTTAACTACCTTTTATTTTTTTATGTTTTTCACATAAAATAATAAATCTTGTTAGCTAATCAAATTTAATAGAATATAGAAGTTTGTAATTGTAATTCAATTTACGTAATAGAAAAGACTTGAGTTCTATTTTACGTTAATTGCGTTTCCATAACAGAATTTTTTGTTTGTTCGAGCATTGGGGCAATCTAACTTCGAAACTAATCTCGTTCCGCCCGAGCTTTATGCCTTCAACCTTTTCAGCAAAATAAACAGAAGCAAATTTTGTTCCGCAACTAACTTATCTCTTGATTGCATTCGAATCTAATCAAATTATCTTTTGCAATTAGTATTAATTAAAGCGGAGAGGCTTTGTTATTGATTGAATTGAATTGTTTTTATAAATTGACGAAAATATAAGGATTTATAATTTATTTATTTATTTAAAGAATTGTACCAAGCAATCATTAAATGGATTGTCAATTGTTTATGTATGCTATGACTGTTTACTCGTCTTTAATCTCGAATTGCATATCCTTTACGAGGAGCTGGAAAAATAAAACCCTCTTCACATGATACGCTCAGTTGCATACTGGAGCACCATCCGTCGACGACAGCAACGTCTACTTCTCTTCTATGTTTTTTTTATTTCAGTTTAGAAAATTGAATGGGTTGTAAGATAAATGGAATCGCATTCCCCTCGAATCCAAAACAAATTCTTTTCCTGTCCGCCCCAGAGCTACACTTCAATGTATCCCCTTTATCCGTATATTTTTTTATCATATTACTAACACAGCATTATCCGAGACCGATTGATTTGTGCTAATCTGAATATTTGTCTTTGTTTTCGATGTAGGGAATGGAACGGGGACTTTGGGAAGGAGACAGCCTGCGAGCAGACACAGCGTCGCCGTCGATAGCCACAAAAAAATATTCCAGGAAGAAACAAAGTAAGTTTTCGAAGAATTTTCTAGCTGCAATGTCAGAGTTGTTAGGTAGTAGATAGATGAACGACCAATCCTTCCCAGGTGGTCCTGAATTTGGCTGCGTCGGCATTAATCCATCAAAATCCTGAGCGCGTCCCAATCAATATATTCTGGGGGGAAATGGGAATGAAAATAAAATCCCTTGATAACGGCCCGATGGTATGTGCTGTATCTCGCAGACTTTGGGGCTTATCTGCATTCATCACGCGTGACGACCGAAAAGCTGTATGTGGGTTCATACGATGATGCATCACGCACATATTCTATTTAAATTACGCATATGTTACAAAAGGACCAAAGGAATTTAATTGCCGTAATTACCGGATCTTTTTTGTATAATCAAAACCGGCAAAAAATATATTTAACAAGAGAGAGGCAGAATTTACGCTGTTTATTAAATCAAAAAAAAAGTTTATTGTGCGCAGAATAAATCAGCGTCGTCGAGTATTGAACTGCTAATTAAATGGAATCAATTTAAAACTGTTTTACATGCAAATGCGAGCAATGAACAAACATTAATTTTATCAATTTATGATTATTGATCGAAATTGATGGTCGAAGCTTTCTACTGCGGCTGAAAGTGGTACTCTTCGTGCGCATTCTGATTACTCAATTTACCCGCAGCTAAAAGTGTGACACTCTCACATGTGCACACACAATGCAATAACCGTGGTTGGTCTAAAAGTAACAATATTCTATGCATCTCTTGAAAAGTTGTAGAAAGCAGAGGACCTCGGTTTGATACAAACAGTATTGCATAGTCCCTCACTATACCGCGCGCAAATTGCATTCCTGCGAGCAGAAATGTTAATAGGAAGAACAATCCTAGCATACTGCTGTATATGTGAAGATCTCTGAATATATATGTGTGTCCGCCTGGCACGTTTTCCATTTGCAATGAAAAGAAAAATGGTCACGATCCAAATGATGGAAAATTGAATAACAGCTTCTATCTACGCTATGGAATACCGCTCGGAGACATTTAAATAAAGAGCGCATCATTCCATCCATCCACATCCATCCCATCTCCTTTTCCTTTCAGCTTGCTCCAATTTGCTCCGTCCTACGTCAAACCGGCATCCCGTCTGGATGCTGCTCGAATTAATCACTCCTCACACTTAATTAAAATCTCACGCGGTTTTAATTAACAGCGCTTTTACAGATTTTATCCTCCATTCTTTCCTCAATGACAAATCACTTCAGATTTATGTGTAGCATTTTCTATTATTATCTATCATGCATTTTATAGTTTCACAAATAAGAAAATCGTTGCGTATTAACTAATCAAAAATTTTAAAAATACTTGTAACAATCGAAAATTGATTATATAATTGAGAACATAATATTGATTTGTAGATCAATAGATATTATATAATTTACTCATTAATTGAATAAATTTATTTTAGACCTTGTATAGAATCTCTGAACTTAAAAATCTCTCACCGGGAACTGCGTTCATTATAAACGAGGTCAATTCCTTTTGTAAGTATGTACTAACGTCAAATTAGTTTAAAAGTCCAAATATAGCTCTGCAAATATATAGATAGGCAAAGATAGAATTATGTTTTCCTGTATTACTTTATTTATTGTATAGGCAGATATAGCAAGAAAAAAGGAATAAACACTAACGAACGTTGCGAACGCACGTGCAAAACTAAATGACAATAATTTTGAAATTAAAAAGTTCACATAATTATTGAATGGAATTTGTATTAAATAGTTGACGTAATTGTTGAAAGGACAAAAGGATCGATTTAATAATTAATTGATATTTCAATGAATGAACGGTATATTGAGGTAACCTTTTGATTAAGTCTGACATCTCCATACAATACTTGTCTGGTCGTATACTCTAGGTTTAATGGATATAAGATCTGACGTTTCATTGTTAAGTGCGTGGAAATCTTAGATCATCACCTTGAATTAATATGATGGAATCTATGAGGAATTCACTCTATAAAGCAACCAATACCTTTCATAAAAAAGATAATTTTATATTATATGTTGAAAGGATTTTTTTATATTCATTCAAATACATGATAATTTTACATTTTTTAAAGAAAACATTTAGTTTAGATTGTAGCTGTGGATGCAGCATTAAAATAATGAGTAATCTTGCATCCGCAGTAAGAAATGTGTCAATCACACCTACTAATATGTTGCAACTTCGCTGATCAGTTTCAATACTTCATTTTCGTGCTTCATGAATACTAATAACAGTTGGTATGCCTGACATATATTTCTGTTTCTTGTTGCGCATAGTGTGGATGCAGCATATGACCTAAAATTTATGCATGTACTTGTTTCATTAAATTATGTTAATTATAATTCATTCATAATTTTTTTTGTTATTCAATAATCAGTAAATAAATGATTGGGTTTCATTTTTAACAGTGAATGAAAAAGTTGTAATTACTTTGAAATTTGCTATTTTCTTCGAATTAACTTTGATGAATGTTTTTCTCTTCATCGTTCAGCAAAAGACAAAATGATAGACCGAAGCCCCGAAATACGAGATATACACGTTTTATTCGTCGTCCCTTCTTCTTTCGTAGACTCAATAGAGCTTACGTGAACGCCATGTGAAAGTGGCGATTCATTGAAAACAGATTTCCACGCTAATCCCCGAACGCTGTTCACGTGCTCGGCAAAACCGCGTCAGTCAAACAGCGGTTGTTCAGCAACGAATCCATCATTTTCAATTCGGATTCAAGTAGAGGAGAAAGAAAGATATTGCAATATGTTCACGATCTGTTGCTCGCACATATCATTTCTGGTTGCACCGCATGAGGGATGCACATTCACAGACACAATGCAGTCTTTCATCCCGCAACAATGCATCCCTGATCCTCTGAGTATCGACCCCTAAATATTCAACCATCTACCACCCCCTCGCCCCCGCCGCTCCATCCGGCTGATTCACACGAGACCGTTTCGAACGAATAATTACAAGCCCTGCAGCGAACCAACCCTTCGCGTGTTCCTCCCTCTTTTACCTTTTTTCCTTTTTGTTTCCCTCTTCTTTCGTTTTCTATTGAATCATCGGCGGTTCCAATACCAAATAAAAGGACTACACAACTTCATAAGACTTATCTTCGGCTACCGTCGAAACATTACACTTATCCTTTCCACCCGGCTTTATTGACATCTTATATTACAGGAGTTAATTGAATTGAACGGAACGAGAATTGAGAAAGAGACATTTTTTACCGAATTTAATTAAATTTTTCGATTAAATGCAAAATACGATTAAATTCATAATTAAATTAGATAATAGTGAAATTGAATCATAGATTCTACTTAATTGTTCTCTTTGTTGATTAATTAACTCAAATAATATTATTATTAATTTTTTTGCTGAAATATGAATCGATTTCATAAATTCAATAATTTATTTATGTCCTGCAAAAATGAAAATATTTTAAAATTCTTTATATTTAATTATTTTTCTATTATCTTATTTAATCATTAAAAACTGTGTAGTGTTTTACGAGAATTTAATGATTTTTCAAGAACGTTTGATAGAAATTGAAATATCGAATTCATGATGTTATGTGGACGACAGCTGAAGTTGAAAGATTCAATTGCGATCGGTTTTTATACCGCAAATGCGAATTGAATTTCGCTGTACTAGCTTTAATTGCGAAAGCGGCAAATATAAAATATTCAGATTGATTGAATTTTTCCGAGTGGAATAAAATGTATTTCATATTTTTAACTCTGCATAAATATATAAAAATAACCGGTCGGTTTCGTAGTGTTCTCGTCGGGCGTTGTTAATAAAAGAAATCCAGTGTGTGCAAAAATAGTATAAATACTAGCGGCGTGTTATCCTAGGGGTTGTTTCATACGTGTGTGCCCTTACGGGCGGCTGCGCCCGCACCGGATCAATATTTCGGGGTAGTAACGTAGTGGGGGTGTGTCATTCTCATCATTCCGTACGATTTTCCTAGTGAAAATACGAGGTCCGGGCCGGGCGTATGCAACACTCTGTCTCTGTCTTCAACTCGTCTCCTTTCACGTCTAAAAAAAACCCCAAACGTAAAACACTGCCCATCGTTAACCCCCTGAAACGAAATGAAAACAATAACAACAAAAAATTACTGATTTTTTCTTCTCGACTGCCGCGAGTCGACCAGTGCGTTCGGCGTTGTGATAACTTCAGCACAAGCGAAAATCCGGACGTTTTCAAAAGACTTTCAAGTGAATACGGAGAGGAGACAGTTCTCCTTCAAACTCTTTGTGTAAAAGAAACAATCAACCGTCCAATTGTCACTGCCGCACACGGATGCCATTCATTTAAGTATCTAGCTTTTTGTAACACGCCGTTGTAGAAAATACTCGTGAATGGCGAGGCCGTAGTACGTAATTTTAGTCTCGTAGATACATGTGTGAACCAATGTGGAAGTCATGAACATCGAAATTCTCAGTTGTGCATTGCGCGACTCCAAAGAACTCTAAGGGCGTCGTAAAGTTATTATGGTGAGTGACGGATTCAGTTTGGTCAAGTGTCGTTTTGTTTTCAAACTTAACCCTATAGTACTTAAACCCGTTACAATCTCATCAAACTATCATCAACTCTTTCTTTTTCCTTTAATGTTTTTTTCCCCTTATTATTTAATAGATTTTAGTTAAACCATTTTTTTTATGTTTATTAGTATTAAGAGTCTAACGAATACGTGATGTTTCACAGCGTTCATAGTTAAGCAACGCGTGGCTGGGATCGTACTTGAATGAATAACTGGTAACCTTCACCAATTAAAGATTTAGTACAATGACAGTCCAATAGAATAATTTGCTATAATATACTTTGATCAATGTGTATCTAATATTTAATTATTGTATTCAAAAATTACAATTAATTCATATCTAATATACACATATCAATTGAGTATAGCTATAGCAAAGAACATGCAAATTCATTCAATGCTACGCTATGTGATTATGAACACTAATCGTTTGTGCAGCATATATGTATAATTCATATGACAAATATGTCAAGTTGCTCAATCTTCACTTCAACTGAAATTCAATCTATATATTTATATTAATAATCAACTTATAACAATTATGGATTTCCACTAAATACACTATTTATTAATAATATAGCATCTATTTTTGAACCGATTAATTATGTAATTAACAGAACAATAACTATTTACAATAGGGATGGAAGTTTAATAAACTAATTATATGAAGCGCTATTCTGAGTAGCAGAATGCATTTGTCTATTATTAGCATTCACATATGCTTTGAAACGGTTTATTATCCGTCAAGCATGCAAGGCCGGAACAATAGTCTGCTCATTATAAAATTTATATTACATAATATTTGGTTTTGATAAAATGATGGTAGTAGCGGTAACCATTCATGACCGAAAGCACGTTAGAAATCAAGTTGTTTTTAATGTTTATGGCATAAGTAGTAAAGTTTATTGTTTTGCGAAAGTTTCTACATGAAATAAATGCTCGTCGGAAAAAGCAAGGAGCTTAAATATATAAAAAACGCATAACTACCGCTATAAAGTTGAGCTTATATTGTGAATAGCAGCATAAATTACAAGCAGCTATAGAATATGAAATACCTGTCTCCTCTTCCGCAGAGAAAACTTTTGAATGCGGATTATGCATGAGGTGGACGGACATTGTGCTATTTCGTATAACCGGTGAGGTCGTTCTACGTGCATTGTTTTAGGTTCATGGTTTAGATTTCCTTCAAAAGTCCATACTTATAAGCTAAAGATTATAGCTGAAATTGGCGCCATCGTCCGGAAAATGTACTTTGGTTGTTTGCTAATCGTGTAGTTTGTTTGCTGTTCCCAATCTCGGTGAAATTTGTGCGATGGTTAGTCGTTTAAAACCCATTAATGGCGACACAACGAATTGATTTATTTGCTCCGAGCGAAAAACCCTTTTGGGATTTACGATTTTCTCTCAACTTTCTTAGATAAAAACGCATTAAATTAATCTTAAGTGTTCACCCATATTTCATTTTAATTCGATACTTTTTTCTGCGTTTGTTGGGTAAACAGAGATGTGGCTTCTCGACTTATCATCCGATATTCTCGACGTCGTCTAATATAAACATTACCATACTTTATTATGTTGGGTTTAAAGGGCATAAAACTCGAGGTTCGGGCGAAAATTATTGGTACGAGTTCTTGCTTATCCGCCGATGCGGAAATTTATGTGACTATAGGCTCCCTTTTTCATTTCGCATACGAAGACATGAAATATTTTATCGCGTATTTTGGATCGAATTCGAGAGGCGACGGAATTCAAAATCTTTGGCCTCAACAAAAAAAAAAACATTCACCCCATGAGCGTAATTAGAAAAAAAAGGGCGCACCCGCCCTTTTCACATACGTCTTGCATTATTTTCGGAACAAAAGCTCTGGTGACTTGATGAAAACGAACACGCTTCAGATGTTTTTAGACTTCGGGCGTTGAGAGAAAGAGAGGATGCGGGATATGATACGGGAAATCGCTGTCTGCTCCCGAAGGAATACGTAAAAGAAATTCCGATCTCCGTCTCGCTCCAATCTATATGCGAACTCATATTAAAGCCTCTTCGTTCCACAAGATCGTTCGCGTTATATAAGAAGGCATTCCTAAATTTCAAACTCGAATAACTCCTAAGTGAATGCCTCTACTGTCAACCCTGCGAAATCCTTTCAATTCGCCCCATGACAGAATTTATTATTAACCGTCATGGCAAACGTACAAATCAAAACGATATTAAATCCCTTATGCTTCAAACATATTTACTTAATTTGTAATATATTATATAATGATGATATAAAATATCTAATCTTTAGACACTCTTTTAATTATTTTTCAGAATTAATTACTGAATCATGAACGGAAATACCGAATCAATTTAAATCCAGATAAGTGACAAAACGTCTAAAAATATATCCGAAAGTAACATGTGTTTCTGCTAAAAGCGCTTGCCACCCCTGAAATTTGATACTTGGAAGTATATGGTAATGTAAGAATTTTATTTATAAATAAGCTTTCTTTCCGATTCGATCAGAGATATTTTTTCGCCATACACTTGCTTGTTTAATTTAATTACATCATTAAATATATCCCGTAATTAAATATAATTTGGCAAATGCAGTTTTCGCAACAATTACGTATTTCGTACGATCCTGATTAAAACCGGTTGTTCGGATGAAGATGGAGAAGCAGCGGGAGAGTCCCAGAGCCACCATCATCCTCATTTGTTTCGAGAGGAAAAATGAGGGCTCGAAATGAAAACGTTCGGGGCGAATTTTAATTTCCGTCCTCCAGACTAATTTTCAAAGCGCTACGTGATTTAGGTTCTTCACTGCATTTTACTAATTGCAAATTCGAGTTGGCAAACCGGACGAAATTGCATTCGCGTCGAGGACAAACTTTTCCCCTTTGTCGTTTTCCTAAAACTATCCTCGATGGTGCAAGGAAAACGAGAACAGAGTGCTTAGGTGTCTGCACAAAATGGGTTACCTTCACAACTAGATCATAAATTATCTGCAAAGCTTCGATCTTAGCCAACGATTTTACTCCTTTTACTTCGTTCGACACACACGGTTCTCGGAAATATATTGCATTTTAATTTTCTCTGTGTCATGCAAAAATCAAATACTTGCGAAATGTATGCTACATTTCCTTCCAAACTTATATTCAATTTGTTACAATGTTATAAAAAAAATCTTTCACATTGAAATACATACTTTCCAATATTTATTTACATTTACAGATCCATTTAAATATTAATAAAAAATACTAATAATTTTTCTAGAAGTGAATATAAAAAAATATTTTAAATTAACTAAATAAATGTTCATAGTTGTCTGTAAATAATTCATTAATTTATTGAATTAAATCATATGATTTTATTTGATTCTCTATCTCTTAAATCAAGCCAGTAGATTGATTTTTTCTAGATCTGATGCAATTATTGTTTTTTTTTGTATGGAGGATAAATAAAATAAGACTCAATATTCCTTCCTAATTCAATTGTACTTTCTTGAGTATATAAAATTTTAATAACAACATAAAAGGATTCCCAAAAGAGGATTATTTTAACCTTATTTAATTTTTTTATATTTAAAAAAAATGTTATAGGTTTTTAGAAAGATGAAAGGTTCTTACAAAGGGAAGCGAATTATAAGTTAATTGTGTTTGGAGCCGTATTTGCGTTGAGGAATATGCCCCATGGAGCCATCGGCAATCGAACATTCGCTGATAGCAATAAACCCGTGGAGCACGTCTTCCTTGTAATCGTATCTTTGGGATCCGGTTCGGCGTAAAATTGCTTATTTCACCTCTAAAATCCAATTATACTTTAAAAATCGAATAAAACTTCCGTAATTGCATTTGGAATTAAGGGAATATAGCCTGTAGTCAAATTAAACTTTAATATGGGCAACGAATCATCAATATAAAGATAATCAATACAATGTTTATATTTGCTAGTTTTGATAGATTGAACAAGCATTTATATTAAATATTTGATGTTGTTGTACTTTCGGTTAGTTAATGCTATATAAATAATAAAGGAATTTGACCTTTAATTCGTTGGTCACGAACACGAAGTACATTTTCTCATTACTCGCATCTACAGTTGATTTCTCAACTTAATACTTCAAAATTATTTGGTTTGAGTTCGTTGTTTAGTCTTCATCCTCGTGATATTTTAGGTAAATCAGCAAATGCACTAGCTATGTAAATACCGTTGCTATTCACATTCTAATCCTGATAAAACCCACACAATAGTCTCCCTATTCTCCATCGAGGATTGCAGCCTTACAGCCATCCGGGAATCAAAACAGTAATGAATCTATTGTGATGTGGTGAACGTTGACTACGCTGTGCTCCACTATAACAAACTAGAGAAAACGGAGACGTTAATGATTTCTCGCAAACCCCCATTCCCATCGAAAGGAAAATAATTACAGACGCAGCGCTTTGGTATTATTTCGATGATTTATTATGCTACACACACGACTCGAGCTTTAAATATGAAACGTTGTACTCTCCCCTATGTAAAATATTAATGTTAAAACTTTATTTCTTTCAGATCTGATTTGAAGGACGTATACGAGGCGATCAGAACAAAAAGTTTGAAAAATTTCGTAATGGTGAGTAAGAAATATTATTAATCTACCAGTAGTCTGTGGACGGGATGTGAAAGTTTTTCCAAATCCAAAGAAAAACGTGACATGAGGACATTATTATTCATCGCTTGAATTTACATTAAATGCAAATTTATAAATAATTGCTGCTAGAACGCCTGCTGAAATTGGTGCGAGCCAATAAACCTAAAAAAAGATACTAATTTATGTGCAGAATTCGCAGAATCAATAGCAGTCTGTACCCAATGTATATGCCATTGGTTGTTCCACAATGCGGGTCCGAAACTTCTTGCTGGGTTCATGCTACAACCAGTGTATGGCGCCTGAAATAATAGAAACCGTCAATACAAAAAACTAACACGTGAAGGACATTTCATAAGATTAAATAATTAGAAAGGCAATTGTAATTATTGTTTTGTAATATATGATTTAAAGTAATTGCTATTATTTACTTACCGCAATTAAATTTAAAGCTATAACTAGGAAGCCGATTCTCAAGGGCATCGAATCTTTCAATTTAGTAACTCTTGAATCCCAAGTAGAGCAATTAGCGATGGATAATATAAAGGTTATCAGCACTTCTATAATGAACACCTAAGACTTTTAATTGGAAAGTGTATACACTATTTGAATAACATACTTTCCATGTTTCCATTGTGTTCAATGGCAAAGTCATCCCGAAAGTGGAATGCTCTTCTGGGAAAACGATCTGTAATGTTTCTCAGATGAGCAATTTGTTATGAATAATTATAGGAGGATTACCAACAGCAGGCCAAATCCTGCAATGGAACCCCACATCTGCGCTACGAAATATATTACTGCTTGCAGCACATCCACTTGTCTCATTATGCAAGCGCAGATTGTGGTCACGGGATTCACATGGGCCCCAGAAATATGTCCGAAAATCTAATTAATATTATCAAACATGACAGATTTGGGACTAAAACATTACCTTACCTGCATAACGCTCATAACCGCCAGACCGGAAGTTATGCAAGCATTGAAATGCCCGGAAAACTCCTTGTTGGGTAAACTTCCGAAACACGAGATGAACAGCAAAATTACTGTGCCGAAGAACTCGCTTAGGAATACATCGCGGTATTTGAAAATACCTAAAATGAAATATTGTTAATGTTGTATTATTATACTGTTTGAGTTATTTTACTTAAATTGAACTTCATTTTGTGAAGTGAAATAGTGTACTGGAGATAATTTACGAATTTTATCTGCCACTGTTTGTTTATGTATTAGGATGTAAATACTCTAGAGAAGTATGGCCTGAAACTGCGGGTGAAGGAAAAATGGGAAAAAAGTATGCTTCTGAACATTTGCCAATTTAAACCGACGCTATAAATCTCTTCGGTCGTGTATATTTTTTTTTGTGGGGCGAAAGCAAGTCATGTTTTGAGATTTATGGCGCGATATCTCATCGACCCTTGAAAACATCAATTTAATGTAATCTCACCCCGACCTTATTTATTTACAGGAGCCGTGCGCGGACCCCTCGATGGACGTGGTTGCACTGAAGAAAGCGTTGGAATGGGAACTGTCGCTGGATGGAAGAGATTTGCGGTCGCACGCCTGGTATCACGGAGCTATTCCAAGGATTAGAGCGGAAGAAATTGTTAGGGATGATGGATCGTTTCTCGTGAGAGATTGCACCTCGCAACCTGGAAATTATGTGCTCACCTGTCGACGGAATCAGCAAGCTCTGCACTTTGTGATCAGCCGACAAATTCTGCAGCCGGACACCGTTTACGAACGGGTCCAATATCAATTCGAAGATGATCCTTTCGATACTGTTCCCGATCTGATCACTTCCTATGTGGGTTCTGGACGTCCGATAACTGTACTCTCCGGGGCTAGGATACAGACACCCGTCAACAGGATGTATCCGTTATCCTTCTACGCAACTAAATATCCATCATCGATGTATCAGAGTCGCATGTCTTCTCCGGCTACAACTCCGATGGGCAACAGCTCATTCCGTTACCCGATGCAAATCTGCAAGCAGGCTTCTCCCAACAGGAATTCTAAAGATGCTCCTCCAAGACTACCTTCTAAGAAGCAACGCTCTCAATCTCTGACACCGGCGGAAGTGAATAGAATGGCCCAGGAGAAATGTAACAGCGCCGATGGGGTCATACAATCCCCTCTAATGACTCGCTCCACCGGCAACGAATGTTCTAAATTTTCTTCGCAATCCTTGCCCCGAAACTCCTGTGCTCGACTCTCGATTTCCCCGAGCAGCGTTACCCTCGGCCGCAACTCCAAATTAAACCGGGTGCTTAGCGATAATTCCGAAGACGAAAATCTACCCGAATCACCACCACCTAAACCATCGCGCATTCCATACAACAGCAAAGACTCCGATTTAGACCCTCTGCAAAGAGTTACATCCTACCACACATCCGGTTCCGACTCCGGAAATGGCTCTGGGGATTCCACTGTCAGCAGTGATCCTGTCGAACTACCGCATCGTTCGGGTGTGGTGATTAAAAATCCACGTTACAACATGTCAGCATCGGAGTCGACATCCACGTTGAAGAATCACGACTTTGATTACGTTGCGGCTGAGGAAAAGCTGATGCAGATGCCGCAACCGGAACTCGATCTCTCCACGCAATTCGATCTGGAAAACTTTCAAACGATTTTACTGCCTGTTAGTGAAAATAAACCGTTAGATGGACAAGCTCTTAGGGGAATAAA
The DNA here is from genome assembly GCA_963457615.1 of Nicrophorus investigator. Lineage (NCBI taxonomy): Eukaryota > Metazoa > Arthropoda > Insecta > Coleoptera > Silphidae > Nicrophorus > Nicrophorus investigator. The sequence continues at coordinate 4,228,758 of OY735140.1, forward strand.
AATAACGTTGAAGGAGGCCGGTTCGAGAATACTGGCGACTCATCTTACAAAAGTTGATTTGGAAATATTGGGGATGGACAAGAGTAGGCCGCAATCGAAATTGGGTAACGGCCTCGAGCTTTGTACTTTACCACACGGTCATCAATTCCGACTAGATTTAATTGAACGGTAATAGTCATGCATCGTGCTCTAAATTTTATTAACTATCATATTTTAGAACGGAGTGCTTAAAACTTTTAGTAGCCATAACTATTTTAACGTGCTACGATGAAGACGACCGAGCAGAGACCCTGAATAAATGGATCGAAATAGCAATCGACACAAAAGCTGCGCTCGGTAATTTGTATGGATTCTGTGGTATTATGCTAGGACTTTGCTTGCCGCAGGTAAACTTATCGACAATTTTCTTTTTTAAACATAAATTTCTTATTTTACTATTCTTTTCAGATACAAAAATTGGATACCACGTGGCACAAACTGCGACAAAAATACACCGATTCAGCCTTTAATTTTGAAGCGAAATTACGTCCAACTTTAAAAAATATGAATAGTTGCTCAAATCCACAAGCTCCAAATACAACGATTCCACATTTGCTGCCTTTTATACTCCTATTGGAGCGCAATTTGGACGATTTTATAACACCATCATTTGATCAAAACAGTTTGGCTGTAAACTGCCTTGGTCTGTGGGAAACGAACACACAAGATTTCGGCCTCAGCACTTTGCTGGCTCACATGGATTCTGCGCGAAAATTTGTAAATTTAAGTCAAACCTTCCAGAGAAACGCGGATATAGTTTTAGCTGAAGCCAGGCTAGATGAGATAGCAACTGATATGTTTAAAACCGAATTCCATTTGAAATTCCTTTGGGGAAGTCGCGGCGCTTACGCAATGTCATATGATAGGCACAGCAAATTCGAGCAGGTGCTCAACGTTATGGCTGAGAAATATTGCAACAACATTAAAGAAGAATCCGAGGTTTAAGTTATATTTTCTACTAATTTTGATGCACCTCTATAGCAGCTTATGTTAGATTTTTTTGGGGCCAAAAAGAAACTAATCTTATTTTTCTTCCAACTAGTGCAACAAGAAATAATAAATAAATAATATATTAAACGAAATAGAACAGTGCATCAAAATAGAATTTCAATTGTGATTTAATTGTAACTAATTTTAGTTTTGACATATCATTAGTCTGGAAACCAAAAAGCAAAGAAAAATATGAAACGAAAATGCTAAAATTTTTGGTTACACGTTCTGATTAGGCAAAGCTTTAATTTATGTCTAAAGTTAGTTTGTAGATAATCAAAGGTGCTCATTTATTAGATAAATTTTCGAAATCAAAAAGAAAATGGACATAAGTAACCAATTGTAATTTATGTTTCCTTTTTAAGGTTTATATATTACTGACAATACAACATGAAAGACTGCCAAATAATTAATTTTCCTTTTAAATTAACGTATTATTTTTTTTTTCATTCTTTAGTGCAATTATTTATTTGTTGACTTGTTAATTTTTTTTTGTTTCCTTATTTTTTATCTTTATTTGGATTACAAGAACAAAAAAATAATGTAAATGTAACAGGAAAAAAAATTGTAAATATATATTATATATGAATAATGTAGATTGATGATAATTTATATATTATAACAACGGGTCCTAATCGTCCTATACTTAAATTAAGTTTTTACAAATTAGTGTTACAAATTGATTAATATTTAATGAGTTCAATTAAAAAATAATTAAGCGTATAAAACACGCAAATATTATGGTAAAACATGTAAAATATTTATTGTATCTAGTAGTTTGATTCTGTGCATACACAGTGTGATCCTATATTAAAGAATATATTATCTTAAATAATAAAATAAAAATTCATAAACATTATATATTTTTATCATTTATATCCTCTAATTACTAGTATTTATATTATGGAAAATATTATGCAATATAAATAAATAGAAATGAACGTTTCAGTAAGATAAAATATTTTTTTAAATTTTGAATCAATCACTGTGACCAACATTGTTGAAGCGATTTTAGTTGGTACTATTTATTTTTATATACATTCTAGCGAGACATTCTAATTTATTTGTAGGTTATATTTTATTAAATATTAAAAGTTTACTTTATACATAAATATGAAGATTAGAAGGTACAAGAAAGTTAGTAGATTTTTAAGTTTCTATAAAAATAATTTTGGTTTTAAGACACCTTATCAAGTCTTGGTTGATGGTACATTCTGTTACGCTGCATTGGAGGTAAGTTAACAAATGCATTTGTTTTGCAAAAATAATTAAGTTTAATTCTATTACAGAATCACATTAACATTGCCAATGATATACCGAAATATTTACACGATGAGGTGAAATTCCTCACCACATACTGTGCACTAATTGAAACTGAGGAATTGGGAAAACAGGTTGGTGGTGCGAAAGTAATTCAAAAGCAATATGCTTTACACAAATGTGGACATGAAGGAAAGGCAATTCCTGGTGATAAATGTTTCTTATCAATGGTTAAAAAGAAGAATCCTCAACATTATATAATTGCAACACAGGATAAGGATTTGCAGAAAAGGTCACAGAGATTGCCAGGTGTTCCTGTAATTTATCTGCATATGAAAACACCAATTTTGCTGCCACCATCATATGCATCAGAAAAGATGACACAAAAGCAATCTAATGCTATAGTTGAAGCACAGAAAACAAATATTGAATTGATGAAGAAACAAAAGGGATTACTTGTTGAAGGTTCTGATAAACCCAAGAAGAGGAAATTGAAAGGTCCCAATCCATTGTCTTGCAAAAAAAAGCAAAATGCTTCTAAAGTTGATGAATCTATTAATAAAGTAGAGGATGGAAAGGTTGAGAGAAGAAGTAGGAAGAAAATTAGAATTCCTAAGCATGTTAAAGAATTGTTGATAAATAATGTAAATAACCAAGAATAAAAACTATTTTAAACTTACACATTTTCTATCTATTTTATTAAGATTTGTTAATAATAGTATTAGGAATATTAATTGTTAAGAGTACACAAAGGATTTATTAAGAATAAAAATATATGTGGTGAATTAATTTTTATTTACATAGTTATATAACATTGTATAATGAAGGGTATGTAAATACATTTAACAACTGAACCAGTAAAGTAGGTAAAAAAATACCAAAATAATTATTACAGAATAAATAATTTGTAATGAGCTAATAATAGTATATATTGATCAAAAATAATATTTTACTGCAATGAATTGATAAACATTAACGACTGTCTCCCATGGGCAATCAGTTCCTAATATTAACTCACAAAAAAACGCGAAATATGTTCGTTTTTCGGTCTTTTTGTGCGCAACAGTAAGAACCGAAAACCCTGGTGTATTTTTAGTCTTTTTATTTGTTCACAGCTAATATACTAAATTGACAATTAAAACTAATGAAAATAAAAAATCGCCTCGATTGATTATTCTTGTACGTACATTTTGGCCTTCACGAAGATATCAGACTATAAATCATTCTGGAACAGATTTTCATAGATTAGGGTTTCGGTTCTTACTCTCATTTCAAAAAATTATAGTAACAATAGTGATGGAATAACGCTCATAAAGCATACGCGTATTTTTACTGTGAATGTTTATTAGTATTAAAACTAATGTGGAATCAATAATTAAGGGATTCAGTTAATTCATCCATTTGACTAACTTAAAAATGTGTGAAAGCCAATACTCTTATTCCACAGCACTGGCATTCCATTACACTGCTGTGTGTAATATAAAGCATTAAAATATTGTCATCAACATCGCAAACAATAAAGTTTTTGATTTGAATTTAATTTGCATGAATAAACTATGTACAAGTTAAGAGCACTTGGGGGGTAAACACGAAATCATGTTACATGCTCCGGATTCACATGGGCACTTTCTAAAGCAATTACATACCCGTAGAGGTAATAGAAAAATGATAATAAATAAAATGCTAGCTTGATCCATCCCTCTCGTTGACACCTGGTTAAGGTGTCTGCATTCATTATACTTGTAGGATCATAGAGTCCAGGACCACTCATCACAGGCCTTGTTCTGTATCTGTTTATGTGATAGGCTATCAATGGTATATTTATTAAAATCGAGACCCATTCTCCAGCAGCCACAAATAAAATGTTGAAGATTAAATGTAGGACGTACTCGGGAAGTACGAGCTAAAACAGAAAATAGGAATTTAAACGCAAATACGTTTTGACCACAGTCGCACATCGGTCTATGCGAGATGACTACATGTAAATATGATTCATTGCTTGGGTGGCACTTACTGGATTAAGGCTGTTACATTGATCTATTGGATTCTTGTAATCGGTTTTCAGTTCGTCAAAGGCTATCACATGAAACAGCGAGAAAAAAATAAGAAAAGCATCCACAATTAGGGCGATAATATAAGAAAACGCTGGAAAATTGAACGCCATGATTATGAACTGTACTCTACTGTCATTCCTTTTGACTGATCGAACTCGAGTGTTCACTTTCGACTAACTTCACTTAAGAAATTTCTTTCAAATTAAATTACAACAAAATACTCCAACTAAATAAATTCAGAGCAGCATTTATGAGAGAACTTTAACAAATATGTGATAAAGATTACTTATTTACACAAGGTGCGGCTTCTTTAGATAAAACAAGTAAGTTCAAAATACTACTTATTGAAAACATTAAGTAACAATTATGATACAAATTTATATAAATATGTTTCAAAATTTTTATAATTGTTATATTTTAACAATTATACAAATTTTGAAACATTAACTTTAAAAAACTTTTATATTTGTTTTTTAAATACAAATTAAAAAGTATATAATATTAAAAATTAAATTGCCAAAAAATGTGGAACGCTTCACGATTTTGCGTGTCATCCTTGCGCAGGGGCCATGCTAATCTTCTCTGTATCGTTCCAATTTTAGTATATGTATTGCCGAAGCAAGTACAACGATAGTTTCAATTACGTTGTATAAGTAGTAACCTAACAAATATATTATTACACTTAAGAAGTTAACGTTAAATTTAAAATATTTAAAAAAATACGTTATATTTCGATAATTCATTCTACATAAATTGAACGAAAATATTATAATTTAATAATTCATTAATTAACCTTGTAAAATATAACATATAATGTTTAAAATATTAATTTTCCTTATTATTTGTTTTTATTCTTATTATTTTAATATTCATGTTATCTCTTAATAAATGAATATGTTGTGTTATTATTTATTGTTTGTTTTGTTATTATTATTGTATTATTTTGATATTTTTTAAATTATCTTTTTATTAGCATATACAAATAATAATAATAATATGCATGTTTAATGCATAATGGACTCAATTTTGATTAGTCATTAAATAAATATATTAGATGTACAAATAAATAACCGTGGACTCACTTCAGGCTGGTAGAGAAGAAATAACATTGAACAGCTGTTTAGTAGGGATTAATCACTGTCAGACGCTTGACGTTTGGTAATGCTACTAGTTGTGGATTGGAAGAGTTAGCTGAGGTGCGTCCAGTAAACAAAGTTGAAAGATGGACAATTACCAATGGGCTTACCTGCCCATACCTGTCCTATTAGAAGTGTTCAAACTGTTAGATTATAAGAACGTGATAAGCGTTAGTCTTGTGTGCAGGAATTGGTATGAAATAAGTCGGGTCGAGTACCTCTGGAAACATCTATTCTACAAGAACTTCAAAGTTGAACCGAATGTTGCGATAATGCCAGGTGTGTATGTAATTTATCATTTCCAATTGATTCCAGTTTTTCATCTTTTCCCGCAACGTAGGTCGTTTCTAAATATGCGCTGTATTTTTATGTTGTTCTATTTGGTATCTATTTATATATTGTATTTGTTTCGTTATAAGGAATTTTCGCTCGAATTAAAAACAATTTATGAGAAACTCGTTGGAAATCAGAAAATGATTTTAAACACTGGTTTAAAATTAAATGTTACTTAATACGACAAGGTGTAAGACAATATGTCTGTTTCACAACATATTCCATATATAACCATCCTCTCAAGTTTTAGATTTTATATGAAGATATAGTATTTATGTAATAAATCAATATTATTGTGTTATTTGAACTAATATTTAAAATAATATATATACCCTTGTTTATTAATTTGCAAAATGAACAAAGAAGCATTTATATTAAAGATAATTCTTATTATTTGTAGGTAAAAACTGGTACGAGGAATTCAAGAGGCTTTGTTACAATGTTCCAATAATACAAACGGAAAACTTGACTGATCATTTGAACGAAGTGCTTCACGTCAGTTTTTCGCATAACGGAAAATATTTTGCAACTTGTTCCAAAGACGGTTGGGTCCATGTAAGTCTATTTTATGTGCATTTCCTTCACAAATATGACCTTAATGCGTGCCGCAAATGGATTGATTTCTACTTACTCTAATTGTCGCAAGTATTTCAACTTAAGACCTTGCTTGAATGAAATGTAAATTAATTGATTCCAATAAAATATTGTACTCGGGTTTATTTGCAGCTCTGGGATTCCAGATATCCGGCGAAAATCAAATTTAGCCATGACATGAAATGGTTCTCTTGGAAGTACACCCAATACTCGCAGTTCAACGAGTCCGATTCTCTCCTGTTAGTTTCCGGTGTCCATTTCGGAACGCCCCATAGTACTTCCGGAGAAATAGCTGTATTCAGCATCCCAGGTCCTAATTCTTATATGTATAGTATTTTTTATTAATTGATAAATGTTTGATTTTCCAATAGATTTTGAGCTGCAATGTCGCGTTGGAAGCAAACCTTACGATATATTCGGTACTTGGTATAGTGATTTACATTTATTATCCGGCGATTTACGTTGGTTGGCCCACTTGGTCAGTACCTCTATGCTACGTCTCAACAAGGCATGCCAGGAAGTCGAATCTGAACATGTTCCAGTTATTAAAAATCTGTATAAATTTTATAATAGAAACGCTAGTTCGATTAGGGCAATAATGATAGCTAATTGCTTACCAAATTCTGAATTGGTGGATGACAAAGAGACTTGTGACAATGATGTAAAGAAGGATAAGACTTCGGGAATTGAAAAGGGAAATCCCGTCAGTCATAGAGACATCGATAATATAGCGATTTCGAGTACCAGCACTGTCGTGCAAAACGTGGCAGCTTCTTCGAAGGTCGTCGATCCTGACTACGAAGTTCCTATAACTTATAGCGCTGACTATAGAATGGCCGAAACCATTAGTATGTCCGATTCTGATACAGACAGCGACTTTGATGAGAGGAGTAGCATTGATTTATCGGACTACACGCAGTTGGAAGGAGAACCTATTGTTAGCAACGATAAATATTTGATTTTTACAACGGGCTATAAAACGTACACCCCGCATCAAATTGGTAAGTTATAAAATATATCAAACACAACACAATTGGAATACTTTAATTGCAACGACCTTCGTACATGTCTCTAAACAAACACAGTAACTTAGTTTCTATACAATCTAGATATTTTTCATTATAGGTTTTAAGAGAATCAAGCCTTTTCCTTTTCCGAAACGAATAGATCCGGGTCTCTCGCTTAGGGAAAGGTTGGTTTTAAGAGAGAAGTTAAAGTCTGCTTCTCCTCCATCCGAACCGAACTGGCTCGATTATGACGCGGTATGCGATAAGTTTGATAAGGTTGACCATGTCATTGATTTGCATGGCCACATTATTGGTATGGGACTCAGTCCTGATCACAGGTAGATTAGTTCATCTGAAACGAGATTATTAAGCCACATATGTTGTCTTTTTTAGATACTTGTATGTAAATAGCAGACCTTGGCCGGTGGGTTACGTGATAGCCCATCCGCTAGATCCACCGCCCATCGCTCAAGAAATTGACATACACGTCATAGATTTGGTTACGCTCAAAGAAGTTGGTAAAATGCTTCGCGCCCACAAAGCCTACACACCCAACAACGAATGCTTCTTCATTTTCTTGGACGTCTGCAAGGAGTATGTGGCTAGGTAAATTATTAATTATTACTACTTTTTATCAAGAGGTAATTAACGATCTGATTGAAGCGGTGCGGAAGACAAACATGGATATCTCTGGGACAGGCATTACGGTTGCTGTTTAGCCAAGTTTCCGCATACGGACGTCGTGAATTCCGTTGCTTTCAATCCCAAGGATCCTGAAATGCTCGTAACGACTTCGGACGATTTCGAAGTAAAGGTTTGGAGGTCCAGGGCAAAAGTCAAAGAGTTAGGATTGGAAGAGTCTCAATATCCCAAAGGAATCGAAGTGCGAAAGGTTAAAAAACCGGAAGTTCCTCCGATGCCGAACCGACAAAATCAATGATAATAACAGTACATTAATAATTAGCTAGTAACGAATTCAAATTTAAAGCAATCGTCAATGTATAAAAAAAGAACAGGGTCTCCGTTTTTTTTTATTTATTCATTCTGAAGAGATATATAAATTGTTGTATAGATGATATATACGTAAGAATTATTATTAGTTTTAAGAGTGCACATTTTTTTATATAACTATGTGAATCTTCAAATTACCAACTACTATTTATTTTTCACATTTATTATTTTTGATTATGTTGGCTTAATTTTATTTATACACTTTGTGAATAGTTTCTAGTCATAAATATTTTACTTTATTTGTAATTTTACACATTCAAATAAAGCAATACGCTCTCTATAATTAATAATAATCCTTTGTTAATTGTGGGATATCCATTTATAATAATAAAAAAAAGCTTTAAGTGTATATACTTATGGCAATGGAATCGTATCACATCGAAGAACATTTAAAATACTTGAAAGGGATAAAATTGGACTAAGGATTAGAAGGCTCTTCGCTTCGATCATGGTCGTTCGGCAAATTTTCATCTGGTGGATCCGCGTTGCCTACTGGAATTTGAACGGTTTCTGAAACACTTTCACTGTGTTCCTCGCAAGCGGAGCTTTGATGTTGATGCTTTTTCTCTACGTGTCCCTGACAATGATCGCATTCATCATCACTGCTGTCCGAACTGCTCTCATCAAAAGCTTTTGGTTTCTTATAAATGCAACAACCTAAAAATAAATTAACAATATAAGACGTTTTGCTATTTCAAGTAAAAGTATATAAATATTCGATAATACTATTCAATGCCAAATACATATAAATAAAAAGTACAAAGTATCTCAAGTTTCTATATTGTTACTTTTTAGAAAGTTTTATTCTAAATAATTATAGGTGAGAGTGATATTTTTTTATAATTAGTTAACATTATTGCATTATAAAATTCCATCAAATTTAATATAAATATTTATTTAAAATTTGACTACGTAAACGTATTACATGAATCGATGATAGATGTATTTGATAACAAATTTGGCACAGGTTAGTAATCAGTTATTGACTGTCGCGCACATTTATCTATATTAGAAGATAGATAACCGAAGGCCAATCATTGATTTATTTCAATTTCAAAAATTTACTTCTACCACATTTTGTCATATTTATAACAGGTGAAGTTAAAGTAAAACGTGTTTTTTTCGTTGTTGTTGTCGTTTCATTCAAGGTGTGTATTAAAAAACTTTCTAAGAGACAACAGTCTCTGTATTACATTGAATTCATCTGAAAAGAATCGTTCAAGCAATTGTTATGAGAAAATCAACAATAAGAAATTTTCCAAATATAATTCTTTAAAAATAGTTGTGTATATATAAACTTATACATGTTTTCATATACTTTCGAATTTAAAAATGAACTTTGCTCTATTCGGTTTCTACGAAAATAGTCTATTCCAACCCGAAATACACGTAAAGATAGTTTTTTCGTAATATAATAATGAGAAGTTTTAAACAAGTAAACCATTAAATGCTTTTACAAAAGCAAGTGTAACAAGTTTACTCTCGAAATTAATTGATGCTTTAAAGTTTAATAATATGAAATATAAATATTTTACATTTAGATTTCTTTTTGTCCATGTGTTCATTGTCTATAGTTTCAGTAGTCCATTGTACTTTCCTGTCCGTCCTCGGCTTCCTCAGAGTCAACTGAACTGTAGGGACGACCTAAAAAAAGAACAAAACAAAAATAAGCAATGATCGAAATTAATTAATGGTGTTAATGAAAAGTGCAAAGTGCGCAAGGGTCTAATTTTTCGAGCGCGTAAAATAAACATTAGTTGTATTTAAAAATCAGACGCGATTATGTGTCTGTAGGCATTCAAATGCTCGCATATAAAAAAAAAGAAGAAGAATGATCGATTACTTCACGCGCAATGAATATTAATTTCAATGGCTTAGTGGAGTTCGAGTCTCTGACGAGTTTACAATTAAATTGAAAATCACCGCGCACGTTGTTATCAGATGTCCAAGATACTTAAAAGAAATAAGACCATTACTTAAGTCGTCTTAAATATTACGAACGGTCAGTCTCGATTGAGTACGAGCGACACGAAGACTTTTTACCGGAACCGAATTCTTGCTGACGTCGAACGAAAGTGTAAGTTTAATTTTTTTTTTACTCTCTTCTTTAAAATACTCGTTTCCATTCCACCTTTATAACGCGCAGATTCAACAACAAAAAACACTGCACTACGAATTAGTGTTCATGTACTAATCAGTATTAAGGATATTTGTTATTGCAACTTCACAAATTTGAAATTTATTTACATTTATGCAATATGTAACATAATAACATTAGTTATTTGATTCCATACTTACAAACAAGCAATTGAACGAATGCATTTAAATTGATAGACATTTGCTCTCCGTTTAAAGTAACGAACAATTCATTAATTATTAACTGAGACAATAATAAGTACTTTTAATTATTTGAACCTTATACGAATTTGCTCGCTCAATTCATGAACATTCCTAACATCTGAGACATTGTATAATCAAGGAGATTATACCTGAATAACATGCAAAAATTTCCGTTGAATTGTGAGAAAAACTATTGTGTTTTAGTTACGACTCAATTCAAAGAAAGCAAACAACGCTTTTCTTCACTATCGCTTATTAATTTTAACTCGTAAAATTTTATGTACAATTTACACATGGATAAAGGCGACGCAATTTCGTTTAATTGCTCAAAAGATCGATTTATCATGCACTTAGTAAATACAGAATACAAAAACTAGTGCAACGTGTTTAACCGATAAAGTGTTTGCAAAGTAAGTAACTTTCCGGTTAAGAATGTATGAATTCATTTAAATCAGTCATTGGGTTGTCGGTTTCATGTTTTGTGTATTCATTGTGTATATAATGACTTGCACAAAAAAAAAGTTCGCTTAATTTGAATATGTACTTACAACTATTTTATTAACAAGTTACATGTGGACACATCACGTGAGTTATTATTAAAAAAAATAAAATATATATTTATTAAAATTAGTTAATTAGAAAATAAACAATAATTAATAGAATGTTGTTAGTATTTTTGTGTATGGCAAGTATGTTATTGGATGATTTTATCTTGTTTCAATTGAGCAATGACGGTTTTATCGAATTTTAAAACTCCTTCGAGGATTTCGTCTGTGTGTTGACCTAGAGTTGGTGGTGGCATTTTCACCAAATTTCCGCCGTCGCTGTATTTCACCGGTGGTCCAACCAATTTGATTTTACCAGCTGTTGGATGGTCAATTTCTTTGACCAAATCGATTTCCTTAATGTGCGGATCGTTGAAAACATTCTGCAAATTATTTATTGGACCGCAAGGGAATTGAGCCTTATCAAATAATTTGCTCCAATAAGAATTTGGATGTTCGATCATAACGCTCTTAATAAGTGCAATTAATTGTTGCCGATTCTTCACGCGATCTTTGTTGGTGAGATATTTAGGGTTAGTACCCAGTTCTTCTTTTTCTATTAATTTGCAAAAATGTTTAAACTGAGCATCCGAGCCAGTTCCAATTGTGAAATAACCATCTTTTGTTGGAAATGCTTCATATGGCACAATGCTCTCATGGGCTGTTCCCCATCTGGTAGCCTCTTTTCCTGCATTCAGATAGTTGGAGCCAATGTTTATTAAACTCGCCACTTGAGTACTTAGTAAATTGCAATCAATTTTTTGGCCTTTTCCAGTTTTTGCTCTTTTTAACAAAGCAGCCATTATTGCACCATGAGCATATAAGCCTGTTGCTAGATCTGTTACAGCTACACCTACTTTAGCTGGTTCACCATTTTCTGGGCCAGTGATGTGTAAGAGACCACCAATTGATGCAGCAATAACATCATATCCAGGTTTATTTTTGTAAGGCCCATCTGGACCATAACCACTGATTGAGCAGTAAATTAAATGTGGCGCTACTTCTTTGAAATGCTCATAACCTAATTTAAACTGATCCAATTTACCAGGAACATAGTTTTCCACTAACACATCCGAATGCTGAGCTAAATTGTAGAGGATATCCCTGCCTTTCTCTGTTTGAATATTCACACACATGCTCTTTTTATTGCGATTGGCTGAGATGAAATAACATGATTCACTGCCTACAAATGGTGGTCCCCAATTTCTGGCTTCATCTCCAGTACCTGGTCTTTCGACTTTAATAACTTCTGCACCCAAATCAGCCAAAATCATAGTGCAGTAGGGACCAGCTACGATTCTGCTCATATCCAGTATGCGGATACCTTCCAGTGGTTGGATGTTGGTGGCATTGCTGGAGAATCTAACCAAATCAGTCACCTTTGTAATTCTGCATAATTGCAGTGGTTTCTTAAATAACTTGACTGAATTCATGCTGACTCAATACTAAATCGACTAAATGCCTACGACCCGCGATTAGTGAAGAAGCAGAAAAATTACAAACAACGTGTTATCAGCGGTTACGCAACGCACCGCTCGCTCTCTGTACTGTGGCATTACCTGATGCGAGTCCGTGCTATCTAGTGTGAGCGTAGTCGTAGCAGAAGTGCTATCTTGTGTAGGCTGCTGAGATGTTAGCTGCTCGGCCATAATTACCCTTTCTAAACACTGCACTTACGCACAAAACGAAGGCAAGTTCCTTTCACGTGTGAATTAACCGAATACGCGATAATAGAGATCGCGGCACGCTTTTCAATTGATTAGATAAATCTTAAAATTCAGTTATTTTTTTCTATACAATCAAACAAACAAACCAAAACGTCAAGTGCAGCTGACGTTAGCTGTCACGCAAACCAAACCTAATCGTCAACAGGTGGCGCTGTAACCATGTCCTTATCAATTCTATATACGATTCTTTATTTATGCAAAATCACAATATATTCACAAAACGTTTTCGCAACTAATTTATCTCTAAAATTTGAAAATCATTTGCTATTGCACAAACATAAAATTTTATTGGCACTTAAAGTTTAAACAATAAATAATATGGATTTTCATATAATCATCTTGATTAAGAAAATTAATGAGCATCGTGATTGGCATTAATTTTAATTAACTAATTATTGTTTTCCTAATTAGGATATAAAATGTAATGGGAAACGGTTTATTATTTTCTATTGAAGGATATTTGCGGTAATTAACGATAATTGGCAATTAGTAATCAACTATTTGTGATTGTTTACCTATGCAACCAAATATACTCAAGCAATATTTTAATCTAAATTTATTCATTTTAAATAAAAACAACATTTTATTCATATCATCGCTTATTATATTAACAAGAAATGTATTAATTTATTTGATATTCTATTTGTTTTAACAGGGTTGTTGCTATTAAACACAATAATTATTTTTGTTGTTCTTTTTACTATATGGATTTATATGGATTTGAATCAGTTTTTAGTTTTTACTATTATAAAGTAAAATTCAATTGTATTTTGTAGGGGAATTATTAAAAGTGCGTTGAAAGTAGTTTAAAGATTTGATACAGTTTTATGGCTGAATATCAAAGTTTAATCTAAATATAAGCAACGATTTAAAACGGATTTGATCGGTGTTTGTTAACATGTTAGTTGGCTTTAGTCGGCTCATTATAGCGAGTCGTAAACACTGAATGTTCTTATCATGCATAATAAAAGCACCTGTTTGTAACATTCATCTACCAGAAGCAGCTAAAAAATGGATGCCGAACGACGAATTTACAATGATGTATAATTATAACGAGAGTGAAACGTGTTTTGCGGAATTGAGGAAATAATGTTCTTTGCTCTTTTGCAGATAATGGATGCGAGTGTCGTGGGTGGAAGTTTGGGGGGCAGAAAATATTATTTCGATGTTGTCGATTATTCCGTCTTCGGAGCAATGCTGCTACTCTCGGCGATGACTGGATTATATTATGGATGCAGAAGTCGCTACTGCAAAACGGGAGAGGAAGCCACGCTGCGGGAGTACCTAACCGGAAGCGGAAACATGAAACCGTTTCCTGTTGCCATGTCGCTGATTGCTAGGTAAGAAGGGAACCGTGACGAATGAAATGTTTAATCCGCCCCGCAGTTATATTTCAGGTGTCACAATTTTAGGCACACCGGCGGAGATATACAACTTTGGCACTCAGTATTGGGTGATCTGCTTTTCAGTATTATTGAGCGGCATTGTGATAGCCATCGTTTATTTGCCAGTATTCTGCAAGCTACAAGTTAATTCTTCTTACGAGGTTGATTAAATTTAAAACGTATAAAATCCTTACTTAATTCATTATTTTTACTTTCAGTACTTGGAACTAAGATTCAGCAGGTCGGTCCGAAGTTTGGCTTCCACGCTGTTCTTAATTGATGAGGTAATGGAGTGTTTCAGTTATTATTAGGTTTCATAATTAGTTTCAAATTACAGGTAATGTTCCTGCCGATACTCATTTACGTACCTTCTTTGGCTTTTAATCAAGGTAACTCGATTAAATAAATACGCTTATAAATTTTAAATTATCCTTTTTGTTACAACAGTGTCCGGTATTGATATACATTTGGTGGGCACCATAGTATGCATTGTGTGCATCTTCTACACTGTTTTGGTAAGTGCATTTTCTGAAGCGCAGCAGCGAACGAGCTAAAAGTTAATGATTTATTCGCATATTTCAGGGAGGACTTAAAGCGGTAGTTTGGACGGACACTTGGCAAATTATTGTTATGTTCATATCCGTGGTGGTTGTGGTTATACTGGGCAGTATATCAGTGGGTGGCGTTACTGAGATATTCAGCAGGAACGAGCAAGGCGGAAGATTGATATTTTTCAAGTAAACTCAACAACAACAACAAGTAATTGCCGTTTAAATTGCGGACACTTAATGTTTAATGTTGCAGCGTGAATCCCAGTTTATACGAGAGGCAAAGTTTGTTCAGCGTCATCATCGGTGGTTTCGTCTATTGGACATCATACAATGCCGTCAATCAAACGATGGTGCAGCGTTACCTCTCGTTACCATCGGAAAAACAAACCCGGATGTAAGTTATATGCGTTTAGAAAGTCGAACGTCGAAGCATCAACTTTTTTTTTTTGGATGCATCTCAAAAAAACGATTTACCTACGAGAGCGAAAGGTCAATGTAAAAATGGACCCGACGATTGAGACATTAATTATCATCCAACTTTGTCCATCCAACGAGACCGGCTCTCACAATTGGCTTTAGTACAATTTAATAGTTCATGGTTCGTAAATAAAATTGAATTTCGCTTCGTGCAAAAGCAACAAAGTTGCCGTGATCCCTGCTACGACAGTCACGGTGCGAATATTTATTATCTTTTATAGCTCTGCATGTCTCGAACTTATCAATATGAAATTTTAACTGTTCAACTCGTAAAGTCATCCACTTTCCAGATTGTTTTCACTATATAATTAATACGTGTCCATTACATCACAAGTTATCGTAGTGCACTTGAAAATAACAAAATCCTTGAGATTAATTACCAACCATAATTAGCTTAACTACGATAAATGCAAAATTATTTTTGCAAAGCAAACAGTAATTAAATTTTTAAAACTAAAAAACTACTTAAAGCTTTTAGAATAATTATATTAATTTGTATTTATTTTTTTTTATGCTGTTTTCATGATAAATGGAAAGTAAATATTTTGATTGATATTCGTTTAACTAAAATTTTTAATAATTTCTAATTTAATTTGTAGGTCTATCGCATTATTCACAATTGGCGTAATGATATTTTTGACGATCTGCTGCTACAGTGGATTATTAATATACGCAACTTATCACGATTGTGACCCTCTTTCGTCGGGGCGGATTAAAGATGATGATCAGTTGTTGCCTTTATTTGTGATGGAAACTGTTGGACATCTACGAGGTGTTTCCGGTCTTTTCATTGCTGGAGTCTTTGGTGCTGCTTTAAGGTAAATTTAATCTATCGGCTAATAAAATCATTTCCATTAATTTATGTTCGCACTTCAGTTCGCTGTCCGTTATTTTAAATTCCACCTCGATGGTGTTTTTAGAAGATTTTATCAAGTCCTGTCTGAGATTACGGTTATCCGAGAGAGTCGAATCGATTATAGTGAAAATAATGGTGTTGAGTTTGGGGATCGTTGCAGTTGGCTTCTTATTCATCGTGGAACACCTGGGTGGAGTTTTGGCGGTGCGTTGCAATCTGGTCTGCAGATCTTATCATAATGTAATTGGAATGATTGTTCGTTCATATTAGATGGCGACAGCTTTGTCCGCAATTGCTGCAGGAACAACGTTCGGCGTTTTCACTTTAGGAATGCTGGTGCCGTTTGCTAATAACAAAGGTGCTCTCATCGGGGGCTTAGCTGGAGCTTTAATGTCAGGATGGGTGTCGTTTGGTGGGCAGTATGCATATGCTGCAGGTTTAGTTGTACCTCATAAACTTCCAGTATCTTTAGATCAATGCGAAGCTAAGTACGGAGTGAACGTGAACTATACAGAACCGGTACAGTGCAAATAATCTTGAAATTAATACATTGTTGATTCGCATATTTCTTTTAGATATATCCAGATGAATCTGAAATTTTCCCGATATTCAGACTTTCCTACCATTGGATCACTCCGATTGGCGTAATGACTGTACTAGTTGTAGGTATAATAGTGAGTTTGATAACTGGAAAAACTGATGTTAGAACAATAGATCCTGACTTGATTTCGCCGGTGTCTCACTGGGCTTTGCCGCCCGAAGCCCATCGATTTGCAGGATCTGCGTTGGCCAAGCTCAGGCGGAAAGGCCAAGACTACGATACTCTCATGAAAGAGATTACAGTGCAAAATGTTGAGAACAAGGTAGAACTAACATTTGTCTTCCCCTAACACCAATAATACCCTCTTGTTTTGTAGGAAACCCCATCGATTTCCGTGATTAACAGACGACGTATTTAAGTGTACTTAATTTTTTATTAATTCAGTAGAGATTTATATTTTGTATATAAGATTTCAATAAAAATATTAATATTGACTATTTGTCAAACAAATTTCGAAAATATTTAGTAATTGCTACTTTTTTGTTTCAATACACATTCCTCCATTTACATATTAGTCAAACAAATGTTTCTCATTAAAATTAAACAATAACACTATTCTAATACACATATTGATTACATATCTACTTTGAAATGTCACATGATTAGTAAAATTTATAGCAAATAATTATTCTAATTACTCATTTTACAATAATTTATAGTGTTTATAATGCATTTTGAAATTCAATATGAATATGTTAATATTTATGAAAATATCCTAAAATTTTATCCCGGGAATTTAGATTCTTGGACCCAGGAAGATTAGTATTGTACACTTGTCTAATTTGTAATATTATTATATTTGTGACTTATAATTTTGTTTTTGGAGTTGATGTTATTTTCCAATTATATTATTTATTTTCTTTTATATCGATATTTGGATATAAATATTATTGGATGGTTAAAAGTTAACATTGTTTAAAATGTTAGTTAGGGAGGTTTTTTGTTGTTCGTAATTTAGTTGGTTGGGTTGTTATGCGTCGGTTGTAATTTTTGTATCATCGCGTTTTAGTCTTCTCCAAAGTTTCATAATTAAAATATATTCGAGGCGGTTTCAATTATACGTCAAATTAATACCCGAAATTCCTGAGTGAAGCAATCTA
The DNA here is from genome assembly GCA_963457615.1 of Nicrophorus investigator. NCBI lineage: Eukaryota > Metazoa > Arthropoda > Insecta > Coleoptera > Silphidae > Nicrophorus > Nicrophorus investigator. The sequence continues at coordinate 4,246,764 of OY735140.1, forward strand.
TAACGGAGATTTAATTAAATTCGCATTCCGATAATGAATTTATGATGCGTGCGCCATGCCGACGAGATTGTTGCTTCAGTCCTTAACAAAATTCGAACCTTTTCGAAGGTTAAAATATGGAACGTGCGCGGCTCGAATTTAATTTAATTAGCTTTACCGAATTTATTGTTTCTTCATCAAATAATCAATATAAATTCCGAAACGTCGAAGAAAACTCAACTACAGCTAATAAATAGAAACATAATTTAATATAATTGAATAAAATATTTTAAGTTGCAAATAAAAATATGTAATAGTAAAATAATTACTGGAAGAATTGAACATTAACGTTAATTAATAATATTTCGAATTTGGCTGTTATCTACGCAACATCCTAAAAGAAAATTAATGATTTAATGTTAGATATACAAGCGGATAGAGAGAGTGTATTTACGTATGCAAATAGGGAGGCCGGTTGCAATTTTGTTTGTGGCAATGTTAATTAATAGTTGGGAGATCAAAGGAGGCATATAATTTGTAATAATAATAATAATAGCCAGTGCTTGGTCGAAATGAGAGTAAACATTTGTTGTCCGCGGCGACCGACGAAGGGTTCGGATCGTTTAATTCGTTCTACACCTACATCACCCCTTCTCCCATTGCCTAACGAGCCGAAACTTTCCGATAAACAATCAGCGGGGTAGGGCGCCCATGTGACCGAGCTAATATTAATCAGAATCGGTCTGAGCGGTATGAGATATGTGTATGAGGGCCCGACGCAAGCATCATCAAGGGAGTTTACATCCTTGACTGAAGGATAATCCTGCTGGTCAAGAGTGTGTTTATATTGCTTTGCATATACTCTCCAATCTCTAGTCAAACACTCCTCCCGCTGCTTAACCGGGATGCTTTCATCCGCTTTGATCTCCGGCAGTATTTACGCTGCTTAATGTGTTTATCTGGAGGGTAGGTACACCGCACAAGATATTCTTGAAGTAAGAAAGAGTGGAAAAAAATGCACGAGGATGATGAACCGGAACACCAATTAATCGGTTGGTATTGCGCCAATAACACGGACTAACACCGCACCGCGATGTGCACCGATGTCGACCGCCGATGCGGTTTCCAAATTAAATTGAAACAAATCGTCGGTATTAATCGAATTAACGGAAACGCGGAATCAACACGTTGGCATGGATGTTGAAGCCATAATTTTCGGTACTGGATGATGTCGTATGTCGCAGATGTAGAAAGTAAATTTAATTGCGATCGTAACGACGTCGGTGTGCAACAATCAGCGTGCCGTACCGAAGCCGCGGTTTCCATACTAATCAGCCTGTGTGATCACTTATTCGAGGATTTATAAAGCCGTTTTCCTCAGGATTCCGCCAACAAATCGAGGACTAATGACTCGCATTGACTGAATTCCGCCATTACCAACTCCCTATCCATCTCAAGATTTTACATACACATTTTACAAAATTATGCGCGTGCCGCGATTCACAAGTCATCCAAGAAATCATTTTATTCCAAACTAATATTTTATTTTTGTAAGTATTCTTAGAAATCTACTTTTATTTATTTATTCACACAAATGATCATTTTTGTATTAAATCCATATTGTTTGTTTTTAGCAAGAAACATAATGAAGTTATTCAATTAAAATAATAAGAAAACAATAAATTATAAAAATAATTAAAAAAAAAACTTAATACAACTGCTGCAAACAACTATCTTTCTGCCTATTAAAAATTTAACCGGAACTGACGATGACTAAATCGTTCATACAGATAACAAACATTACACAATGCATTATTACATCAGCGAGTAAATCACACGCCGACTGAGTTTTTTTTTCTTGATGTGCGGTTTCAGATTAATTGCATTTTAATTAAATACAAAGTATATATTTATTTCAGTGCAATCTCAAGTGCTGATGAATAAATATATAGATGATACTTCCGCATTGTTGCATAAAAACATGCAGATACAACGAGCATTTGAACTGCCATTATTTTTTTTTATTTGTTTAGGTATTACTATTATTTGATGTCATTTGAAGACAGCAGAAATAGTAGGCATTTCAGAATGATTTAAACCATACAACAAATAAACAATTTGATATATTTTTTTAAAATAAATTTGCAATAACGATAATTAGAAATCTTTAATTTTCATCAATTATTAATAAAATCTGAAGAGATAAATTATTTTTATTAAAAAATGTCAATTCGTTTTGAAGCAGTTATAATACGTGCAAATATTGCAAGTTTCCTCTTTACATTAATAGCAACCATTATATACTTAGTATAAATTATATTACAATTTCTGTTAATAGTTTGTAATATTTGGACTGTACATTCCCTATTAGAGAAGTGAGTTTCGTTCTATGTATGCATATATGTATGGCTGTCTACATATATAACACACATATAAATGTAGCCCCGCTTCAACGGAATAATTGTTTACATTCCATTACGTTATATCTTTACCTATAACTGGCTATATTTGCCATGTCCTACGTATTCTGGGCAAATAATCTCTGACCAGTGTTTACTTATGTATATCATCTATATTGATAAATGAATATGCCGGTAATAGGAGGGATTCGTCTTCCCCGAAGATAGGCGGGGAAAACTACAAATATGAGAATTTAAATTAGCATTAATACGAGACTTCCCGAACTGCGGATTTGCAATATAAATATATTTCGCTTTGTGAACGTGTGCTGCGAATGGATTAATAAGGGACTTATTCAAATATGTATGTGTGTGGGGAATTCGATTGAATGGAAGACCGATATTGCGAGCGCAGGTAATGGAGAGCGAGTGAGAGGGAACGACTGCGAAGGGAAAGGAAGAAGAGTCTTTTATGCCAAAAACTAATTGGTTGTAGGTTATGCGAACAAAAGCCCCTCTATCTACACTTATTAAACAATTCAAATTGGAAAATGCAATGCATGAGGCTCCACTTCAGATATATATATATATACATAGCATTAATTCCGGAAAAGTCGGTGTTTCCACCCCTCCGGCCCTCTACAGCTTCAGCCGACGAACCAACTCACCCCCCCACATGCACATACATTGTCCAAAATGATAAAATTGAAGCTTTGTTCGTATACTAGCGATTGTGGAAAAACAATAGAATTCTCAAACACTACACGAATTATTAACTCGGCGTAGCGCGCAGCGACGCGAATTATTTAATTAAATTAAAACTCGGGGATTTTATTTTAAAAGCGAATTTATTAATTAGTGGCGGAGTGAGGGGACGGTGTTTCGCAGGGGGACGAAGCGGCGTCGGCGGTTGTTTTCGGTGGGTGGTAGCGGGGTTTGTCTGTTGGTGCGGCGGGGGGTTTGTTCTGCGCGGGGCGAAGGGTGAGTCGCAGGGGCGGTTTTAAATTGGGAACATGCCGCCGTCGGTGCCGTTGTTTGTTGCGTTACTTAATGAATGTTTGCTTTTGGAATACTGAAGGGGGGTGGCGGCGGCGGCGGCAGCGGCGACGGCGGTGGGTAAAAAATAAATAAAATGCGAAAAGGGGTGAGGAGGGGAATGGTGCGGGGGCATGGAGGGTCGAGATGATGGTAGTAGGATGGGGACGACGGGTCTTCGGATCTCGGAATTATAAATTGGAAGGATGTTTAAGTGAAGAGTTCTGTGCAAATTTAAAGGGTTATGCAATCAATATATTCATTAAGAGAACAAACTCAATTACAGTTCATTAGGGAACTTTTAATATTTACTAAACTTCTAATTAATATACTTGTCGGTGCTTCTGTATTGGTGTTCAGTTATGAAGTAATTATGTACAGGGGGGGGGGTTTCGATGGGAAGTTTGGGAGGATGGGTTAAGGTTGGATGGTAGACGGGGTGGAGGAGAGGGCTTCGTTTTGCTCTCCGCTCGCAGCGTTCTATTGGAAATCTGGCGAACATCTCGCTTCGATTTCCCATTGATTATTCATAGCGAATCTCATATTTACAATTGGAATAACAAAGTACGTTTACCGAACGTCGGCTCCCATTAACAAATCTACCGAAAATTATATAATACAACCTCTTACATCGAATATTTTATTATGTGCAACTAAGTCCATCTATCGACACTTGAAAATATTCCATTTTTCTTCAAAATGTATATCCACTTAACACTTTTTCAGAAATCTATTTTCTGAACTGTAATCTTTCCCAGATATTTGCTCTAGAATCATTGATTTTAATAATAACATTTAAACGCCTGAATTCAAAAATAGAAATTTAATAGAGCTTAGATAAGAAGTTAATTTCAGTTGAAGATAAATGATAAATTTAACAATGAATAATTGAGATATTCAGATGTGCGTGAAATGCAAATGCTGAGTGGCGGGAAAATTAAATAATGTAGTCGGCCGATGTTAATTGTAGCGAAATCTCGGCAGTTTATTACGAATGTATTTGTAAAACTTATTAATACAACATATCGGTGAGCGGCCTCGTCAATAAACAACGGCCGGAATTGTATTATTTTATAATTAAAACGTTGCTATGTGTCGTCGACCAATTAATAATTAATTAGTTTCGTTTGCGTTCAGTTTTAATGTGGAGCCGGGCAATTTCAGCAGTAGCAGTAACAGAGGCAGCAGCAGTACACAACTCGCATGTAAACATGTACGATTAATATGCATTAAAACTTATCTGATAATTATGGAATTAATTCCATTATGTTTTCATTTTGCTTTTGCCGACTGACCACCCCGACGTACGTGACTTGTGTTACTTACAATATTATTCCTGTTGCGTGAAATTTTACGAGATAAACCCACTATACTCAGTACCGCACTTTACATAATTTACCAACGGCTTCCAGCTCACGTAACAGTTTCTGCTCTTTTAATACTTATAACATTTTATCTCGTTCCTAAATGGATACGTCATTTCTTTAAATAAACTCGACTCTGCATGATTTTCTTATAATCATAAACATTATTAATATTACGTTTATAAATTAAAATTATTCAAATTCATATAATCATAATAGAATTGTTGCGGAATGTGAAATTTATTTAATTAAATAAATTAAATTTATACTAACTTTAATTATTACTTTATCGAAGAAATGAAAAACTGTTAGAAGAACAAAATCTCTAAAAAGTGAGTCGCAATTTTTAATATTTTGGGAACCCATAAAATGTGTACGAAAATATTCACATAATTTGCTATATTACTATAATATTAGAAAGAATATAAATATTTTGTGTTTCAATAAACTAAATGAATTTTAGAATTTTTATGTTCAAAATTAAGTTTATATTTTTAGTAATAATTTTCTTCATTACTAAAATAATTAGTTTATTTCTTTAAATAAACTCAGCTCTGCGTGATTTCCCTTTTAACCAGAATTATTATGATTATATTTATATGCTATAATTATTCAAATTCTTTTAATAGTATATATTAAAAGCGTTATACTTACCACTTAGTTGATTTTTCTAATAAAAATACAAACATTTTAAAGTTACAGTGAGCAAATCTTAAAAAAAATTATTATAAATTCAAAATGAAAATTAGGAACAATTATGGGTACAAACAATAAGAAATCTGCATAATGATTTAATTTGAGAGGTGGCAATTAATTATTACATTCTCCGATTTTTCTTTTTATCAGAACATCACATTTTATCACTCGGCTAATTTGAATACGCGTTATTTTTTATGGCCACCTTCATGGATACACAAAGGCTCAAGCCTTGAAATGTAAAATTGTTATTACGGACCATAAACTTCCGAATTAAGACTGCGATTGTGTAAAGTGAAATGTAGAATCCATCCTCGCAGCAACAGATGTGGTAAATAAAACGCTTCGTGTACGATTCAGGAAATCGTTATGGCCATTTCAATGGCATCTGTTGTCTTCGGCTCCGACACATCTTCTCCCTTTTATATTCCGAGAGCCATAATTAAAGAAAATATGTTTATTAGGGGCCGCCCCACTTTCGACCGGAAGGAAGTTGGTAATTAAATTACGTTTACCTGACGCTTCGCATTCAAATTACCGGCGCGTCACTAAAGTCGTAATTTACCGCATTTGCCTCAATAAATCATTTGAAATTGTAGAATAGAACACGCTGTGCTCGTTGCGCTTATATTCATATTCTAAGTTTCTTCATTCTTTCCCGAAGAATGCACACGTTATGCAAATACGTTTCAAATTGAATACATACTTAGATTATTGATATCGTTTACCTTGTGCTCCAATTCCCCGAACTTATCACGTGATAATAAGTTGTAAGTTCTTCAAATAACTACGCATTTATAAAAATTTCATTTTAAATATTATTTATATTTCTATCTAATTTGACAGAAGATATAATAACTAATAAATGTTTTTGTTTTATGTAATCTACTAGTATGCTACTTGCGTAATAAAATTTTATTTTTGACGTGTAGATTTATATCTGAAATGCGATTTGAAATGATACCATCAAGTTTTAGCAACGTTTCACCTTTCACGATCGTCTCGAATAACCAAAAACTTTTTTCCCACAAAAAATATTATCCTTTAACAAATTATATAGGACAACATTTAATTTAATTTATTAATTTTCAATTTGTTCTATTTTTAAATTATAATATTTAGTTTTTTTTATTAGTTTTTTCTTTAGAAATAATACCGTGTTATTTATAAACCTTAAAATAATTTGAAAGAAAATTTCTCTCATTCAATGAAAATCGATGTTAACATATTATATTTTTCTCTTTCTGTCTCTTCGCTTTGTTACTGGCCCTGAGCCTCTGGAGATGATGCAACACCTGCAGACGTTCCCGTCTCGATGAAAAGAAGCATACGTTTCCCGTTGTAATCCTATTTGCGACATGTCTTTGATTCCTGAACGCATAATTGAAGCCCTCTTCGGGCAGAAGAAAACACACAAACCACGAAGAGGGGAAACCGCAAAATCTCTACTTTATATTATAAAATACACTCGCAATACGAGAGCTTACGCAATAAATGCTGTTAATATCGGCGCGGGGGTTGCGGGATGGAAAATACACTGTTCTCAAACGCTGCACGTAAGCTTCTTATGACATATTCAATTGACGATATTCGTTTACATATTTTCAGTATCCATGGGAATACGTTTTTATTTGCTCTAATTGCGTTGCTATTATTGATACAATAAAACCATTAAATAACAATAAATAAAAGTGTACAGAGATTTGTTTTTATGTAACTCGCAATAAATAATATTCCCAAATAAATTTATAAATAATAATTGCAAAGAATTCGATAATGTAACAAAATAATTGTAAAAATTTGATAATAAATGATCTATTATTGATTATATGAGCGAATTAGAATAGAAACGATATGTGCTGCGAAAATCGAAATGTCATGGATGTAATGCTGTTTTTGTTTCGCTCGAAAGGGTTACGTATATAGTTTGGATTGATGTTTGATAAATTGAAATGGAGCGGAATAATTAACTGTAGCTATTCTATTTGCCGAAAAATAAAAACAATATTTGTCGGTTCGGCTGAACTACAATGGCAATAATTCCGAAGCTCGCAAAAAAAAGAAACAAAGAGCGAGGGAAAAAGTGCAGTGGGGGAGTGAGGATGGTGAAAAAACGGTTACCCCTTGAATGCCGCCGAAAATAAACAATGGCACATTTATAATTAAAAATGTACACAAAATTAAATTCATTTTATGTATAAGCAAACACGGTCAAATAGCTGCATCGGACATTTTTTTAATTAGAGGGATCTCTCGGTGGTGCAGCTCACATATATACGTGCGCACACACACACACTCTCTCATACCTGTATATATATTTACGTATATATATACACACATACACTCACATATACTAATATATGCGAGGGAGGCATTCACACACACAAGCACAAAAACAGACATTTGCAGTGCGGGTCGGCCCGATTCGCGAAACACAATGGTCCGCCGTTTTCCATTCTGATTTCTGGTCCCCGGGCCATATTGATAGTCAATAATTAAAAAATTACGTTTATTTAGTCGCCCCACTAAAACATATTTATTATATTATATTTATACCAAAAATGTAAATAATCCCTTTGTTACCACTTGACCAAACACACGCGCGCTCGCACACATACCTAGCGCGAACAACGCGTACATTTTATTGTGCTACAAACTCGGCCCGTAACAAATTATATATTATTTCAATCAAGCCAACAATATACGTAGTCGGTCCATTATTTCACTTCGAATTAATATTTTAGGCCCGGTTCATATTTCATGCAATTTATACGCACGATGAAATAAACACTGCGTACAGACGCCGTCCATATTTTTATGTAGAAAATATTCAAATATATTAATTTAACCAATAAATATTGTTTGTTTTATAGATATTATAACAAATTAGTTTTATGGTTTACAGGAAAAATAACTAATATTACAGGATTTTTGCTCAAACTATTATAACAATGCAACGCAGTATGTCAAATAAAATATTAAATTAAGTTATTGTAAATTAAGTTTATCTTTGCGAACAAAGATTTTTCAATTATCAAAAACGAAACTGTTGGAAACATGACTATCGCATTTACAGGAAAATCGTCAAAAATACTAATAGATTCAATTTCAAGTTTTGTTCATTTACAAAAAAAAATATTGGGCTCCGTTTGATGTAGTATTTAATTATTATTAATAAATAAATATTGAGTCTAACAGATTATAACAAAATTTAATATATTTTTTTTCATATAATTTTATGTATTTAATGCAGATATTATTTTATCATAAATTTATAAAAAAAAATTATTCAATTTATATAAAATAATTTGTAATCAAATTTTATAGTTTTTTTTTTAATTATTTTTTTAAACAACCTCCCCTATAAAAATTAAAATTATTTTTTTATGTACTGTCAAAATTAACCTTCTTTTGTAATAACTATTTATTTGGGGATATTTTAGTTGGAAGTTTATTTATTGTTTTATTTTTTATTCACATTCAAATATTTGTTTATTGCCAGAATGTGGCAGATTACAAATAAATCGACATAAATAATAAAAAATATATAATTGAAGACCTTTTACTATAATCAAATATTTGTAATAAAATTTTATTCAGTAAATTATTTTAATTTTAGCACTTTATCAGTTTGTAGCAGAATATGCACAAAAAAAATTATTTTTGAATAATTTTAAATTTAATAATAATAAATTTGTAAATTGATATGCATATGAAAATTGAAAGTATTGATATTTTTTTTGTACATGCATGTTCAGTTTTCGTTTTACCCGGCGCATCCACCAAATAATAATTTTCACACTTAAAATAATAGATTATGAAAGAAGTATGATATTTATGAGTTTAATTAGATATTTTTATTTTTGCAATAAAGTGCTAATTTTTCAATTTGTTAAAAAGTTACAAAAATTATTATATTTTTGATAATAATATAAATCTAATTGAATTATTTGAAATGTAAAAGGTAATGATTATGATAATGCATTAATGAATTCGTTATTATTCAACGAAGATTTTTCTTAAAATGATATTTACAGAATGCGTTTGTTATGAAGCGAAACGAGAATTAATTAAAATGATTGTACAAATCCCAAAATTGCTTCGGTTTGTTTGGTAAACACATAATGAACAACTCATTAGTATTAAATTAATTAAAATTAATTTTATGAATGAGATTAAATTTAACGTAATGCAGTTAATGGATAATATTCGATGATAATCATATTGTAATTACGGCTGCGTTCGCAATTTGTAGATGTGCGATGTTTTTGGTGGATCGGCGAAAATGAAATTTACTCGTTTCAGTTTATATGTGACGTGTGGTAGACGTCTGCTTGTTTATATACAAGAGAAAAAAATTAGGTCCGAAAGCACGAATGGAGGGAAATAAAAGTTCATCCTCTGCGGACTGAGGAGATGCTGTCGTGGTCGTCGGGACGAGCTCCAGTCTTACCAGACATAACACACGAGATCCTTATTACTTATGCATAAGTCCTTCCGCCGTGCAACGCCAGTTTACGGCGTGTGTATGTCTGCATGTCAGAATTACACAAATGTTATGAAAATGGCTGATGGACCGAGTTTATTATTTAGAGGACCATTTACTCGAACACTTACAAAATGAAAAAAAAAGAAACAAATAGAATAGAAAACTATAAAATATATTATATAAATATCGCTTTAGTAATTATCAAATAAATATTTAAAAAAAAAAATTATAAAAGTTGTAACCAATAAAGATGTTTAAATGAAATAAAAAAGTAAAACATTTCAGTTTCCTTTTAATTTAATAATGATTATAATACTATAATTTTCAAGGTTTAAAAGTTGAATCATAATATGTCGTGTTTTGAAAAATTTTGGATATAAATTTACTATAATGAAATTTTATCTTGAAATAAATATTTTTTTCCACAAACATAAATCTGTCAGTAACAATATCGGAATTAAAGTATACATTTATAGACTAGAATATTATGATTTCCCTAAAGATGAGCTTTACGTAATTATATTTATTAAAGTCTTCATAGAGTTAATTTCAGAATAAATGTACAGATTACAGATAATCAGTGTTGTTTTTTTTTAATAAAACTGCTCGAGCCGGTTTAATATGTGCGCTGCATTTGTAGGATTTTCAAGAGGAATCATTGCAGAAATCAACCCGAAATTACGGCCCACATCGGATTTAAACGATTGTTGTGTGATTGTTGAAACTTTGTGCTTTGGGATTATTTCTCGAGGCACAAGTGGGCTTTGCAGTTGGCCCGGCACAAACAAAGAAGAATCGAAAAAAAAAACAACAGCAACAACGAAATGAGAGGAAAATGAAAAGAGCGAAAAAAAATGGAAAAAGAGTTGAATAAATAAAGAGAAAGATGCGAGTGACTGCGGGGCACAGTGTTTAAGGGTCATGAATCAGGTCCAGCAGGTGCTTATTAAGTGCATGCGTCTAAGTATGGCAGCACCCTCTGGGGGTCATGACGGACCCGTTCAGATTAGGGCCGCATTCATCACGAGGCTTATCGGACGCGGCATCTCCTCCTCCTCCTCCTCTCCTTCAACTCTTATTTTTTTTTCTTCTTCATCCCCAGGGCTGTCCGAATATAATGAATATATAGATTTCGAGATTCCCCAAATAACACGTGAAATGTGAACGCCTCATTTAATATGCGCGGCGAGAAGAGAAAATAAAATATGAATATCACATATCCATCTGGCATGTTGTTTCCTGATCGTTATCTTCACTTCGTATCAAATATTTTCATTCACCGCCCTAACAAGAATTTCCACTTATTGTTACAAGGTTCCTCTTTCTCTCTCTCATTCTCTTTCTGCTCGTCCTCTTCGTATTCAGATAATTAACAAGCAAATGCATGCGCATAATTTCTTATTCGTATTTCGTAAAAACATAAATACAAACATTACATTAACTAAAAGTACATAAACACTAATATTTTTATAATTTAAATAACAATGAAATTTTTGTTTTAAATTAGTCTATTTAGATTATCTCAAAGTTTTATATATTTCGATCTTTATTTATCATTTTGATGTTTTACACAATTTCAGATTCTCAGCTCTCAAATACTAGTGTTACGAAAAACTCAATTACGAATAAATGGGTTAATTTCTATAATTAAGTAAAGTGATCGTGTTGCAAATTACATAATTCAATTTCATTAATGTATACATTTTTATATACAGATGAATAAAATGCGTATAATAGATAAATCTTTTTAAATTTATGTTAAAAAGCTGTTAAATTCTTTAGTTCATATCTTTTTAAGCAATGCGGCTTTCTGAAGAATATGAATTTCCGAGGAAATAGTTTTTCTTGAGTAATTTATCAGATCATCAGTGATTATTTATGAGGGCGATATTAATCTTTGAGAAGAACGTGCTTAAAATGTACTTCATTTTGAACCGGCTTTGAAGTAGGCGCTTCGTGAAATAATGGCGCCTTATCGGTGGGATCTGATAGGGATATTAAAGAGGATCATAAAATTAGGTAACAGAATCTACACATATTCCCTTTCCAGGAAAATATGTGTTTGACCATGCAGTCAAAGAAATCTCTGTTTTATTTCTAAGACTATTATGTTCTAACGACCCATAAATTCATAAAATGTCACTTTAAGGTTTTTTGTATACAATCGTTCTAGTGTTCAGTTTATGAATGTAGATTTAATGGTTCATTATTGGAAATTTATTTTTAATTTAAAAAAAAAAAAATTGTAAAAGTTAAATATTATTATAGTATTTCAATGATAAATTATTTCAATGATAAATTTTCTTCTAAACGAAAAACATCAAAACTCCAGCTCTATAATTTTATGTAAACAAACAGTAAATGTATATCAGATATAAGGTTTATACTTTAACTTCAAAGCCGTATCACCATTAAGTACAGTTCCTTAGGCCCAAGAGATTTTTAGATTTTTTTTAAATGCAACAAAATAAGTTAATTTGAAATAGATTTAGCAATGATGTATTAACAATTATCTTAAATTTTGGAGTAGAGCATAATGATTGCAACGGGATGTTGAATGAAACGGATTCCGTAATCTGTGGTGACATTTCCAATTCTTAAATGCTATGATAGTGCAGTGCTTTGATGGTGGAATTAATTAAAGTATTAATGGAAAGTAAACGTGTGTGCTCTGTTGGACATATGGGCAACGTGCATCGACAGTCCCTTTGCATAATGCTATTTGCGGTGGTCTTTGGAGATGAGCAAACACTTGGCAGTTGGGCTGCTGTGAGTGTGCGATCACTGCTGTGGGACCTGATGCAAAATTCATTGTACGAAGCATAGAAATAATAAAATTAAATAGGCGTACGATGAGGGCGACCAGCATAATCAGCATTGGTAAGCTCCGATTTTTTTTTTCAATTATAAACTTATGTTACAATATTAAATATATGATGAATTATATTAAATATTAAATATATGATGAATTATATTTATAAGAAATATATGAAGTTCCATAACACTCATTTACTTGTTATTCATTTTACCATTAGATATTAAGAGGTACAGTTAAAAGGAATGTAAATATGAAAATTGTTAGTAACTTTAAATTATAATAAGGTTTTTGTAAATTTTGCTGATATTTTTATAAAATTGTTACTCAACGTTGCAGGTGCAATTTTTTTTTATAAAATCGACTTTTTAAACATAATTGCTAAAACTGCATAACTGCTAAAATCATAATGAATATTATTTAAATTTGAATATTCGACGTTCAAATGGGATTTAATGTTAAGTAAGCGTGTAGTTTCAACACTTTCAGGACTATCTATTATTGTATTTTAATATATTTCATTAATGGTATGATTAAGTATTTGCGTGTGATGACTAAAGGACAGGATGCACAATTTTTCGTTCAAGCAGCTTTGAAATAGTAAAATTAAATAGGTATAAGAAGAGAGGAGGAGGGCTGCTTGTATAAGTGATGAATGCTGGGGCATCGGAGGGACATACATCATTTATTAGAGCGGGAACGAGAAGAGCGACGTTCGTCGATCAGGAATTGATGAGATGACCGCGGCGAGCAGAGAGCAAACGTTGGAGCGCGGGTCCGTAGGTTTGCCGATACCTGGCCACAACCAATGGGTCGACCAATGGGACGCGACCGATCTGTCACCTGGGCTCTTCGCGGTCCGGCCTCCTGCACCGACCCGCTCCTCGGACTGGTAAGGTTCGCGCGCAACCGCGACCCGCCCGTACCGCCTCCGGCTGACCCGATGAATTCCGCGGCATTCGAAGAGCGGCCGTCTCCAGCAACTGCACACCGCTCTCTGGCCGGGTCCTCCATACTCTCTACTACCTACTGCCACCCCGTGCTGCTGCTGTAGCCGCCGCCGCCACCACCGCCGCTGCCTGCCTCTCTACTTGCGACGGCCAGCGCCAGGTGAACTGAATACAAGTCTCGTCGATACGACCGCCCGCGATCCGACCCGACTCCAGCACTCGTCCACCAAGGACCCGACCCGCTCTGACCCGCCGCTCGCATTCAGTCATTCCTAGTATCGCGGCAAGAACGCGCGTCTATCTCGCACCATTCGCGAACCAAACGCGACGCGATACATCCGGAACATTTACTACATTTTAAAACAACCATCACGAGCACGAAACAGACCTTAAGACGAATCCACCTCGACCGACCCATATAATCGAATGTGTTTCTCTAATAAACCTAAACAAAACTATCTAATTATTCTTGTCACCCTTTTCTCTCGTAAAAAAAATACCCACTGTTAACAATTTAAAAGGATACATTTAAACTTTGCTTCAAGGCGAACAACAAGTTACTCGCAGTGGACGAAGGGGAGGCCGCGTGACCTCTGGACGTGGTTGCAAAGTGAGTACCAGCACCACGCTTCTTGCTTCGACATACATATTTTATCTTTTAGCCTAAATATGACAACCTAGTATACCTATCTCCATCCTCATGACACGCACAGCAATACCTCCGCCGCCACCTCTATGCTACCTATCACGCCGGTTTGTTTACAGTTCCCAGTCGGCACTTCCGTACTTGTTATCATACCGGAGATAAGAGCACGGCAGCCGCAATACTCACAAACACATTTTATTTCCTCTTTCTGCCTTGCGTTTTGCGTATCTCGCAGGGCGAACCCTTTGGGATAAATTGTGCAAGCTACGCGAGGGCTCCATTCAATTCCGATTCTGTTCCATTAAAGTACAATATTTCCCCATAAATTCCTCTTTTTTTTTGCTCTCCCTTTGCTCTTCGCTGGGCAAAAGTTCTAAGAGGTTTTGATTCAACCTGTAGCTATAACTACGTATATATGGGATGGAATTCTTGTCTCCGCGACTCTCAGTCAGGACGTTCCTTCTACCTCATCCTCCTCCCCTGAAGCCCTTTTCTTGTTTGCTTTTATTTATTTTTTTGCGTGTTACCCCTTGTGTCTCTTATCCTTGAGGACATTTTTCGCATCCAAATATCGTGCGGGGTTATTTATAATCGTGTCTTGCGCCATTCGCGCGCGACTTTGCGGCCGCAAACGCTAGACTCTTGTGACGTCACCTTCCATTAATAATCTGCTCCTCTCTTTTAATATATTACCATGCGACATATATTTTTGTCCTCCCGATTTATCATTTTCGGCTTCGCATAATACATTTTTTTTATATATTTTGCTTTTACATTTAACAGCGTAATTTACATGCAAAATATTATCTGTGATTACTTCCACCATGCTTTACATAGCGAATGCATTTGTTTTCCTAAAAATGTTCTGCTTGTCTACACACGCTCATAAGTTACGCACTTATTCTATTTAGCTTATTCATAAATGTTATTTATACAAAACAAACTATTTATAAACTTATATAAATCACGAGAAAAACATATGATTAATATAAAAAATGAGCTATAATTTAATAACATATATTTATTTTAATATTTATTACTTAATCTTCTACACAATCCGTCACTTACTTGAATATATCAGGTTTACCAACCACTATTGACAGTGAAACTAAACTGACAGCTGCAATGTATTCATAGCAGTTGGTATATCTCTCAAATAATTATGTCACGGAAAACCAAAATAATTTGTTAAAATAAATTGAATATGCAATTAAAGATAAAGCAAAATCGAAATTCGAAACGAAATTTAATCTTTAATATTTTGAATTAAGTCTAAATGTTTTTATTTAATGTGAAAATTAAAGTTAAGTTACCAGAATCTCTAGATGATTTTGTAATTTAATATATACCATAAGCATGAACTTAATTATCATTTAGCAACATATTAAAGCTTTTATGAATATGTATTTATGGTAAATTAAACTTTTTTTCAAATAATAATAAACTCTTCACTTCCGTTAATGTACGAATATTAATTTTATTTTGTACATGAATGTATCGTATTTTTTTTTTACCATTAATACAATTTTTATTAATAAATTTCAAAACGATTAAGCTAAGATTTTTTAATTAAAAATTGAACAAAAAGTTTTCATGTCTATTTTATATCACGATTTGTAAATATCACTACGCTCCAATAACGAATACACATTTGAAAGTGTATTTTTATAGTACATTCATTGACAGATGTCATCTAAATATACACTGCCAGACATCAAAGCAGTTGGAATTTGGAACTACGTATTTAAAGAATTCAAAATAATGTTTTTTTTACCGATAATCACTTGTAATTGTAATAAAATGTTAAATAATGTGGTTTTGAGGAACTAGCATTGTTTAGAAAATTTACATTTCACAAGGTCTCGTGGCAATGAAATAAATTTCAATTGAAGTATCCAGAACTGGGTCATGGAAAAGTCGTGCCAATTTAATATCCACAATTCAGAAAATATTTATTTTCTTCGATTGGTTATAAGCTTTGTTATTCGTCTTTATCGGAATACACACATATACATCGATGACACACACTTCAATTATATAATTGTTAATTACGTAATTCTTGTTTTTTTTTTCATGCACAAACAGTGCGCTGCTGCGATAAACACGCATTCGTCTAATTAAAAGCAACGTAAGCTATTATGTGCTTATGTAGAAAATTATGTTTCGAAAATTGAAAACTGCGAGAATCCAAACAATTTCTTTTACGCTCCTAATTTTAATTAAAACTTTATCCCGATAGAGGCAATTAGAGCGTCAAACATCCGAGCATTAAGGAAAGCCAATTAGTTTTAGCGGATTTGCGCAATTCAAACCGAATAGATTCTAATTAACGTAATTAAAATTGCGGTCCTAATAAATATTCCTTGAATTTCTTTCACTTGGTGTCTTTTGTTAGTATCCTAATTGTGCAAGGCCTAAATGTTATAGTTTTGAGGATGTAAATCCTGCATTAATACCAAAAGATCGGCTTGTTCGGAGGGCCTTAATTCGGCACAGGGTGGGTGGGATGTAGCGAGAACGAGCTATATTCCAATATACATATAGATAGTCGCAAATATACATACATTATGTGAGTCGGTAAGTTACGAGATATGTATCTTTAAGTCCTTTTTTTTTTACTGCTCGGAAGATATATCTCCTCTATCTATATATTTTTTTTTCTTCTTTTGCTCTGTTTTGTTGGAATTGTAAATTTTCGGAGAGGCCGCCGCGCGCATTTACATCTTTTTTGAATAAATGAGGGAAAAGTGGTGGTTGCGGAGGAGGAGGAATCCGGAGCAACGAAGGAAGGCAACACAACACCACTCTGGTCTGGCCTCACAGCTCCGCTCTCTCGCCGTTCGCCTCGTAAACATAATCAAATTTATTAATAGAAATAGCAAAACGAAAACTATTTTATTGTAAGCTGCCTCACGGTTTTAATGCATTCTGTGGCGAAACTTTACCAATGATATATTACACTCCGACGACCTTTTTCTCTCTTTCAATTTGACTTATTACCATTTTCTTCCGACCGTAATCAACTCTTCAACATACTTCTAGAATTCAGCAACTACACAGAATTTGCTAAAAAAAAAACTTAATTTATTTTAAAAATCAATTGCAGACAAATCATATTTTTTTAGATATAGTTAAAATCAATGTCGATTTTTTTAGTAGAATAATTAAATTTTCGTTAAAAAAAAACATTTCATTTGCTTTTCTTTATTAGAGTTACGTCGTACGTAAAGATTTTTTTTTTAAATATTGTAAATTATATTTCCAATATAAAATATACATTTAATTATCATTATTATCAAAAGTTATTTTTAGAAATTAAATTCATTTGTAAATTGAATTACAGAAAATCGTAAAGTAAAAGTTGATTTTCTACGAATTAACTATGTTTTTAAATAATCTCCACTCGAAATTGTGCTTCAATGCGATTGAAGTCCACGATTATAAATATTTTGTACTTTAGATAGATATAGATTAGCCTAATAATCTATTTAAAAAATTTAAGATTACAAGAAACGGATTGGATGGTTATTGACGAGCAGATCCTTATTGGATCGTTTTCGATTAAGAGCAATGCCAAATATGCGCGAGATCCAATTAAGCGCGCATTCGATCCGCCGTATTTATATAATACCAATTTAAATAATGCCAATGCGATATATATAATTCGTAACAAAGGGAATATCGTTGCTTTTATAGGCAAATGTATTAATGTATAAGGAATTGAACGGATTAAATGTAAAATAGTAATGCCTCAGGTAAATCTTAACGTGAATTATCGATTGTGCTCAAAACGTTTTATAACGATTTTTCTTTGTTTCAGGGTAAGCTGATCTTTTATGAAACAACAAGTGAGTAACACATTTTTTAAATATGTATTAAAAAAGAATTGTATTATTTGCGGAGAAAAATATATCTAAATTTCCCTGAAGAGATTTTGAAATTTAAATTAGATAATTGTGTCAACATTAATATTTCAAACATTACTTTTTCGTTTTTCTAATCATTTTTGAGTGTTAAACGTACACATGTTTCGGTTAATTAAGATATGTGTTTGAACCTACCCCAGAGCTGTAATAACCAAACGTTCCCAGGCGTAATCATCTATTGTTTTCTTAAATAAAGGAACTTGTTTGACTTTCAATCTCACGTAAGGGCTCGGCTCGAACAAAGATGTGAAAGGAAGTTACCCTTTTAATATTGGAAAGAAAATCATGCGAGAATTTTTGAAAAATTGTCCTTAAAAAAATATATGTATAATTGTTAATCTAATTATTAAAGTATCTTTAGACACATAAATCTAATGGTAAAATTCATATAATTGGAATTAGATTTATTAAATAATCGTATATTATTTATTTTCTTCGAGTTCACGATATTATATATATTTTTTATTATTTTTGATTTAATAATTATATATCACATAATATCTTATTTATTCCCGACTTACGCGATTCTTCATTTTTATCGAATCTACACGATTTAATTAAAATCTAATTTAAATTTAAAGAAATATTATTTTTTTTCTCTGTAAAAAAATAATATAATATTTTTTGATATAGAATTTCTTTTAAATATAAAAATAGATTAATATTATGTAAACAAAATATGAATAAATTGGAGAAAATATTGATGTTGCTAAGAGATATGTGTACATGTTTACAATGTAAAAGAAACCGCGTAAAAGGTATTGGTATAATGTGACAATGTCAATGGTTAGGTAAACATGTGGGGTGGAAGGATTACACGATAGTGCCGACTATTTAGATTACGGAATTAACATGTCTTTGTCGTTTTTAATTACATCTGCTTCCAACAATGCTTTACGCAATTCGAATATGAAATAAATGTCGTTATCATCGAAATTGGATTCTCTCAATGTAAGGAATTCCAATTATATGTATGATATATATTTTTCATATTATTTCATTTGTTTTGCATCAATAATCCGGTCTTATAATAAAAATTAGTCAATAGTTGAGTTGATATCTCGTGTCGGTGATCGGTGTCAAATTGGTTTTGAGGGTCGATTGTAGAACGGTTTCGTGTTTGTATTGTGGAAAGAGTCAAGGTGGAAGTGGATGAAAAGAGTAAGAGGACGGCGCGCGATGGTCGAAAGACTGCGGGGTTTGGGGTGGAGTTGCGGGGTGCGGGCAAGTAGTGTGTACATAATAGTAAGGGCAACAATTTATGGATATTTATGACGCCCCAAATATGCTCATAATTCAGCCCTTCAGTAAGTAAAGGCATCCCGTCGACAGGGAGAGGGTTAGAACAGCGGCGGGCTTTAATCAATTGTGTGTACAGCCACACCAAGATTCGAATCTGAGGGGGGCCACTCGGCTGTGACTCGCTCTAATCCACTCAATTTGCAACATGATCCGCTGATTTTATCTCATCGTCTATTATTATCCGTTCCAGGATTTACACATTTACTAAGAAAATATTACAAAATTTAAATAATATTCAAATTTTTTTTTTTATTTCAAAATTTCCACTAAACATATTTTAATTCAATATTTCCAAATAGTTGTTATAATATTATTTTATATCTAAATTATGACGTACTTTTTATTTTTTTGGATATAAAATAAGAAATCTAATATTATAATGAATTCGTATTTCGAAACTTTGAAGCATTAAAAAAAATAATTTTAATGCATTTTTTTTTGATAAAATTATATAAATTCAATAAACTGTAAATTATGTAAAATATAAATTAATTGTTTTTAATACCAAAATAATATATTGATTTTAAACATTAATAAAATTACAATAAAATTACAAAGTGGCGATTTGTTTCAAAGAGCTTGTTGTATTATTATTTAATAGACAATTTAATAATAGTTGAAAAGGCGATATGAAATAGTTTTGTTTTGTTTTGAAATTAATAATAAATAAGTTATAGTTATATAATACAGTAAATGTTGTATCAATCAATAATTGAGCTGGAAGAGTATTACAAAATACTAGGAACTGAACTAACGTAATTACAACAACAGAGCTAACCATATTTACATTACAAACAATAAAAATAACATAAATGGTAATATTAACTTTAATATTTTAATACAAAAAAAAACTATTTATAAATTAGTATTCGATTTAGTTTATTTAAAATCAATGTATTTATAAGTACTTCAACATTAAAGCATTATTTTTAGCAATTTTCTAACTTAAGATATTAATAATATTTGTTAAAATTTTAATAAATAACGTGGTGGAAATAGTCAAGAAAACATTTTTAAGAAAATGGTTGATATGTTATTAAATAGTCTATTGAGTATTGTTAGCAGTTAATTTAAGTTAAAGTTGAGTATGAATGTAGATTATTGAAGAACTTTTAAAAGTTAAAAAGTGTGCAACGGCAACAAAGTAGTTGATATTTGTTTGAACTGTATATATTTTTTGTGTTTTTTTTTCTTCTCCAGTCTTCTTCTGTAAGTATGAAATCCTACAGACAATGTATGGAGTGTAACGTGAAAAGTACATTACGCGTTCTGAGAGTCCTCTTAGCGGTCCGAGGGAGGATAATAAAAGGATAACTTGGGTTATTACGGTCCAGAAAGTAATAATACGATGGGCATTAACACCTCATCGTATATGCACATAAATACACTCGCATACATACATTTCCATGCACTTGCAATAACTATTTAAAATAATTACTTTACGCCAAATTACTTGCCGCATAAACATGGCGAAACATTGAAAGGCAATTTACACGTTTCGTATTAATAATTGTTATTAAAAAAGAACGCGCGGCACGGCACGATCGCCGCCTCCTTCCATCGCCTTTGAACAATTCCGTTGCGTAAAACTATTGTATTCCAAACGCTTTCGTACTCCTCTATTAGCTCTGTCTAATGATTGTAATAATAGCATTTCTAATCTAATAAAGAAAATTATACACATTCCTTGCGATTTAAGTACACATCATTTACAAGTATTTATAAAATTTATTTATGCTTTTTTTTTAACATCAACCGTAAATTATATATAATTATTCAATGTAGATGTGCATATTATCAATCACTAAATTTATCACTTCTATCATCATTTTTTTGGCAGTTTGAATAAAAGGTTATGGCATCAGTATTTTTTTTGTATGCAAAGTGATAATAGATTAGATTATACAAGATTTATTATTTTGCATTCATAACTTTTAAAACTTCGGAAATATTTATTAATTTAATAAGCTTCATGTTTAATTTTTTAATCTTAAGAATAAAAAAATACAATGGAAAAATAATCAGTTATATAAATTATCCATATTGAGCGTTCTTTGTTGTTGTGTGTCTATAATTGGTAATTGAAGAGAACAATTCTGCTACAAAAAAAAGTGTTATACATTGAAACTATAATTATGATTATATCTTAAAAATAATGTGATATAACAATATTGAGTGGCTGTGCAAATGTAAATTATCTCTTAAGACATTAATCATTCTGCGGCGATGTGTAATTGATTAAGTATGGAGGTGATTAGAATATGTAATGAGTATTAAGGAAGCGGGTATAAAAGAAGTGTGGATAATCTATAAGTGCGACCCAGTTTTAATGTCAGGATGCACGCTCAATTACTCAATTTCGTATTGATTACATTCAATACTCGACTTGTCCCAATCGGACATTATTTTCCAATCGATCGGCATTATGCAACGCTCATAATTCCGAGTCGCGCGGAATGTGTCCGATCCATCCGTCGAATGATGTAAGTTTGGAAGATTCGCGTGCACCCGGATAATTAAATATTAACGCAAATGATAATCTGAATGCGCGCTTCGGGATTTACGATAAACTTCTGTTTGTATTTCCTATGAGAATTGTTTATGTGAATTAATTATGCACGTGTGTGGCATTCGTTTCGGAGAACGCTAGAAACGCAACAATTTTATTTTATAATCGTGGACTAACTGTTTATACACTAGGCCTGACCCGTTCGCTTGTTTAGGTTAATATTTGTATAGACTAAACACTTGAGTGGCGCTTTTGGGGGGCCGTTTTCATTTTGTCTCTCCATTTTTTTTCTCGAACTAACAAAGAATTCCATTCGGACCACGCTTCGAGCAGAACTATAATCGTTTCATTATACCATTAATGAAGTATACTTTGTATATTATCAACTGGGAACGTTCAAACGAATCTCTAACAAATTACGTAAACAACTCTTTCAAAACTTACAAATAATTGATTCTACAACAATAATCATCTATATTTTCTAATTATTTAACTAAATTACAAGCAATAACATCAATTAGTAACATATATCAAATTTTATAATATTGTAATAACGCGGGTGGACAATCTGGCGCTCTTGAGCCGCATGCGGCTCTTTTTGTGGGAAACTGTAACTAATTTTACTTCAAAAAGATTTCCGATCCCAGACATATAATAATAATAACTAACATGTATTGTATATGCTACGGTATAGGTACATATTGGGATAATGTGCACATTACCCGGAAAATGTAGAGATTTGTTCTACAACTGAAGTAAAAGTAGATTGTAAATAATGAAATATAAACACTATCCACATTATACGGAAAATGTACACAATAACTTTAGATTTGCTTAGAAAATATTAAAAACAATCTAGGTTCAAAATGAATACAATGCACTTTTTCCTAATTTCTAGACTCAAATGTGAATTCAATGTATATACACCAAATGGTGTGATAACAACATACATTTACCGGATAATCTATATATTATTCGAATATGTATTTATACTATAATAAAAAAAATATCCAAATATAAAAGCTTAAATTGCTTAAATATTGATTATTTTCATTTCCTAATTAAAATTGTGATTATATTTTCTTGATACTTATATAGTAATAATGATTGTATCATTCCAAAAAATTCTTCTAACTAAAAGTAACGTGTTTTCTTTGGTATATTCCGATTAGTCATTACTTCTGTTTTTTTTCTTGGAGAAATAGTGATGCAATTTTTATTTTCATGATATCGTCATAAAACGCTTCCACGTCTGCAATATTTGTTTCTTCAAATAATTGAATAAATAACTAGTAAATTCTTTAGGTTTTATAAAGAATTTAAAAATGTTATTTAATTTTTGTTTTGTTCTACAAACATGCGTCGAACGAACTTCGAAGTTGATTGCATTGCGTAATATGTAAATATGACTTTTTTAATGCCCTCATCTAGCAACGAAGCATCTGTCAAGATAACAATAAAATACTGTCAATTATGAAAGCGCTATTAAAATGTAATTGTGGTTAAATGCTCGGATATAGAGGTATGCCTCGGTTTCGCTCTGGGCTGGACACGAACCGTGTACGTGGACGACGTCTGTATGCGTGTAAACCCCAAACCTGTTCTCATGTGGGGCTCCTTCGTGTTTTCCCCCCACAACACATTAAACCACACCGAACAATTTATTCATTGTTACTGGATAATTTCGAAAATTTCACGTATTAAAATCAATTTATTTAATTATTATTTACAATCTATGAATTTAATAAAGTTAAATTCTGTATAAAGTATATGAATATTTTCAAATTTGCTACGAGAATGTAATCATGCATACACTCTGAGAACAATTAGATGTTATTTCAGCTTTTTAATAGTAGTTGATTTATTTGCTTGTAATGCGCGCAGTTTCAATTTTGTGCGAAAGTTATATGTTTGCGAGCACGTTCAACAGCTTATCCTCGAAGACATAATATAAACTGTATACATTCTGTCGAGCAAATCACTCTAAAACCAATGTCGTTTATGCTGCAACGATTTCCGATGTATTTTTAGTTTTATTGTGTAAGATGTATTGAAACTGAAAAAAAAAAAACACAACAATGGGTTGATGACCAGTGTTTTCGTTCGTATTCAATATTCACGTTTATTACTATTAAATTCATCATATAGAAACTAAAATTCTACGTAAATTTATAAAATCATTAAAATACTAAAGTTTGAATTTTATTTTAAGTTAAGAAAAAAAAATTATAAATTATGTAGATTTTGTAATTCTGATGCAATATATTTTTATTTGTTATTAATTTTTGAATTATGAAAAATATCAATGGTTTTTGGAAACTGAATTGATATGATATTTTTTATGTAACGATGCATGTGCGGAATATAAAAGTTTGTTCAATTGATTTGTGGGAGGGTTAAATGTGTTTGTGTTTAATCTATGTTTGATGAAAGTGCAGTGGGGTGTGTAGTATATATATATGTAATGTTTGGAGTCGGTGTTTAGAGAGAGTGAGATCGATGGTGAAAGGATGGAAGTGCGAGGGAGATGGTTTCAGGCATCAGGGGGCGGCGGAATGGGCCCACACAGAGACTGAGAGTGAGTGAGACGACGAAGGTAATGGTATTGAGGGTGAGATGGAAAGAGAGAGAGAGAGAGAGAGCGAGGTAAAATAATTGAATATAAGATAATGTTCCATACATATTCATGGGGCAATTACACCAGTATTGAGTATCTGGAGGTCCGTGTCGAGAGACAAACACATGTGCGGGGCCGCGTCTCGCAGATAAAGCGCCGTTAAATAAATAAATTGGGTAGATAAACCGCGTTTAAGTTTAATCTGAAACGAAATGAAATTTACGAAAATATGCGGCCTCCTCCGATGATTCGTCCGTTTCCCTACAATGGAACTTATTAACTCGCATGAATTCGTAATTTCGAATTATGACTCAATACATTTCCAACCTTTAGCGCCCCCCCGCGCTCCATCCTCCTTCGCCGTCTGTTTATACGTGGGTCGTGTAGCAGCGCCCCCCAAAAACCGAGCAGACGAATGCACCGACCGACAAAATGTTTGCTCAAAATTCTTCGTGCGCGCATAGTTTGTTAATTAAAGTTCTAATTTCGCTCCCAGACAATGACAGTCATCAAAATAGATTAAATCCGGATGAGTTTTATTAAATCGCTCTTTTATATTAGCCTTCGTTATATAACTCACTTTCCAAATTAATTGGACGCGAGTGATACAACTTCTTCCATCGCTATTCTTTCGCCTTTATTAAAACCCACACCGCTCTCTGTTCATTCCCTCCTCGAACTCGCACACACACACACACACACATTTACCAACACTCGGCCTTTTCAATTACGCAATTTTTCATTTAAAACCGAAACGTAATGAGCCGAGTACTATTCTTAATTAGCGTTCTCTTTTTTTTTATATCTTTTGTCCAATAAAATTACGGACTTTTAATTAAATTAAACTTATTTGGACAGTGATTGCGAATTACGACATTCTGAACTCTCGTAAGGATTAATATCGTGCCGTTGCCTATCGCTCGATAATTAAAGACCGAGTTTCTGTATGTGTTTCAGAAAGAGAGAGAATACAAAAAAAATATATCGAGCTTAAGAATTTACTATAATTAGACCGTAATTTCACGACGGTATAATTAATACAGTGTAATCGTTTTTTTGTTTTGTTTTACAGTTAATTTCAATTCCGTGCACTCATTTTTTTATAATTATCTTGTTCATATCTAAACTACTCTTAAATAGAAATATTTATTAGTAAGAAACCGTTTAAAAATAATCAAATTATATTTGAAAGATCACTTCGCATTAATTTACAGCCTAGTTTTCCTGTATAGAAATATTTTAAGAAATTAAACTCAAGCTTCTACAATAATTGCTTTCCATCATTACGTCTAAAAGCGGCGTTTCTTAAAGCAAACATCAGATCATAACTAATAATAATAAAATTATATTTGATTTAAACTAATTTGTATTTCTATTATTTGTTGAAAATTAATGATTGTAAAGTGAATGTTTAATTGTGCAAAAAAATAAATTACTTGACTGCTATTTACTTTTCTTCGACAACGTACACGATTGTTGCAAGCAATTAATTACAAAACAAATGAATAGAACAACAATTATTGCTAACTTCGTCTAACAAACTAATCAATTAACTTGTATTTTTTTTGTAAATTTTCTTCTACGATTTTTTAACGATAATTAATTACTAGGAAATATCAACACGAAACGCATCCTGCAAGGGACGAATTTTATTAATTAACAAAAAATAATAATAACTCGGACAATAAATACGAATTATGCAAACGAAACGTGCGTATTTAATTAAAACAAATGAAAATATTTAATTAATAAAGAGTGCGATGAGTCATCGCGGAAAGGGCAAACGCAATTTCAGTTCATTTCGTTTCATGAATTGCAAAATTACGTTTAATGTTTCGGCGCGGAAGGAATTAGTGTATTTAATTTCATCAAAAAATCGTGCATTTTTAAGACTACAATAATTGCAATTGATTTAGTTTTTTGGAAAATTCATTTTGAAGTTATTTGTCTAAAATTTATCCATAGTTTTGTAGTAAATTTAGATAATTGACTTATATTGGTGTAATTGATGTTGTTACTTAAATCTTAAAGGCAGATTTAGTGGTTTGGAACGTTTTAGTCTTAGAGTTGTTAAGCTGTTGTCAAATAGATTTATGGCTGAAATATTTGTGTAAGCCTATTTTTGGTATCTAATATTGTTCCTTTACATAACTTCCTACGCTATTCATCTATTTGTGGGTCCTTCGTAGGTCAATGATCTTTCTAAAACTTTTGCATTGGAACCTACATTTTTCTGTACCGAAAATGTGGTTTTTTTTTTTCATACTCAATATTTAATCAATATTTTCTTATTGTTAGTTTAGAAATATACAAAATTATTAAAATTTTGCAAACGCTACTTTTTTTAGTTTCAGTTAATTAATTTTTAATATTATTTTAAAAAAAATCAATTTGTTTGCGATTTTCTGCAAAAGTGTACAAAGTTTGAGAATGAAGTACGTGTTGTGAATCAAAATTGTGTATCGGATTATACAATGGAATTTGAACAATAGAAAGAGTTTCGGTGTATTGAGCATAATTTATAACTCATTTAATCGTGCAGCGAGAAATTTGTAAAAGGTCTTAATAGATGCAATCGATGCATAATTAATGAATTTAATTTGCATACAATACGCTTAGAATTCGTGTTTCGTGTTGATTGAGTTTTTATATCCATAATTTTTCTGTTTTCGTGTTCACTTTGTTGGCCGTTGTTGCGGCGCTCGTTATAATTTATATTAATTATATCTATTAGGAGTTGAAAATCCTTCCATTAAAAGCTCGACGCCTTATTTAACGAACAATTTATGAATCAGCATGTTTGTTGTTGTTGTTGCTGCTGCTGCTTTTCACGTTGTCTTCTTTTGCTACTCCTTTTCTCATTTTTTTTTGTCCTGTTCGTACATCCATCCCATTGCGGCCGGGATTTAATAAGTACGCGCGCGTTACAGGATTAATGTGTAATGGCTTCGCGATTAAACTTATTCCTATATGTAATTATGGCCTCATAAAGGGACAATATATCATTTAAACGATAATAATCCGAACCACGGACAACTAGAAAAAGCCACGCCATTTTATTTCGTAATAATTAATGGCGGTCGTAAAATGTCCCGTAATGACCGCTGCAACGATTATTTTCCATAAAATATTCCGTCAATTTCGTACCTTATTTAATTAGTTTCTTTCTGGTTTAGGGTCAAACACACACAGCACAGCGTCTTATAATCATCTACGTTAATCACACGCTGACTGCTTCGTTAATCCTTGTTTGTCCATTTTACATTGCAATATTAATTAATTATTGTCAACGAGAGTTCATGATTAATTAATTTTATTGATTAAATAAGTGTTGATACTTTGGAAATTTACTTTTATTTGAATTTAACGGCCCGACAAAAAATGTATTACATGGTAAAACAGCAGATTGTTCTACAGTAATATTGATTGATATCAACGACAAAATCTGAACAAACGTCAATGTTCCAACGTTAGGAAATTCCGTGAATCTAAGGTAAAAATGTTCACAAGTGATTTTCCAAAAAAAAATCATATGCAAAGAACATAGGTTGATATCTATTTTTTTTTTTTTCAAAATACAACCAAAATCAAACTTGAAAAATCTAAAGGACTAGAACAGTAAAATAGGAAAAAGTTATCATCGAGGATCTTACGTAATTCGTTTATTTAAATAAATTTATTTATTAGAGAATTTTGAAATACGCATTATATAAGTATATTTTATTGATTATTGTGTTATATTTGAATAAAATACATAGTTTTCAATTGCGCATAGTACGTAGAACATACGGAATATTGAAAAAAAAAATATCTACATTCCTGACCTTATAATAAGTTGCTCTAAGTACAGAAACCGCTGTAGGATTTTTGCAGGTGAGCAAGAGAACCCCATGGCTCCTCCAGCATAAAATGTACTTCGATTAATAACATTTGCGAGACGTTTACATATAAATTACTTTGTGTCGTACACTTGCATCGCTGCACATTAACCATAAATTACATAATAAACCGTACTTTATAAATAGTTAAGGCCTTAAGTGTGAAACGGCGGCGGGCACAAATTATTCCTATTCCATTTTATCCCTGCTATCTTCATCTTTTTCTTCATCTGTTTCGAAAGCATATTTCACACACGCATTTTAATAACCGGTTGAATGCATGCGTGTGTATCTGTATGAGTATGAGCGAGGTATTTTTTCCGTTGTCGCTGCGGTCTTATTAACGAAGAACATTCCAGTGCATTCTCATTTCAGTATTCTTATTATTATTATACTTATTACCGCGCGAGTATGATTAAGCTGAACTGTCTTTGGGGCCGCGTTACGTAACAACGCACTGCGGCGCAACTTTCACCCTTGACCTCAAGCGGAAACGTTTCTGCGTCAACAGGACGAGAAACTTCCCCCCTTCGATCGCAATCGCGCATTTGTAAAAACACAGGTACAAATTTACTTGAATAAACAATATAACATATTAAGTTATTCTATTTACAACAATGACAAAATGCAAGTTGATTATAATTTTTAATTTAATTTATTTTCCAGTAGTTAATTTATAAAATATTTATATTGTTTTTAGGGATTATATAAAAATAAAAAAAAACGATTTAGTTTTTTTTTAAGTTTATGTAATAATTAGATAAAGTATAGAATATAAATATATATGTTACTTAAGAATATTTACAAATTTTGGGAATATCTTTAAATCTTTTAATGTTTATTGAAAGAAAATGATATTTTTTAAAATTTTACTGATATTAAGATGAAATGAGTAAAGTGGTAGTGCGTGCCAAAAACCAGTTGCTGCTATTAAACTGCAAGTCGTCCATTAATTAAATTTTAACTTATGTATATTGTATCTTGAATATTACCAATTAGAACCATAGAATATTTCCGATAAAGCCATTTATTATTACGTTATTAAGCTTAATAGTTGTTGAACAAATATTTCAAATACTTTATTAGTATACCATTATCGTTATATATGTAATAACAAAGATTTAGTTACTTTCATGCTTATAGTTATATTGATTTAAGTTGACTACACGTTAAGAAATGTGTTAACTACTTACAAAGTATTGAATGTGTAAAACTACGCACATCAAGTGATATAGTAGTATTTATAAATTAATTGGGTAACATTAGTCTTAATGCACACTTTATGTTGTGTTTAAATATAATAATTGGTGGTTGCGTATAAACCTTTTAATTATAAGTGGAAATTAGTATAAGTGGTTGTTACTCTTCAAGTATTTTTTTTTTTGGCATTAGGTAATAGGTCGTTGGGAGATGGAGTGCGATGGTCTATTTTTATAGTAGTTTTAAAGATAAAATTAAATCCGGGATGAAATAAAAGCTCTATTTTAATGGATGAACCACTCTAAAGTGGAATTACAAATTGCATGTCAGGGCGCAATTTATAGACGTGCAACTAGATCTTAAGTAAGTTGAATTAAAATTTCGTTTCGGGATTTATGCATAGCGCGGTGGTTAAACCGTGTATGCAGAGTCGGAAGTTGGCCGAGATGTGCAATCTGTGCGGACGAATTAAAATTAATTAATTTATAATATTGGTAAATTGATTTTTAGTTGGTAAAACAAATTTCCCTTAGAGCGAGCCCCGAAAACAATGCCCGATTTAATAAACTAATGCAAAACCGTAGTGGATGGGTGGAGATGAAATGAAACGAGAATGGTGTATACCCTCCGGACGTGAAGCGGGGGTTGAAGGGGGGAACGCACTTCCGCATACCCCTTTTCCGTTTTGCTGCCCCCACCTCCCTCCACCCCACATTCGACTGTATGCAATGCAGCCCCGTTTTCCGCCGCCGCCGCCACCATCTACTCCCCGCCGCTTCCACCCTCTTGCCTGTTCTATCTACATCCCGCGACAGCAGCGCCCCCACGATCTAGCCCTCCTTTTCGCCCCACTTTCAACCACCGCCGCTGCCCCCCCGAACGGATCTACCCTCCCTGTCTGCCACTGTAATTAATAGAATTTTCACACGACATGGCTTATTAAAAATAACAATGCCTTTTAGCCAGTGTAATATAATGAGTGTACTTACACAGATGAAAGGTTTTAGTGTCGGAATTTGATTCTGCTTGTTAGGCTCCACTCACGACCCATACACAAAGTTTTTTCCGTTGCAAATTTTAATGGCAATTAAAAATGTCCCCACGCTGTGTTTTCGCTACTACCCTCTCGCCTGTTTCTTTCTCACAGCTCTATCCTTCTTCGGTGACCTTGCATAATATAATTTATACCTTCAAAGGTAAATACTAAACAGCGAACAAAAAATAATCATTTAGGTTATATAATAAATTAATTTATAAACTCGATAAAACTTTATTTCATTTAGAAAAAAATATATTAAATTTATGTTTATACTAGTGAATTATATTCAATCTGACACTTTTCTCAATAAATACCAATTGATACATCTCATGCCCCCTTTTGAATATACATAAAACAATTGTTAAAGTTAAAATTAAAATAAAACAAAACTACGTATTCACAAAACTATTATATTTCTGTGGTCGTCCGAATGAAAATTTGGGTCTGCTGCAATGGTATTCAACGGCGATTCTTTTCCTGCCTTCGTTGTATTGTATCGCTGCATGATACATTTTTTTTTTCATTCAACGTTAAACGTTCAAAGTGATTGATATCTGGACGCGGACATCCTTTTCAACAGCAATACCCGGAACCGTTTTTATTTTTTTAATAAAAACGATTTTAATAATACGTTCGGCGAACTTGAACTAAATACTCCCACGATTTTATTTTATAGTGAAAAAAAAATGATGGCCTTTCAACAGTTCAAAACAGCATTTGTCGCATTATATTAGTCACCTTTTACATATCTGTTCATTTTTATTTCCCAAAAAAAAAAGCACAAAATTGTAATGATTAAAGCGGAAAATGAAAAAAGTGGAAATCGGTTTTGAAATTACAAGGTGTGACTTGTCCATCGATACCGTTACTGCTCATTGTGACATGACGTTCGCAAATGATTTCTGTTGATGGTTAATAAAAATGCCGTGCGTCGGTGGAGCGCGCTGCCGCCACCGGAATACATGGGGGGCAATGTATATTAAATGTGACAGCCAGCCGCAAAATGATCCTTTGAGATTTCGCGGTCCCGGGACGATTTAGTCCTGTTACCATTAAAGGGTTTCAAGCCAAGAATATTACCTAACACACATAATAAGAGCCGCGCGGGACTCGTCCCTACAAACAACAATGCGCTGCGTGATTTCCAGCTTCTCTCTCATTGCATATTACTTTGCTAAAATTGATTTCTTCAACATTTTCAATAAAAATTGCATTACATTTTTACTAATGTTACTCATTTTTTTGTTTAATCCATTTTATTACAATAATTAATTTATATAATTATTTGCAGATTTCGATAAACCACACATATCTATCATTTTAAAGAATCTTTGGTCAGGTGAGTGTTTTTTTAAATCATTTAAAAAATAATTATTTATTTTTTTGTTATTAATTATTTAAATGTAATGACTCATGTGGTTTAAAACTTTTTACATGAGTTATTCAGTCGATTTATATTATTTGTTGCATTTACTGATTTTAATCAATAATTTTTATTTAATGTAAATTTATGTAATATTGTGTACATTTAAATGTGTCAAATGGATTAGAAGAAGCGAAAGATTTAAAATAATAGTATGCGTCAATAAATCGATAATGCTGTGTTGTCTGTCGGTTGGGGAGAGCCGGTAGTGATTGTTGTTTCAACTGGCACGCGGACTCACTTATATAATGAGCCAACGTCAATATTTAGTCGGCAAGTTAAGATGTTTGCTTTCAACAATCTCGGATCCCCGAGTATAAAAGCGGGGCGCGTTTGCTTTATTTTTGTGTTCGGGATGTCCCAGTACTCACCCTCGCTTGGCGGGGGCGGCGGTGTCGTTGTAATCCGCATAAAGGAGATTGCATTTCACAGTGGCCGACGGGTTTCAATAAATAACATCGATTGTCGGCCCAGTGTTGACTCCGTTCAATTTATTCATTGATTATGAATTTAGGTTTGGACCAAAGTTTGTACTAAGCATTCGACGAATTCATTTAGGCCGAATCAATTTAATCTACAGACATATAATTAATCTCTAATAGCGGCCATTAATAATTATGGTATTTGGTTCGATTGTGTTGTTCTACACAAACAGAGATTATGAATAAATTACAGCCGGACGAAGCATACCATACACACACACACGCGATGTTTCGTAGACACATTGTGGATGGGGGTGGATGCATGTGTGCTGCGGGGGAGAGATAGAGATAGGGAGGCATTCGCATACATTCAAAATTGCAATAATCATCAAACAGAGCAATTTGGATTAATGGTCTTTGCTATTAATTTAGTTAATGCAAGAAATAAAAGTTTGTATGAGTTGCCACGTGGCATTTAAAGTTAAGCAAATACGCGTATATTATCTGCAACGTATGAATGAAATCTTTATAACAAATTTAGTTAATACTAAAACAAATAGTTAAGTAAAACTTAAACATGGAAAGAAATAACAGCTACGAGGTTTTCATAAGTAAAGATGTGATTTAACAAAGACGCCACATGGAAAATTAACTATTAAGCTTACTAAAAAGTTAAGAAATGCGCATCATTTATGTATTGGTGATGGAACTTGGTGAAACTCATATTTATGCTATACATCTGAAAACCTCCTAACAATTACAGTTACTTCTAGCTAAGCGAATGCGTAGTTTGATGGTCGATACCTAAAGAAAAGTATTTATTTTAATGCAGTTATTTATATGTATGTGGAAAAGAGCTGTTGGTCGATCGTATCGCAGGGGTAATTAAGGGAAGCTTTATTTTATCTGCGAATGATTAGCAGCTCTTTTAATAAAATATATCCATAAACACACATTCTACATTAGCAGCGGGTCTAGCTGACAGTATCTCAACATCTACAATATGCATTACCCGGCCTGGGAGGAAATACACTTGCAACAAGCGAGCAGACTTTCATTGCGGCGATTCAACGACCGATAAAAAAACAGGAAAAAACTGGACAAATAAAACTCTCTGTGCGTATGTATATGCATGAATACGTGTGTGAGTGTATGCATGTGCGCGTTTTTTTTTTTGTAACTGACGGGGAGGAAAAATATATGATATGTCTCTTTCTCTCTGTCGCTCCGTGTTCCTGATGCACTTTACTCTCATGTTACTCAGGCGAAAAGGACGAGAAGAATAAATTTCAGCCACGGCCAATTAATTCTGTAACACATTTAATTGCCCCATAAACCTTAAAAATATTAAAATTCCAATTATAACTTTTATCTGATTTTTTTTTTCTGTACGTGACAAAAGTTTTTCACTGAGCCGGAATGGCGTAATTTTTTTTTTCATCAACGGCGGAAAGAGAAAAAAGTTATCTAACGAGGACGATTAACCTCTCCATTCGTAATTTCGATATTACCTAATGGTACCGTCTTCAAACTTACAATGTTAACCGATTAGAAATTGAAATTAAACATTTTTCATTAAAAAAAAAAAATTTTAGACAAATAATTGCAGTTTATTTTTTTCTTAAATAAAATGTTGAAAGGTAAATATTATTTTATAAATTATTATATCAGTCCAATCTAGGCAACTAATTTATTTGCAAAGCGTATTAATAATTTGAAAAATCTAAAATTGAGACAATGAAATCAAAAGTAAATGAAAGATTAAAATTTAAAGATTTAAAAAAAAAATGTTTGTATTTTAATTAAAATGTTTTCCTGTTTGGAGAGACATCAATAAATTATAGATTCCAGTGTGGTGGAAGTAAAATTCTTGGAATTAGTGGATCGGATGATTTATTCGCAGCGCGTAAAACTCGGTGGTCAATATAATATTTTAATTTAATTTATACGTTCCTCCGGTTCTTGGAGGGTGGTAAGAAAGCCCTGATTACTGTCTAATAGTCGTGTCCGTGGGGGTCCAAGTCCCCCTCGGAGCGCTGTCAAGAGTGATGTAGGTGCACGTCGTAATCATTGTCGCAACATCGAATAAGTATGAAAAATATCCCACGAATAAATCCCACCCTTTGATATTCAAATTCCTCTATTTATTGGAATGATATTTTGAGAAGAAGCACACAGTGTTTTCTTTTATTTTTGCCCGCCGTCGGATCTAAATGCATTGCGTTCATTTAGTTACTGTCAGGATATTAAAGTGAAACATCGAATGGAATGCTCCGCCGAATAATGGCTTCAGTCTTTTGTGATGCTTTGGGAACGAGAATAAGTTTTGGGAAAAGTTAGAATTTATGCGGCCACAAATCTCGGGCTGTTGTTTAAAAATAAGTTTGTAATTTATATGGCCCCCTCTTCCTGTTGTTAAATAGTTCGTTTAACACTAAATATACATAATGAATACGACTGGTAAAAATAAACGAGAAGAAATCCGCGGACATCTTAAATCATAGTTTGCTTTATTTTTACGGATCTTTGGAAAATTCTGATCCACTTCATTTGAGCCTCGGGTGATGATCAGCAGAAGTCCGATGGAGCGTAACGTACTTACTCTCATTCTGCTTTCGGACCGTATTCCGTGCAATTTTCTTGTTCCGAGTATGTAATGAGGCACAAGGTACGAGCAGTTATGCTGCAAAGGTGACGGGAAGCAAATGATCGTGTCACGTTATTAAAATCAACCAGTTAAGTGTCACCGGGACCGTCATTTTTTGTATTGCCTTTTTCTCCTTCGTGCTTCCATTGATTCCGGACAAGTAACAGGTTTAAATCATCGGCGACGGCTGCGATATAAGAAATGTATATGGTATGAAATAAAATAATAATAACATGAGCTTTCTCTATTCAATTCGCGTTCCACTCAAATTGTTTCGTATAAATCAATTCCTCGTCTTCATATTGTGATATCATCTCTTTTTTTCCATATTGAATTGTTGAATCCAATACCAACGAAAACATTTTGGCTTTTTACTTAACTTTACTCACAATTTTAATATAATATACTCATTTTATTTTATATAGTAATGATATTAGAAAAAATATATTCTTGTATTAATAATAATAATATTTATTGAAAAAATAAGTTTTAAAAATTTAAGAAAAGCTTAATACAATAATAAAAATTATATTCAACTGCTGCAAAGGTCTTTCTGCCTATCTCGTATTATTATTCATAAATTAAGAATTAGATTTTACAATTAATATACATCATACTGTTTTTTTTATGTATTCTATTAAATATACGTAAATAAAAATATGTGTTTCCTGTATTTAACCAAAATTTTAAAAAACTTGTTCATTTCATATAAAGCGATTTTTTGTGTTATTTGTTTTGCATTTTGTTCGGCTAATGATTTGTAAAATTGCCTAATTTTTTATTTACTCAAAATTATTAGAAATTGATTTACGCAAATATTTTTGGATAAATTGTTGAAGTAATTCATAAATTGTAAGCAATTAGCGGTGTCTTATATAAATGCTATGCTTATTGTATGTAGTATTGTTAGATTCAGAGCTGTTGTAGTAATTGGTTTAATAGCTTTGTTTTTAATCTAAACAGATGATTTATTGTTGGCGGTAAAAGTTTTGATTCGATTGTCGCAGTGCATATCATCGATCGGGAATTTTAATTAAAAATGCTTTCGGGCACGTTAAGTGTTTTCGGCGCTGTAAAAGGTGGAATAATGTGGAACGGCGGGTGTGGGGGGAGGTTGAGGGTGGCAACAATATTATAGGAATGCGAATCGCTAGCCTATTTCGCGATACATGAAACTTCAATTTATGAGGCTACACGGGTATTAGTTTGCTGTCAGTTTAATTAAATGAGCTTAATTACATCCTCGGATAGTTGGGCGAAGAATTCCATGCACATATATCAATACACTCGCTCGCACACAGAGATGTGCAACCAAACCCCAACCCCTCATCATCCTCCTCCACAACCGCCACCCCGAAAACCTTGTGGGTGGATGATAGAGTTCAAGGTATGTGCACTGTTACTGATAATATAATCAAAAGTGTTTTGACGGGATCTGCGGGGGTTGGCGCTTCTGCGTCAATGCCAATTCGACATCCTGCATATATCCCCTTTTGTCCTCCTCCACGGATCGGGAGGACTACCGCCCTCTCACCTTATCGGTGTCACTCAAGTCCCGTGCGAAGGTAAATGGTTTATTTGAAGCATAATTGGCCCGTGAAATTGACAAAGTTTTTACATTAAGGTTCAATTTTGCACGTCTACCAAAACCATACCAATATACCCGGTATACATACACACACACACACGTTAGAGACGTGTACATTGCATCCTATCCAAGCACTTTAGACATCGCAACAAATGGAACTTTCTCATTTACGGAATTAATTACTTTTCAATAATTACACACCCAAACGCAATTTTCACTATTATTTATTTGCCGAAACCGAAACCGGGCGTTAATTAATCCAACGGAAATACGCGGAGGACGACACGTCCAGATGAAATTGATTTAAATATAATTGCGAACTTTTCCCCGCATAATTAAGAATTTGGTACGTCCGGAACGGAGGGCAGGAATTTAATCCTGCAAATGCGAGCATATCAAGACCATAAACTGCTCTTAATGCTTTTAATTAGAACAACTTACAGCAAGAAATCCTATTAATCTTAATAACTTTAAAAGCTCACACCAAAAAAAAAGTAATTAAAAGAAAGCATAAAATTCACTTTGTTGCATAAATATGTATTCGGGCGGAAAACAATGCGAAATTATTATTATTGACTTTAATTAATGTAATGTAGATTTTGTGTGAGGAATAAAAGGAAATGCTGACGTGGTCAGCGCGATGCGATAGACCCGAAATAAAACATGCCGGTTAGTTCAGGTTAATTGTTATTTGAAAATTGATCACGGCTTCGGTATTTTGTAATTGTAATTAATATTTGAGCTTCATTCCAAAATATTAATTTAATTAATTTCTATTCAGGATTAATTTTACTATAATTAAATTAATTTTTGTACGCCCGCTTGCATGTTGTGCACGTAAAGCTTTAATTCATTTATTGTACTTCATTTGCAAATTTTCCGCAAATAATTTTATTTCAGAAAATGCTAATCAATTTGACTAGCGACTATAGAGATTTATATAAAAAAAAACTAATGTTAAATATTTTCCATCTAATTTAGCATATAGTAAATAAATATATGATGTAATAAGAAATTGTTTCACTTGACTTGCTGGGGATAAGATTTTCATTTGTGCAGCGTATAAATCACTTATGGAGCGAGTTAATTAAGTGATTAAAGTGTGAAAAGTTTCGCTGAACGTTTAAGTTCGTTTTTGTGTTCGGCGCGGCGGAAGGGGGCTGAGATGGTTTTCAATTTGGAAAAGTTATTCGAAATTATAAAGAGTACAACGTCTGCTGTGTACTAGTTAACAACCAGGCGCACTTGCGAACTTAATAAATACGAACCAACCCCATCCTTCCCAGTACGACCATTTTTTTATCCTAATTTCAAAATTCATTCATAGAAACCAAATAATCAACGATATTAATTTTATTAATATTGTTTCTATACACTACATTACTTATGATAACTGTAGCCGCACATGCGCATCTTTTATTTTCCTGTAATTGTAGGAAGTAAAAACTACTTGTATCAGTGTCAATTTTCGTTAAAAGAGATTTCTTCAAAATAATTAAAGGTTTTCAATTTTGTGGTGAATATGTTGTTAGCTTCAAGATGATACTGGTTACAAAAAAAAAGTGTCGATCTTTATCTGGTGCTCAAGGTGAGCCATTTTGGCGACTCAATAAAAAGAGTAACTTTAAGACGGTTGTAAGACATAAAGCGTTGTCCGATTCCGATCGGAATTCGTCGATCAAATGGGAATAAGAAACGAGAAGTATACACCTGGGAATATAAATCGCGCCGGACACTAATTAAGTGTTAAATATATGATCAATTAAATGCAGGAAAGCTGCTTTCGAATAATCAATACCATCGGATTGATGGATCAGTAGAATAGCGGTGCTCCCGAGGCGCTGCAATATGACCATATTTATTTTATTCTTTTTAAACGCAAATCCAGATCATTTGAAAAGCAAATTAGCTGCGATATGAATATGAATACAAATAGAGGGGGCAATATATTCGCACTCGGATTTAAATAAATATTAATTACTCTGTTTGTCCTCTTTTTTTTTTAATTTGTTTGCACGATATTACGTTCTTTTTCATTATTACCAGTATCTTTTAATAGTCAATTATTTTTATTTACGGACATGTAATGGTACGCATTTACATTAATTACCGCTCGACGCTACAAATATTCATGTCATACACGTCCGAATCTAATGGTGATGTTATAAACACTTCTTCATTTCGCAGTAAAAAATACAGTAATCACCTCTTCGAAAACAACAATAATAAAGACACAGGATGTGACTTTAATTACTCCACCTCAGACAATCGCCATCCATCACGGAAATTAACATTTCAATAAAACGCCACTGCCTGCATACCATGTTTATTCTAATTTATATTACGATTTTCACACATGTTCTTTAATTCCTTCCCGTCCTTTTTATTACCCACTTGGTCTACTACTACACATTGTCAATCAGAGAATCTTAATATTTATCAAGACAAGAATTCTTAAGTGATCTTAAATTTAATTAATATAGCATATTATTTTCAACATCAAACAATACATTTTTTTAAACATCTTTATTTAAGCGTTTGTAACTTTTTCTATTAAAAATATTTAAATATATTTAGAGTCAATATTGTAGACAATTACATATAATGCAACATTTTGAACCAAATTTAGCTTAAACGGAAATATTCGAGAAATTACGTAACTATTTTATTGATTTTTTTTTTAAACGATTAAATAAAAGTTAATTGACGAGAAAATTATAAATTGATTGATAATAATTAATAAAATTGTTTTATAAAATTTCTGGAATTCGAAATTTCGCGAATAGACAGTAAAATAGGTAAACACAAAATAACAATAATTGATATTCCAACAATGTCGGTAATTGATAAATAAATGAATCGGTAAAAATAACAGCCGTATTTGCGCGCGATTTGTAATATGATTTTTGGGCTTTATTTTCGCGTTATCCGCAATAAAAATACGTGACGCGTAATAATAGAATTTATTTATATAAATTTACGAAATATTGAAACGCAATAAGCACATTATGCATTTTTTTCATTTACATTACGTTCAATCGATTATAACTATTAGATTTAAAAATTATTAATAAACATATTCTAATTGTGTTTATATACTTTAATCCTAGAATTCAATGAACTTAACCTAATTCTAATTCTTTTTATATTTAATTTCTATATTTTGATGATGGTAAAGCGTGGAATGATTTGGTGGAAAGTAATGCTTTTTTTTTACAAAGATATAAATTTTCTATATATAAAAGCAACCCCTGTCCGTAAATAACAGTTTATATGTAGTTAAAGACTTATAAAGTAATAATATTTATTCGGGTAGTTGGCGACACGGTAGGTAGGCAATCTCGGGGCCCTGGACACACACACAGCAAGAGGAGCCGGAGGGAAAAAAAGAGCAGAGAACAATGAGTAACGTTCTCGCCGGATGTACGCTTTGCTGATCGGACCTTACCAGAACCCCCCATGTTCTTTCATCATTTCATATTTTATACGATATGACCCTAAACATAACAATATTTTCATGCATTGCGAAAGGAGAACGAGTGGAAGAGGACGAAATAAAAATCCGGCGGGCAAACGAAAACTTTTCCCGGGAATGCAGAAACGAAAACGTTGTTGTTTCAATAATTGTCTTCGGTTCGAGAGAGAAGATGGGGGACCATTGCTTCACCTCTATATTCGGAACGATACCTCGTGGCCATTGTAATCTACATAGTTTGTACGTTAAGAATCACAAAGTGATCGTGACCCGTGAAAGCAGCTGCACAATTAAGCATCCTGCTCTTTTTATATTATTGCCCTTTTTTTCCCTCCCCTCCCCGGCACCCCCGTTCCCAAGCGTTACGTAACGTTCAACACCCCCGCGGGGGTTCCCCCAGCCGCGTCCTCCAGCTCAACTCAATTTTCACTCAAATTGCTTGATCTATTGACACTCCACAATACCCATTGTCGATGCCGCACCGATATTCCTAGAATAAAATAAATAATAAAAGGAAGATTAATGTGAATGCATCATCAGAAAATAATTGAAGCTACTAATAGTTGAGATTTTTTGAAAGCAACAAATTGCAATCCGCATAACGTTAAATGACAATTTAACTTGAATTATACGTTGCGGAAACAGTTTTCTTGTGCGAGATGAAATTCAATTCTGAGAGAAACGAAGAGTAGAAGAGAATCAATTCCAATCATAATTTATTGTGGGTTATAAAACGCGAATAACATTTTGCAAATTGAAACACACACTCCCTCATGCTCCTACTCGAGCACACATACGCAAACGTACCCACACATGGATATTATAACTGTGTGTGTGTGTGAGGGAGAGAGAGCCAGAAATGAATGGATTTTGGAATTTCATGCGCGCCGCCTCCGTTGCCGCCTCCCAATAAAATACGAGCGGGGCAATAAAATCTTTGATTAAGATTGAGGAAAAGTAACAACTCCTTAAAAGCGATCGAATAAAATGATTGGCGAGTGAATATATTATATGTATCTTGAACGAGGGAATATTTTTTGGAATTGGAGTACTTTCCAGTATGATTGCTTCATAATTCCGCGTTCCGCAAGTTTTGTGGATTGGTCCTCGCAGAAGTTTTTAAGTGCATTACCAAATTGCGATCCGCGAATAAACAATATTAATATAAAAATAATTTGCCAACTTGGCGGTATGGAAAATTGGGTGTTAATTATTTAAGTGGAAACTAAATAATGCGAACAATAACGCAACCAGCGGGAATTGTATAAATTATGTAAAGTAAACACGCATTTACATAAATGCATAAGTATCGCGTATATATTTATTTAGTTTTTTTTTTTTCATTTATTTATTTTTCTTTAAAGTCATGAATATGTAGAGGGAATTGATCAACACTGGAACGCTCTTTCCTTTTGCAGCGTTAAATGTCACTTAAATAACACTAATTAATAACAAAACATTTAGGTGTACGGTATTTGTTGAACTATTTTTATAGCTCAATCGCCTCTTTGGAAATCTTGACTTTCCACCATTTGCATATATCCAATTAATTAATTCCCGCCTCTTTCTGCTGCATAATCAGTAACAATAAATTAACATCTCAAGTCCTAAATCTGTGTAAATATTGTGTTTTACAAGTTTCTTTAAGATTGAGGAATTAATTTATTGTTAGTGTCCCCAAAATACTTAATTGAGTGACTTTTCAATTTATGACCCTCCGTATATTCAATTACAATATTCTTAATTCACGACTTGGGACTTTCAATAATTATTTGTACATAATTGGTTAAATCCAAAAAATAATGTATTTATTAATATGTTTTAATATTATTTAATGTTTTATAATACAAAATAGTAAATCTTAAATGTTGTAGCGAGAAAAAAGTTTGACTTAATTATTGTAATTAGTGGAAAGAATTGTACCAACAATTGCAGGTAGTGCACGATAAAATACTGTTTCAATTATGTAATTAACTTAATGGCGTGCCGGTGGAATGCAATTTAAAGTAATGTATCGTGATAAGGTGGAATTAATATGGTTTGACTTTGGTAAGAAAAAAAAAGTGTCTTGGATTATTGTTCGAGGTATGAAGATTAATGGCAGCGCTGAGGTAATTGGAAAAATAATATGAAAATGGATAAATTCGAGATAGAAAATGTGGTTGGCGAGTGAGGGGTGTCGTTTCCTGTGTATCTGATAGGCAAACACTTGCCCGCATTGTGATGGCCGGTTTTCTAATTAAAATCCCATTAAGGCGACACCGACT
Source organism: Nicrophorus investigator (assembly GCA_963457615.1). Taxonomy (NCBI): domain Eukaryota; kingdom Metazoa; phylum Arthropoda; class Insecta; order Coleoptera; family Silphidae; genus Nicrophorus; species Nicrophorus investigator. Next base: position 4,289,430 of record OY735140.1, read on the forward strand.
AGTTCAGTCATGCATGTTTAATCATATCCCAGCAAAAAGTTTAATTCGAGCTGTAATCAATTTGCTCAAGACAACAGAACGTAATCACGGCACGCCGCCCCCCGGTCTACGCGAGGACAAAACTGTTCCACACATGCCGTTCGGCGCACGGACCGGGACGTCTAGGGGTGAGGATGGTGTTTGAGTTGGACGGACCAGCGAGGGTGGTTTTAGCGGTGCCGTCGAATAGAGAGAGAGAGAGAGGGTGCGATAGAGAAGAGAAATGGGTATATAAAGTGCTCTGCTTGAGAGAGAGTGAGAGGTGGTTGTGGGTGCTTCGGTAAACATCCACCGGGCGTCTGCAAATTATTAATTGGTTGAATCGCCTTCGATTTCTATCCAGAAATTTACATCTATGACATGTGCTAATTGCAGCAATGGTCCACGGGGAGCATGAGGATCGATCGCTGGTCTGTGCCTGCACTCACTCACTGCTGCAGGTCACTCGAAACTCACCTACGCAACTCATCGATCTCACTCCTATTTTAACGATGCAATTTGCACGCCATTTTATATGCCGATCACTAATTCCCAACCACCAACTCAACGCCAAACCTCAACACCTATTCCACGCACACCGACTATGATTTAACTAAGTACAGACCAACTGAAACCTGTTTCCATGTAGTCCCCATGGAAGAGGAGGAGGTGGAGGAAAAAAGAAACGAACCTACACCATCTAGAAGGTAATGCCGCTACCACCTATATTGATTGTTTCGATAGCAAAGTCATTTGGAAACGAAACTACCAATTTGGTTAAATCTAGATCATTTGCTGATTACGACTTAATTACCTTTAAAATTCATAAAATGAAGAAGAACAATAAAGATGACGATTTATAAGCTGAATTACATCTTGCTGTAGTAAATCTCTTTCATTATAATCATTCTTTAAATAGAATATGAACAATTATGTCAAAAGTATAATTAAAATAAAATTAAACAATTACAAATATGCTTACGCATTGATTTCCATTAACTTAATAACAATTATTATATTATGAATTCCATGTCGATATAAATTGAACAAATTGATTTTTGTACTTAGGAAATGAAATTAAAAATTCATTTCTATGAAATTAGATGTTTTTGCTTCTGATTAGAAGCGGTCAATCTAATAGAAGAGTTTTAGCATTTGTATGAAGAAAGACGAGCGTATATACCTCCGACTTTAGTATTATTACTATCGTAAGTAATCCACGGACAAGAAACATATTACAGGAAATTGCAGTTTGAATGGGGGATCTACAAAAAGATAACATTATAATGTTGTTGGTTTCGAGATGAATTGAAATTTATAAGACTTAATAAAGAGATACAAGTGTAGTCCCACTCATTTTAATCGTGCACGTTTCAAATCAATCCCCGAACCGATAGCATCTCAACTAGTTGATTGGATGCTGACCGATTAATTTATCCTGAAACTGAGGAGAGCACAAAATGAGCCGAAATGATTTCGGCTTGAAATATAAAAGAAAAAAAAATATACCAGTGGCGTCTCGTAAAATTTTCATAATGTATAAATAAGATAATAAATTGGGAATATTTGTATATTGGTTGTAGTGGCTGTTGCAGCTCTTATGGACTGGACGTTAATGGTATGAATGATGAAGAGTGGTCAAAAAAGGAGAAACGAATAAACATGTCTGAAATTATTCGAAGTGTTCCTGATAATTTATGAATCGACACGTTGATTAGTAGGTTCGGATATTTAATTAAGCAGCGAGAGATCGCTTTGACTTTCTAAAAGTGTAGGCCGCGATGGAATGGAAACGATGCCAGTAGGTCTTGCCTACACCTCGGAGCCGACGCAGAGATATATACAAGTATGTATGTATTTTAATTGGCGATTTTTGCGTCGGCAGATTTTTGCCCGAGATCCTGGAAAGAGCGACAGAAAAAAGGAAGGATAAACGAGCGACGGCAACAACAAGATCGGAGCAGCGGAAAAGGAAAAAAACTGTAATAAGAAGAACGCCCATCCATTCTATTAGTACAATGAGGACCACACCGGTCGACTCTAATTACCGAGAAACACTTTCATTATAAGGAAACACTTTAAGGAATCGCTGGACCACAGGAGATGAAAACGCCTCGTACTTCTCTGCTGTACTCACTGTGTCGAGAGCTCGCGGCCACCCCATAAATAACGTGAGCCTCCTTTAAAGTTTCACTTTTCAGCGTGAAAAAAATATCTTATTTATCGACCGGTGGCTTATGCTTTGCTCAGAAATTATTTTGTTACCACAAGAAACGTCTTCTTGTCTTGTCTTTATGCAATGGTTTAAGAAGATCACTTGATACTGATTATAACAATTATTTATTACAATAATATTGAATGATTATATAACCATTTATTGATATAAACTCAATTTTGTTAAGAGAATAGCAGAAATGTAAGAGTGTATAAATAAACATTGGAGGTGTGTGTGTGTAGCTTTGAAATGTTTGATAAAGTGAAGGTAACTTATAATATATGTGTGTCAAAAACGTGATGAGTTAAATGTGTATCGATGTTGTTGTCGGGCAGGTGTTAATTAAATTGAAATTTTCTTAATTGGTAATGTTATATATTCGTAGGTCGGTTGGTTGGTTGGTTTTTGCATGGTATATCTGCGGAATACATCTGAATCCGGTAATATAATAATTTCGTGCTCGACCTCGACGGGAATGACATTCGTGGCCACGGCCTGGGCGTATGGCTCGGATAAGTAATCGACCTCGACAAGTCTGAAAAGCTTAGATTTCTTTGTGATTACCACGAGTGACTTTCCGTGTTGAGTAAATGCGCCGGTTAGTCACATTAAAATGTCCGATTTAATATAGCTAAACATTTGCATATATGAACGGAATTGTAGCGTCAGCGTCGCCGCCTCCACCGACGCCGCTACCACCGCCGCTGACGCCGCCTCCACCACCACCACCATCACCATCGGTCGATGACTGCCGCCCCAGCTATTCGCAATCAACCTGAACCCCAATTTAACGCACGTCGAATCGCTTAAAATAAATCATCCAAGTATAATGACGGTGGTCAATTTAGTCCCCCTAACTAATTGCCAATATGTGATTATAACGAACGCTGCGTGGCTGTTGGCACATATATCATCGGGCTCGCGCACTCGCTACATCGCTACATACCACCTTCATTATTACACGGAACGATCCGATTGATTTATACCACCGCTGCTTAATTAGGATATTCAAAAAATAATTATCGACCCAATTGTAATAAATAAAACCGACCAGCGACCATCTCTCTCCTTCACCATACCTCACTTTTAAAACCTCATCATCTCTTTCTGAAATCGGACACCGAATATACTCTTTCTACGGCAACGCGATTATCTATTACCGATTCAAATTATCAACACTTTCATTCAATACCATTACCACTAGCTAATTACCCTGCGGATTGTGTGACACGTTATATTTGCATTACAAGTTCCGCTCATCGGTTTATTACCAAAAGTTATCGCATAAACATATTTAATCAACACTAAGCTCAAATTTATCCACGACCGATATTAGTATTAATTATTAATAACAAATTCATGTTTACACAAATAAACTATAATTTTCAAATAATAATTTTCACGTTCTTGCTTTGAAAATATATTACAGTTACCAGATAATTAAAAATGATGCATATGCAATAATAATAATAATAAGATTTACTGGCACTTATTTACATTAGTAAAATGAACTGAAAACATTATTAACGTTAATCAAACGCAATGCCAAGAATGCTAGGCAGCTGCTCCTCGCTTTTTATTTTCTATTTCTTCCTCTTATTTTATGGAGGTCCCAATGTGAATAATGAATTAATGAATGCCCTTCTTGTTATCCGTAATGACTTGAGCGTAGACGAGTAGAAGAGACGATGATTTCATGAATCGGAGGTCCACACAAAACCTGCAATCTCATCGCTATGAATGAGGGGGCTCGAAAAAGCGCCCCACCGCCCCTGATTTTCACACCTACTTCCTTACATTAAATAAGACCACTCACGGTGCACATCCACCATTTACCATCGCCATCGACGTTTAAACAACAATTAACATGTGATTACAACTTCCTGCCAATAAACAGGAAACGTTGCGCAAACTAATTTGCGGTAATTATATTTTAATATACCTGCAGCAACAATAAAAAAAAAGTATTTGTCGCTATTTTTTTATACGCCAATTGTCGTTTCGTAATGAATGTATTTAAAAATTGTTTCCCGGAATGGCGCTCACAAAGGTGTTGTCCTCCCCCCACGCAGCTCCTTTCACGACCACCCTCATTGTATAATGTATAAATGTAATTTCTCGGAAGCTTTTTTGATATGATAAAAGTTTTGTTCATTCTTTTTTTTTTCTCGGGGCCACTTTAATAAAGCCGCCCATAAAATCCATGGCGCATTTTTTAATTATCTCTCAACGCCCGTTGTGTATATATATATACTAGTGTGTATGATTATATTCCTTCAGCCCTCCAGTTTCATTCTGTGCGTCCAATTTCCTCACCTTTTTTCCCTGGGCGAAGTTAATTAAATGCTTATTTCCTCGTGCGATCCAATAATTGGATTGCTTTAATTATATAATATATATATATATTCTTCATGTGTATTATGCAGAACTTTGGGCGATTAGTAGCGTCGTGATGCTTCGGAGTCGTGGCATGTGGAAGAATTGGCGTAGAAGACAATCGCTTTGTTGCGGCTGTTAATTGTGTATTAATTAAAATCTTGATGAATAACCCCCCAATTGTACCATACTTCAACGTTTCGTTATTAGAAATTCATCCCTTTGTCCCTTTTCGCAATATTCATCAATGTCTTACTCGTGATGTATATATATGTATATGTGTTTATCTGCAATCTGGTATATACGTGCATATATATATATATATACAAAATTAAAATCTCAGGCAAATTGCGCCGTAGTGAAATGTGCGCGGCTCTTGTGGCCGGCTGTTTTATGAAGCGAGAATATTTGCAGAAATCGATGGCTCCACTAATTACAAACGCCGTCTAATTAACAATATATAGGAAATTGTTCTGCAATACTTTGAAGTGCGGGCTTTGAATTACTACCCTGCGATAGATTTAATTAATTAACAGCTTACTAATTAACTTTATTGAGGAAATTTCCAATTTAAAAATCCCCCGCCGTTTTTATTTCCCTCATCCACTCGTTCACTTCAAATCTCCTTTTCTATAATTTACCCTCACATCATCTCTCATTAAACTAAATATAGATGATTATTAATAAAATATCTACTTTTTTTTAATTAAGAATATTAAGCAATATATTTAATTTATTTTAATTTCGATAAATAAGTTTACATTATTAAATCCAATAACGCATTTGTTTATTTATACATTTTTCCGTTGTCGTCGAAAACCAAACTAAAAAATAAAACATCGGACGATAAATGTATAATATGTTTGTAATGGATTGATTGGTTGGTTGTTCGTTCGTTCGTTGTGCCTTCTGCTTTCCGCCTTTCGTGCTTTTCATCCGACGTCAAATTCAATATTTATATTACGGCCTACCACCCGTATAATTAACAAGTAATTACGCAGCTAATTTACTACCAAAACAAAATGATAATATTTACTTAACGCATAATGTTTGTCGGTTTAACTTTCGCTAGGCTGGCTTCGGAAGCGAGCTGAAATTGACGAGCTTTTAAATTCGCGCAAAACTTTATGAATTATTAAATGGTCCGCTTGTATATTATAAATATGCACTCAGGGAATATCCCCGATGTTGATGATGTTTCTCTCATCATTATTTTTTTTGTTGGAAACATCTAATATTTGAACAAACATTTGTTTAAGACGTTACGATTAATAAATGTCATCTTATTTTCTAAGTAAATCATTATACAAGAAAATGCGGTGGTTCAAAATTTCAATTATTATCACGTAAGATACCATGATTTTTCTTGTACTTTATACTTCACCTTCAGTTTTAGAAAAAAATATTTAATAATTCAATAATTTTATTATAAATTCTCTTAAAATTAATTATTACCTCTTTGCTTATTACTAGTCTTAATCAGGATAATCCAATTTGATTAAATAATGCTGAAAGTTGACTTAAGTTAAGCTAATTAGAAGTCATGAGCGACATTTCGTCTTTCGTAATCGAAGCAAATGAAGAAAAACGACCAATTAAATTGCCTTTCCTATTCGCCAAGGTCACACGCTGCACGTCCTTTTAATTATCCAAGTATTATTCAATAATTAATACAGGCAATTAGCGTTAATTATTCCATTTCTATATATGCACCTTCGATCGTTTTAAATATCAATGAAAAACGCGTGTAAATCGCAATTAAAATCAATCGCAGTTACCGTTAATTAGGAAATGCCATAGTGATTTTTGTACGAATCGCTAAATGTACGCAAAAATAGTTTTTATTTGTTGGCATTGTGCCACGACAGCACATTCATAAATCTACCAATTTGTAATGAAAATCTTCAATGTTTTGCCATCTTCTTTGTATTTATTTAACTTTTTTTTCTTTCATTTCAGATTATCCAAGCTTGGATTTAATTCAATTAAAGGTGAGTTTTTGTTAATTTAATATTATAATCATTTTTTTAATGTTATATAAGAAAGGAAATCAATCTTGTGAATCTTACGACTATATGTGTCATATAAATAATATTTCACAGATTGCCTATAAAATAGGTGGCCGGTTGTATTAAATGCTATACTTAAATGATTATAGATCTGTTCGTTAGTATACTCGATTGTAATCATCGTTTATATGACGGTAATATGAAGTAAGTCAATATTAATGTCGACGGTTGGCGGAACGAGCGTGGATATCTGAGAGAGGTGATCTCTTCGGTGGAGATACGGCAATAAAAGAAAAAAGTTTGAGAACGAGAGTTTCAGCGTGGAGATCCGCGATTTTATTGTGTTTAATAATAAAGCGGTCGTGCGATTGTCGAAGTGTGAAAGGCGCTTTAATCTTTAATTAAACGGCCTCACGGTGTGGTCTAAATAAACGAGGGGCAAATAACGACCACGAGATATCGAACCTATCTCATCCCATCCCGTTCAGGATGTTTTTAATTTTCTAAAAATGGGAATTATGTCCGTAGCATTGTTCCGATTCTCACACCGCCGTTGCAGTCGCCGCCGCCGCCGTCGCAGCCGATGCTGCCTCCATCGTCGTGGCAATGCATCAATGCCAATTAACTGTTCTCCTCCGGCGTGTAGCTTTCTTCAATTAGCGATTATATTCTCGCTCTCGATACCTTCTTTTCCTCCCATAGCCCCAAGATTCTCTATAGATACAAAGCGCTCGACCAGAATCCAGCTATTTTTCGTCTGCGTTCTTGCTTTGTTTCGTGCGTTATTATCCTCCGAGGTAATTCTCTTCGGGGCTCCAATGCTGCGGGATGTCGTGTCGAAGCGAATTACATGCGCAATTAATTGAATTAACCGAACGTAGACCGGACGGATCTGACGAAAATGGCTGCAATGGAAAAAGAAACGCTCTGTTATCCATGTGCGTTTTTCGGCGATAGTTTTCGAAATTACACCACTTACTTTACATGTCTGTATTTCACCTTGAATAGATAAAAATAAATTGGTAGTTAAATTGCTAGTTGTTATTTCTATTTACCAGAAGTTGCTGGTATTTTATTTACTAAATTGTATAGTTCGGCACTACTGGATTTAAATTCAGTTAAGTAAATCAAAATTATGTATGCAGGTGGGGCAATGACTTTGCGTCCTTCAGTGTTATCAACGTGAAAAATTGTAATTATCAAATGGGTCATTTCCGTTCGTCCACATCCGTTGCGGTTTCTTCCCATCCCTGCTTGCTTCCCCTTCCGACAATTTCGACTGCTGAGGTGTACAAATTAATCCGACGAAAATCTGGTATAAATCTGCGGTAATCTAATTTGATATCGAGAACGAAACGAATTAGCTACGCTTCCGGAATTCGGTTTTTGTTGTGTTCGGGTCGTTTTAATTAAACGGTGTGTCTCCCCGTTATCCGTTGGCGGTGGCCGCGATTCGCGAAACTTTTCGCGAAGAAGTTTATTTACGGGCTCGAGCGAGAGAAGAGCGCGCGCCGCTGAAGTTTCCAGCATCAATTAGACAACTAATGAGCTAATTAAATGAGTATTCAGTGTAATGAATACCATGGGGATTATTATCAACTGAATATATTTACTAATTACTATTCTAGCGGAGGACTGCGCGTTAATTAATGTAAGATGACGGCGTTTCAAAAAAGAAAAATGAAATGTAAAAACGGCGTGATGGACTATTTTTGCGATGGGACTTAAATTTTGTAATAAACGATGGACGTCGGTCGCGCTTGAAAAACGAATCTCGCTGAAAGTACCGTAGGTTTCCAGGTAGTGAATGCCTCGGATATTTGTTGTTATTTATTACACGATCTTTTTAATTAATACTTTCTACACGGTTTAAAACATAATCTACTGCTCTCAACAAAAAAAATAAGTACAAATACAGCATATCATATTTCAAACATACTTAATATTTTATTCTAGTATTTGTTTACTTTTTTCTAGGAAATTTTCTATATATTTTGTATAATAGTTTAAGAAATTTTATATAATTTTACTAATTGAAATGTTTCATTTTCAATATTTTATATGTATTATACTGTATATTCTTACGACTATTCAGCATATGCAATATAAAATAAATATACCAATTTGCATATTTCAATATAATTCGATGAATATGGCAGTAAAAAAAAATGCGACTTTTTATAGATAGATGTATAAATTTATGGGGTGGATGAGTTTATCGCGATCGATTGAATAAATAATTTGCATTCATTTAAAATACAACGAGCCGTCGATAAAATATTATAATTAATTTGGCTTTCATAAATTCCCAAGCAGGTTGCATTGTTTTATTTTATTGCATAACAATGGTGATTTCGGCGCTGTTCATTAAATGATTATAGATGCAGCGAAAGAGTTTCTGTGTCAGAACGAGAGAGATGAAAAAGAACTGTGGCGGCTTGTAATCAACGAAAATTACCCTGACTCCCGAGCACATGCATGCAGTGTGTTATGTAATTTCGAAGATTTATTTTAAACGGTCTCATCGTCACGTTTTCCTAATTATATAATGCACACAAACGCACACATCGAGTGTGAGAAGGACCGGACGTCTGCAAGCCATTTTACCACGAAAAAATAACATTATTCCTTATGGTATGGGAGCAACAAATCGAGCGGCATTAAAAAATCCATAAATAACGGACAAAATGGCTTATGTGCTTAATAAACTTTCGGATTTTTTAACGACCTCGGAAGATATTAGTCAATGATTTACGGTGCCATAAGAAGAAACATTAAAATTATATGGAGCATTTTAAGATTCTAATTGACGTAAATTGGGGAATTTCAGCTGAATTTGAAATTGTAAATATTGTTGATCATTTTTTTTTTCAGTTTTAATAACATTTTATGAACTGTCTATTTTATAAAATCCGTATAAACGTGTTTTATGCTGCATTTAGTTTTTTTAATTTAATGTAATGTTTATACTTTAATGTACTAGATGCAATATAAAGTTTGATTCTTTAACGTTGTAAACGCAGTAAAGATTTAAGTTTAAGGTTCAAAAATATTTGCTCCTAAACTTAATCGTTTAAACAATTTCTTTAATTAGTAAAAGATTATTTTGTAAATTTACAATTAATTTAATCCCCATAGAATAATTTTAAAATATTTTTCACTTTGTGTAAATTGTCTCGCATTACGTATAGCGTGGATACAACATAATAGGTTTTGTTTAAATTCTCTTAGGTTTTATTTAACGATTAGAGTAGTTTAATTCAGTTCATTTCCGGTGCAGATGTGAAAATGGTGGGCACTTCAAATTGGATCATGTTTCTTCGCAATTTACGTGCTTCGTTCTTATTTGGATTGCGCGACTGGAAATTAAAAAGTTTTGGCAAGGTAATTAAAAAACAAGAACAATAATTCTTGATGGTTTCTTTATTGGACATTTTTATTTGGCCATTGGGGCAGGGTGTTTAATTAAATGCAGAATAAATACTCCCCCGTCCGTCCGTTGCGGGAGGCGCGCGGGGACGTTTTTCGGGTGGCCGGGGTGTAATGTCCGCGTACTCCGAAACGTTTTACCTAATGGCCTTTCATTAAGGGTGGAATGCTTTGTGCATATGTGATGTCCACGGTGATTGTGTACAGTCCGTGTACAATGCTAGGATAATTTAATGCGCTATAGTGTATTTAATTACTTGGCGGGACGGTGGCGGCTTCGGTGGGCCGCACACGTACCCTCCACCACCGTCGCCGCCGCCGCCGCTGTCGCTTCCTCCTCTACATTCACCTCCTCATACTACTCTATGCTCGTAGCAATAGCCGCCTCCTCCTACTCTGCGGCCGCCGCCTTTTGATCTCGCTCCGGAACCGGACGTTGTCCGGACTCCCCGAAGCTCCACTGGTGCCAACCTTAGAAATTACATTCGCGGATGCCTACTTTTCTACGTGGATACATACTAATTGAAATCGCTTTTGTATGTGCTCGTCGCAGCGGTCACAATCTATAACTGCCGCAACACCCTTGCAACAAAGAAACCGTCTTCGCACTTCCTTTTCACACTCTTTACTTCCTCTGCTCGCTAATTTGAATCATTCCGATGACATCAGAATACGTGTAATTAGACACGATTCCATTCCTGCGCTCACAGACCTTAAAACTTTACGCACTTTACTATTCATCATCAAAAGCGAACCATTTTATTTAATCCATTTCTCAAATTTCTAATTACTTCCTCAATAGAAAATGTAAAGTTTATAGAACTTACTTTTATTTTACCAAAAGAAAATATAATTTTCACATCAATTTATGCAACATACTTTTTAATTTCTATATATTATTATTTATATTATATGTCTGTACAATATTCGTATTATAAAAAAAAATGTTTTTAAATGTAATTATATTCTAAAATTTTGTAATATTATTTTATTGGTGATTAAGTTATATAAAAGAAAACTGTTTGAAGATTAAATACAGTTTATATTGAATATTGCAAATGAGTAAAATTATTGAAGCTTTCATGATTTTATAATTCCTATTCATATAAATTTATTGATAAAGTTGTTTGCACAAGTTTTCCGACATTAACATAATTAGTTGGGCGTATTTGTTTTGGCGTAATTAAATTTTAATTCGTTCACGTTCCAATCCACCCCTAGGGATTTTATATAAATATATGTATATTCGTAATCTCACAATGGGAATGAAATATAAATAGAGATTATTATAAGTATACCTATATGTCATTGCATAAGACAAGATAAGAGGAGGAGGAATGAATATTAATGAATTCCCCTCTGTTTATCTCGCTCCATTTAATTAGGTTGGGCTGTTTGGATGTGCGGTGGATAGGGCATGCTTCGACGAAGGGGGGTAGGATTTCGCGATAGCACGGAGTCCCAAATATCAGACAAATATGGCATTAAAACTGCTGCCGCCCCTCTGGTTAATTACGAGCCGCGTGGACTTCTTGAAATAAGCAGACGAACGGCCATTACAATGATTAACTGCCACGGTATAAATCACTACATTATTGCAGCTTAAGTTAAATGTTGATGTACGCGCGCGCTCTCTGTAGCATTTAACTTGAAAACGGCTTGAAACTTTGCCAGCTTCTCTTATTATTTTTCTTTCTTGTTCTCCTCCTGCTCTTCCTCCTCGTCCGTGCACTTTGCGTTCTGGTTCTTTTATTATTATTGTTATTATTCTCCCCCCGCTGCTCATCATGTACACTTTAACTGTAATGTAATAGCAATAACTCCCGACGTGTGTAACGCTCATCACAGCTTTATGTCTTCTACTACCTTGCATGCGTGTATGCAGTGCGTTAAAGGATGAAATATCTATTGAACCGTTAAAAATAACAACATTTTTATTATCCTTAATAACAACACACTGTGTTACATTTACCGCTCTTTTAACACAACTTATTTCAATCATCTTCTGACATTACAAGCTTTACTGTCGGCACTAAACACCGTTCCACCTGACAACAGTCGCACATTCAGCGTCCAATTCTCTCTTACGTGAACTTTCTCATCTCAAAATTATTTTCCACCCCTATGCAAAATAGAGATTTATTCAAACACCAATCTAATTTAATATAAACATCAAATTTACTATTACATAACAAAAATATATATAATTTTTGTTGTGTAATTTCGGTGTAATAAATATAATAATAATTGTCATTTTTAGTATATAGAATGGTAAATGGATGGTTAACAATTAGAAAGCGATCCATGGGGTTTTAAACGTATTAATTTCACCAAATTGACTTGTTAACCTACATAATACCTATTTGCTTAAATTAAATCTATTTGTAGATTATCTACTATATTAATTAATGACTTACAGTTGTACAGTACGTTCGCTCCAAATGCGTTGGGCGAGAGATGAAAAATGGGCTCTCGCAGTATGTGGCCAAATGAAATATACCTTTTTGAATTGAACAGATTTAATGGTCAAGATAATCAATAACATTAACATTTAAGCTCCTTAATATGAATACTCAATAAACAACAACAAGAACAACAAGCAAAAAGAGCATCAACAGAATTACCTCTGCGTGGCTCGCGCTTCTCGTTTTCTCGGTGCTCTTAATTCATCTTTATCTGCGTCACCGAAAGTAATTATTTTAATGCGTTTCTACATTCTCCTGACTTAATGCACATTCATGCGAATGCAGAATATTTTAATTAATAATTAAAATGTAATCGCATTTTATTCATATTTTATTAGCCTTAATCTAGTTTGTATTTATTAAATTTCTACATATTAAAATCCTCCAGAAAGCAATTGATTTATTATAGAAATACTACTTCGGATGTAATTTTGAAGCTATAAAATATTAAATAAATCAACGAATTATGGGAGTAATTATACAAAGTTATATAACAATTCCATTACTTTTCTTTTGAAAACGCTAGAAAAATAATTATAATATAGAGTTAACATTATTTCTAATTTCGATCAACTTGTTCATATTTTGTTAGGATGTGACTTAATATAGAATATATTTTAAATTTATTACTTTGACTTAATTAAATTTAGTTTAATCAACATATAAGACTTTTATGTTGTCGTTTGTAGAAGGATGGTAGCAAATTTCCCATTTGTAAGAGCAATTATTTGAGTTAATCATATTTAATGATAAACTGGATGTATTAAAATAAATTATATTAATTTATAAAAAATAAATTTAATATTAATTATTAGAGACGAATCATTAATTTTAAACCCGAGTGACACTGATTAAGCGTTAACTTGAATATCTCGTATGTAGGTGTAAATAGAACCTGCGCATATAATGAAGAATATGTGGGAAGGTGATAATTAAGTAGGCGTAATCTTGTTTTAAAGTCAGTGCGGAAAATATGAATTTTCAAGTATAAATCAATTAATACTAATAGTCGTCCCATGATAAATAATATTTATCTTTCAATTATGGTTTATTCTGGGTTTTTTTTTTTTTTTTGGATGTAATCTGCTATAAAGGATAATGGAATATAAGTAATGCGGAATGGAAGGACCCGATTTTGGGGGATTCTTTTCCCCAATTGTGTAGTCGGCCTGTGATAAAGCACATGTTCATTAGTGGAGCCTGCGAATATTTTTGGCCCATGCGTAGCTTCCTTTAAACTTGCTAGGAATTAACTAACGAGCAGGAATCCACTAACGAAGCCGAAAAGGGGGAGAAGAGACTAGACTGTCTAGCTCAGGAAAGATGGATGCAATTAGTGCGATTTGCTTTACGCCAAAAAAAAAATACAGACACACACACATACGTATATGTATGCACATACACCAGAAGAGTTGAAGTAAAACAAACATGGGTCGAGACGAGATGGTGGTTTGAAAAAATTGTCAAAATAAATTGGTGGAAATGTGTATATGTGCGCGTATTCTATAGAAGTACAAAGCAGCCTCTTTCCCCGTTCGCTAATTAATAATTAAAACGAGAAACTAATTATGAGAGTCTGCGTAATAGATTATAAATGGAGTATCGTGGCTCGTTTACGGGGGCCGCCCGTAAATATACAGAAAGCGGCTCATTATAACATTTATTGGATTTTGAACTGTCAGGAAAGTTGGATAAACAGAACCGTCGGAGAATTGCTTTGCCTCTCTTTCTGCTCCCACCATCTAACCGTGGCTCTCTCCCTCTCTGTCTCTCGCTGTTAGTTCAGTTTTATAAGGATGCCTTTATTCGGCGAATCTTGTTGCGGTTAGATATTTAATTAGCTGCAAGATAATTAGATACAGGTTTAATTACAACTTTTGATGAACAAGCTTTTTATTATGTCATCTCTCGAATTGTTAACTCTCCCTGCACCGAACTTTTGCTACACCTCCTCCTCCCCCATTTTGAACTGTAAACCGCAAAGAATTCTCCCCGTGAGTAAACTTCACTTATTTTAATTAGGACCAATTATATCAAGATGCACAAAGCAAACCGCGCACATTAAAGCTTAGCTTCTTTTTATAAATAAATATCATCAAAACCAACAATAAATTTACGTACGCCCCAAAGGAGCGGATCTAATGAGCACACGCAAAAACATCGATCAAGATAATTAGCAGGCCAAACTGTGTTCCTTTATTCTTCCTCCTTTTCCTTTTTTTCTCTTCTCTTCTTAATTCTCCGACTTCGGCGCACGCGTGTTTTAATTATTCCCTTTTACCCAGGCATACCTTAAAGAAAACCAAAAAAAAAGTGTAACAACAACAAGAGACGAAGACATAGATTGGACGAGAAGAATGAATAAAAAAGGAGAGAAGACATCGGCAAAATAAAGCGAATAATTTATTTTGTATTCAAGAATACGCTTAATTAAGCTATAAAGAACTCGCATTGACACTAATGAACACAAAATGTTGTGAAAAATAACTATTAGATGGTTAAAAGCGGGCATAAATTCACGCACACACTCACCGCGCCATCGACACACAAGTCAAGAGATTTTAATTGGATTATCTTCTCTTTGCCAACAACCTAAAAGCCGTGTCAATTAAAATTGCTCAAAGAAAACTATTTCTGATATACTCATGCATCAATGCCAGCAAATACTTAGTGAATAACGACATTTTCAAATTTAAATCTCCGCCAAATCTCAATAAAAATACGATTTGCAAATAAATTCTTAAATAAATACAAAATATTTTTTATCTTTTCAATATTTCGTCGAAATTAGTTTATATATATGTATAGTAAGATTATTTAAATACATCACCGAAATCGTCGTTTTCAATATTTCAAGTACACAAGAAGCTCAAATCCTCTTATTTTATGAAATTATTAATTGAAATAAATATTTAAATTATTAAAGCAAGTAATTGAAATGATTTTCAGTTCTCGAACTTGTATTTGCTTTTCTGGATCAGTTGAAAATCGAGAGGTAATCGCTACAAACAATGTTTTGTTTTAATTAGTAAATGTGATTGCGCATTGTCGGGAGGGGGTGGTGAGATGAATCATTCAACGTTTCTAATTATAAGTACTAATTGGTACTCGAATATAGTGTAATTGCTGCGTTCAGGAGTTTTCTGTGGAATTTAACCAATTAATTTTAATGACGCTATTCGATTAGTGTGTGTATGTATGTGTATGGCAAATAAGAAAATCCCAAACGTATAGATGGGGATATTCAGCGATGGGAGGGCGGAACCGAAGCTCGAGCTTAACGACACAAATTAGGGGGATGATGACTATTTATACAAAACTCTTTTTTTTTTCTTTGCTCAACAGCAGGAGGAAAATTGGATAATTGATTACCGTCTTGGTTGGAGATCAGATGTTTCTTTGAAAGAAGAGAGGGACGTTAAACGGGGATGAAAAAAAAAACAGAAACGACTTGACATATTTTTTTATTCCTCTTTCCTTTCGCATTCTAATAACTTTAAGAGTTCAAACTTATTAAATAAATAGACTTCTCTATTTTATTTAAAAAAGAATCTACTTTAAAAGCATTTCGTCGGCTTTCGAGCAACAGATTTTTCTCCGTCTTCCTCTCGCTCCATTCCGGGCACTTAATGCATCCCCCGTCTCACTTCTTCCCTCTTTCTGTATAAATAAAGCGAATGATCGACTAACACATTTTGTAAACTCTCGACTTAAAAGTTTAAGTAGTTTCACAAATATTTTAAACTAATAGATGCTTAAAGTTTTGAAAGCCTTTTTGAAATGCACGCTTAAGTGTTATAACCACACACAGAGAATAAATATCCCTCTCGTCCCTTCACTCCATTCGCATCATTACATTTAATTAGAACACCCTCTTCATTTTATTTATTTCTTCTTACAAAATTCTTACACAAAACTGCAATCAGTTTCAAGCAACTTCATTAACTCGGGACATTTTACTCGCGATGCGTTTATTTTATTTATTTCTATCCATTTCCTCATTTATTCAGCAAACACGAAAGCTTCGTTCGGTGGTGATATAATTCGAAATTAGTATTGCGGATGCTCCTAAAAATATACTCTAAGTGGTTAACGACGTTGTGTCACAGTTTTAAAAGTTGTTTACAGTCGAGTTGCACAAATTTCATGCCAACCACTTAACTTTTTGTGCCAAACGAAACTTGTCCATTAAGATTTCTGCGTTTTTTTGAAAATGTTCGAAAACCCGCACCCACCGCCCACCAGTTTCTGCTTCCTCCTGTGCGCGTTTGTTGCTAATTCGTACACCGATATCACGCCAGCAATTTATTACGTATCCTTGGGCAACAATTAAATGGACATTTGTTTTAACGCCGTCCGGGACTTTTATGTCCACTCACATAAATACACTTATTTTTCTTTGCTAATTTATAGTACACGCTTCCATTTACTTGCAATTACCACAACACAAAATATTATTGTAACTTGCTCTGTTTTAAGAATTTATCTGTCTTTTGGACGAATTTAGACCACTTTATTTTATTATTTTCCGACGCACCACTCAGAATATTTAATCTATTTTGGTCATGTTATGTTCCATTAGTTTACTTAACAATAGCGAAACTTATATGAACTTTTAATTTCATTATATTAATTTTATTTAAAAATTATTCGGAAATTATCAAATACATTTTTCCGGGAATAGAGAGATGATCTTCTGAACTGACTTATTTAAAGTTCTAACTGAAATTGATTTATTTTTTAAATTATTTTTTGCTTATTTATAAACAATTAATAATTTCTGATTTAACACTTGAAGGGTACTCTTTAAATACTTTTAGATGTGTTTGCCAATAAGATTAGTTAAAAAAAATGCTCTAAGTTTAAATTAATATTTAATAAAAGTAATGACCCTTCCTGCAGCTTTTGCAGGAGATAGAGAGAGAGAGAATATTTTCTGCGAACAATTTCCGTTTTGGCCGGTAAGCAAGGTCAACAGGTTCTGGCTTCAGATTTCTGAACCCGATATTTACCTTACTTTTAGTCATTTATTAAACATAATTTAAATAAATCAAAATTGTCTGGGGCAACGATCTTTTTCCAAGAAACTAGACATTATATGAAAAAAAAAACGTAAGCTACAAATGATTGTTTTTTATTTTTAACAATTTTAGTTGAATAAAAAACCTATTGTTTGTATTAGTTTATGTAGTAATTATTTATTTTATTTAAAATTTACTTATTTTTCGGACTAAAAGATAAATAAATTTATAGAACGATTCTTAGAAAATATATATAAAGTTTGATGATTCTTATTTTAATGTTATCTTATGGTCCGAAAAAGAAAATATATTGTCATTATTTAAAAAGCGAATATTTTAAACATTTAATAAAATATTTCGTTTAACTCAAATGAATGTAAATAATAAAATATTGAAATTCATTATAAATAAGTGTAAAATATAAAGAATACGGCTTTTCAGTAACTAATACTGAATCGAACTTTAGATTGTAAATGATAGAGTGTGTGGTATAAACCGTGAGCTTGCGTTTAATTTAATAACAACGTTTATGATAAAATAAGGAACGTTGTTGTTTTGTTCTGTTATATTCGTACGTTGAAACACGCAACGCCATAAAATTTAATAATAAAATTATTTAGTATTACCACTGACACGCCACGAATAAGTGGATCCTTCCATCTGAAGTAGTGTTGAAATAACGAGAACCCATCCTACAATTTATTACTATAATAAAGTAAGTGCAAACCTCGATATTTTCAAGAAATTCGATAAGTAAATTTTGGAAATATATGTTTCGGACTATAAGACGTACCTGATTTTTTTTTTATTTAGAAAAATAATCATGTTTTGCATAATTGATCAGTTATTTTATTTACGCTCATTTTTTTCTAATTTTAGATAAATATTAAGGATTTATAAAAATAATTCAAATAATTCCTACAAAGACGCACACGATTACAGCCTAAGCCTAATACTAGCTATAGACGATCATAGACAAAGAGTGTAGGTAAATCGGTGATCCCCGTTTGTCTTGAGATAACTTGTGTCTACCTACCTTCAGCGGAGTGCCATATTTTTCGTAGCTCAAATTTAGAGACGATTTATTGAAAAAAATATATTAATGTTACTTTCAGACGCACCCAAAATTTGAGTCAATTTTTCTATCTAAATAGTCCCAAAAATACGGTATATTTTTGAAATAAAGTTTTATTAAAACGAACAATTATAACTCAAATTTACTATTAAAACAATTTAAAGGGAAATAATTTTAAAAAAAGCCCAGACAACGAAATAATCTATGAAGTTTTTTTGTTATTCCTCGTCGCTTTTATTTGGAATAATATCGTCCAGACAAGTGCCGGAATTTTCTACACCTCTTTTTTATAATTTTTTTTACGTTTGATTGAATTCGTTCATTCACTGTACGCATAGATAGTACGTTTTTTTCTGCATTCCTTTGCACTCGTCGAATATAGTATTTTTTATATCAAATTTATTTTACATCAATGAATACATTCACTATTTAACATTTACTTGCATATTGGTTGCATAATTGACATTTTTTATCTGAAACTTTTCAAATTAATTACATGAATTTTGTTAAAATTTTATCCTCTAATTAATTCCATTACTTTACTAAATTAAATGTAGATTATGTTAACTGAATACTATAGATATTGAGTAATGTTTTCTTTTGTATAATCTTTATTATCAGAAATTGATCCATATTATAGTTGGCATTATTAATTACAAAGAAATTCACTAAATTAAATTACGTTGCGTAATATTTCTAAATATATATACTTATGTTGAAATGTTTAAAATTGATGTTGAATGAAGATGTAATGGAGCTTTGGAATAAGAAAAATAACTGTAAATGGTTCTTGTAAAATTCGAACAGGTGTTTTCGTTTTAAGAGATCGCGAAAGAAATTGTGTCTGGAAGTGTTTAAACCGTGGAAGAGATGGATTAACACGTTAAGATTGCAGCTCGTGTTCGCAGCGAGCGGCGGCGGTGGCGGCGGCGGCAGCGCTAAACGAAAGTTACGTAATAAAGCAAAAGAAAATGGAGAGAGCTCGTTCAAGAGTGAGTGGGGAAAAAAAAGGAGAGAGAAGAGGAAGGAAATAATAAAGCAATGTTTGCTGGAGGATAATATGCGAAATATTGTCACGCGTGTTATGTGTTTGCTTCACGCAGCACACGCTCATATATGTGAATGCGAGTCAATTCGATTCCAAGTGATGGTTGATGTCTTTATATGCGCGTGCAAAAACTGGCCTCGATGGACCCCGCGAGACACGCGATTTATTAAAAAAAAAAAGGACGAGCACCGCGTGCTTTGTATCGATTACATTATCATTACATCACCTCATCTCAATTGGATTCCAAGAATAATAATAATAATCATATTTATTGGAAATCAATAAAAATACACATAAAGGAACCGAAAACGTTTTTTTATTTTATGTAAATTGATTGATTCAAATAAAATTTACTAAAATAAAAAGATGAAATAAATTAACGCAAATATAAGGTTCACCTCAATATGTTTCGTAATTAAATTATCAAACCAAAAAAAATGCAATTTCCCGCAGAATTGATTTGGCCCATTGTTTAACTATTTGTGCTCGTCTCTCCCTCCGGCCGTTGATTAACCAAATGCCCGAATATAATTAGAGGTTAATTGAAAATCAAATTAAATTAATCCGAATCAACAGTCAAATAAATATATTTGCATTATCAAACAATTTGTTCGGATTATTTTACGTGCCGTTGACGGTACTGTAAGAAATAAAATTCAATTAACTTCCAAATTGAAAACGATACCCCGTTTTGCCTTTAACATTCGTTTCGTTGTAATGTTGTAAATTGTACATTACGCTAATGTTCGCTCTTATCGAGTTACTGAATATACAATTTATTTTATAGTGTAAAGAATATTTCAATTACATCAAGTGCAATAAATTTATTTATTATGTTATATACTACATTTTCTTTGCCACTATATATATTTTTCGCAAGAATTCTAATTATTATATAACTTTGCTTAACATAAATATGTCCTTAAAATTACCATTACTTAACCAAGTCAAAAATGAATATTTCAGTATGCAATTATGTCAATTATAAGGAATTCATATGTATTGTAACCTAGGATATAACGTCAATCAGTTAAAATAGAAATCTGAAGTAATTTTAATTCCAGCCTCCAATGTCAGTTCAAGAACACCACGTGCGATTGAAGACATTTCGAGGTGCGTATAATTTGAGGTAACTTTAATGAGTGACAAACAAGAACATTTGGAAAACGGAAATATTAAAATCGAGTTTCGAAAGAAGAAGCATTTGCATATGAAACGACGGGCAGACCGAAATGAAATGGTGGTCAAACCGATGGTTGGAAGGAAGGATTGAAGGCTGGTAACATCCTCGCGCGGTGAACATTTTGAGCGATGGACACGGATGGCATTCTCTCTGGTTCGTTTTTAATTGTTAATTCGGTTTTCGTCTCGGTCAGAAGAGTTTCGGGTAGATGAGACACCTGCGCCGGCCTGCGTTTTCGTGGGGATAATTAAACACCGGCTCTCTGCGACAAAGACGATGAGTACCAAAGGTCAGTCTTTGGCCAGACGGTGAGTTGTGCGCGCACTCGAGCCATACAACAACACAACCCGTTCGCTCTCTCAACCACTCTCAACCTTCGCGCATCTCGTTCTCTAGATGTGCTCGACTTAAGACGACTTAACCCACAAAAAAGCCTACTTAACTTCGAATACTAAGACTTTCCGGTGCCGCAAGTTTCCCTAAAAAGAAAAAACAACGTTTCACTACTGCAAGTAGAGTGTCTGTGCTGTTTTTAAGTGTAACCTGCGCACCGCCGCCACATGGAGTATCGTGATTTTTGAAACTGGAAGCGTTGTTTTATTTGAAGGTTAGCTACAGGAGATACATAATTTGCTTAAATTCATTTAACGATGAATATTTATTTTCAATTTCCACACAAACAAATTTTAATTGACGAATGCTTGAAGTACTAACAAATAATCACGCTCGGAATGTTCAAATTCCTATAAGAAATTTGTCTCGAATGAGCAGACATCAAAGTACGCAAATTCATCAACAATTAACGAATCTTTATGGAAGCGTCAGAGAATGCACATAAATTTAAAAAAATAAATCGCAGTCCAATTACTTCAAATAAAGAAAATAACGATTTTTAATAACAACCTAATCATGAACATCTCCGCCTGAACTTATAAATCTTGATTTGGAACAGGTTTAGTAGACTTATAAGCTCTAATTAGCGTCTATAAATCTTTTGGTTTCGTGAATGAGGTCTGCCGAACCTCCTGTGTGTATGTATGTACTATTCGTCGGCCATCGGCTGTTCCCTTTCACGATTTACCATTTTATTAAATATTATTTCAGAAAGCGATTTGCCAGATATTGCGTGACAATATAACGTGTGGTCACTCACTTAATTCCGTCGCCGTGGGTTTTGCTGCGGGCCTCACCTTTGCAGTTGGCCACCAGATGCTCTCACTTCTTTTCCATTTGTATAGTTTCCTATAACACGAAATTTGTTTCATTGAAAAAGATAAATGATATCAAAGGCCGCACGCGAAAAATAACAGAAAGAGTATAGTTTGCATCGCTGAAACTTGTTTTTCCATTTGTTCAATCATTCTCGGTAATTGCTAATTATGTTATAAAGATATAAATATATTTATTTTTTCGTCAATAAGGTCATGTTACAGCAAAACGCAATCCTGTTTTGCTTTCGAGTGCTGCGATAATTAGATTTAGTGCCAGTTATTGGTCTGCATTTGATTTCCATTGGTCGGCCGTTTGTGCGAGTTATGGAAGTGAAAAAAAGAAGGTGTTTTCTCAGTCGATAAATGAAAAAAATGAACGAGTGCCGTTCAGATCTTGTTTGACGGCGGATGGATGAAAGATTCGGAGCCGCTGCCGCCGACTCCATAAGCCGCCCCCCGACCTCTGGGCTGATGCTGCCGCCGCAGCCTGTTGCGCAAAGCCCGCGTTGATGACGTTTGATTTGTATTTACAAACTGTTGATCCGGATAATTTATTCGACATCTATTAACAACCGATCCGCTTTTCAATTTCATAATTCATCCTCTCGATTTGTCACGGGAATTATTTCGACAAACCCCACGAATTTAATAACCCCGACCGCCGTCATCCGCGCATTCACATCACTCTCTTGTTATTTTTGCTCAAAATCTATTTACAGTCGACTGAAATAAATAGCCATATCATTCTTCATATTTTATCACCCACTATTAATAGTTCAATTTATATATAATCTCAATAAAATATATAGTTAGTAGAATAATATTCAATATTACAGCGAAATGTGTCTTTAATGCTTTAATAAAGGCAGTAATAAATGGCGTGTTCTGTCTACTGAAACGCCTATTAGATAATATTCTAAATATGCAGCTTACACTAAACTACAATTTATTTTTCAATTTCTTAATGATTTTACAGTATAATTCTCTGTATTAACTAGTTTCCTCTTAAATTCACAGTAAAACAACTGTCTTCTAAATTACTATTCAGGAATTTAGATTCAAATCTATATTATGCTATTAATCTTTAATGGATTATCAGGTGTTTTGGGAATTAATTTAGAAATAATTTGTCATGTTTTTAAAAAAAATAAATAACGAAATGCTCTATATCCTTTTAAATTATAATTCTTTTTACTAATTAATATTATTTTAAAAATAATTTCTGAAGAAATCATAATTTTTTGAAATAAATATAACAGTAATAACAGTATTTTTTTTTTATATGAATTTGCAATATGTTGGGATGTATAATAATAGATTATCAGGAATTTTGTAGTAATTTGGAAATAATTTAAGTTGATGGCATGTGTTTGCTGAAACAAATATGCTTGTTGTTTCAGAAACGTGTCGTGTCAAGTTGTACTGTGTGCTGCTGTAATATGTTTAGACATTTTGCGAAAGTTTACGACGATCGTTTTTTTGTTTGTTTCTGTGCGTATGTCAGTATTTCAGATGAGTCGTAAGGGCGGGAAAATATGAAAATGCAGAATTTAATTTCGTTTTACACACGCTGTAGCGCCGTGCAAATGTGATCCTACACACCACCCCCCCGTGTCCCATATGTTTCAGTTATATTAGTCCGATAGTGGGATGACGCCCCTTAATGAAATCAAAACGAGGCTGAAAACGCAATCAAAATAAATTGGCGTCGGGGACGGTTTCGTTAGAATTACGGACCAACGCAGCCGCTTCCGCGTTTGCACTCGTCCCCCACCGC
Organism: Nicrophorus investigator; assembly: GCA_963457615.1. Lineage (NCBI taxonomy): Eukaryota > Metazoa > Arthropoda > Insecta > Coleoptera > Silphidae > Nicrophorus > Nicrophorus investigator. The sequence goes on from OY735140.1 coordinate 4,313,257, forward strand.
ACTTTGAAACAGTGAGATTTTCCAATTGATTTCGACGGGAGGCGGCGGGCGGGCGGTTGTCTGTGGGGGAGAAGGTTGGTGGAAGCGGGGTTCGGATCAATTATAAAATTGCGGCCTACTCATACTCCCAGCAACAGCTGTTTTCGGGTTCGAGAAGGCCTCCTATTCCTCCCTTCATTACCCTCCCCCGTTTAATTAATACACGTCCCCAGCGTCATCCCCTCATTTACATACGAGCCGCGTTCTTCCTCCTCTCGTTTTATTTCCACTTTTTTCGTTTTTAATTTTATTAATTTCGCCCGACACACACGTCGCCCGTATTAAAATCGCGAGATCTTTTTTTTCAAAGCAGATAAAACGCTTAAAATATTGTTATGTTCAAACTTTATGGAAACACACTTTTAATGGTGGAATTGAAAAAAAAAGTCAGAGGAACACGCAATAACATATAACTGTGTACGGAAGAGAAATTGGGTCGGATAAATCATGCAGGAGATAGCAGGTCATACTTGTCGGATTTAAATTTAATAAAACGCCGAGAGATGTATTCGCACCGAAGCCTAAAGCGGCGTTCATTAAATTATTAATACTACTGTTAATTACACTGTTGTTTATTAATAGTGAAAGAGCCATGACAGGACAACCATAAATAATCATTATTAACACTTAAGTATTAGGATTTGTGCTTGGAGATTTTTGGTTTCGATAGTCATCGTGACTTGAGCATCTTCTAAACGCCTGTCGTATGAATAATATCAAACATCCATATTAATACAGGAACATAAATCGAAAAATGTAACACGTAACAGAAAATATACATTTTTTAACCAACTTATTATTTACATTTTTACAAATGTAATTTGTATTAAAATGTTCATGATAATTTTATTGTTTAAATTTAACATGTTATTTTTTTTTTCATAAAAGCTTCAAAAAAAACTATAAGTAAAATCATTTAGGTGATCTAAAATGCTACAATTTTTGTTTTATTCTTAAAATATTCTAATTTATAATCGTGATATATTTAAAAAGTATGAACAAGTTTCTTTGGCTAATCATGATTAAAAAATAAACTTTAATTGGTTGACTCATTGCTGTCTAAAATGCAACTTACAAATGTTTGCTTTGTTGTCAATATATTCCAATTTATCATTATTTTATATTTATAAAATATGGATTAAATTGTTTGGCACAATCATGGTTAAGAAGTAAATCATTAATCGGTTGACTCATTAATACGTATGATGTGTATAAAATGCTACTTACATATTGTTGCTTCATTTTCAAAATATTGAAATTTATCAAAGTATATTTCAAAATATGGATAAAATCGCTTGGTTTAATTGTGATTAAACATTTAAAACTTTAATTGGTTGATACTTATTATCTGCCTTACATGATACTTACAACTGTTTGTTTTATTCTCAATATATTATAATTTTTCATTGTTGTTTATATATTAAATTGTTTGGCTCAATCTTGGTTGACTCATTTTTGATCTATCAAAAAAGTTACTTATAAACATATATATAATACTTAAAATAATCCAATTTATTTTTGTGGTACATTGAAAAAATATGGTTAAGTCTGAATAAATCGATTTTGAATATAATTTAATAATTCGATATTAAATAGCATAATTATGAATGTATACGGCTATCAGAATAAACACATTATGCGCGTGCACCGAAATGCAAATAGGCATATTCGTAAATGTACCTATATATGTGTTTATATAGGCGCGCACAAATTTAGTTTTATAGAATTAACTTTTATTCTGCTGATTACCGAAAATTATTAAACAATTTACAATTGATTTTATCACATGATTGGGTTGTAATGGTTTATAAATATTTGGTTAGCATTAAAAATAATTGCACCGTGTAATTTAATAAATAAACATATTAATAAAGCTCCACTTTACACATGGAACATTTTCGACGCTACAATTTACTGCGCTGCGAAAAATACTGTTCATTCAATTCAATGATGAATATTTTAACCGGCTTTAGTGATTTATTTATTACCGTTTGTATTTCCATTATATAATGTTTCAATGGTTAAGAATCATTCCTTAGATTTATTATACAATCCATCATTCGCGCACGATATTTTTCTAATTGTTGCAATTTTCTATTATAAAATAGTATTAAAACTTCTTATAAACATATTACATATACACTTACCAAAAAATGTTATAACAAGAATAAAATTAATATAAATAAGTTAATGTAATAAACTTAGATTTTGTCACCGAAATAGACAGTTCAATATAATCTTAGTTTTAATCACAACATAAGTTTAACACAAAATCATATATAAAAATAAGTATTGACATAAAATTAGAAAAAAAATATGTTATTTGTTTAAAAATTAGTTAAGTTGAACTACGATAAATTCAGAAATATTTATAATAACTTCAGTTGATGAAATACCGAAACATGTACATAACATAAGGAACATCCATAAATTCTATTGCCTTTAAGCAGTTAACTTTTATCTGGGAATTACACATTTTTATACGAAGAATGATTCCCTAGAGGGATGATATCCGAATAAAAGTTCCAGGATGCATCGTAACAAGTGCATTAGCATAAATTCAGGAACGCAGTGTATGCATAAATATTAATTACGCGTTGCAAAACTATAAAAATCTTCAGAGCATCATATGCAGAAGAGTGGAGCGGTTGAAGAAGATTCTTTCGATCCCGCAGCCGTCGTTGGTCTCTTCTCTTCAGGCGCGGTCGTTTTCCTCGCATTTATATTTCAAAGCGGCGGGAAAAATGAAAGCCCCGAGACGTGTTAAACGGTTTCACTTGTATAACACATACGCGTTCTCTCAAGCACACATATTCGCATCTAGGTGGATGCAGATTATGGAGAGAGACCTATAACTTTTTATTGACACCATGCAAGATAAATGCTTTAATTTGAGACGCGAGCTGAGTTGATATCGGGAATGCACGCCATTAATTTCATGCATAAATGCATGCAATTTGTATATATTACTGCGGTGTATAATCGCGACACGAAAATCTTAATTCCACTCGCACGGGGGGAACTATCGAGAGCAAATTTGGAAATTGTTCCTAGCAACTATACACATTCACATTCACATTACATACAGATATTTCTTCCGTCTCATCCTCCTCCTATATTTTTTTTAATAACATCTTCCCGCATATTGCTTTCGGATATTGGAATTGAGGGTCAGACTCTGAGATGGATGGCTCGAGCTCTCAGAGTCCACTGTTTATGCGTGGAAAAGAAATTGGAAATTGAGCTGGACACGCGGAGGTGCTCCTTTTTTTTATCGTTTCCCCCTCGTGCACACATACATACACACACACACACCCTTGTCCATACGTACACATGCACACACGCACACACATGCAGATACGAAAATTTAATTCAGTTCGCGTGCTCCTGCTGCTGTTCCTGCTGTTATAAGGCCAGTGTGCAGACGGACGAGGACGACCCTTCTGTTTTCCATATCCACGAATTTTATTAATAACGCCCTGGCATTATTGAATTTTTATGGTAAGGAACACACATACAGGAGGCCGGACACACGAGCACATATAACTCAATTCAGAGGCAGTGGCAACCGATATATAGATATATATTAAAATAAAATTGGAATGCGTTTAGCCGTCCCTTTTTTCCCGGTTGAGGAAAGGAGATGAAAACGAAAGCGATGGATGGAAGGAAGAAAACGAATGCTTGCAGCTAAGCGAAATAACTGCGATTCCGTCCAACACGAATTACACTTTTAAATGCCACTTAAGTATACACAATGCAAACACGCATTCTTCAGCATAAATGCATATCAAAAAATGCACGTGCCGTTAGTAGCATACGTCTTAATAATCGTATGTAGGTCTCTCTTCATCCACCTAGGATGTCTACGTCAAACGCTGCAATCGGATGAATTCTAAATCATGTTTTCTTCAGCTTAAACATAGTTCTGATAAGAAAAAAAAATTGGACAAACATAAATTTTATCGATAAATAAATTATTTGAAGGAAATTTATTATTACAATTAAATTATAATTCTCATAAAATACATTTTTATTTTAATTATTAAATCGAAAATTTCAAATTCTAATTTGAAATCTATAAATTATTTCCATTTCATGTTTTTCCTAGAATAAAATGATATTTATTAATATTTAAGCAGTAGAGAAGAAAGGGATGTCTTTTATTTTGAAGAGTAGGGAAAATACAGGTATAAAATATTGCAAGATTTTGAAAAGGAGATATTCGTATTTGTTTGTTTGCCGCTGCAAGCTTTTGACAAGTTGTTGGTTGTGTATTGATTTTGAGTTTAAAAACGTTTTAAGATACCCTTATAATGTCATTAGCACATTGCCCACGGCCTATGTAAATTTTGGCTTTGAGGGAGGTCTGCCTACCGCACACATGTGTAAATCCTTTCGCAGCTGTCGCCCATAAAGTTGTCCTGGACTTAACTTAATATTTGGATATTTCGGTATAATTTAATGAATGCGCGTACTTGAACGAATTTCTGCTTTGCGGTAATAAGCATCAACACATGCTAGAGAGTATCGAGAAAGTGAATAGCACGATATTACATATAACCAGTGCTTAAGATGTAATCCTTTTGGAGATTTGCTGAAGGCGGCAGGCGTTTGAGCAAATGCCAGGTGAGTAAGCGCAAATGGCATATCATACACAGCCAGATTACTTCGTCTGGAATCCGGACCATTAATGCGTGCCGCACAGCCGGTGTGGTCTGTCTGCACTCTCGAGGAACTGAAAATCTTAACGATTGATTGATGAAAAGGCGCGCAACAATTTCCGCCATCGGACAAATCTCGTATTAATTACAAAGTCTTAATCGGCGCGAGGAATAATGAGGGAACGAAATATAATTATATTGTAGTTCCGATATTGTTTAGCTGAAGAGTTCTCGAACAATGGTACTTTTAATGTCGAACGTTAAATACATATTAAAAGCAGTGACTTGTCAGATTCGAGGAGGGAACGAACAAGGCTGCAATTTAATAATTACTAATAGTGTTTTCGTTTTTACTTCGTCGCTCTGCCTTCTCTATTTCGATCCTCACTATTTTATTCTCTCGGCTTGAATGTCTGAACGAGAGCTGGGACGTAGGTGGCGTGCGCCTAGATGATTTTCTAGTTAACGTGATCCTACAAGACTTTAATCGAAATTGTTCGCATTCCGGAATGTCTAAGGCAAACCATCAAACCGCTTATATATTGCTATCTATCCACTAAACCGAACCTCGTACATGCACATTTCGGCTACCCTAACACTTGGATTTTCATATTGACAAAAAGATACTACATTTCAACATTCTCCCAATTCCAAATATAATAAAAAAAAAATTAAATGATTTAAATTAGGACTAAATCTAAAGTGCGTTCAGGATTTTTCAGTGAAGATAAATGAATTAAATGGGATGTACAAGGGATATTAAAAGTTGGTGGTGTGTAAAGGAGACTGCAGTGTAAAACCACAATAAAAAGAAAACGGCCGTTTAAAGTAACACAAAGAATATGTTAAAGTTGGTGAGAGGTGACGTTATGGTTCTCGGCCAAGCATAAAACGAGAAGAGAGGAGGAAGAGGATAGATGAAGAAGGAGTTCTTCACAAGTTCTCCGCCTTTGGACAGCGTATCATTATGGATCATTCAGCGTGAAATCTCACAGATATTGTCTTCCATTTAAGTCATTAACCTCGGCTAGAAACAACAGAGCGACGTACAACGAGAAACAAATGGAAATTATCGGCGATGTAATATCGTGATCAAGTGAATCAGTTTTATTTAATTTTTGAAAGACATATGAATTCCTCTATAAATAAATACGGTGGAGCAATAAACCAAATTACCCCAACTGAATATCATTAATTGTGGACTCGCATTAATCTGACGGCGGCTGGGATGCTGTTGTAATTGCTCCGCAAAATGAAAACGAAACGATGTAATTATCTATTTATATTGTGCCAGGATTTGTGCGCACATAATTCCACATATGAAAACGTTAATTAACAAAATTTTAAATTCAAATTTAACCAATAACATTGTCAGTTTTCATTAGCGAACATTTAAGTATACTGACGTAACAATTTATTGTCGTTATTTATTATTAGTTTATTCTTATTTTTCCACTCAATTAATTTAATATATTCGCTATGAAATTACGTAATTTTATTTTCCTAACTATGCGGTTTAAAATGATTGCATTTTATATTTGAAGTCTGATCGAATTTTGTCATATGTACAAATAAAGAAACTTTAAGCGTTTAAATTTGAAGAAAACAGCGTATTTTATTCAATTATTCTTAAGGACGAAATAATAAAAAGAGCGTTTAGAAATAAATTTCATGTGAGGCGATATAAACCAGTAAATTTCTGAGAAATGTGTACGAATCATTGAGAGTGTCGTAAAAATGTAAATTCTGTGGATTTTCAGCTAGGATGTAAATGGGGGAAGGCCTGAGGGAACAACTGTAGACAGAACTAATGGAAATACAGACGAAATGTGAAAACTAATGCGAAGGTTAACCGGACCGCTCTTTCACGTCCACTTTATTGCATAAACATAAGTCAGGCCTACTTCGAGATTACTATGATACGGATAGAACCTAAAATCGCGCCAAATACGAAACGTTGTACTTTACGATCGGACGCAATTATTTTCTATTATTGTCGGCTCGTTGTGGGATGCTGTAAAAACTCTGCCTTGGGTTGTTAGAAACAATAAATTTCAAAATTAATGGGAAACGTCCAAAGCCACGCAACCGGATATACAAATCGCTATTGCCGCTATTAATATCTCTATTCATTCTCCGTATTAATCAATTAATTGGATTACATGGAAAATGTAGAGCGATATTATTCAGCGATAGAAATTTTCCGCACGAATTTTGATCTTGCGTCGTCATCTCGCGGCGATAATTAATAATGAGCTTTTGTAATTGCCGTGATAATATGCAATTTAATTAAGAACAATTCATAATATCGGCACAAAAACTGGTCGGATCATCCTTCCAAAAAAGAAAATAAAACAAGATATTCCGCCTTGAATTCCGATCAGATCCGGCACACAATAAAATAACGAGCGTTTAAAATACGTATTAGTGAAAGGTGGGACGGAAAAAAATGTGTCACTGCAATTAAATATCAAATGTTATGTCAGTGTTTTCTATTTCTTTTCAAACTGACATTCACAGACGCACACTATCTGATGAAAATATACATAATTACGTACTCTACCCCTTTTTATTTTCTGGACTTATTACATCACTTTAATCATTGCATTCATTTAATTAATAACTGATTTATATTTTAATGAGTTTTTTTTAGTATTATGTTTATTGTTTTTTTTTTGTAGAAGATATTTTTAGTTGATTTAATTGAAAGAAAGTAATCGAAAGCTTTTGTACTAGTTGTGCTGTGTAAAAGTTGCAGTTGCGGGAAAAGTTTTCTTGAACGAAGATTTATATGCGTTTGCGCCTTGAAGTGTACAGTTTTTTATTGTATGTGCAGTAAGCACACGTGGTGGAATAAATAAATGCACCGGCAGGAATAAATAGAGAATAAATTAAGATAGGAATATTAAGTGGATCGGTGGACGGACAGAGAGAGGTCTATGCTTTATCTCTGGGTTGTATGTGTATTTTATGGGCACTACTAATGAAGCGATCACCAATATATATATATACTATACATATACATTATTAACACCGCGACTGAGCGTAAGAGGTTCTTCTCTCCATCGTCTTAGTCTTGGTCTTGTGATTGGTATTGTGTCGAAGGTGTGAGTGTGTGCATGTTTGCAATTGAAGAAGTGCGATTTGCTCGAGGTGCTCGTTTTCTATGCATAATGAACCGGTCTGCACGCGGGTCGGGTCGTTCGGGTTGAACGCGATGATGCGACCAGGATCCGGCGTGTTTGAGTTGCTGTTCAACCGACTGGCAAGGAGGAAGAGGCGAAGGACGAAGACTCTCTCCGGCTCTCCGAGCGAGTCGTCCAAGAGCAGGAGAGGAGACGGCGGTCGCGATGGGGACAAGTTCGTGAGAAGTCCGTGTTCCCAGCAGATTGGCTTATCTTGTTTCTGCTGTGTTATTGCGACTGGCTTACTTATGCCTTGTTCTTTGTACTCTTTACGACTGACACGTTTTACACTAATACCAGGTGGAAGGGTATGCGAAAAACAGAAAGAAGAAAAGAAAAACAGCTCGCTCACACACAGGAATACGCACGCACAAAAAGATGAGGAAACCAAATGAATACGAAGGACAAAATCAGAGTGGTTGGGGTATAGATGTGTACGTCGAGATGAGTCCGGGCCGCGTGTCCTCGGACCTTCTGCAGCCGCTGATAAACTTCATTAACGACACGCCGGTCAATGCAAAACGCGTGGACAACGTTACCTGTATTTGGCCATCGCTCCCTTATCTTTTGCCTTCGTCCATTTAACAAACATTATCTCAACACCAACGACATGACGAAGATTTAAACGCACTCGACCTATATTTTATTCCTACCTATATCGATGAATGGTTACAAGTTTTAAAAATATCTTTGCAACAGATGTATTAAACTTCTTCAACTTTTTTAGTAAAAAAGAAAGAATTTTATCAATTTAACTACTATTTACTATAATATCAATACTTTATTGTATATACAATATTTCCGCGAATTAATATATCTACAAAATTAAGTTAACAAATTTTAATTAATTATTTTTTTGTTTCAGGTAATTTTCTTTTCCATTTACTAGATTAAAATGATGGTGAGTTATATTCTAAATAACATAATCAGAATCTAATTTGCATTGTTAAATGATATGCGTAATAAAATTACATAATTTGAATGGAGTATGAAGCATTTAAAAACTAAATTTAAATCAGTTGTAATTCTAATATTACTTATAGATAATATAATCTGTATGTTCACACCTATCCTAATATCTTAAGTAGTACAACTGATTATCTCTAAAAAATATATCGGAATTTATCTGAGCCTTCGCGACTTCCTGATTCAATTACGGACACAAAAATGAACGGTTCGTAATCGCATTAGATTTGTTTTTTCTGGTCGCTATTAGCATGTAAACGCCAATATATTAAGCGTTCCTTTGATATTCTCTGGTGCTGGTTGATAAAATGGAATTCTTTCGTCGTTGGCGTTTTGGGTACGAGGGATTCAGGTAAAAGCCGAGAGGAGAGAGAGAGGCTCCGCGTCGGGCAACAGGCGTGCAGCGAGGGGTCGGCACAGGACAGGATGAGAGACGGATGAGGTGGATGAAGAGGAGGAGGAGGATATATTTCCGTCCCTTGTCCTCTCTCGTCTTTCGCGCGTCTATCCATCGCGCACAACGCATTTAGGTATTTATGTTCGGGCTCTTTGACAGACTGGATGTCGTTGAGTCTATTTATTCAACTTGGGATTCAGATGACAATCTGGCATTCCTCTGAGGTCAACATGGATGAGGATGGCTGCGGTGGTGGTGGTTGTCGCACACCTCTCTTTACCTCCACTCAAAATCATAAATTTTAATAAGAAATTATAAATGCTCTTGTCCGATCCATTACCGAGAAATCTAACGGTAACCAACTCGGAACAGAACAAAAACTGTTTTCCCTATCTATGCAAGAAGGGACAACTTTTATACCCACCAGTGTTACAAAACGTGTTGTTTTCTTCTCCGGTCGCTTGATTCTCATCTCATTCTTATTGTAGTCCATCCTTTTCTGCTCGCTGCACCGGCCGGGGAGGGCCGTATAAACTTTTTGGTCAATGTAATTCAATTTGCAAGTGTTTAAAACAAATTTGAATAAATGAATATTTTAAATGTATTGTGAGTGTGTGTCTGCTAACCGGGGCCGCAGTCTTGTTGCCATGCGAAATACATTCAATTTTGAAATTGAAATATATAAAACGAGAATTTCGGCTGCTCTAATTAAAATATTCCAAGCGAAACTTTTTAAATTCGAATTATTTAAAAAAATTAATTGTGATTCTTACTGTTGCTGATACTTTAAGAAAATGGATATATTTGCTGTTCGAGGAAGTGAAATGAAAGTGAGAGTATGGTAAATCATGAAAGCTTCTTGGTAGTAATAATTCAAAGGAAAGAGTAAACTGGGAAATGGGAAATAAGGTAGAAAAGAAAGGAAAAAAATAAAAGGCTAAGAGTGAGAGAGGAAAGGAATTAAAGCAGAACGAGAAGAGTGAACTCGGGTAACCAGAGCAAAGTGAAAACATCAAGATATATTGGCGTAATGAAAGCCAAACAAAAAGCCGAAGCGGTGTTCGAGTTAATGTTTCGTGTCGTTGGCTAGTATTTTAAAAAGATAAGAAAGATAAATTGCGCGTTGTCAACAAAACATTTACGATTATGACACTTAGCACTTGTTAAGGAAACATCTGCACGAAATCTTTTTATAGTTCTTCAAATTGAAAAAAGAATAAGGCGAAAAACGTGAAAGCGTGAAAGCCGGCGACGATTCCACGAAAATTCTTAAGAAGAATCTAGATCAATTTACATTTCAAACAGTTTCCCAGATTTGACCATCGAGATACCATTTCCCGCTTCAAAAGTGAATTATTCTATTCATATTCACACGCATTTAGACTATTCTTCGAAAAAAAAAAAAAATGGAATTGTTTTGCTGAAATATCTCACATTTTATATGAACAGGAAGCAACTATTTTAATGTATTCGTTTTTTTACCCACAAATAATCACGGACACACATTTTTGCATTTTCCAAATACGATTTTTTTTTAATGGGTCCTACAAATAATCCCACAGGATTACATAGTTTTTAAAACGCATTACTTTAATCGTCAAATATTTTCAGTTTATAAAAATATATTCTGTAATGTCCAATGATGCAAATTATGAAATATGTGTTAGGATTATACATGATCTTTAGATAAGTTGCACAGTAAATTCAACAGAATCTATTATTTTTTATGTAAATTTAATGCAACTCAAAATGACTTCGGCCATTAGCCCTTTAGCCCAAATGTTTATATAATTCAAAGATTGTCAGGAATCCAATCAATAAAATCTTTGTAATCAATTATCTAATAAATAAGTTGCGGTCGAGTTTAACATGTGATATTTTTAAAACTTGCGCAGGAAAAGTTGTTGGTATAAAAGAAAGTATGAGATGTGGTACAATATAATGATTATTGATGCGATCGTGGAAATCAGAAAGTTGTTGAAAAGTTTGTTGCGGCGATATGGGGATATAGTTTTTGGGTTTTGATATGGATTTGGTGTTCTCGTGATTTATTGGGTCGAATCTTAGTCACCATAAGCAGAATGCGGAGTTCGGAAGTTTCAAATATATTAATTTAATTCGCGCCCGGAGGCGGCTGCAGCACGTAGGGGGCGGCGGGCGTTCGGTGTGTCGCAGGCATGGGAATCCTATTATCCTTTACATGGACATTCAATTAGTAAAACCGCGGTATTTCATTAGGCGAAGTTAATGAAGTGACGTCGTCGGCGGTTAGTCCAGGTGATTATCAATCATCTGCGACTGTCCGGAGAGGATGGAGAGAAACGGAGAGATAGGTAGGAGCAGCAGCAGCAGCAGCAACAGTGACCCGACCCGTTCTTCCCAATAAATCAATCAAACACGAATTCTTCTCTACTCATCTAGGTCTGTCTCCTAAGTCCATTAACCCAATGCATCATTCAAATTTATGCAATTTTTGGTTAGGTAGATTTCGTATCTTGATATGGATGAACATTTCTGAGCTTGTCTTCTTTCGCGCAGGTAGACTAAAAATTGTGTAATTAGACAGGTGAACAAAATCGGCCATTTGGGAGCTGTTCGATTCGCTATAGGAATTGATGTGTGTGTGTGTGAAGCCGAAGTAATAATGGTGGTAATGGAGAAGGAAGGAGGGAGCGCATGTGGGCGTGCGGCATCAAATTTTTAATTAACTGTCAAATCTAGCAAATTGCGCCCAACGCTTAATTACAATTACGAAATCGATAGGCGCGCGCGCTTTCTGCGCCCCCCCAAAAACCTCACCGAAAGACCCTCGGCTCTCTCACATGCACACAATCACCACTACCATTGCACACCGAAAGCGAACTCACACGATAATAATTAATTACATGGAAAGAGAGAGAGAGAGAAAATAACAATTTATAAACAAAAAAGGATAAATAAGGCTTCGCGAAATTACGTCGGTTGATGGTAAAACTCATTTAGTTTTTAATTAAGATTATAGCTATTTGCCCGAAACCAAGAGATAGAGGAAGGCAAGGAGAGAGTGTTTGTATGTCTGTGAAAGAGAGAGAGAGAGAAAGAGCGTAGCAATTTAATCCCCCCATACCAAGAAACAATATCTATTAAATAGCGTTTTATTTTTTGGCGCAATGAAAACATTTTTGTACTACTCTTTTCGTCGGTGCTTTCTCTACCTGGGAACCGGGGATCGCTTTAAGTCGAATTTAATTATTTTCCCCTCTTTCGCCCAACTGGGCAGGTGCAGCCACAACAGACACACACACACCAATCTATATATATATACATACACGCGCAAAACACGCACACACACAAGAACATCCAGATGGACCTCAATTTTCAAACCCAGGTAAAATGTTTAATTATTTCAGCTTGTCCACTCGGAGAAATATCGCGTATTGTAAATTCGCGTACTGCCTTCACCTCATCCTCTAGCAGCAGTTTGTCTGGATGCTGCAAGCAAGCTTTCCCTATCTTTTTTTTTTCAAATGCTCTTTTTTTGTAATTTCGTTTCGTGGGTTGTTGTAATTTTCTCTCCCTTTCGCTAGTATGTTTGGACACCGTATCGTCGGACACCGTCCAGGCTGGTAAAAATACGGCCTCCGACGGTGCCACATGGGGCAGGGGGTGTGGATATGTGTATGTGTGTGCCGGAAACGGCGCGGTTTATGGAAATTGGCCGAGATTTAATTTGCCGCCTCCACCGCCGCCGCTCTCACAATTTATGTCTAATATCATTTTGTCGTTCCGAAATGATTTACACAGCATTTTAAATTTGTCGCGGCACGGTTTCATTTGTTTATCGCTCGGCACTTTATTAAAGCCACCGTAAATCTACGAATTAAATTTATTAATCCTCCGGACGAACCGCCCCAAAGATTATAGACAAATCTGTTCTCAGTTTAATTGTATTCACAATCCAGAATGATAACAATATTTTTGATGAAAATAACAAAGTTTTATTTGTAAAATCAATTCTCTCTACCAAATATTAATTAAATAACTCATTATTTAACAATCATTAATTAATAAATAATAGAAAAAAAATACTAACAAATAATTTAAAAAAAATAAAAAAATTATTAATAGTAAAATTAGTTAATCAAATATTTAACAACTTACACGAAGTAAACACTTTACTAGTTAATTTTGAAGCTTGTTCATTAAAAAATCAGTTGTCCGTTGAAAAATAATAATTTCAATAATTCGTAATTTATTAACGAACTTTCTAAAACAGTGAATTAAATAAATTTAACGATTTATCTATCACTGGATGTGTTTGCTCGTTTTATAAATTAGAAATTTAGTATATTTATTATGCCATTACTGTAAACATGAATTGCTACAGGCTACATGTGTACACACTTAACTAGACACATTCTGTAAATTAATTTCACATAATTTCCATAGATATAATATAATTTTTTTTTAAATATTGCTCTCTTTTCGAAAGCAAAAATTGCCATAATCTAATTGATAACAGTTGTCTGTCGATAGAAAGTAAATGTAGCGCTGGAGATTTATAGCGGATTTAAATGCGCGCAAAGATAAACGCCACTAAATAAATACAGTGATGATAGTGATTTTAGAATTTGCAATGAAAAGTAATGAGTTTAAGAGATGTATCAAATGAAATGCACTGCGAGCGAAATGTAATTGCTGTTATTATAGGAAATTATTGATAAATCTGCAATTAGCCACATAAATCTGTATCGATCTTCTACAAGCAATCAATCACATTGCTATGTCATTATTTTATGAATAGCTATTAATTACATTTAAAATCTGTTCTTTTTATTAATTATATATTCAGAACATATTATTTTATGAAAAAAAAAAAAATAAAAAGTATTGATTGTGTTTAGTGTATACTATTTGAACTACTGAGTTGTATGGTAATTGTTATGGTATGTATTATATGAGATTGTGTTGCATAAGAATGGTGTTGGTATAGTGTCAATAAGTGCTTTAGAAATGTATGCAAATAAAGTTATAGTAATGTACAATAACTATTCTGAAGAAGACGTGTGACGAGTGGTAAACGTAATTGGAAGAGTAAATGTAGGTGAGCTTTTGTAAGCAATCAAGTCGATTCCTCGGATTTATCCCTCTAGGAGAAGGTAAGAGGGAAAATCTAAGGAGGAAGAAAAAGTGGTGTAGTGAACGTTGCTCGGATGTGTATGGCTGGTGTCGACAATGTCTCATTACCAGAGGTCGTCGGAGAATGAGGACAATCATTGCCGGCAAGGTGCGGTGCGGTGAGGATCATTACTATACCATTCACACGTTCCACAATTCTTCATTTGCGTATTTCATTTGTGCGTATTGTGTGTGCCTGAGTGTACGTTTGTTGTGTCGCCCTACACTCGACACCACCGTCAAACAAAAATTCAAAAAAAAAAAGAAATAGTAATAATAATAATAAAATAGGCGCACATACAAATAAACTGAAGTCCGCACACTAATTACGTTGACCGTTGATTAAACTTGGATCCAGCCAAATGAGTTTAATTAAGAATTCTGAAAAATCTTAAATTGGATAGGTCTCGAGTGAAAGAAGATTCTCCAAATTCATTCGTTCCCATTTTAATTAACAGTTCCGTGAAATAATACTTTCACCTCCATTTGCTCGCCGCGCGGTTCAAGGAAGACAAAACTATTATTAAAACCGAAGAAAAGGTAATAATACATATATATATAGAAACTGTTGTTGGGAGGAGGAGGATTGTGGACGAGGATAAGGTGTGGAGGAGGACGAGGAGGGAAACAAAGCAACGAAAATAAATTGCCGAAGACGAAGAAAGAATGCGACTCGAGACAGTGTTTCGTTTCCATCGGAAGAAAGAGGAGCGCGAGGGTGAGGAGGAGGAGGAGAGCCGGTCATTATGGACGGGGCGAAATGAGGCATTCCTTAAGTGACTACACGTAGGTCACGTTTTCTCGGCCGATTATTATCATTTATATAATAATAATGATACCCTTGTCATGAGCAACAAGTCGCACATATAACAGAAGAGCTGCAACGCTACAAAACTGAATCATATACAATCTCGTACCGCCACTTTGCATCCATATTTAATTGGTTTTCTGGAGAATTTGTTAATAATGCGATTATACCATCACACTATTACTAACGTCCTGGTTATACCTTACAAAAACAACCGCACCATTTGCAAATTTCACTTTTTTACTTTTTAATTTATAATTGCATATTTATTATATTTAATAAATTTATTGGATTTATTTATTATTTTTGTAGCGATTAAATATTTTATTACATAAATATTCGATTACAAACGTCGAAATCTTTAATATGATGTAAAAATGTACGAATAAGCAAGCAATGTAATTATGCGTACTGAATATAAGTGGATATAAAGTAAGTGGGTCAAGGGTTATCGAACTTGTATATTAAAATTAACGTGGATTCGGTTAAGCGCGTAAACAGTTGTTTTTCTTTTCATTGTTGTTCTTGAAATAATCGGCCTAAAGAAGTGGAAGGACGTTACCACAAATACAATTGTGCGCATCAATGCTCATTTATATAATTTGTGTTTTGTATAGGCCGATCCATATGAATTTTCCCTTATTCGGGCTTTAATTAGTGAGCGACGTTTTTGTGTTCCGTGAAAATCTCTCTTTCTTTGAATATGTATAGTATATCCCTGAGGAGGATGGATATTCTCATCTTTTCTATTATTTTTTTTTTGGTTAAAAGTTTGGTCATTCAGGTATACGCTTTTCTCTCCTTCTTTTTCTTCTTATTATTATTCCGTTCATTGTGGCTGCGCTTTGTAAGAGGAGGAGGACTTGGTTTCTTGTTGTTCGGGCATATGAAAGCAAATTAATGATACAAATCGAACGGATAAGTACGTCAGTTCAATTCTGACAGGCATGAGAACTCGGCAATAATAAGATCGATCAATTGTGTGAGGGAGTTGAAGTAACCCATGAATGGTACCAAACTAACCCTGAACAATGCTATTATACCACCATTTATATGTTGTGATACCTGAATCTTCGAAGCCGCACCGATAATTTTTACTACATATTTCTCTCTTTCTCTTTACCCACTGCATTTTATTTATTTAAACGTTCGTTCATCTTTATCCCGTTTTTTGCACCCTCTCTGTTTTATTGTTGTGGCATATGAACGGGGTAATTTATATTTCGCATTCTTCGCACAATCGAATTGGCCTTTTTGTCTTTTTCAGTGGACAAAGCGCGGCGCGAATTGCTATCACTACATTGAAATGTCCATGGCAGACCTATTAGCAGGACATAACAGCCATCGCGGTGTCACCGACACGCCATATGTCATAAAACACGAAACGAATTAATATCGTTTAGACATATCACAAAAAAATATGTGTGCGTATACATTACGCGGCAAAAATCAGTCATAAATTATTTTCACTTTAAAATATACAATTCATTTCTTTATTTTACTGATAACTAAAAGTTGCAATTATTATGCACATATTTCAAAATTAATCTCTGCGTTGAAACCTTATTTGATTTTATTTTTTTTACATAAATGCATAATGTTTGTTTCTTTTGCATGGCTGCATTTTACTAAGCGGCTAACTTTGTTTATTTGCTTATTAAAGCGTATTATATTCATTATGCTAGTATAAACATACAATAAAGTATATCTTTCAGAGATATATTTTATAGAGTAAGAATGTCGGTGTATTAAAATGTTTACTGTTGCAAAAAACACACTTAGTTTCTTTACTTTTTAAATTATTTTACTTACTAATAATAATCAAACACAATTGTTGAAATAAATACTGAATTTTCATTAAAATTATACAAGATTAAATAAAGTTCATATTACTATAATTAAATTAATTAAGCTAATCTAAATATGCAATCAACTATTTCTTGTGATATTTTTTTCTCAGGTAGGAATGTTGGTGTATTAAAATGTTTACTGGTGAACTTATTGCATGGAGATTGTATTTAATGTTAATTGGCAATAAACATAAAACTAATCTTAGAAACAGTTATTTATATTGAAAGATTATTTATATAATCGAGTATAAAAAGTAATCCTATTAAATTATATTATACGAATTTAAATGTTTAAAAAAATATTTTAATTATTAGTTGCTGTCGAAGTTTTAACAAAATATTTAAAAAAATCTACTGAAATACAAAGAATGTTGAAGCAAATATTTATTTTATTTAAATCACTTTTTCTTTAAAATATTTATAAGAAAAGATAAAATTCATTGTAGAATCTAATAATTAAAGCGCTTTACAATACATATTTATATGAATTCTTAAGGATATTTTCATTTAAATATAGAGCTGGATTAAATTGAAAGATTTTGACTTCTTGTTCCCACGACGAGTACGAATGTGAATAGAAATCAATGATACAACTCATTACACTAAGCTGATATAGATCTCGTGAAATGAATCGTGTTTTGTATCAACGTTTTTGAGTCAGAGTTTAATGATCGGTCCACCAATAATTGAATCTCGATGGTTACGTTTCGACGTATTTCTAAAACGGATCGCAAGGTGCAACGCGATTCGAGCCAATCACGTTTTAATTAATCAATGTTTAATTTACTTCTGTGTGTATTAAACGTGCAGATCGATATCTGCCATCGATCGGGCACGAAAAGTGGAGAGATTCTAAAACCAACATAGATTGTTGCGTTCCAATTCCAATTCGCTTTAATTAGCGGCACTTCTTTGTACAGTTTTTCTTTGTTCTAAGTTGTGCTCTTGTAATTTCATTACCGAAAATTCATAGATTACTCCACTGGCTCCATTCCCGACGACCGAGCAAAGCTGCTACCGATTAAGCGTTTATTTATGTTTTTTTTTCCCTCAACCAATTTATATATTCATACTATTTTTCGTGCTATAATACCCAGATATGCACAAGCTATTTGTACACAAATGGACGGAGCCTCGGGCAGAGATTTTTAATTGTGTTTAAATACCGAATATATGTATTAATATGTGAATCCGTAGGCAGCGAGGGGAGATGTGCACAATGGTGCTGCCCTTCTGGCTAAATTAGGGGTTAAAATTTATCACCTGTCTGACCCCCCGGCAAGCCGAAGACTACCCTTCGATGCCAAAACTAATATTATTCAATTTACACATATTGTGCGCAACAAACCATTTTTATATATCTCAATTAAAAACCGTTGAGAGTAGTTTCCACTTGGTTTAATTTACAGATACAGCTAGGATGGGGATGAAGATAGAAAAATAGATTGTTTATTTGTTGGGGGCGGCAGCGGTGGTGCACGAGGGTGTGAATAGTAAATTCCGCGTTACATTTCGGTCGGTGGTTTTCGGACGTGGCCTAGAGGCCTTTGGTCCAGCTGTACTTCACGGACTTTGTAGTTTATTGTGTCCAGTTTACCTGTTTACGTAGTTTGTTGAGAACGAGTTTTACAGTTGACCTCTGCACTGCCTGCATGCACACACACTTAGTTTAAGACACTAAGCTAATTACAAACACAGAAAACTACACGGCTTCGTACAAATACTACGCCCAAGACTATAATTCAATCCAATTTAATAGAGAACACCGCATTAAGCACGCTGAACCTTCTTTTCCATTTGCGGATTTAATACATCCATTTTGTATTAATTTGTGTTCTCTCAGCTTTTCCTTTAATGGTAATATTTTTATTTCTTAATCCTAATTAGTTATTTAAATTATTACCCAGTTAGCTAAAATCTCTCATCCAAATACTATCCAAGGCACATAATTATAAATATTATCATGAGTCTTGAAACTGTCTTGAAACCCAAAGAATAACTCAGTTTTATATTTTATTCAAATGAGAAAATTTACCGTATTTTTCGGACTATAAGACGCTCCTTTTTTGCATAGAAAAAGGGACACACATTTTGGGTGCGTATTATCGTCTCTAAATTTCGAAATAGTCCGAAAAATATGGCACGCCACTGAAGACAAGCGGGGGAATCACCGATTTACCTACACTCTTCGTCTATGATCGTCGTGTTTGCTTTTGTACTATTCATTTGAATTACATTTATAAATCTTTAATAGTTTTTTCTAAAATTAGAAAAAATAACATTAAAATATATTTTTGTAAAAATCATCTTATAAATTTAAGGTGCGTCTTATAGTCCGAAAAATACGGTACGTATTACAATAAAAAAATAATTATATAATTTGCTATTATTTAATTCTATATTTTGCTTCGTGAATCTTGTTAAACTTTGAACGTCACATCTAGATTGCGTGTATAGATCATAGTTTGAAGAATGTAAAATAATAATGATGTTTACTTGACTAGACTAGAATTAAGAGTCACGGTCAAAGTGTTTCAATGATTTGAATATAATTATCACCTACAGCATTCGTACAAACAAAAATATGAAAAACAAAAGAAGCAAAATGATATTATTATTGTTGAGTTTAATGATGAGTTGGCCATGAACGTGTACATATTAAATGCGATCCTTGTATTCTTGTGAGCATGCGTTTGATTGGAGGAGAATGAGCGTACAAAATTGTTGAAACAACCTAGTAAACAGTGAATCAACTTGATAATTAAATCACCTGCATTTTTTTTGGGTTTTGGATTAATCTATTTTATTTTACTGGCTTTATTATTTATATGGAAAATTGTATTTTGTTGGATATCAATTTTGGCTTTATTTTTCATTCAGAGAAAGATCACATTTTTATTACATTGGTTTTTACCATTTTCCGGAATCCTGCTTCATCTAAGAGTTCTCGTTGTACGATAATTTATGTGTTGCTACAAACAAATCGACTATTAAAGTCAGGTCGTTATTGTTGCGTGTTAAAAAAAAAGTTGAGCCGAAGATGCGAGAGTCGTTGGTTGGATGGTGATGACCTTTGGCCGCGCCGTTGTATGGTTAACGGTTGTGTGTAATTGCGAGGAAGGAATACTTTCACATAGATTTTGGTGGGCGGTTGCGTTGGATTCTTCCACCAAAAGTGGAGAAGAATGATGAAAAAAATAATAACAGGCTAGTAGTACAAATTATGCAAGGATTTAAAGTAAAGAGAACTGCACGGTTTTCGAAATTTACGAGGCATAATAATCGAGTTCTTTTACTTCGAAAATTATTATGCGCGCTTAGCGGAGATATACACGCGCGTACACGAACATAGTCTTAGATTACCTGGCCTAGGTGTTACGGCATAGAGTTACAACTGCGACATGACAGTGTATTGACATTCGTGGGTGTATAATGTCCCGATGAACATCTGATCCCGACGCCCACGGACCCATCACTGCGAGATGTACACTTAATTTTATATTCAACACTATGCATACGCAATGATGGTTAGCTGTAAATTAAAAGCTAGGTCCCCATTAAAATTTCAATATTCCTCCAGGAAATTCAAAAAATCGCTTCCTCCTATAATAAAACGAGATTTCACTCTAATATTATCTCATTCCAATTTCATTTTATAACTGTTCATTAATCACCTGCGGAATTAATCATTCGCATTTCGAGGACAAACACATTTTATTTAATTCACTTTATGTAAATAATTTCCTGCTCGCCATTATCTCTGTTATTTCATTCGTTTCCTAGCGAACGTTATCCTATCCTCAATTAACTTTATCATTCTACGTTCATTCTAATAAATCGAAATGATGTATTCCTTCACATTATGTAGATTTTCTCATTTTATATTAAACCACTTATGTTATCTTTATACAAAGTGTTTTAAGTTAATTTCTAAAATTTTACGCACCTTTTTTTCGGTTACAGAATAATATTTGAAAAAAGAAAATCCATTTCATTTCCACTTTTGCTAATAATTATTGGCTTGAATTGGTCGTTTAAAAACACATTTGTTTCGCGTGATGAGATCTGTTTAACTAAGTACACAATTTTGAACTATGTGAAACTGGCATAAAGGTATTTGACCCAAAAAAAATAATTCGTTCGGTCAATATCCTTTGACCTTGTCTCATTAATTAGTGGTTTGCATGACTGTAATGTTTACTACTCGCATAATTAGTTTCTCCTAAAACCAAATAATTATTAAATTATAATAATTTTAAACTAAAATTATATTTTTTTTTTGTAATTATTTATATTGATTCAATTTTTATTGAAAGGATTAAGATTTTATTTTTCACGTTTACTAAATATTTTATTTTCTTATATTCAAGGGAAACATGTTGATTTATTTTATTCAAGTTTAGTTTATTTCAATAAGCAATAAATATAATGATTATGGAATGTAGCTGAGAACAGTAGTTTGAAATTTATATGATTGTGTGTAAAATGCATTCATCTGTTACGGAAACCGGAAATATTAAAACATAAGTGTCAGAGCGTATGGGCGCTATTAGAGTTAGTGATATTGGATGGAGCATAACAATAGTATCACTAATTGTGCACTCAGCCCACATGGTCGATATTTCAGCACGGCTCTTTTAAACGAAATTTGCGGTGGGCGTATGCCAATTACTTATATAAAAAAATGTCAAAAGTCCAATTGAAAATTGACAGCAAGATCGCCAATAGCACCACCACCTAAGATCGATCTGTGCTCTGAAATCTTCGTGGGTTGGTGATGGTGCGCATGGATGGGGTGAGGTATTATTTGATGCGATAAACGGTTCAATCATGCTTTTCGTCGGACACAGCCGTCTCGCAATATGTTTCTTACCCGATTTGCAAGTTTAGGTAAAACCGACCAGCCGCATTCCTGAGTGGAATGTCCGCTAGACTCCCACGTGCTGCCATTGTGTGTATCGTCCACAATAACCGGTTCTTCTCTTTCTGGGTGGACTCGCTCACATTGGACCCACTACTACAACACATAAAACAACGCACAAAACTCTCCACCACACACATGCACAAGACCACATCAAAAAAAAATTGTATGCATTCAATTCTTGCTTTATATAATCAATATTTAATTTAAATACCATTCCACAGATTATTACTTCGAACATGACATTATCTGTTACGCAATCGCAGATTCTATCGATAGATTCAATTTATATCTTAACTGGTTATCGACTTTTGAAGTGATTTCCTAACTTCCAATAACCATAATCATTGTTGATTATTTAAATATGAATTAAAATCTGATGATTTATACATTTTACTTTAAAGACATGCTAAAACTTCTTAATCAATTTTTTTTAAAAAACTTAAAAAGTACTGTAATTTGATTATATAAAATAATTGCAATATTTATAACTAAATACTCGTTGAGAGGATGTTTTTCTGTCTTTTGCGGTCCGTTTTCTTTATATTTCGTTGCAGGTGAGTGAGCTGTTCGAGAGGGGGTTGAGAGGTGGTGGTGAGGTAGAGGTTGGTTGTAGTCGTCGGATGAGGGTGGCGGGGGGTGAATTTGGAGGGTTGTTTCCGCGGCGAGTAGAGGTTGCTGCCGGTGTAACGTTCAGCCATATAACAAGAAAATCAATTAAGCCCGCAATTAATTCCTCGCGAAACGGCCGAGGCAAAAACTAATTCCATTGCAGAAAACATAATTAAACGTTTTGTTTTCGCAATAAAAAATACATCCGAGCGGGTTTCCTGTTAGTAATTGATTCTTTCAGCCGAACCACCAAAACCCTCTGAACACCGCCAATCACCCTGATCTCTGGAGCCCACCGATTATTACAACTTTCCATCACCTCGGTACTGAACGTCAACAAATATTGTAGAATCTCTTACAGGAAGGAGCGATGGTTGGTGCGCTTCACTGGGTTTTTGAGAGTTCTGGTTTCAATGCACGTAGTGCGCCGCATTTAATCTGTGTGAGAGGAACAGGTGGGTCCGGAGGAGGATGCCTTCTCCACGGGGAGGGAAAAGAGATTAGTACCTCCGGTGGATGACGCGCGTGACGTCCATCGTACATCGATGGAGGAGAATCTAAAAAGTAATAAAAAAAATAAAATTATAAGAAGTAGTCGAGCATCCACCGAAAGAAGTGTTAATAGTTTTGCTTTCGCTCCTTCCCCGCAACTAATCTGCTTACTGGAACATAAAATTAACTTATTTGTAATGATGCTCCCTCGACCGGCACAATCTTACTAATTATTTCACATTCTATTTATCTTCTTTTTTCCCAACTCTCGAACGTTCCCGCCGTCTGGCGGAAAATTGCCGTTCCTCTTTCACGCTCTCACGAAATAATGACAATAAAAAAAATGGACAACCAAGTAACGTCGAAGAGAGAAAAAATGAGAAGGAAGACCGACGTTAATTAATAAGAAAAATAACAATTATATATGTGTGTCTGTGTATGAAAAATGAAACGACGAATAAAAAACCGACTAAGCCAAGTCATTATCTTTATATCATTCTATATTGATACAGCAGCTGCGACAGGAAATGTCGACTTAATTACTTATCCCCACTAATGACGTAAGGGTTTATACCTACACTTCTCTAACTGATACTCATAATTATTTCCCTTTTCTATCCCAATTCAAATTATAATTGTAAGGCATCAAATAATATTTTTAATTGAAGTGTTAAATTTTGATTGCATTATATAAAATAATTTTATCAGTTGAAATAAATAACATTTAATATTAGATGTTGAAGAATTGGAAAAAATATAAATACTAGAATTTTGGGACTCATTCGTTTGTAAAAATAATTGTATTTGTTAACAACACTGGAATATTAAATCGAATGAAAAAATATTAAATATTATTAGAATTATTCTAGTATGTGGATTATATGAAATTATTGATGTAAATTGGTCAATCGCCTTATGTAGAGGAGATTTTATGATAGTAATTGTGATAAAGTTTATTGATTTTTTTCGTTTTTATGTATACATTTTGTGTGTAGCAAGATTGCGTGGAGGCACGTTTTATTAATAAAAGAGGAGGACTATTTCGGCTGAGTCCTAATCTACGCAATAACAGAGGCGTATTGTATTTGGGTCTTCAGGACAATTTAGATAAATCCAACGTCCCCGCAATTCATATCGCAGTTCGCTGCGGCTTTGCGAAACATATCGGGAACCTTAGGAACGTTTCACATACTCGCACTCGGGACACGAGGTTCGCAATAAGGGTTAAGAGGACGGAGTGAGATGGAAGATGAGTTCAGGAAGGAGGAGATATAACCAAATTCTCCGAGCTTATCGGAATTCCAATTGAATCCGGGTTTTGCTATAAAGACATCGCATTGTGGAACAAGAGCTACTAATTAGATAACAAGAGTGGAAAGTTTGCGAGCGGAAGGGACACGAGCTTCGCCAGATCTCTCCTTTCCAAAACCGAGCCGAATCCGACCGACATCCAGAGATATCCGCAGGATTCCGATGCGGATCCTGGCCCTCGCGTTTCCGGGACGATCATGTCCCGCCCTTGGCGCGCGCCCTCTCTGTCCTCGAACTGGACCGTGTTTACCGGAAACTCGGGCCGCCGTAACTAGATTACGTCGTAATAGCGGATAACCGCTGCGGCGGAGGCGTTAGCCGCAAGTCACAAGCCTATTCACTTATGTCACCCGAAACTAAATCTCTTGCATCTAATCATCGAGCATTATTCAACGATCATCGGATCCCTTCTTCCCTTATTTTCCTATTTTTTGTATTATGTAAATATGAAATTCGCAGTGGCTTCACGGGGGCGCCAAACGCGGCCGTTTGCCTCTTTTCAGGTGTTACTGTTGACATAAAAAGCAAGACGAGAATTCAAGTGTCGTTCAACAACTTTCCATTTGCATACTTTGCTTTTTCTCTGAGCTTATCCTGCTTCGTGTTCTGTTTCTTCATTCTTTTCGTTCCTCTCTTCCCTTTGAGCACAACACAAATCGCTGTATATCTGAATTTAATTAATGTCTTCTTTCTGACAAAAAACGTATAAATTTTCTTAATTGCCAGGCATTCTTCTACATTTTAGGTATTAATTAATGCTAATATGGTTATCGCTAAGGGGACTTGTGATTTATAGATTTATCAGTAATTATAAGAGGCCATAGTTTATTAGTAATTGTACGCCATTTAGAGAATCCCATTTAGTCTCGCCCCGCTTTCTATGCACAGCTATTAAAAGTGTGCTGTGATTGAATCTTGGCAGCATAATAAGACAATGAAGGCGACCGGAGGAACTTTGAAAAAGCGCGTTTATAAATTATTGTTGTCAGCTTGTTCTTTCCGGATTGATGGGCCGACCCGATGATTTACTGCTTAAGTGCGCTCTCCTTTATTATATCTCTTGCTAAACTTAGTAAGGTGATTACTCAAGTGTTCTTTTACAGCCGATAATGCCCGGTTTTCTTAATGCTAATCCGTTTATAATATTTATCGTTTCGGCATCGGCACGTTTCTCACAATGGATACGTGTTTATTAAGCTCTGCGAAGACTAATTACCCATTATGTTCCTCTATGAACTGTTACGAGCGTTTTCAAAATTCCAAGCCTTGACTAAAGAAGAAGTCAAGTTACCCAATCACCTATTTATTTACTATACCTTTAACTATTAATAAACTTGCTAATTGCATTTATTTTACCCTTACAATTATCGTTTTAAGTACATTTATATTTTTCTAGAACACTATATGAGATTAATATTATTATTTGATGTAGTTGAGTTATTGGCTGCATTTTATTGGGGGTGTTAATGAATGTGCGATAAAAATTGCAAGTACAGTTGTCCCGAAGATTGGTGAGTGGGATTGGAGTGTGCACGCACATATCCCCATGTTCGATCGCACGCAACTATCGCACGCACGAGGAATAAGACATCACCCTAACTGGGGACCGCTAATTAGGCACGTAGTATAGATTGTTTATTGGTTCTAGTCGAGGGAGTACGTGGAATGCAAAGTAGACGTCGTACACACATCCAAACCGTACACATGCATGCATACGTGAAAGCAGGGGAGAATAGAGGAGGGAAGCAACTATGGACTTAGACTTGGCCAAGTGTAGGGAACTTATCCTCTAATTAACAGCATTACAACGACTCGCTGATGAGTATCTCGCATCGGCCGTCCTTATATATTTCACGCCGTCCGTTTTTATGCATTGCCAGAATCTTCAATTCCACACAGCACCAAGTACAAACGGTTACTGCCTCCGATAAGGCCCCGCTCGGACACATCATTAAAATGCTAAATTTCCTTACGAAGGCGGTTTCGCAATTATTAGCAATGAATATTTAACGTTCGTACTTTACTTGCAACAGCTCTATCAACTAAAAATGTCTTAGAAGCACTTGTTCCAAGTTAATTACCTCCGTACTCTGCATTTGCATATCCAACTCCTTTATCTTATACTTGAAATGAAATGCTATGTTAATAATCTTATTTTAATTATACATAATATTATGTTTTATATAAACCCATTTAAGATTTACAATTACAAAAACAACATTTTTATTTATTTAATTCTAGGATATTACAGAATTAAAATATTAACTCCAATTATCGTTATTTCTACGAAAAATGCTTATTATTAATATAATGTATATAAATTGTTGCAAAGTAAAGTTATAATTATTCTTGTAATTAAAATCTAATTGAACAAACAATCAATATTTAGTTGATCTCATAAAGATACTCTTCGTGTCTGCTAATTTTCTCTGAACCAATATTAGCTTTCAATTTTCATAGCTCATCGACTATGCAGTTGTTTAATTAGCAATGCAAACAGGCAATATGAATTAAAGTCTTCAGACTTGACACTTACGATGATTTAGTAAATGAAGACGTTACAAAGGAGTATTAAAAATGCTTAAAAAGTATATTTTAATTATTCTTTTGTGGGGACACCTTTTAATAAACTTTAATCTCAACAGTCGAAATTAGCAATTTCCTTGTAATATAAATTGCATGGACGAAATTTGCTACGTTCGTATTATTATTTTATTCTTTGCTGCTTGGATTCATTTGAGAAGGGAAGGGAAAGATGCGACGATCCGTGTCCTGGATTACCGGTTGAAATGGTCAGTCCGAAATAACGAGATCCTCGACTTCAATCTGCATAATAAGTTTTGCAAAAATGCACGCTTTAATTGTTCCAAGATGTATACATAAATCATGCGGAAATATAAAATTGAAATAAATCCCGAGTTACATGCGATGGGGGAGAGCGCGGCGAGGCAAAGGAAAAAGAGAGTTGGAGGGCTCTTATTTAGCCGCATTGGCATTTCAAATTAGCTCTAAAAATGTTTTGACGAGGTTTAGTAATTCCACTAGAGGAAATATATAATCGCGAGCGCTTGCACTTTTTATTATTTCATCCCATTTTCTTCCTTAAATATACAATTTTACGGCCGGGGCGCCACTCGCGTCTGATATCGACCATTCGTGTGTGTTCTCTCTCTCTTCTCTCTCTCTTCATCCCTCCAACAAGTTTTTGTTGCTGTTGTCGTTGTTGCTGCTGTTTTGTTTCTTCGTCGAGGAACAAAAACGAGGACCAAGGCACACGTAAATTTCAAGATTGGAAAAGTTTTTTAATTGTAAGCAATTTTTATATTCCATATGTACGACTGCAGCCGGAGAACGAGAAAAAAAAAGAAACAATAATAATGTTTACAGCCGGAACTTTGCTCAAACAACACGTATTATTACTTTCTCATAACTTTACTTTGTATTCAATACACTTATACAATTTAGTCGAAAGTTCTTATTTATTAAGCTGAACAACGCCGAACGAAAGCCACCTTTTACAGATTAATGTCAAAATTTCAATTACGTTGCCATAAAAATATTATGTAATTTATCAATTACAATAGTAAAACATTTATTGCTATTATCAACACTTTGTCATAATCATGTTTCATAAACAACAATAATGTTTGATATTTTATAAAAAATGGGAAGCAACAAATTTTAATAAAGGTAGATAATATTTTTTAACTACACAAAATTGTATTTTTTAAATTTATGAATAAAGATTTGTGAAAGAGAATTGTTGAATTATACAACCAAAATATTTTTAAGGATATTTGAAACTTGTTGAAATTATTATGTATAATATGCATATTTTTTTATTCGTTTCTGAAAAAGAACAATAGTTTTATTAATATAGAGTAAATAGCCGTAAATGCGTTGTTAAAGTGTTATGAATCTTCTTTGGTTAAGCGTCATCTCTTATCGATTGTTACTAAGAATTCAATTTGAATTTATTAAAGCGTTGTGTGTGCGCGCGAGGTGGAAAGGGGGATTGGGGCTTTTGGAGTGCGAATTTTGATGGAATTGGATTAATTGTGAATAGCCAGTAAGAGTCGTATGGCATTAATAATATCGCCCTTCGGAAGTTGAAAGGGCGCTCGGCTCTGTTGCACTCTCCTCTCGTCTCCTCACCGCCGCTCGACTTCCACTATTCTGTATAGTATATACTATGAAGGTCTGTTTCTGGTCTGTGCCGTCCGTGCTGAGTAGAGCTGATTCCAGTACGCAGGCAACGCGTACCGACACGCATTGTGCGTCGCCAACCCCCACCACTTGCGCGCAGACCCTTCGAGCGTAATAGGGGGATGGATAGAAGCAACCCTAAGCTACAAGTCTCACAATTCACAAATTGCTTTCCGATATCGGTCGCACAACGGTTCGCTCTCTCCCGACGATCGTGTTTTACGTCCGCTTTTCGTCTATCTCTCACCCCAGCTCTCTCGTAATAACGATTAGATCTAATCTATCCGAAATAGGTGTTCTTCTTTTATTCCTCCGGCTTCCTTTAATAGCGCGGCAAAGTGTCTTCAGCCGTGCACATGCCATTCTTCGCGTGCCTCCAGTGAAGTGACGAACGCTTTTGTTGTTTCCAAGTGTTTATTTAGCGGAAACTCCAAAAAAGGAAACAAGTACAAAAAAAAGATAGAAACGAAGAAGCGAAAGAACCCCTAAAACCAGGAAGGAAGTGATTCATGTATTTACTTATTTATACCATCGTGTGTTCGACGAAATAACGTGCAGTCGCTTTGGGATTATTACATCAACGGTTTTCCGTACATCCAAATATCTACAAGAACTACGACGTCGGTGCTCCGAAGAGTTCAATCGTGCTTCCAAATTTAGTAAAGGTAAATTTAGTATCTTAGTGTTGCGAGGAATGCTCCGTGGTAGAGGCGTGCACGAAGGTAAAAGTGCGGTGGTTTCAAAGACCCCGAAACCGGCTGTTGCACGTGGCTGCCGCAGCCCTCGTGTCCTCTTCCTAAACAAACAAACCCTCTGGTAATTTGTTATTCCTTCGGTGTGCTCAGCTTCGGTTATCAGTTATTCATTTTGTTTGGACACGCCTGGATAAAAACCTACCCTTCGACCTAATGATAACGATACACGCTTCTTGCAAATCAGTTTCAACAATGTTTCTTTCCTCTCTCATCTGCACTAGCATCACGAGTGTATTTACGGAACCTTTTCGTATTTTTAAATCCGCCTATTTGGATTGGGCGCTAAGGACTAGTGTCGGGACACTTTTAGTTCACGCTGTAAATCAGCTTGGGAACATAAAACGTGACAGCCTTTAAATATTTCCTCAAAATCTATATATATTTATGTAAAAAAGGGTCTTCTATACGCTTGAATTGCTAAAGTTCTGACGATGGATCTACCCATTTTAGACGATGTAATTGAATACCTAAAACTATTTCATTTTATAGGACATTTTGAATTATAAAATTATATATAATTTTCTTTTATATTAAGTTTATTAATAAGTGTGTTTATTAATAATTTCACTTATGAAAAAATATAAATTTGCATTTTTTTTTATAATACTAAACAAATTACAAAAAAAGCCATAGAACGTATTTATGTAGAAATAATGGAAATTTGGTTAATCAAAAAAATGGTATGTAAATACAAAATAAGAGACAAAACAAATAATTGAATTTGTATGTACATCTCAGCTATAAATTTGGAATAATTTGAATTTTTCACTTGCAAATTAGGATGCTTTTTTTTGTAATTTGATTAACGATACGTCTTTTTATTGTTGTTGTTGTTGGTCTAAGAGCGGCATGCAGGCCCGATTTACATTGCCAATTATTTCCATGCAAATTGCTAATTGCATTTCCGTACATTTTTCGTAGACTTATAAATCACGAAGCATGATGTGTTTTCCCCGCCTGAAAGAGAAAACAATTAAAAAAGGTTCTCAATTACAACCCGGGTTCATGAAGAGAAGGAACGAAAAAAAAAAGATAGAGGGAGAGAAATAACACAGGGGTGGGTGGCTATCGAGGATGTACGTGTTTTTATTCAATTATCCTAAGCCGCTTCGCATTCTTTCTGCTTTCGGCCCCGGCGACTGGAAATAAATATCACTTTGGTAAATGTGATTTTGGCCAGAAAATAGGAATGTTCCGACATCGGAGATCTGGATCTGCCGTGTCCGCCCGCCTCTACCCTCCCTCCGTCAATTCAATTCGATTATGGCCCTGTAATAATTTATGAAAATATGATGTGATCTGGTAATCGGTTTCCAGCTACAAGGATCTATCTTGTAATGATGATACCGTAGATTAATTGCTTCGGAATTTTAATAGTTTTAATTATTAATACCGTGGGTGGAATGTAGGATTCGAGTCTAATCAAGGGCTTCGAAATGATTGGAGACTAGCAGTTTTATCTTACAGTTTGAATCTGTTCGAGCGTTTCGCTGCGGTCGACAAAATGAACGGGAAGATCTCGGTTTAACTTAAACACGTAAATGTTTTAAGTTTTCCGAAATTTGCGAAACCGGTCCGCGCGAAAAGAGAAAGAGCTTTGGAAATATCCTACCTATCTACCTGCTTTAATTGCTGTCGGCCGTTTCATGTTTGGGGGGTCCCTCCATCCTTTTGCGGATGGGGTTATGATTTACTTCTTCACCTCCCCCAGGTATACGTATTCACTTTCTCTTGAAGAATCATCTATTCCAGTTTCTTCGCTTCTGCAGCCAATAATGCAAAAATTGTTGCGGCGCTGTGCAAAAAAGAGGCCCGTTTTTAAAAAGCAATTACCATCCCCTATACTAACATAATTACAGTTCCCTGTTCGGAGTCGAGGGAGAGGAAAAAAATTAGACCGCCCCCTACTCAATGAAATAGCCATCTACCCTCTAACGGCAATAATTTGTACGCCCTCGCCCTTAATGCCGAATTGTAATGCAATATTGCTCTTATTGTTGCCGAGTCGGCGATACACACGTTCGCTATATTTACTTTAATTTATTTCTCGACTTTACCATCTTGCTGTACATATATATTTTTAATAATTTAAAACACGCTCACTCTTATTAATATTTCATTATTTATTGCTTCAATAAATTACGCACCCCAATGTTACATCCACCCCAACCAATATATTTATATACATATATATATATATATATTACGTAACAAAAAAAGTAATAAAAAAGAATACTATCGATTATATCTCAAACATATTATTTTGACTGTTGCCAGCCTCGTACAAATGGAAACATAAAACTTTTATATATAAGCATTTGAATGAAGCTTCAATAATTATATTGAGATAAACTACTGTAGAGACATAGGGCGCACGAGTTTTTTTAGGGATGAATAAATATTTTAATTAGAATTCAGAAATGCATATATAGGGCTCATTCATTATATACTACGATTTTTTTTAGTATTATTCGAATAAATGCACATTGAAGTAAATGACTAGAGTTCAAAGAGAATTGTTGTAATTATAATTTAAAACTTTACTTTTTACTTTCAAAATATTATCAGTGACATTTATGTTAACCACCCTAACTCTGTAGTGACAAAAATGTAATGAAATGATTACTTTTCGAAAATGTTATTTTTGATGTATTTAATATAAATATTAAACATTTATGTCAAAATTTTGTCAACTAATTTATTTCTATGTTTGTTGCAGGATTACCGGGAGTCCCAGTTTCGTTGTTACGTGTTATCGGAAGAGTGATATCATCGTGTTTCATCAGGAGGTCTTCGTCTTGTTGTTGCAGCCGTTGTTGTCGTTATTGTTCTAAGTAGTAGAATTGTTGTTGTTGTTGAGGTAGTGTTTCGGGTCGGCCCGGGTCTGTTTTGGGTCGCGGACCCGTGGCGGGTATCTTTTCGCGTGTGAGTGTAGGCGCTCTGGAAGGCGCACCCGCCGGCAAACTGGCAGCCAGTGCTTTAGCCGCAATGAACCCCCATTATCACCCCTACGGTGGTCCGGAGCTGACGTCTCCGCATCCGCCCTCGCCGGACAACAACAACTACCACTCTGGACATCCACCGTCCGGACCTCCACATATGCACCCCACAAATGGACACACAATGGGACCCATAAGTAAGAACGATATTTCATCCCTATACTAATATAATTTCACGATGCGCGAAAATTACGCGTGATGCACATACGGTGTCTATTTAAATGTGCCACTGAAGTACACGTAATTTATCATACTTTATGAAGCAATTTAACTTTGGCTTGACGAGGGAACATCACATGGGGATGAGAGGGTACAAATTTTAATCAAATGTGATAATTTATTGCTACCAAACGCAAATTCTCTGTTAACAATTACATTTTTGCTAATCATAATTTAATGAAAGTTAATGCATAAGCTGTATATTAATCTTACCTTCTATGTAATTCTATCTACTATTTTATCAACTTAATTATGTTATGAAAAAATACATAAATCTATATAATACAGAATTAATTTAAGTAAAGCAAATCGATAAAATTAAAAAAAAAATAACGATTTGAATCAGTTGTTCATTTAAATTACAGCAATAATATTGATATTTCTTAGTACCATATATTAATAATCACGTTTATTGTATTATAAAATTATTTCATAAATCGAACAATTAATTTTGTTCAATCTATCATACGTTGTTTCAGCAATGTGGCTACATTTACTACAGTAGAACGTGTAGAATCTGAAATTGGTTCAATATTGAACTTTTAGTATCTTCTTCAATATGGCTTATCCTATCTATTTGTTTTATGTGATTTCAGACAATATTGCATTCAATTTATCAGATACATCCATCTCACTATCTATTCCAATATATTATTATTGGACATATATCTATCATAATATCTATTAATAAGGCGCGTCGCACTTAGTTTTATAACGTAATGATTTGATTTCGTATATAATCTAGTTTTATTGTAATATTCTGCTTAATTTTCGATTATTGTATTTTTTTATTAAGAAAACAAAGATTAAAACGTACGTTTAAAGTAAAATAATATTATAATTCTTAATTTTTTCAATTGCATAAGAAATTAAATTCGATTTATTATAAAACCTGAATGGAATTTTCAGTGTATTTCATGTTGTAATATCGAGCTGCGTTCATTATATAAATAATATAAATATAGTGGTGGGAGGATATCCAAGGTTAACGTGGTTCGTGGTTGTAATGAATAATGATACGTTTTGCGCTAATGGCGTTTTGATGGTCTCCTTTAATTCCACCTGCCGATAAGCGCAAGAAGAAATTACACGTATAGACAGGTGAAAACACACGGCGATTGCCCGCCGTAATCTAACAGCTTTCTTAGTAAACTGTAAAGTTGAAAACGCGTTCATGAATATTCAGGATACCTCCCACCGCCAAAGCTATACCGAAGATTTCGGTAATATGAAGACAAATAATGAGGATTAGGTGACACCGGTTGACTCTGGAATTCGAATGCTCATAAAATGTGAACGAATGGTCGTTGAGCTTTTCGACCCTTCGAACGTGCAGCACAAATGTTTTGACAAGGCACCTGATAAATGAATCATTAAAATGGAATTATCTGATAAAGAAATTGACGTGTTTTCAAATTATGATTTGTTTAATCGTCGTATTTTAAAATGTGTACTTTAATACCAAAAAATAATTTTTGTTTAATTTCTTCTATTTTCTATTTTTTTTTAATATTAAAATAATTTGATCTTCAATTTTGAAATCTCGTAATAATAGTATATTATGAATATCCTTTTGTAATTGATTAAAATAATTACTTAAATTCTAAAATAATGCTAGGATTACATAGTAGGCAAGTCTTAATGATACAGAGGGCGACATCTCGGGAGCGGTACGAGCATTAAAGTTGAATATAAGTTCGCAGGATCAGCAAGGATAAGGGTTTGATAAATGCGTGGATATTTTGCGAATGGAATGTGGGGTTGAAATGAATGAAAGGCAGGGCACTTCGATGCGGCTTGATTGATAAATGCGAATTACTAAAGTGCGTGTATGCATTATTCTGTTGCAGGTCACCAGGGTCCGCACGATCAACACCCGCACCATCACCACCCGGCATTCAGCAGCGACGGCGGCGCCCCAGCCCCCACATCACTGCACCACCCTCACCACACCGTAAACAATAACAATAATACCGTCAAAGTGTGCGCAGGATGCGGCGGCAAAATAGTCGAGCGATTCCTGCTGCACGCCCTGGACCGCTACTGGCACAACGGATGTTTAAAATGCTCGTGTTGTGGGACCCTTCTCGCAGACATCGGCAGGTCGTGCTTCACGAAGGGCGGCATGATATTATGCAGACAGGATTACATGAGGTAAATATATGCACCTGTTAATCAACAACCTAACATTCCTAACTTTTATCAACACATATTTCGTATTTGATTTTTATTTGGAGCATTTCTTGGAAATGATTGGCAAATCGAACGCGATGTTCCTTTAATAAGGGAAGACCTCATTGAGGATTATGAAACACGCCTGGTCAGGTTCATAACCTTCTACATGTGTGCGAGTGTGTGGTTTAAACATCGATCTGCATTGCGGTTTGTTTTGAGCCGTCTAATTTATTAGCATAACTTGAATACGCGCCGCGACTTGTATCGATCCCCTCGGCGTGGCCACGCGCCCCGCACCACCGGCTCGCCACCCTCTGCACAACACACTCGCACACACACTCTCTCGTACTCGCACATACAAACATATACATAAACATATATACACGAACACTGGTACACTCACACACAGAAATTTCGCCCATCCTCATTACTTAATACACACATCCGCGCTAATTGAATTACCACGTAATTACGTTTATTGGTCCCGCACCGCACACACGCACCAATTTGCCTACAAAACCCATTCCCCTTGGTACCAAACAATCATCCCTTTAGTAAAACCATCGCGAATAAAACGATGAAAAAAATATACAAATGCATTGCAAGTAAGGGCACACATCTAATAATTTCTATAAATAGTCAGATCACTCAATTAAAGAAATTTATCTTAAGAATCAGTATATACAATAATTACTTGAAACAATTTTAATTAAAAACATGCTCTTTTTAAGTAGATTTTACTATTTGAATACGATTCTAAATCCCTGATCCTTGTCACGTTGCTTGTAAAGTCTTCTGCCTTGTATTCGATAGAGCGTAATATCCATGCTCTGGCTCTTGCTTTGTTACATACATACTTCATATTTTGTGTTAGTTAATTTTCGAGTAATTCAAGAATTGTTGAATGTAAAGTAACAAATTGGGGAAACGCTTTGAATTTATTTTTTGCTTTTCGTGGCTTTGTGACTGATCTTTTTAGATTTGGAGGTGTTTATGGGGGCGTTTAAATTTGGAAGGGGAGTGAGAGGACCGCCACTCGTAATCAGCGCTTTGTGCATTATGTATCGGGCGCGGAACGAAAGGCAAACTTGATTTGGCGGTTTGAGCTTGGGGCACAATCAGCCCGGATCCTGGATGCATCCAATCAGGCCATTTTTGCAATAAGGCCACGCTACCTTTCCTACAGCAATCAACCAAGCCTGCCTTTCACCCAAGACCGCTTTTTGATAACGTGAGAGAAAGGAGACAGGAAGAGTCACAAGCAACGGGATATGTATGCGAGTACAACAGGCAAGCAGAATGGATAAATAAATAAAGAGGTCCAAAAAATTAGAAGCGAGAGTTTAGCATGTGGCGATGGTGTCCCTCGTTACAGCCCTTCATGCGGTTGTTTTCATTTTACGACGCCCGAGAACAAATTGAGTTTTTTTTCGACAAAAAAAAAATACAAGGGAACCAACAGAGGAAAGGAAAAATTTCGTTCGTGCAAAGTGTAGCTAGCAGCAGTGGCTGCGGAGGCGGCCGAAACAAATAATAAATTGTGGGTCCGGTGACGAGGGGGTGCAATATCGCGGCAGCTCCTGTCAAGAGCCGCTTATGAGCCAGTCACGTGTGCAATCAGCCTACGCCGGAATGACAGACGCGAACATAATTTGACAGCAAATAAGAGCTGTTGGGGATGGAAATGATTGGGGGGCGGAGGGAAGCGATTAGGTAATCTAATAGAAAATGCCACGTCACGGCGACTGCTACTTGATTGCACTTGATTGACTCACATTTTTTTTTTATTACCGAGTCCTGTGGCAAAAGCAGAGAAGGAAAAAAATAAGAGAGGAAAGCAAATAGAAACCGTATTGAGTAGAAGATGGAAGCAGGAGTGGGGTTCAGATCGCGGGGGATGAAAACGACACGTCCCATGTAAAACGAGATAACTTTTTTTATGTTGTTCTTAAACGCATCGTGCACGGCACAATATGTCACTGCAGAAGCCCGTCGGCCCCACTCCCGGAATAAGGGAAATGTACACAAATTTTACTGCCGCAAACTTTTTTGATTGGAAAATTTACTACTATCGATTACATTTACCGGCCATAAACCTATTTTCTGCCCCACGCATCTAATCCACTCCACGATTTTTTTTACTGTTATTATTTTTATTCGAGCATGGCGCATATTTTGATCGTACGCAAAACAAAGCAGATCTTGTTTTGTTTAACTTCTCCCTCTCACACTTATACTACAACTGTAGTTTAATCAATCCTAAGCAGAACCTCGTTCCTGGTTTAATCTAATTAACAGCACAACTAATAATTTCCGAGGCACAACGTGCCTATAATTGGATTCGTTAATCACAAATTGCCCGCGGTTAATCGCGCCATTTTCCATACACTCCCATCTATATATATGCATACATATAAGATAGTTCTAATTAGAAACGTTATCATTTTGCTAGAACGTTTCAAATTAAAATTAAATTCTAATATTATCTACATTCATAAACTTGCTAATTGAAAATCAACGTTACGTAATTTATTTTCAAATAATAGAAGAAAACAGCTTTTGGTCCAAATCATATGATATATTTAGAAATATAGGCAACATGAAAATTCGATGGAAAAAATGTGGATCATTAGCAAATGCGTATTTATAGATTTGGGGGTTCACTTAATCGCGGGTTGCCGTGTTGGTTTTCCTGGAAGAAGTTTGGATAATTAAAGGCGTTTGTATAATTGGACGAGTGTATAGTTTTCTGGCCGGATGAGGCTTCGGCAAGATAATAAGATGTTTTGGTGAAGTTTTAATGAGGGTAAAAAGGTGGTTTTTGGTGCAGTAATGATCGGGAATAAGGGGGAAAGGGGGGCACAACAAAATTGCAATTTGCGTGAAAAGTTGGCTGAATAATTGCTCTGGTTCGGGGCCACATTAGCATAGATCGGTCTTCGGAGAGAGCAGAGAAGGATAGAGATGGTGAGATAGAATGAGCAGTTAAGTGAGGTACATAGTATGAGAATGAGAGAGAGAGAGAAGAGTTGCGAGAGAAGCTCCTCGCCACGGGGTCCGTATATAGAACGGGGTGCATAGCTACTGTCAAACACCCATCCAATTAGAGCGTCCCGACTGGATTTATTACCAGCGTATGCTAAAATAGACTCAGCTGTTTACTTTATTAGCGGCGTTTATTATATAAGTCTGCGCGCTCGCAGATAATTACCGACGTCCGGGCCAATTAAGGCCGGACCGAGATCTCATTAGAGAGGAGCAGCATCCCCGGCTCCAACCCCGAATGGTTGAAGAAGGTCGGCCCATCGTTCATCTTCAATGCAATAAAGAAAGCACAACGATGGACCACATGCATTCTTAATGACATCGTCTTTCGATCACGGTCGAAGAAACAACTAACCGGAAATGAAAATTCAATTTGAAAAAAGGAAGCGGCGGAACGTTGGTTGTGGGAAAGTTTGGAGCGCGGCACGCGACAAGTGCTTAAAAGAAAGATTAGTTAGAGTGGCGAGAGGTGTCTGAGAGACTTGGGATGTAACGAGTGCATCCTTGTCGCACTTGGCGAAATGTATGCAAACGGTGTTACGAGGAAAGTGGGCATGTAATTGGTCCCCACCGCGACGCGTCTATTGATTGAGGCCCCCGGCGCGGGGCTGAAATTGAGTTAGGCAGTTATTCCCCAGAGCCACCCTCGCCGCCTCCACTCCAGCTCACTTACACTCGCACACATAAACACATCCACATGCATACATACGTACACACACACACTTTCTCTCTTTCTCTCCCCAACACATTCGCGCAAACACATCTCCATATATTCACATCTCTCTTTCAACCCCAAAAGTTCTCAGCCTCGAAAGGCTGGTGGGGAGGGAGGAGGTCCAACGCTACCACTACGTTTCTTTCCGTTCCATCATTCATTTCTTAAACATTAACCCGGAAAACACAACAGCGCTTTAACTAACAACGTTCATCCCGAGATGAGCTTGGAATCACTTTGATTACGGGATTAGCCCTTTTATATTCGCACAGCTGCCGCGAATTCAATTTACTCTCCGGGACCCGCGCTCAATTCTTTACCCATCGCTGTTTTACAACCTCATCGCCAATAATAAAATTTCAAAACCTATTTTCCTTTCATTTAATCGCGTTCATTAAACTTTCTTTTCCCCTTATTCTCTTCTACAAGATGAAAAAAAAAGGGAAAAATAAACCATTCATTCTAAATTAGTCAAATTTCTTTCTATATAAAATCCATTATTAGTGGATACAATTCATATTTTATTAATAAAAATACAATTGCGCAAAAATTATGTTACTGGTGG
Organism: Nicrophorus investigator; assembly: GCA_963457615.1. Classification (NCBI taxonomy): domain Eukaryota; kingdom Metazoa; phylum Arthropoda; class Insecta; order Coleoptera; family Silphidae; genus Nicrophorus; species Nicrophorus investigator. Next base: position 4,352,338 of record OY735140.1, read on the forward strand.
AATTCTCGAACCTTGAACTTCTATCGTACAATAACCGGTCGGGGCAAAACCACTGGGTTAGTTGGAGCCGGTTTCCGTACTGTTCCGGATAAAAGAGCCCCCCACACTGTAGAACCTCAAACGTTACCATCTGTAAGAAATCGACACGTTTCAATGAAGTAAAATTCATTAAAAATACATTCATTCATATTTGAATTATTCAATTTAACATTAATTTATGATATACGAATTTTTTTTAAAGTTAATTTTCACTAGTTACTTATAAATTTCATTGATTAGTTTTATTTTAAGTATTTATTTCCTTCAGTTCAAAGCTTATCAACTGTTAAAAATGAATTGATCTTAATTGTAGATGAATTTTAAACTGTTCGATAATTGAATATATTTGATTGGACAAATCATGCTCTAGTAAGCATCGACAATGGATTTTCTACCGTATTGAAATTTGTTCAACGTTGTTTTCTTCTTTTTTTTCATTCGCTTGGCAAAGCGGAACTACTATGAGAAACATTCACGATTCACGTAAAGCTTTATGGCTTTCGAGCATTAATCATATTTTTTACCCGAACCTCTGTGACAAGTAGTTTTCCCCCTTTTTTGAGAACATATGGCTGGATTCACACTAACTATAGCTCAACATGACTGAGCACTTTTACAATTATTTCATTAACGATATTGTCAATTAATTAAGCATTAAATCTACACATTAAAAGATTTATAAAACATTTTGTGTATGAAAATATATATTTTTTATTTTACTTCGTTTTGAAATTCATTTTTGATAAAAGTAATTGTGAGTACGCATCATAGTGTTTACGCACCTTTATGCGTTTTCTAAAAATAGAAGTAAATAAATAAGCGTAAACAAAATGAATATCTGTATAATTACCAACGAATTATTTAATGAATTTATTAATGAGGCAATATCGTGAATGTGAGAGATTAAAAAAATAAACAGACTGGTTCTGCAAAATTCTGTACTAATTGAATTATTTTTTTTTCTTCTGTCAGATGGAGAACATTATTAAAGCCAATTTAAAAGTGGATTGATTTCTTTTAGTTCTAGAGTTTTAATTAATGAACGCAGTTGGCTTAAAGTAAATGGGAGTTAATTCCAATCACGTATCGGTGATTGAAAGGAATCGCGAAAGAAAAGATGAAAAAAAAATATACCACCACCAGCAGCAGCAGCATCAAATGTAGGTCCGGCGGTGGTGGTCATCGCGTTGTGTGTGCATCTAGAAAGAAAAAAAAAACAACCAGTACGACAACAGCTGAATATGGGATGGAAAGAGAGAGAGAGTTTTGCGGATGGAGGAGTGAGAGTGAGTTAGGGATAGAGAGATGCAGAGTCGGAGAGATAGAAGCGGGAGGAGGTAGTGAAAACCATCACGGGCATATTCATTATGAAAGCCATTCAAGTGTGGCGTTGCATAAAATTAATTAGCTGCCGTGTACTAGCGTTTTAATAACATCGACCGACCGCCCTGTCACTACGGACTGATTAATGCCAGGCCACTTTACATTAACAATCCAGTAAATGCAAATTCCCATTTGATGAGCACATGTAAGAGTCTCCGCTACGGAATTTACCTTGCCAATTATTTTCATCATACCGTTGCGATGGAATTGTTAAGGGATGTTTCTGTATTAAAAAAAAAATACAGTTACATTATATTATAATTTCGTTAATTGTTGATGTTTACCGCTTTTGAAGTAAATTTCTTATAGAAATAATACCTTTCTAAAAATTATCCAATTTCATGATAGAATTATCCACAGAAGTTTTCAATAATATTAACTTTTTTAGAAAAGGTAATAAAAATCTCAATAATACCTTTTTGTTAAATTTATAATTGATTTCTTCATGTCGTGATTTAGTAACCTAATAGAAAAAGAACAAAGTCAAGAAATAATAAATTTGACTTGCCAATTATTTCCATTATAATTCATTTATAAAGAAGTGTTTGTAAATGCTCAACAAACTTTAGTATATTTTTTTATTATTTGGTTTTTAATTGTTATTATAATAGTTTTAAGTTATATTTGTTTAAACTGATTCTAATTTATCAATTATAATAATTGCTCCCGCAGGTTATTCGGGAATTCGGGAGCGTGCTCGGCGTGCGGGCTGACGATTCCGGCTAGCGAGTTAGTGATGAGGTCTGGAGGCCCATCACCACAGCAGCCTGGTGCACCTCCGCACGTCTTCCATCTGAAGTGCTTCGCGTGCAGCAAGTGCGGCGCCCTTCTGTCCCCTGGAGATAGGTACTACATGTTGGCAGGAAGTCTAATTTGCGAACAGGACTGGCACAAACTGCTCAAGAGCTCGGCAACAACGACGGTCCGCAAAGGCAAAGTCGGAAGACCTCGCAGGAGCAGAGATTGAATACCGCCCCTCGCCTCAGCCGCGTCAGAGGGCTCCGAAGGTCAGTCTCTTTAAGCAAGCAACACAGATTAAGAACAACAACTGCAAAAGACAACTAAGAAAGAAAAAAAAAAGACCTTAAAGCAAATCTATTATATAAATATATAAATAAATTTAAAAAGATTGCGATTTGTGGATTGAAAATTGTACGGCGTGTCCAGCTCGATCGATGACGAAAAAAAAAACACTTGACAATTGTTATATTATATTTTGTGATATACAAACAATATTCTTTATTAAGTTTGTTTAATTAATTTTGTAAATATGTGTAAATATATGAACTTCTGTTTATCATTATTTTTCTGATCCCGACCAGCGGTATCGAAAAGCGTAAAAAAAGGAATTTCGGGATCCACGTTTAATTTTTCGTTTTTTTTTTGTACAAAAATATGACTAAAAATAAATAAAAACAAATAATTTACATAAATAAAAGTTAAATTAGGCGTAAAGCCCCTCGTTGTTTTCATTTCACGTTTCGTTTTTTTTTTCTAACGATTTTTTTTTTGATGAAATTATAATGAAGCGTAAATAATTTCTGAAAAAAATTCTAAACCCTCCGTAACTCCCCAACAAAGTAATACTCCACGGCTTTGTAATTTTTTTTGTGCATATTTTTCTCCTTTTTTTCGTTTTGTTTTTGAAGTACATGCAGGTGTGTAATTATTTGAATCTCGTGATGATTAATTCATGTACACGGTGAGTTGAGCTCTTGGAATACGGTAAGAGATGCGAAATTATTTTAAGGATATCCCATTAGACAATTAGTTACACCATAATATATAAATTCCTTTCAGTAAATCTCTATGTTTGTACTACTATCATTTCCTCTAATTTTCGGATAAATTCACATATTTTCTCGTGTTTCTAAATGTTATCAAATATTATGATTGTAGCATATAATATAAAAGGTAAGGATTTTGTTGATGACGTAGTATATAATAATAAAAGCTTGTTGCAAAAATTAAAAATTGTATTTATGTTTCACTTAAAATTAGTTAGTTTCATTTTTTTCCAAATATATAATAAGAAATCTTGTTTTGATAAGTTAGGTGGATTCGCCGGGTTACATTTGCAATATTTTTCAGCTACTGCGGCTAAAATTAAATGAGTTTTGTAATTGAAAACGTGAAAATGAAAAGAAAATCATTTTATATAGTTTTATTACTAAATAAATTGCATATGCTTCAAATTAGTAAGATTATTAAATTAATTGTAAAACATTGACTGAAATAAAATGATTGTTATTGTTGGCAATGCTGGAATTGATAGATTGCGCTGAAATTGTTTTTTTTACACTCCCGTTTGTATGTTGGATTTTTGCTCGAACGAGTTTAAATGAATTCAGTATAAAACGTAAATAGCCCCATTTCCGTCGATTAACGCTCTTGCGGCGAGATAGCCCCGATGCGCCAGAGGCATCTAATTCAAACTCAACTTATATCCCTATTATCTCACAATCTATTATACCATGGCTGCTAAAATGATTTAAATACATTATTGTTTTATGATTAGTCGAGCGAAAGAAAGAGCCGGTGGCGAGTGAAAAATATGAAAGAATTGAGAGCAACAGAAACCAAACCGGAAAGTTCCTTAGGTTTTCTGGATGGGAAAAGGCGCGTTACGCTACGGCCATTAACGCGTGCAGTTTCAATTACGGTACGTTGATAAAATGATTGATACCGAATTACAAACAAACAAAAAATATATAGAGGAAATCAAATAATGAGCTGAGTAAGAAAAAAAAAGAGGACAATGTCGAGTGTGAAAACCAGATCGTCGACAAATTGGTTTCTGCTCGAGCAAGAAATATCTGCCGTTTGTAAATGCACGTGTCCATTTTTTTTCCTCCTCTTCATTTTCTTTCATACCATTCGATCAATGCTCATTCATAAAAGAGATTAGTTCTGTACTACAATATTTTATTTATAAAGAGAAATAAACGACGATTAATGAACTCGTAAAACGTTACCTTCACTGGCAGCTCAGTTTTTTTTGTTGCTTCTTCCTTTTCATTCCTTCTCTCTTTTTTGTACTTCGACAGAACGCTTTGCGTTGCATAATTATTTCAATGGTCGATTAGCTGCGCGACTCGATGATTCGATTGTAATTCTCAAGGAGATATGCTTTGCTGAGGATCCACATGAGAACCTATTTTTAAGCGCATGCACATTCGCAAGAAATTACATACAATTACATCAACCATTTATTTGGCTTTGGCTGTTATTACCGACGCACAAAAGGACTGTTTATTTCTACCCACAGGAAAGTCTGGTTTTGCATTTTAAATATAATATTTTAAATACAAACAAACAAAGATCTTAATAATTGAAAATAAATATTAAAATGTAATTGAAATTTTTAGTACATTAATAAAATAATATAAATAATATAATAAATTTAATTTTGTTGATATTATAAATCTTGAAAGCACAAAAAACAGAAAATATAAAAAATAAACCATTCTATTTTAACTTTTGTTTATATGAAATTAAAAAAAATAATAATTCAAAAATTAAAAATATATTAATTTGCGGGAGTAGATTATTATTCAAATCAATTATAACTAAATATGATAAAATTTTCTTGTTTGGTTCTTAAATTGTTAAAAATATTTAATTATTTTATTCCAAAATTATCACTGAAATATTTTTTTTTCGGTCAACTCAATTTCAGTTATCTTGTTATAATTATAACAAGAAAAATATCAACCATTATTATTTTTTATAATTAAATTAAATTCTTGTAAAAAAAAAATCTCAAAATGTATGATTTAAAAACTTCATTTTTTATTTATTAAAGAAATGGTAGAAAATATAGAAATTGTTTTAATGTATAAAAATATTTTGTTAACGCTAGAAATTAAATCTTGATTAGTTAAGTTGACAATAAAATATATGTACAAAAACTGTAGATATTTATTTTGTTGTGTTGCGCAAATATTTTTGTTTTGTTCATTATTATTGTCCCGGCAGTCGCATTTTAATTATTTTCACTTCCATAGAAATTAGAAAGGGAAACTTTAAATATTATAATTAACGAAGTTAGTTAATTATCGCGCGCAGTTTCTGATTTAATTATTAATTAAATCTCTATATAGATAGTCAACAATTACCTTGCGTATATCGAGTGCCTTTGTGCACTTTAATTAGACAGTATGCCGTTTTGAATCTTCAACAGGACTAAAAACGGAGAGAAGAACCAATAAAATATACATGCGCCAGCTCATTACGGCACTAACTAGCATTTTAACAATGCGCATTGCGTACACATTGTGAGTGTGTGTGCATTCAATTTTTACGCCATTCAAACGTCGTTAAATTACATGTCTTCATTTTGATAAAAAGGAGTTGCACAATGCATTTAATGAAATTATTATTATTCTACTTTATATTTTATGTTGGGAATGCATTGAATTACGAACTATTATAGAAACATGGAATGAGTATGAGAGAGATTTTGAGGATGGCGCTGAGGGGACCGATACCCTTTTCAAGTTTCAAAAATCCTTCGAGTGAAAACCCTGAAAATCGAAACGCTCTGGCACAATGCCGAATTTTACCTGAAGTACCGAGAAGTCGTTACATTTCGGAATTCAGCCCTCTCAAATAAAAGAAGAAAAAAATATAATAATGCGTTGTTATACATATATATATTGTGCCGCTCACCTTTTGTGCCAATTCGACCCTGAAGGTTTCTTCAAAATGCTATTCTCAAATATTGAAATGAACGGATTTCAAAAGCGGCTGCAATTCACCGAACGACAAACACGTGGTTCCAACATCGACATGCTTCACATCTAAGAAATAACGAACATTTATATAAAAGTTGATATCCCGTTGTTCATTTACAAACAAGGTAATTTATCTTAAAGTTAAGTAACAGATGGAAAGCTACATTAAAATCATGTATTAAAATGTAATTTGTGCTAATATTAATTAATGAATGCTGTAACATTTGAAATATCATAATAATAATTTATAAAATATGAAATATAATCTGATTTCAATTTTACATTTAACGTAAAATGAATAATCATATATAAATTTTATAATTTTTTATGAATGTGCAAAAATGATTTTAAGTATAAATTATTTCCATATTTTAATATATAATATTTTCATATGAAAAATAAAAATACACACATTTCGTTTCAGCAAAAAACAGCTTAATTTATATTTAAACTAACAATTAAGATATCAGATTTCGTTTTTTAAATGACAAGCGGTAAACGAAATAACAATAACGTATAATAAATAGGATAATTTTTATTTTTTTAAAACTGAACGAAGTTTAAATGTAATAAATGTAAATTACGTTAGAAATATGTAAATTGTGATGATTTTGCTCAGAAAATAGTAAATTTGAAGAATTGCATACAAAATAATAATAGTTTTCAGTTAATAAATTATTTCATTTTTGCATGAAAAGTCCACTTTTTTTAAAAATATATTTCTGTTTTAATAATATATTATTGATAAAATATAAATTGCAAAATCGGATGAAAAATATAATAAAATAAACTTTTTATTTAATAATGAGGATTATTCAATTAATAATGTGTTGTGTGGATATTAAATTTGTTACATTTTAAAATAACTGGTGTAACTTACGTAACGAAGATAATTTCATAAATAACTAATTTCAATTATTGAGTACCTAAATGTATTTTTTGTGTGTAAAAGTATTTTCGTGTGTTGCATCTAATTCGCTGTGCCCCGAAACGCGGATGGAAACGAAATATAAAAAACAACATCAACGAAATAGATCATAAAAACCTTTTGTTTCGACCGGAGCGGCGAGAAAAAAGTTAATTGTTTAATTAACGAAATTCCTTTCATGTAGCTCACTTTTAATGCCACTCGCAAACCCATCATCGGAAATTCATTTTCTTCTTTATACGTTTTAATTTTATTTTCGCAGTGGCGGCGAATGAGGGTGGACGAGGAGGAGACTGTGTAAATGTAATGGACACGATGCTCTTGTATGCGTCAGCATGTGTGTGTGTGTGTGTGCATGTTTGTTTCACCTGATCGGTAAAGCGTAATTAGCTCCTGAAGTGCGACATCAAAGCGATTTCAGGTTGGTTGTCGTTTTCAGAACGCCAGAGGCCCCCCAAAGCCGAACGGAGCACACTACAAACTGCACTTGATGCATCCGACCAGTACACAAATATAATCAATCCAATTTGCCACTTAATTAATTAAACATTTCTCATTCACCGTCTATGTCCGAAAGCTTGGCTGCTCGACGCTGTGTCATAGAGTCGACAAACAATTTAAAAAAAAATAATACAAAATAAAAATGTTCCGAAAAAAAAGTCTCAATAGCGAAGAGAAAACGCAAAAGGATTGACGCAAGAAATCATTAAAATTTATAATAACTTCCGCGAGTTAAATCGAACCAACCATAAAGTCAATTCAATCCGTGCTTTATTGTTGTACACACTAAGGGCAATTTCTTCTTTTTCACCTCCAACTGAAGAAGAAAAAAAAAACATATAAGTATATAAATTGCAACTGCAACTATTTTACGTCAAAGACGTGATCTAATTTACAGCTACGCCGCATCCATTATCTCCCAACGTAAATAAAGCAAATACGACACAACAACATAACTATTTTATTTCTTAACTCGAACAAAAAAAACATTAATTTTGATATTTTTATTACATGAAACGTAATTACGCAGGTATAAAGATTTAATAACAGCTGCAAACAATCATATTTTTCTTTCCCTTAAAGTACGTTTTTTTTTCTACTTCATCTTTGAACAATTTCTTTTTCGACTTCTTCATTAAGTTAATCCGATCAAATTCTGTATAGAAAACGGATTATAAATGTTGTTTTTGTTGCAGGTAGGAGTTGCGAGTGGTTCTTATTTAATAATAATGAAGCAATATTTTATTTTAATATTGAACATGTTTTTGAAATTTTGAGCAAAATCGGAATTTTTTTATGAAAACTCTTAGACTATTGATTAAAGAAAAATAAATATTATTACATGTTGATATATTTTAGTACTATCAACTTTTAGTATCATTTATATTTAATATCAAACACAGGTGAATTACTTCAGACGTGTCTAATTTAATATAGTTCTTATGGATCAATATTAAATAATTGTATGGAGGTTCAATATGCATTCTTGTGTACATTTGCATGTTTTCAGTACAAATCTGTATAGGTTTTATCCATTGTGGAAATAGATGTAAAAATATGGTAGTGTATGAAATAAATAGAAGTACGAGTAATGAAATTATAGATAGCGGACGTTTCCTATTCGTGCAAAACATAAATGACGTTATCCAATTAAAAAGGCATTCTGTGCACCCTTTGTGCCTGGCGGATGAATTTGTTTGATTATGAGTCAGTAGCTATCAATCTAAAAGTAATTAGGTTTCATTTTTAAACAGCCAAACCGGTGGGTACATACAATGGAGGGACACAACTAAAGCCCGAACGACAACACACAACGTGTAATTAATTTTTCAGGTCCATCAACGGAATTGCTTCGGCACGAAAGAAATAGGCAGGAAAACAATCAATCGGGAAATATTTATGCGGCAAATTGCAAATATAATTAATAATAACTGGATAAAATGCATGAGAAAGAGCGAGGAATAAAAGAAATAGGGGGAGTGCGGAAGAAAGAGCGAATGGATTTTCTCTACGTGCAAAAGGTTGGAATGGTGGAAGGGTTGGCGAGTAGCGAGCAATTAGCCAAAGTAGAACGTGCATTAAGCTAATTGATACATTAGGTGAAATTAACAGTTTCGGCCGTCATTTGATTTATCATTTCAGACGAATAAGCGAGAGGAGCGAGTGTATTTTTCCATTTCGATAATTAGTTACGAGAGATTTATCGATTCAGAGCGCGACGGCGTTGCGTAATTCATTATAATTATTATGTTAAAAGGGAGATGAAGCAACGTCACTGATGAAAGAGAAATAGAGAGAGAGAGAGATAGGGTGAGGTTAGGGGGGCGAACTGCGTAATAAAAGTTTCGTCCATTAGCCGTGGGAGTGATATTTTAATTCGGCTTTTACTTTTAGGTGGTCAATGTTTAATGGATGCCATTATAGGCTTTTGCAGAAGGAGCAACTTGTCGTGCTTATGAAAATTTCATCCCTTAACTTACTTCCCCATCTCCACCCCACTGAAACACACTCTCTCTCACATCTCAATCCGACTCAATCTTTTAGCTTATGCTAAAGCCAAGTATTTTTTTTCTCTCCAGGATATACGGTTATATGGGAAACCGATATTCGGATTATACACTTTACTTTCGTTGATGAGAAATGAAAATCTAAAACGCATTAGGGAAATTGCCGCCACCGTCGACGCCGCCTTTTAAATTAATGTTAATTGCTCGACTGCAACCGTTCTCCAATACGAAATTGTTATTGAAATTAATGTACCTTGCGATTTTCTTTTCCCAGAACGCCCACCGAATTTACAACTCGTCGATAATTAAATTCGATTACTCTAAGTGCTCCAACTCTGAACTCTATTTTACTATTTATATTATAAACTTTTTCATCTAGTTTACGCTATAGTTAGATTACTCATATATTAATTATGATAAAATATTGTTGAAAATTCAATAACTCCATTTATAATATAATTTACCTTTATGTTTTTTAAAATATTGAAATAATTTTTGTACAATAAAATATATCCGATTTTTCTTGTTTGTATCGTAAATCCTTGATTATTATGTTTGGAATCATTATAATATATTAGTATTTTCTTCAACGAAATAAAAACTATACAATCTTTCAAGATATAAATTTATAGTTGTTAAGAATTCAATATTTTTCTTCTCAAAAATGTTTTTATGTTTTGATACTGAATTGCAACTGAGGGAAATATCATATAACTGAGTTTCAGTGATTTGCATTTGAACTAGTACGTTCTTTCGACTATAACTCCACCTTTTATTAAGTTATAGAAACTAAACTTTTGATATTTTGAATATATCTTATGGTATTATATTAAATTGTATAACAAAAATATAATTATAATATAATTTGGCTATGGACCTTTAGTAAATTGTGGGCTCCCCAAATATAATTGTAAATCAACCTAGGGGGGCTCCAAAAGGTGTTAGCCCAGGGTCTCATAAAGTTTTAGTTGGATCGCGAGACTTAAATTTGTATCTGGAGTACCATCATCGTTTTGATGAAAACCTTCTAAAGAGGCAAATAATAGTAGCATTATTTTAAGTTTCAATTGTAATTGAAATGGATGTACCTTAGGATTTCGCCCACCGAATTTTCAACTCGAAGATAATTATATTCGATTACCCTAAGTGCTTCAAGTCTGAACTTTATATTACTCCACTTGTTATTATCATTCTCGCCTAGTGTATCGCATAAAATTTTTGCACTGCATTTATCGCATCGTGCATTAGCGTAATTGAAGCATTTAAATGTGCCATCGAGTGTATCGCTGATGAAAAGGTAATTTGCAAGTGCACCCATTAATGGTGCCGTTTACAAAGTCCGTTTCCCCCCGCTAATGAATAAACAAATCGCTGGCGATATTTTAATGTCTTCCCTCCCCGTAAAACGGTCTTAACAATTTCCTTATGCACCGGTTAAAATCGCTCTTCGAATCTTAATTACAAGCTGTCAATTTATCACTCGGGCACGGCCATGCTAATTGTTATCTTTATTGGGAGCTTCGCTTTACTGTCACGGATAACGGAAGATTAGTGCCCCATAATAACCAATAAAACTCAAGATTGTTGTCGCAAACGGCGTGCTGCGGGGAATCGCGGATGACGACGGGCCGTCCGTCAAATGCAACCAACTTTCATCCCCATCCCCTCGTTTACGTTCGTTCGCAGCGTTAAATAAATACTGAAAATAATCATTTAGATCCACAGATAAACACAGATTTATGTCTCCCCATATTTAACGATTCTCATATTCTATTTTCGTTCAATTTCCTCTGCATGTCGTTAGTTTCACGTACATTGGAAACAAATCATTGGAATATAAAAAAAAATCACAAAATTGCTAAAATCGTATCTTGAAGGTTAAATCATTTTAATCAAGATTAAATATATTTTTCTTTCATTTATAAAAAACTAATAAGTCTACAAAATTTAATTTGATTACGAAATTAACAATATTTATTATATAATTTGCATAGAAAGTTCCGGATCGCATTTTTATATTTTCTATCGCAAATAAATTATTGACAGATTGCAAAAAATGTAGCGAGATTAATACTTGGATAGGTGATGCGTAAATTTTATTAATTCTTGTCAATTTTGGCCTCAAATCTCATATAAATAAAAGATTTGTTAGAATATTGTATTTAAAATTGATTGGGTTTTCTAAAATTGTATTTGCTCTATGCTAAGATCATTTGATCAAATTGACTTTGCGTTTGATTCTGTTTGCTCCATTAAGATTTATGGTGTCCATATGTTGTATTGAGGTAAATTATGCAAGGCATTAATTAAATTTCGCAAGCGGCCAAACAATAAATTGGATTCCCAAAATTCTGTGGCGCCATAAATTTCTTGAGCCCGAGTCATAAATCGCGCAGAGCCGTCGCCGCGTGGCCCGCCGCCTCCCCGTCCTTCGTCCTCCAAACATCCTGATCTCTTTCCGATATAAAGAAAAACAAACGATCGGCAATTACCTGTACGTATGAATGAATATGAGAAATAAAGAGAGAATAGTACGTAATTCATAAATGAAAAGCAGACGCCGTCTTGGAAGGCCGAAAAAGAAAGGAAAGCCGCCATGTAAATATACGCATTAGCGCGAGACATAAATATTTACACGAGCGCTGCCTCCTTAATCAGATCCTATCATATACATTATACGCCAATAATATCAAATTTATGTAATAAATTCTCGTTGCACGTTCAACGAAGCAACGAGAGAAAAAAAGGTTTAATGATTATTTGCTGTGATTTATTTGATTAATTTATTGTTCATTTTTACTATACGAACCGAGAAATTAATAATATCAATTAATTACTCATGCAAGAAATTAAACAAATTAAATAAATGATTTATAAATAACATTTTTCAAATAAAAAAGATATATTTCTGAAAAAATTCTAAGACACAATCCAATTATGTACTTAAAGTTAAAATATTATTTACAAATGTGTCATTTCCAACCAGACATAAATGATTATAGAGTTTAAATGTTTATTTAGTTAATTCTAATATGTAAGCTGTATTATCAAAATTATTATGTTTGGGGTTCATTTACAAATGGATTAGTCTTAAATAATATTTCAGAGATGAATAGTTGTAAATAAATGAGGTAAGTTTTATTTTATAATCGGTGAATGTAAGCTGATGTAAATATATTTCTTTAAGTGTATTGATTGTAATATGAAAATGAGTTTTCGGGTAGACTAATTTGTTATAGTGTAATATGTTTGAGATAGCATTTACGAATTGCTGGGAGGCAGAAACGATGAATAATAACATTCGATTAAATAAATTAGGTAGTGTTTCTGTCTATATGTGTATGATATTAAATAACGATTAGGGTCGTTGGGAAATCAGTATGTTTTGGAGTGCGGCGATAATTTCTCACGGCTCCAATATATTAGATGCGATTAGTTGTTGGTTGGGCACAAAAAAGTATAGGCAATTCTGTGAGGAGTTAATATCCTATAAACATGGAAACGTCTCATTATGACGAATACTTATGTATGACCTTTTCTATAATATTAACAGTTCATAACACCCTCACATTTATTCATATTTTATGTGCATAATCGTGTATTGTGGATTGAATTTATTGATTTTTAGATGATTTACATTCTAAGATGATTTATTTCATCAATTCTCAATCTAAACAAAACTTATAAAATCATATTAGACTTGTCAATCCTAATTTGGTTATGATTATCTATAATCTTACATAATCAGAGCATTTTTTTATAGAAGAGTAATAATAATAAACAATTTGTAAGATTTTTTTAAAAATTCAGTATAATGTTGATTTGATTAATAAAGTATATGGTTAAAATTTGTTATTTTTGGATAAAATATGTTCATCAAAATCGTTGTTTTATGTGTTCTTAAATGTGGAATTTGAGTAGAGCCAATCGATAATAATAGTCGGTTTAGAGAGACACTATCAGCGTGAACGTTTTATCTCGTGTCATCTTTTGAATAATTCAGCGGCGACAAATTCAATGCAGCCGTGGCACGCGATTTGACTGGCGGCAGAAAACGCGGGTGTACGCCGCCCCCCGCGTCTCGTGGCCCCCATTATCCGCCTCCGCCTCAGACCACCCCGCAGCACATACTTATCTGAATAATTGTCGTGAAAATGTGGAAATTTTTGGAGACACGCTCAGAGGAGACTCGCACAGCATGCACCGCCTCAGAGCTGCTGTCGCGCTGCTGCCGTCGCTGCCGCTGCGCGTCATTAAGTTTGCAGAAAGGGCATATAGAATATGGATTAATAAGTAAAACTTCCATCTTTGTGAAGCGTCGGATTTATGTGTAAGCCGGGCGTAATTACCGCCCGTTGTCTGACAGAGATGATGGCTGAAAACGAGAACGTTAATTAGCAATACAGATCGTGACCATAAATAAAGTAGTGTAATCCCCGGTTCGTTGTTTTAATTATAGAACTCAACCCCCGATATCCTTTCGAAATAGCAATAACAACTACGATAAAAAAAAAAGGAGTTGGATGAGGATAGAGGAGCAGCCAACAAGGGCAAACGAATGGGGGCGGCGAGCGCAGCAACGGAAAATAAAAAGACGACTGAGAGCAGCAGCAACAATCGAAGAAAAACGTAAAACGACGAGCGTAGAAAAGCGAAGCTCGGACCGAAAGGACGAATAGGGGATGGATATGAAATTCAATTATATTTAGCGTTCCGCGAAAGCACAAACGACATAATCAAAATCTAATCTATTATTGGCAACAAACCGTATCAATAATATCATATTATCGAGCCGAAAGGAAAGCAACCCTCCCAACCCCCTCCGGCTGCACCGGACCCGAGCATTATATCAAAGTCAAAAAGTTAATATCCTATCCGTCTTGTTCCAGTTATTATTTTCTATATGTTGCGGTCATTTCCTGCGCGCCCCGCCTGATTGATGATCGTTCGGCAAAAATGGAAGCGCCACGAAAATAATAATCACGGGGGACACGCGCTGACACCGCGAGACCCTCTCCCAATTCCAAAAAAAAAACAACAACCCCACACACTCACCATCCCTCGACGCGATAATGATGATGTAATTAATTAACGAATATTTATTTCGACCCATTTATCACTTTTTGTAATTGAGCTCAATACACGACAGACCAAGAAATAATTTGTTTAATGCAACTTTACTACTTGTTTCATTTTATATAATTTTCTTATATTATTATATGCATTTTTGTTTCAGTAACGGCAATAACAAATCTTTGTTATTTTTATATTATAATTATTATATTAAATCATTAAACGCAATTTGAAAATATAGAAATGTAAAGTCTACACCATAATTAAGTAAATAAACATTATGATTATATCATGCGTACATCATAACATCACGGTGACTTTAATGCCATTTGAGATGATAACATTATTTAATATTTTTGTTGTAATTGGAATTATTATTTTTTGGAATCAAATTTTTATCAATGAAATATTAAATTTATTCTATTAAATAAAACGATATTAAAGAATATTACAATTGTGAACTTTCTTATTCAAATTGAAAATATTCTTAATTAAATCGTAAAGTAACATGTTTTCAAGTAAATACCTAACGAATTACACGTTTTCAATTTTAATTAGTCGTTTTCACAACAAAGAACACTGTTTTGCAGCGTGTTTTTCGACCATCAAAAGTGTGTTTTATTACGTAATACGAAACAAATGAATGACGGGAAAACCAGGTAGGAACAACAACGCAGCGCGTTCCTCGATGACGTGGCCGATGTAATTAATGAATTAAATATTTATCCTTCATCAGTCATTGTTTCGTCAGCGATCTCGAGTCGGAGCCACCGATATTGTCACATAATGGTGTTAAAGCATGTGAGCAGAAAACGGTTTCGATTCAGATTCTAAATTATGTTTACTTTCCATTAGACGTGTCGATGGTGAAGCAGGATGCTATCTTCTTGTGTTGCGATCAGCCTCCGTCGCTCTTTCCAAATTGTAATGGTTTATGTTCCCCCGATGTTGTTTTATATTGAAAAAGAAATGCAATATTCACTGATTACCATCTTGCATGGTGGTCCAACGAAAGTCATTAGTGTGATCTGCGTTACAAATTTGATAAGTCATTAAAAAAATAATTAAATTATACATTTATAATAATGACAGTTGAGCTCATTTTTGTCAGAGAAATGCTTTGTAAAGTACAAAAAAATAATAATTAATATTTTTATATCCTAATAAAAATAATTAATAAATAATAAGAGAAAATTGATCAAAGAAGGAAAAAGGATTTGTAAATCAATACTGATTATTATCATTTAAATGACAACTTGTTAAAGCAGTGGAAAAGTCGGAAAGTAAAGAGATAAGCTATTTGCGAGCATAATTTAAAGATTTTGAATGCAAACTGGAAACGGAGTAGTTTTTCCAAATAGTGAAACGTGCACGGACTCTTACATTCTAAGTGCGTTTAATTCTATTAGCCGATTTGAAAATCAATTGGAAATGCCAAGCATTCGAAGAAATAAGACATACATCACTGTCTTTCGAAATGGTTACTTTGAAGTTAATGTGTGTTAAGAATATAAAACGTTAGCAATCCCAGCGGATTCCATCCACTACTGATCGCGATCGTAAAACGTTAACGGAAAGAAATGCGGTCCCTCGATTGCAATTGATTTCCGACTCCGATTTTTTCGCTCTCCGGACCACATTTTTTTCCGGCTTTCGAGTGTGTATTTAAAATATTTAAATCACATTCATTCAAATATTTAAGTGAAAATATGGTTTGGCGTTGTAAATAGGGAGGCGACGGCGGCGTCCCGCAGCGGGGTGAAATCATCCCTAACTCGTGTAGTCAATCACAGGAAGTGCATGGGTCGTTGCTTAATTCCGGAAGTAGTCGCTTCATCTCTATCCAGCGCACGGGGGTAGCTCAATCAAATAGAAACCGCGCGCTTTCAGTGGAGATGTAAAATGCGGACAAGGAGAGGAATCGGGAGTAGAATGGCCGCCTCCGCCTCACGTCTGTCCTTTACCTCTTTTTCATTCTCTCTATATTTCTCTTACATATATTGTCTCTCATTCTATCTCTCTCTCTGTATATAAGTTTATATATTAAAGTACATGTACATGCATGTTTAAAATATTTATTAAGCTTTAATTATGGACTAATGAAAGCTTTTTAGTAAATGTGGTAATGGACTAGTTGTTGTTTGCATGTTTTACCGGTCCTGTATTATTATTTAAGTATTGAGTGCAGGTCTCGGCTCTACTCTCTATTTGTATTTTTTTTTGTAATGTATTTTCGAATGCAATGAAGACATTGTGAGCTTATCCGAAATGGAGTGTAGTTGCTTTTGTACGGGCAGGCAGGAAAGTCTCGCATATCAGAGCCGGGGCACTCAGCTTAATGAAACGAGTAATCCTGGAACATCTCCCCGTCTAATCCATCT
Organism: Nicrophorus investigator; assembly: GCA_963457615.1. NCBI lineage: Eukaryota > Metazoa > Arthropoda > Insecta > Coleoptera > Silphidae > Nicrophorus > Nicrophorus investigator. The sequence continues at coordinate 4,369,385 of OY735140.1, forward strand.
GGATGCATTCCTTTGCGTTTTAATATTCATCTGAAACACTTGAATCTGCGACAATTGCGGTGCCAACAGCACTCTCACTAACTACGTAGGTGTCCGCTTCTTACTACCTACCCAACCTCCACCACTCGCGCTACAACCCTTCTTAATTTAACTTCACGTCAAAAGCAATTAAACGTCGGATAAGAGTGAAAAGAAGGGAGAGAAAGAGAGGAAAAACTATAAATATAAAAGTTGTTGATTGCATGCACTCTGCGATCGATAATGGAATTAAGATAAATTGCGAAATTCACTCTCGACATGGAGGGCGCAAACAAAGCACGAGTTAAAAAAACGTACGAAGCTGCCCCCTAAGCACCCCTAACGTTTCCAATTGATAATATTGTTGTGTGAAGTGGGTGATTGATTCTTGTAATTGCGTTATAAATAGTAAATGCGGTAAATTTACGATGCAGTGAGAATGCACAAGCAATAAACCTAATTAGAGAAAGGGAGTCATTGTTGAACAGTATAAATAGTAAGCCGCTACCTCCGACTCTTCGTGCTGCCGCGAGTGGAGAAGACTGCGCGACGCCGGGGGCTGAGCTCCGAGACTTTCACGGGGATGAAGTTGGAGGATTTGGGGGTGAGGTGCAGGCAGGAGACGTCCCTAATTAACTGGTAAACTTTCATTGCGCACCCCTCTCTCACACGAGGACCTAATTAATGTAAGGAGTCCTCCCTTCAAAACCGCCTCCCCCTCGCCCATTCCTATCACATGCACACACTCGCAGATAGAGCAAACAAACGTACGCGATAAATTCATAAATCTCTCTGAATTAAATTGAACAATCCTAAAATATCGATTTCCTCTTCTATCTTCACCCATCCACACAAATCAGCCTTAGCGTAGCATCAAAGGGGTAAATCGCATATAATTTATGTCTTGGTGTAACGCCCCTTTCGCCGCGGGACAATACAATTTCAGGAACACACACATAAATTTTTTTGTTCAACTAATTATTTATACTTTAAATACTTCACATACAAATTTTTATTCTATTTAAAGGAGAATAGAAGGAAAAACCAAATTTAATGCAGAATTATAAACATATAAATAAGTCTATTGATTTTGATTAATTAAACATTCCTGTTGCGGTTAGTTATTAAAGTAAAAGCAGGCAGGTAAAATCATATAAATTATATTTATTAAAAGCTATTGGAAATATTTTAATAATCGAATTATCCATTTGTAAATAGATTATAATTTTATTTGTTTGGAATGATGGCAAAGCGATGCTGAAAGTACGGACTTAAAAACATAATGCGCAAGAAGTGAATCGTGGCAATATCGCAAGTTCTCAAATGTAAAAATTGTTGCTGGTGTTTCTCTTTTAATATATAAATTAAATGCTGCGGGTTGAAAACAAGGCAATCTTGAAGATTGCAACGATAGTCCATTATGGCGATGTGAGCAACTTAAGAGATATTGGAACTTTTTATTGATATAATCCTGATGAACCCATGTGAGCTTGTCAGTTGCCCTCATTGCCCATTAGTGAGATTGAACCCCCAACCCCAAGCGGCAGCAGCAGCAGCAGCAGCAGCAACCGCCCAACCCTCGTGAACCACTTCCTTCCCCCCTGCCATCCTCCTTCACCCCCGTACCAACGACTGCCCCGATGCAACCCCTGCGCCCCGAACCGGCGGCCCGCAGCGACGTCAGCCGAAAGAAATTGTTTCCTGCTGCCGCTGCTCGGAGAAAGAGTATAAGAGCGAGAGAGAGAGAGATAAATGAATTAATGTATTTTATGCGCATATATTATTGATTACTTATGCTTAACGCTGTAATTATCTGTTTTGTCCGCAGGCGAAACCGACGAGGAACTTCCCTATTAAGGAAGACCGTTAAGTGTGACCCGGAGTTCATGCAAAGATCCAACCCATCGAGCAGAGGAGACACGGATGGGGACAGCTACGACGATGTCGGTGATGATCCTCCAACGAGGGAAGTTTCTTACGTCGTACAAATTTATAAAATTCCTGCGGCGCTGCTCTTTTTTCATCTAGAGAATAAACTTGAACTTGTACATAACGAAACGAAAAGGTTGTAATTATGAAGCAATATAAACAAACAAACGGACGTTTATCAATCGCTCTTATCCATCCACCTCAATGTATATATAAAACACAACAATAATCAATTCCATTTTACCATAAAACAAAAATAGACTTGTGATTATTATCGTTGAATAAATTATATTGAATTTATCTGTTGCTACTTTTTCTAGTTGATATTTGTAATTTAATTTCTCCAAATTTATATCATCACAACGCATAGAAATATCCAACAAATGCATCCTTAAACAAACGCAACAACCCAAGAAAAAACATTTTTGCATATTTATTTATTTATATATTTCCGCGTAACTCAAGGAGTAATTGCTTAAGGTTTACGGCCCAAAACTACATTTAAATTGTGTAAATTTTGAAATATGGCACATTGAATTTAATTACTCAAAACTACTTGAAACTTTTTGTATGAAATATAAACAATAAAAAAATATAGTAATATATAATAAAATAAATCGTTCACAAAAACTTCTTGAGCTATTTTCGTTACACTATTTTGTAATGGGCATTTACATTTCATTGAATCGATAAATTGTTCAAATACTCCCGTTTATCCTACATATTAATGTCCAATAATTACCTAAACTGTTTTTTGTTAAAATATATTTATAGGTAAGTATTAAAAAATAAGTTTTTAAGTTTACAAGATTATATTATCAAATAAAACTAAACGAAATAAATTATTTTATTACATTAATAAAAATTATAATAACTCATTGTTTTTCAAATAATTAAACATCTGTATTTTTTATCAATATTTATTATTATTTACATGGTTAAATCAGTTTTAGTATTGGCTGTGCATGTGATGTTTTAATAAAAGCTCATCGATTTTGTAACGAAGTAATAAATTAAGCAAACCTATCGAGAGCGGAGAACGGTAGGCACAGCTAGGCAAAGTAGGCACCAGGCATTTATTAGTTCGGTTTCAGTGTAAGAGGAATTAGTAGTTGTCGAGTGAGTATGAATAATAGGGATTTGAATTATGAAACAGCAAGCATAGAGTTTGCTTGGGAAAGAGGGCACATGTTTTCGAGCACTGGTCTAGACCATGCACGCAATACACTTTATCATAAATACATATTTTAAGGGCTTTTATATACTTCATACGTCATTTAAAATCGCCATGGACTACATCCATACATACAATCGTCGACTGCGCTTACAAAATTCCATACGCTGCACTTATTATACAACGATACCATAGAAAACATCATTCAGGTAAAACCGTAAATACATGAATACATGTAAATTTAAAGTATTTTATTTAACAAGAATAAATATTACATAAGGTAGAAGTAGAATAGGTCTGGTAAAATCATTATTTATTACATACTTAATTACATAAATAAAATAATCGTTTTCAATAATAAACGTCAGAAAATCAATAAAATATTTAATTATTAGAAGTGTTTCTATTCTTGAAACGTAATAATATATAAGTGATTGGTTTTGTGAAATTCCTTTAAAATTATTAGTTTTATTAAATATAATTCTTGGCAGAAATTAGTGCAAATAAAGATATCCATATTTTATTATTGTTCTTTATATTTTATAAGTTTCTAGATAACGTTTTAGTAATGTACTAGGTGTCCTACAGTCTGTAGGAGAAAATAGTTTACAGGGATGCAATAAATATATAAAGGTCCTTACAGGTTTGCAGGATTTGAATTTGGTTCTTTGGTTTTTGGTCTGTAATGTTAGGTGACGAGAACACCTTGAATACTGAGCGGCTCTTTTAAAAACAATAAAATTGCGCCGCGACAGCGGGAATAAAACGTGCCTTAAAACTTGCGACGACCCCGGGAAACCTTGGAGCAGTAGGTAAAAAGGAAAAAGAGAGAGAGAGAGAGAAAAAAAGAGGAATGAGTGCTTCCTCCACCATACGTGTATAAAACCTGCAGCAGCTTCTTTACAGCCGCTCATCCAATATTAAAACCTAATCACATTTCAAAGGACCTCTTAAATATATCAAAATCTAATCACCGCGACGGCATTTATAATGTGAAAAGCTTTGCACATACACAAAAACACAATTCGGTCATTGTGAAATTTTTAAATCGAGACCCGCAGCAGAAAATCTCATGATAATTTAGCTTTAGCTATATGAAGGGTATGTATTAAATATTAATTTTTCGTATACGATGGACCCTCGAAATTGGAACGATTTTATTTTCAAATTTGAAACCACGACTAAAGTGGTATTACAGAAAAGTTTTTCTAAATGATAAATTTTTAATACTACATATATCACCTGATTTACACTGAAGATAGAAAATCAGTTATTTATTTCAAAGTAAAATTTAAAAAAAAATGGAAAACATATTTTTATTTTAATTGATTTGCATTTCTTTATTTGCTAATAGAATTGGGACATAAAATGTTTCCTGTTTGTTAAATTTTGTTGCATAAATTCCTTAAATTTACATAATTTCTTATATGGAAATATAATTCGAAAGTTGAGCAATTTAAAAGTTGCAATCGAAGGAATTGATTATTTTTTAAATTCACTGTTATTGTGTTCTTCATTCCGATACCGGAGACTATAATTAGACAATCTCAGACACAACGTGCGGTCATCTTTATCTAAATTGCGATTCAAGACTTTATTACCTGACCCCGTGTTTGCTGTGCGCTCTAACAGATAGAAAATGATACGACTAATTTATCGTTCCACCTCTTAAATGATTATCCAACTACGCACAATGCAAGAATCCATCAAGCGTGTGCGTAATGCTATAAAAAAAAACCGGACGAATTACTGGCCATGAAACGGCACATTCATTACTCCACTTTAGTGTACGTTATGTAAAATATATTTTCTCAAAAAAAAGTTACGCAATTTCCGGCGTTCAATGAAATGAAAAACACGTTAGTTACTCCACTTAATACTTTATTTATTGTTTCCCAATTAAGATGTTATAAATTTATATTAACGCTGTTAATGACACTAATTAAAGAATTTTTTAAAGTAGATATAATTATTAAAATCTAATATGTACTATTGTTGTAATGAGATCACAATTATTATTAGCTAATATTTGTCAAGATACAATTTAGTTTGGTTTATATAAATTTATATTTGTTAATTATTAGAGTACATCTAATAATAGCTAAGCATTAAAGGATCAGCATTGTATGATGTATAATAATGCGATGCACTTGAAAAATCAAGTGGCAACAGATGTTAATCAAATCAGATTCGTTCTATAATCAAGCTTAATCATATCAATATTATCTAAAATAAACTTCTTGTGAATTAATTCATGTATTAAATTTGCAAAAAAAAATAATAACGAAACATTATTATATAATAAATTCAAAATATAATTATTTTTATAAAATCTTCTAAAAACTATTATAATTTAGTTTTCATGTAAATACGGGATTTTCAAATGTATTTGTTAATATTATCTAAAAGCGAAAAAATATACCAAAAAAAAATAATAATATAATAATTGTAGAAATTGTGAAATGAAAAGTTAGTATTTCCATAAATCTTTCTTTATGCCGGATAATGTTTACATTTATTTTCGAGTCGAGTTTATAACTAAGCTGAAATAGAAAATTCATGTATACGGATTCAATTTCAGTAATGTTTCTATTTCCTTTAACGTTTGCGCTTACAAGGAATTGTGTAGCCCGGCTCTTAGATGTAAGAAGCGTAAGCCTTTCCCATCTTCCAAATGGCCAAAATGTAAATTAAATTTAGAAAAGGGCCTATCGATTATCGATAACATTTTCGGGGAGGAGAAAAGGGAGCGCTGGTCGCAATAAAGGCGGGCAAATAAATTAGAAAAGTTAAGTGTATACAAGTAGACCAACTAATGCAAATTCATTTAGCATCATTTCGCTTTAAAATCCAACCCTCCGCGCGACGAGAAGCCTGGAGGATGGGACGGGAAGGAGAAGGTTTGGTACGCGTCGTGTCCTGAATCGGACAGCTGTAATGGGCGCAAGAGCTGCCAATTACCGCTTAAACAAAAATCCCCCAAATGGTATCCGATATAAGCCGACCTAATTTAGAGAAGCGCACTAAACGCAAGGGGTGACCGGGGGGGATGGGCGGTTAGGAGGAGGTACGGTGGTGTTCCCAGAAGGGGTCTCTTGAACTTACATCCAACCATCACCCTCCGCCGAACCATCGGAGCCCTTGAGCGAAATAATTAAATTTAAATCCAGGAGACAATGTTTAAAATATGTCGTTTACGGTGTCCTACTACACAACAGCCTTAAATATTCGCCCGACTCCGGCGAAAAACACCCCTCAAGCGACATGAAGTATTTATGGTCTCCCGCCACTTTTCTTTAATACCCATATTTATTTTTTTAACAAGTGCAATAAATAATGATTTAATTATTTCCAGCCACAATCATTGTCAACTGAAGACATTTACAACAGTATTTCAAGGTTTAAATTGAAATTATGTTAATTTATCAACAGCTACAGATATTTCAGTTTTGTGAATCTGAATGATTTTAATCCATTAATAGTAATAATTTAGTTTTTTGTTTTATTTTTTATTACTTATTAAAAAAATAGTAGTAATTAACATTCACATGATATAATTACGCGACTAAATATATTTTGCACGGTAAAACGGGAGTTTGCATTAATTATAAATACATTTCGATTATATTTCAGAAATACATATAAATCAATTTTTATATTCGTGTTTGGTTTTATTGTTTTATTTGGATATATGAAAGTTTTGGATGTATTTTAAAGACATCTTTCAGTTTATATTATAATCAGCTGATTTCCTGATATTCGAACATTCTATTTTGATATGTTAGTTCAGATTTCGTTAATAAGAGAAATATCTGTCGTGCAGTTAAATCCTTCCCAATATAAAATACAAATCGCCGTGTCAATCAGTGTCAATGTGAGTGGATTTGTCTACACTGTAAAAGTTGAGCAGAATTCCAAATTTGCTGATGAATGTTAACATTTTAAAGATCTACGGCGCTTGAAGTGGGCTCCATTATTTATATTTTTTCTGTTATATATTTTTGCTCATTACGTATGACAATCTGTATTTGGTCAGTTATATAATTAAAGGCGATCCCTGGCAGCGCTCAGCTCCCATTATCTTCCTCATTCACCTTCGATCGGGCGATGAGGTGGACTTATCACACGCCGCAGGCCGCACTGTATCCATTTAATTGCGGCTACGTGTTCGAAATACATGTCGCGATTTTTATCATCCATACAACACACCGATTAAGCATTACACTCGAGTAAATTATCGGACAACGTTCATCACCAGACGTGCCCGGACTTCGAGTCCTTCCTGCGTAATTTAAGCTTATCTAGGGATAACGAAAAAAATAATTAAAAATATAATTGCGAACATACAGTACGTACGCAGCGAAAAAAATAATAAAATAAAAAGAGTCTACTAATTATTAATTTAATGGTGAGGGTAATTGGGGAGGTCTGCTAATTGTTCATAAATGCATAAATTTACGGTGAGTTGTCGAAGCCGGAGCGCTGGAACCGAGGTGGGAAGGTGGTTTTCGGGGGTTTCGTCAGTCGATGCAGTCCTATTAGTGCAGAGACTGAAGTTGCAGACAAAATACACTATAAGTAGAGTATAGTCACTGTTAGATTATTATAGCATTCATTAGAGTTTGCTAATTACTCCTTGCTTTAATGAATAAGCTCTAATGAACCACTTTCTGTTAATTAAAGGGAGCGCCTGAGACAGTGGCATCTAAATGAAAGTCGCCTGAAAGCTGCATTCTGCATAAAGCCCCCAACTTTTTTCAACTTTTATTTTTAATATTATTTCATTATAACTCGGCCCTGTTCCATTTTTCTTCCAACTTTGATTACAACAAAATAATAATTTAGCCACTAAATATGACAACTAGTAGCTTAAAGTAAAAACAAGTTGCGAATCTAATCAAAAAAAGGATCCAACGATGTGTACGTTATATTTTCTTTGTGATATGCTACTTCAATTAGTTATAAAGTGATTTCGCCGGGAGAAAAGACTTCGTTATGTTTTGATGAGGTTGACCATTCTTTCTCCGTCCAACTTTGGACGGACGGTTGTGCGTTATCCTTGTCGAGGATACGGCCCTTTGAAAAGGACGTGTGTCGCAGATTGTGGTTCGCGGACTTTCCTTTACATCAAGGGCGTATGAAACTGACGAACTGAATACGAAAACTCGTTAAAAATATTGCGACCGGCTATGAAAGTTTTATTCGTTTTGTTTCTACAAGCACGCACGTACAGATTTTATAATTATAATTAGACCATTAGCCGTATCGCAATTGCTCTGATTACAATTGGATCTTTGCAATTTATTAATCTTTAATACCGTAGAAGCATATTAACTAAAACGTAAAATTTAATTAGTTGATAATGATAATATCATGTACAGTTTCATTATAAAAATATAACTGATAATTTTACCATGTACTGTAATACATTCTACAACAATAATTGTAATTTATTGTGGAACTCTTTAAATCACATAAATTATATATTAATATTAAAATTATTTGTTATTTTTTTTTTAATTAAAAACCAAAAATTATTACAATTAATATTTGATAATAATCAATAAATCTTGATAAACCTAAACCCATCAGTTTAAAACTATTTCTATATTCTTAATCTTTCGAACAAATTATTTGTCTTATTACTTTAAACATTTGCACTAAAATTGACAAAACATAAAAATATGTATTTTGACAATTTACAAAACTAAACCAAATAAAAATTTAATGATTCTTAATATACATCCGTAAAATTTGAAAAGATAGTCAAAATACCGGAAACAATTAGATTATATAATCTTAAAAAAAAAGGTGAGGATGAGTCAGAGTAAATGGTCAGAAAATATATTAAATCTTGGAGATGATGAATTTTCTTGCAAGAATTTTTATTTTTATTAGGAGAAAAACTTTCCATTTAATATAAAAAATATAAAATTTATGGAATAATAACGAATCACTTACATAATGCTATTAAATATATAATATTATGTAACTGTTAGTTTTTAATATTTCAAAATGTTCTATAAGTAAAAAAATAATCTATTTACTTTTCTTGTACAAGTATTTAACTAAAACTTACGAAAAAAGAGGAGATCTGAATTTATTATTTAGTAAGTGCTGCAGAAAGTGTAGCCAGTTTAAGATAATTTAAATACTTTTATAAGTTTCCTATTAACAATCTTCGAATTGATTAACGTTTGTAAATAATGTATAATCTATTAAGAAAAGTTATTTTGAAGATATTATTATAATTAGTATAAAAATTTCAACAATGAATGAATGAAAAATTTGAACATGTGTTAATAATGAAATATTGGAACAAAAAAATGATAAATCGAGAAAGATCGTTGAAAATGAACGGCGCGAGACTGGTCGATGTTCAATTGGTAATGTTGGTGGGTCGTCGACGAGGGTGAGAAGGGGTTTGCTAGGCGCTGGTAGGTGACTATCGTTTCGAATTTTAATTAAGTAATGTAACAATCGGTAATAACGGCAGTAAACGCGGCCAAGTACTGATTTATTAATTGAAAATTTAATTGAAATAGTTTCGCTCCCCGATTAATTAATAACGCACGCGAAGAGAGGGACCATCCATTTAGGAATTGCTCATTCTATTTATTATTGTTATTGCTAATTCAATTTATGGCTGCTGCCTTTTTCGTGTCGCAACCCCCGCAACGCACTCATACACACAAATACGCAATTTGTATAAATACACACACGAAACATGACAAATTTATAATTAGGAATGTAATGAATATGCACGGAAGAGATTAAAAATGGAAGAAAATTAAAGTGATAATTTGTGTAAATTAGAAAGTGTGATTCATTTTCTTCTCTTCATCTCATTTAAAAAAAATAATCTCTTGTCGTTTCTTTGTATTTTCTTTTTATTTTCATTTCAGTATTTGCTTTTAATTAATTGCTCGCCGCTTAATTAGCTTTCAAATTACCTATAAATTATCACGTGACAGTTGTAAGCCGGGTGCAATTCATTATTAAAATTATCCACAATATAATTAAGTTTCCGACGCGCGCGGATCCGACCGGGCGAATTAATTAAGAAATGTTTTAATTATGGAAAGCAATGATCGGAGGATGATACAAAAAAAAACTAGGATTACAATTACTTAAGACATCGAAGTGCGGATTAATATTAACATAGCAAAAACCAAAATAATATCGCTTCTCGGGAGATAATTTTAATTAAATTTAGATTAATAATTTTCATTTTATACGGTCTTTTTTTGCTGTTGTTGCTATGGTATCGGGAGGGTTGTGGGCGTGCGAGGGAGACGGAAAAGATGAAAATACTGTGGGATGGAGCGAGAGAGTAGAAGAGGGACAGCCCCGTTTGCGTCTTCCCTTTGTTATGCAACATATGATACACGCGGCCAAAACTAATTATACGGCGTAATTAAAACGCAACAAAACCGAACAGAGAGGAGCATCACTCAAACATTGTGACGAGGGAAAGAATAATTTTAATTAAATTTATTTGAAATCTAGTTAAAAGAGCACATAATAAAAAGTGGCTCGTCAAGATTCATTATGTGATGTCGGTGTGACAAGCCCCTAATGAGGACTCTTGCGGGGTTTTACAACGTTAATTAAGAGAATATGATACTCTCTCTCCTGCTCAGCCGTCCTTCCACTTTTGTATATATATTTATTTTTGTATGTTCCTTCTCCCCATTGTTAAAAACGTCCTATTCCTTTCTTGGCTGCATTTTACACACTAAATTCAATATTGCAAATAATTTCTTTAAAAGATTTTACCAAAAAAGTAAATAATTTTATTTCATAACAATCTTACTCTTCATTAACAACGATTCAAGAATAAAAATCAATCAAGTATTTCAGAATTGTTTTACTTTAATACATTGATTAAATATTTCATTAATTAATTAAATACAAATTAGAAAATATTATCAATTTTAAATAATATAAGTTATATTAATTACAGGAAAATGTTATATTTGTATATAAAACATAAATTACCAGCGATTTCTAAACTGTGCAATTTCATTTTTTCTAAGATTGGATACTTTTTAAAAAGGAGACGAAGTAACTTAAAGTGTGGAAAACCACGATATACAATACTTGTCATGTAACTTGTACAAGTACTTATGAAACATATTGTTTTACTTAAAGTGATAATAAAATGATCTACACGATATGCCATACATGTCGTGTAATTTGCACAATAAACATATGGTAGTCATGGTTACGTTGTTACATACATACACAATATAATACTTGACAAATATTTACCAAGTAACATCTTAAGTTTAAAATAAATATTGTATAAAGTTAATTTTCCAAAATGTCTGAAAATTCTGCAAAGCAAAATCTAAATATAATATAATTTAGTTGAATTAGTTTAACGTTAAATTTCTTTAAAATATTTCTGTACGTTTTCATAAATTCATAAATTTATCTTTCTAAAGAAACTTTATAAATATAAAATAAAGTTTTATATATCAATATAATGTTTCGTCACATAAATTATTAGCGTCTTTTTGAAGATTATTTTAACCAAAACTTTTAATTAAGAAAAGGAAAGTATTAATTAAATTTATACTGCTTTCTTTTTTAATTGAAATTAGAGCCAAATTTCTTATCTCGGATGAGTGTAGCAAGATTAATTAAAAGTAAAATAGTGAAAACACGTATTAGCGTAAAATATGGGGAGCACTAAAATTCTAACCAGTGTTAATTAATTCCGTAATAAACGGAATGTTATCAAACGGAACCGATGAAAAGACGAAAAGTGACATAACATACATTAAAGTTTTCTAATTGGCTTTCAACTTTGAAATGTTAATATCGTGGAGGAACAACAGCAAAAACATGAATAAATGATAAATGGTTTAAGAATTAATAATTATGCAAATTAGTGTAAATAATGTAAGGGTCCGATGCTTATGTATTGTATATATACAAAACAAGGGGTAGGAAGAATGCTTGGAGGATCAGGAGGGATGTTCGGTGTTCAGAAGATACTAACACGCAGCGGCGTGAAGAAAGAATGATATATTAATGCCCTATTAAATTCATTCGCAATTTTAATTTCTAGACTTAATTAAGGCGCGCGCGGTAAGTGTGGACTTCCTAATTAAAAAGTTGCCCGCCATAAAATGGAGGGTGCATTTTAATTCGCGCATGCTACACGACCGAGAGAGCTTCGCCCCTAATGAAAACTATACATGTACTATATATATATATATATATGTTTTTTTCGTCGCTTCGCTTTGCCAATTTGGATTTCCAAATCGAAATTGGGGTGTCAATTAAATCGTATACGCTCTTGAAATCAACCCAGAAAAAATCCCAATTAATAATATTTTAAAAAAAGTATAAAATATATATATATATATATATATAATGACTCTGCACAATTTTATATATAGATTAGTGTGTCTTTATGGAGTATATTTTGAAGCTGTTATTTACATTACGTGGTACTTGGCAAATACTTAAGATGTTTGTACTAGATTGTACTAGATTATTACTTTCTATTAGTCATATTAAGTTTATATTTAATTAATTTAATTAATAAAAGTTAAAAATAAATAATGTAAATGTTAAATCTGTGCTTTAAAAGATTATTTTTATTTACTGTCCAACAATTTGTTTTTGGATATTAGTAATTAGTAAAATGTTGAGAGAAGTAAAGTCACATTTAATGTTTTAAACATTTTTAATAAAATTCAAGATAGGAAATTGTTTGATTCAATGTTAATATTCTTTCTTGATCGTTCAAAAGTCAAATTTTGCTTTGTGTACGCAGTACGTATTGTATATATACATTACCAAACGAGTTAATTAAAAAAATAAATTTTCAATTAAAAGCAGAAATTTGAAAGTGTATTTTGTTAATGAAAGTTCATATTTTTTTCCGCTCGGTTCGCCGATAGGCAGACCAGGTTCGACTAATTAAGGCTAGATGGCTGTAGGGGACGAAGCTCGACGCGGGGGCTTGAAAAATATTAATTTCATTCGGCAGGAAGGGCGGACCAAAAAAAAAATGTTTTAAAAAAATACAAGCTCGCTCACATGCAAAATAAAATGACTAGGAGTGAAAAAAAAAGAGGAAGCGCACTCGATTGGTGTGCTGTGTGTTTGTTTTAATGATTAAACAGGTTTCGATTAATTGAATCTAAAAAATATATGCACGCATACGGAGAGCCGTGTAACTTTAGCGGTGATTGAGTTATATCGATTGCTTCATTTACACCCCGAGCTCTGCCCAACGTTATTGCATTTATTTTTTCCTGCTTCCGGACGTGTTTTCTTTTTTCGTTTACGTTCTTTTTTATTTTTACTTTTGGCTGCAACAGCAAATTTGATAGAGCCTTTACTAAAGTATCTTTTTAAAATTGAGTAATTAAGTGCATGTTCTTCTCGTGCTCTTCTTTACGTCTTCTCCTACTTCTCGCAACCCACGTGCGGGTGGTCCGTCCCATCCGTTGTGTTTTTTTTTTGGTTCGAGAAATTGAATCGTCCAGGTAAAAATGTCGTTGAAAATCATTAAAAATTTAAGTTTCGAGTGGGTAGCGAAGCCTGGCTGCACCTACGGATCAAGTTTCCTTTAATTAACGCTCCATAATAACTTTCCACCACTTGGATTTGATTAATCATTAAGTATTCTATTTGCTCCGTTCTTTTTTCACTCTTTCTCTCTCTCACTTTTCTCCTTCTTTTCGAATAGGTTTTCGAAAGGTTTTGGTCTGGTAATTTCGAGTGTACGTGCACCGGAATCGATTATGTATTAGCTAATAGTCCGGTCGCGGGGTGGGTAAGGGTGGTGCGCGATTGCACTTATGTAATGACATTTGTACAGTTGTAATTCCATTACCTGCACTGTAAATCTGCCCCCGCTGCCAATGTCTCCCTAATGAATTAGACCCCCCATTAATTAGTTTATAACCTTATTAATTATTTACCTAATTAAGCGCAGGGCGAGGCGCAGGATACCTGCCAGACGATTGTTCCCGAAGCCCCGAAAATCGTACCTCCTCTCCTCTCTTTGGGAACGAACAACGCACGCAATTAGCTAATTGATATTTATACTCCACTCAATTTTCATGACTTTGTTAAAAAACATAAGTTAATATAGCAACAAATACAATCACAATCAAAACATTCTACATAATTAAACAAAACCATATAATTAATTAAATATACTCAACTAAAATTAATCATATTATTTCTTTTGTATTTTTGAAGTAATTAGATTTTGTTACGTTATGCACAAATTAACGTTAAATACTATTTTAGTTACATTTAATACAAATTGTTAATTATCTCATATTTATAGAGAAAATTAAACATCAACCTAAAAAAAATATTTTGCAATTTTCGATAGCACCGTAAATTACGGCAGACTTTTTAAATTGTTCGTAGCACCGTAGATCAAGTAATTTATAAAGTTTTGTTTTATTTAAGCCAAATTGTTTATTTTTATATTTGATAAAGAAAAAGAGTAAAATAAACATGGAACACACTACATATTACATATATAAATATATAGTCTCATCATAATAGTTAAAATATGTGAATATAATAAAACATAATTATTTGATTTTAAATTTTTATAAACACTTTTATTTCTATTTAATTCGTTAATGTATTTCAATTCATTTGCATATCTAAAAGTAATTTAATTATATTGAAACACATGGAAAATATGTTTATTATGTAATAGGCAACCAATATTACTTGCTTATTTAAATTTATTACCTCACATTTTTTTTTCTTCGAATATCACGTACATTAACGTGTCAAATATTTGTTGAAACGTATATATAAAGGAGTTTTACTTTAAAATTAACTTGCCAATTAATTCACCTAATTTGCGTCAATTACAAAATAAATGTGACATCGAAATAAAATATACAGTTTTTTGCTGTATTTATTTTATACGAATCAATGTATTTCATATTAATAACTAAAAGTTCTTGAATATTGTAACCAAAATAATTTTTAAGTTAATTTTTTCGAAAAATCGATATTCCAATAATATTCAATGTAAAATTCTATAATCCATTATCGAAGCTTAGCACAAAATAATGCATAAAATTCAATAAAATATAATAGCAAAATTTATTACAATTAAATTTGAGCTACAAGTAATACCAATACACAATTTGTTATACTTTTGGAACTTGTCATTCATCGAGTACCGGATGGATGTTCGTCGTTTAGACGTGATATAAATATAGTTCCCTTATGTAATCATTTGTGCATTCCTCTTTGATCAGTTTTTACTACAAAAAGAATAAACAACGTGCAATGCGTTTGATTTTCTAATTAATGAGTAAAAAGTGAAGGGTCCCTTTCGGCCGCACAAACGACAAGTGACACTCGGGTTATCAATTTCGTAACTGATACATCTGTGGTCTGCGATAAAACGCAGTATAATGAGGACGGTGACAAAAAGCGAACCGAAACCGAAGTACTGTCCAATTAGAAATTCAACCGAGATTCAAGGGAGGAAACGAAATATGTATATATATATTTAACATATATGTACACAAATTCGACCCTTATATTTATAAAATATTTTTTTTAGATATTTACAATATCTGTTTCGTGGAAGTAGTAATAATTATTTTTTGTTATATCATATAATTAAGGATTTGTAATTAAATGGAGAGCACGGTTCTATTTTTGAGGCTCGTTTTAATAACTATGATTAGATTGTATTTGTGAGCTGTGTAACCTTTTCTTTTCCGTTTTTGGGTTAAGTATAGAGTTTCGGTGGAGGCGATACGTTTCGTTATAATATTTCGGTGTGTCTGCCTGCGTTTGTGAACGTTTCTGTGTGTGGTGTGATTCAAAGAAGTGACAAGGTTCTCCACCCCCTGGCTGCGGTACCCGGCGACGGGGCAAAAGGGCCGACGCAACCCCCCAACTTTAATGAGACCCTCACGTGAAACAACAACACAAAGTATAATGATAGAACTGTCAGACGGATGTACGGAGCGTCCCTTATTAGAACGGCTCACACCCTCTCGACGAACATCTCTTATTTAGAGACCTTCACATAATTAGTGAACAATTAAAAATAATACAAAAAACAACAACAGTACACAACAAAATGATAGTTATACTAATTTTACATGGATTAATTTTAAATAAATTTTTTGAAAAATCGGAAAGTCAAAGTCAACAATGAACTAAACCCTTTTATGTGAATACTTTTCGCAGCGTAAAGCCCTTAACATTTGAATAGGGTTTATAGATTCAAAAAGTATCTTTTATTATTATTCGGACTTAACGTAGGCCCCATACGTGCGCGTGGTTTTAATGTAAGGGTAGATTACTACGAAAAAAATAGTCGTACGAAACGAAAGGATGGAGCGACTTGAGTTTAGGGAAAATAAAAGGGCTGCGCGTATTTAAACGCTTAACGAATAAGATAAACAATACAAGGGTGGTTGGGAGATTAGGAAACATGCTAATGTACACGAAGAGCGAGACGGCGTCCGTTCGTTAAAGCAAAAATTTCAAAATTGTTTATTTTCTGTGGTCAATTAAGCAGCGGGGGCTCCCTCGGCGCGGGCTTATGCAAACACTACAGGATTCCACACTAGCCCTTCCCAAAAGCTAACGTTGTTCTTTGTGTCCTAACGAAGGATTATGTACATTATTTTTTTTAGCCGCGCGTATGTTTGTTTAGCATTTAAATTATTGGTCATCTTCGTTATTTGCCAAGATTCATTTTAACTAACAATTCGGTTCTATAAACATATTTAATTTTCGTCAACATAAAACATAAATAGTGAACATTTCAGTTTAAACACACATTTAAAATAAATAGTAGATAAAATTGCAAATTATTTAGAAATATTTTTTAATTAAAAAAAAATATTGCACCTAAAAATTACAAAACTAATAAAAAAATAAAATTAATACAATATAAATAAAATAATTAATAATACAAATATCAATATTTTGATCATTTTTAACAACATTTAATATATTTCAATCTAAGAAAATATTTTTAACTTAATGAAGACCTAAAATAATATATTGCCTTTTTTCTTCTTCATATTTTTTTTATGTTATAAAATACATAACTTCTGCATTGATAATCAGTACATAATATTATCAAAGCTGACAATTTTATGATCTATTGTGTAAGACTCCCTCCATTAGGGAAACCCATGTGGTGCATATGTGAGATATTTTTAGGAATGTACGTATTTCCTTCCTCCAATTAAGTCCCCATTTTTTTTCATATTTATGGCTACTCTTTTATATTTTTAAGGCCAGACTTAGTCCTAGTATTAATTTGAAGTAGTCCTAGTCGAAGAACACTTTTGTAAGTAACATATTTGTTTTTTTTTTTTAGTATTAAACATAAACTCCACTGGAACTTCACCTCGAAAAGTCTATAAATAATCCAAGGTGACATCTATCTTGGGGCACGACAATATGAATGACATAATTTTCTATGAATTTAGTTGTTAATTAAATATAGTAATTTAGGTATATGTCAATATTATATGTATATGTAGTTTGGTTGTTTGGTGTTTTAATTACAGTACAGAAAAATTCGCAAATCACGTACACGTTTGGCATAATGGAATTCTACATATTGGCTACTCGTTCTGCACGAGGTGTGGGTGGAGGAGGTGGCGGAGTGTTGCGGGGTACGCGCTCCGGTTGACGGGGGAGGCGAAAATGCAATTTCGCAACTAATTGGAAAGTCAAAACTACACTATTTCACACGTAATACACGTCACGGGGCCACGAGAAAACATTAATTACTCTAAGTACCCCGACGTGCTCGTTTATATAAAAGCATTTTAGCATCCGCCACGCGCACTATAAATATAAAATAATGATATATATAAAAGTTTGGCATAATAATTAATTTGATGGCGGATGCGCCGGGCGATGTGTCATTACCGTGATTGGGCTGCGACGACGACAACGACTCCGTCCTTCTAGTCGTGAATCCGTGGAGGTCGTCCACATTGACTTGCCTTGCCTTTCAGATAATTCCAGATAGTGCTCCGGATCCATATACAAGATGAAATACTCTGGCGACGCAATCAATTCTTATTGAATGCCATGTTTTATTTATTTCATTAATTCCACGATCTTTCGAATAACAGAATTAACCGAACACTGACAAGACCACCGTCCCCCTTCTCCCACCACACAAATCTAATCCATTTCGTCTTATCATAAAAGCCGGGTAATAGCGAACCTTTTTACATAATTGCATGCATTAGTGGAAATACCTTTGAGCCAAATTGCATTCGAATGAATACACACAATTTACTTTTATATACATGAATCATAATCTTATTTCAACTTATCAAATTACATAAAATATATTTTTTTTTTGAACTTAACAACTACAATTTTTACAAATTTCAGATTATTCGAGTATATTCGCCTTATGTATTACACAGGAGACCATATTTATTTATAATACAATTATATTAAAATGTGATGTGAGTAATTTGCCAATTATCTCAGGAACACATTTAAATGGAATCGTTTTTAAATATAATGATTTGGCTTTTCGGAAAGGGATAGGATGTGGAGCAGAGGAAGTAAACGATGTTTACGTTTGGGAGAGAGAACTCTATTACTTCATATTTATTGTGTATATAACGAGGGAGCTTGTCCGGCCATGCAGATGACGAGTGACCATTGCCCGAAGGGACGAAATCTCCTTTAATAATGCTCCTTGCATCTTAGTATTTTCACTAGATGGGCGAATGTAAATATTTCAATAATGAATTTGTTTATGCGTTACACTAGAATATACGCATTCAAGAAATGACCAGAGCTAAAAATTTTAAACGATAGGAATTAAATAATTGAGGTAGATATCGAGTGGAATTGCATCTGTACAGTTCAGAGAACACAGCACAAAGGCTACATTATAACGCGAATAATTTTTCACATAGACCTAATGAAGCATTCAACGCGCTCCGCGCGTTTTGTACATGCTATTTGAACTAGGAGATTAGTTAAATATCGTGCAATGTTTGTTATGCTTGAATTTACGCTTTGAGAGCCCAAAACGATGGGGATGTATAAATATTATGCCAGTTACAAGTTAATTGGATACATTTTAATTAGATCAAATAATTTGGAATGGATGGAGAGGTACGAAAGAACACAAACACGTAGCGCGCACATAGCATTACTATTACAGCAATTGTTTCATCGGTGGCCAGATTTTTTGAAGTATAGGATGGAAGGTCTGGGTGGATGGAAGAGGGATGAAACAACAAAAAAAAAGAGAGAAAGAGGAAGGAACGCAAAGGAGAGGAAATCCCGTAATCTTGGAGCGTTCCGCAATAAAGCCGAACGAAACAAGGGGTCCTTTCAGTCCAGGCACGTCCGCCAATCAATCAAGTCCCATTTTCATATCCACTAACTCGCAACTTATTCCTGCCCGTGTTCGTTTTATACTGATTGAAAAATAATAACGCGTTTATATATTGGATCTTTATGAATTATTCCGGCGAAACAACATCAATAACCTCTGAGCTCCTTTATTGATCATCTCCACAAAATGCAGCGCAGATAAAGTGCAAACTGTATCGTCGCTCTTCCACCCTCTCCCCCCAAAGAAACATCCCCCCACGTAAAAAAAAATCCAATTTCATTTCATATGGGGAGAGATCTTTCATTATTTATCGTACAAATTCTATTGTATCAGTTCCATAACACTTTAGCTTTTTCATAAACACCCCCCAACAAATCTTTCATACTAATATACTACATTCGATTTCAGCAATAAATTACATTTTTCGATATGTTTCATCTTCGACCCACCTAATTTGTTAACAAAATTAATAAAAAAAAAAATATTTACACTACATTCAACAACAACTAATAACTCATTTTTATCAATAATATAATACTATTAACATTAGATAAAATGATCATCAACAAACAAATAGTAAAATAACCAGCCATTTTTTCTGAAATATTGGAACAACATAAATTAATAAAAAAATAATAATATTAGTTTTATTGGCCATAACAATATTTACGAAGTAGCAGCAATAAAATGATGACAAAGAAAGTAATAACCTACAATTGCGTTTTTATTAGTGGTACATTAAAGATTATTGATATAAAACACAAGGTAGAAATAGATATTTCTTTCAAAATAAAATAATAGTTTTAGAAAACATAATATTAATTGAAATATTTATTGATTCATTGAAAATATAGCATTCAAAGTTATGCAAAAAAATATTATTTTAATATAGATAAATATTCTTTTATGTATTTTTCAAATAATGTAAAGCAATGATTTGTCAAGTTTTTTAACAATTCAATTTTGATTGATTGAAAGCAATGTTGATGTTAAAATAAGAAAATTTATGAAACTACAATTATACAGTTTGACCAGTCTCAGAATCAATGTATTTCTTTATATATAGTACGAGATAATGAAAGAAAGAAATAATGCCGGAGGTAATTTTCTGTCGTTGTACGCTGATAAAAGATTTATAGCTGGAATAAAATAATCAATACGAAATGTCGCTTGTCCATTCGAAGAAGATTGATTGCTGCATTCATGAGCAAATAGTTTATGCTATTTTATTTCAATGTTGATTTGGTTTAAACAGCGCATTAACTTCAGTTTAACAATTACTTTATAATAGTTTTTCGATTTAAGTTCAGCTTTCCCTTTTAACACTTAAAAATTATTTTTTTTCATATTTAATATTTTTTAACAGTTTTAATGAAATTTTATACAAATTATCAGTATTTAAAGTTTGTTTTTAGTCCTATTTCAATATTTTCTCTAATGTTCCAAATGTTATTCTTCAAATGGACATTATTTTTTGCAGATCTATAAATTAATTATGTAATTTTTATAGATGAGAGTATAAAATTGCTTAACACGTGAGAACGGTTGATAAAATTGGTAGCAATTATAATTTTATTCGTGCGGTTGTTATATGTGGAAGTGCTCCTTAGCGCCAGGCGCAAATGAAGACACGTATCGTCGCATATGCAAATTTCACCAAAATCCTCCGATAATAATGATTGGAACGCGTGGACTAGTTCTTATTGAACTAATTTACTCCGGTGGTTAGCGTACCGCCACTGCGCGGCTTCAGCTTTTACATAATACATCGCTCAACTCCATGGAGTGGCGGATTGAAGATGTAGAGGCACACAATATACAAGAGAACGAAAAAAAAAACAACAATTTTGATGCGTGTTTTTTTCACAATTCACATTTTTTTTAATATTCGATATTAGTCTTATGTTTACATTTTCTTATAATATTTATCTAAAATTATATTACATAACTTTTTTAAGAATCATAATAGATCATTTCTTTATGTTATTTTCTTCTTCGATCTTTTTACCGTATTTTATTATTTTAATTATATTAAATTTAATAAAAATAGCATAATTTTATTAAATTTAATTTAATTTTCTGATGTAATTTATACATCAATTTACATTATTTTAAGCAATTAGCAGTGATTATAGATGTTGTAAAATTTCGTGTCTCATTTTTATTTCATTCATTAAAATACATCTATATACGTACACTTCTTTCTTCTCATTTCATTTTTTCGTTTCTTTTCGTTCTTGTTCCATCTTTCCGCTGTGCGCTCGTTCGGTCTTTCCTTCACCGCTTGTAATTATTACAAGTTTATTCCGAGTGTATCCAGGAGTCGCCTTCAGCCCTCCATTAATGAGCCCACTGAGTTAATGAATCACGGGATCATTATAAAAGAACCACGTACAAGGATGCGCCATTAAAAAGGAGACTCTTATACTCTATTATTACACCAGTTCCTGCTCCTTTCACGAGAGGACTCCTCCGCTCCGGAGAACTGTTATTAAACGGCCGTGTCGCGCTCTCTGATACATTTTAATTAATCAAATTACGGACCTGCTTGAGCACAGCCTTGTAAGGATTAAAAAGGCAAAAAACTAAAGAGGAGGAAACAATAAGAGAAAAGGAATAATCAAATTCGGAAGGATTTATTTCAATTTAATTTCTATTCATACACTCATATAATAATATCTAAACCAAGGTGTAAATTGTAGAAAACTAAATAGAGTATGCGTTACATAATAAAAACCAGATTAAAAATAATATTCAATTAAATATAAGAACTATTATTAAATAATACTTTATTCATATTTATTATTCATATTCAATAACTATATTACTCAACGACAAATAAAACCATTTAAATACTTCAACAATTGATTATAAATATTTATAAAATATTTTTTTTAAATTTTAATAAAAATATTTTTTGTTAAGTATGATTTCATTTACTTAAATTCAATTAGCATCCATTGTTTTTTTATTATAAACTATTATGGAAGAATAAATCTCGATTTTTCTAAATTTCTTGAGACAAATAAATTTTTCATCAAGAAAAATCAAAAATATATAAATAACATAATTAATTTAAAATTAATTCTAAGAATTATGTTATGAAATAAATATTCCAAAAATTTGTTGTTTTCGGACAAATTTTTGTTAAATTAATTATTATTGAGTTTTACATTTACAAGAAAATATTTTTAATTTCTAAAAGAAAATTTGCAAATAATATCAATTATTGGTGTAAGATGTTTATAAAATAGATGTAAATAACTATTAAGTTATTCTTAGTGATAATAAAAATAAAATAATGTATAAAATATTGATATTAGATTGAATTATTTTATGTTAAGTTGGTTGTAAAGTAAATGTAAAATGATATATTAAATGTAATAGTAATGATCGTAACGGTTGTGTTAAAAATCGTTGTTTATGGATTTCAATATGCGATAGAGAAGAACGAAATAATTCCATTTCTGAGTTACCGTTCATATCGTGGAATATATTGCTTGGGGCGCGATATTTAATATAGACATTTTCTCAATGTTTATTAGGCCATTTAGTTGATGTTGCAGGGGGTTTCGTGCAACAAATACGAGCAAAAAACACATACTCTTATATATATAACACACGAAAAAAAGGAATCAGTTCAATCAGTTTCGCATGTTGAGGGCACCGGCTAATATTCTGGAGCGTTGATTTGTGGTCTCGCGTGCGAAATTTTTATACGGCCGAGTCGAAAACAATAAAGTTAAAATATGTTACGTGCACGCACGGAAAAGTGTGCGTGTGTATATGTATTTGGATGTGTGTATGTATGAGTGGGGGGAGAGTGTGTGAGAGAGAGAGAGAGAGGGAAGCAGATTAATTCGACACACTTGGCGTGGATTAATTAAAAACAGATGCAAATCGCGTAATGATTAATGCGCGACGCGATTTTCGCTCGATGATTAATGCGGGCTGAGGCCAAGTGAAAAACACAAATAATTTGCCAATTTGTAAAGTTTAAAATGTTTGGACGGTTGTTCTTTATATATTCAAATTACAACACAAGAAGATGATCAATAAATTTAAACAATCTTTAGTTAATATACACATTTATGAATGTAAACATAACATGGTCATTATAGAACATAAAATATGCCATAAATATATTTTTTTTATATTTGTGCAAAACTTTAAAATTGTTTGATTCATTAAAAATATTTAATAACGCATCATTCAATAAATAAAATTATGAATAGTTAAAAAAATAATCATATTAAATATTAAAAATGAATTAGATATTAATTTAACATGAAATTTCAGTTAATGAAAAATATCTTGAACATTTACACAAAATTTTCAACATTTCACCTGAAACTTTAGCGTTTATACAAAATGTATATAATAGCATTTATCTGAAATGATAATAATATTTCAAAAAAAATAGTTATTTCGTATAAGATTAAATAACCAATTTTTAAGTCAAGAATTAGTTCAGCTAAAAACATATTACGTTTCGTTTATACAAATTTAAGTTATAATAATAAAAAATTGAGACTTTTTATGTATATTTTTCAATAAAGTTCATATTTTCTGTTGTGTGACTTTTCCGTGAAAAAGTGTTAGAGTTGTGATTGAAATTTTGTGATTTAGAATTTAATTTTCTGAAATTGTCTAACAATTTTAAATACATAATTATTTATGATCATTTTGAATGTGCATGTATCAAACCTTTGTAAGCCACATTTCAGGAAGTAATGTTCAAAAAGGTATGAATTAAAGGATTGATTCCTAGTGTATTCACCACCTGAAACGAAAGGACAATTTAAACAATAGCTGGTTCAAGTGCACCGCAGTACAATTCAATTGAATTTAAGAAAATCGTATAAAAGATATTGTTTTTTAAAAAATTTTCAAGCTGCCCTCGTATACATAACATATATATATAATTATGATGTATATGTGTGAATGGCCGGAAGGGCCTATGGTCCCGAGGACTGCGTGTGTGGGTGGATGGATCGATTGACGAAGGTAATTAAAAAATATTTTCAAATGGAACCATTGTCGTTTTGGAAAGTTCGCAATTGGGCCGAAACGTAGTTTACTTTGAATGGCAATATTTTCCATGCGAGCGATCCTTTAAAAAAAATATAAATAAAACGGGAACAAAACTGGACTGCAGGGAAGAGGAAAAATAAAATTAAAAAAACGGGGGAGAGAGAGAGAGAGAGAGGATATATATTTTTTGGCCGTTGTATTCACTATTCAGTTCTGTAAGTGGTGTTTGGCGAATGCGCAACCGGACAAATACATAGATGGGGGGCCATTACTGCCCGACTAGACGGAATAACAACGAGCATGATCCGGTCGAGGGCAGTTCTCTCTCTCGTTTAAATAGCCTTTTTAAAATGATGTAAACTTCCACTTGACAAAACACATTTCACGGACCTCGTTATTTTGTATCGGCTATTTGATCCAGGTATTTATTTGCAATTTATATATTTGCTGGCATTTACCTGGGGAAACTTTCAAGATCTACGGTGCATATATATTTATATTCGATTGGGTTTTCCCCTGTACGAATTTAAAATTCTATTGTTCGCATTTCGGCGGGGACCGGACGGAAAATTAGGTGGAACTATGGCGGGTGAGGGGTGAAGAGAGTTTGCCGAGGATGAGGTGAAATCGGGCGCGCGGCTGGAGAGGGCGGATGACGGAGAGAGGACGTGGGGAATGGGGTTGCCCCGATGCGAGTTTAAATAGACATGGGCGGCTCCATCTAACGAGCCAGATTGGATTGGATTCGAATTGGTTTAGATTGAACAGCATTGGGGTGGATAGATTTGGTTTATACAGGGCTTAGACGTTGCGGTTTACACGCTCACCCTGTCTATAAACACGGGAACATTATTAATTGATCCGAGTCGCTAATTAGACTACAAGAGTATCGAGGAAATTGGAGAGTAAAAATTTAATTAGGGCCACGTCTGCAGAATTTAATTAGTTTTTAAAACGTTTTCTGCAATACCGTACCTTCCCTTACCCTATACAAAAATAAAGTAAAGAACTTAAGAATCAACTTAGAAAAAAAGTTCTTCCCCATAAAGAAAAGCTTTTTAAAATTAATAAATAATGGAACTCATATTATTTTGTCTTTTTAGATATTAAAGTCATTAACTAATAATCATTAGATTTTATCAAAATAATTAAATATAAAATATCTTTTACAAACATTGTTTACTATTAAAATATTATAAATATAAGAGATTTAACAAAATGCACTATAAATAATATTTTGCAATGATTTTATATTCGTTTTTAACCAATGATATTTTAAATATAAATTTTAGATTATTAATTTTCAACTTTGTTTCCTTAAAAATATATTTATAATTATATTTACTTTGAGAATTTTATATTTTTTAAATATTTTTAGTTGAGTAGATTACAGAAGCCTCTTATTATTCTCGGAATAATGAAATCTTATTTCTGAATTTTAGCAATTTGCGGTTTCACGTTCGCAGGATAAACGCATTTGTACGTTACGTTTCGGCAGGAGGGTTGAGGAGTGGTACGGAAAAGGGGGGCAGCCGCAGGACCGGAGAGGAGAGTAAAAATAAAAGAACCGACGGAATTCGTAAATTTTCTTTCTCTGGGAACGACGCAGGCTCGTTAGTGACGGATTAGTGACGTACGTGCCGGGGGTTGTTGATTCGTACCCCTTGGATGGTTGTGTAGGGGTGGATAGATCTATCCACCGGCGTTGCAATTAGTCCTCGTTAGAAATATTACGCGCGTGTGTGTCCTGCATAATTGCGCAGCCGGCACATTCAATCAAGACGTCTATTATCCAACAACTACGAGGAGGATGATCATAATGATGATGATGATGACGATGTCGGACCGGCACAAAGCGTAAAAAGGACAAATTTACATCCGAAACGTGAAACCCGACGGGCAATTAAGGACAATTCGAATTATCGACAGAACGTTTTACACTTTTACAACTTGTGCACATTTTCACACATCATTCTCATTCAAATACAATTCTAATTTAAATTCTATATACAAGAAACATTTATCAATCAAAAGTTACAAGTAAATAATTCATTCATCGAAAAATACCTTTTCCAAGTAAATTATTCGATTCAATCCCTTATACAATTCAATGCTTTATTTGACAAATTAATTATAAAGTAACTGCATATAAAATATATTTATTATGTAACTTTCAATAAATATCATAAATTTACTGAAAATATATTTTAAACTGCAGTTTTTAAATTTAAATTAATTTATTATATATGACTAGACAAAATAAATAAATAAATAAATAACAACTACATTCAGTTAGAAAACATTAATTCTTTTCAATTTCTTCATCACTATATTTCATTTTACATAATTGTGCACAGCAAAGCATAAACCAATAATTTATAATACAAAAAAAGTGTATAATTTTTCGGTCTTTCAATGAGTCCAAGACCGCTCAGTTATTATATCAAGATATTATAGTAATCAGCTCCACATACGCTCTGCATCATGTAGAATAATTATTGCGCTCTCTTAATTCTCAATGAAAGTATTAATTATCCTTATTTATTGTATCTGAGCATAATAGTATATTTTTGTTATTATTCATACACTTTTTTGCTTTATGTAATCCATTCATAATTATTGATAAAAATTAAATACAATCTATTTCTATAGTTTAATGATTATTTATTACATAACAAAATTAGAACCTTAATATCATAATATAGTTGAATATTTTGTAATTATGTAATTTACATTATTTCTAATAATAAATTTGATGTTTCACATATATTAGTATTTTTTTTTACCTATATTTTGTCGATTGGATTATTTAAAATACATTTATTACGTTTGTTTATTGTTTCATCAGAACGATTTCTAATAAAAATGAAACAACAATTGGTAAATTTACATTTAAATTAGTGGTGAGATCAAAGAAATTGCGGTATGAACGTGTATAAAGTTGGAAAACGTTTGTTGTACTCCTGAGGTGAGTCGGATGAATTTGAATTTTCCCTTGTGGTACCATGTGTTCACCTGCTCTTTAGGGTCGAATCTTTTGTGGCGTAATAACTCAGATACAGTGTGTATTGTATGCATGTGTAGAGAGGTGTGCCGCCGGGGGACAGGGAAGGCTTTTAGGACAGAGCAGGGCAGAGTCGTGGAGGAGGCGGAGAGGAAGTTGAGCGCACAATCGTTATAACCGTGCCGCGGGGCATCGCTAACAGAACACAGGGTTAGCTTAATTATCGCGAGTCAATTAATTGGTAAAAAAAAAGAGATATGAGACAAGAAATATCGCTCTCTCAAACAACACAACAGGATCACTACGAATACAATGGTAAAATAATTGGACAAAAAAAAAGAGAGAATATGAAAATAAAAATAACCATGGACCTTTTATTCGCTGGTCAATGCTGCAGCTATGAAATGCTAAATCCAGCAAATTAATACGTAATAATAAATAATATTTATTGATTCTGAAACAAAAATGTAATTGCCAATCACCTGCACACCGAAATCCTGAAAACATTTTAAAATTATGTAAATTTTTAATTATTTTATATGAGAAAATATATACTATTCAACAATGTTATAATTTAATAATGATTCGTTTATTTGATATTTTTTAACTAGAAACATTTTAAATTTTGAATTATAAAAATAAAATTGAAAAAGATTTTAAATGTTTAAAATTATTTTCATTTTTTTTATAAAATAAATTATTTTTATTCACTGTTATTTAAATAAAACCAATTTTTTTTTGTTAATTATTTGTTTGTAGGCCTTGTGATTAATTAGTTGATTTTTTTTTAATCTTAAGACAGTTTTGAAGCAGCGTCTGTTAATGACAGATGTTTGTCATAAATCATATTTTAATTATGGTTATAACTGACAGAGAAAAAAATTAATAAACGCAATGCAATTAAAATCAATTAAAAGAATGTGATGTGTGAGCGAATAAAGTGGAATATGATGGCATTCGTTGTCGTTTTGATTTCGCGGGGTTGCGGCGGTCGGAAATTTCCGAAAACGTTCCCCTAATTAAGCCGCCGCAGAATTCGCGGGACGCGAAACAAAGATTCAATTAACGGCGAAAATAGTTTTTGCGAGGGTGCGGATTTTAATTGGCATCGGATCGACCAATGGATCGCGTTCCACAGCCATAGCCATTGCTATACAGCTATGACCGTGGATCGTGGATGGACGAGGCTGAAGTCTGCGGGAGCGCACTAATACCTTAAATGGGGACACTAAACGATCTCCTTATTTTAATTTACGAAACGAAACGAACCGTGAAAAAAAATCCGCGCACCGCTGGAAAATAAATAAATAAAAAATATATGGCGAGGCGAGGAGAGGCGAAAAGGATGAAAAGGACGAAAAGGAGCGCGACAAACGGTCGGCCGGGGCGATTAAATGGTCACCGAATGGCCACCAATCGAAAACGCATCTAATTTATTAGTATTTGCGGATATAATGATATTGAGCATTCCGCTGTGCCGCAGTTTTTACTTTTGCGTTCCTCTCGCTAACTAACGATCATCTCTCTCCTCCTCTTCTTTCGGGGAGGGCTTTTCGTTTCGTAGACTCTTGGCGCCCGTTAAATGGTACTCACACAAAAACCGTCCTCCGATTGAAATTTAAATTCACTTTTCGACGACTTTTTCCAACGTCCAAAATGCTAACACAAATGACATTTCCACGTACCTCACAAATCGTCTAACCTTTTTCTCATCATCGAATTACAATATAGCAAGATCAAATTGGATGGGAAGAACAAACTTCTATTACATTTCTATTCAAACTAAATATTCTCCACATTTAGTCTAAATAGATTAGTTTTATCAACAAACATTGTAAAACTATTGTAATATTATAATTGTAATTCATTCAAACAATTTGTAGCATTACAAAAAAAAACAATTTAAAAGTAGTTGTGCAACCTAATATACAGCTGCGCTGCGCATTGACCTATATTGAATATAAAAAAGAACACTGTATTGGAGAATGTGAAATTAATCAGAGGAAAATGAATAAGTATGTATTTATAGAAATAATAAAGAGAATCATACTAGTGTTTTAGGTTCTTCAAGTTTAGTTTGGTAGTATTTTCAAAACATATTCATTCACAAACCAGCTACGTTGAAACTGAGTACAATGTGTTTTTTTTTTCCAGAGGCTAATGCACATTTATTTACCAAATAGGGTTATAACAGTAAACAATTTTCGGAAAATGTAAACATTATTCGAATATGTTAATAATAATTTACTGCCAGAAAGATGGCAAAAAGTATTGGACCAGAATGGACAATATATAATACAATATGTATTCACTATAAGAAAATCGTCTTTCATTTTCATTAAAAAAACATGAAAATTGTTATTTTGTATTTATATATTTTCAATAATACAGAAAAAAGGTGGGTATAAAATAAGGGCAATGCAAATTATTAATTAAGAATTAAAGTATTTGAGTAAATCAAATAATAGAAATAATTATTTTGTATAATGATTATGAAATGATGTTGGATAATGTGTAGTTTTCTAATTTGAAGTGTATACAATAATTGTTTAAATTGAAAAGGTTCGTCCGATATTATGAAAGGTCTTTGTGGGTGTACCGTAATACAAGTTAGACGAGGGGTCGGCTTTAATTGCGCGTGGGCCCTTTTTTCGGCAGGTCGCTGAAGGAATTTAATCTAAATGTCATTTAAACAGCATTAGCGTAAAGCGCCGTTGTTGTTGCTCCTGCCTCTGCTGCTGCTGCTGCTGTTGTTGTCAAGGGACACGCGAGGCCTATTTTCATTAGATACACATACGTGCGAGAGGCCGAGAGTAATTTATTATCTTAAGCTAAATAGCGACGAAGGGCAAAAATAATAAAATGTAATCAGGTGATTTATGTAAATGCGGGCATGCGAAGCACATACTGTTACATACCGCAAATGCTCTCTCCATCTCTCAAAAACTTTCTCGCTCCCACTGTGCAGAGTAACACTTTTTTTTTGCTTCTTAACCGCATACCGGAAAATGTTAACTTTTATTGCGATTCCACAAAGCGTCTATAAATACCCGAATGACTTACGGCCGAGTTTCACACCGGCCACGAGCTTAAAAGACCTGATTGTACAACAATCTGCTCAAGCTTGTATTTATTTTTTATGTTAAGGCTGAATGGAAATATTTCATTGCGGAAATCTCCTCGGCGATCATAATAAAATTGCACATGATTGAAAGGTTTTCTTATTGAATTTACCTACCCACTTTGCGAACATGCGTTTATGCGATTTTATTAAATTTCAAAGAGACCAAGTGGAACAAGGGATTTTTCTTCTCTTCTATTTTCCTTTCTTTCATGCATTTCTTACTATAACTTTGAACGCCTTCTTTCATCAATCTTTTTATTATATTATAATACGGAAACAGTGTAGGTCGAATTATATAAATACCACTCGTACAGGGTGTGGGTTATTTGTGTGAGGTTCCAGAATCTACACTTCTTTTTAATTCCTTATTTTTCTACACATACAACGTATAACATATATTACGTTGTTTAGTTAAAAAATACACAAGCATACATTTTTTTTGAATTAATAATGATAGAAAAAAAAAACTGCTGAAAATATTTAATCTAAGACAATTATTTTTGTGCAAATAACAAATATTTTTGTAACGGTTATATTTTGAAATTACAAATTAATTTCATTTAAATGATTTGATTGGTATAAAAAAAATGCAATTTGTTGTTGATAAAATAATTGTATTTATTTGTTTCGCGTTTAATTCGAGTGATGTGAAAAGTGTAGTGGGTATTTCCTTTCGGAGAGTCGATGCTTTGCGGAGCGTCGATTCTGCATCCGATTTGATTGATCGGATGTTGGCTGGGGTTTAATAACTTACAGGACAGTAAATATTCTAATAATATATCAATCATACATTGCAAATCCGGCAATCCGGCAGCCGATAAAGATCTCGCATGTCGAATAATAATGTGCCGGAGTAAAACAATAATCAAGTATATTGTGTAGAGTGAACCGGACGCTGCGGGGGCGGCGGCGTCCGAGGGGGTTGGATTTTGCTGTCGGGAGGTTTGCGTGTATATGTGTGCATGTATTGAGTCGCAGTGCAATATATAACTCGTCCAATATCCTGGTGAAACGGCGTCCGACCGAACGGCCGCATCCTCTAATTTCTTTCCTGCATTTGCCACGCACATACCGTTAAAACTCAATCGGTTCAGGATTAATTATTGAAGACGTCGGTTATCCATCGGTTAGCTACCGGTGGGAGATGGCATTTGTTTTCAGTGTTGTGTCGAACCGTCGTTACCCTGTTAAATATTGAGTTAACGTTCGTCGGTTTGCGACGTCGAGTCTGGGGAGCAGTTACATAAATGCATTGGGTTAAATAGTGGAAAGGATGCAGGACGATCTGCCGGACATTCCGATAAATAAATGATTTCAGCGTGCGCGTCAATGTCGGCACGACATCAGCCCCGATCCCAATGCACCCATAAAAATGCATTTACCAAATTGTTTCTAAATTATAGTTGACATTCGCTTTTGAAAACAACATCCCGTATTCCCGGTCCAAGATCAAACTTTTACAACACATTAAAATACATTTGATTATAATATATCAGTACAATTGTAAATATTACAGAAAATAAATATTATGTTATTCGCAATCGTATGAAAACAATGAGACATAATTTATTAATTTCCAAATATCTATGAATCCCTTTCAAAAAATATAATATTATCTTAGTTTATATACGTTATTATAGAAACTGCTGACCTAAGCAGAAATTAAATTAAAACAATTATGTAAATAATTCAATAAAAAATCTATTTATTAAAATTATTTTCTTTATACAAAGTTTATTTCTAAAAAAATTTACATTTATGCAGTTTCTAAAAAAAGGTAAATTTCTTATAGTCATAATTCATATACTCATAATAAATTGATTGCAAAGTATTATTTTAGTATAATTATCGTTCGTGTTTTAAATTTCTCTCCATAACCATTGATTGTGATTTATGCAATTAAGTAAATCTTTCGCGAAATTTTAATTAAATCCAAAACAACACTCGACGCGGCGCGCCGTAATTAAATTCGAGAATTCCGACGAATAGATCGAAATCTATAAAACGCAATGGGTCGTGGCATAAATTAGAAATTGATTTAATTTAATGATTTAATTATTCGTTGATTAGGCATGCACGTATCACCGACAACCACAACCGCTGCTGCCGTCGCCTCCGCCTTTGTCCCGTGTAAATGTAACAATCAATTTGCATGGGATTCTATCTAAATATCAATTATATAAGGTTAGTCCAACTTCGCGTCTCCTTCTTCCACAGATTGTGAGAAAGTTGGTGAACGGTTCTCGGAGTTTGGGAATTAACTTTAATATGATCCGCCGTTTCGTTAATAATTAATTTATCGATTGTTTTCGCCGGGATAATGAATTTTATTATTGCCGCGCCGCCAGTTCCAAATTAAATTCCTGAACGGCGTGGGCGCGCTTCTTTGTGGCACTAAATCCGTCCATTTATCGGGCATCTGCGGCGTCGCGCGCCGTGCCGTCTCTTCTGCATGCGATAAGTATTCGATAACTCGACTGCCAAATGTAAATTTGAACAGCAAATGTAAACATCACACCGAGCAATTACTGGAAGTTATGTTTATAATTAGGCAGTGACAATATTTCCCCAAACGGAGTTCGCTAATTCTAAGCAAACAGACCGATGGAAAGACGTCGACAAATAAGCGTACCAGCAAAACTGCGATACCATCCGAAATACACTTGCAAACAAGATTCTTCCATCCCCATACACTTATACTTTATCATCATAGTTTACTTCTTCCTTTTTATATACCAAGTGTTTCAATTTGCAATAAAAAGAAATTCATAAGATTTACACATGTTGACAATAATATAATCGTTTTCATTGATATCTCATACGATTATTGTATTGTAATTTTAAAATAAAATTATATAAATAAATTTATTTATGCTATGATCGACTTTGTTTCGATAATAGCAAAAATAAACTGAAATTTGCTAAACATATGTATTGAAAAAATGTAAATACAAAATAAAATTGTAAAATAATAAGAAAATATATGTTTTGTAATAAAAATGAAATAACGAATTTGTTATATAAATATATGTCGGAGCGTCAGGATTAGATTCCGATTTAGGCGTGTGGAGAAGTCATTGTTACAAATT
The DNA here is from genome assembly GCA_963457615.1 of Nicrophorus investigator. Classification (NCBI taxonomy): domain Eukaryota; kingdom Metazoa; phylum Arthropoda; class Insecta; order Coleoptera; family Silphidae; genus Nicrophorus; species Nicrophorus investigator. The sequence continues at coordinate 4,403,123 of OY735140.1, forward strand.
TAGGACTAGAGATCCAAGCCCAGCGACCCTTCTGGCAACTCTCCGATCATTCTTCTCTCAATGTCTCTATCTGAATGTCTCTATGCCGGTCCTTCTGCTGCCTTGTTTCCCTCACACCCATTCCAGAGGAATCCCCTACCTTCTAGAAGATTCCCGAATGTGTGCGTGTCCTCGACACGTGTACTTAATAAACAAATAATGAAGACAATAGTGTTCTTTCTATCCTCGTCCTATTGTCTTGAGCTGCGACCCAATTGGGTCGCAATTATTATAAAAGAACAGCAAATAAGCAAATATCTGGTGTTTGGACAGATCTAAATATTCACGTGATCCTGATGGAATATCAACATGGCCCAGCGCGAAGACAATGATGTTTGACAACGATGGTATTGTCTCGCGCTGAGGTCCGCAAATAATTTGAAAGTAATTATAATATTTGGTTTCAATAGTATTGTCTCTTTGTGTACCAACACATAAGATGTTTGATCAGGTGTGTACGCGTGCTCCGACATATATATGATTGGAATTGTTTTGTAAATAAAGCTGTTTGATTCATGTAGTTTTCTTTTTTTTGTGTTCTTTAATATAGAGATATTATAATTCGAATAATGATATTAAAAATAAACTGTTTTTTCACAAAGGTTGGCATAGCGGAAAATTAATATTTGAGTAATAACGTGCGCGCACCTTTCCAATTTCTCCATTAATTTTGTATTGGTGTCGGCGGCGTGTGCACGCTTCGGCCTCGTCCACAAAATGACAGTTTCATTATCCCCGGTACCAATTACGGGATTACTGCCGCTATTCCATTAAAGACGCAATTAATATGTGAATTTTCCTTTATCCGGGCTCGCGATGTGTAATCAGGCGAGTGCCGGAATGCTGCCGAGAGGGTTGAAATGGGGAGGCGGTGGATTCGATGTACGGGAGGAACGGAACGCGTGGTGGGGTGGGGTGGAATCGGCGGGGTGCAAGGGAAGGGACCGGGGTACGATGGTTCCGACTCGAGGGTGGCGTTGTTTCATTAGCGCGCGAGGTATCTGTTGTTGTTTTAAGCATGCCTTTATCTAATCAGACAAAAGCGCGCCGCACAGTACTCGTTAAAACCGTCTCACTCTAAACCATCTCCCCTCATCCTCCTGCAGATCCATCCAACCTCTTGTTCCTTGTCCGCACTAATCCCAACCAAATATATAATTTGTTATGTAAGAAGAAAAAACGTAACAAAAATCAACATCTGCTTTGTAGCAACAAAACTTCATAACTTCTTACAATTACTCATTTTACACTTTACATATGTTGGTAAATAAAATACCATAATAAATTACATAAAATTACAAACTTCCACAAAATTACAACTTTCAAATATAAACCTTCCATTTTAAACGTTTGCTTTATAATAAAAATTCTATCAATCATGATGTTTTCAACTGGACTTCGAAAAATAATAGTTATTAAATCTACAATATATATGCTTGCTTGCATGCTAGAAGTAATATTAAATGATCTATATAAAGTTTTATGTTATTATTTGTGTGTTTTTTTTTGTAATTTAAACAGTAATGTGTTTAAAACTAAATAAATTGTGAGAAAATTGTTCTGGTGCACACTTTGCCAATACTTGATTATAAATATACTGTAAGTGTAAAGCGTGTATTCTGCAAATGAAGTAAAGCTTGCGTGCATCCTTCCTTATATACACACAATATGAACCTGAAGGAAATAGTTTAGTGATGGATTTAATATAGGAGACGAGACGAATGCACGACAGAGGAAAGAGGAGGTTGCGGTAGCGGCGGCGGCGGAGGTCCTGTCTTTTAAACGGCAAGTTCATTAGGACCCGACTGTGATTTAACACTGCTACTACTACTCCTGTCGTATACTCATAATGCTGGTGGCGGTGGTGCTTCAGGAGTTAGCGCGCGCCTTCTCGGAGACTCAAATTCCACAACCACACCATTAATACTAACAAGCCTCGTTATTTTAAAACGAAACCAGAAAGAGCGGCGGCCGACTACCAAAACCATCTTCACGTCTCGCAAAAAAAGGAATCATCCAAATCAACAAAACCAAGATGGAGAATGAAAAAAAACAACAACAACAAAAGAAAACGAAACAAGCTTAGACGACGAAACTGCTGAAAGATTGGAGATGCATCATTAAAAGCTTAATGTTATTATAAAATATGTAAATAATAAATATAAAATAAAAAATCGAAAAAATATTTTGGGTTTAAAATTTGAAGCACATTTTACAACACAAACTATGAAATATTAACAGATACTAATAAATAAAATGCTAAAATTGTAATTTGTCAATACATGGTAGTAAAAATTATACAAAAGCAAGATCGAAAAACAAACTGAAAATAAGTAATGAAAGAAGTATGAAATAATAGTATGAAATAAATTTTATAAAAATCAAAATTGAAAATATGAAAACAAAGTAAGGATTGAAGAAATTATAAAATACAAATATATAAATTTTAGCAATACCAAATTGCATATGTAAAATAAATATATAAAAATTAAATTGTAAATTTGCAAAGTTCTATAAAGCATGAAAATAATTACTTGCACTTTAATTGCATTAAATAAATTGTTTTAGGCATTTAATTAGACGGGAGCGGAACATTAAACTTTACGCAGCCGTAGACGTTAATTAATTAATATTAGTATTTGAGTTATATAATATAAAATAGTTGCGGAGCTGGTGGGATGAAATTGTATTAAAGGGCGCAAGTAGGGAATTAAGGGAATGCGCTCAATTTTCTCGTATAGAAGACTGTAAACAGTCGTTGAAACTTTCGCAATAAATTTGGCTTTTGCGTGTGCACTCGCTCAACCGCAAAAAGAAAGGACCGAAACGGGTGCCGGGGGATTTACCAATTATTGCAAATTTCACTGTTTAAACGTATTGGGAGAAATCGATTCTTTCATTTGGATAACGTCGGATAATGCAATAATCGAGAAAGTAGTTAATTCGCTAATGTATTTTGATTGGTTTGAATCAAAGTGAAGTAAGTTAGCAGAAATTTAGTGAAACACTTAAATAAATTCGCTGTTCAATATATATGTAGTCTATATATGTATATAGACGTACTGGTTGGGTTTATATATATATATGAAAGTCGGTGATGTAATTGGAATCGAAGCTCTTAGAGTAAATCTACTAATTATAGTGCTAGTGCAGCATTGGTGCAGAATAGCAAGAGGACGCCTTAGGAACGAGAAGAGCGCGACTACAGATAATAGGTCAGTCTGGTATTTAATTAGTCCTAATTGGTGCTCGTAATTAGTATTAGAACCAAGACTTTGCTCTCTCTCTCTCTCTTACACACTCTCACATTCACATACACACACATCAACACAAAGCACTTTCCAAATCCCCCATTCATTCAGTTAAGTAAAACCCGGCGTTAATATCGAACCGAATGCATGATGGATGCCAGTCCACTAAAATAATGACGGAAACTTACTTCGAAATGTGCGATTTCGTTACACAACTTGCAATAACAAACTCACCAAATATATATGAATTTATATAAACGAACTGATTATTTCAGCGAATACAAATCCTTTTGTTCCTTGTATAATTGAATTTGTTATGATCGTTTTAGGGCCGAAGTGGGGAAGAGGGCGCATGGGGAGAGTTTTGTAAACATTAAAGGAGTAATCAGTGCGACGTGAATGGCAGAGTGAGCGAGTCATTATTAATTAATGCCAGCTATACGGACTCAATTATCACTCAATTAAGAAGTAACGATCTATCAATAGGACCCGGATTGCCGAGAATAAGACCGCCATAACCTATACATAATCACTTATATATATATATATATATAGATATAAATGTCAAATAATATTACATATATATTTCATGTAATTTAATTATATTACAATATTTGAATTATTTTTCTTCATTATATATTTTTATCCGAAAAATCAATTCCAATTCCTTTTTATAACGCTCTCCCTGTTATATAACCATGATATAATCCGATCTCAATATAATCCAGTATGCAGATAATATATATAATTGATTTTCAAAGCTTCCACCCTTTAGTACTCTATACACAATCTATAAAATCTCCACTCAACAATTTTTGTTTTTATATGTATTTCATTATCTCATAAGTTATATTATGTAGATGCATTTCTCTGCAATATACTTTTTTATCTCTAGTTGGTAACTCTAGCAAATAAATTATACTAATTATTTATACTTTTCACTTTCACAAAAAAATTAGATAATGAATTTCGATTTGACAGCATTATCAAACTGTTATTGGTTAGCATGTTAAAATTGTATTTGTATTGCATTTTATTCAGAGTATGGATGAAATTAAAGAAATTTTAGTTGAAATTTTCAATAAATATTTATGCAATATATTTTAAAGCGGAATTCGTTTTGGTAAAAAAATATGAAAAGGAGTTTTAATATTTAATTGTAATGAAATTATGTAGATTGTTTAAACCAATTAATGTGGATCTTAACCATTCATCATGGAAATCAAAGAAATCTTTAGTAACAGAGTTGAGAATACACCGACTTCTGAGAGTCGGTGCTTGCTTGTGGAACTTCGAAGAAAAGTATACCCTATTGCAGTAACCGCGACGCGCTAACGCTGTCTCCGTTGGTGCTATACAATCAGCGGCGATAATTTCACAATTCAAAGCTCATCAGCGACACATTTCATCCTTATTACGGACGACTTGTTCCCTTTACCGCGTTCACCATTCGCCATTCAGCATTTGCCATTCACTATTTACCATTCACCATTCGCCATTCGCGATTCACCAGATGCCGTACATCGTACATAGTACGTTAAAGCGCGCGCGGTGCGGTCGGGAATTATCATCGTCTCGACGCCGAATAAAAACACCCGCAACGTATCGGGGGAGGACGATGTTAAAATCCGGGGGTGGATTGAAAGTCGAGCATCGACGCTTCATTGACTTCAATCGTCAAACGCGACAAAACGATCACTTTTACAGTCTAAACTGCTTTTGCTAATAAATCAAATGATGCTGTCTGTACACTTTCATCCTTTTCAATTTAGATCAATTTTATGATACAACATCATTTAAATGAAAACGTTTAACTAGTGTTTTATAGCAATCCTCGCCTCTTATTAGTGTGTTTTTTCGGCATTTGTCCCGTTTTCTGCTTAGATGTCCCCGAATTGTATTTTTGGAAGAGTTCTATGTAAAGTATAGAGAGGGATAGAAATTTATATAATATATTTCGGTAGGTAGGTTTGCTGCAATAATAATTTACAAAATCGCAATCGAATAAATATGAACAATTAATGTCTATTACAAAAAAAAAATAATCGATGAACTATAATAACTGCTGCGCTGCAATTACGGTGAATTAGTTTCGGTGACGTGCTAATTAAAATTGCCAATTACACATAATGAACGATACAATAATTATTTCATTTTTCCACTAGAATAAATTGCAATTGAAGCGGACTGTACAGGATAGCAGAAGTGACATCGTCCCTTATACTATACCGTCCCTTAGTTTCGCTACCCCGAAACCATAAAGCGACTTAAAAATTAATTAAATTCAATTTAATTAATGCAAAAGGGCCTTTTGCATTTAATTTCCATTGTAGCAAGATGGAATGGAAACATTTACTGTAATACTCAATTAATTTAATACAATAGCGTGTATGCGAATGTGTGTGTGTGTTTGCGTCTGTGAGTCTCTGGGCCCTTTCTCGCTCTCCCTTCCGTGCATTCGGGATTCTGTCATTGGCGCGCCATCTGTGAAAGAATCCTCGAATTCGGTCCTTTGCTAGGGACATGCATTATAAATGCATCTGGAGATGCATGTGCATATCCCATCATGAATGCCCCCCCCCCAGATGCACGGCTCGAAGCGTTTTATTCATTATTATATGTCTGACGAGTGGAACATTTTCACTAATTAATGGAGAACAAGAAGGAACATAAAGCAGCAGTTCCATGATTGTCAGTGTGATTTCCTTCAATACTTTAATCAAAATTGCAACATACTAAAGATTTTCATAGAATTGTTTAATTTAAAAAAATTGTTACAAAAACTTGCATTAATCTTAAGAAAAAATATTAGGTCGAGTCATAAGTAACTTCCCATTGGAGCTAAGTAGAATCTATTACTCATATACGTGAGTTACCATGACAACACGTTTTTGTTTTCACAATATAGACGAGGCTTCAGTTAGTCTTTTGTAAACTGTTTTGTGTGATACACGTTACGTTAAACTATTGTTTTTAACCTCTGAAATTCAGAGTGAAAAGTACATATTCGTCATGTAATGATTTGGGAATAGTGCTAAGGCGACAGCTGAAAAATATGCAGTGTATATGGTGAAGGACTAATAACTGATCGGGCAGTTAGAAATTTGTTTTATAAAATTCCGTTCTGGAGATACGACCTTAAAAGACGAATCGACTTTGACAACAACCTTTAAAAGGCAATATTGGAGCAAAATTCACGTCAATCAACAAAAGGTATAGCAGAAAGGTTGAATACATCATAATCAACTGTTAACCGCCACCTGGAGAAATTAGTGAAAGTCAGCAAGTTAGGAGTATATGTCATTATTGACTCCAGAAAAAATTCTTGAGCTTGGATGGTCTGTTTTACCACATCCACCTTACTTTTCTCCTTTCACCTACAAAACTTTTAGAATGGAAAAATCTTCAATTTTGAAGAGCAAGTTAGGCAGGCTGTCGAAAACTTCTTCCAGTCCAAACCAGCCACATTTTACAAGGAAGGAATTGATAAACTGCCAGGAAGATAAGAAAAGGTTATAGATAATACATTATAAATTAATATAATTTTATTATTTAATGAGACCAAAATAAATGTCTAATAAAAAAAAACGGAAGTTATGACTCGACCTAATAATAAACTAAACATAAACTTTAAATCTATTTTATGTTTTTATAAAAAATGTATTGTTGATATATTTAATAGTTTTATTGCGTCTTATATATTTACATTTATATTAGTTACAAATGAGTAATTCAAACTTTATTAAAGCATTTTTTGATTTATTTCCAAAAACAATCATTGTTTTCAGATAATCGAAGCTTCGTTATCAGAGGTAATGTTAAATGTTATTTCTTTAATTTTAAGTGAATTATAATATTTTAATTAAATGAAAAATAAAAATATTTCGTTTAATATTTTAATAATTTCTATTGTCTAAAGGATATTTGCATATTTGTTTTGATATTAAAGTAGAATGTGAAAGCAGTGATTCAAATGGAACGTAACCATGGAGGATTTGTAGCAGAAATAACGAGTAGTAATCTTCAAAGTTAAACCAACTGATTACGAAGCTAATAATGCGGCTCGAATTGAATGAAAACGTAACCGATGAACTGATGAACATTAGCAAGATTTGATCCCCAATTCCGACGACTCAATTTATTGACAAATGCACATGCAATTATTGAACATTCAATGTGTAAGTGATGGGGATAGGGATGGAACTCTCGTTTAAATTGCCAATTAAAAACGGAATTATCCGGTTCAATTAAATATTATTTAAATGCACACAGACAATGCGTGCATGATTATTACACTTGTTTTTTTTTCAATTCATTCATTCATTCCATCAGTTCGACGGACGAACATGTCGCAATCAATCACTGAGATGAATTTACAAAAAATAATAAAATATATATATATATAAAAATGCATATAAAAAAATCAACAAACAAAAAACGAACTAACAATCGTAATAAATACATAAAAAATTCAAACGCACTCGTATTTTCCATTTTATTATTACATTTTTATTGGGAATAACATAATATTTTAATTGGAATGATAAAATGTTCAACTTTTATTAAAAAAGTCATATGATGGAAGGGTTGATTTTTTTTTTACAAAAAAAAATTATGTAAATGTATAGTTACTATAAAAAATTAATATAACTTCTGACATCAAATTATTTTATGTCAAACTGTCAACTATATTCGTTATAACGTTAATCGAATGAATGTTATTTCATTGATTTGTTAAGTGAATTATGAAAGCGATTCGATATGGAGTAATGGTTTAATTTAAATAAATGTCAAGGTTAAGAATGTGTGTGCAGGCAATACGAAAATAAATGGTTCGATGCAGATGCATAAATCAGAAAATTAAGTGGAATGGTTAAGCAAAGCGTTAAATTTTATTGCTGAAAATTCACTTGGCTAATTGGCTCGAGTTTTTATTTTTTGCCTCGACGGAAAGGACGATTATAAAGCGAGCTTTGAGTGAGACGTGGGGCTTTTATTAAAGACCGCCATTTGCACCACCAGTTCATATTTTCTCTGGGTCCGTTTAATTTGCGAGTCGTAAAACTATTAGTTTTGCACTTCTTCGCCGCGGATTTTACGATACCGCATTACAACCTATTTCATGCGGTGCTGCTATTGCTTCGCAATGGGTCTGGGACCCAGGGTCTACGCTGGATTTCCACTCTCCCTCTCTCCCAGTATGTATGCGAATGGAGGACGCGCGTGCTGTAAATCAAAGTGCGTTTTATTTATGTCTTCCTGAAACTTGTCAGTAATTACCTCGCCTTTGTGTGATTTCTTAAAGAGTGATAAATTATTGCCCGAGACCTTTTGCCATAATGGAATTTGCATTTCTGCATACTGAAGATGTGGACTATTAACAGTTTAAATATACAACTTTGTAATTTCTCTATAACTTTTCTATTTAAACTATTTTAATTTTACAAAAGTCGACATTTTATTTTTTTAAATCACATAAGAAAATTATATGAAAAATTTTCTTATATGAAAAAAAATAATTTTAAAACATAAAAATAAAATTAAATTAATTTTAATATCTGTACATTAACCATAATTACATAAATTCATAAATCACAATCAATTGAGTATAGAAACATACTTAATATTTCAATGCAAAAGATTAATTTTATGAAAATTCAATTAAAGACAGGTAAATAAATATGTAATATAGATAGTTTATATTATGTAAAAATGAGTAATTAGCTAATGAGAATGAAAATATAAATAATTTTATTATCATAATAATTTCATTTTTTTTTAAATATTACTTTTGACGTACGGAATGCAAAATGATTAGAATTTCAGCAATTGCTGCAAAAACAAATTAATATAGTTTCACTGTAAACGTTTTCAATTGTTGCAAACGCATTGTATGTGTATGCATTTAGTAAAGCATGTCACTTTAACTAACTCCATACTGATATTCAAAGTATCTGCAAAATCAATATTTAATCAAGATTAGGTTGTAACAACATATGCGCTTTGTTGTAGTCGCATGATAAATTAATCAAAACGTATTTTTCCATATAGAAAACACGACTCGAGGTAATTGAAATTTAATTTCAATATAACTATCGGACGTGTTTATGGCTTCAGCAACATAAATTAATTGATTGAATTTTGGTATGTTGAACAAATATTCTTTTCTTAATATTACTCAATTATAAAGCATTAATTTAAATTGGACAAAGAAATATAAACAAAAACAGTACAATATTAATTTGATCTATAATCTTCCTCGGACTTCAACTTTTATGGATCAATAAATAAATAAATTATTAAATCACAAAAAAAAACTATTAACAGACCTTCAAAATGGTAACTCAACTGTAGCCGGTGAGAAAATAATTCAAAATAACACAACAAAAATGTAACATTAGCTATTAGGTAAATTATTTTCAATTATTTTTAATAATATATAAATTTATATTACTGAAAAATTTACATATTTGATAATAAATACTCTGTTTCACTCAATTCACTTCAATTTTATTAAAATTAATTACAATTAAAATTTTCTAGAATATTAACACCAAATTTATATAATTAATATTGAAATTAAATTAAATTAAACATTTAAAAATAATGCATTTCTAAAATTAGTAAATTTAAAAATATTAAATATCTGGTTTTCACCTTACACTGAATAAGGAAGAAATACAGTAATTTTTTTAAGAAATATCATTTTTATTGATTTTGAATATTGTTGTGTTTTGTTGATGGAATTTCGGACACGATTGAATATTGTGTGGAGTTTCAGTAGTTGGGAAATTAATTAAATTCGCTTGGTATTACATAACTTTATTTATCACTTTCAATTGATATTTCCTTTAACATTCGTACTAAAACTATGTTTATCATTGCAATAATATTTGCTGCGACTAAATTAATGTTCTAGTAACAAAGCGGATGTAGTGCTTAGAATTAAAGTTTAAGCATTCCTCAGAGATTAAGCAATCTATCACATTTGTTATTTTTATTATTGTCGATTAGGATTCTTCAAATTAAGAAACATCTTTCTGCCTTCAATATATTGATTGAACTAAGAAAATGATAATTTTTACAAATTATATTTAATATAATTGTTATGTAATTAATTTTACGAACTTATTAGTTACAGATAATAATAAAACAAACGAGTGACTGTAAAAAAAAGCAATGGTATTTTTCAGGAGAGTGCGGAAAATTTTTACAATTAAAACAGACACCGGCAGTGAATTCCAATTACACGTACCGTTTTTTTTGTGTGCCGAGGTTGTGTGTTTATTATTATTTTTTCGATACATGAGGGGGAAAAATATAAAATAATGAATAGTTCGTGTATTAGTGAACGCTTCAATAAAACTTTTCATCAATATTTCATTATGCGTCTCAATTTTTACAAACAAAGGCAGCGCAGTGTAATAATTGAACAAACAGACGTGATGATTTTTTCTCTCTCTCTCTCTGTCCCTGCGTGTTTTTGGTCCGGTTTTTTTTTGTGAATTTAGCAAATTGCTATCGAGCCATAGTTAGGATGTACAAGCGAAATCGTCGGATGCAATACAACACAAGTAATAACAATCGTACGTTACAGGTACTTTTATTTTATTCCCTTTTTTTTTCGGGGGTTTCCGTGCTAAATGGCTATAAAATAAACATAATGCGCTATAAATTGCCGATGATTGTGCCTGTTTTCTGCGCTGCCACTTATCACAGTATACAGCACACACATTTAGATTGGTTATTACTCCGCACGCTACATCCTTATTATTTAAATTATTCACAAAACTTAGTCTCTATTTTATTTTTTGTTGCTTTAATTACGATACGATTGCCTGAAATTTTATTTTTATTGGAAACAATAAAAACTACTGTTTTTTTTTTGGAGGGTGGATGAACAAAAAAAAAGTGAACAGAGTTCGTGAAATGGATTGGGGATGAAAACCAGTCATCGTATTATCTTGGTGACAGGATGAGGCAATCAATTGTGACATATTGACTCCGCTCGATTTCGTTCCTCCACTATCTGATCGCAACGGAACTATGCTAATCCTAAAAGTCGCCGAGATTTATATAACAGAAATCCCCTTCAAAAAACGTTCACTCGATAACCATCGAAAACTTAACCGAAGCCACCCCAAGAGCAAAGTGTATATATAAAAAGAATATAATAGAAGACAGCCAGAGGAAACTTATCTAATATTTATATTATTGTTTGCTAAAGTATCCCTATAAATGTTGGATAAAGTCTTTAGACATATGATGTGTTTTATCAAGGGAATAATTTCTTGAGTGCTTGTAATACGTTTGAGGGTGGAATGGGGATTTTTTTATATTTTTTAGAGAAAGCGAGATTAAATTGTATTAAAATATTTGAAAGTAGATTTTATGTAAAAGTATATATATTGTGAATAAGCAAAAATATCTAAATTTGAGTAAATAAAATTATAATTTCACACAAATATATTTTCTATATACATTCCAAAACAAGTCTATTAAATTTTAATTTCAAGAAAATTTGTACTATATATATTCTGAATAAAAAAATCATACTTTGAAATATAATGCGAATATATTTTTTCTTAAAATATTTTTTTTTTCAAATTCTAAAAAGTCAATTAGAATTATTAGCTTTTGGTTTCATCTTTCTTCATTTAAATTTAATATTAAATTTCTGATTTTAAGTTTGTACATCAAATTATTTTTTTATAGAAACTTTATTTACAAAAAAAATCACATTCATTTACAAAGAATTGTATTCATAGTTTTTTTTCTTCCTATTATTACATAAAGTATTTTAAACTATTAACTTTTGGTTTAAAATGTCTGTAATATAAAAGTACTATTATTTATTTTTAACTTTTGAACTTTTTCTGCTAAAAAATAAATAATTTAATTGAATTTATTATTTTAGTATCAGATTTTATTCCAATTATCTGTAATTAATTAAAAAGTTTTTTAAATAAAATTATAATTTCACACAAATATATTTTCTATATACATTCCAAAACAAGTCTATTAAATTTTAATTTCAAGAAAATTTGTACTATATATATTCTGAATAAAAAAATCATACTTTGAAATATAAGGCGAATATATTTTTTCTTAAAATATTTTTTTTTCAAATTCTAAAAAGTCAATTAGAATTATTAGCTTTTGGTTTCATCTTTCTTCATTTAAATTTAATATTAAATTTCTGATTTTAAGTTTGTACATCAAATTATTTTTTTATAGAAACTTTATTTACAAAAAAAATCACATTCATTTACAAAGAATTGTATTCATAGTTTTTTTTCTTCCTATTATTACATAAAGTATTTTAAACTATTAACTTTTGGTTTAAAATGTCTGTAATATAAAAGTACTATTATTTATTTTTAACTTTTGAACTTTTTCTGCTAAAAAAATAAATAATTTAATTGAATTTATTATTTTAGTATCAGATTTTATTCCAATTATCTGTAATTAATTAAAAAGTTTTTTTTTTGGGTGAAGGAGAGTTGGAATTTTATTAAGACGTTTTAAGGTCGATTGGAAATAGATTTTATATGGAAACTGCTCGGATCCGCCCAAGTTTGGTTCGTTCGGAGATTCCGCTATTGGTTCCATCCATCCTGCTGAACAAAGCGCTTTGTAATGACCACACTGAATGTATCTTTTTTCTCCGTCTGCTCTCCGATTGGCGGAGTCGCCGGGCTTAACGTCGTGTAGGTTTTATTTTATCGCCGGGAAATCCAAATCGTGCTTTTTAGACGGTGTGTAAATGTGGGGTGGATTAAATAGATTCGCCGCAAATGTGGTGAATCAGCAGGACTTTCGCGATATTCCCTCTTTATTTTTTTTTTGGTTAACTCCCGCTCCGTGTTTGACTAGGTCCTGTCGCCAGAGTCCTTTCTCTCTAGTTTCTTTTTTATGTAACTTTATCGTGACCGACGGTCAATTGCGCCCTGGGTAGATAAAATATAATGGCCTCATTTACAATTTGCCTCACTTAGGCCACCCCCGAATCAAATAAAATATCCTCTGACAATAGTTCTAATGGACCAATGAACTTTGACTAGGGAATAACAAACTTCGTTAGGTCGCCATTGAAAAATCGACACGCTGTCATTAGTGACATTTGCACGCGTTTTGAGTACAAATTTCAAGCGATGGATCCGGTTTTGGTTTCCTCGAGAATTAGGCAAATCGAAAAGCAACGTTACGCGGATTTAAAATGGTCGGATCACGAGAATCTCTTCAGAAATCGAATCGATCACATCGATGAATTCTTCGTCGGTCGCCAAGTACCCTTCAGTTTAGTTTCTTACATAAAATTGAGAAGATCACTGCTAGGAACGTTTTTGGAAACTTACAATTACCAACAGCATCAAGACTCATTCCTAAACGAAAATAAACTTTCGATTTTAGATTACAATTTAAAAAATTTCAGTGAATTAGAAAAAAATAAATTGGAAAAGAAAAATGATATAACTCAAAACGTTTATGATTTATTGTTAAAGGCTGTTAAAGAGAGAGGCGTTGTTGAGATGGATTTCGTTTACGAACATTTTAAGAGTTACCGAATCTTGGATACGCCTGTGAGTTGATGAATTCGCTTCGTTTAAAATAATTGTTGTTAATCAGATGACGTTTATAGATGAGGAATTGAAGAATTTCAAGCATTTGAAAGTATTGGTGCTGTGCGGCAATTGGATCGGCGATATAAACGGGTTTTATCTTCCCAGATGTTTGGAGTATTTGGAGCTTTTCGGTAATAGGATTAGATATTTGAGGAACTTCGCTCCGAAGGCCCCGAAACATTTGATTCATTTGGGATTCAAGCGCAACAATCTGGCGGATGGTAACGTTGATATTTTATTAATAATTCGGAAGAGAGTTCAAAATATTGGAATGCCTAGGTAATTTATGATAATGCATTAATTGAAGTGATTTTGTAAACTGGATTAAATTCGGAGAGGGTTGTTACCGGTGGATTTTAGGGACGTATAAAACGGATTATCCCCGACGGTAATTCATCCTAATTTCTCTAATAACCCTGCCACCATTACGGAAGTACATAAAAACGCAATACTCGCCGTTCCGAAACGCCCCCAGACTAATAATAAAAAAAATATACACACATACACACAGGATGAGAGGGAAAGAGAGATGAGAGTTGAACTGGAAATAACGAAAACAAAAACAACGTATAAAATAACGCGGCGGATATCTTATTTAGTGTGCGACCGGTATACTATATAGTATAATCATGCACTCTCTCCAAACCCATCCCCCATCCGAACAACCAAACAACGCTGACAACGTTTTCATTTCAAAATGGCAAATGATTCATCTCTCGCCGTCATTACTCATCATTCCTCAATTAGGTAAATTAGTTGTCGCCGTCTCTCCTATATCCATTATATGGCATACGTGCACCTAATTCCATATCCTGCCGAATGGAAAGAGAACCAGGCGCACATTGCTGCACCATACAACACAACCAAAAACCCCACCGGAATAACAGGAAGTTCGCTAGCTGCGAGTAACAACCCATTCCACCCATCCCTCGATATTATCTCGTAAAGGTATTCACATAAATTCTCAACCTAGACGAACGCGTTAAATAATTACCGAATACCTTTTATATCTAATCAATACTTACTAAATTATTTTCCCTGTAATATCTTTGCATGAAAACATGAATATTACATAAATATTTCAGAATAATGCAAGAAATGTTCAAATTCAATATATTATTACAAATATTGTATCGAAGAACTTAGAAATTACTTTTCTTCCTTTCAAAGTAACAATAAAAACATTTCAATAAATTTGAAAAAAAAACTTTTAATTCTAAAATTGATAATTTACATATTAAAATTTAAATTTCTCTATTTTATTAATAATTTATTGAATTAAATTTATTAAATAAAAAATTATATTGTTGACCCTTAAGAATAACATTGTTTATAAATACGGTGATGTAATGTAATATTTGTAAAAAAAAGTATGAATATGATATTCGGGATAAATATTGTCAATAAGTAGGAGATTGTGTTTTAATCATTTTTTTAGAACATTAATTTTCGTGTGGTGATAATTCGAGTCCGAATGGGTCGCAATTATCTCCGGACCATAAACGTGGTCGATTTCATGGGGCGACACGGAGCGAAGGGAATTGCCTTTCCGCAGGATTAAAATATAAGCACGGCATGTGTACGAATGCCACCTTAATTAAAGATAAAGTTGGCGGAACTGTTAACAGTTCGCGGAAATTATCAGGTTGGTATTTTATTTTTGCCCATCGCTTCGTCTCTCCTCTTGTCGCATCATCTTGCCATCACGTATTGCCTTTGTTGTCGCCCCCCCCCCACTTTCAACAGGTGCGAACAGCCATCAGCGCGTTTAAAACTTAACGCGATTATTATTAATCAACGAAATGCAACATTATAATAAACTCGTTCTCTTCTCTGTCGGCACATCGTTGGCATTGTAATGCGTTTCGCGTCTGCATTCGCAAATTAATGAAATTGACTGTAAACGTGTGAACAGAAATAAAACGGCGGGATGGACGTACCCGTCTAACCTACCAATAAATCGCCTTTGTCCAGTTTCACTCGACCCTAACCATTGTTCTTTGTACTCTGATTAATTGCTTCGTATATTGTTGCAAAAGCCAGCCCCCACGCGTACGTCGTCCAATTATGACAGCATCAACGTCAAATATGACACTTATTAAATCAAGATTTAAGGAAAATAAAAGAGAATCACCAAACTTTCAACTGTTATTAATGATGGTCGCCGGTGAAAATTGATTGAACTGTTAGTATATACTTATTTGATCAAAAGCGTATTTTCAACTTCAATTAATATGAAACCTATTATTATTAGATAAAAATATCAACTTATATTTATCAAAAAAAAATTGTCTATATTTTCATTTTGATAAATTGATTTCATAGTGGATATTTTAATATATTTCTAATATAAAACAAATATTTCGAATACATATCATTTAAGAAATATTATACATTTAAACCACTTTATAAATATTTGCAGTTATAACATATGATATTGTATATAAATAATAAATATAACTGTTATGTAAAAGGGTAGGCAACTTAACTAACGCTTGTATGATATTATTTTGAACGTTTATTAAATATTATCACAGATTATAAATTAATTTCTAATAGATTTCGTTGTTAATAATTTAGTATTTAGAATTGCAATTGATTTATTTAATTTTAATAATAATTATTAGTTTATTTCGATCTTTTACGCTAATTTTTTTATTATCCTTTTCAAGGTTTTCCTAATCAAGGAGTATCATTCATTATTTCACATCTATCCATAGTAGAATTGTTTTACTATTTAAGTAAATATATTGAACATTATGTAATTTAATTTATTGCTTTTAATATCTCAATTTTAAGTAACTTTTATAAAATTTTAGATTTTGTGATGTAATTACTTAATTTTGACATTATACATTTATATTATGACATGAGACAGTTATTATTGCAAAATGTCATAATAACTTATTAAATAAATAACTTAATGGTTTTGTGTTTTTTTTGTTTAATTCAATAGCAAAAAATGAATGTTAAGGGATAAATTTTTTAGAAATTGAGTTGAAATTTCCGATAAAATAGTCAATTAAATTGTATCCAATTATATTGAACAATGTGGAGTGTATTTAGTAGACTGGTTTAAAATTGCTGTCGTCGATCATCTTTTCCACCCGACGATTACAATGTTATCGACGGTTTGGTAAAGTGCATGCTCGTATAAAATATTTAACCCGCAGCCCTTCGTGACCGACGGACGTTTCATTTTGATTTCAACACAAAATTATTTGTAAATAAAGAATGAGCGTCGGACAGCCATCCTCCTCCCACCATTAAATCAAAACTCACTTTAATCGCCATTTTTGTGCGGTTCCCATTTCATCCATACAGTTTTTGATCATCCTTCAAGCTCCATATTCACAATTAAAATGGCGCGCAGCCGGAATCGGTACAAAATATCTAGTTTCATTTTCACCAGATGGAAATTAAACGGAGTCGATTGGCGTTTTCATTCCTTTTTTTGTGCGGTCAGTTAGCGAAATTATGAGCGCCAACGTGCAAAATGCTATGGTAAAACAACAGTAATCTTTTTTTTAGGTACTTGTTAAATGGTTGTTAATGTATGAGAATTCAACATTTGCGGTCATTGCATTCCAAAAACGTACTAGAATTTGACGTTCGTTTGCGTACAATCCGGAATATTTCCGATATTACACTTTTCATCCAACAAAATCGTATATTATAATTATTAATTACAATATTATTTTCATTTATTCAGGAAATTTCGAGCATTCAAAATATTATGCTTGATAATCGATACTCAAAAATTATACGAATGGTGTTTATTAATTATTAATTCAGAATAATATTCATAAATCATTACGTAAAAAGTATTTATTGAGTTCATATTATAATATTACCAGCTGCAACAATTCGCATTAGTTTTATTTTATATTATTAGTGTGTAATTATAAGCAATAATATTACAAAAATTCCTCCATTCCTACATTCATGTAACTTGTAAAATGGGGGGATATCTGTATTTTCATGCAACCTAAAGATTACTTTATTTATTACCACTAACTGTAAGAATTATTTCAATATACATTCATAAATATTTCAATAGTCTGTATTAAGTTTTAAGACAAAAGTAGTAAGTTTTAGACAAAAAAATATAAGTACTTGAGAAAATAGAATAATTTGTATTTAAAGTTACGATTTAATAAATTATTAGTAAGAATTCAGTTTAAAATAGAATTTTAAGAAATTTTCTTATAATTATAAAAATAATTTATTAGCCAAATAATAGAAGATAACATAAATTTGCTTAATGAACCAAAATAAAATTTATATAAAAAAAAATGAAAATAAAATATTGTTTCATTTTTATATTTATTTTCAATATTATTTTTGTTCTTATTAATGAACCAAACTTTAAGTTTTTTTATTTTTATTTTTAAATTTGTCATTAATTTATTTTTGGACAGATTGCTAAATAAATAATTATAAAAAAATATATTTTTTTTTTATAAATATGAAATTTGTGTTGTGTAAGATTACGCAGTGTTAAATAAAGAGGTATTAGGAATGGTAATAAATAATTTGTTGAATTATAACATCAGGAAAATGAATTGATGGGTCTGACAGTATATGAGGGCGATAACATTTTTACGAGAACAGCGCGGACGGACGAGCGATTCGACAATACGACATGAAGCCCAAATAGATTTACGTCCTGCATTAGTCCTGCATTTTTCCACCTGTTCTGGTTACCTAATGGTGGGCCGACGGAGGCGACCTCCGGCGTCAGACTTATTAACGCCGCGTCCTGCATATAAACATATTATGATTTAATGCATGTATGTATATATATATATATACACACGGACTTTCATGTTTGGTCGCGGCGTGTGCATAAAGGTATTATTAATTATTATGAGCTCGTAAAGGGTCCTGCATTTACTTTTATCTCACTTTGTTCGACTTTGTCCGCCGCGCTGGAAAATATCACCTCGACGGCCATCGCATAAAACTATTAATCATGCAGTAATTTAATACATTTCTCATCGGGACAGCCTCCCGGACGTTAGCTCTAATTAACGTTAATTGTTAAATACCATTTTTAATAATTCCCCCAGCGGAAAACCGAAAGGGACGTAATTAAAATATATGTACACCCCAATATGACGATGCACCCAAAAATTCACGAATTAATTTTACAGTAAAAAAAAATAATATTTTGCTTCGTAATCATAATAAATAATATTTAATTACATCCTTTATTTCTGTTTTATAAAAAAAAATAAACAAAAACTTTGCAATATTATTCTGACAAATATTTTTCGTTGATAAATATTATAATCTTTCTACCTGTTTCGTAAAATTATTGCAGTTTTTAGTAATGTATTATAAATTGATTTCAGATTTGTTAACAATTTTATTAAATAATATATTGAAAGGTTTTTAAAGTGACAAACAAATCAAATTACTAGGAATAGCAGTGAAAAATTTGCAGATTCATAACCGTTGCTTTTATTTAATTTGAAGCACAACAATACCACAGTCAAAGTAATATTGTATGCTTCACGTCAAGTCTAGTTCTTTGTTTCGTCCTCTTTTTTTTTAAATATTTATTTTTTTGAACTTTGTTGCTTTCCGAGGAAAATTAAAAAGTGTTGCGGAGATGTTGACTGTACACGTGCACATGTACACGTGCACATGTACACACATCCAGGGCGGCTCAGTGCCACTTCAAAACTAATTAGGAGTAACGAGTGATATGCAAGTGCGTTTTAAAAAATAATTATGTTACAATTAAACCGTGCCAACGGCGGATATGCAAATGAAGGAGCCGTTTAATTATACCCCCGTGGCCCACCAGCAATTTTCTTCGCTCGACCATTTTTTTAGAAATTTATTTATTTTCATTTACAGCCGAGGGGTATGCAAGCATATTAATATTTTTTTTAAACAACTATGTTAATTTACAAAATACGACATAACGACATGAAATTAATTTATTTGTCTTGTAATTACTACAAAATAATCTTTTATGCTACTTTATATGACATTAAATGAAAACTTTTTATTTAACTTTAATTTCTTTTAACTAAATTATTACTATTTGTTTAGTTTTAAAATATTGAAAAATTTATTATCGATTTTTCAATTAAACTTATTATTTTTATTTTTTCTGTCGTATTAGTTTATTTTGTTAAGATTTCAATAATTAATTTATTAAATTCAGGTTTTCTTTAAAGTTTTCTATGGATTAAATTTATATTGTAGGCAATTTACAATTACTGCAGGCATATGCTCTAATTGAACGATCAATAATTTACTGTTATTTTTTTAATTGGACTTTTCGAGAAAAAAAAACAGTAAACATGAAATAATTTGTAGCATTATTTTAAGTTTTCTTGCATTTGAATACAAGAATAACAATATTACTGTGACGCTTGAAAAGTGGAAGTCGGTGGTGGCAATTGTTAATTCCTCTGATTAGAGCCTCTCTTGTCCTGTCACTTTTTGCCAGTATAATTGGCTTGTCGCATAATGATTTCTGATTTATTGCGGTGCGACGACATCGCGTTAATCAGCTGCGCCACACCTGCCTCTTTCCTGCTTCGTCCTTCCTCTTTCCTCCTGCCTCCCAGACATTGTTAATCACCTCCTCGGAGAGTACCATTCCACTTATTCGTCGTCCTCGTATTTATTATTACCTTCCTACTTGCCGCTGACTCTTGAAAAGCGCGTGGGGCGAATGCCGTTGCAATTGCCACGGAATAATCAATTCACTGCACATGCATTTCGCAGCAAATCGACGACGACTATTCGCACACTCTAGTATGCACATATTTCAAACTGCGACCGCAATTAAATCTAATTAATTTATCACGGATTATGCAAACAAATACTTTATCTCACTTGAGACACAGATATATATTTATCTGTCGCATAATACGATTTGACGCTCGAAACATATGTTTAACTTAAAGGAATATAAATGTGCGATTCACATCAATTGGCTATTTTAAGAAATTTATTTATATTAAAATTTTGACAAAAAAAAATATAAATTAATTTTATAAATTTAACTTAAATCTTTTTTTACAGTAGTTGAATTTTCTTTAATATATTAAATAAATTAAAGTGTAGCAAAAGTAATATTTATTTATTTTAGATTATTTCTTAAAATTAACGTAATGATGTAATTAATTTCACTTTATTTAAAATTTATAAATTATAATTAGAAATTACTTATTTTTAAAATTTTATTCTAATATTATTTAATTTTTAGTGCAAATAAATGTGCGGATTTGATAATAAAGTAATAAAAATTAGTGCGAACATTAAACCAGTCCTTATATGCATACGAAAAAAGTGCGTCTTGTGTAGATTACATATGAAAATAATTTGAAAAACTATTACATAATTTAAAAATCGCCACGAAAACGTCTCAATTATGTCGTATTTGGACAATCGAGCGATAGGTTTACTTTTACATTTATATGTCAAAGAAATTATTCAATAATCATTTCCGTTTTGTACCTCGAAATAAAATAATCCCTGTCAAACGTGTTGTTTGATGCTGATTGGAGAGGTACATTTTTTCTATGAAAATAATGGCAAAACATTTTTATGTAATTGGTGGATTCATATTCAGTAATGGAAAGAGCATTTCAATTTGATTAATTTTTGTGCGTCATGTAAGTTTGATAATGGCATAAAAGTTTAAAGTTTCCTGGCAGCAATGGGAATAGGGTTTCCTCCCCATTCAGTCCATGGCGCGGGCCGCGTGAATGACATTTAATTTGGTAGAGTGCCATATAGCTCACACCCACGCATTTGCCACTCACACACGCACACTTGCATCTATTTTGTCTATACATATACGCACATTCAACATGCATATATATATATATATATACATATATATACGAACTGATCGCATTAAATATTAATATTTTGCGAATTTTTGACGCGCGAAAAATCCAATTAAGCCAAAACTCGGGTTCGCCTCCACCACTTCCTCCTCTTCTCTCCCCCCGACCGACCGAACCTCCCCTCATCATCCGAACTCTCGTACCAATCCGTGCAGCGCCGATTCCGCGAAATTAATGTTTAATTTAATTAGTTTAATTAATCGCCGGTATTAATTTAGTAATTAAATCTAAATAATGATCATAGGGGTTTGCTCGCGTAGATTAATTAATTCACTTTTGATTGTTGGATTGTGTCTATCAAATTTAATTAATAATTTTGACGATGCGATTCTGCCTCGATGAAACGCCAAAACCAACGAAATGATAAAAAAAATTCAGTAGTATTGCGGGATGAAACAATATTGGGCGGTGCTAAAAAAATAATAATTTTTGAGAGTAGAGAAAAATTGAATTGGGAAAAAAAAAATAGTTGTGAACAAAAAAGAGTGGATTATTGCGAGCAGGTAACCTTGTGTGCGAGCATAATTTAATTAAATTCCATTCATATTTTATGGAATATATTATTTCCGTAATATCTACGGAATTATAAACTAGCAAGTTTTACGCGTTTCCAGTTCAATTTCCCATTATTTTTTTTTCAATTTATTTATTTTACCCTATATTGTTATTGTTGCGTTTGTTGCTATTATTATCGAGGTCTGCATTATATAATCATTATATATTCTTTCCCTGAATCGAATTCAATTGATGAGGTATGTATGTATATGCAGGATCGGGAATATGCACGAATAAATAATGGCACAGTATGGCTTCATTAAGCGATTATTTATTGGGCTTCGTTCGGTTAATGATGCTGATGTTATGTATTATTTAGAGGCGAGCTGATTTATTGCCACAATAATTTTATTAACTGTCTCGGGCACCGAGACCATCTCTTTTCACCTGCAGCTTCACTTATGTAACTCCGTTTCTGATTTATTTCGTATGCATAGCTAAGATTCTTCTAGTCAACCGTAAATTATTGTATATGCATGCATACTTTTATTCTTTGTAATTTTTAGCAAAATATATAAAATCTTACCAAGTATATTTATATCTTATTATATACCAATACAATACTTAAAAAAATCCTTCAATATAAAAAAAATATATTTTAAGCAAATAAAACTAAGTGTTTTACTTATATGTAAATATTTAGTAAAAGTTAGTTTGGAAATCTCTACAGCAATATTATTAGAAATTTGAGAATAATTGTATGCGAGTATAATAATTTTTGTTATCTACTTTTCAGTTATTTTAATGTGAAGATGTCAAATTTATAGTTTATACATATATCATTTAAGAAAAGTTTGAGATACAAAATTTTGATTTTGATTGTATTGCAACAACTGCAATAAAAAACCATTATTGTTATAGTTTTTCCCGATGCGATTACCAATTGGACGAGAATCGGACTGGGGTGGGTTTTGGGCCGTTGCGCTTTCCAATAAGAACAGGAAAAATAATTTCGTAGCTCGTGAATATTTATAGTGAGGCACGAATAGAAAGAGAGATCCAGGTGATGTGTCGGCTGGGGTGGCACAAACTTATATGAATTTATACATTGCCGACGGTTAAAATTTTACGGCCATTTCCACCTTTCATCCGAGCCGCCGTGCCGCACCAGCAACATAAGCCATCTCCATTCCGTTTTAGATATTTATAATATTATTTATATAAAGAGGAAGTGGAAATGTGTATGTGTATAGCGGTGATGCGGCCGCCCCCTACTTCAGTCGGTATAAATATATTTTTCTGCAGTGAATATTTAATGCGATACAAATTGAGAAGTTCATTTTCTCGAAAACCATCAGAACTCGAACTGGACGTCGATGCATTATTAAACGACCGCAGAGGGATGCCGTGCCAAGGGGGAAAATTACCCCTTATGAAATTTTCACTCTTTTAATATATTTATATCGACGGACATGCACACATTCTACACGTTCGCATTCGAACAAAAGCGCTCAATTGATATGCACCATTTCCTTGTTCAAAATCCTTAGCGACCCTTTTACTTAATACAAATAATTAAATTTAAAAAAGAAGCACGCAGTGGAATCTTAATTAAAAGGAGCTTTAATAGGTACAATTTGTGCCAGCTTTATCATTTCACTACCCTCGGCTCTTTTTTTTTTGTATTATTATTCTTTGTTTCTTTGCGTGCTTTCAGTTTCTAATTATATGAACGGACGAGAACAATTTCATTTGTAGTATATCTTTCTTATTTAGCGTTTCAATTTAATTCTCCCAGCAATTCCGTATTCCGTTAATTAAATCGCTAAGGGCAGATTACGCTCTGCAGGCGCCACCTCTCACTCACCGAAAAACCCTTACTTTGCAGATAGCGACCTCCATCTGTTGTCGAGTAGCGGAAATTTCCAATACTTGCGGAGCTTGGACCTCTCCGATAACGAAATTTCAGATCTGCTTTGGACATTGCAGATTTTACAGGAACTGAAGTCCATATACTCGTTACAGTTGGAAGGGAATCCTTGCTACGTATGCGTTTACTTCTGCCCTTTCAAAGATGGCACAAAATATATTGCTTTAGGTCGTGAGCGGATACAAGGACTACATCCTACGCTACTTTCCAAACTTAGTTTATCTGGATAATGTTAAAATCCTTCCAGAAGATAGAGCAATTGACGATGCTAGTAGCA
Organism: Nicrophorus investigator; assembly: GCA_963457615.1. Taxonomy (NCBI): domain Eukaryota; kingdom Metazoa; phylum Arthropoda; class Insecta; order Coleoptera; family Silphidae; genus Nicrophorus; species Nicrophorus investigator. The sequence continues at coordinate 4,427,620 of OY735140.1, forward strand.
GTGATGCAGCCATAATATTCACATGCCATCGAATTTTAGGATTGCCTGCACCACCAAAAGAAGTACATCCCTTTAATTATGCAATGCAATTTGTTAATGTTGTTCTTGCTCACCTAGAAAGGTACAATCCAGAAATTCTACTTCGAGGTGAGCGTCTCCTTGCTTGAAGAGATAATTCTGGATTCGAGCGTGGAAGCGATTAAAACCGATGCACCGAAGAAACGAGATAAATCGAAATCTTCCAAGAGCTCCAAGAAGAGTAAAAAGGGAAAAGCGTCAATGTACTCGGGCCCGGATGAATATAAGGAGAACGAGAGGAGCACCAGTTTTAAGACGGAAAGGTTTGGGTGGTCCAAGGTAATGCAATTACCGGAGGACGCTCTCGTAATCGAATCCTTGAAGGGAAACTACACAGACATCAGAGATACTTTCCGAAGTACCGTCAGTGTTAAACTTATTTACTTCAAGGTGAGCCGCGAGGGCGGATGATCCAATTATTGCAGACGAGATTACCATGTGCTTTCTTTAAAAACGTAATGATATTTAATGCTTTGGAATTGCGCTGCAGACAATCCCGCCGTCGAAAAAGAAGAAAGGCAAAGACAAGAAAAAGGGTAAAGGTAAAAATAAAAAGGGGAAGAAGGGCTCGTCGAAAGGCTCATCGAAGGGGAAAAAATCTAAGAGAGGAAATAAAGAAAAGACGGATAAGGATACCGCGAAAGTTGTTGAAGAACCCAAAGAGATTGTTCTAAAAAAAGTATTCAATTTAATTTATTTATAATATTTATATTGATTATATAATTATTTATTACAGTTAACTTTAGCGGATTTTAATTGCGATTTGCATACGATTAATTGGAGCGATAAAACGATCGATTTCTTTTGGGCAAAGCATCCGCAATTGGGTAATAAGGGTATAGAAATTGAGGGTAGTTTGCGCGTGTGTTTTAATCTCCCTTGAATTAACTATGAGTTTAATTTAAAGTCTTCATTTTGCAGGATTTCAAATACTCTGAGGGTGGTAAAAAAGGGAAAAAAGGGAAGAAACCGAAAAAAGACAAGAAAAGTAAGAAAGGATCAAAAAAATCAAAGGATGGCGAAGCAATAAATGAAGCGGCAAGCTTAGAACCACAGAAATTACCGGTTCCTAACATACTTACAATCCACATCGGTTTCGGCTTAAAGAGAAGCTATAATTTAGTAGTGTAAAATTGATCAATGAGCGTTAATAAAGAGGCAACGACCTAGAGTTGTTTTTGTAGGAAGTAGAGTACAGTTTACAGGTTTTTTTACGGCTGGATCTTCAAATGTCGGTGGCCCTAATCCCCGACGTTTACAGTCAGATTTCGTTTATTGATATTAATAGGAAGTGGAAAATAAACCTTGGATTAAAGCATGTGTCGTCGTCCACTACTTATCATCAATTATTCCTGATAGCATAATAGGCAGGAGTTGCTGCCGTACGAACGATTGTAACATTTAGTTGGTGCCTGAAAAGACGACCAAGTGGATACGGCAATGGATACCGTACCCAAAGACTGTGAAAATGCAGACGAAAAGGCAAAGCAGAGAGGAAGTTGGGCCAACAAAACAGAATTCCTGCTGTCCTGCATGGGTTACGCAATCGGAATTGGAAACGTGTGGCGCTTTCCCTATTTATGTTATAGAAACGGTGGAGGTATTGTACAGAAATCAACATAAACTTAATTCATGTTCAATATATGCTAAGTTATTGTTTAGTAATGCTAACGTGTTACATAAATATACATAAGCCATGTGCAATAATTAATACGAAATTTAACATATTTCGTATAATATGCAGATGAAGTGCAATAAAAACAATGTAAGATGATATTGAGTTGGCAGACTAAATCTAATGTAATAGACAAGTGTATTTTTTATGGAAATGTAACTTCTGGTATAACAATTAAAGCGGAAAAACTTTTACGTGAAAACTTGGGGAGTTTAAATTAGCTCTAAGAGCGGTTTCATTTAATTGAGATTTTCAACTCTTAAAGTAAATCAATTTGCTTTATAGTTTAACATTTACTTAATGCGACTGTTAATCATTATTAACGTATATTGTTAAAGATAATGCGTCTGTTTTAGGGGCTTTCTTGGTACCGTATCTCCTGATGCTCACATTATGCGGAATACCACTATTTTTCATGGAAACTTCACTAGGACAGTTCGCGAACACTGGCTGCATTACGTTATTTAAAATATCCCCTTTGTTCAAAGGTAAGCAAAAGTATAAAGAGTTTCCTTTGAATTAAATTTACTCTCTCGATGCTCCATAATATAAGCTTCATGCAGAAAAATCACTTTTCGAATTACCATTTTCTTTTCCAGGAGCTGGATACGCCATCGTTATTGTTAACTTAATATGTACCTGTTACTATAACGTTATTATATCGTATCCGTTGTTGTTCATCGTAAACTCGTTCAGGTCTAAGTTACCTTGGGTGGATTGCAGTAATCCGTGGAATACACCGAATTGCCTAGAGGTAATTATAATTAGAATGTTAACTATTTGTACTTATAAACGTTTTAATGTACATTTTAGTTAACTAGCCAATATCTAAACACCAGCACGGCGCACGGCATGCCTAAAACACCAGCTGACGAATTTTTCCAGTAAGTATATTTACGTGCAATAAATCAATAATTTCACTACTTAATACGATTGTTGCAGTAATAAAATATTGCAAATTTCCAATAACGTCAACGAGATTGGCACTATCGTCTGGCCATTATTCTGGTGCAATGTAATTGCTTGGATCGTCGTTTACGTTTGTATTATGAAAGGCGTGAAAACTGTAGGAAAAGTAGTCTACTTTACAGCTACATTTCCGTTCGTCATTCTATTCATTCTTTTAATACGAGGATTAACTTTACCCGGTGCTTGGGACGGGGTGTTTTTCTATCTTTATCCCGAATGGAATCAGCTCACCAATTTGAAGGTAACAGTGCATTAAAATCTTTCTGGATTTTAAATGCAATGGTCTTTAACTGCTTATTTTTATATGATTTTAACGATTTTAATATTTTTATAGGTTTGGGCTGACGCCGCGATTCAAATATTCTTTTCCTTAGGTCCTGGCTGGGGTGGTATTGTAAACATGGCAAGTTTCAATAACTTCAATAACAACAATAGAAGGTTAAGTTTCAGTTAATTAATTGTAGTTAATAATAATTATTTTATTTTTCAGGGATTCGATTTTGGTGCCTCTTTTGAATTGTGGCACGAGTATTTTAGCAGGATTCGTGGTTTTCTCGGTTCTAGGTTTTATGTCTAAGAAAACTGGATTGCCAGTGTCGACAGTAGCAACGGGAGGTCCGGGATTAGCCTTCGTTACATACCCTGAGGCTATAACAATGCTACCTTTACCTCATCTTTGGGCTATAATATTTTTCATCATGCTCTTCCTATTAGGTTTGGACAGTTGTGTAAGTTTATACAACTCATATTAAATTGAGAACATTTAATTTATGTCGCATTCAGTTTGTACAGATAGAAGCCATTATATCCAGCATAATCGACGAATATCCATCTTTGAGAAAGTCTAAAATGCTTGTAAGCTTAGTCTCGTGTTTCGTTATGTTCCTTTGCTCCATCTTATTTGTAACAAACGTAAGTTAAATCAATTATTTTCTTGTCAGGCCTTCTCTATTTTTTGTCCGAATCGAACTGTCCCGGTGGGAAATCTAAATCTAATTGAATTATTGATAACCCTTGAGGGCGAACTTAAATTGTAATAATTGTCATTTCATTTCATCAGGATTACAAATATTAAAAAAAAATATGGGCTACGTGGAAAAAGAATCACAATTAGCCTCGCCTATTTCATAAAACCGATAGCGACACGGCACGATTTTAATTAGTGCGGATGTTTTTTTAAGGGTGGAATGTATTATTTGCAATTATTCGATTGGTACGCTGCATCGATCTCGGTCATTCTGATCTGTCTGGTTGAAGTTATCATAGTCGGGTGGACTTATGGAACGGATAGATTCGTGAGCGATGTGGAATTCATGATCAAAGAAAAGGTCCATTGGTGGTGGCCTCTCTGCTGGAAGTACATCACTCCTATCATCCTTACGGTAAATTTTATTCAGTTTTCAATTTAAACAACTTTCACAAAAACTTGCCTAACTGCACGATACTTGGCAAATAACATGTATCCATACAAGTACATATTTACAGTTTATCTTCTTTACGACAATTATCTTCAATACAACCATCACCTACCATGGAGTCATCTATCCCAAATGGTCTGTAACTTTAGGATGGTCATCGTGTCTACTATCAATCCTATGCATACCAATGTACATGGGATACAAACTTTTGTATTTAAGCGAAGGCGACTTATTCGAGGTATATTACTCTTTTAATCATTTATTATATGCACTTAGCAATGTTATATAACTTTTCTGCAGAGAATTAAACAGTCGGTAAAGCCATCGTTGGACTGGGGTCCGGCGTTGGAGCACAATAGGAAGGAGTGGTTGGTGCGCTGCGTTTTTAGAAAACATCTCGGTAAGTACAATTAATCGTTATATTAAATTTTTCAAATTATAATAAAATTGTATTTTCAGCGGAATTACATGAAAGATTAGAGGAAAGCGCGGCTGATCTCGTCCATCAACAATTCGTGCAACTCGCAACGGATGTTCTCATAAAATAATTTGTTCTTAGAATCTAGTTTTAAATTTTAGTTATTACAGCTGTTTATATGTATTATTACTGCGTACAAATATATAATAAGATTTAAATATTTTAAAATTTTAACTAGATTGAAATATATATGTTTTTAAATAATGGTGAATCAATTCTATATAGTTTTCTCAATATTTTTAATTTAATTGAAGAATTGTTTGAAAATAATTGATGCCACTAATTGTATGAATTGGTTGTTTGTAGAGGAGAAAAAACCTTTTTTAAGGACCACCCACTAAAACATCTTTCCTTCATCAACATACAGGCTATTCTGGTACAACTCTACAATGATGATTGTCTTTGCTAGGTAACATCAATTTGTTTACCAAAATTCCTCAGTGCTGGTCTCGACTACCATTATCCTCGTTAACCTTTTGAGGCCGTCTGCAGCAATTTCGATATCATGTTACCCCGATATCTGCTTCCATGCTTCCTCGAGGTTCTATCTGCAATGCCAGCACTTTTCATCCTTCTTCTTTAGTAAGTACTTGCAATGAATTGCAGGTACTTACTAAAACATCTAAGACCAGAAAGCTTCTGGTTCAGGTAACTGTTCAGCCACTGAAAAAGTTACTATTTTTCAAATCAATATTTCTCTTTTTTTTGATATAATGATTAGGTTTGTGTAATTGATTTTTCAAAAAATTATATTTCTTATCATATTGTCATGGAGAATTTTTGTTATCATTTTAACAATAGTTCGTTTAACACATTTGGAGGTTCAAATGTCAGAATAAGGGAAAATCGATCGTGCTTCAAAATTGATTGTTCTCCAATTTGGAGTACTTAATAATTGTAAATTTTTAAATGAGTGCGTGAAATTCTTCGTCAATCAAGATGTGTCCGAGGAAGGGCAAGAGGCGTACGGCTTCTGTCAAGAAATCGTCGGAGGAGTCAAAAGAATCATCTTCAACTCCTTATGCAATCATGCAAAAGCGATTACTCAAATGGTGGGAGAAGCCAGCAATCAAATATGCGTAAGTTAATTTTGATAACTACCGTTATTCGTACATACTTGAGAATTAAATATTTCCTATAATCGATTTTAATTTCAATAAATTTATGTATTTCAAATATGAAATAGAAAAGAAATAAAATAATGTTTTTTATTTATATTGTTAAATTACCTAAATTGAATGCGATGAAATGTGTTGAAATATTTATAAATTACCTTTATTTGAATTTGTTTTAAAGAATTACTTATAATATTATAAAAATCAGAGTAAGATGTAAATTTGTAAACTCTTTATATTAGTTCTATATAAATTGGTTTAAAAAAAGGAATATTGCAATCTCGAAATGCATTTGATTTTTTTTTGTTCCAATTTTATGAAATATTAAATAAATTATGTAAACGGTGGATTAAAGTGAATTACTTTGCGGCAAGAATTTCGTTTGAGTTATGAGTGTTTAGTGACTGGGAATTTAATTGTTGGCGAATCGTGTCTGGGAGCGCTTGTTGCCAAGAGCGTCGTAACCAAAACACAAGTTCGTTGTACCATTTTTTTCCCTTCTTTTCTTTTTATAATACGAGCAAAAGTTTGTTTGTATGTTTGTACATGACCTGCCCCATCAGTTTCCCCTTACGCGCGTGAAGTGGATGGATTAAATGGGTAGGTGGCGATGGCACCCGAAATACCAACAACAAATTTTGATTGTTCACATCACCGGCTCTTCACATCGTGTGCAAGCTACACAATTCCGTGTTGTGCTGACTTTAATTGCAAAGTCCGCTAATTGACGAGCTCAGCTTTTTGGCTCCGTTACAAAAGCTCAGCTTTCTCTCTCTCATAACCAGTCTTCGGTTGCAACGTTATGGAAAGCAGTTACTTCTGGAAAACGATCGACCTGCTCCTGAGCATCGATTACAAAAGATCCAATAAAGATTTAAGGGCTGATGCTGAGATTTGGGTTAACAAATTGATCGCAGAGAAGTCAGAAGATGAAGATAATAATGTTACGTTAAAGAGGAGGCTGCTGAGTAGCGCTAGATCGGAAATATCAACAGTGAGAGTTAACAATGATGAAGTCAGAGTGTTCCTAAAACAGTTAAATCTACCACCTTTTGTATGTCAGTAAGTAAACTTTATTTTTTATGTCATTTTTACTTATAATTTACTGTAAATTTGATATTAAATCTTTACAAACTTTTTTTTAAGGTTTTTCATTTTATTATAAACAAATACATTAAATTAATTAAATTAATTAACTATAAAAAAAATAGATCTTTTGCCCTTATAATTAAATTAAATTAAACTTATTATTTTTTAATATTACCACACATTTTTACATTTAATCTCAACTATTCATATATTTTAAGTTTTAACTAGTCTATAGTAAATCTTAATTTTTCCTTCTATAACAAATATATAAGAAACTCAAACTTATTGATTTTTGATATTACATCTTAGATTTTCTTTATTAATTTTCAAGACATTATATAATTTTGCTTTAGGTTTATTAAATTCAAATATGTTATTATTATTTCACATATTTATTATAAATATTGTACTAAAATGAGATTTGCAGCAATCTTGAAAGATCTAAGACTTTTTAAAAATTAATTTATTAAATGCAATAATTTTTAATTATATTTTTTTATGAAGCATAAATCAATGGAAAACATGCTTAATATAATACATAAAATTGTTTCTTTCATAGAAGACGTAAACCGTTTTTAGAGGTCGTAAATATAATAAACTTTTGAATATTTAGTGCCGAAGAAGAGATATTAACGCATATACGGTTTATGCACACTTAAGATTTCTAATTACACAAAAAAAAACAATAATCTTAATAGTATAAAAATGTTTTTAACATTACATAATATTACGTAATTTGTTTGGAAAGTATTTGTACGTTTTTTCGTAGTATTGAAGTTGTTCAATATATTTATAGAAAAAAATATAATTGAATGACAAGAATAAACTTTGTAAAATGATTTGTTTAATGAATGCTTTTATATTTTTCTACTTTCAAATATATATTCACGAAAATATTATAATAAACATAAATTTAATGAGCTTAATTAGAAAATTATTTTCCACGAATAAATATTAATATTAACAAAATATGTGAAATATTCACATCGTATATTTATTACGTGTGATTTTAATAATTCAATTTTATTATTAAAAATTATTGTGATTCTTGTATGTGATTCAAGGCATGAAATTAATTTCAAAAAATCCATTTGTTCTTTGCCTTTTATTTTTTGCGCGCATTGGTGTGTATGTGTTATGTTTTGTTTTCAATATTCAAATGTATTATGGAAATGATATTGGGATATGACTAAGAGTGGGTGTGAAAGTGAATGAAAATGGGGCGCCTCGGAAAGCACGAAAAGCGAAGAAAAGGGATGGGTGGAAAACGGGGCGACATCTCCACTCGGTACTCGCATCGCTACCCCTAAAACCGGCGTCGCGACGCTCGAACAATATCACGATGAGAATCTGTCTACACCTGTGCATTTCAGCATATCGGAAAATGCACTATACAGTTGCATAAATTACGTGCGGAAAAAAATGTGATTAAATTTACATTGTATGCTCACGGCGGTAAATATCGGAACGTGCTATTGATTATGAAATTTCAATCGTGTATTTAATTAAGGAAATGGGCACTAGTGTAATTATTGCTTTGAGCGTGATAACAGGCAACACGTGAAAACATTATTAAATTCGATGTAGTAATTCGATAATCAGTAAATAATCATTATCGTTTACATAATTTCAAACCATTATTTGTATTTACTTTATTCCAAATGGGAAACTAATATAAATTAATATTTGCATTTCAAACATAAAATAGAAATGCATTTGAAATTGTCATTTGCAAAAATCGAATCCTTAAAAAAATACTAATTTTTACTTTCTAAACATAATTTAATATTTTTTTTACACCTAAAAATTTGCATAAACTTTCGTATAAACTGCAAAACAGCTAAATTCAATCACTCTATATCTTTATTCGTCTGCATATAAATTTTATCTGTCGGAAATATTCTATATGAGAAATGTATACAACTGAGGAAAGGTGACACAACTCTAATATACATATACTAACTTTTTCAATTCGAGACAAGTTGGAATGATACATCAATATCGGTGATGGTAAAACAACGGGTAACTTAATTTTAAAACAGTAGTAAAAAAACAAATATAGTTGTGAAATTTATATAAAAATCGCATTAGTATTAAAATTGGAAATATAAATATTTTACTCATAAATTATGAGAAAATAGTTTTAAAATAGTATTGAAGAAATATTGAATTATAACAAATAATTTATTACAATAATGTTATATTATTTACTCAATTTTATTTTATTTAATATTTGTTGTATGTTTGTATGATTATTTTCCTATCCAATTTTCTTTAAGATCTGTGACATGACCAGTTGCAATTGCGGTCAGTTTTAATACAGTGAAATCTAAACAAAATGTAATCATTGAGCGATATGAAATGCCTATTATGTATCCTGGATCTCATATCTGCATATATTCAAAAAATATAAAGTAATAGATACACAATTTGCACAGGCAATTTGCATGTGGTCAGTCGAATAAATTAAGTTTATGTAGCAAATACAGTTACGTACATTTACGAGACAATTTGCCGCCCACGTCTTGATTATGGACATATAATATTATACAATACCACAAACGAAGCGAAGCGAATAATGGGGGTTGCAGAGGGATTCACCCTTCGCACAATTACTGAAATTAGACGATCCAACATAGGACCGTCTTTCTTATGCTCTGAATAATTTCCAAGATATACCGCATAGAGTATAAAATAAATCTACAGTAAATTGTAACAACTAATTTAATAATACTAATTACGTAATAGTGTTAACTCTATTTGTTTCCCAAATTAATACTTCATTCGCGAATAATTGTGGTGATAATCATTTAAAACTTCATTTTATTAGAATACACCATGCTTATTGCTTAACTATTGTCGTTTAAATACTCTAGTTTATTATTGTATGTTTTATTTTAAGCATAAATTATATTTAAACTTCAATTAGAGTTTTGCAATTTGGGAGATCAATTTCGTTTCCGTGCACGTACAGTGCAATCAAATAAATTGATTGGCATTTCGAAATGAAAATTGGAAAATAAAATAATCTAAATGCGTAAGCAGATTTTAGACGATAATTAATGGCGCAACAACGTGTCGAAAACCCTCCAAACGGGCCGTTATTTATCACCGTAATCGTGACAGTTATTGGGACCGGATTCTTTTGTTATTAACAAATTTATGTAATCGCATATCGCGATTCTGTGGTCCCTAGTGTGTGGGTGGGTTGGCATCAATCGATCTAACAACCGTCGCTCGGATATTTTCATTGGGATGCAGCCGCTCGAGAAATAATCTTATTAACTATTATTTCAGTGCCGATGAATTCTGGATATTTGTCTTGCTTAAAAGACTATCAATCTTCTTTATGATCTGCTGCTTCCGCCGAACAATTCTGCACTTCCTCCTACACACATACACCTCCAGACCTTCGCCCCATTCAACGGCACTTTCGCATCATTTCATCTCGTTGTGATTGTGCAGCTGGAAATCTGTGCATCACAAAAACAAATAATTATTCAACTTATAACAATAATTACAATATTTATATATTTTATTTTTAATAACAATATTTATTGCAACAATTTCAAAGTTTTAAATAATCAATTATGTTAGTTCATTTTTAATTAATTAATTTATATTAGTTATATTATATTTTGATGTTTTATTTATATAATGATTTTTTTATAAATATTGGATTTACTGATCTGATAAAGGTTTTGCGCAATTCTCAAAAGTAAACAACATGCAGATGCAGACCAAATTGTTTGTGTGTATTCATCTGGTTACACGTCGGATGTATGTCACAAGATGATGTTGCACACCACAATCCGAGCTCATATTTCCTGTGATTCTCTGCAAACGCTTTTCCCATAATGTTTCAATGCGAAAGGAAACGCAGCAATACCAAATGCGATGATTAAATTCACTACTTAATAGGCCGCAACAAAACCCTTTGTGGGGGTGTTTAATTTGGTGAATGCCTTCATCAATCAATGCGTCACAGGGGCAGTAGCACCTACGACATATTGATTGTCCATAAATGATGTGCGTATTATGCGTAACGCCAATTACAAGAAACGATACGTAAACAACAACAAATTTAATCAATTTCATCTTCAGGCATGCATCGATGTGGACGTGGAATTGATCTGCCACTCTTCTGAAGGGACTTGTTTTCTCTTCAAGTTTTGATATATTTATTTTTTGTATTGTTTTTTTTTTATTAGTATTTTTCGATGGAACGATATATCACTGCAAACGTCTCGCTTATATTTTCTTTCGCGATTAATAACGAGCCAATAAATTGCGCGATATTCGTGTTATAGTCGTATAAATAAATCGCTTTCCAGTTCATGGTTACACAATGCATTGCTTTATTGGATCGTCGATTTGCTTTCGCTTCTTCTTTTCCACTTGGAAAAGTCTATAGATTTATTTAAATTTCAAATTTAAAATCAATGTTTTTCTTAAACATCTAAATATTAATTTACAGTTTTATATAATATAAATTACTTACTTATTATTTTATCGTAATTTTATTCCAAGCAAATATTTTCAGTATTACTTTTTTTCTAGGTCTTGGTAGATGAAGTTTACTCTTCTAATTATTTTCTGTATTATTGCGTGTTTGTACTGGAATAGTGTGGCATCCATTTATTTATCGCTATTATAAGTTGCAATCGATTAATTTTCAAAACAATAGAAAAATCTAAACGTCAGCTTGCCATATGGATTTGTTGATAGAGGCGCCATATATATGTCGATATACGAACTTCAATTAATGAATGTTATTAAATTTTAGCAATATGCTTCTCAATAAATGTATATAATAAGATTCGACTGTGAAAGGTTTTTGAGCGTGAAGTTATGAATAATTATCTTGCTACTTAAATTGCTGGAAATATAATGGACAGGTGAATGTTGTCGGGATAATCCGTTGCCGCTTGCAGAGCGGGATAAAACGAATTTATATTAAAATCTTGGCGTCATTTCCTCTGCTCTTTCGTTAAGACGTAGCAGTCTTGAATAAATCCCACCTTAAGTATTAGATGTATATACAAGAAGAAAGTATGAAATACGGGGGTTGGAAAAAGAGTATTGGTAAAAGTAAAAGTCGACGATTCTATTCCAGTAATGTCGTGTCTGTGCTGCTAGTCGATTGTTGTAGTTTAGCTTTGTGGGGTGGCGGAGGGGTTAGTTTTTAGCAGTGGAAGGCTGTGGGTGTCGGTGTCGGGGGCGACCTCTCAGTTTCCGTGCCGAACCTTGCACGGTTCGCGGTTTTGTCATTCCAAGTCGGCAATTAGACGTAATGGTCTAAAGCCGTTTTGAGAATTCGTTGAAACTGAAGTTTCGCCACCCCCGCGCGTATGGTGCCACATATGAAGACCGAATGCACGCAACGGTAAGTCGACTCCGTTTGGCAGTCAGTTTATATCAGCAAAATCCTCATTTGGATGCTTGCCCTAATTGGAAATTCCGATAATTGATACTACTGCAATTCACAACAAATGTAAACGGGTCACTTTAATGTTTCTATTTTTGGCACTAATCCATTTACTTTTCCGTATTCTAACTCCTTGCACGTCATTTCCAGATTCAGCCATCCGCATGTACGATCGAAATTGGAGAAGTTGATGGGCTCCAGTTTGGTTAGCCTGACTGATCGTCAATACATGACCGAACTGCAAGCCCGAATCTTGGACGATTACGCACAATCTATGAACAAGAGGATCCAGATCAGACAAGTAAGTTTATTACAAAACTCAATATTTATCGATATATTCCAATTAAAACCGAATAATAAAATTTTCATTGAAATTATTTTACACACACTACAAGAAAAAGTAAAATAGTTTTTCAATAATAGATAATTTAAAATCATATAACTAAAAATACTTTTAATTTTATATAAAAGTTATTTCAATTACTTTTAAATATCAATTTAATCTTTCTTTGTAAACGACAATATCTTATAATAAAAAATGCGTTTAGACGTGAATTTTTGTTTGCAATAAATTTAATTATTCTAACATTTATTTGTTGTTTCCTCATTAACAATTATACATGATACAATGAATTTCTGGTATTAATGCAACAATTGTGTATACATTTTCCGCTCAACTAACCCGAAATACAAACTAGTTAATTAGGTCGACCGACAATTATCAGGTTGCGAGTGGACATAATAATATGAACATTTGCAAACCGTTTTATTTTCAATATTTATATTAGGTAAAGTACTATTTTTAATGCAATAAAAAAACTGTACAATATTTTCTATTTTCATCTATGATCTTTTTCCAGTTTTTCAATACTTGCTTAGTAAAATTCTTGCGATTTTTGATAATATTTGATTCCAAGTGATTTCTAACTTCTTCAAGATTTATTTGAAGGTGAATAAGTTGGATGTTGCAGAACCTCTAAATCTAGTTTTCTTATTTTGTTCTGCATAATTATCGCTGCCTATTCTCCTGCATTATCATGATGTAGATTTCTAGAGTTTGTCTAGTATCATTCATTATTGAGTTTGAGCTTGTCCAGTATCATTCACTGTTGATTTGTCTTATTTTACGCAAACCGAACTTTAAGTTTCGAGGATATAAATATCGCATTTGATTTCAATAATTTAACAAATAAAATCAAATAAATTGTCAAAACATGAAGAAGGCAAGAGATTCTATTCCCCTGAAAAGTAAATATTTGCAGATTCTGAAATAGCTTTCTGTGTAACAAAATTTACAATTAAGTTCAGTGTAAAAATATTCCTATAAGCTTATTTTCAAATAAAATTGTATTAAAGCTTAGATTTTTTGTATTTTAATCGATGCAATTGACAGTAAATTAAAGTAGGGGATGATTTTTTTTTAAATTCAATTTTTATAAGCTATTTCAGTTCTAAATATAAAACGTGCGTTGTGAAGAGCGCGTGAATACGCGTAAAAAGGAAATAAATAAATATAGAGTAGAGCGGTTTAATTGGATTGATTGTGACGCTGTCCACGACAAACCGATGTATATTATTTTGATCGAATCGAATTGAATCATTGAAACACGCACTGTTTGGATTATTTTTTAAATTTTAGTTGTTAAAATTAATAATTGAAAGCAAATAATGTTCGTGCAGAAATTCATCGATCTTCTTTAAAAAAATTTCAGGCTGAGGAAATGGAGCGTGTTAAGAATCTAGTGCTGACAGGAAAGATTCCTCTGGACGAGGCTCCGCCGGAAATGGCAAATCATCCGGTTATGCTAATCGACCAATTCTGCAAGAAAATAATGGCCGAGAGACGAGCCAAGGTATTTGTCATAAAATAATTGAATAACACTTGATGCGAGGCCGGACTGGATTTAATTCCTAATCCGTTTTGCGGTTGTAAATTTCAGTTATAAATGTAGATAGTTGTAATGCGTTTTGTTGAATCATATTTCTGGTTTAGATTAAGGTGCTGAAACCGTTTATACCGAAATACTTGTATTGGGACGACACTCCGGATCCGCCATCCGGATTATCGATAGAAGCTGGACACGTCCTGAGGTTGAACAACGATCGACTTTGCGTTCCTCCGGATATCTTCTTGGGAACAGACAATGCTACAAACATGACCGATGGTTACATGTACAGCGACGAGGATTACGAAAGGATGAAGTTCGAAAGTCCACTTATTAAGGAGCTGCGCGATTGTCAGGTGGGTTAATTCAATATTAATTTGCTCCGGAGTGGAAGCTTCGGAATTCAATTGGAGCCTTTTGAGATCGGATTTATTGAAAATCCGCGCTGCAATAAGAATTGAATCAGCATGAAAATGAAACACACGCGTTTATATTTTTTTTTTCAGACCGTCGAAGAGCTTTACACCCTTGCAGATCAGATCATCGGAGTTCTCAAGACTTTGGCTGACAGTGGATACAAAACAGAAACGGAATAGGTATATTAAATAAGATTCATATGCGCACTGTATTTTATTCATTTTATATATTTCAATTGATGAATTTAATTAAGAATAAAAATTAACTTGTTAAATCTCACTTTTACCCGGCGCATCCACCAGGACAGTTCTTTTTTCATATACGCCTTAACAGAAATTGATCGAGCCTATTATTATAAATTTACTAGGACGGCGTTTTATATAATAAATGGTTTCTGTCATCCGCTTTATTCGCCCCATAAGCAGGTTGTTGCTTAAAGAATAAACATCGCCGATGTAATTAAAATGGAATTGTGTGACTCTAACTTTGTTTACGTTTAATTCTCCTTTAATGTCCCATTATTATTTTTCTCATCAACTTCTCCAATGCTTTACACAAACAAAGGTAAAATCTTTGCAACTTACACATCAAAATAGAAAAAAAAACGTATTTTTAGAACTTCTCATTTTATGTCTACGTTTTTTTTCTTGTCCTTATATGCAATGCAAAGTGAACCGGAACAATGGCGAAATATGCATCAAAGAATTGTGTTTCAAACTATAATGGAATACACTAAAAGCAACTGCAAATTGATTTTTATTTTAAATTCGATTTCCAATATTCGCAACACGTCTGGGAGAAACAAGGTAAAAATGAGAAACACGAAATGTTTTGTTTGTGGAAATATCTTTTTCAGGTCGAGGCTGAATGTATTTGACGTACGGCGATATAAGATTGTTGCATTTCATGAAAAATAGAAGAAATATGTAATTCAGAATGCGAAACTCGGATGACATTGCATTTGATATCGCAATAAATGTTAATACGCTGCGAAAACAACTGCAACCTTGGATAATATGGACGTTTAGTATATGTGTCCTATTCAAGGTTCTAGGTTTATTTTCTTAGATAAACTACTTATTTGTAAAATAAAAACTTTTTCATTTATTTTTTCAGTTGAAAATGTAACGCCTACCATCGGCAAACATGACATAAAACAGTTGTACTGTATTGCGAAATTGAATACTATTGCCCACTCTAAACTAACGAAATGGAAATGTGCGAGGTGTAATTTTGTTTTATTTTTATTGCTGTGAAAAACCCCAGTGTTACATAAATATAATTAATTATGTTTTGAAATGAGTAAACTTTTGGAGTGGAAAGTTACTCTAAATAGCATTTCCTTCCTTGAATGAATTAAAGATGATGTATAATTATGTTCAACACTGGAACTACACATGTAGTAAAGTACAATTGAAAAAAAAAAACGAAATTGTATCTACTTTTTCATAGGCATATATTAACATACAATAAAATTTATTTAAAATTATTATTAATTTTTCAATAATAAAACTATCTTCACATTATTTTTAACTTATACATATTTTTATACATAATTAAATAAATCTTAAATTTTATTTTTATATTTTTATGAATATAATAGTAACACAAGAAGTAATCCTTGGATTTCACTTACATTAAAAGATATTTTTTTTATCAAAAAATATAAATAGAAATTAACACAAGCAATTTTTGTGTGTTTTCTTTCATTTACTTCATTGATGTGAGTAGTAATACCTATTTCTTATAATTATCCACTTACTGAGGTAGCAAAGAACGTATATAAATAAAAAAAGAACGTAATAAACCTGTTGGAGTATTTTTTTTTTCCTGGTTTGATGTCCTAATACCTTTTTTGCTAATGGTAAAGCGCGTATAATAAATCCATTTCTTGATTAAAGCCCAGAATGAAATTACATGACACCAAAAAACCAATTAACGTCATACAGCAAGTGAACAAAAAATATCGGCTAATTGAATTCAGCTTTACGTAATAACTGTTCTGTAGTTTTTTAAAGTTGGGATGATTTACTGAAAACGTTATAATAATTAGTTTAAAGAGTTTATTAGGTAGTGCAGTGAATTATCTCAAGGGATTGATGTTGTTAATTAAGATAATTAATAGCTTTAGAGCTTCAGCGCTTGGGCCATAATTTTCAATTTGACAATAAAAAATCACATTTTTAACAGGATAACTTTAATATTTAACTAATTGATATTTAAGTTGTCAGGTTATTCGAACAGAAAAAATGTATATTTTAATGGGATTACAAATATACCATTATTTACCAGTTTTTTTTGTTGTTTGGTTTTAGTGTGCGTTCTCGATGCAATCCGCTTCTATTTATAGACACATCCGTTTAAAGAATCCGCCCACTCTCGGGATAGAAATTTGCGGTTAAAGTAAATTTTGCGGCGGTAAAATTTAATTACTTCTCCATTTTGATGAACGAATTCATGAATGGTGGTGTTCTTGAATGCAATTGAGCGATTTTTAATATACGCCTTTGCTTCATCTGACGATCGTCGCATTATGGATTCGGCGAATCTGTCGCCTAGTATTCATAGAATATATGAATGAAAGGTTTTCTGGGAATTTCGCGTTTGATTTATGATAATCATCTGCATCACAATTACGGCTGTTAATAAATCTCGCTGCTCTATGTGTGTAAATTAGGCAAATCACTTTTCTGCGTACCGATCGGAGCACAAAGGAGATGTGATTCCAGCTATTATCCAACAATCGGTGTCTGCTGCAATTTGTTCCCCCAATTTCACACGAATATTATTTATCATAGTTTTCTAGGCAAATACCCTTCAATTATTTACAACTCTAATTTACGCAATAAAACACATTAGAAAAAGTACAATTTTCATTCTTCATTAAGCCATATTAAAACAATAATTTAATATGTTTCATAAACAAATAAACTGCGAAGAAATAGGAAAATTTAAAAAATTGTTTTCAAAAGGAAAAGTTAAAATTTTCGCTGAAAATTTCAAAATTAAAATACTTCAACAATTGTTATAGTCGAGAGTGAATTTTCAAAATTTAATAAAATATATAATTTATAATTAATAACAACAGTCTATTTGTAAAGTAATTATCTAGGTTTTTATTAAAACTTGTAATAAGAAATGAATTAACAGTATTTGTCGATTACAAGATTTTAAAAAATATAAAGAAAATGCTTTCAGCGTCTAACCTTAAGCAAAACTTGCACGAAAAATCGATGGTAACTAGTGTCAACAAGTGCAACGTAAAACTGAATACTAAACAAACACTTGCAATAACTACCATTTATTTTAGAAATAACATTTCTATAAATATTTTTTTCCGTAAAAATAAAACCTATAAATGAATTCGTTTCATCTTTATTGATCATGTTAATTTTGTTTTAATTATCGCGAAACAAACAACATTCGCACCGAAAAAAGAATGTCATGATTAATTTGTATAATTAACACGTAAAACATTATAAATTTCGCACAGGCTAAAATGCGACGGCGTATTTATAATTACGTAAAAATAAAATAGAGGAACGTGTAAAACAGTTCCTTAAATCTATGTAAAATTATATACATCCCTTTAATTAACAAATTTTACGCAACGTCTAAAAATAGATTAAAATTTATTTAAAATAAAATATTTTCCTGTGATAAAATTCTCGTTATAATTGGATGGTTTGTTGAAAAGATTTTCTATTGAAACCGTCACAACGTAATTAGAAGAAATTCAATGGGAATTGATAAAATAAGACGGTCAAAGACCTTTTTCGTTGCATTGCAGATGAGGATGTTTATTATCGATTTTGGAAATGCTGTATAGAAATATTGATTAAATTATTACCGATGAAGCTTAGCGATCCTATTACTAGATTATATAATGGTGTGCCTGTGGCATGGCATTTTGCATCTGTGTAACTAACTTCCATTAAACGAACACTATTGTTTGAGCAATCGTGAAAATGGTGTCTATAAACGTGACAATTTAATCATCAATGATGAAAATCGATACGAAAGCTCTTCGCAAAATCCATACAAATATTATGATGTATGAATATTTAAATTTACATTACTTTAGTATTTATTAATAATAATATTTGTTGAAAAAATATACTTCAACAAATAAATAGTATATATAAAATATTTTTAAATGGAAATTATGTAATAAAAATATATATTTTATTTTTAGGCTAAAATGTATTTTTGTATTTTTTATTATTTAATTTTAAACTAATTACTAGAATTTAGATTTTCGTAGAAATATATCGAAAACGTATTTTATTTTTATTTAGTTTATAAGTTTGTGTTTAAAAAAATAGAACGTAAAAGCGAAATTGATGAGCATTATTGATGACAGAAGAAATCCAGTCCTGTTCATTAAAGTACTTTGATAATAGAACTGACTGATAAATCATCGCTGTGAAACCCAATAAGTTTGTTAGGAATAAATATCTCCGGCATCGGTGGACTTTTTTTTTGTATGTTTCCTCTCTGGACGGAGAGTGTAGGAGAGGAAGAGTGTGAGAGAAAAAGAGATGATGGAATATGGCAATGACACCCACACCGAAGCTATCCTTTCTATCCGATATGCGCGCACAGGGCTCTATTTTGCGCCCTCCAAGTATAAAAGCTTGGGATGGTGAACGCGTGCGATCACATACCATCGCGAAATCGACACAAATCAACAAGCATTCCAAGAATACACTGTGCACAATTCCACTCATATCAGGAGGCATAGCTGTCATACGTTTGCGACGTTAACTGTTTCGAAACTACCGCTGCAGAGAAGATCTCCAATTTCCAGTTTCTCATTTGTGCTTCCGGTTGCTGAAGAAACGTAAGTAAACAATTATTATCCAAAATTTCATATAAATTAAATTATTTTTAACATAAGTTCAAGATATTATTTAAGCCTTAATAAAAAAATAAATATTCAAAATAATTTATTTATTATAATAAATTTTCTAATTCATTTGTAAATTAATTTTTGCTCACACCAAAATATTCCTTGAAACTTATACTAGAATTGAATTTTGTAAAATAATTATTTGTGTTGATTTTTTAACAATTAAAATACAAAATATTGTAATTAATTTGTATTGAATTGATTTTATCAAATTTTGTGTATTTTAACATTTTTTGCCATGAATTTTTAAATTAATTATAACTTAAAAAAAAAATCAACAATTCTGTAATTAATTTGTGAAACAAAGTTAACATCGAACATCGCCCGAAGCTTCCAATCATTTTTTTCTTTCTTCACAACAATCTCGCATATTAATATAAGCAAATGTATTATAAAAAAAATTGTTTGATCAAAACCAATCGATATACCAACATCCTGTTTCCCGTTAAAAAAAAATCAGCAAAATATTTATTGCTATTATTTAATTCATTTATTTCTTAATTATTTTTGCTTTTCAGAGTTACAGAAAAAGTCCATTTTTATTTTATTATAATTTATTATATTTTTAAGATTATTATTCTTGTTAGAAAATTTAAATACTTGAGTTAAAATTAATATTTTTTTAATCAAGAAAAATCGATATTTCAATATCCTGATTTCCTTTCAATTTTCAATAATACCCAGTTTATTATATAGAAATTATAATAAAATAATTACATTGTAGCAATATTCCGGATTCATATTTTAAAAATTTAATAACAAATAAAAATAAATTTTAAAAAATAGTTCACAAAATTAAATTTCCAATTTTATTTGGAAAATTTGCACTATGCGAGGTATTCTTAAATTAATTATGTAACAAATAGAAGAAAATAGTATTAAATTAGTATTTGCTTTATTACGTTTTCGAAGAAAACATAACAAATAATAAAGTTGAAATAGCTATAAATTTAAAAAAAAAAACATTTAAATGTATGCATATGCCCGATAAATTGCATAAGATTGCTAACCTGATTTATATAAGGCTGTTTTTTGAAAGACGTTGTAATTTAAAAGTAAATTAGTTACTGCCCACCAATATCGCATATTACTTAAACTGCCTTTTGCATATTCCGTTCATAATTTACTCTATAATTAATTCTGTTGGGTTTGTTTTAATTAACAGAGAAATGTAACTCAAAATGGAAATAAATATGGTCGATAAACTAATAATAAAAATAAATGTATTTGTGTTGCTTTTAACATTTTTTGGTATCTTTATAAATTGTAAATTTTTGTGCATAAATAAGTTTATATGATATAAACTTATCATTCATTATTTTCTTTAACAATTTAAAAAAACTTTTCATTTTTGTTAGATTATTGCATTCAGTTAACATAACTTTATTAATTAAATTATAAGAGATTTTCTCATGGTTGAAGCTTTGTTGATGGTTTTAAATGACAGTTTAAGTAATTAAGTGATTTAATTGTAATTTAATTTTCCTTATCATTTCCAAGCCTATATTTGGGTAAAATTAAGATAAATTTCTAATTATATGATAATCCTCGGGATTAAACGAACGCAACTTTTCAATTAATCTCGAAAGAAAAGAAAATCTGAACACTTTTCTTCATTCTCTCATTCAATTTTAATATATTATTATTATTATTTTTTTGTATCCTCACATATTTTACTTTAATCTGATTGAAGAAAAATCTTAAGTCTTTAATATTGAAGTACTTTTCTTTAGATCAAAGAAGATAATATTCTCGGTAACTATTTACAACATTTTCTTTATTATTTCGTCACAATGGAACGTAACGTAAAACAGTTTTTTAATAAATAATTATTTTATATATTTTGACTTTCTGAATTTACAATACAAAATTTTAGAGCAAATTTTATTGAATAATTATTTTATACGAATTATAATTGAATATAACGATTTTTACTATATGAATTTTGGAACAGAAGTGTTACGTAGACTTTATAGGCGAGAAGCATTGATAATCTAATCGAATGGCGTAAGACACGCATTATTAATAGAATTTTATTGGACATTTGAAGGAGCAAACTGTCATCGTATAAATATTTTGAGATAATCCGCTTAATCTCGAGTCGAATTAAGAATTTAAATCGTGTTTAATAAGATTGCAGATTGAGGATTTTATTTTGAAATTAATTTAAAGAAAAGAATTAATCTATAAGAAATTTTATATTTTTATAACATATTTAATTTTTATAATTATTAAGTATTATTATAAATAAATTAATTAAAGTTATGAAATCTATACTAGAATATTCTAGTTGTTAAAATGAATTAAATTTTTGTAGAAACCTAATTTTCATTTTTTTAACAAACCACGGCGCACAAAAATATAATTGGTTTGGGCAAAATATAGAAACGTAATACTTCGGCTTTTCACTCTGCTTTATTTGAAGCTATTTTGAGCGTCATTTTCCATAATGCATCCTTGGAAAGCTGAACACCGCACCAGATAAAATATAATTACTAAAAGCGTGTCCTGTTTATGTTTACTTGCATCGTTCTTGCACCAGATTTACCAATAACTCATTTCATTTCAAACAAAGCAAAAATATAAATGTAATCTTTTTACATCGAAAAAACCCGAGGAATCATAAATAAACCGCTCGACGTAATAAACTTCGTAATCTAAGTTACGAAATTCGCGTTAAGTAATGATATAATTTTTTTTCTTTATTATGTACGCCGTAAATTATATTTCCAATTATAAAACGAGATCCAAAGTTTTTCTTTAATACGATATTTGAAATGCGTTAATAATAAATTTAATAATAGAGCAGAAGAAAATAAGTTCTTCTAAAAATAAAACACGTTTATTGAAAAACTTTAATTGATCGTATCAGAAAAAAATATTTTTTAATTTTAGTTTGTTCATTTTCTATATAGGTCGCATCTCTTATTGATTCTACTAAAACGCACCAAATTTTCGTGTTTTAATTGGACAGTTCCAAAAACCTGTTAATATCAATATGCTCGGTGCAGTGCGTTGGTTTAATTGGGAACCTCCGAATATTGCGCATCAATTAAAATGAAACATCAAAAAATTCAATTATATCTGCATAATTCATAGCATAATGCAACTGCTAATAAACCAAATTATAGCATAAATTTATACGATACGCCGAGGGTGTAGAACGCAACAGGTCTTCACTCGATTGTCTAGCTATGCTATTTCGAGTAGTGCTTCCACAAATCCCACACAAATCGGATGAAAACAACCTGATTATTTCGGCGCACCCTTTTTTTGTCCTGCACAAAACTGAATTTCATCAGAACCAACAAATTAATTACGGAACCGCGCCTTGTTAGTGACCGTCCTTTATAGTGGAAACGCTCACAAATTATTCATAAAAACTCATGAAAATACGAAAATTTGCAATTCAGAAAGATAATACAATTCATTTGTTGGCAACAATAATATTAATTTTGTTAATTGTTAAATATTGCTTTAAATATGAAATGAGATTATTTCAAACGGGGCGCATCCACATAATAAAGTTTTGTTAAATTTCATTTTGAAATGTAATCACACAATATGTTTTGTTTGTTGTAATTTAAAAGAATTATTCTATTTTTGTTACAAAATATTATTTTATTTTCCTGATAAAAAATTAAAATAAATACAAATTGTAAAATACAAAAATTCTTTCTATCCTAACATCTTTAATAAGTCTGATTAAGAACAGGAAAGTCCTCATGCAACCGAAAAAAACATGACAAAATTTATTATCATGAAAAAAGCTAATAAAGATCTTTAATTAAGTTGCAGGAAATAGGAAAATAAATTGGTGGTTCTGACCGTAGAAAAAAATATGTAATTTATCTCCCTTCCTAATTTACTACGAAATAAATGTAAGATACATACAAACACGATGAAATAAAATGAATACACAAGTTGACTAATTACTAAGAGAAAAAATAAAAATATAAAACAGTTGTAACATTTACAACCATATTATGTTTTTCTCACACAATAATCGAAAAATTAAAAAGGTAAAAGGTTTTCCATCCTAAATTATATAACTTTGACATAAATAACATTTTTTTTAAATAAATCTACCTTAAAAAAATAAAATATAATTAAATTCGAGTTGTTCAAACAAAGGTAATTAAATTTCATTAAAATAAAATCAAATAATAAGCATGCTTTCATTTAACTATTTTTTTAATATTTGCACTTTCTTTGTACGTGCACATAATTAATTTTATGTATTATAATAGTAAATATTATACAAAATTTACATCTATTTTCTTATAGAAAAATATTTAATTTTAAATTTTCATTTCATTTTAATATCTTGTATAAAATATATTTATTTTGAATTAATTTTCTTTATTTTATATTTCTCAACATTCAACAAAATTTACATTTGTATTATTATTTTAATAAAATTAACATTTCATTTTAGTAATTTAAACTTTCTTAGATTTTATAAATCGATTGAATATTAAGCTGGATTATAAACGAGTTTCTCCAATTTTCGTATTTATCAGCACTATATATGAAATTTATCTCAAGTTTATTATTTATTTAATTAATTAAATGTAGATTGTAGTGTTTGTAATATGAATCTTCTATTAAAATTTTACAAATCGATCGCATATTAAACTTTATTACGCTGGATCGCTTAAAACTTTCTTCTACCTTCGCATTTGTAAGAATTCTTTAAGATATTATGATTACAACCACCCAAAGTTTAATTAATTTTAAATACCAAAGTTTTTAAGTTCTTTCTCTTTTCATATTTATAGGTCTTCAATAAAATTTACCTCCAATTTATTGCATCAGATTTAAATTCAGAACTGCATACATTTTAATTAAGAATAATATTATTTTTTAAAAAATTTGTGGAAATCAATTTATAATTAAAAAATATATATGTAAAGTATTTTGAAATGTCACGTTTCAAGACGTTACTATTTTCGTATCTGAAGGACTTCCGCATGTTGAAACTGTTTACTCTAATACAGTTAGTGTGCATTCAAATTAGATCCTGGATATAACGTTGAATAGTTTTATTTAATTTATGCAATTAATGATTTCAACTAATTAAATTATAAGAATCTTAATAATTTTAGTTTAAAATTATGTTTTAAAATTTCTTTTTTTTAGGAAACAGAGCATGGTGGGCTGGGTGACAAAAGTAATAGCTTTGGCGACTTTGCAATATATCGCTCCATCCTATGGCTCTCCGTTGCCACTGGACGTCGACTCTATTAATGGAAATTACTTAGATGCGGGCTCGTTTTCCCCTGCAGACGACGTTTCAGGTAAATATATGCAAATTACATTTTATATAAATAGATCGCTTCACAATAAGTTAACCTTAAACTAGTTAGTTAACGGGCAGAGATATATAATTCCACTGTAATGATCCATATAACCTTAATGGCACGATTCATGAGGCCACAATAAACAAGTAAATAACTTTTACGTCTCGCTGACTTCATTACAAATCATCCCCCGCGCGGTTACATACCGAGAAGCTCAGCGGGATATCTATTACAGTAATTGTATTAGATTGAGATTATTATGATTGATGTTGTTTATTAATATTACTTTTATTATAATCAAGAAATATTATGAATAGGACTAGATACGAAAATCGATTATAATTAAAATATGCATTGCTGAACGTTAATTGTAATTATGTATATCAACTTGGTCCAGATCTGGGTGCAGTCGAAGGTCTGAACGAGGATGAGAAGCTGCAGCAAATTGGAAATTATCTGACCGAGTTGCTGCTGCTGCCTTGGAACGGGAAAGGATTGCCGATACTTTACGTGGAGGACGAACCTGAGGACAGAAGTATTTATGACATAATGGACGATTCCCAAGGTTTTGATCAGGAGATGGCTCATAGAGCACCCTTCAAGAGATCTCGCTTCTACCGCAAATATCCGTGGAAGAGGCAGAACTCCAGGGCGTGAGTAAATCTCTTTATCGTCGCACTCGCATGCACCGCCTGATCCTCAAATATTGTTCTAAATAAACAGGCGACAAAATTAACTCTTGAAATAGGCCATTGTTAATTTTAATTAAAAGCCTGTCGCATCGAAAACGAGCAACAGGTCCACGCATAATAACGTGCGCACCAAAAGCAGTTAATTAGTTTCTTCTTTTTTTATATAATATTTTTTTTTTGCTGAATCTCATGATTAATATGATCGGGTTTGTTTTCAGTTACGACGCTGAAAATCGTTATTTATGTCAACCCAGCAAGGACGATGTCTTCCGATTAATTATCGCTCTGCACGACACGCGCGTTGGCAACAAAGGAAGAACCATCAACTTCTGCAACAGGAAGCGCCCGGCCACCGTAATCTTCAGCAACATCCGGTTCCTCGGCTGAAACGAATTGCACGCGCGCACACAAAAAATAAAACGACTGAACTCCCGAAATTAAAGGAAATATTTATTTATTTATTTTTATTTTTTTTGAATCTAAGACAGTATTAAAATGTTTATGCATATCGTAAATAATCAGTCCATATTTAAGCGAAATATAAATAATAATGATAAAGATGATTCCTCACTCGTAGAAAGCTTCGTTTCTTATTTAAAATCTAAATCCTTAAAGAACGTTTCTCTCGATGTAAAACTTCCCTTTAAATGACTTACTATATATTATATAATAACTCTACGTATATATGAGATAGTTACGAGTTTCCAGACTACAGAATAAATTTGTTATCACATGTTATCTCTTTGAATTCAATGTTCTCTACTGTAGCGGCATTCCTGAATTTTAACTCCAGCTTGTCTGTTCCATTATATGGCACGTCTGCACAAAAACGTTATATAAACTTACTGAAAAAATAATATATCCTTACTTATACTTACATATTGTACGTGGTGTAATAGCGTTGCACTCGATAACTTCACTTTTATTCAAAATATAGTTGCAAAATGATTCACTGGTGTTTGACGATTTCAAATTCATCACTACTCCGCACACATCTGAAACCCGCATCCTGCATTACAAAAACTATCGAATCTAACGAATTACCTTTCAAATCCTTCCTCAAAATCACGTTTACTTCATCCACAACTTCCACCTTCTTCAAACTACCTTCCTTGGTACGATTATCGAACAAAAGCAATCTTTGCGCCGGAGGAAGTATATCTACAAGAAATTAAATAATTTACTACAAACTATTAATACTTCAATTTTTATACCGCAGCCCTCAATTTGCCGACCGGTTAAGTGCAATTTTAAGCCCATCTGAGCCTGCGATGAAACTTTATTGTAAAATATTCCTATTGATCCCTCCACAAAATCCAAACTAACTAAAATCAAAATCAATTATTTTAATTAATTAATATCTAATGATATATATACATACGAGTTCTTCCAGCCAAATTTCCGCAATATTCTTTATTATTTATAAGTAAAAAGTCGGTACCGCATGGAAAATCAAATGATATTAAAGAAAGATCCAATTGGCAGATTTCCTAAAAATAATTTTAATTTTAATCTATATTACGTTTTCTATCAAAAATAATACCTTTGAACTTCTTTGTATTTCAAATCTACACACTTCACTTCCATAATCGTATAAATCTATGGTAAAGTACGGATCCATAATCAACCTTGAACACGGTTTCTTAGTTGTTGTTGTCGGCGGTGGAAGAGTCGTCAGAGGATTTGGTGCATAACCATAATTATAACAAGGTATTTGTTCGTAAATTCCTCGAAATCCTCTGCCGTTGTTTTGCGAATCAGTAATAAATCGAATTTCTTCGTAATATTTACCAGACATATCAAATAAAGCTGAAAATCATTAAATTAATTAGAAATTATTTCGTAGTAATACCAATAAACTTACTAAATGTATTTGCTAAACTTTGTCCACAATATCTGAAGTTCCCGTTTAATTTCAGATAATCTTTTCTGCAATCTACGCTATGTTCTAATTGGAAATCTAACATAATCAATCGAATTTTGCAATAGCCTCTCTGTTTTAAAAATCTGAAATTTAAAAATTATATTTTTAATTATATTTATTTTTAATTTTTACCTGTAACATATGTTGGAATTTTTTGGATAATAATAGGGATATCCAGGGCTTTGGAAATATCCTTTAATAAATGCAAATTCCTTGCACTGGGATCCACCAATACTGTGAGCTATTTCGTTGCATCTCGTCATTTTTGCCCAGAGAGGATCCGTATTTAAAAGATTCCAATTTGATATATTCCATTCAGAGCATTTCTTAATATCGTAGCCATTCGTACATTGCGGATTCAAATCGAATGTATCCAAATAACTAGTTTCCTCGACGTCTCTCCGCCTGTTAAATTCGCTAGGATTAACGTCATCGTCCAAATCGTATGGAGCATCAAAGAAATACACGTGTTTAATCACTTTTGGTTTAAAGCCCAAATCGACAGTTCCGTATCTCTCGGAAACGTTTACTGGATTTAATCTTTTTTCAGAGTTTATTAATTGGGTTTGTCTTGCGTAACGTTTAGGACACTCGTCTTGAATAACTTCAATGGCAAATCCAGCAAATCCTTCCCTTCTCGGAATTGCTTCGCTTTTAAACCGAAACACTTTCGTGTTTCCAAAAGATCCGTCGAACGGCGAAACCAATTTCATGCCAGTGTGACAACCGCAAATCAATTTTCCATCAATCTGAAGATATCCTTGTGAGCAAGCCGCGTCCGGCACTCCGACCCAGAAGAATTTAAAGTGCACTCGAATGCGACAAATTTTTGGATTCGCTCGGAATATCGTGAATTGGCAATTCGAAGGATTTGTCATCAACGGAAAACCTGGACTCGAAATATAAAATCGCCTCGTATTATAGGTCGATACGCAACAGGCCGGCTCTTTTGTGTTCGGATGGAATCCTGCTGATGGATACGGCATGTAACTATAAACTGGAACACCATTCGTTGTGGATTCTGTCGCAGGAATAATAGTGTTCGCAATTGTCGTTGTTGTTACGGGATTAATCGTTGTGATTTCAGTGCGACAGATCGATCTGGATACCAGAATTCGAAATCCTCTTGCGGAATTAACACCATTCGCGATAAAATTCAAAATCAAAGTTCCCGTATCTGCGGTATAAGTCTTAATTCCACTCTTGCTGCCGCAAATTGCATCTTTATCCTTAATTTCCAAACGGTCGCTCACGCAACCCAGCGAGTTTTCCAAGTTGAAATCCAAAAACTGAAGAGTGTAATTACTTTCGCAGTAAGGACCTTTGAAGATGAAAAGGCAATTTACATTATTGGGATAATTGCTGGGGTAGTTCGGGGTCTCGATTATAAATTGTAATTTGGAGTAGATTCCACCACATGTTTGCACTTCACCGCTGCTCCGTTCATTACTTCTACTATTCCGAACGTCATAGGATTCGTTTAATTTAGACCCATTCCGAATAGTAGAGGATTTCGATAATACCACGAGGAAGACGAGAATAAACGCGTTCCGAAGCATCATTCTTTCGGTACTGCTCTAGCTGGAGGCGAGTTTGTCTTATTTAATGTTAGGCCGCATGTCATAAGTTTCACACTTAAAACAAAGGTATACCACTTCCTCAGGAAACAACTGTTTGACGATGATTTCAGAGATAAGCAATTTGAAGAGAGCATAACCGTGACCCATAAACTTAAGACTTGAAATATGCATATGTGGGTTCCTTGCTTTTCTTTTCCACTTTTTTTTCTTCTATTCTCTGCGTAAGATAATTATCGGTTTCCGTGTGTTCGCAAAATTCCATGTACTAAAATATTTAACAAGACATTATTGCACAATCGGCATACATATACATACAATGTTTTAACTCATGCAAATATTAATACAATCAACTAATATTTAACCTTAAGAAATGATATAAATCATTCTCCAAACACTTAATTAAAAAATTACTTAATTAAAAAATAATTAGTAATGAAAAATAATCACATCTTAATAAATTAAATATTTAATTTCGTAGATATTCCAACATTATTGAATATTGAAACCTAGTAGTTGATAACGTCTCACATTACACCGGAAATTAAAAAGTTGGATGTTATAACGTCTATATCAAACATATATCAATTACTATGACAAGTATTAAAATCCTCATAACTTACATTAATAAGACCGGAATCAATAAATTTTATTAATATTTATTTTATTATTATAATTATATAGTTATTTAAAATCGATTACATATGTAGAATTGAAAAACATAAAATCAGAAAAAATATAAGTAATATTTTATAATTTGGAATTAAAGGTTTTTCTATGAAGTTCCGCATATATAATTCCAGATGGTTTATCAACTGGTAAGTAGACTTCGTTATTATCGTGACCATCGACAATTCCTTGTGGAAATTTACTCATATCAACCGGAAAATAATGTTTGTTCGGCATTTGCATCTCGATACGACTAATCTGTAAAAAAAAATATTATAAAATTATGTTATTACAAAATTATCTAAAAATTTACCTGAGGAACATTATCTAAAATCATTTTTTCAGCAAGATACAAAGTGTTTTGTACCGAAGGCGAGAAGATTCCCTTTTCAGGATCACCGGCGAACTTATCCAAAACGCAATCCTTGATTGCACACCAAACGTCATCGAAATCGACTCCTTTTGCTGTTGAGTAATCCCAAGTGGAGGATACTACAGTGCTAAAAATGCGGTCATTTGCATCCGGCAAAGTACGATAACCATCTTCAATGAAATCTTTGAAAGCTGATTGAGTCGTTTTCAAGATTCGCAAATTTTTCAGTCCTCCGCTAATTTGAGCGATCTCTAAACATTTTAATTTTGTATTAGTTATATACGTTAATGAATCAATAAATAATCGGAAGGATTTTATAACACCGAAGCTACAAAGTCCATACTGTTATCTATCAATGCACGAGACGCGTAGTAAAAAGGAAAGCGTAAGTCACGAGACTTTTATCATGCAATTCACAAAGGCTTTTTTTGTTAACTGATTTAGTTTGCATTTAATCATGTGCTTACCGTTTCGTTTGTGAACGATTTGTGCTAATCTAATTGCACTCGGAGAGTAAACGAACGCGTGATTATGGGCTTGCCCTTCAGCCCTTAATCTTTCCCATGGATACTCCTCCAATTTTACTCCAACTTCCACGACGTGCTTATAAGTGTTCAAAAAATGCGAACATAACAATAAACCGAATTCTTCGGGGCTTTTGATGCCGTGCTTCTTTGCTAACACATACACTGTATTCTTTTGGGAATCCGTTGCTATGATCTTCCTATTATCACCCTCCAGATAATCGTTTTGGGTGCTCAGGCGAAGGTAGACATCTATTTCGTATTCTCTGATCTTATGTAGTGATCCCTGTCTATGGACGTGGAGCAGTTTAACGTGATTTTTTCCATATCCGTAATTTCCAAATGCGTATTTCTCTCTCTCATCCATATTTTCAATATCTTTGATTTTTTTATAATTTATATTACTTGTAGCATTGTTTACTCTAAAATAAATTTTAAAATTAATAATTTTTATTAATTATTAGTAAATTTTTGATGTAAGAAATCAACTTTTTATTGAAATAGTATGAAATGTTTTGTAAAAAATTAAATTAATAATTTGTTTCACATAAATACTTTTAATTTGATCAACAATCTTTCAATCTTATTTTATAAAATAAAATTACCTTGTATGATTTGACCATTTATTGGAAGGCATTGCTATGTTATGAACTTTAACAAAGGCGGAACAAGACTAAATCTATATAATACATTAGTTCATATGCCAATGTCACTCTTATCACTGATTTGTTTTCTTAAACTCACTTACACTTTTAACAAAATGTGTATTTATTTTTACTTGCAACTAGTTACATGATGATTACCAAACAGACAATTTTGTTGTTTTTCAATGGAACATTTTCAGACTGATAATCATTTCTATTTCCCAATTGCATATGCATCATAAATAAATGATGTAATGATTTGAATACAAGAAATGCTTATAAAACTCATTTTCAAGAACTAATCTTTACAAGGATTTTGTACAAAAACAATTTATTTTCAATGAAAAAGACACGCTCATTGTACAAATATGTATAAACAAATGAGAATTCACATATTTTTAAACAATGAAGAATAGTATAAACTTGAAAGATTATTTTAAATTAATTAAATTAAAGTAATTAAAAATAAGGGAAACAACAATCTTATCAACACAAAATTCGAAAATCAAAAAAATAATCGTCATCCACAATTTATGCAGCGAAATCAGTTTCAAACTGATGTTATCAATAATCAATGTTATATAATGTTCTTATATGCAACCAAACATACAGTTGTGCAATAATTGAAAAAAGCCATATTTATCCAATAAGACAATCATTAAAGTATAAATAATATGATATTAACATGACGCAGCAAAATTTAGTTCGGCTCTCCATAGATGGAGGCCGCATGTAACCGAAGAAGAAGAAGAAGCATATGATATAATTTATTTATTCTATATAACCCAATAACCTGCACCGTTAAAATCATATGTTTACATAAATGTTTGTATTTATTATTTAATAATAATATACACAAAAAAAACATGTTTTTTAAATCATAATAATAAAACAAAATATATCAAGTGTTACAAAGAGCTATTAATCATAGGGCTTTTCATCCCTTTATTTTTTTTATTAAATTGTCTATTTCTGCATATTTACTACTAAATATGTAAAATATTCTAATAAAATATGTCAATAAAACACTAAGAAAATATCATGACTTGAGACATGTGTCTAGTTGCAATAATTAACAAACTACCACTGACCATAATTCGTATTAAAGACTATTTATTTCATAATGAAAAGTAACGTTATATGATTATATGCAATATTTTCAGTACATCAACATAATTTATTATATATTATTTTATTTATTGTGTATATTTGGTTGTCTATAAGATCATCCCACTATGATACATTTAGCTATTTTATATGTATATATCCAAACATATTTTTATATTATTGCTTTAATATTGCATAAATATATCAATGCATCTATTGAATTATGTAACTTTTTTAATGAACGAAACAAATTTTTTAAATATTTATATTTACATATATAATTTGTATAATTTAATATGAATTTACATAATTTATTAATTTTATTTAATAATTTGGACCTATAAATAATTTTTTTTTAAAATATATTAAATGATTTCACTTTAAAATTATTCAAAATTAAAATTTATATTGATTTAAAAAAGTAACAATTTGCACTTTTTAAGCCTACGTGAGCTGGGAAAATATAAATCTATATTGACATTTCGGAATTATTACATAAATACTATGTAAATAAAGATTTCATAATTTATAAAAAAAATCTTTTTAGGTTTCGAAAGAAATAACATACAAATATAGTAGAGATTATTTTTCAAGTTTATTGTTCGTGCTGACAAATTATGCGTTATTTTAATGAACGGCGTGAACTGTAATTTACAAATCCATACCGAGATTTATCGATCCATTACTAAGGCAATAGCCTATGCACATGAGTGCAATTGCATTGCGTACAACACATGTTATCTTCCTTCGAGAAAGTGCAATTTGTGTGCAAAAGGAGCACTTTAATTGTAATACATAGACATGTATACCATATTTAAAATAAATAACTTTCCATTCTCAGCAAATCGAAGATAAAAAAAAAATAAACAAGAAGACTAATTAGTACATGTAATTGATAAAAAAATAAGCTGAGCAATCATGACTTTCGCTGGTTTCTGGTGCGGCTTCGTTTCGGCAACGACTTTTTGCTTTTGCCTAAGACCATTGACACAAATTCTCCAACAGATTGGAGAGCATTTTTATTATGCATAGAATAGCTGGAGAAGAGCGAGGAATCAATAATATAAAAAAAGTGAAACGTCGACCAGAGAAAACTCGTGTATATGTGAAACCTTGCATGTATAATAGATTTAAAAGGAATATGAGGAAAAAAAGGCGACTGAAATGCGTGAACAAATCGACGCACTAACAAATCCTGTTAAGGGAATTAGCTAATAATTTACTTCGAGCGTACACATTTTTCATCCAACAGCTACATGAATAGACTTAAGATAGCAAAAAAGTTGAGTAATTAAATTTTAATAAAGTTATTGTAACAACAACACGTTTACTTATCCATTGTTTAAAAGTGAGTTACAGATAATAGCACTGTTTTATGTATGAATGAGAATAGGAGTGATAACATTACAGACACGGTAATATTAAATTTGGGTCATCGGTTTGTCAGCAAAAAGCAATTCTCTAACAATGTCATTGTCAATGTTTCCGACAACGCTAATGGCCATAATTTCTGTGTAATTGGAATACGCGGTCCATTTATTTATCTATTCGATAAACACGAGTTTCTCTTAATGTTTATATGTATGTAAAAGAAGAGAGAAACATTCACTTTTACTACAGCAAAATGAAAACGAAATTAATTCTGCTAAATGTAATTAGGTTCTTCTTTATACAAAATTTCTCTTTTTCTGCTCATTCAGTCCAATTAAAAATACAATATTTGTAAGCTTAAATAATTAACAAACAAACAAAGTTTGTAAATAAAACCTAGGGTATCCAATGGATGTAATTATTTGTTATTTAACAAAACTTTCTTGTATCTCTGTGGATCATGTTTCGATTCAATATATTTTCGTAATTCCTTGAAAGTTATCGAGTTCGAGTAACTCGAAAATGTTAAAATAAATATTTATATAATTATAATGCTCCATGCTTAAGTGGAACTAAAGTTGGCAACGTTCTACTTTATTTTTGCATTTTTAAGAAGCTTATGAAAACGTAACACGAGGATTTTTGCATCTGATTTAATTTCTAAATTGAAAGTGTGAAAAAAATATACATTTGATCTTACATGAAACAGAATTCACTTAATTCTAATAACATCACGTTTTATTTTTCGATGAAAATTCTGTTTTTGAATTGTTAACTCTGCATTATCAATAATAGTAAATTTATTACTAATTTCGAAATTATTTTCTAAAAATATTTACAAACAAAAGTAAATTAAATGCAACCTACATTAATATAATTAAATAGAAATGGAAATTTAGATCGCGTTTTCGCAAAACATTTTTATTAAAATACCTTAGAGAATAATTATACAATCGACATTTTTTTTTGGTATATTATAATATCCTCGTCATCTATTTCTGTTATTATATGTTGAAAATAAAACTAAAATTTTTTGTAATTTTAATCTAATAAAATAATTATTCAAAACAAATATTTATAATCTATATGTGACAATATTAACGTTTGCGTTAAACTCTTTAAAATTTTCCACTCGAATCTACAGTAATCAACAGATAAATGATCTTTTAATTATTTCAACAACATTATCAACAATGCGGCACCAGACGGACATTATTTACGCATCATAATCTTGATACGTTCTAGAGAGAGAAAAAAATATCTATGGTTCTGAATACAGCAATTATAGCTATGTTTTGAATAATGCACACGAGCGAGCTATATGGAATTTCGTTTAAAAGGAGTGTCAGGGTTGAACGTATGCTGTTTTATCTACGCTTTAATTTAACTTAAATATATCTATAGCAACATTCGTGTGAACTTTATTTATTTAGGAACAGGAAATATGTTTTTTTTCTTATTATTGAAGCGGAAATATCGGAAACGTTCAACTATAATATATAATTATATCAATAAAAAAAGAAATTACGTAAGAAAATTTAATAGTATTTATTAACGCAACAATATAAAATTGAAAAATTATGAAAGAATTTACATTGAATTAATTTATTTATTATTATTTTCTATAAAAAAAAAGTAATATATATTCATGTATAATTATTAATAGTAAATAATAAATTACAACATATAAAATTGTTTATAAAATAATCCATAAATCGGAAAGGGTTTTATTTTAAAGTAAGAACGCATATTTCATTGTTCATCAAAGTAAATCTTATCAAGAAATGTAAATCGGGAATTACCTTTTCGTTATTATTATTATTATAAATTGATAAATAAATGCATTCATTGAAATATATATTTTATAAAACAGGATTTTAGAAAGTAAAATTTAATATTAATAACTTAAAAAAAAGAATCAATGTTTGTGATAAGTGAGATATTAAATCATAAATTATATTAGGTTGATGTCCCAGCGTTCCAGTTTTTATGAAGTGATGATGTTATAAGATTGTAAAAAGTAAACTACAGAGCTCTCATCTCTCAGTGTGATTGTGGCAGAGATAAGTAGATAAGGTGAGATGAGCAAGTAGATGGAATCGGGAATACACGGAATTGGTTCTGCTGAATTCATCGTGTAAGAAACGTGACACAATTGCATTTGTTTGGTATCATAGGCGATAAATTCCATTTGTCCGGTGTCGTACAGACGTCGGCTTGCACTTGCGTACGGTTGTGCCATGGCATGCGGCCGTTCGTTATTTTTTTTCGCTCTTTTCCCCATTTCTGTTTTGATCATGCCAAGGTTCTTCCAGCCAACGCGCGCCTCCGATACCTCGAATCCATCCAATTGCACATGCGGTCGTTCGCGTTTGCCGAGGAAGATATTTGAATCTTTCTTTGGAAAGTGCGAGCGCTCGCGATAATTTCCCCCCAATTAATCGCGGCCGCGTCGACTGCGAATAGCGACGACCAGATGGACTAAGTAGTTAGACTTAGCAGCAGCAGCAGTCAGTAGTCGGACTGCGACGATGCTATCCAGCGGACGCTAATCTATCTTCCACATAAGTGCATAAACTCTCCTAAAGTGACTAACTCATAACGCGCGTTGCATTGATATGACAAATTGTTGAAATACACCAACGAGTATACTTTGTGTTAATCTAACAAAGGAAATTAACACGACTGCATCCGTTTATTTCCACTGTCGTAAATCTGATCTGCAAGATGTTGGTCTTCGAGGTAAGTTACATTTCAAATATTCCCACTTAAACCGAACGAACTTAACCCAAATACAGATTCTTTTTTAATAAGTTTTATCAGTAAACTTGTCCTTTATTTAACGACTTTGTTCTTTATTAAACAACATTTTTATACTGTATTTCAAAATTTTATCGCACTGCACTTTAATTACTTCAAGCATAATACATTTCCACGATTAAACAACTATTTATAAAATATATTTCCATCAATAATTTGTAAAAAATTTTATTTATTTCAAAAATCATAAACTATATTTTAAACATAATATCTTCCAATTAGCGGATTTTCTGCAAAATATGTAAGCTGATAGGATCGGATTTATTTTAATGAAGTATTTTTTTGAGGGCTGACATCGCTCCCAAAATCGATACCAGCGGCTGTGAACATTTCGCGCGAGAGCCCTTTCGGAGATCCCCAGACATTTAAACCTAAATGTCATAGCTCAATTATGAAAACACGACCTTACTTAAAACACATCGATTCCTGAGAGCATTATTATATATTTATTAAATTTTTTATTACTTAATAATATTTAGAATTATTCGGACAAAGAGAAATGTTAAATTAGTTTTTAGATTACTCACCTGGGGATTTTTAAATAAGTGTCTTAATTTAACTTAACGATGATATTCGTAGAATTACTTTATACTTTTTTTTTCTATTGGGATTTTACTGGCAATTATCGCTTACTCAATTATTAATTCCATTTTACATAATACAAATCGATTCTTGAATTTAATATTGTTTTTGGTTTGTTTTTATAATCAATTTTATAGAACGATAAAATTGAATTGATTTCATAATAATAATAAATAAAATATTTAAATTAATACTTTTAATACATATATTAATATTAATTTTAGAAATTTTCTCAAATAAATCAAAATGTAAATTATGTGTTAATATTTAATTTTTAATAGTAATAATAAATTTATCATATATTATTGTTGACATTATTTTTTTATTATTAACTTTATTTTTTGTAAAGGTGGCAAAGTGCATACCACGCGATAATATTACATAAGTGCAGTGTGTGTGTTTATTTTAGCACGATAAGACAGAAATGATAAAACTCTTAAACCTCATTTTCCGAATATTCTAAAACTACGTACTCAATCGTCCATGTAAAATCACCAATTTAAAGTTGTATTTACTTATTTAAAATACACAGTGTTTTGACGTCAAAGACAATGCGACGAAATCGTCATTGATAAGATTAAAATTGGCTTATTTTCGCTTAGATTAATAATATGCGTATAAACGTTTTTTTTTTAATCGTGTTCATCGTTTCATTTACTTGAGAAATGATGAATGTTTGTTGTTGCTTTTTAAGTTGTCTACAGGCAAAATTGAGAAAGTGTGTTATCCACAAACAAGTGCAAACGCGAATTAACGTCCTTGCTCAACCTATTTAAAAATAATAATAAGACGTGTCTCGCTGTTTGACATTTTGCAACAAAGGAATTGAAAATCTTCCTACGTGACGAAGGAGAAGTTAAAGACAAAAGGATTGCGTTATGAGTCTGAATCTTAGAAGAGATATCAGATTTTCTTGTTTGACCTGTCTCGGTTAATCCACTTTCCGATAGATTACTCATCTGGGAATTTTGTATACCTGTCTTAATTTAACTTGACGAAAATTCGGAGAATCATACATCAAAAACGTTTCTTTTTTTTTTCATATTCGCATTTGGGTTTTTTTTAATAATTAGCATACATAATTATATAAATCATCATAAAAAAAAAATTAAATGATAAAATTTTATTATTGCTTTTTTTTCAGAAATTAGCACTTATATAAAATAAAATAACGTGTAAAAAAATGTATTTATCACTTTTGAGGTGTATAAAACATCATTATGTAAAAAGCAAATAAATTGATTCTAGAAATATTATAATTTAATGATGTGTATATTATTTTGCATTTAAGGATATTTAAAATAATTGCGACTAAAGTATGAAAGTTTTTAAAGCGGAGACGAAATTATAGTTGGTGCGTTGGGTAAAGATATTGACTGAAACTTAATAGGGTCTTCGAAGCGGTATTGAGGGTAAAAAGAAGTGGTGCACTTATAATGATTCGTGTCTCCTCATAATACCGCTACTTAACCAGCAAAAGATGTATGGAAAGTTTACGTGACATTGGCAAAAGCAAAGAAACGCGAGGCTGTTGAAATCCAGAAAATGTAATGATAGCACATATCGAAACACATTTGCATTCGTAGTTGAAGTGACATCACTGAAATCATCAATGAAATTGTTGTAAATTTGAGCGGTCCTTGAACTTAAAAATAAAAGTACAGAGTACTCTCGAAACCCACGCTAATTTATTAACAAATCCTTAATGAGATCAAAAACGTGCCGAAGCTGTACCAAAAATAAGAATGCTCAGAATTTCAATGCCCACGTTCAATCTTTTAAGCGTTAAGTCTTTATTAGGATTATTGCTCTCAACGAAGTCAAGTACTTGCAACAGCAAAAAGAGTTTTTAAAGAAAATAATCAAGAAGATGAATATATACGCTCAGTAATTACCAGTAATTAGTAAACTGAACCTCTGATCAAAAAGGAAACACGAAGGAAGTTTGCGTCTGTAATAATAACGAACGCGATCTTGATGGATTGTGTAATTCCATAAAGACTACGGAGGCCGCAGGATTATTAAAATGTATTATTAGATGTGGGGCCTGCTAATAACCAGATACTAGAATCCAAACAAACCTCGTTTTACGTTCCTCTCCTGTATAAATTCCCACTTTCCATCCACAAACCATTTCCCATTCCGATCATCGATGCTATTTATCTATGCGTTTCCGCGTGCATCCCATTATCTCCACGTGGGATTCTTCATCGCATTTCGATGAGCTGCATCTTCCTTTTACTAATGCCAGACCAGCACTTCATTCATCTCAATTTATGTTCACCTAACTTTATAACAATAAACGACATTCAATTAGTTTTTATTTTAATTTACTTTTTAAAACTTCATTCATTGTTTCAATTTGAATTTACTGTAACTAAAAATTAAGTTTATACATCACTTACGAATCTACATTTTTTAATAAAAACTTGTATATTTAATTCTCAAATTCAATAATTGCTGTAACTATAAATAGGCTTTATATTTCTAGCACGCGAAACACTTTGTAAGACTTCGCTATAGCATAAACCACTTCAAGTTCAATATTTAAATATTTATAGAAATCAAAGTAAAACGATATTCTCTTCAGCGAGAAAGTATAAAGCAAATATGAACCTTCCCATGAAGACAACACAGTCTTCTCTGTTAGCAAGTTATTTTAAGTAGCGTACTGCATCTTTATATTATTTTTACTAAACCAGAAGTTTCGAAGCTTTAAATCCTATATCAAGTCATTTTTTTAAAATATTTATTATTATTTTTGTCTTGAACAGATAGAAATAACAACTGTGTTTATATTTTCTAAATATTCAATAATAAAAAAGTTCATTAATGTTTTGAAACAATCCAAAATATTATTGTTTGTCTGCGGATTATAAATATTGAAGCACTTGTATTTGGATTCGTTCGAGGCCAAATGATTAGTGATATACTACGAATTGAAGCGCCCATCTATATAGTATTCTAATTATATTTTTTATTCGCATTCGTAAATTTTTGACACACGTAATTGTGTCTGCATCGAATTAGCGTCGAAGGACATTGCGAAATTACGGAAGCCGAAGAAATTGTTGATTGCTGCAACTACCAATTTTAAACTAATCAATATTCGTCAATGTTTTCTTCGCGATTTATAAGATCAATAGCAACAACAACAAAAAGCGGACTTCCTACTGTAATTTTCCTGAAGGACTTCATTGCTCTAATTGATCCTTGACGATTTACACCTAAAGGCATATTGTTAATCTTACTATTAAATGTATATTATTATTATATTAATAATTGATGAGACTAAAAGTGTAGATAAAAAGAAGCTGAGAAGAAATTTTTAAAAGAAATATGAAACACATTCGTATCTTCACGTTTTTTACTGTATCGAATTTATTGCTGTTTCACATTTAGTTCCTTTTAGAAATTTGACTAAAGTGGGTCATTGTTACCTAAATAAAAATAGCATATTTTAAAATTATTAATATTCGCTGTACAATAAGATGAAGATAATCTATGTAATATTAATCTAATCTTATCGATTATTCACTAGACTATAATTCGTCTTTGATCGCATTTCGATGCAGTCTATTATGTTTACAGTTTTATTACAAAAGTCTTGAGTAATTACGCGATGTGAGAACTTCGAACTGCACTAAAACCAGTTCCGCGATTGAACAAATGGAATTTCATGTATTTGTGCTGCAACATGTGCGAAGTTATCTTTGGAGCGTTCGTGATTATAGTGAAGTGTTTTCATATAGTTTTGAAATATTTCAAGCAGAAATTTGCAAGATTTAACCGCCACAAGGTAACTGCGACAATGACATTTTGCAATATTAACAATTCCTTTTGTAAACTACTCTACACAATTGTAATGTTATGAAACTATTTAATTATGAAAACTGTTAATCTTGTCCGTATCCGAACAGATGCGTAACTAAAGTTTCAATTAGTCGAATTAGCATTTAATAAATAAATTATTACAATTTCTTGTAACTGTAAAACTAATTCCCTGTGCATTTTGCAACAACAGCAACACTGATGCAATGGAATGTTATGTCACTCCAGAAATATACAAACAGTAAAGTTTTTTTTATATGTCACGATTACATAAATATTTTTTAAATACCAGTAAAATATTTAGATTCATGCATGAAACTAAGCATAATGCATTCATTAATTCTTTTCATTTCATTTACAGTTTACATTTTTTACGAAGCTTATAAATCTTGGTGGTCAACAATCTTCGATTGATCTTTATCATTTATAAACATTGGTTAATTCAGTATAAAATGAAATAAAGTATTAAATTGGCGAATTTATGTTTGACTTTCTAAATCGTGTAAAGCGTTCACGTATAGATGTGCATGATTAAGGAACTTAAATTATCTATAGAAAATTACTTATTCTTTGAATTACGTATATGGACTTGTTCTAATTAGATTAAAATGTAACTGAGGAAAACTACAATAATCAATATGAATAATTCGTGGAGTAATACTATTATTAATCATACTTGAAAGTAATATCTTGAAATGCAACAAATAATGATGCAATTGCGTAATTACTATACATATTTGAAAATTAGACACGGAAAAATTTTAAATTTCGAAGCAATAAATTCATAATATTACTAAACAAAAATACCTAAAATAAAGCGTTTTTTTATTCAAAATGTATGTCATATACTTAGTAATATTTGAGTTATGATGGAATTTATTTAATCGAAAGTTTTGTAAATATTTGTCATAATATGACTCTCCAAAAATTATGACAATTTATGAGGCTTTGAACGATTACTTCGTAGATAATTAAATTATGCATATTTTTTTTGTCGTGATTCATTATTTAAGTATAAATGTTGAAAGAAGCGAACCCCTTTGTGCAGGAAAATGATTCACGCTCATTTTGCACAGCATACATTTCATATAATTATGGAATTTACGATCGTCTAATGAAATCACATTTAATTACTTGTTATACGACTACCTTATTAATTAATTTACCAACTGATGGATTTATATTATTCAAATTATCATTCCGCAATTAATTAATCAAGTTTTAGAGATGCTTGACTTCAAGGTATTACTAGTTCATTGACGTGCAACTATAACTACAAATTTAGATTTAACCTCAGGTTATACATTTTATCTCAATCTTTTGAGAGTCCTCAGTATATTTTTTTTTAGAAACGTGTCTAACTCTCTAATAGTTTATCGTGTAATACGTGTAATTATAACTATCACAGCTCGAATAAAACTAATCACATTTGCATTTACATCAAATGTTATTTATTTAATTTTCGATTTCGCAAACATCGATGTTCAACATCAATGTTTTTAAATAGCCGCAGGGTCAAAGCATACAATTTCAATACGACTGCGGCACGTGAATTGATAACAAATTGTATTTATATCTGTACAAATTATTATAGCCTCCATACAACAAATATTTTGTATTAAATGTTTTCATTCAAAAAATAGCATTCAAATCTAATTACTTTTAATAATAAAATGAGTGTTAATTATTAAAGCCTTGTTAAATTGTAATTTATTGTACAATAAAGATGTTTTATAAATATAATTGTTCATGTTTATAATTATTTTTATAATAAAACGTCTAATTAATGTTATCCGGTGGTTACTTAATAAGACAAAGGGGAAATCACGCAACTTAAAACGTTATTGTAGGCTGTAATTATTTTATTTTTC
This sequence comes from Nicrophorus investigator, assembly GCA_963457615.1. NCBI lineage: Eukaryota > Metazoa > Arthropoda > Insecta > Coleoptera > Silphidae > Nicrophorus > Nicrophorus investigator. The sequence continues at coordinate 4,470,373 of OY735140.1, forward strand.
CGGTTTACTAGTTTTCACGAATCCACTGTTTTATTTTTTTGTTGATTGATAGAAGCAATTGCTTTTAGCTTTATTTATCATCTAATAAATGGATATTCAAATATTAATGGATAAATAAAAAAAAATTAATGATAATTTCTGCTTTGGAAAAAAAATCGTATTACTCATCCAATCTATTCCTGGAACGTTCCCAGGTTTTCGTGGATGTTTACATTTGATGATCTTATATTTTCCGATGAATTTATCGCATATATTTTTCTCATTCAAAACTCTCTCGATTTTCGTTTCTGCGAACAATTAAATAAGTCCACATTCGCAACTGATTAAACACGTCATGTTGAACGTAGATGATTTGAAGAATTACAAAGAGCAAACCTGAGACGGCAATAAAAATGCTAATAACCCGTTTCGCACTTTCTCTATGCACGTTTTATATATGTCCAGCCCGACTCGAAGCTGGAACCTTGACTTTGTGTCAAGATTTTCCTTTTTACGGATTACAAACTAGATTGAGAACTAGTTTCGTTGATAATGAAAGTGAACTTATGCTTGTGTCTCTCTTCTCTCTCCGTCGTTCCAATGGTAGCTAATAACTAGTAACTAGCTACCATTTACCAGCCCCGACGACTTCTGGGTACAATTAACTTGATCCTCACGTGCACGGATAATTATAAAAGCAGACGAAACAATATTTGTTACTTTAATTTATTTATAAGAATCGTTTGTATTCCCGATTCGGCTCTGCCCCAAAGCATTTCGTCTGAGTACTATTTTGTTTGTACAACTTTGTTTATTAAATTGCTTAATTTATGCACGGCGGACCTTGGATTTATACTTCCGAATACGTTAATAACATCGTGATTCTTTTTTACAATTAGGAAGTAATTCTACGAATTTCCTCAAATCATTTTTTCTATAGTAAAAAAAATCAATCTTTTAGAAAACGTATTCTTTAATTGTTGCGTGTTAAATCAATTCCGTCACGGTCTAATTCAAAAACGTATTGCGACTAATCTTACAAATCCGCAGATTAAACAATTATCACGAAAGTGCAATTATTTTATAAATATTATATGATCTCGCGTCAATCATTGATAACGCAAAAAAATACCCTGAAATGCTTGACTAATTATTTTATATCTACAATAATACATGGTGGGTGGTAAGTTGCGTGCATTAAAATAACCGATAAATACGACAATACAAACAATACGTAAAGGACAAATAAATAATTAACAAATTTGCTTATTTTTTTGAAATTATTCGTTTAGTTTCGCATGCGATTTACAATTATTTTATAGGCAACATACATTTCAGTTAAGGTTTTGCAAAGCGCGATTTTATGCTAGACGAATGTCACAGCCGTAACAGCCCCTAGTCTGTTTATACCTTATATATCTTCGTATACTCGAGCGTTGGATTTTGTTGTTTGTTTTTGGGGTTGGAGAATGCAGTTGCCGTAATATACCTCAGGCACGCAAAGACATTTTTCGATTACAACCACTGGAATCGAACGACAATTTTCCACTACGATAAAGAATTATGTTGTGTAAACAAATGGCACAAGAAACGGAAAGCTACTACTTATGAAGCAACCGTTCCTAATTTAACATCTGTTCCGTCTACAGCGCGAAACCAGATCCAAGAAAATTTGAATTTCTAACAGTCATTAAAGTTTAACCATTAATTTAGAAATCGTTTGCATTTAATTAAATTAAAACTATCAAAAAAAAAAATTAAACGTTTCCACACAATAGATTTCATTTGGTTAATATTGACACGCAATTATTCTCGGAGAAAATTAGAAAATGTTCAATTTCTATATTTTCTCGTATCTAGTTCAATATTTCATTCAAGCAATATCGAAACTATGTTTCATATTAATTGAAAAAAAAATATCCGTTAATTAAAATAAATAAATTAAATAATGAGATTAAAGGTAGCGCTCGTCGCCAATTAATCCGAATTTCATTTCAAGATTTGTTTCGTTAATTAGTTTATTTTGATGTTCGTTTTTCTGCACGAACTCGAAATATGCAAATCACTTTTGATTGTTAACCTAATTTAATTCTCTGATTTCTCTCTTCCATACTATCATTACGGTTTACTTTCTTATCTACTGCTATTTCCCCTTTCACTTTTTTTGTGTTACGAAAACACTCCCTGAAATTTAAAGCGATATAATAATGAATTTATACTTTTTTTTAAGTATTCGATTTTCATTTGTAAATTAATAATTGAATTAAAATTATATAAATAATTGCCAAATGTATATTTAGAATTAATTAACATTTCCATAGAAAAAAGTAGAATTTTATAAGCAATTTTATTATTCTAATTCTACTAGAAACATAAATATTCTGTTGACCTTTACATGTTGGTGGATCTTTCCAAATCTTGCTAAAAATATTTATCAATGAAATATTTAATCGTTTTTTGAATATAGTTAACATTATTTAAATACATACTATAATGCAATTAAATTTTGAAACAAAAACACAAAAAAGAAAACTTTTAGTTGCTATAAAGTCAATACTTTAGTTAAATCATAAATTAATTATTTTTAAATAAATTCCAGTTAATATTACGGATCTTTTTATATTTCTGGAAATTTTCTGTGCAAAACAAGGTTTGGTTAAACAATAAATCAATAGACGTTCTTAACTTTTTTAATCACATATTTTCTTAGGAACGTAGGTTGATTATGTTTTGTTATAATTTGATATTTTATAAATATTAAGTAAATTTGAAAATTCGAAAACCAGTTATAAAGACCAGTTAACATAAATAAACTTAAGTGTAGGTTGATAAAAGTCATCCTCTTATCTCACATTTGTATAAATAAATTATACTAAATATCAATAAAGAACAAATCAATTGATGCCTACGCAATCCTATTGACATAATTTATTTGATTACAATAGATGTAATAGTTTAATTTTTATAAATGAAAGGAGTTTGATTAAAAATACATTTGCAAGCAGAATTATGTAAGTTCAATATTCTTTAAACGATGTTGGTATATAATTATCTTGCATTAGTATTGTTTTCCCACGTTGTTGTAGTGTACATTTTTTTTTTCTTTTCAATATCTATAATGAATATTAAAACACGTTTAACATTAGTAATACTTTCATGCTCCGCCATTCGAGCGGATGTGAAATATAATTAACATGATTAATAGAAATAATGTTTTCGCAGCGAGTGTCATTTTCGAATAGAATTTTTTCTTCTCTCGCAGAATTTCCCATTTACCGTTATTATTTTTTCTTCTTTTATTTTGGCGTGGGACGAAATGGATAATTCCTGCCATTCATCATTTCCTTTAAAGCGATTTATCAAATTGCAAATAGAAATGAATAATTCATTGAAAACTTTTAATTGCAATACTTAATACAACGTATTACTATAAAATATTTCGTGATATTATTGCATCCATGAAAAACACTTTCATGTTTTCTCTTTCAATATCTTCAGCTGCAAATTGTTTTGAATCAAATATGAGTTGGACCAAACTCGAAAAAAAAAATATACGATTCTCGAAGCAGCTGTATAAATATATTGAAATGGACGCAAAATTTATTACCCCAAAATGGTCGGATGCATTATAAATAAGGTTGTACGTGTAGGAGGGAATACCATAAAGGTAAGTTCGTGTAGCCTTTAAGAGCGTTCTTGAACTTGCGCTTGAGACTGCGTCGATAAAGGAACAAAAAAAGTTCAGTTGATGCCTAGTAGGCATGAAATTTTTGCTGATACTTCTTGCCACCATTAAGAATTTGAAAAAAAGAAAACTAAACAAGAAATTCTGATGAGGCGATCCTCGCATTTCACCGGAACAGATTGCAATTAAATTTGCCCCCAAGGAGTATCCTTGAAATCGCTTTTTTTCGGTGTTTAATTAAATTTTAATCAGTCTTCTACAATTTCCGTTTCAACTGTAGGTATCGCAGTAAATGAAAGTCGTAAATCTTAGGATTTACTTCAATTGGCAAAGCTAAAATTCTATTATGAATCTAATGATACCTGCACATTATTTTATTTTTTTCAACTTGTCAATAACAAGTTTTTTTTACATAAGATTACATAATAAAAATATGATATTAGTTCAGAAGTGTCAATAATGAAATAGTAAAGTGGTAACTTTAGTATGTTTTTAAATTATATTAAATACTTTAAAACTATTGATTTAAACAATTATTATGTAAATAATACAAATATTTATTGGAATAACATATAATTAAAAAACATAATATTATCTTTTTGCTTGTATATTTATTAATCTTTATATTTTATTTTCATTTTTGACGAATTGAACCATCAAACAGTACATACGAATAAATATTTTTAATTATATTCATTAACTGCAATCTGTGTGGGCGGATGGATGAGGTTATATTTTGTGAAATGTGCATTTTTTTATCATAACATTGTTTTCTTTGCTTTGCATTGTTTTTATAAAATTTTCGCAAACGGAAACTGTTTTCCCATTTATTTACAAGTTTTACTTTAGAAACATTATGAAATATAACATTTTTATGTTAATTTTTACTTTTTTTAATTTTATCTTTGAAATATTACATTATTTTTTTTTAATGTTTATTTACAAGTTCAATGTGAAACGGAAGTGAGCTTAGCGTTCGTTGCGGTTAATTGAATTGATGATTAATAATGGAGGGATGCGGATTTGACGCGATCATGAAATTGTAATGATTCTTTTTTCCTCTCTCTCTCTCTCTCTTTCTGTATATATATATTCTGTATGTGGATTCTGGCGCTGAGGGGCGGCATGCGCGCCGCTCCACAGGTATTGATCTGCAGGGACGTCGGGTCCTCAGGTCCGTGAATCCGGAGGCGGGTGCTTCAGTTCGCGACATCATCTCCGTGCGGGTGGAGGAGCTTGCAGGAGCTCGAACATCTATCGCATACGGACGAACTCTTTGGGAGAGATCGTACACGATGGGCCCGGGCCCCAGTGTGGCCCAGTGGGCCTAAATGAGCACTTACCACACGTATCCGAGTCGCGGATCGCGGACCATGGGCTGGACCCGCGCCAACGATCCGGTATTCTCAACAATTGTTAGCACCTAGATAACTATAGATGTAGTAGAAATGCAATCATATTTTTATTTTATTATTTAATTTCTCATCACACGTTAAAATTAAAAGCTTTCATAACGTATACCTATCCCAGAAATTTGCAATTCCAGATTTCCTTCAGAAATATATATATATGCACGGTGATTCTGCGCGATGCGTGGTCCTCACGGATGCTGTGTCATATCTCGTTTCCAATTTATTTCGTCTGCACGTTTACGAGCCCAAATATTAGCTTTCCCGGCACCAACAATTGGGTCATCCAATTTCACCATATTATCTTCCAGCTTTTGAATTCATCGGCTAACCGACATCAATTACCATGTGGAGGATGGAGGATCCACCTTCTCCCATATAAAAAAAAGCACACAAGCAACAAAGAAATAAAATCCACACAACGCTTTATATTAATCGAGTTTTGTAGCCTCCAGATATTAAAATTAAAATTTTCTAAATTCTATTTTTTACGCATTCAAAATTTATAACAAATCAGTAATTAATTACAATTAAGAATTTTACATTCGTATTTCTGAAATATCATTCGCATAGTTTATTTATAAATCGCTCTTCTAAGCTCAACATCCTACGTATCTTCCGACTTACTTTATAAATAACAATTCTGAAACCTCTTGTACGAATTTAATGCAAGCAACTGGCACTAAAATATTGATCAAAATGCGATATAGCACAGTTTTATTGTAACAATTAATATAATAAAATACGATAAAAAACTGTGTATTTAAAGGAAGCAACGCTCCCATTGGTGCGATTGGATTGGATTCTGCAAACCTATAAATGAATCTTGGTTACTTTCGATGATTTAATCTAAAGAATTTTTACGATCAAATATTTGAATTAAAATAAATTTCTTTTAAAATTACATATTTTAAAATAACAGAAATTAATTAAAAATATTACAAATTAGTGATGTAAGCTATAAAGATAATATGCAAATTACTTTATTAAAAATATAAAGTTCATCAAACTTTTCAAACTTTAATTTTATGATTTAACATAAAAAATAATGATTATTTTTAATTATTTCACTTCAATTATTTATGTTTTTTAAAAACAAATAATGTTAAAAAAAATGAAAAATACAAATTTGTCATACAAAAGTTTAATTTAAATTGCATAAAAAAATAATTTTCCGTTTAGTTAAATTCACACTTACAATGTTATTAAACTGGAATGAAAATCTTAATTGTTTTCTGATTGAAACAACATAAAAGCTGCAATTTGTATTGCTCGATCCTCATTACTTTATCTGCAATCATTTTACCATTCAATTAAGAACATTTCAATGTATTTTGCTTATTGCGCTAAACTAAGCATTTTTTATGTTATAATTGTAATAACGTTGTATTAATATATGTATTCATATATTTTTGTTACATGCCTCCTGCAGTCCCCTTGGAACTTATGTTGCATCCAGAAAGTAGGTTTTGGTGTAATCTAATTTATAAAACGTTCATATAAAATCTCAATGGAAATAATACACGTGTAATCATTCAAAGAATGGCGTATAAACACGTAGTTTGTGATGCGACGGCGACATCGTTACTTAATCCTTTTGGTGAAGGCTTCCATCATCTTGTTCTCATTTGTGTCGGAGAACTTAGAAGCAAGACGCGATATCATTCACTTTTGTTATTTCATCGCGCTTAGCTCCGTTATCCAATTAACATTTAACGCCTTGCGTCGATTTAACATGCTTTTCGATCGACTTCAACTGCCTTCAGATTTTATTTTCTTATGAAAATGAAGATATTTTTTCAACTTACGCTAAGAAATAAATGTAGCTCTATCAGACAAGTATATATTAATGGATTTGTTATTTTCAAACTGCATTGTGCAATCACAATGGATAGACGCACAATCAATCTCTTCGTTATTTCGGGATATTGAAACGTTATAAAACTTTCCAGTCTATTCATCAATGAACGTATCTTGTATACTTCATCATATATTTTCTATTCGAGCAAAATCAATGATATTTCAATTAACTTTTAAAAACTTTAAATGATTAATAAATCAAATTAATTAAAAAATGTTACAGCGAAATCACTTTTGAGTGATAATTGTAGGAAAAATATATATTATTGTTTTAGTTTGAAAATTGTGAATCAAGGTGAATGCACTGCAGCGCACTTGCAATTTATGTGTAACAGAACGTTAAGTTCATTGATTTAATGAAATACTAATGCAGCGCTAATCACTAATAAATAATCCGTGGGGGGCAGAAATGAATCAACTAACTCGAAATAATAAAAGATCACAAAACGCACCGCAAACTTATTAAATACATTAGCATTTTACTGTTCGTACCGTTATAATATTATATAATTTAACTTCCCATTGACATGATACAATCGTATTTCATGCAGCTTATACACACCAATATCAGATTACTTCGGATTGCATGTTTCATACTGTATATATAGTATAAAATGTGGGTTTCTGTGCGGGCATGGAAAATATCGCTGCGGAAAACGTTTTAAATGCACATGCAATTGCGATGGACTTGGTATATCGAAAAACAACAACAACATTTAAAATAATCACTTCATGCGTATGATTTATCCGTGTAGAATTTCAAAAACGCATGGAAAATTGTATGATATTCCATACCGGTCAGTTTAATATTTAAATTGAATACTAAATGCTTTTCCATTGCAAAACAACTTTTGAGGTTGTAAAATTATATATCTATGAATCATATCTGACGATGCGGAAATGGATTTTTTTGTTTACTAGTAGTGCGTTCATATCTAACACAAGTTTGCTTCTTTGATTAGATTATTCGAAATAATTAACACGAATTTCTTTAATAAACTTAATTATATAAATTAAACGAGATGATAAGTTAAATAATTGCAGTCGCAATCCAAAAACTTATGCAATTATAGAGATATCAAAATACCGAGGATAACTGCGAGACGTGCATGACATAATAAAACTATCATGATGTTATGTGCGAGTGAACGTACTTTTTAGAAGACGCAGATGAAGACAATGACGATTCTGCACATGAATTTCAAAGCGTACAAAAACCGCTTCATTATTTTAGTTTGAAAGAAATAATTCGTATACGTTCTTCGAACTGATGTAAATATTGGTGAAATTACAAAAAAAATATTTTAATCAAATAATCTGATTTATTCTTGTTTGAAGAAACTATACAAGCTAGTAAAAGTACATGTAAGTTTAAATTGTGTAAAGTTTCCGTTGTCAAAGTTGAAAAGGTCAAGGTCACGAAATTGCAGTTTTAAAAAGTTCTGTCATTTCCTAGATCGGCATTGAAAATTATTGTTAAGTTCGTTTCAGTTAAAAGGAATGCTTGAAACAATTTAGTTTAATTGTTGGTTTCCATTTATTAATACTAGGGTTTTCAGTGTGAAATAGAAGATAATAAATGAATCATTTGAAATGCACTACAAATATTTCCGGTTGGTTTTGCAATGCAGACTAACAAATTTCTGCGCCGCTTATCAGATGGCGTAAGGCAGAGATAGGTCGATTATCCACTTGAAGAGAAAATTGTGGGCATTAGTTACTACATCTGATGTATATAATTATTTGCTGCGTTTTACGGAGAAGAAAACGTTCGTTTCATTTTATTGTGTTTCCTTTCTTTGTGTCCCAGCTCCGTCCTCATCCCACTTGCGGTCTTCCTCCAAACACCAGACAATGCAATTAATCATTGGAAATGCCGGCAGTACCTCGAAATATACGAAATCGAGCCACCATTGTGGGAAAATAATTTCAACTGCTTTTATTCGAAAATAATTTGAATTACAGGTTCGCATATTCAACGAAAACTGAAGTTCACCTTTTATATCTCCTTGTAAGCAAAAATTGATCTGGAACAGGGCAGCACATGGAACTGCATAATGTATAGATTATAAAGTATGGCGTAAAAACCCATTTGAGCGGAAATATAGAGCAACTTGAGTGTGAAATTTATATATTCGCAGATTCATATAATATTTTTAGTTTTATCGATCGATGGATATAAAACAAATATCCAAAACATTGAATTAAAAATAGATTTATACACTGTGCATATAATGTGATAATAATTTCGAAATTCGATACAGCAATTTGTAAAGTTACAGTTAGCAGAATGATCTTCATAAAGTACACGCTTCTGGGGGGCTACGGATTACGTTTTCTAATTAATAACTGTACAGTTCGTAATGAAAATGCATCCATATTCGAAACGTGATGGATTTCATAGCCTTTTGTTACAATTCATTATAGAGTAATGAAACTACCAATTACTAATCTAGATAGCATTGCCCTCCTTCCGTTGTTATTACAGCGCATAATGCAATTTGCATTTATTATTTAAACTACTTTCTATTGTTGTTCTCTGAAAATTAATGGGCTCCAATAAATTGCAAACGCTCGCCTAGAAACAGGTGCAGCGTACCACAGTTTCTCAAAAAAAAAAAAAGATTATATGAATTTACACTCATCAAACACTTGTACATAATATAATACACATTATTATCGCACTTTCTTATCTGCTCTTCCTGTTAAATGTGTTATAAAAAGCGGGATTTACTGCCACAATTCAAGAATCTGTATGTTAACAACTGATTCATCCAACTTGGTTTTTCTACAAATTACCTAAAACTTACCGCATTCATTATTTTTTTTTAAATTTTTGATGATGTAATGCTATTATTCTTTGACTAAAATAAACTACATTTTAGATATAATATTTACAAAACACACGCGCCTTCCGGTTCCGGCAAAATATTATTGAAAGAATTATTCCTGTAATTTACAGATTCCGCAATTAAAGTAAGCTAAAGCAAATAAATCGGGAATTTACGCTGCAGAATTGTTGATACAGCGGGGTTGATTTTAATTGCGACTTTGTATAAACGATTTCAATGGAATTAGCAAAGTTGAATGTTTTCTTAATTATTTTTAATTAGTCCTAATTAAAATTGGTTGTTTATGCTATCGCATTTATTCTGGTAAAGATCGTTGTACTATGTGTATTGCGTATAATTGAGATTGAAAACGGAAAAAATTACTTGGAGAGTGCGTGCAAAGTAATTTCCACCCCTTGTAAAAGTGGTGAAAGCTTGTATCTACAGAAATGCGAACAACTCGGAAAGTGGCTACATGTGTGTGACCTATATTTCCGTTATTGGTTGAAAAGATACGCTGTCGCTCTACATGAGGGACTACCGGAAACCTAATGCAATAATTCTCTCTCTTCCTATATCCCGCTGAATAAAAATAAATAACACTAACAGTGCGAGCATTTCCTACGCATAAACTGAAATGAATAATTAATAGAGCCACAATTATTTTCTTGTGTTTCCAGAGTCCAGCCTCACATCACCACAAAGATGTGCTTACGAAATATGGTACAAAGCCATCAACGGCCTCGTCTGGGAAGCACCACCTGAAAGTCTCCTCGAGGAATGGACTATCCTCCTCCAAGACGTCCCTTATTAACACGGAAGTAAGTACAATTGAATCGAGGCTGCTGCCCAGTCAGATGAATTGATTTATTAGCAATATGGATCTATTTATATTTCCGCGATTTATTTATAAGCTCATTGAAATACGGGCTCAGGAAGCCTCGCTCACACTTTAATTACAAATAGATGAGTTCATACAATTTACTATTCGTTATTCCGAAGCCGGATCAAAGAATTCCCCGAAGGTTATGATACATTAATTATTTCAGTTATTGGAATTAATATGACTACAATCCTTACCTTTATTACCGCAGCAATTGTTTATTATTTTCTTATAAAAAGTAAATTTTTAATAACTATAAATAATTTTTCATCCTTGCATATTTTTTATTTTATATAAACAATGTATAATAATAATTGAAAATAAATATTTGAACCAAAATAAAATATACATAAATTAAAATAAACTTAAAATTCCGTGAATACCAAAGTTCTTTGTAATGCTCAGACTTAAATAATCATTATAATCCGGCATAAATTATTATTGTCTTCAAACTAAATTCTAAATTTTTTTTTTACAAATTTTAGCTTTCAAGTTATTCACGCTATAATTCTTATGCTTAGTAATGATTAAATCGATACTAAAGCGTTCCAAAAATAAATCGTGCCATTAAAAATATATTAATACTGTTTGATATCAAATACGCTATATCCTTTATTCACAAAAAAAATATTCAAAATTAATCAGTTGTTCACAAATTGTGGAATTTGTGTGTTTAAATATATTTTTTATAATTTCAGTATAAGTGCATCAAGTTTGACATTTTAGAAAAGTAAAGCATGAATAATACTTGGATGGGTGTGATATATGAAGCTTTAAAGTGTTGAGAATCAATTAGCAAATAAATGAAATTGCTAGTATTTTAAAAAAAATGTATTTGTGCGAAATGCTGTGTCCAATTTTAGCTGAACACCATCGAGGGATCTGACCTTTTCGTCCAAATCGTGTTTGATTCGGAACATTGCATTCCCGCAGCGTTCTCTCCCCAATTTCAACCACTCACCGTATGCAAATTGAATTGACTGAGATATATGCTACAATCAGTTTAATATTTTGGCGCGACGTCTAGCCGGACAATCAAATATATAAGTTAATATACAAATGCTGGATTGATGACAGCAGACAATTAAATAAATCTGAAAATAATATAACTATGTCTGCAATTAACTTGGAAACATCTGAGACGGTGTGTGCTAATAAGAAAAGGAATAATTGCATAATGATTTTGTAAGCATTAATAGTATGGATTAGTTATGAGTAATTAATGGAAGCATCTGTTCGAAGTTTATTATTTGCGATTTACTGCGAATGCATTTGGCAATCAATTTAATGACTTATTGTGCATAGGTAGGTTGGATTCGGTTGTTCGATACTCAGATGATTTTTATCGTACACTCGTTCTACTTTCGTTTCGTTTAAGAGGCATTAAAATTACAAGAGATTTACGACGTGGGGGCAGCGGGGAACATTAGTCAGAGAAAATGCAGTAGCCGAGCGTTTTGCATACATCGATACATAAATTAATGTCCCAACAAAACGGCAAGGCCGATTGGCACAATCCGGGGGCAAGAAATTATTTAACTTTGTCCGTTCTCCCACGGACTTTTCTGTACAATTTTGCAATTCAACTCGTTCACAATTTAATCACCTTTATTAAACGAAACGACAAGCATCCTTTGGATTTTTTTTTCCCTCGCGGAGATCGGCCAATCGAAGGACGTTTTTCGTCCCGCGCTTCCCCTCATGGTCGCTTCAAATCGATAATGGTGCATTGAATGCTTCGAGTCGGTAATTCAATTGAAATGCATTCAAACAAAATTGCATCTCGTTATTATGAAAATACTACCGCTTCATGCGACGCGATCGTTTTTCTTCTGCTTTTGCTTTGAGAATATATTTTTTCTGCTGTGATTTGAACGACCTTATTATATTCAAATCGACCTTTCTTTTCCTGCAGATGTTTCATTACTTGAAATATTATATCGAATTGCACACACACACACAAATATTGAACCAAGGCTGTACCAATATAATATAAATTGTGACTCATGTCGCGAGTTTCGCCTTTTAATTTCGGTTTTATTATTATTTTTAGCTGCCCCATATGGAGCATGGAAAGGCATCATCCAAGTTGAGCTTGCAAGTGCATGGGAAGACGGCCACGACACCCATTTCACCCTCAAGAGATTGCTTCCCTGCCATCAACAACAACTCCAGGAGCCAAATTAATATGTCCAACAACAACAAGGACGAACAACTCAACAACGGGCCACTCACACCCACAGGTAACCTTTTCACACATTTATTTTACTCTATCCGTAACACTCCCAAAAGACTCTACTTACAAACTAACATACATTTTGGGGTGAATTCCATTAGAAATAAAACATCATTTTTATTAAGATTAAAAAAAAATAGTTATTTTGCAATTAAATTCTTCTTTGATTGATTCCCTATGTATGGCTTTACGTATTATCAGGTTGGAATATTAATTGTTTTGGTGAAGTTGTAATTGAGTTGCGAATTCGGAGTCGGGTCGATTTGTATTCCATACGGCATTGATTGTAATGTTTATACAAAACCGCTTCATTCCGGAGCGAACGTGACCCAAAAGTTTCCAAATCCTCGGTTCGTAGAAGAATATCCTTAATCCGGCATGTGTTGATCGAAGTTTTTAACGCATATATCGACATAAATTAAAGCCTTTACTTAATGACTTGTAGCGTAAACATGAAGCAATGAATAATATTATAAATTAAATCTTTAAAATTAAAGTAGGATGCACTTTATGAATGAAAAAAAAAATTAATAAACTGGAGCAGTCGAGTGGAGTATTGGAAATGCTAAAAATCGTTTATTATTAGCAGCCTCGAGAAGCTTCCCAATATTCCGTTAGAAAACCGCGATTGGTTGTATTGAATATCGTAATCCGAATCCGATACAATCTTCCGCATATTCCCGATGAATGCATGAGTTTCAACCTCATTCTTTTTTCTTTATTGGTGTTTTCAGAAGCGCTCAGGCTGTATGGGAACCGATTAACTGAATTCGAGAAGGCGGAAATCGAGACGTACTCCAAAATCTGGTACTTGGGCCTCGACGCGTGCAAAATCCATGGAGAAGTCGGAGGCTCGCAGAACGGTGGATACGATGATGACAGCGGAAGCTACAACAAGGTAAGTTCATACCATATTTGCAGCTCATCCAATCGTCGATACATTCTAAGCTAATTAATATATAGTTAAGTGGAGTATTACGAGTCTAAAAGCGAAATTAATTATTGTACCATAAAGTAGGAATAGAAAATCAAATACTTAAGAAATCCTTGATTTCATATTTATTAATAAATCTTCGTGCAATTTAAAGTCATTTTTTTTACATATGACCTCATTCCATTTCATGTGTAACCTCAACCAATCCGTGTATTCATCTAAGTTTTTTCTTAATGCGTGCCAATTGTTATTTTAATTATCCCGCAATTAGTTTATAACAAAATGGTATTGTCAATGTGGGCGTTCGTTAGAATTTCAAAGGTCGATCTCATCTAAATTCCGATACAAATTGGAAAATACATTTCGTTGTGTCGCAATCATCTCGATGCCGTTTCCTGCGCGATTTGCATACATTTATGTAATCCACACTTTTGCAACGAAATTATGCCATTTATATGAAACTGAATCCGCCTACTTCCTGATGGATTAACTTATCCTCTATGAAAACCGAACGCGCACCGTTATAAATATCTTTTAAATTTATTTATTTATACAGAATCCATATCAGAAGGTAAATTAATATCATTTTAGTTTTCGAATCTGAAAACTGATCGGTTTCGCTTAAAATATGCATTACTTAAAGTGCCTAAGATAATTAAACCATCTGTAAATGCATACTATACTCGATGCTGCTGCGATTGCAGAATGCAAACTGCAATAAATTTCAGATGGCAATCTTGTTCAATCTACGTCTGACATATCGGTGAACTGTTTAATTATTAAACCCTTTATGAACGGAGGGTCTTGTGGGCGTTCATTAATGCCAATGGGCGCACAAGATTATCTCTCTCGGCGAAGCAATTATTTGTTACATCTGCTTCGCCTCACATAACTGTTTATTAATTCACTTCATTAAGGAATATCTTACCATATACCACTTGCTTACCATCACTTCTAAACATACTATTCTCTTTTAAACACAGTTTATATCTGCTTCAAAAATTTAAATAAAAATATATTCAATATTATCGAATTAATACATGATATAAGTGAAAGTTTGTTTATTGCATCACAATTACAATAAACAAATCAAACGCCACAGATGTTGACTAATTTTAGAGATTTTATTAAATGCATTCATAATTCATATACAAATATTTATAATAGATTTCGGGAAAGTCTAAAATCTTTTATTAAAAATTTGTTTCATTTTATTTATATTTTTGAAAATATGATTAACCGGAATTTCTTCGAAATACAGATTTATATAAAATGCCATTATAACTGTATTAGTATTCTCGATTTTTACGGTAGATAGGTTTTATTTTATAATTCGAAAAAAAATCTATAGAAAAATAGAATTGAGGCTAAGCACTTACAATACAAAATTGGTAAAATCCGTTCTAAATTGTATCTTTTGGCCAGCATATCGAAATGTACAGTTTAAATGTAATTCATTTTGTATTGTGCTCTATATTTTATTTTTTAATTAAACTTTATATTTAAGTTTATTTGAGAGTAGATATTTGCTTGATTGGTAATGAAATTCTTGAATAATATTTAATCACGTTTTGGAATGCAATATCTAAAGAGGTCTGGACAAACATTGCTATATAGGTATGCACGCTCAACGCTCCAAATGCACAGCAGAATTCGATGACAATTTTAGAAATTCTAAATATATGCTGTATTAATGAACCGTGAACAAATTTGTTATGATTAATATACGTAACGCAACATGTATACAAATCTAATCGGAATATTGGTAATTAAATATTTAGCATTGCCTTGGTGAACTGTCTATATATCAGACTGAGTTCATTAACTATGTGTAAACTGTAGTTAGTCTCACATAAATCATCATTAGCGTCCGGAAATCTATTCTAAATAGTAATATGTGAGAATTCAAGAGAGATAAATAGATGTTCTTTAATTCTATATTATTGTAACTTTAATTCCAGCCTGGTAACCGGTTTTAATTTTAGATGTCGTCCCGTTCGCCACACTTCTGGATATGTGTGTTAAACTTTAATATTTCGTGTACGTAATGTGTAGCACAAAATGTGAACTGAATTACGGTCTTGCGTTTATAAACAACAAACTTTGTAAATATAGAAGCCGAATTATCGGAGAAACACATAATAAGTGCTCATCTCTTCCTCCTCTCCTGTTTATTAGCGATTCCGAAAATAGTAGCCCGGATTCGAATAAAGTATGCGGCGAGAAAGAGGAGCTGTTATTAATTAACTAATTGGAGAATTGACTGTTATTTGCTTAACGTAAATAAACAGAGCGAAAAGATAAAATAAAGTTTCAACGGTTGAGAAAAACGAAACATTTCACAACGTTCGAAATTGCAATTGCAGTTGAAACAAAACAGCTCCGCTTCGACGTTTTGATTATAAAGAGAGCGAACGAACGAAAGAATGAAGGAGCAGAGCCGATGGAGGAAAGAAAGTGTGTTTAGAAAACCTCTGAATGTTCTTCTGATAATTGCAATCAAAATAAAGCTGTACTAAATTTAGAGCGAGCGTGCGGATAAAGGATTCTTATTTATAGCGGCTGCAGTGGACAAAAGTTTTATTGCGTTAAACATGAATGAAATTTCAATACTGCAGAGTTTCTAAATTTAACCACGATTTTCAGGTTTTGCACGATCACATCAGCTACCGCTACGAAATCCTCGAGGTAATTGGCAAGGGGAGTTTCGGGCAAGTGATCAAGGCTTTGGATCACATGACCAACAAACCGGTAGCCATCAAAATCATCCGCAACAAGAGACGCTTCCATCATCAAGCTCTCGTCGAGGTGAAGATCCTGGACCATCTACGTAAGAAGGACGCCGATGGATCGCACAATGTCATCCACATGCTGGAATACTTTTACTTCAGAAACCATCTTTGCATTTCTTTTGAATTGATGAGGTAATTTATCATAACATACATCGTAACCAATTAAATCAATGCATGCTTCCTATATTTCAGCATCAACTTGTATCAACTCATCAAGAAGAACAACTACCAGGGATTCAGCCTGAATCTGATAAGGAGATTTGCAAATTCCCTGCTGAAATGTTTATGTCTTCTTCAAAAGGAGCACATCATTCATTGTGATCTCAAACCGGTAAGTGAAAGATGATACGTCTTATTTGCGGTATTGTTGTTACTTCTAACGTTTACTTTCGTAACCGGCGATGAAAGTGCTTTTCTTCTCGCATTTACTGAAAGGGCGAAGCGGTGAAAAAGGGTCGTTTTCTACAATCCCCCGCGGTTTTACGTAGCACGTAAACTTCCCGCATTACGAATTCCGGACACACTTTTGAACTCTATTTGTTTTTCGTCTTCACGGCTCACCGAAATAAAATACTAATAAAAATGTCTCTTCTGTGCGCCCGCACCCTAATATGTTTATTTACTTAATACAAAGAGATTTTATAAGAATTCTTAAGTGATCCTCAATGATCTTTACATTCTGTTAAACTATTGCTACATTTCAGTATTCATTTCTCATTTTACTACTCCGACAACAACTGAAAGAAGCGCCATTAAAGCTTGAACATAAAAAAGAATAAATGGAAAAATAACAAATAAGATCCATAAAAAAATAATTAAGTAAATCGTTATTGACAATATGATTGAGGTAGACCTAGCTGACATGCACATGCACTTAAACTTCTACCCATTAATATTATTTCTCCGAAGTGAATACGAAATTCACGGTTCACCAACATTGGCACGTTCCAGACCCATTGACATTCGCATCTTGCAGATATACAGTTAGGTATGACATTTTAATTTATTTTCACGTACAAAAATAGATTCCAGTTTTATATTTATTACCCCAATAACATTTTCTTAAAACGATGTCATGTTTACTTTCATGTTTATAATCAGATTTTATTACATCTTCCTGCAATCATTAAGACAGTAAATTGCACATAAATTTAATCTAAAACTATAATAATTTTTAATATTTTATATTGCTTTTTAAAATTAATTACATTTGATATTCATTTATTAATTCAAATTTGATATTATTAATATATTTAATAATAACAGAGATAATCATGGAACGTTTCAATTTATTTGTTAAATTAATATTTAAACATTCGGAAAAGGAGTGCATCGAAGGACGCTGACAGTATATAAATTTGAAACGGTATAATTGCATAATTTTGTAATCGCGAGAGGAGAAATCGTCGTGTTTTCGGATTCTATTGGGATAATTGGGACGCAATCGGGCGTCCAAAGAGATTTATAGAATCGACACTCCAAAGTACGCACCGTGTGATTGTAATAAATAAATAAACAATGCGTTGCTGGAGGAGATAAAAACAGTTTCCTAAGCATAGACATAAACACTCCGCTTTGTTTATTGACTCTATCTACATGTATAAATACTGCGTGCCTCGCATATATGCAACACGTATAAATATATTTCGAGGATGGAAAAAGGATCATGTATGCCACTGGAATTATATTATATAACGAAACTGAAGAAGGCTTGCGTCTTTTGTGGCTCGGTACAAGTAGGAAGTGAAGGAAGATAATGAATGCGTAAAGCATGCGGCGTGCCATGTTATAATCCTCCGACGAACACGCAACTAATCCGATGAATGCGACCGTTTACAGGATTAGGGATGATTAACTTGTGTAATCGTGTTTAATTAAAAATGTTGTGAGATTTGTATCAAAACATCGTTCATTTCCACTTACAAAATTGTCGGTAAAAGTATAAAGAAACATCGAAATAAATAATGGGCTGCATTTACTGTGCTATTTTTATAAAATATAAAGAACATGCTATAATTCTTTGCAATGAATAAATCAAATAAATAAATAAAAAGAATGTGCGTGCAGTGCGTATTTTTAATATAAAGTTGTGTGCGGTATAAGAATGCCTTTAAATTATACGCTATAAATAGATTTCACAAAATTGAATGGAATTGATGCTGCATCATGCGACACAACTATCGATTGCGTTAACTCGTTGAGTTGACAATTGTCCCACTGGAGAAAATAAAATTAACAATAATTCGATTATAAAGGGATATGTGACTGATTAATTGTCGGTGATAAATCCGACTGGAATGTACAATTTTCCAATGAAAATCAGATTAAGCCATAATTTCAAATACCCTCAAATCAATTTCTATATAATGACCGATGAGAAGGACGTTCGCTGACAAATCTAAACTTAGTTTCTTTTAGTAAATGAACGTTGTCGGATATTTCCAGCAGAGCAATTAGAACGATAACATCTATATATTATTCTTGAAAATAACTTGATTTTGTTCGTTGCAGGAGAACGTGTTGCTGCAGCAGAGAGGCAGCTGCTCCATAAAAGTCATAGACTTTGGAAGCTCGTGCTACTCCAGCCAGCGCGTCTACACCTACATACAATCCAGATTTTATCGCTCCCCGGAAGTCATACTAGGTCTCACTTACGGAACCCCCATTGACATGTGGAGTTTAGGTACTGCCTATCAGCTGCAACTGGCATCAATTGAGATATTAATTTCCAATATCATTATAGGTTGCATCCTCGCTGAACTCTATACAGGATATCCCCTATTCCCAGGCGAGAACGAAGTGGAACAATTAGCTTGTTTGATGGAGGTTTTAGGTGTACCGGGCGATGAAATTATCAACGCGGCTACTAGGAGGAGACTGTTCTTTGGTACGAACTAAATTCAATACGAAACGAGAAAGAGATCCCTAATCGATAATGCTCTTTACAGACTCCAGGGGAAACCCAAGATGCTTGACCAATACAAAGGGACGCAAACGAAAGCCAGGATCAAAGAACTTGGCTATTGCGCTGAAATGCAATGACGCCCTTTTCATTGATTTTATATCAAGATGCCTCGAGTAAGTCTATTAACAACTAGCTTTGTTACCATTATTATCATCAATTGATCGAAAATAACTAAATAAACCGCAATTTCCAAATAAATGCAGAAACTAATTTCTTAATATTTAGAAATTAGGGTCGATAAATAGTTAAATTTGTTCTAATTTATATATTTTTTTTTTACTAGATGGAACCCCAGAAAAAGGATGACCCCGGACGAAGCGCTTCGACACGAATGGATCCAATCGGCTATGGCCCAGAAATCTGGAGATTTGAGGCACAGCCTGTCGGAGGCGAGCGTTAACCAGGAATCTTCCAGCCATTCGAGCAGCGGCACTTCCAGTAGTTACTCTCGACAGCATTACAAGTGTGTCGTCGTAAAAAGTGATAAAGTATTAAAGGCCAAAATCGTAGACAGTAGTAAACTAAACGAAGTCTGTACGTCGGTAGACTCAAATTTGAACGATTCAGGAACTTTCCTTCCGCCAATCCTCTAGTTTAGAAATCTGATAATGAAGGGAAAGAAATCACATTTAACAAGATGAAAAATTACGGTCGACCAAATCATATATTTAATTATTTAGACTATATATAATATATATTGCGTTACCCCATTTTTTTTTTCTAATATAATTTTTAACTTCAATTAGCGGAATTAATTGATTTCCATAGCGCTCTCTAATAAAAACGCATTGTAGAGGAAAATATGCCAACAATTAGTCTACGTTTTATTTTGTTCGACTAGATAGATAATTGTTGTTGTGACTGAATATGCCTGTTCAATGTTGAGGAATCAGATATTTCAAGCTTGTTAATGTAAAAGGATTGAATATAAATTGAAAATATTAAGAAAACACAAAAAAATCTATCAACAGAAGAATAGAATATTTTAGCATAATGATTATATCTTATATTTAAGAATGAATGATTTTTAAGTGTATTTATAACGCCTTTTGAATAACTAATTATTTGCAATTTTTAGACAATCTTTTGTAATAGTATTTCCCTCTGCTAAAGTCCTTTAAACAATGTTCAAATGTTTCAAACAACGAGAATGGAAATCCAATATCGGTTAATAAAGGGCTTTAATTTTGTTGTGCTTTCAGCAAAGTCATTATGAGAGAAATCGTTGCTGCCTTGAGGACGACAAAAAATGAAATGTGAAGAATCATACTAATTTTCTAACTCAGTGTTCTTTGAAATTGGCTTGAAGGGTTTTAGTAGCCATTCGTAAGACAAAACAATTATGTCGCAAATTTACTGTACGATCCCTATTGTGATATCAACTGATAATATATTTGTAATAGACACCCTGGCCTAGGACGTAAACGATAATTAATTATCTACAGGATTTATTACATAATCAAAGTAACTCATAAGGCGTAGATTTTTTTCGATTAGTTCGTTTTATTCTCCCTCGGACATTTCTTACTCTCGAAAAATATACAAGCAAACAAGAATAGGAATAGAAGCAGATTTAATAAAAAAAAGTATTACAAATCGTTGCACTTTAATATGGAAAATTTGTTAGTAAACATTTGTAAGATCGCGATATAAGACTGAAGCAGCAAAGTCTTTACATATTATATTATATTTATTTTATGAACAGAATTCCCTTAAGGGATTTAACATAATCATTTTTATTTTAAATGAAATATAGAATCCCCTCTAATCTATTATTTCACTCATTATTCTTAATTGTGTAATCTATATTTAAAAAATAAATAAAACTTTAGAAAGTAACTGGTATATTTTTTTACAACGGCATATTCCCATGCTTTTTAGGTGGATTCGTTATTTTCTTAGTGGAGAGTACATCAAGATCTCTGCACAATCTCCATCTAGTTGTTCTTGGTTCTATGACGTCATCGATGAAGCCTCGTTTAGCAGCGTGGAAAGGATTTCCGAACGTCTTGTTATATTCAGCTTCGTATTTATCGGCATTTTCCTTGCCTCTGTATAAAACGGAAACCGCCCCTTTGGCACCCATCACTGCCAATTCGGCAGTGGGCCAAGCGTAATTCACGTCACCCCTTAAATGCTTTGAAGACATTACGTCGTAAGCTCCGCCGTAACCCTAAACATTTATTATAATTTATGCAACATAAATAAAAATACCATCCACAAACCTTCCTTGTAATAACTGTCAATTTGGGAACTGTTGCCTCGGCGTAAGCATACAACAATTTTGCTCCGTGTCTTATGATGCCTGAGGCTTCCTGATGGACACCCGGTAAGAAACCAGGTACATCCACCAAAGTAATCAAAGCTATATTGAAAGCATCGCAAAATCGCACAAAGCGCGCTGCTTTAATAGAAGCGTCAATATCTAAGCAACCTAAATATTAAACCCATAAGAATCAGATTTTTTATTTATATAGGCTGAATTATACCTGCAGCAACCTTCGGCTGATTTCCAACGACGCCTACAGTTTTTCCATTCATTCTTGCAAATCCTACAATGATATTTTTAGCATAGTTCGGCATAATCTGGAAAAAGTCCCGTTCATCTATGATACTCAAAATTACATCCAGCATATCATATGGTTCGGTCGTTTTCAACGGAATTATTGTATCTAAAATAGGAACGTCTTTGTCGCTGAAATAAAAAAAAACATAAGAATACAAAAAATAAAGTTTTAATTCGAGAACAGTTTGTACCAAGGATCGTCGCATGCAATTACTGGAATTGGTTGTGAATTAGATTGCGGCAAAAATCCTAGGAAATATCGTAACTGTATTAAAGCGTCAATATCGTTTTTGAACGATTTGTGCGCAACACCGGATACGGTTGTATGAGTATGAGCTCCGCCCAATTTTTCTTGTGTAACGTCTTCATTGGTTACAGACTAAAATTAATGTTGCGCTATTAATATTAAAAGAAAAATTATAACAGAGAAAGTGATGTTTATACTTTGACTACATCTGGGCCTGTGACGAATAGAAAGGAAGTATCTTCGACCATGAAAGTGAAATCCGTTAGTGCAGGGGAATAAACGGCACCTCCGGCACATGGGCCCATAATTAAAGATATTTGTGGTATAACACCTGAGGCTAAGACGTTCCTCTGAAAGATATCCGCATATCCTGCCAAAGAGTCCAACCCTTCCTGAATACGCGCACCTCCTGAATCGTTCAATCCTACAATAGGAGCACCAACCGCCATTGCTTGATCCATTATCTTGCAAATCTTTTTCGAATGAGTGCTCGATAAACTTCCACCGAATACAGTAAAATCTTGACTAAATACGAAAATTGGTCGTCCATTCACTAAACAGTGACCTGTTATCACAGAATCTCCAGGGAACTAGTAACAAAGCAATTTGTATTTAATGTAACTTTTTGAAAATATATTACTTTTTGCAATTCCATCCCAAAATCAGTGCAGGTATGTTCCATGAACAGATCATATTCAATGAAAGATCCAGGATCAGCGAATAGATCAATTCGTTCTCTTGCAGTCAATTTCCCCTGAAACAACGTATCTAACATATATATATCTCCACGTTTCCTCAATCTACATACCTTCTTATGTTGCGCGTCAATTCTATTTTGTCCACCCCCTAGGAGGGCTTTCTCTCTAGTCTCCTGAATTTGTTTCTCTATTTTAAGTCTATTTGCGACTGCACAGTACGTTAACTTTGGAGTTAATTTAGATATATCCTGTGTTATTTTCAGCAGGAATTTCGTCCGGAAGGCCTGCATATCGTTCAGTTAATTTTCTGCTCGCGGAACTACACAGACTGAAGTTCAGTTCACGAAATTCGTGTTTACATACAGACGGACAGATTATTTTCAACATCTCTTATCAAGAAGCTGCAATGTATCACATATTACAAACATCAATTAATTAGGCTTCTATCAGCATATTTTTCCGTTTAAGAATTTCATATTTGATGACAATCATTATATATTTATTTATAATTTAATTGAAACATAAATAATAATTATCAATGAGACAACAAAGGCAAATAAACACAATGTATAATAAGATTTCAATAATCTTAAGAAAGAATTGCTTATTATAATATTTTCTTATAATTACTGCTAATAGTTAATATTAATTATAATAAGTATCTTTATGCTATCGATTTCAAATCAATTTAAAAAAATGTTTCAATTGCACTAAAAATGGTCACATTAGATTAGATTTTTATTATATGCAACTTAACATACTCTAAACTATAAAATAACTGAGGTTGGGTTAACTGTTATTTAAATAGTTCCTGAAATCCTATAGTTGGTATCATTTGCTCGACGACATTGAAATATTTTGGTGTGGAACGACCTCATGTTTATGTCATATAGTTTGCAAAATAATAAATTGTAAAGAGTTTTCATTAAAATTTTAACAAAATGGTTAAAAAGAAAAATGGTGCATATTAATTATTATTAAGTATTATATCTAAATTAACAATTGCTCTCGTTTTTAGAATATTCCCATTTAACAATGGAGGAGAAAAAAGTAATAACAGTTGCAGAAATTGTGCAAGAATTAATAAAAGCTCACAAAGAAAGCTACAATGTGAATTTGAATTCTCTGAAATGCAAAATTGCCTCAAAATATGGTATGGAATCATCACCACGTTTGGTAGATATCATAGCAGCTGTTCCTCATGAGCATAGAAAGATACTGTTGCCAAAGCTCTTAGCTAAACCTATCAGAACAGCCAGTGGTGTATGTATTAAACATATTTTCTTGAATTGTATACTTATAGTTTTGTTTTTTTGTAGATTGCAGTTGTTGCTGTTATGTGCAAACCACATCGTTGTCCACATATTAATGTTACTGGTAACATCTGTGTTTATTGCCCAGGAGGTCCTGATTCAGATTTTGAGTATTCCACTCAAAGTTACACTGGTTATGAACCAACATCAATGAGAGCTATAAGAGCAAGATATGATCCTTACCTTCAAACAAGACATAGAGTAGAACAGTTGAAACAATTGGGGCATAGTGTTGATAAAGTTGAATTTATCATTATGGGTGGTACATTCATGAGTTTGCCAGAAGATTACAGAGATTACTTTATTAGGAATTTACATGATGCTTTATCTGGGCACAAAAGCAGCTCAGTTGCTGAAGCAATTAAATATTCAGAACGTGCTAATTCCAAGTGTATTGGAATCACAATTGAAACCAGACCAGATTTTTGTATGGAAAGACACTTGTCAGATATGTTAAATTATGGATGCACTAGATTGGAAATTGGTAATATTTTTATTTACATTCATGAATCTGTCATATATTTATGTGTTATTGCTTTTAGGTGTACAATCTGTTTATGAGGATGTAGCTAGAGACACAAATAGAGGACACACTGTTGCAGAAGTCTGTGAAACTTTCTGCTTCGCAAAAGATGCAGGTTTCAAAGTTGTGGCACACATGATGCCAAACTTGCCTAATGTTGACTTAGAACGTGATCTCGAACAATTTATTGTAAGTTTTTGCGCAAAACAAAATAATTAGAAATAATGTTTGATGATTTTAGCAATACTTTGAAGACCCGAAGTTCCGATCTGACGGTTTGAAAATATATCCTACTTTGGTTATTAGGGGAACTGGACTCTATGAATTGTGGAAAACTGGAAGATATAAGAGTTATCCTCCATCAGTTTTAGTTGATTTGGTGGCTAATATCTTAGCTTTGGTTCCTCCATGGACGAGAGTGTATCGTGTCCAAAGAGATATACCAATGCCACTCGTTAGTTCAGGTGTAGAACACGGAAATTTACGTGAATTGGCTCTGGCAAGGATGAAAGACTTGGGTCTGAAATGTCGTGATGTACGCACTCGTGAAGTAGGAATTACTGAAATTCATCAAAAAGTTCGTCCCGACAAAGTGGAATACGTAAGAAGAGATTACAGGGCCAATTCAGGCGATGAATCTTTCCTTAGCTACGAAGATCCGGAACAAGATATTCTTATTGGTTTATTGAGATTGAGGAGATGCACTAAGAAATACACTTTCAGGCCTGAATTGCTAGGAAATGTTTCCATTATACGAGAGTTGCACGTATACGGAAGTGTTGTTCCGGTTAGTGAAAGAAATGTACAGAAATTCCAGCATCAAGGTTACGGCGCACTGCTTGTAGAACAGGCTGAAGACATAGCGATGAAAGAGCATCTGTCTACAAAGATCGCTGTTATATCTGGAGTTGGAACTAGAAATTATTATAAGAAATTGGGATATACGTTAGAAGGTCCGTACATGGTGAAGAGTTTAAAACCTGGCGAATATAAAACTGTTACCGAGTGTCTTTACGGCCCTCCAGGTAATTTTGAACTACTTCCGGAACCTCGGGTTCTTCCCCCATCGCCAATTTTAAGCCATGACGAATTTGTTGAGGAAATGAAAAAAACTTCAAGGCCGAGAAGAGTGATTCAAAATAACAATGGACAAAACAGAGAACTTTAATTATTTTCAAAGGAACATAAGAATCAGTTGTAATTTTAATTAAATATATAAATTTAAATAGACAATTTAATAAACACTTTGTTAATAATCTTAAATATGTATTATATTTATTTACATTTAAAATCAAATATATGTTTCTACTAATTTGAATAAAATAAATGACAGATCATATATATATATAATATTTGCTTCAATACATGAATTGATAATATTTTATTAATCAATGTCAAAATTCTAGTAGAATGAACATTACAAAAAATAATCCCTTTAAAGGGTAATTTTTAGCGAAAATGGTAATCAAATGAAATTCAAAGTAAATCCTTACTACCTCCTTATTACTATAAGAATGACTAAAAAAGTGAATGAAGATAGACAGGTAAAGGAACAAAAAATGTACACTACGTTATTGCTAAAATCATAGCTTATTGCAGGATTCCGAAGAACAACTGTACCAAGCTTTTTTGAAAAACAGCAAGACATATTTCGAGGAAAACTTTACATCACGAGCCGAAAACATTCGCGTTGATATTGTTGATTTCGACATTTTGGCGAAACTAGGAGCTGGTGCATTCGGCAAAATTGTAAGTCTTTGGAGTTGTTAGTGAAAGTATAAAATTTACTTTTTATTTGTTAGTTTCTGGTGCAACATAAATTAAGTAAGAGTTATTATGCTCTGAAAGTCTTGAAGAAGAAGCTATTGAAGCGCACTAAGCAGATTGAACATACTTTAACAGAAAAACGTGTCATGCAAACAATGAGACATCCTTTCATGGTAGGTATGGAGTTTCACGCCGTCGACAAGTGTAATGTTTATTTTGTTATGCCATACATGCACGGTGGAGATTTATTCGGAGTCCTTAATAAGTAAACTTATAAAGATGAGAGTCTAATTATTATATGCTTACAACATGATTTTAGATACAGAAAGTTTGACGAAGATATGTCACGATTTTATGCGTCTCAGGTCTTTTTAGCGCTAGAGCATATGCATTATCTGGACGTCGTTTTTAGAGATTTAAAACCCGAAAATATATTGGTCGACCATGATGGCTATATTAAACTAACGGATTTCGGATTCGCAAAGGTAAAGAAACAAAAATCGGCAAACCGTTTTTTACCATAATATATATAGCTAATTAAAGGAAGAACGTTCACAATTTGCGGAACGCCAGAATACATCGCTCCTGAATTGATTATGATGAAAGGATATGGAAAGTCCTGCGATTGGTGGTCCTTTGGTATCCTCATTTATGAACTGACCGCTGGTATAGTTCCATTCAAAGATAAAGGCGATCCTCTTAAATTGTACAGCAAAATAGTTGATGGAAGATTCCCAATGATTCCAAGTTTTAGCAAAGAACTGAAAGATTTAATGTTCGATTTGCTTGAAATTAACGTTAGCAAAAGGTTTCATAATTAGTACAACAATGATTACATTCATTCATATTGTTTTTTTTATTTATAGGATTGGTTGCTTAAGAAACGGCCCTACTGATATAAGACGCCATCCTTGGTTCCGTAACGTAAAGTGGCTCGAATTATTTAACAAGAAGATCGAAGCACCTTATAAACCTCCACCACCGAATATTGAAGCTATATTGAGCAAAGCTTTCAAATTTACTCCCAAAATCTCAATAGATCTTGATTATGTGGATAGTGGGTTACAATTTAATGATTATTAACCCATTTAACAAACAAGTATGTTTCCGTTTGCTTCAAATCGTGTGCACTCAATTATGTAAATATATTTAATACATTTTGTTAATAATACATTTCGATAATAAAGAAGACTTGAAGAAATTTCAAATTTTGTAACTTTGGATGCCTATCTTGAACATATTAATATTCTAAAATATGTTTAAATATTTACTAAACACTGATAATAGCTCATCCAAACACATATTTTTATCGTAATTAATGTATTACATTCACATCATACATCAATGTTGCAATAGTTGTTGATTTTACAAATTATAATCTCACACTTAACGGATCGAAAATATTTTCCATTAATCGTAATCATTTCCAACTCGTATCTAACAGATTTCACAAACAGCCTCGCAACTGCTGTATCGCGAATGATCTATGCGAATAAATTTGAATATTTTCGCCAGTTGAAGCCATTCTAGGAATTGCTTTAATTCCCTCACGTTGCACAATCTGCGAGAAGTGTTGAGAACTTTTTCGTCCGTCTCATTGTTAGTGGTTGGTTGTGGAAATACAAGTGAATGCATGGTTATGTTTGAATCTTTGTTTTGATAATTGTCGTCAGGACAAAAGTACCGACAATAGTATAGAAACTTCTGCAGCTTCACGGAGAAAAAGTGGTTCAGGAAAATGTTAAACAGCTAAACGGTCAGAACGAGATTGGATGGTGAAACAGGTGGGTGAGATGTGCGTTTGCAATTTCTTTCCGAGTATTTTATAATTGCTTTCTAGTGATGGCATTGCGATGGAATTCCGAATTTTACATGGCCATGGAACACCGAGATCTGCAGGCCAATGCCATGGCTCTAAACAATACAGGAACATATGTTCTGCTGGCTGGGTAATTACATTGCAAATATTTCTTTGCTTCCATTAGATCACATTTTATTAATTTCAGCCGAAGATACATAGCCATCCGGAATTTGGATGACAATGATGTGGAAAACATCAAGAGATTTCCAAGGCAAAGCAAATATGATGTAGGAGCAGCCGAGTGGAATCACACAGATTATCACAGTGATCTCTGTGTCATTTCAGTAAGAGTCTTTCAATAAGCTAATTTACAAATCAAATATTATATTCTACATTTAATAATATCCAATATAATAGTAATATTTTTTAAATTAACTCTATTATATTATTGTTCATCTATTTAGAATTCAATTCTTGAAGACGTTGACTAATTTTTCACTTGCACACGTCAAATACAAATAATTCAATTCATGGCAGTCTTCGAATCTATTTTCGTGAGAGCTGTTAATAACCTAGCGAGAAAAGCGAAAAAATTGCGTCTCATTTAAAAAAAATATTCGAACGACAACATCTACGCTAATTTGCAAAATATATCAATTATAAAGTTAATAAATTACGGGAGAAACTAAATTAGTTTTTGGGAATTATTAAATTTTTCATTTCTAAATATAGTTTGAAATTGATCCTACGAAATTATTAGCAAAATACTATATAATATAGATTGACCTCTCTTGTAACCTTGAAATATTTTGATTAGTTGCAATATGCTTTTTACGATTTCGTTAGTTGTAATTTTCTTATTATTATATTATTTCATAAATTGCATATAACAATTTGATTATAGCAAGTTATGTATTTATTGTTTTGACAGAAAAATGTAATCTACTAGGAACTTGGTTGGGGAATTTTGTAACAAACAATAGATAAGCATGTTATAATGCCCGATAACGAGGTGTAACGAGTTGAAGGATAATTCAATTACCTTCGTTATCTTTAGTGAATGAGTTTATGCATTCATTATAGTTTAGGACAATACATTTTGTGAAGAAAAATATTTATTATGTGTGTTTACTTTTTAGAGCAACCAAAGATTGGAAGTATTAACATGGCGCAGCGGAGAATTGACTCAAACGCATTCGCTGCGAGCTCATACACGTG
This sequence comes from Nicrophorus investigator, assembly GCA_963457615.1. Classification (NCBI taxonomy): domain Eukaryota; kingdom Metazoa; phylum Arthropoda; class Insecta; order Coleoptera; family Silphidae; genus Nicrophorus; species Nicrophorus investigator. The sequence continues at coordinate 4,500,080 of OY735140.1, forward strand.
TGATAACAGATTTGAATTGGCACAGAAGTGACCCGAATCTCTTAGCTTCGAGCTCCGTGGACACATTTATCCATCTATGGGATTTGAGAGATTCACGAAGACCGACAAGTTCACTATCGGCTATTGCCGAGGCGTCGCAGGTTCGATGGAATTACGTAAATCCGCATATCTTAGCCACTGCCCATGATGGTGATATAAAGCTATGGGACAATCGTAAAGGAACTGCACCGGTACTATACTTGTCCGCTCATTTAGCCAAAATACACGGTTTAGATTGGAATCCCAACATAGAATCGCAATTAGCTACGTCCAGCCAAGACAATACCGTTAAATTCTTTGATATCAATAATCCAAAGAAAGCCGAGTACGTTCTGAACACGAACGCACCCGTCTGGAGAGCTAGATTCACGCCATTCGGAAACGGTTTAGTTACCGTCGTTGTGCCGCAGTTGCGTAGGGGTGAAAACAGTTTATTGCTATGGAACACTGCAAACAGAGCGACACCGGTGCATACTTTTGTTGGTCATAGGGACGTTGTTTTAGAGTTCGAATGGCGCAAGCAGAAAGGAGGTGAAATAGATTTCCAACTAGTCACATGGTCCAAAGATCAATCGTTGCTCGTCTGGCGTATAGAACCATTTTTGCAGAAACTTTGCGGCCATGAACCAGATGAAAGTAAAGATCTCGATTCCGATGATCTTTTTGAATCCGTTGAGATACCACACAAGCTATCTCAAAAGTCTCAAGCTTTACAGCAGGAATTTTCCTTGCTCAATCTGCAGATACCGAAGATGGACGTACTGAAAATGGATCTGGTAAAGAGATTTTGCACTGTTTGCGCTAAAACTAACAATTTTTTAGTGCTATTACAAGTAAGTTTTCCTACTGCCTATCCCCATGGGGTGCCGCCAACTTTTCAAGTTTTACAAGGTAGTACTAATATTTAAGTATCACGATGATATTATTCTCACGTTTTATGGTTTCCAGATTCTTCAATCGATGATTCAACGTCTGCAAAATTATTGCAAACTTTAACGCATATTGCCCAGCAACGAGTGCTGAAAAACAGAACTTGCCTTGAACCTTGCCTGCGACATATGGTCGCAACTTTGGAACAGTTAGCGTCCGACTTGAACGACAAAAGACGTTACGATAGTCCGTACTTCGAACCACCCAATTTATTTGGTGCCTACAACGAAGACGCTTACATCCCCTTCCCGCGGACATCCGGAGCTAAATTCTGCTCTGTCAGTACACTCGTTTGTTTTGGACGTCCGACGGTGTCCCGCCGCTTTGCCACGAAGATGGATTCTTCAACACCTCGTGCTCTCTCAGCTCTAGGAAGCGTTTTTTCTTCAAAACGACCCTCCGACAAGATAACCATTACTTCATTTTATTACCAACCGCAAAGGAGTCGTCCGAAACATATTAATACTTCTCACAATCTATTTAGAGCGCAGGTGGTGCTCTACGATACATCAGAGTTATTTTATATAAATAAACAACTCGCCGGAAAATATATTTTAGATGGAGACGTGGGAACCCTGTGTAAATACAATGCGAACGAAGCTGCTAAAGTTGGAAGATGGGATCTCGTACAAGCGTGGACATTAGCTGAATTGGTTTCTGGACCGCAACAAGCAGAAGAAGACATGAATTGTAATCCATTTGGGACGCAATTAATGAAATCTCTGTAAGTCCAGTAGTATATAGATAAATAATATGAGATTTCAAAATCATATATTTTTCAGAATTGAACATTACGCATCAAAATCTGATATACAAATGGCAGCTATGCTTTCGTGTGTATTTGGCAAAGAACACGAACACTCGAGTAGAAAACAGTCTATCAAATCACTTTTGTCACCAGGAACGGTAAGTGTATGTATATATTTATATCTTGTAAAGGGAAATTTTAGACAACATATAGGCATTTTTAACTAAATCATAACCATTACATTTTCTTCTCTTTGTAGCAATTAATTCCCGGGAAGCGATGGCTTAAGGTAACTAAGCTTTTATAACTTCCAGATGTTTGTTTCAAGTGGGCTTTATTTTTAATCACATGCATGTTATGTTACTTTCGCTTGTACCTTATATTCTTTCAGATTATCATCAGTCTGTCTTTGACTAGTTCAAACTGCATTTCGAATTACAATTTACCGTGAAACTAATTTTAAATATTTTCTGTTTACAGGGTGGCTCACCGTATCACACGATTCCTCCAGCCGACGTTGTTGCGGATGGATGGGTCTTTCCGCTGTTAAGATCGGCTAGATCCAATTCTTTGGATAATTTACGAATAGAGGATAATGCGATCATGCCATTAAAAGTAAATGCCACTACATCCCTTTACGAATATTACAAGCAGGCGTATGCTGAGATTTTGCATAGATGGGATTTGCTGTACGAGCGAGTGGAAATATTAAAATACATGTGCGTTCCGGGTGAGATACACAAAGGGGTGGAATTCCTGTCCGACTGTCAACACTGCTTAGAACCGTCCCGAAATTGTAGATGCGTAGCCTGCAAGAAACTTAGTTTAAACTGTGTAGTGTGTCACATTTCGGTCAGAGGAAGTTCCAACTGTTGCCTTGTCTGCGGTCATGGTGGACACACCATACACATGCAACAATGGTTCTTATCCTACGAAATGTGTCCTTCCGGTTGTGGATGCCGTTGCTTAATTGAGACTGGGACAGTACTAAGTCCGTAGATAACTGTTATTGGTTACTTAATTTTTGTTGAGATTATTTACAGGGTAATCATATTTATTTTTATTTATACAAAATATATTTATACTGAATGAAACTAATTAGTAATACTATATAGGAATGATACAATGATCATTAAATTGACCAAATGAAATTAAAAGAAAAATGCACTTCAACTTGGAAGAACAAAACATAAACATTTTTTGTATTTAAATTATAAATAATAAATTCCAAGTTTCAGAAGCTAAATAAGTCTTCTCTCTTCAAAAACTTCTCTGATTCATTACAGTTGGATTCGCCATATTGCAACCAACAATAGAAATTAACGGCAATCTACCTCTAACACAAAGCACTACCAGACGTAATTCGTGACGTTCCAAAAGAAATTTCCATTTCAGTATTGTCTTTTCGTCGTCAGACATGTTCAAAAAATCTGAAACCTACAATACATATACATTAATATAACTGATTTCTTATTTAAATAATATCTGTATTGATTGAATAATAAAGTTTAAAAATACTATTTAGTATTTACCTTGCAGTTTAAAATCCTTTCCGCCGTTGCTCCAGTAATTTTACAGTTTAACAAAGATCCAGTATGATCAGAAAGTTTTACTTTCAAATCAAATGCTACTTCTGCCGGTACATCTTCGCGAATGCAATTTACATTTTCACATTTATTTAGCAAATTCGATACTTGGCATTTGCATAATGTACTATAAACATATATAAATTATAGAATCAAATATACGAATTAATAAATATTACCATCTCGTGGTGACTATGGTTGATAAACCATCTAAATCCATATAAGTAATTGCTGCATACAGCAAAGCTGTAAATTGCTCTTCTGGTTGAGAATGAAGACATACTTCATCAATCTTCGTATTAATTTGTTGAATGTTCATAACATTTTGGATGGTACTGGCTAAGAAAAATATTTATCATTATATATATATATATATGTTAGGTACCATTAAACTTACGATCTAGATATGAACAAGACAGCTTGTCTAAAATAGCTGATTGAGCTATAACTGCAGTCCTTGCATATTCCCTCAAATCTCGTGCCTCTTTACATTCTGGATCTTCAGTGACGATAGTTTTAGACGTGAATGTAGCTCTAGGGCGTTTTTGGTAATTATCGAAAGAAATTCTCACATCGGTCATAAATAATATTGTATAACGAGATTTCCACAGCGACGCCCTTTCAAATAAAATTACATCAATCAAAATTGGTGTATTCATTAAAACAATAGAACTACCTGTATATGAAATCAGAATCCCATATGCTCAATCCAAATCCAGTGGCGGTGTAATCAAATACAACCAAATTCCTAACATAGGATTCCCCTAATTTGGTTTTCACATTTCTAGCTTCTCCAATTGAACTTATTGCTACAAGAATATCGACAAATTTTCCTAAAATTGCAACTAACTGAAATAAATGGACATTTTGCTTAGATGGAACACACACCTTCCCACACTTTAGTATTTGCTTGAATATCCGCCAATGCTACGTAATTAATAATAGGTTTTGTGGGTAATCGGATTATAGAGTTCATAAATTCTGGATAACCATCCAAAAGTACAGTAACCTGAGATTTCTTTTCGTTCAATATCATTTTGAACGGAGATGTTACCATTGGTTGAAACTGCTCTCCGTAATCATCAATTTTTCGAAGTTCAACTATCGGATTCATAATTTGAGCTAAAACAATAATATTTTATACCTCACATTGGTTTATATGTTAAAAAGTATAACATTATACAATGTTTATAGTTATTTCTTATACTTTTTCACAGCGGCGTAGCAATAAATATAGGGCCTTTCTACAAGCGTCACCCTCCTTCATTCTTAGTTGTTTATTCGTGAAAGTAATGAGTAATTGATGACCGAGGGGACGAATTTCGTGAATTTCCATTAGAACTGCTACGACACTACTTTATCGGTATTTTATAAAAGTAATAATAAAATAATATATATAATAATAACAATTGTTGTTTACAAATAAATTTTATATTGTTGATAAATGTAATATAATCGAATATTAAATATCAACATTATTAAACCTATGTGATAACAACAATAACGTGTGTAATAGTAAAAAAATAATGAATATTAATATATTTAATCGTAACTATTCAAGTATGCTATGCTGCAGCAGTTGTTCATACAGTTCAACCAATTACATCTAATCAGTAAACAAAATTATCAGAAACAAACAATTCGAAAACTCACCGACATCTCCAATTTGAAAACGCTCATAAAAACCGCCAACAAACATATCTGTACCCCAGCAAGTAACGTTTATGTAATCAGTGGGTGAATCCCTTATGGTAAAGTTTAAAACAGCCCTAAGGTCTTCGGATTCATTCGATGGGGTAAACTTCTTCGGTTTTTGCTTACATATTATGACTCCGATCACCATAATATTCTCCACGTGCGGCACCAGTTCCCTTATTTTCATCTTTTGTACACCAACAGAGGAGGAACTTTCCATGATTACTACAATGGCACTAACAACAGATAGACTGACAATATGTAGATTGAGCTCGTCTTTTCATTTGTTATCACGTAGCCACGGGCAGCGTCCTCTTTCAACAAACCACAAATTAGTTTGCAATTTCAAAACAGTTTATTTGTACTAAAAGCTCGTCTCGCTTCGGCAATCTTCGGAACGTTGCTTAGCATTGATCATATGAGGCGTTCCAAAATGAAATCATTTCTTCGAGCAAAAAAACAAAACAAATGAAACTGTATACACTTTTGATTAATTTTTATTAGTACGCCGTTAAATGTTATTACCAATACATCGAATAGACAGACAGTACAGTTTATTAGTTTTACACGTTTTAAATACCATAGAATTACACAAATAATTTAAAAATATATGTACCACCAACAATTTGGAATGGCATAAAATTCTCAAAAATTAGTTGGACACATAATTTGAACTACATTTATTTATATAAAATATAAAGAAAAAAAAAACAAAATTAATTTAATTTCCTGGATAACCTTCCTTCCCCACATATCCACAAACATATTCTATCCACAAGGTAAGAAAAGAAGAAATCAGCAAACAACACTTGAAGTAAAATCATTTTGAACTGAAATTTACAAATTAAAACATTAGACGTTACTTTACTACAAATAAACGCGATGTACTTACATCGTTGGGGAAATCTATAATTTCGAATTGTGCCGACAATTCGGGTACGGCGCCAATTGTAAGTAGAAGCACCACAGATGATGATCCCAAGATACTGTAGAGCAAAGCTTTATTGGCGACCAAGCTTTCCATGTACGGCTGCCCCTATATAAAATAAATTAAATCATTTTTATTATCTTTCAAAATATATCTTAACGTACCCTGTAATTAATTGCAAATGTAGCAATTTGCAAAGCCATTGAAATTATGTACACAGTACTATTTACAATATTTGGCTCGAAAAGTTCGTCTTCTTCTTCATCACTGGAAAATTTCAATTTAACGTCCGGATCTCTGAAAATAATCAATTTTAATTAATTGCAAAGCACTCAAAATCAATGTTCATGTACTTACGCCGGAGGAGCTCTAAGTTTGGCTTGTTGGACCAAAAATATCAAACAAACAAAATGCACAGCGAACTGTAGAAGAACTGTTAATATTGTATACAAATTAAATATATTTGGCAATGGGCGTTGTTTTGACAATACTTCTAAAGGCTGAAATAAAATTACTTTATTACTTTCCATGTTTTGTGTTTAGAAATATTTACCTTTGATCTTGATATGAATAAGAAACAAGCAGCTAATAGAAGTCCTTGAAGAGTGGCTTGGGTATCTCTCAATCTAATATCATCCACATACAATACAGACTGTGTATAAGCAAGAATTAGAGCGTTCAACGCTAAGATCTTGAACATTTGCAATGTTGTTACTAATGTACATCTACCCTGTTTAATAATATGGCAAACTAAAAACATATAATTGAATAAGCGATAATAAATAACATTGATAAATGGGCTTACTGCAAAGAATTGAAGACAGTTTACTAGTGAAAGGAGATGCGATACTGGCATCGCCGAGTTTAACAATCTGAGCTTGATCCTGTTCTTCCATTTCCTTGATGGCCTTCTGCAATTGAGTCAGCTGATCTCGACGATTGTTCCTGTTTGTTGCAACTGTTGCGGACAAATCCTTAGGAAGCTTTTTCTTTTCCTTCTTTTCGGGCATACGCTCTGGTGCGTTCGCCAATATTGCAACACCCACGTCAGCATGTTTAAGAGCTCCAACATCATTTGTACCGTCTCCGCACATCAACGTATTGAAGCCCAAATTCTTTAAGGTCACTACTACATACTCTTTTTGCTTTGGTGCAAATCTAGCAAATACTGTTATCTGAGGTAGCAATTTATTGAGGAATGCGTGTTCGTTGTCCCTTAGAAAATTTAGTGCGTCTCCTGTTATGCACAGATCGAACGACTTCAATTTGGGGGACATTAATTCCAGTTGCTCCGTTTGATCAATTGATTCCCACAACCATTCATCATTTATTTGTGTCAAGATCACTGTGCTCGACTTTTGACTAAACTTCAATTCCTTTGCCACGTGGCAAGCGGTTAAAGGATTGTCTCCTGTTATCATAACAACGCGATGCGAGGCCCTTATAATTTCCTTAATAACGTTCTTCGAATCGGTCTTCAGGGGACACGAAATTATAACAAATCCAGCAAACTTTAAGTCCTTTTCAATATCATCCCGTGTTAAATTACGTAAATCTTGAGAATTTACCGCACCCAAATCTCTTTGACCCAAAGCAAGTACTCTTGCGCCGCGCCTTGAAAGTTCCAGATAAACCTCATCGTAATTTTCAGGCAGCTCACTGTACATCGATTTCAAAATTTCTGGAGCCCCCTTAACAGTGACCATATACATTGTATCCATCGATCCTTGAACATTGTAACTTGCAATTACAGACATACGCTTAAGAGCGGAAGAGAAATGAAAACGATTAACGATTTTTAAATTGGGCGACTTTACTTTTTTTGGAACAACCAGTTCACCTAAAATAATTAAATTGTGTTATTGCGTAATCCAAATTATAATAATATGTACCCTTGGTTAAGTTCCATTCAATAGCAGTTAATGTAGCCTTTTCCAATGGATCACCAACCAAGCCATCATCCAATTGGGCTAAAGAATGGCAAGTAGCCATCACTTGCAACGATTCCAATGGAGCTTCTGTTATAAGCGTAACTTTGGTATTTCCGTTAGCCATTGCGACGCCCTCGACAACCAAGTTATCACTTGTCAACGTTCCAGTTTTATCGAAACAACAAATATCGATTTTGCCAGCAAATGGGATCCTGAAAGGTTCTGTGCAATACACCCCAAACTTGGATAATGCTAATAAACTTGTATTGACAGCAAGAGACAATTCAATGGGCAATTCAGGAGGAATCACCGACGTTAAAATCAAAGTACATTCCAAGAATAGTCTATATCTACTCCTTTCAGGATCTTCGCAGCCCTTAATCCAAACGTATGCAGCAGCAGCGATAGCGAAGATTAACAGGAATAGTATAAATCCAAATGTCTCCAAATTATTCGCCGTTACGCGTTTCACTCCGAAGAGTATGGTTCTCAATAATTTTCCTTGTGATGTATTGAAACCAGTTCTTAGAACGTAAGCAATGCATCCATTGTCTTGAGCCCTCAAACCGGCGCTTCCTTTCGACGGAGGCGTGTTTTGAACTACCTTGGTTCCTCCATAAAGCACATGTAGTTTACCGTCTAAGTCTAGATCAAGCTCTTTGTTTAGGTCAAAATTTTCGATTGGTTCTTTCATCTGAGGTACAGATTCACCAGTCAACATGCTCTCATCTACAATGCAAGGTCCCCTCAGTAATAAAACATCGCAAGGAACGAAGTTATCATTTTGAGACCTGGTTATGGAAATAATATCGCCAGGAATCAATTCATCTGTGCTAATTTGTCGCCATCGTCTATTTCTGTAAACCAGAATGTTGTATGGTTTATTACCCATTTTTCTAATCTCAGCCATGTTTCTGAGCTGCTGATGGACCAAGGTACATTCAAACATCACTAACATAATCAGAGTAAATATCGAATAATACCAATATTTATCCATACACCAAAGGCACACGCAAAATACTTGAAAAACGAAAAACGGGGCTGTGGCTCTCTCTTTAAAAAGCTCCATAAATTCGGGGACAGCCATATCCAAAAAGTTACGACCATACAATTCCTCCGCTTCTTTAACATCGCCATCTTCTTGGAATCCTTTCCAGCTCATATATTCAGAATATAATTTATGAGGTGCAAATTCAAAACCTCTGAATGTCTTTTTGTCTTCATTGTAAATATATTTAGTCTTTTGGAATATGAACCATATAGTAGTTCCCTTTTCAGACTAGAATTGCAGATATGAATAATTAACATATGCATGTAAAAACCAAAACCAAAATTACCTTGGAATGCTCAAGCTTCACTAATTCTGAATTACCATTATTCGCAGTTGGGATTACTTTAGCCACAGTAGCTTTCAGTGGATCTTGTTCCTATATGAACATGCATTAATTTACATACATACAGTTCAGCAATATTATTTATTTTCAGCTTACCCGGTTGCATTTCATCCAACATGTGACATGCACAGACCAGCTGCAGGCAAGGCAGCTCAAAATCTGTAAGAAAAATATCACCACCAGTCCCAAACAGCCACCCTCATAAAACTCCCAAAATCCATAAATTGCACACCATCCATAAATCCATGCAGCCACTAATATAATGAATGGTAACATATAATAATGCAGTATTGGTTTTTTGAATGTGTACAGCCCGACCGATTGGATCAGATCATCCAATTTCGGTGCCCCCATCTTTCCGGCTGTTCAATTGGATTTCCTAAACCGCGGGGCCCGACAAAACACCAACCCGGCTGCAGACTCCAAAAAAAACAACACGTATATGCAATATGTACAGAGAGAAGTGACACTTCTGAACGATGTTGCCAATCGAAAATTAACACAGAAAAGAAGAGTGTACTAAAAAATTGTACAACCACGTGCCCATTTTCAAATGCACATTATTTAAATAAACCTAGTCTAAAATTGAGGTGAAACCTTGCTTACGTAACACTAAAAAATAAATTAGAATGGATTATAACATATAGCATTGTGGCACAGTCATGTGATTGAAATATCTTTAGTCAATTAAATTTAACAATAAATTAACAATAATAGATTCAAATCATTTAATTTAATGAAACATATTTAAATAAATGAACAAGTTTTCATACTATTTTATATTATTGATTCGTGTATACTTGGTTGTCTACAACAAAAAGCAGTTTGACTTTGAATCCAAATTTTATTTTATGTTGATAAAATTTATAAACAATTCAACTTATTTCTTTATTTTATCATTGTGATAATACGGAATCATCAATAAATAATGATTTATTATTTGCTAGATTCAATGAACTTAATGATATAAGTAGAACAAAAAAGGCTAGTTAGTACGGGCGTGGTCTTTTTAGTAATTAAATATACTTTTTAACATAATTTAAACTAAAAATAATAATTTAAATATTTTAAGACTGAGGAAGATAAAAAAAATAATAAAATCTATTCAATAAAAAAAATTAAATAAATAATTCATATTGTCTATTTTTTTTAATAAAATTAAATATAAATATAAAATATATAAGGTGCATAAATAAATTACATTTTATAATCTAAACAGTGGTATTTCCAATACCCAGCAATTAATAATATTGTTTATATTTTCTTATCAGCTAGTTTAAATGAAGGATAAAGTTATATATATACATATTGTAAAAATAAAAGTAAAATGTTGTTTAGATAAATACATTTTTGCCTAGGTCAGGTTGATTTACACGACCTTGGTTTACTTATATCGAGTTGACACTGTTATTGTTACATTGTTTACGTATTTATTCATATTTACACTTTGCTATTGTAACATATTTTTATAAACGTTTTCCATAGTTCGAAATTACTGAAACTACCATGATTAGAGTAAACGTATTTTTTATTTGTGTATAGGAAATGTTCCATGTTATATAAATTAAGTTAAAGTTATTGTATGCATAATGAAAACAAATACAATTTCAGTCTTTTCGCCCATATTATATAATTCGCATATTGTATTTTATATGGATAAATTTTATGGAACTTAAATGCGCAATTCTAAATAAGTTTTATTATTTTTCGTTAATTTACATTTTACTGGTTTTCTTATCTTGGGTCATCGAAGTTGATACGCGTAGAAAATAAGATGAATTGAACAAAATTGTACTATATACTACATTCATTTATTACGTTTACTTGGTTATATTTGATTAGGTGCATATTATTGTTATCTGATTAAAAATAAATAAACATTATAAGTCGTTTATAAAAATGTATTTCATGTAAGTATTAAGGATCTTGGCTTTACATTGTTTATAAATAAGAATATTGTATTATTTACAAAATTAACTTAGTTATTATTTGTAATTGATGATTGTTACAATATATTGTTGGCAGTTAAGAATATTTATGAGGAAAAAACATTGTTTAGGTTTTAGAGCGTGACATTAAAGGTGGCTTTGTTGTTGGTGAAACGATTTCGGCGATGGTCGCGGTGGTAATAAGAAAACGAGATGGAATGAGAAGAAATGGAAACGAAAATAAATAACGTCGAAACGCACCACAGACCTGCTCTTTGTTTTATTTACACATTGATTATTCTCTTTGTGCTCGTGCTTAGTTCTTGCTTCTCTTTGGTGGTGTTCTTTTCGTTTCAGCTGAAGCGAAATGTGACTCCGCGACCCTAGCATGCGGCCTTTTAATATAGTCACCACGTCAGTCACGTTCCACTAATAACATATTGAATTATTAGAGACATTTATTGGGTCAGTGAACACAACAAAGCCAAATATACACACGTTAACATACGCTCGAACACACGCAGGGAAATGGTATCACTAACAGCACCGGGCTTACCATTCCGTATACAGCTCACGGTTATTTATATAACCATTATTATTGTTTCCATTTTTTTTTAAATAATGGCTCGAATTTACATTTTATGTCGAAACTGCATTTTCCTCCATGCTACATGTAAACAGACCAACACTTTTTTCTCTTGCTTGTTTTCTTTTTTTTTTCGCTAAATTCGTTTATTTTGCTGCGATGCATTATTTTTCTATACAAGCATATCATCACGTGTACATTTACAACACATAGATGTTCATATTCAATATTTTTTACGATTTTTCATATATACAAAGCCTGCAGCAATTTTTTTACACAGCATATTTTTCATATTAAAATATTAACACAAAAATACAACGAAAAGATCAGTTAATTAAAATTATGTAAAATATATAACATTTTATTTTTTAGATAAAGTCCTTTAATTGTTACAAAATTTACGTTCTAAATGTGTGCAATTTTTGAATTTGATTATTATGAAAAAAAAATCAGCTTTTAAATCCCAAAATTTAAAAAAAAAAATCATTAAAATTTGTAACATAATTATTATTTCTCTTTTTTGCACACTAATTGTACCTTATATTTCTATAATTTAATTAATGTTTTTTTTTTAAGTTTCAAGCGGATTTAATTATAAATATGTCAATAAAACAAATTAATGTAATATTTTTCTCCAGGAATCCAGTTTTCAATCTATGTCTAAGTTTTCTTAAAACATTAAATATATAGTTTGTATTTTTTTGAATTGAAAAAATATATTTGCTTCAATTTCTTAAGCAACTTTTATAATTTAATGAGTAAATATAATTAAAGTAGGCGGAAAGACCAATGTTTTGAATTTTTAATATTTATATAATTTTTATATTCATTTACATTCATTACTGTAAGTATAATTAAATAAATTTGTTTAACTATTGGCCAATAAACTTGTTTGCTTTGCAATTTGCTGAACTGTTTATAAAACTGACTAAATAAACAAAAAATAATGAGGGTGTCATGAAACCCTATTTTTCAAGATAATTAAGTTGTATTTTTGTGAATATCTCATTAAGTTACGCTGCAGGCAGTAAACAGGCAAATGTAACAAATTTCAGGATCGATACATTAAAAATACCAATTTAATCGAAATGAGTTGATTGTCTTGGATGTTCATATTGGTATTGTAAGTACAAATAAATTGCTGAGTTCTGAAATTATTATATTATTCAAATAAATTAACATTCCTATGTGTTTTACTGGTAAATTTACTTTATTGGTAAATTGGCTAACACTAAGTAATGATTCTTTTTATTTATATACAATTTACAAGAATGATGCAAATTAAAAAAAAATGGAATTCTGTGGTGAATTTCATTATTAATTAGCAAAATGCGTCCGTAGAAATAAAAGCCATTACCTCTAATATGATTTGGCGTGTTATGTAAATAATTGTGTATGTTGTAGGAATGGAGCGAGTGCATTTTACCACATTCGGGCTGTTTGTTTCAGAGCAGACAGAGGGATTGAGTGAGAGAGAGAGAGATAGAAATAAAAAAATACGGTAACGTGGGGGAAAAATTGCCGGCAGCGATGTGCCCCATGGTGGATTGCAGGAAGGTATTGATCACCTGTGCAGGAATAGGGCGTGGCCGAACGTCGTTCAGAACTCCGCCTTTTCTACGCCATTTCTATGCCGATTCGGACTACCATTGGTTGGAGCTCCCTACGTTATCCTGCCGCATTTGCACTCTAAATATAACGCATGGGCCCTCGACTTGCTTGCAAATTGTTGCTGCAACGGTCGATGCAGGCAATTCTCGTTAGATTTTCATTCCTACAAACACATGCATTTCATACTTATTAATTGAATTTAAATTTACGCAAATATTAGTCAACCAAAACATGTTATTATTTAAATCATTACATTATTAAAGAAAACTTTCAGTATTTTGAAATTAACTTCAATAATGAAGATTATAACCCTTTTTGTTTAGCTGATGAAGATCTAATACATACATCTAAATCAATAAATATTAATATTATATAATCGAAGTAAATAATTCAAATAACAATATTTATTAAAAAAAAAACTAAAATGAAGGATATACAAAATCTTTGCAATTTACGACTATGAATAAATATTTAACATTATTAATTCATGTTTATTATAAATATTACGTCTACGTTTGAATAAACAAACAATATTAATTTGTTAGGTTTTATCTTAAACTACTTTTTATTATACAAAATATATAACTAATCATATAATCAAGCACAAAAATTGTACAATGTTCAGTGTTTTTCCTAAAAGGTTAAACAAAATTAATTTCCAATGTAAATAAATTTTACTACTGTTACTTATTTATTTGCTGTAAAATTCACATCAATCCTACTATTAACAATTTAAATTTTATTAACAAAATATTTTAGTCTAACTGTTTTTTATAAATTACTATTTGTTATTTCTGTAAATTGGCCCAAGTTTCAGACTCGCTGCTTTAAGCATATTATAGTAATATAAATAAATAAATATTATGCATTGAATGATAAATAAATTTAAACAAACATAATACAAGAAAAAACACAAATTTCACAACAATAAATTTTGATATTAGAGAATAGAATAAAAATAAGGATTTGTTATGCAATATTAGATTGAACAATTTCAGGTTACTGCAATATTTGTAATTACGTTAGGGGAAGGTAAGTAATTTTCCGTGTATTATTGATTAACATTATTTTATCGGATAGCAACAATATATGACGGTGTGTGCAATGATTACAATCGCTGTAAGTGTGTCGTGTTGTAATAATGCTTCGTTGGAACTTTTGCTTATTACAGGCTAGTAGGTCGCTCCTGATTCAGCAACGTGTCGTTTGACTCATAATTATTTGAAAGCCATACAAAATGTATATTTCTTTTTAGAATTATACTAAAATTCATATTATAAATAAATTAATTTTTATTTTAAAACAAATTCATACATTTTTGTAATATTTATTTTATATTCAAACGTTAAATATTTTTATAATAAATAGTCTACGTATTTTAATTAAATTAACATATGGAATAAAATATGTAATAATTTGAAATGTAGATTATATTTGTATATACGAGTTTTATTATTTTAGATCTAAAGTCAATTAATTAAAATCTATATGCAAACATCCTTTTTAATTAATGGTAAACATGTTTGGTAGTATTGATGGTGGAATGTGAAATTGTTTTTAAAATGCGGATTTAACCTTTGTGCACTTCTAAATTTATTTAGTTTTGAAATAATTTTAAAACAATATTTTTTAGTCTATAATTCTATATAATTTTAAATGATATTCTACTTTGGTATTTTTTATTAGTTTCAGATTTATCATTTTCAAGTCATTAAGTATAAATAATTCGATTGGGTTTAGTTTGTTCGTTTCAAGTCGCTAAAATATTTTAATGTTAAAAGTTAACTTACTTTATTTATTATATACGAATTGAGAAGGAATTTGTAAATAAGTAGTTTGTTATCTAAAAATAGGTATGCCAGTTTTCCAAACAACCAATACATTTTACAGAATTTATGTCCCAACTGCCTTTTGCTACTAACTCCAGGTGTATTTTTCTAAGTAATCCAGATGCGTACCCATATTACATAAAGTTTTGAAGAAATATTTTATAATAGCAACAACAACAATTATGAAAATATGTATTTGTATAATTTTTTTATTAAGTTTTATTTCAAAATGCAATTCTAATCGTTTCTGACAATATTTGTTATTCGTACATTCTAAATATGCTTGCAAATAAACTACAAAAGTGTAAAAATCTCAAACATTAATTTATTTAATCATTTTTATGCAGTTACAATTGTTTATACAAAATCAGATAATTAACAATTCATTGCAAAAAACATATTTCTCTGTAAAAACGAAAGGAAGATTTTATTTTTTATAGAATAGGACTTTATTTGATGGGCAGAAATGAATGTGAAGGATTAATGCAGAAATGGAGAGAAAATTGCTAGGTTTTAACGGTAACAGTTTTGGCGACGGATTGCGCAGGCGACTCCAAACCTGATTTGTACAAGTCAAACATCAATTACCTGAAAAGCAGACGTGCATTATGGATATTGTTGCACTCGTCGTAGTTCATATCCATAAAGTAGGGTACGATTTCCGACTTTACAAAGTTAGTCGGTAAAAAGAATCCAGACTTGGTTTAGATGATGAAATCGTATCTATTGAACGGGTTTTGGACAATTGATCTGGGAATAGCAAGTTAAAGCGATGCGAGTGCTCACCGAGAAAATGTTGTTGGGTAAAGTTTTTGAATGGCTTCGAGGTGATATCTCTGGAGTCTTGAAGGTTGTCGACGGAGATATCGTTATCGGTAGAATTGAGAGTTTTTGTTTAGGTGATCTCTTGTTTTCCTCTTCTGCTATTCCCACGTGCCATCTGAAGCCTCCTCGCATGGACAATATATAAACGTCCATAAACAAACATCTAATTACAATTATTTAGAAACAAAAAAAGAAACAATCCGCGAAAAGAGCGAAGAATCTGGTCGACCTAAACTGAATTTAAAATAAATTATCAGTTTTTATAAGTTTTTTTGTAAAACATAATGTAATTTAGTAATTATTTAAATTTCCTTTAAATATATCAATTAAGAAAATTGTTAAAAATTATAATAAATCATTAAATTCATTTATTGATAAGATATGTGAATTATTGCAAGTAATAAAAATAAAAGTTATAAATACAAAATTGGAATGTTTTTAATTTTTAATTAATTGTGGTAATTTCTGTACGCGTATGTATGGAAAGTGTATATTTTAATGATTTCGTAAAAAATATTGTTTATAATAAATAAATATTAAATGAAAATCTGATATTAGGCAATTAAAAATTACTTAAATAATTAAATGAATCGGTATTATTGTTTTTCCGCTGCGTACGTGAATTTTCATGAGCGCGTGTTGTGTGTATATATATTTTTTTTTTGATTGCACAAAATTGAAATGGAATTGTTTGTTTTGGCCAATAAATTTGATTTTAAAAACATTATGATTAAGTAAAGTGATATCAAATGTTTAATGATATCAATCGGGCGAGCGCGAATAAATAAATAAACAAAATTCCGGCCAAAAGCAAACACGCATTGAGAATGCGTTGTTGTTGTTGGTGTGTAGGTACACCTTTGTACCTTAAAACAAAACCGCAACTGTAAAACAAATCTTCGCATTTGTTTTGACTTTGATTATAAATGTTATTAGGTGAGTTATGCGATTTCTTATGAATCCGAAAACATCTGGTGCTTTTTCTGTCTTTTTCCTTCTCCGCTCGAGTGTCATCCTGTCTCCTTCGAGTATTCGTTGTCCTTTGCGGATAAGGCACCGGCGGTCGGGGCGTGTCCTGTTTGCCGAATTGGACAAGTGGGGGTAATCCTGCAGCATTCAGCAGGAACGTCCCCGCGTTGGAGTAGCGACGGCATGAAGAATGACAGTAGTAGCATCGCGTCGTTACTCCCAACGTATGCAAATCCACGATCAACATACGAGAGTTCTTCTGGAGGAGAACGAGGAACTGTTGTAGTCCAGTCAGTTGTTTGATGTTTCTCCTGATATATCATCCCAGTGGTTTGAACATCTCTTCCTGTGCCCTCAACATTGTGATAAACTAGTGTGAATACCAGTTTTACTGTTGCCCGATTTTATTGGACGGAAGTACACGGCTCAAAATGAACGACTTACCGGAGGCATTAAATTTTACTGGACGCTCAATTAGTGCCATAAACACTATAACGCCTATCTCTAATCATATCATGTCGTCTGCGGTAAGTTTACTACCCACGTTATTTTATTATCACCATTAATTTACGGACCATTTTATCCACACATTTAAAATACAATAAACACTTTTACTGCAATGGAACCGATCACTACTCGAAACATAAATACAATTATTTTTATCAAATTCATTATTTCGTTATCATTATTTCCATAACTTCGTAAACCAAAATATATTTTACTCATTTAATTAACAAGCCTAAAAAATACCCGAAATTTTAGTAACGATAAGTTTGTTACAATTAATTATCTTTATTACAATAATTTTAGTTATGTCAATCAGAATTTAATAAAATTAAAATCTTTTTTATACGTATATTTAACTAATTCTAAAATTTTACTTTGCAAATTATATTACACATGTTTATATGCTTTTTTTATTGCATTATTGTAAATTTATTGCTATTTACACTTGCATTTATAAATATTATTTTTTGTATATTTTATAATAGGAAAACGTTTCAATGCATTGCTATATTTTTTTTCCCGTCGGGTATGCTAATATAAGTGTCTACTTTTCGATTTACTTCAAACATCCGGTCTATTCTTTAAATGAAAGTAGATTAAATATTAAGTTAATATTTTCCTGATACACGATCCGAACAGAATCAATTTGCTAAACAATGTGGTCAATTCGGACAAGATGCAAATATTTTTTTATGTTGCAGATATAATCAAAATATTTCTATTTATAATTATTAACTAGAATAAAGTGAACAGTAAATCTTAATGGCTAAATATTAGATAACATTGGGTTAAATGATGATAAGAATATCCTGCTTAAGATTTTTCTTAATAATTTAATCAGTTGAAATATCAATTTTTACCAACGCATTTTGAATATTTTTTATAACTCGTATTAAAAATTAGTTTTGTAATTTTCATAAAAGTTTATTTGATGCGTCTTGATATGAATTAATAAAAATATATAATTTTTTACATAATAATTTTTGTATTTTGAAGATTCAAAGTAATTAAGAAGGAAAACATATATAATTTCATATGCCTAATTAATTCATAAGAAAGAAATGAATTAAATTTATGTAATTAATGATATTTGTAAAATAATATGCATTTGTGGATGTCACAAATGATTAAAACGAAATAATATTATAAGATGGTATTTGCAGAGAGACACAGACAAAAAAAATCCAATGCAATTATAAAGTAAATATGTGTGCATATAATTACACATGCAATAAAATTCACAGGTGTTTAGGTCACATCATTTGAGCCTTACAACATATTTCTTGTAAAAATGCGCGTGACGTGTCGTTTGAAAACGATAATAAAAGCATTCCCGGAAGAAAAAAGTCGATGCAAGGGAAAAAGAAAAGGCGAGTGGAATCCGATCGAGTTTCTTATGTCATTGCCTCCACCTCCATAAGAGTAATCCGAAAAGAGAAACAAACTTTGCGAAGATAAAATATTATATTTTTTTTTTAATATTATTTTTAGTTTAAATAATAATATTGTGGATCTAATTGAAAAATATTTATCAAACCGAAATGTAAATTATGTTTGGATTTAACAACCGTTTAGTCTTGTTTTCTTTTATATAACAAATATTTTGCTCTAGATTAAAAGTAATAAAATGCGATGAAAATATACAAAATGCAAAGGAATTATTATATTAAAAAAAAAAACGACGTTTACGCAATTTAATGCGACATATTCGCATTTATTGGCACATTGGACTTTTGAAAATTATGTAACTCTGCGATAACGAAAAATCGCGTTGCGAAATGATACTGAGGGCGTCTTCTTTCGAATGTATATCCTTTTTTTTTATATGCGTCATGCTAATAAATTTGTCTCAAATCATTATCAAACTGAGAATTTGGTAATTAATAATGTAGGTTAGATATGACTACGGTGATGTCTTTTTATCGGTCGTGCGTTTCGCTTTTCGATTATAAGCACTAGTTGATTATATTCAGAATTCTATAATATATATATTTTTTCTTTGAGACTAAATAAAGTGATGATATCATGTAGCATTGATCGTCGTGTGCACTTTGTTCAAAGTCACGTTAATAGAATTATAAACGTATCTTTTTAAGATAGAATTTATATCATCAACTAGTTAGTTAATTTTTGTGTTAATATTAGAAAGAAAAAAATAATATATTTTGATTTTTGAATTGCTTATTTCGAGGAATATTTAAGGTGACTTATTTGAATCAAGAAAAGTTGTTCAAAATTGTAAATAAATTGATTTTTTGCAAGCAATAATATAAAAAACATACTTAACTAGAATCAAACAAACAAAAATTAAAAACATTGCAATCAAACATATTTGGGTCAACGTAAACACAAATATCAGTTTTGATCTAATTTAGTAACATTATTTTTTACAAACTTATATTCTGTTGATTTTTATGAGTAAAAAAAATCTTCCAAATCTTTTGGATTCGTAACTTTATTGTCAGGTTGAAACTTTATGAAAATTCGACAAAATATGGTTTAATAATTGAAAGTTAGTCAATTTCCTAATAAATTTGAAATTTGGTTTTATATTATGACTTAGATTTTTGGTAGAATGTTTTTATTTTTCGGATTCAACTAATTGGCTTTGCATTTAAATAGAAATGGTTATTTTTAAGATTATTGTAATAAGTATATTGAAAAATGTAGAACTTAATGTTTTTGTAAAGTATACCAACTGGCGAAGAGAAAAACAAATAAGAATATCCTGTAAATTCTATTATACTATTTGCATAGACGCATAATAATAACGACTAATGGTTTTATGAATGGAAACATAAAACATTTTAATGCTCCGTAGCATTTTATAATTAAATGGAATTGCTCGCTGGAAGTGCGGCATTTGTATCCAGGGATTTATTAAGCGAAAAACCAAAAAGAAAACACGAAACGTTGAAGAAAAAAAAAACAAAGACACACACTGTGAGCAAAGTACGATAATTTCATGGATTAAACCAAAACGCTGAAAAGTATCGAATTTTTTCGAAACGCAGCAACAAATAAATAAAATACATTTTAGCGGAACGCGGCAATTAAAAACGAGCAAATGAACTTTAGGAAAACGACTTTGCGTAATAATAATAACAATTTTATGATGCCACATTTCTATCTTTCTCTTTATGTCCCTCCGTTTCCTTCGTTTATTTTTAAATGGAAGCTGAATAACTGTTTTCGAAAGTAATTTGAATACTAGGAAAGCCTGCAAATTATTTGTTAATTACAACTTTATATAAAGGATTTTATCGTGCAATAAAAACGATTTCTTTTCGAATGCCAACTGCATGGTTTACTTTGTTTGTTGGTTTTTTGCTTTATTCTTCTTTACATGCTACCTTGTGTTTATCATTAAGTGTTCTATTTTCATTAAGCCGATCGCGTTACAACGGAAAATAAATATTTATACATATAGTCGTGTTTGTTTATTTTCATATTGGCAATTAATCGACATCGGATATCGGATGAACGCGTGCAATTCTATCTTTCGTTCATTTTCAATTCGATACAACTTTGGATGTAATCGTGACTCGTTTTCATTCGTCAGTGGACGACATTAAGTCCAAAAACATTTTTATTCTAATCTAATTTTGCGGCACGCACGCTCCAATCTCAATCTCAAAGTCCGCAGGATTTTTTTTTTAAATCGTCATTCAGGATACTGCCGTAATTTCTTGTTTTGATAACTGTCAATTAAATAATATTTTTTTAAATTTAATTTACTTCAATTAAACTTACTTGTACTTATTAGTAATAAGTTATTCTTTGAATTAAAAAAAAACAAATGAAAAAATTTTTAACTTGAATTAATCAAAAAATTATATAAACAGAAAAATATAAATTTTTGCACAAAATGTTGATTTAATCATGATATTTGATATAATTATATTATTAAAAGTAAAAAAAATCTGTGTAATAGTTTACTAATAAATACTTGGTATTTTATTGATTTTGATTCATTAATAAAATAAAGAAAAATATTATTTGGAACAACGATAAATTAATTTGAGGAGAGATATTCGTGTTTACAAGCGCGAATGCAATAAAATTACGTCAAAAGGAAGAAAACGTATGCGACTTCTTCGTACATTATTCGTTTTCATAGTTAGTTATTTACATGCCGCGTGTATATTATGCACGGACGCATATATTCGGCACTTTGCTGCGAGGATCGTAAAGCAGGATGAAACTATGTTTTGCATTGCGTACGAAGTGTTTTATAAATAGTCCAATAATATTATTCAAATTGCATCAACGGATCATCATATTTTACTTGCATCGCGCGTTTATAATGTAACACGCGCGTTTCCAATTGGAAATCGCATTTGCAGAACAAATGACGCATTTTCCGCATTTCCCAATACGATATTATTTTTCCAAATCAATTTTTATTACGGTAATCGAGGATTTTATTGCACACTCACGCCGCCATTCATAATATTATTGTCTTGCTGCAAAAAGTTTGTGTAAATCGCTTTTATCCAAAACATGTGTAAAAAAACCACAGCAAGTGTATGTGAATAATAATTTGTTTTGGATTGCCGCCACTAATCCTGGAATTGGTTAATAAACAGCTCTGCAGCGCGACGTTAGAGGTTATATAAACAAGCATTATCAATTTGGATTCTCTGTCGTTTCTTTGAAGTGTACCTAAAATGTAATAATTCATATTTATAGGATCACGACATAGGTCGTAATAATTACAAATTTATAATAAAACAATATTTTTCAAGAAATTCTTTAAATAAATAAAAATAGACGAAATTTGCTGAACTTATTCATTTATATTATCTATAATTATTATGTTTTTTATTATTTTTTAGACTAATTGCTTTCTCGTTTCGTTTTATTCTGTTTGGTAATAAGGAGATTCCGCAAATTAATTTTGCGTATGAAATTAAATTCAACTTTTCGCAGCGGCACGGGAGGAGATTTAACAGTTCACATGTAAAAAGGTGTAATTAAACGTTTAGAATTTAAGAAAACGTAATTCATTAAATTAAAATTCTTCTAAAAGCCACTCTCGTATAAATTTTATCATTTTCTTTTAATACTAAACGGCGAGAGCGGAAAAGCAGTTTTACGGCTTACGTAATTACAATTGTTTCCCGGGTTTCGTTAAAGGGGAATATCAAAATATGTACGCGTTATTTCATTTTGTGAAAATTGAAGCACAAAGTACAAATTTGGAACTAAAACACATACCCTTATAAATTAATTACAAAATAATTAAATATATTTTTGTATATTTGATAGAACTGTTGTAGATTGATTATTGATTTAATTATGTAGATTGATGTGAAAATTGAGTTGATGAAAGTTGTATTGTTTCAGGATTTGGTGCCGTCGGATGTGCATCATCAGAAAATCAAAAGCGAACCTGAAAATGGTTACACACTTCCTCCACTGAGCACAGCATTATCGTTACACGCGCATGGTATGTAGATTCATTCAATAATAAAGGATTGATGTACGATTGTTGAGATTGTTCGCAAAGTCGGTCAATGAATACGAAAAGGAAACATCAACAAAATCGGCGTTGATAAAAAGTATGGGAAACGAAACTAAAACGTGAATTGTTAGAGAGTAGGAAAGGAGAACGTCTGAGAGTGTATTTATATAGATTATAGTTCTGTTTATATGTCCTTTTATGTAGGAATTGTTAAAAGAAAGTGGTGTGTTTGATACGACTATGTATTTATATTGGATGCTGATACTGCTGTGTAATTCTGTAATGAATATAATATTATACAGTTTTGATAACAGGATAATTGTATAGTAAACAAGTTGTTGCCGCTTGCGAAACGAAAACGATTAGAAATGCCCGAAGTCGTCTTGGACGTTGTTATCAATCTTAATATACCAGAGGCCCACGACTCGTTTCGTTTCAGCTCTCCTCCGTCTCTCTTCCTTCATTCTTCGTTTCATTTCGGTCCGATAAAAGCGCTTACTTATCGTTTTCCCACTTATATGCCTACAAACTTCGCTATCAATTTTCGCAATACAAAACAATTCCTTCTCCTTTTTCTTCGTCGTAACCTCTCTGTTTTCATCCTTCGGTATCTGCAAACATCGTCCCAATTCTGACTACTACCATCCATATCCAACCTTTTTATGATGCATCCGTCCGAGTCGAGCCTTCTCCTCGTCGAAAAAACCCACTTGACTGTGTGGTAATATCACGGCTGATTAAAGACGAAGGGCCCCGACATCAGCCAAAACAAGTGTAATAAACTGCTACGAGCTTGTAACTCGAAACTGGAACTGCATATTTATTACTTCATGCGGGGACGTAACAAACAAACATAAGGCCTTACTACTCTGTACGCGCCGCGCCGTACGTGCACACCTATTCAATATTTTGCCTCGGCACGAATTTAACAATGTCTGCACTTTGTTCCTGCAAATCTTCGAATCAGCGCAAATTTCATGACCCCCATCGCTTTAATAGCCAAGCCACGGTGTCGAAAGAAAATATTTGAAAAAAAGAATTCTCTTCGTATCAATTACACGAACACCAAAACACCTTAAACACGAACCGTGTATTCTTGAAGTGAACTGCGTCGTATTCTGGTATTAAGTTTTCATTATGCGAACAAGGGTAAATAATCTAATTCCGGAGTCATATTTAATTAACAATTTCATTAAACAACATACAATTAATTACGTATATTGAATTACATAAATTTACAATTTTCTATTTTAATTTATCAATTATACAAAAATATGTGTTAATAATTAAATTAAAAGTGGAATAATTAACTTTAATATCCAAAATATAATTCATGACTTCAGAAATAATTGAATAAACTAATCCATTTTAGTAATTTTTATTTTTCTTTTATTTATAAAAATAATGGTAGTAAACAAAAAGTATATTTATTCTGAGCGAATATCTATTGTTGATGATCCTATTTTTAAATAGGTATAAGAGATATAAATAAAAATAGATATAATGAAGAGACAACTTTTTTTTTGCTGTCCTCGATTCGAATGGGTTTTAAGTTTTCTGATATTTATTATATGATTAGTAAAAGTTTTGTAAGTAAATTATAAATAAATGTTGAAATATATTAGGAATATTTGCAAGAGTTGAAGTATTTTGTAAATAAAGTAATGAGAGTGTGTATCCTGCGACATCCGAAGCAGTGACAGAGGGGACAGTCGACACCTCCTTCAGATGTGTCCAATGGAGGCAGTAATTCCGTCAACCGCACGAATAAAATCTGTAATAACAGGCTGTTTATTAGGTGCGAATATCTGAAATATCTATATATATATGTACGGCAAGACGAGAGGGACAATTTTTATACCATGCAGAATAATTTATCGGCCCGTCATTTGATGTATTAATAAACACGAATTTAGGTTCTTGAACTTAATTTACATCAAATGCCGAAAATATTCCTGTCTACGATTATGCGTCTTTCGTTCAACATATTATTTTTTTAGTACCGAAATATCCGCTTTTCGTATTATCCCTGGAATGACCCTGAGAATTGGGTCCGCACGGTTATCTGAAGAGGTCAAAATGTCACCGGGACAAACAAGGCCTTCTGTAAAACACCGCGTGACGCGATTCCAGCATTCACCATCTTCTTACAAGACGTCACGAGTGTTCACGGACGCAAATGCTTCTCATTTCCTATAAATTTTACAGCCTTTTTTTTATTCTCTGGACTGTCGTCGCTTTGCTTTCAAGATTTCGACTTGCTTTGAAAGCGATTGAATGATGTATTATTGCATCACGGGTTTCGGATCGAAAATAGTCTCGATGTTATGTTTTCGGAGAATAAATAGGTTGGGCGAATATAAAATATGGTTAATTAATCCGACACGTGTATGCTGCGAGGGAGAGATCCATTAATTTCTCTATTACAGGTGTAACGATTAGACTGGCGAACGAAACCTGGGGGCGGATACTCAGGTTAATTGGGCCCGGAGGTTGTCTGAAGAGACTAATTGTCTACGCTCAATTAGTTTCCAACAATGGGAGTTGCTCCCTTCGCAAGGCGACAGCCCCAAGGGCAACGCTGCAGAAGGGAGGGCGGATGAAGAGCACCATATCTTCCTTCCTTCCTTCCTACCTTCATACCTAGATTTAAGCCGTAACAGTGTGTGTAACACCGTCGCAGACGTGTCAAGCTGATCGCAACGCTGAGCCGCTATGCATTACCAGCACGCACTATGCATCTCTTCTAAATATATATCCACACTTATAGACCTCCCTAAACACTATAAATGTCACCATCCATTATATGCGAGCACAAATTTTACCCAAATGTCCACAAATTATCCACTATGTTGTACACGGTCGGCCGGATGTTACTCAGTCCTCAGAATCAGAATTAGGCTAATTTATTTACATACTTTATAACATTCGTTAGCTCGCCGCATAGAACTTGTTAGTAAAAGAAGTATATAATAATAGAATCCTAACGCAAAACAATGTTATTTTAGTCAAATGGAAAACTTTGAAACATTAAGAAATAAAATTTCTAAAGTGGAATATTGTTGCCAAGCCTTAGTACCAATTTAATTTCCTTTCAGTACATTCCAAAGTTCTTGTTGAAGACCTATTTACTTTTTTTTTAATATAATATCCTGACCTATTCCAAATTCTATAATAGAACTATATAACTTTGTTGTTAAAATTGAGGTGAGTGTGAACAAAAAATAACATTAAGATAAGTTCAGATACAATCACTTTATATAACAAAGAAATAATTGATGTTTTTAAAGATATATATATTGTTTATTTTTTATCAATGTTGAAATGAAATAATTACAGTTAATTGGAGCGGTCGCAAAAAGGCAATAACATAATAATATTTATATTTGCAAAAAAATAAATATTTATAATGCGCATCAATTATTTAAAATTAATTGAAAATCTCTGTCGTGTTCACTTTGTATTTTATTCGAGTAAATAATTGTTTGTTTTACGTATATTCATTGAATAACAATAACAACAACAAAACCGAATAAATTGAATTAAGAGAATTTTACTTATAAACTAAAACTAAACTATTTTAAAGATTTAATATTGCTGTTTTTGATAAATTAAATAATATTTAAGATTTGATTTGACGATTAAAAATTTCAATAATTACAGTATATTTATTGATTTATTTTGAGTTACATAACATTGCTAAATTATGTGTTATCTTGTTCGAACCACAATTACAACGACTTGAGCGATAATGATTGTATTTGTATAACGCGAGCCATTTATTAATTGTAATTGATACCGTGTTGTTATTTATTTCATGGCGCAACATAAATAACGAAAGAAGAGAGGAATGGAGAAGTGCGCTTATAAAGACGAGACGCTCGATGAAGTCTTTGAAGCGCTCCAGTATCAAAGCGCGCGATAATTGCTACATTAGATTATTTTTTTTTTAGTAGATTTAAGTTTATTTGTCAATTGCAGAAGCGGATAGAAATGAATCGATAGCAGCAAGCGACTTGTATTCCACAAAATATCATTCATTGACATTTACTTCTGCGTTGCGTCATATAATTTTAGATGTTTACATAATTTTAGTACTAATTAACTTTGGTAAAAGGAGAAATGATATGTTGAACATGGTTTATGCGGTGAATTATGATGTGTAAGATGTCGGGGTAATGTAATAAGTTGTAAGTAAATACGTGATTTTACATGTGAGAAAAGCCGCCTACGCTGTTCAACTATTTGCTGAAACAGCAGTATTCGACGTGTGGCTATTCAACTTCTATATTTAGTCGTGGAAAACTGAAGTCCGACGATTTTCGAAGAGCCAGTGACGTAAGCTGATTATTCATTTAATAATAATTATTATTTAAAATATATATGTTATATTCTAAGTTGGACGCGATTACGTGATTCTGGCGGTTAATGCAAATATTCCTTTATCCGAAACATGTCTCTTCCATTTCAACTATGACCTATTTGCAATGTACTTAAAAAAAATGCTCGATTTATATATATATATATTTTTTTTTTTTTTGAGATAGAAATGCGTTATCTTCGTGGTTAGGTTATCTGGGGTCGCGTTAGCGTTTTTTTTTTCGTGTAAACAAGTTAACAGAAATTACCTTCGTTTGTTTGTTAATTTGCAGCCATAGTCCCTGTTTCCGGCACGTATACTCCTTCGATTTCTCAACCGAATGAAGTGACGGAAGAGCCGAGGGCGAGCAGCAGTTCCAGCCAATCACCTCAACCATCCTCATCGAATAATCAAACGAAACCTCCGTATTCTTACGTCGCTCTGATAGCCATGGCCATACAATCGTCGCACATGAAGCGAGCCACCTTATCGGAAATATATTCCTATATTACATCAAAGTTTCCGTACTTCGAGCGGAACAAGAAGGGCTGGCAGAACTCGATCAGGCACAACCTAAGTTTGAACGAATGCTTCGTGAAGGTGCCGAGGGAAGGCGGAGGCGAAAGGAAAGGCAATTATTGGACCTTAGATCCGCAGTACGACGATATGTTCGAGAATGGTAACTACAGGAGGAGGAGACGCATGAAGAGGCCGTACAGGAACACCCAGCCATATCCCAAAGCCTTCTTCGGCGATGCCCTAACTCAGCACGGTCTACCATTGACCAGAAACATCTTTTCAACGTCCAGCTATCCGGCAAGTTACTCGAGATACGACACCGGGTCTTGGTTACACTGTAAGAACAACAACAATCTTTATCATCATCCATGCAACATCTGCTCATTTTGCTTTCCCTTTGCAGCCAATTCATCGTTAGCCTACACCTCGAGTTGTGCATCACCAGCCGGCTATCCGCAGCAAGCTTATCCGCCTCCGACGCCCTTCAGCCCTTGCGGAATGCGCCAAGAACCCAGCCGATATCCGGCTTACTGGCCTCCAGAGAGTGAGTACTCCGTCCCGCTAAGTTCGCCACAGGCTGACTCCCAGCTCCTGTTGCAGTGGTGACCCCTACATTTGAGCCCGAAGCACCACCGAGGTCATACTCCTAGATAAAACAAAAATCAAGAGAAAAAAAAAACAAAAATCTGTACTAAGTGTTCAACGAATGGAGAGTGCGAGCTCGGTGTCGTTTGTTGTTAACGAAACAAAAAAAAGGTCTAAGCTGCACTAAGTGCAACAATTGTAAATATATACTTGTGAAAACATAACTTTAATCCGGTTGAAGCACACACACAAATGATTTCGCAACGATAATGTATCCTTCCCAAGGTCGCAAATATAAATAACATTTTGCAAAATAAAGAAAAAAGGATGACCCATTCTTACACACATCGAGAATAGATAAAATGTTATCACGCGACTCCATGAATGGAAGCAACATTAATACTGTACTTTGAAAGTATTATGAAGTTTGCGAATACTTCGAGCCCAACAGTTACGAAACAAAATATATATTAAAACCACCACCCACTAATCAACAACTCCACTTAACTTCATTAATATCTCTTCCCCCTAGCGAAAATGTTTTAGTTTCTTAATGTTTTTTTTTTTAATTTGTAATTTATAATCCGTCCGTAATGATATACAAAAACATCGAATCGCCATTTATTTGTCTTCTATTTTCGTTCATATATTTAAAAAAGATATATAACTAGATTTAGTATATATATTATATTTATATACACATAATTTAAAACAGAACAATATTTTTTTTAACAAATCAACTCAATTTTATTTTATTATTTTTTATTCACTTATTCTTCATTGCATTATTAAATTTTATTATATTTCTTGCATTGATTACCGAGAATTCCAGGCTTGCATTTTTTTAAACCTAAAATACCTATTTTCAAAAAACCATTTCAATCTATAAACGAACAAACAACAAGAAAACAAGAACGTTTCTCGATGTAATCAATAGTTGCTAATACTCTTAACCATACTGAACGTAAATTAGAAATTTCTACGTAGCTGTTTATGGTAAGTGAAATAATTAAACACCGCAGGTTTCACATATTAAATAAATCCTTATTGGTACTAAATTCACGATGAAACGAATTTAATAATGTTTAGTAATAATATTAAATAAACATGTGTAATGTAAATATATGAAAAAAAATATATATACATTAAATATAAATTTCTGTAGTATAAATAGCTTTAGTGTTCAAACTGTTTAAAACTGTGAGCTTTTTTTTATTTAGTGAACTTATGTGTTTTTTATTTTTTAAATAAATTAGTTTTAATTTAAGCTAAAGTATTTTCAAGAATATGTAATATGATGTAAATAAAATTAGATGTCCTGATATTAAAAATTATATATATAGATATATGTGTTTAGGTTGTAATGAAATTCGATATTGAAGTGTACATATGTTCTTGGGATATTAATAAAATTAATACAAGCCTTTTTGGCACCAATACACTCAATAATCTTGTAGTTGTTGTTTCTTGATGATAGTAATGATGTAAATAAACAATCAATCATAATTCACATTTAATTTTCATAAATTATTTAAATCCAATTTTACCAGAAAAAAAAAGAACTTATTGCAGGACTCAGTTTCAATGGATTTAGGTAGGTAATAAAATAGTTATATTTATGATGGAATAACAAAATTAATTATTACACAACAAATTATTAATATAATTTTTATTCACCAATTAAAATTTCAATACAATTTAACGATAACAAAAAAAATCTGAATTTTACTTATTTAATCATTTGCAATTTTCTAACTGGAATTGTTGAATTTTGAGATTGAACTCATTTTGCTACATTTAATAATGATTCTAAATTTTCATTAATAATTCAAATATGTACGTTATATAAGTATGGGAGAAAATGAAGAGAAAGTATAATTAATAATTAAACTATAAAATCCATTAACTGAAGAAATTACATTTTTTAATTGATTATTTGTTAAATTTAGTATTCAGATTTATATATTTTAATTAAAATTTAATAATTATCCGGAATTGCTTATTTTACGGATGATTAATTAAGAAAATATATGTGACTACACATTTGTTAAAGTCTAAGTGATATCCTAAAATGTACATTTATTAGAATTGGAGAGATCTGCAAATTGAGATAAAAATAGATGATTTGTCAACAATTTAGACAAAATTTTAAAAAATAATACAATGAGCAAAACCATCTAATAATAGCTAAAATGTATTGAGTACAATGTGTTTCAGAACACAAGCGCTGCACAAAAATCATTACGTAATTCAAGTGAAATCGAAAACTGGCGTAAGTTTGTGTGTGTGTCTGGCTGTTTATTTACGTCTGTTGACGTAGGATTTAAAGGCGCTTTAAATTTGTTGTGAATGCTTTATTTGGTATTTACTATAAACATAGAAAAGTTTTGTAAAATATTATGGTTTGCGTTATCGTAAACAAATTTCATCAGTATTATTATAGGTCAGTATTCGAATTGTGAAACAATCGTATCATCTGCAATGATTATTTTTTATAAATCGAAACTCAATGATTTATTTACCCTTTGAAAATTTACACTATACGAATTAACAACATAAATGAAAATTGTAATATATTAAGAGTCAAAAAAATAACATCAGTTTAAATTATATTAAATATTTACTAATTTATTTAATTTTTATAAAAATACTGAAAAAAATAAATTTTATCGGTTATTGACCTTTATTTTAAATGTTATGTAAATTTAAAAATAACGAAACAAGAAACCGCAATTTCCAAAATATTTATACTGTTAACGTGATTTTTTTTTGTTTCGTTTGAAACTTTGTATAATGGTTCGGTCATTAATAAGAATCCAGAGAATCCGCTTAAGTGTTTGGTGGTGTGAAAAGTGGGAACGTCTACTAAGGTTTTGTATCATTTTTGGCATCGGCACTTCACACACAAACAACGCACGGTAGTTCTTTGAGTCATTAAGTAGCTAATGTGATATATTTATTTATCACGTGGCCGACAGTGTGAGTGTAGTTTCTTGTATGCGGACGTGTTTGCAAACAAGCTATGTATTTGGGGAGAGCTTCTTCGGATAGGGCGTCGCAAGTGTTCGGTGGGGTGGAAGTCGTACATAACGTCAGTTTAAAATTGTAAAGGCGCCGACGCCTATCAGCTGCTTTCGGATGTCTCTTCAAAACTTTCGGTCCAACACCTATTTCCTCTCTATTTTCAGCGTCGAAAAAAATGTTCAGAATCATCTAATACCACACACGATCCAAATCAAAGTCTTTTCTCATCATCAAATATTATGACATTTCGAATAAAATTTACGTAAAATCAAAA
Organism: Nicrophorus investigator; assembly: GCA_963457615.1. NCBI lineage: Eukaryota > Metazoa > Arthropoda > Insecta > Coleoptera > Silphidae > Nicrophorus > Nicrophorus investigator. The sequence goes on from OY735140.1 coordinate 4,531,815, forward strand.
GTCGGCTTTTACAGAATTTATATACAAGATTACGCATGACAAAGGAAAAAAGATGATGGCAACATTTAAGAAGAAAAGCAATTACTTCCTTTAAATGTCATTTAAATATACAGAAGCTAGCAGATTATAATAAGGAATTTCGAGAATTAACGGCGACGCTCCTGCGCGATGTTTAAATTACTGGAAAATCTGTTCATCTTCTTGGAGGTCATTTAACACGCAAGATGGAAGACGGATATTATTTAAAGGCGATTCATTTCAATTAACATCAACACACGCTTCTTTTCTAATACCAAGAAATTAAAATCAACTTGTTTTGCCATCTTTCGCAATATCAAACACGCAAAAAATAACCGTTTATAAAAAGATATTGTAGATACAATAATTTCAATTGAGAATCAGAATCATTTCGAGTTTTTGAGAAGTCGTAATTTTCTACAAAACGTCAAGAAATTTAATTATCTAAGGTTTTTCTCAAAGCATTTATAAAATTTTATTACATCTTTCTGAATTGGTTATATGTTTCGGAAAAACTACCCTTTTCATATTTGTAAAAATATATTAAATAAATTATGTTTATTATTATAAATAAATACATGCATTAAATTAATTTAGTATAATTTTAGGAATGCTAAAAGTTTTTCAAACATTTATAAGTTTTGATGTTTTTTTTTTCTACGATTTGCAATTTTTTGTGGATTGGTAAATATCAATTGTTGTATTATTTTGGTGTAATTCCAGGAGAACCGAAATGAGAGATGTGGTTTCGTATGAATAGAGTAGAGTAATTAGGATGCATCGTGTGTGATTTAAATTATAGTTTAGAATATATGGGCGAGCCATTCATGAGCTTTGAACAAAAACTCAGTGTTAAATATTCCGTATAGATCATGTTAATGCTGTCCATTTATATCAATCAGTGTTTTGTTGGGTGCCGCGTTGTTTTAAAAATAAACGTGCTTTTAATCCTTGTGTTTGGTGAGTGTGAGAGAGTGTGTAAAAGAGGGAGCCGTGCTGCGTGTTTCTTCGAAAACGATTGAGTGTGCTGGGCACAGCTAATAAAGTGAAGACAAGTAGGTCCCGAGGGATTAGGCCGGGAATGCCGTGAGTGAAAATAGCTTAGAGGATGACAGCGTGGGCTGCGAAGACATAGTGCCAACAGCTGCCACAGCACTTACATCGGGGTGTCATCGTCATCAACGTCATCTCCGTGGCCGACCAGCGCTTTACTACCATACATTATTGCTAACCACTGCACAACTTTAACGTTATTGTAACTCGGAATTACAGGACTTCAACATAAATTAGCCGACCGCTATTTGTTGGATTACGCATCGACTACTGCACGCACCCCGAGCACATCGGGCTTAGATCCTCACCTCTCGAAATAAAACCCAAATTCATTGCCTTCTTATTTTAACCAGAACAAACAGAAACTACGTGAATGAGATACCCCTTTCCACTAATTTACTCGGCAGGTGGCATCTTAGCGTTTAATTGATACCTTAATAGAACTAACCCTAATGGCACTTCCAGAAAGAACTTAATTTTATGTGTTTTTCCTTTTCGGAATTTTTAATAGCAACCAAAAATAGTCTTCCGCCTACAAGAAATGTAATAATCTCAGCTAAAGCAGTTTCTTTTTTTTTAGAATACATCGTAAATCATGCTAACTAATAAATGTTGTAATTACAAACTAAACTTTTGGATGGCGATAAATCGTCTGCTGAATTAGTGTTTCTGTTAGAGAAGAGCCAGGCTGTATAAATAAACTGAAAATCGGCGAGAGCCGCTGAATCTGCGAGGAATATAAAATGTTTGAAATATATTGATAATTGTTTGTTGAAACCGACTCGCTTCGTTTACAAAACATAAAGATTCTAAATGACACCTATCAAAATATCCACTAAAACTTTATACACGCCAGGAGACACACACCAACTCGGTACTAAATAGTGTGCGCTGTTTGTTTTGAATAAAACACGCGCACTCATAATCTTATATCATCGTTAAACGGTTTCATAACTAAAACGGTTGTTTTTGTAAATAAACAATAATTCCGATGAAAACGCGCTATTTATTATACACCTAAATACCTTGGCATCTGCGCTCGATCGATTTATTTTCCGTGATTTACACCATGCAAAATCACGATTTACCGTCCGGTATTGACATTTCTCTTGCCAAATGTTCACAACTTCCTTTTCAACTCAACAATCATAACATGTCTAATAAATCTCTACGTAAATACATTAAACGAAGAATTTCCTCTCACCCTCAGTTTCTTGATACAAGCACTTCGTTTTCTTAATGCAAGTTTAATTGCAAATATCCAAGATCCTACATATCATCGATCTGTCAACAACAATAGTAAAATTCATCATAAACCAATTGTATTGAAAATTAAGCATCAATCATAATTGTTTTATTTTATTTTTTAATAAAATTTAATAAATGTACAAAAAAATGTATTAATATGAGTTAATATTGTATACTTAAATGAATTATACCACTCACTATTTTTTGAAATTTTGATTTCATAAATCTAAATTTTTTGAACTTTTGTATGATTCTATTTTTGAATCAAAGAATTCTTTAAATTATTAGCAATATAGTCTGGGATTATATATTTATTTTTTATTAAAAATTTATAGTTATATTGGTACAAATATGCTATAAAGTGAATAATTATATTCTAAGTTGGGAACCGCATTTCTAGATTATCATCATTAACTTACTTTAATATTTCGGCCCAAAGTCGTAAATGCTATTTATAATATCGTCTGGTGTGTTCCTCCCCGCACGTCCGACTGTTAAAAATGACATAATCTATTTAAGTCTATTGTGATTCCAAATTATGTAAACATGATTTATATTGGCATCTGATATATCGGACGGTATAACTCAGATTTTATCATCAATGTCAATTACGGTGAGAAGCGCTTAATTAATAAAAATTTTAACAATTTGAAAAATCTTCATTTCGTGTTATATTTTTTGCTCGGCTTCTTCGTTGAGTGAATACTTTTTTGTCCGACGGGTGGATTTCGCCGAAAGTAAAAATACATCACAGGAAAGAGTGTTTAACCCCAGAAATGCAAACAAATAAAAGTGTCACTGTTGGGATTTATTCAGGGTCCCAAATTAACTTGGAAGTGTATTAGTTGGCTGATTAATGAGGCTCATTTGCCGCCTCGACAATTTGTAGACGTTTAGGAAAACGTCCGCATCAGCAGTAAATCAAGTTTTTAATAGCTTCCATTCCCACATATTCGAATATTATGCGTGCATATATAAACTTGAGGCGCAAAGACCATACACACACGTCGTGATTCGCATGTTCCGGCACGCAAACATCGCTTCTAGTTGAAAACAAAAATATAATAACCGCAATGGTCAGACGGTATCAAAGGGAAATACATTCTACGAAATAACACGAGTGAAATGATTGAAGTAATGGTCCATAAAATCGCCGCATTCAAATAGATTTAAGACCTATTAAAAAATGGTTCGAACGGAGCAAATATCGCGTTTTCGGATTCCCGAAGCGAAAACAGAAAAAAAAAATGTTTCTGCGGATTGCATTTGGCACTTCAACACTTGTAAGAAATGTGGCAATGACAAACAATTTTCCCCAGACATTTCGTTTCTATTTTATTTTTTTTCGTCCGACTCTCGCCAAAAGAAAATCGTTCAAAACACTGCAGCTGGACCATTTTATTTGATTCTTGTGGGCAGGGGAATAATAAATTGCGTGACACCGCGAATGCTCCACAATATAAATCTTCCCAGAATCCAACGTGCACCGTAAACCCGAGCTTTATAATTCTTTAGAAAAGTCCGAAAAAAGAAACAAGAAACAGCACCCCATAAAATAATTAAGACGCCTTTAAACTTTCTTTATATTTGTTCGTCTCGACATTAATTACAGTCCAATTTCCTCGCTCTCCTAAATACATGTTATACCTACAATCGCCATCAAAACAACGCAAGAAACCCATAAACTATGCGAGATGAAAATAGAAATTAAAATACGTACATATATATAATTTTATTGGCCAAAAAATTACAAAAAGAAAAAATAAAAACAACGAAACGAAAAATAAAACTTTTAGTATTTTAATTAAAATATAATACAGAAACTATTACAATTTGCAATTTTCCTTTGAAAAATATAGAACTGCAATGTTATGTTGAGGAATGAAGATTTCTTATTCTTGCTTTCACTTATAATACTAATATAAATATCATATAAATTGGGCAACACGTTAATCGTTCAGTAGATCGTCGTCAAGATTTATGTCCTGCAAAAAAATCATGTAATTCAACCATAAATCAATGCAAATCTATAAACTTACCGTTGTATCAATATTATCATCTAAATTCATTCCTTCGAGTTCCAAATCCAAATCATCATCTTCATTGTATTTGGATTCAAGTTCCATTAGAGGTTCCGCGGCAATTTCATTTTCTAAGCTGAAATAAGAAATCGATGAAATGCAAATAACAAATTAAATAATCTGAATTAATATTTACCTAGAACTAGAAGGCACCGAGTAACCTTGACTCTTCGCTTTCATCTCCTCAATTGGGTTCCTCTCGCAATTGGATTTTATTGAGGTTGCCTTTTCGGCCGGCGGAAGAGTTTTGAACTCTTCCTCGATTAAGTGTTGCGCTGCAATCGCTTCTTGCAAGCCGGGGAAAAGATTTTCGTATTCCTTTGGATCAGCCAAACTTTGTCCAGCTTTGGGATTTACTGCGGACAATTGCTGCCTCCACAAACCGACGACGTGAGAAACTTGGTCGGGTAGGTAAGATCTAGCAAAGAATGCAGCTTCTGGTAGTCTGTCGGTTTGAATTAAAATATCCAGGCACTTCCTCAGGTCTCCCAATAACATATAGGAGAGGAAAGATATATTATGTTTGCCTTCGGCTAAGGTGGATTCTCCCAACTTCTTGACAAGATCAGCATCACCGGTACTCGTCGCGACTAGTAGCAGACCTCCGAAATCCTGAGCTCTCTGCATACACTCTTTCGCCAATGGCAGATTATTATTGCTTGCGGCTAACTCGCCTAATTGGTTCCACTTTTGAGGATTGTTAGCTTCGACGGCTAATGTTTTTGCTATATTCAAATCGCTCAAGGCTAAGGCTAATTCAAATCGGTGTTCTGGATCTGTACTAACTGCTAAGGCTTGTTGCTTGAAACCTTGTTTCTCTAAGAAATGAGCAACCCTTGTTCTATGTTCTTTTGGTATCGATGGCAGAACCCGATCGGCGGTGGCGAAGTCTCTTCGCATTACTGCCGTCTGGTACTCTAGTACGGAAAGTAGGAGTTGATAACTTACAACACCCAATTCTTTTTCGGCCAAATAAAGTCTATCATCTTTGGGTACGTAGCCCAGAAGATACAAGGGTCTATCGAGGTGAGCAACTGTGACCAATTCTCCGCCGACGTAATAGTTAATTCTATTTACAGCGTTTGTGTAAATGAAACAATCTCCAACCCATAAACCCGTACGCACCACTTCATTGATTTCACCCAATACTTCAAAAGCGGCCTCAACGCCATCTTCGGCAACTTCATTATTCTCCCTAGCTTTAGTGACTTGCTCTGGATCGTAGCTCAAAATGAAATAGCTATCCTCTGTGGCCAAACATACTAATTTTCCATTATCTGACCAGTAGATAGCTTTCGGTTGGATTTCAATCCTCCTAATCAAATCTAAAGAGTCCCAGTCAAAGAAAGTTAAACCGGATACTGATTTAACACCAAGCAACCAGCCGCCAAAGATACCTTCCGCTCCAAAATCTGGTCTGAAACTCTTCTTCTCCTTGAAGTTCTTAAAAATCCTCACAGTAGTACTGGCCTCCCTAATCGCGTACTCACTAGAATCTTGAGCCCAAACGAATTCTTGAGCTGAACCAAACGACTTATTTCTTAAAGCCATTGCAGTATAAATAATGTACTCTCCATCTCCACAAACAACAACAAATCGTCCATTCGGATTATGCTGAATACTTTGTGGATAAATTTCGCAAGCACCCATATCTTTAACAGCAACAGGTAATCTTTCTCCGTCTCTGATTTCAGCACCTTCAGGCAACGCCTTCAAGTTGGCTTGCTGCAGTTCCGAGTGCTTTGCCCATATAATTTTTCCGCCTGACGCATCCATACTAACTGCAGGTTCTTCCCTGCCAGCTTTCACCAAAATGCTACCTTCATCGTAACCAATCGCCACATTGTTTGATCCCTTCATGCAGCAAATGGCCCAAACTCTTTCAAAACCATAGTTCAAACTGCTTTCCAATCGATTTGTGTTTGCATGCCAAACCCTCACAGTTCCATCTTCGCTACCCGTTAGAACCACAGGTAATTCAGGATGGAAACAGACAGCGCTGATATTCTGTGCATGTCCCTCCAACGTTTGCACGCAAGTTTTATTTTGATAATCCCAAATTTTAACCAAACGGTCATCAGCACCGGAAATGATATATGGCTTATCACCGCCGTGATAGTAATCTACGCAATTTACGCCCTTTTCGTGGCCTTCCAGAGTAAAATTCGCGGTAGACGCTCCTAGCTGCCATACTTTCAAAGTACGATCAAGGGATGCTGAGGCAAAGGTGTTATTATCTTTGGGATTTATGGCAATCTGCATAACATAATGAGTATGTCCTTCAAAGACTTGCTGGCATGACCAGGATTTCTCCCAATTCCATAATTTGATCAACATATCATCTATAAAAACGTAAAATATAAATTATTTTAAATTATTTACTTCCTTATATATTGATATTATTACCGCTGCTTGTAAGTATATAAGATTGGGTAGGATGGACTACAATACACCTGACATAATCAGAGTGTGCCTCAAATGCATGGACTCTATCAAGGGTGTTATAGTTAAAGACCCTTATGTGCATATCATCAGAACCAGCAACAATCCAATTTTTCCGAGGCACAAATTTTGCTGCCCTTACTGGCAGATCACAGACCTCAAAAGTTTTTACCAACTGTTGATTTTCATGATTCCACACATTGATGTTACCACTGTACAGAGAGCACAACATCCATGGCTCTGTTGGATGCAGGTCAACAGATTTAACACGATCAGATCGAGCAGTAAGTTTACGTTTGATATCTAAACGCAGAGGCTGAAAATTCATGAAAAAGAACACATATTAACATCTTAATTATAAGTGAGATGATAATAAATAATCATTGTACTTGCAAATGAACAAATAACAATGAAGGGTTGCATCAATATATAGCTTATACAATTAAACAGATTATTGTGAAATTGTTAGAACACATAAATTGATGATGTGTTAAAACTGATATTATGGAAATACATTTTTTTTTGTAAAGTATGTACGTAATTGTGCAGATATTTATATTAGAAATATAAATGAATATTTACATACCATGATTATTAATTTTGTAATGAAATCGTGGCCTCAAATATTTATTTACTGTGTTGGAATTATATTTGGCCACACAAATTACAAACACATCGCCTGTCAAACTGTCACTTGAGACAAGACGTGGCCGGCCGTCGTAATACCAACACAATAGAATTTAAGAAACTTTCAGTTTTATCCAGACATCTAAAAAAATTGCAGAATTCTTCTTTTCATTGATTCTGTTGACAACAGATGACTCTATTATTTCCATAAAATTTGTTTAAAATGGTAGCAATGTGTATTAATTATAAATTTAAAATTTAAATATTATTTGTTTCATTATCTATAAATAGGAAAGATCTATGCCTGTCTTTAACGAGCTAACTGCGTTCGACGAGTATACTCGTGGTGTAAAATAAAAAATTACAATTTACCACCGAAAATTTCAGTAAGATTTAATACAAATATTACTTGATATGTTCTCTTTATATTACCAATAAAATTGCCATGAATTTTTAAAAAAAAGTTTAGTATAATGATTATTCTCAGTTCAATGTATTTTTATAGTTTTGATTATTTTACCTAATGCATTGAAATAATATAAATAAGATGCGTGGACTATAAAACCTCTTAATTTTCTTATTTTTTCGAATATTTTGCTTAATTTTATTTTCAAAATTTACAAAAAGAACATTTTTTCCACAGTTTCTTTTGTATATAAATATGTAATATTATGTTTATTATTATTTATTTTACCTCAAATAAAGGTATGCATTAAATATGAATACAAATGTTATTAACAAGCAAAATCATAACATTCAATCATATATCAATGAAATGTTTAATATATTTCTACTTTGAGCTATTAACTACAAATACTTATCCACTTACATTAATTACTATAAAATTTACTAAATTATATCCTAAATTATATATAATATAGGACGGTCACAAATAGTCATAATTATGAAAATACTGCTGAATTCAAGTACTAAAGGTATTATCTAAAATTTATTTTAGAATTAATATAGTTAAAACTTGGGCTATAAGAGTGAAATCCTTTTAAAAAAAAATCATTATGAATCTACGTGAATTACCTCCAAATTGTAACGCCTCTGGTCTAGGTGATTTAATGCCATTAAAATGAGGAAATCCTTTTTAGTACGGCACTGGTTTCAAAGTGAAGAGAGTTCGATGTTCCGAAAACGGCCGTTATTAAAAAAAGCCATCTGAAATGTAATAATTTGTTTGGGATGGATTGGTTTTTGTATGATTAGCCATTTTGATTTGAGTGCGCGCGGGACTCACTGTTTGCCGGTAAGACGCCGACACAAAAGTAACGGTGAAAAATTATCTTCAACAACAAACATACGTTGCAGCACACCGTTCCTACATTAAACTACATTCCCAAATCGAAAAGAACTCTCATAACAGGTAATAATATCTTGAATTGCTCTATGTAATTGTGAGAATCTGCAGACAAAGAATACAAATCAATTGCTATGCCTCATAACAAATAAACAAAAAAAAAGTATAGCTGTTTGTTTACTTTTTTCAATTATGTTCTTGTGTTTTAATTGATTTTATTTCTTAATTGTGTTAAAAATGTTTTATGTATAATTATCAAGCAACTTCATTGCTATACGAACGCGTTATTTGTATAACTGTCAGATTTTAGACTTATCTGTAATGTTCTAAATTACAGTTAGATATTTATTTAAGTTAATAGTAGTAGTACATTTTTGTGTAGAATATGTCGACCAAACGTAAGCGTCCGCCAGCGAAGAAACCTGCCAATAAGAGAGGCAAAAAGAAGGAGGAGTCTGATGTAGATTCAGATTTAACAGATGAAAGTGACTTCGAGAATAATCCTCAGCAACCACAGGATGAAGTCCTCATTGCAGGCCATGGAGACATCCTGGATGAGCCAACCAAATTGCCTGAAGAACTATTGAAGACTTTAGTAAAGCCATCTGGAAAATTGCTCATATTTGGTCAAGTTAATTGGGACATTACAGGACGGAAGGAAACAAAGACTTCGAAAAGGGTCCACCCCAACATTTATGTTCCAAATCGTTTTACTGATTTGGATGTGAGATTTGCCGTTAGCGGCTGCACATCTGCGCACAGTATTTTAATTGATGCCAATGGCAAAACATACACTTTTGGTCGCAATCAACATGGCCAGCTTGGTTTGGATCATTTAATCACGACTGATGCACCCACTGAAGTGCCCAAGCTTGCAGAACTGAATGTTATGAGTGCTGCATGTGGTCGAAATCACAGTTTGTTCCTCACAGACACAGGCACTGTTTATGCATGTGGAGACAATAAATCTGGACAGTGTGGTGTTGGAAATTTGCAATCGCAAATACTGACTCCCACCAGAATTAATTACAGAGGTCCTCCTGTTGTTAAGGTATGTCAATAATTTTAATATGCTTGTTTTTATCGGAAATTAATTTTATGATTAAATCAACAGATTGGCTGTGGCGGCGAATTTTCCGTTATTTTGGATATTAAAGGTGGACTCCATTCATTTGGTTTGCCTGAGTATGGACAGCTTGGCCACAATACTGATGGTAAGTATTTCAAAACCAGTACACGTTTGTGCTTCAATCACGAAACCAGCCCAAAACGTATCGTTTTGTACATTGAGAAGAGCAAGGATGGTCATGTTGCTCCTGTGGATGTAACTGAAATTGTCGACTTTAGTTGCGGCCAAAACCACACCGTCGCTATTGATAGCAAGAAGAGAGCATTCTCGTGGGGTTTCGGAGGATTCGGACGTCTTGGTCATGCGGAACAAAAAGATGAGATGGTACAATTTCACAAACATTCATTTCTTCGATAAAATTAACGTTTAACGTTGCAGGTTCCACGTTTAATTAAATATTTCGATACACAATCAAGAGGAGTAAGGTCTGTAAACTGTGGTTCAACTTATAGTTTAACATTGACCGATATTGGGGCGCTCTTCATGTTTGGTCTTACCAAGCGAACTGGTGAAGCCAATATGTATCCCAAACCCATTCAAGATTTGGCCGGTTGGGACATTCACCAAATAGCCACTGGTAACACATCAATCATAATTTCAGCTGATGAGTCAGTCATAGCGTGGGGCTGTTCTCCGACATTCGGAGAACTCGGGTTTGGAGAATATCAGAAATCCAGTACTACTCCAAAAGAGGTAATAGAAGATTTCCAAGAAATTTAACAAATCTATAATTAAATTCTTTTACTTTTTAGGTTGCCAAATTAAATGGCGTAAAGGTTATTTGTTTGTCAATGGGATATTCCCATACTATGGTCGTTGCGAAGTACGAAACTCCAGAACAAAAAGAAGCCGTTGATGGGCTTGAACTATTCTCACCTTAAATTATTCCATGATTACTGATTTTAAGACACGTTTTAATTTAAGTACCATTTTAAAGAGAAAAGTAAAACAAAATAACTGCCCTTCCATTTCATGTTTCTACAAGTATTGTTCGTTTATTTTTATGTTCATATTTATTTAGGGTCTTACGTAATATGTGCTAAGGTGTTTTAATACTATTTTAAGCGTAATAAACATTTAAACAAACGAAACATTGACATTGGAAACTACTAAGTCTTATAACTTATAATTATCAAAATTATTCCATTTTTATATACTAACTTAACATAATTTAATTCATTTTTAGTTTTTTTTTTTAAATATATGTTAAAGTAGATCTTTATTATATAAAGGTCAAAACTCACTGCAGTTTTATTCCTTTTACTTACAATAAACAAAATATTCGTATCTTTGTGTTTTTTTTCTAACATACGAAATAATAGATATGGATTTTTTTTTATTTTACCATAATCTAGTTATCAAACAAGATTATAGTATAGAAATTATAGTAAATAAAATCAATTTGAAACATATAAAATATTTATTTGCTCTTGTTGTAGTGAAATATTTATGAAAACACATTACGATTGAAAATATGTGCTAATAATACTTTACAGTCTTTATAATAAGAAACTATTGAGGAAAAAATACAAACGCAAAAAATTTCAAAAAATACGATATAAGACAAAAACAGTTTAAAAAAGTTAATAAAATAAATAAAAATATAAGATTTTTATAAGTATAAAAATATGCAGCGATTGTATAAGACGGATTTGGCTTTTTACTAGTAACATATAATATATATTTATATTGCATCATGAAAAATTATTCCCTTCGTTACTTCGTTAGCCAATCGTCGTATGCAATCGGACTCGTAATAAAAAAAAACATGTATCAGTTACCAATCATCGAATTAATAATGAAAACCAGCATACGCATGTTCGTAATCAATTTGTGATTTGGTTTGTTACTGATAAACAACATCAGTTGCTTAGACAATTCCTTCAATATGTTTGGCACGTGATCCTTGATCATGTGATTATTTGTTTCTAAATTCAATATAGCTTCCTCCAGATACCTAAAATGATTGGTTATAAATATGTAATTTGTTTTAAGTAAATTATGGTAACTCACTTAATTTTGATTTCAGTGTGACTGGATATGTCAGCACCCAGCTGTTGTACCAGAGACAGCAATACGTGCTGCTGCAGGATACTGTTCTTCATACCAAAAATATCTTGCGGTTTAACATTTTCGCAGATGTGCAGAACCAATGAGAGGTCGTTAGCCGTTGCCGATGCGGAGAGCGCTTGCTGAAAAGCTGTATCAATATTGCCTTTCATAAGAAGATTATTAATTTGGGTCAATTGTGCCTGAAACATAACAAACATGCATTTTAAATGGAGCAAGTCTATACAAAAATACGAAAAGTAGTTGAGAATTGGATAACAGTTTTCAGGATTTTCCTTATCTATTGACAATCACAAACATATATAGAAAAATTAACTTGAATTTAACAAATAAACATTTATTCCAAACTAAAAAATAATAATAAAATTAATAAAAATTCTGTACAGCCTTATGATAAGTATACATATATATCTAAATGTAAATAAAAAATATAATTTAAACAAGTTAGAAAATCAATTTCTAAAATATCTGAAAGATTTATTGTAACGTACTTGTGTATCGATCACATGAGGAGATGGCGTTACGGCCCTTGAGCGGACTGCATTCACTACGCTGTCTTCCAAAACGGCCGCGTGGGTGCGGAATCCAATTTTGACCTGCTCTTTAACCACCTCAGTTATTCTATCGGTCATCCTCTCCTGCATACTACGGAAAACCCTAAAGATTAATTCATAAGAAAAGAAAGAAATCAATTCTGTTTCAACAAATACAATTGCTCTCTATGCCTAATAAAAGCATTTTAAATAAAAAATTTAAAATATTAAACTAAATGGAATTCCTTTGAAATTCCGTACACTACTACAAAATAAATTTAATTCTCATGAAAACGTAGAGAATTTTTTTATCAAATATAATTTCTTTTAAAATTAAAATACAAAGTAATGTACTTACTTGTTAAATGCTATGTTAATTTGCTTTTGCATGTCTTCACTGATGTGGCTTGATAATTTCTCAGTGTGCGATTTCATGCTTTCAGACACTGTTTGCATTTGATTAATCAAATCCTTTCCTTTATCTTGCACTTTCCTCTGCCTATCCATGTACATTTCAACGGAAGAAGTATCTAAAAGCAGCATGATAGATTAACGTGCTTCAACGTAAATAAAATGATTACTCACATTCTTTAGTTCCTTGTGTGAAAGTGTTGTGAATTTGTTGGAACATCGTGTGACAAACGCGTTCCCAAGAGGGAATCAGCGTTGTCCCAATCATTTCCTTATAGCAATTATCCAAGCTAGGCTTTATAACATTAATAACAGAACTTGAAAGCGATTCAGCAACAGACTGGAAATACAACATTAGATAAAACATTCCAATGTTAATGGTTACTACTTACCGCTTTATTAAATAATTTAGCAATATTAGTCTTCAGGAGTTGATCAATGAGATGCAGTTTTTGCGAATATTGCACATCCAATTGTACTTGCAGTTCTTCGAATACACTCAATATCGAGGGTAAAACATTTATCTTAATATCATGCGTGATGATAGTTTGCAAGTTATCGCATATACTTTTGTTTATTGTTTGCGTGACGCTATTTACTAATTTATCGTATTGCTCACGTTCTTTCCGTTTTTGTTCTTCTGCGAAACCAGTAAACATTTTACTGGTGTGTTTGCTCAAAGCGGTATCTAATTCCTTGACAAACACGTTGCGAATATCATATTCATTTGATTTTTTCCCATTTTGAATTTTAATCTCTTGTTGCAAGGATTGTATTAACTTGGTTTGTTCTTTGAGTATATCCTCCATACTCTTCATCCGATAAGATAAATCTTTAATTTTAGTGGTATCTTCGTCCGTTTGTTCTTTGCGTCTGTTCAGCTCTATTTCAATAGCTTTCGCCATTGCCATATTAGGCCAAGCGTCAGTTTTTGGAGCCTCAGCTTCTGCAAATAAATTTAAATAAATTGATAGCTAAATTATTTACAAATTATTACCATCATTTGCTGCGTAATCAGCGGTTGGTAAAGCAGTGGCTTCCGTGTCACTCAACTTTAATGTGTCAAAATATTCTTGAACTCCATGCGTTGATGGATTGTTCAGCGACAAGATTTCTTGTACTTCTCTGCTAGGACTGGATCCGCCGCTAGCACAATTATCTTTCTGGGGTTGCTGAAAGTCAATTAAAACAGCATTGTTTTCTTTTTTGACTAATGCTATTAGCGCAGTTGGACTCGAATTCAAGACTGGTGAATTGCATTCAGGTGATAAGTTAATGCTGGATTGCTGTTGGTAGTCACCTTTCTGCAACAATCGATTAAGAGACGATTCTAAATCGTTAAATTTAGGCAGATTTTCGTCCACCTCGTTAGTTTCGCTCTCATTGTTTTCAAGCACATTCCCGTAAACAGATTTGAGGTTCGAAGCCATGGATCCTTCAGGCTTGAATGTCACAGTGCATTCTTGCAAGCTTTTAGGTTGTACCACGATCATCTTCATTGCAATTGCCGTCAAACTAGTTTCATCCTCGTAATCCTCCTGATCATCTTCGTACAAGTCTTCGCTGCTATTGGAATTCCGTAAGTTTGTTTCCGATACATTTACAATGCAAAAACTCAAAAAAGACGAAGGCAGCAGAAATTCCGATATCGTCGATACACTTGCTGTCCTTTCTTCTTCGTTTTTCTGTATTTGTAATGTATACAATATTCTGTTATTTATATCGGACATGAGCAGATATTCTGCAGACATGTCGAGCGTCACTTTTAGAAACAAATTCGGAATAACCGAGTGCGGACTAGGTTCAAACCTTATTGTTTGCAGGCACGTCCAAGACTCGCAAGACCAAATCTTCATCTCCGCATTATAATTAGCACCGGTGATTGCGAACTTCCAAAACTTAGAACTTAACAAATAAAACAGTTAAAAATACTTTAAACTTGAAGCTAAGAAACTCACTCTGTTAATGCATAAGACTTAACATTGTCCAAAAATAAAAGGCAGGAAAGAGCTTTACCATCATGAGGTTGCCATTGATGCAGACATCTAGGATCCTCTGATTCAATCATATATACCTACATATAATATTTTGAAATAAACAACTAAATTGAATATATATATATATATATATAATAATTTACCTGAAAGAATTTTACATAGCCATCAAGACTGGCTGTAGCTAAGGCAGTACCATCAGGAGAAAATGACGCATCAATGATATCCATGCAATGACCATCAATCTCCACATACCCATCATATTCCTCATTTGGAGCTATTTCTAAATACGTCCCTGTACCGTATTTGGCATTGACCAGGCTAACATCCCAAACTTCTGCTTTACTTCCATTCAATAGCACCAATAACTTGGCAGGATCATCAACAGTATCAGAGTTTTCACCATAAGTTGGAACATATGGGCACCAAATCACCCTGTAGTTTCCACAAGTTGGATCAGGATTTGAGTGATTCACATGCAAAAGCAAATTGCACTCCAATTGGTTTCCCTTACTATCTACCGAGTACACAACCAAATTCCCATTCTCATCAACACAACCTAATATAACTTGAGGAGTTAATGCAAATGATATATCTTGAATAGTTCCTTTAAAGTCCTTAATTAAAACTCTTTGATCAGTTTCCATGTTAACAACTCGGAACATTCCAAGTTTACCTACAAATTTAATAAATTATAATATCTATAAATATCCAATCATTCAAATTACCTTTAGGTTTAAGTGTATATGCATAATGCTTTCCATTGACATGACAAGCGATCAGTTGCCCGATGTGGTATTTTAATTCCCAATTGTAATCAACAACATTTTTTAGCTTCACCTTAGAACTTCCATTTCTATGGTCACCTTTACTGCAATTGATGGTAACATCTTGAGCAACAACTTCAGCACTATACTCAGTTTCAGAGCCCTTAAAGTGTCTAAAGAAAAAAATATTTTTTTTTATAGATATAGACATAACCTACATTTCTTCAATATGAAGAATGGACATTATCAAGATATACTTACATCGTTTGCGAAAAATTCGCTTTAGAGCCTAAAGAATTTGAACCCATCTGAAAGATATGAAAACCTTGCAGTTAATTTACATCAATAAATTTTCAAGACTAATTTTAGGCCATTAGTCATGGGTTAACAACAACGCAAATAATAATACTTTTAAGGTTTTTGGCAATGCTTGCGTAATCTTTAAACTTACCATTAAATTATCTATACTGTGTCAAAGCATACGAGATAAAATGTAGAAATCAATCTTGGTTTGAAAATGAAAAACAGTTAATTATGACATATAGACGCCGAAACGAAACTCGCAGACATACGCAAATTACAAAATGTTGTACGATTTCTGAACCAAACACTGTTGCCACCTGCATTTTTTATCATTCACACAAGATAAAGCAATTAAAAATAATATAATTAGAATAAAATATTAAAACATAACACTCCGATATATTTGCTTTGCTATAAAAGTAATAATTTTAATAATCAATTATATAAAGCATGCAAGATATATTGCCTACGTGATAACATTTATTAAATGGTTTCTTATACTATTACGATTTATTCAATTTAAAAGACATCAATTGTATCTAGATTTATGTTTCTGCAGTGGTTTTAATCAATACATTACTAAGTATTACAATAAATATTTGGTTGATTTAAAATACACAAGATATTTCACAATTATCTAATACAAAATAATTAATTTAGGTATTTCAATATATAATTATCTACAATACTTATATTAAGGTGCCACATAAAATGATTAATTCCAGGTACTGTGATGATATCCAGTTTCTTCTTCTTATCCAAACTCTTCAGTCCTATCAAATCTTTGGTGTAAATATCCCGGTTCGACATCTCAACTACACTTTCGTTATCTCCAAAAAAACCAAATTGACTAAAATAGATCAAAATAAGCCAAATAATTTTAACATTAATAATAAAAGTTACCTAGATTGCCAAGGCGTTATGACATTATCATCAGGACCACCAATTAATACCATTTTATTTAACTTTAACAACCCAGTCCTAAAAATCTCACTTTTATTAGTAATAATTTCGTTATTAACGAATGGAAGAAATTGTGAATATGAGAAATATAATTCTTGATGGAAAGGATCATTCCAGTAATTCCCCACTGATGTGTGTTGACCAATATGAGAATAAAACAGTTCAAATGCCCCTTTCAAAGCAAGCCCTGGAAATATGATATGCAGAAAAGATGCTGAAAATTTAATTTAATTAATATAAGATTTAGTCAATAATACATTATATTACTTCCATATTGACCTGCCTGAGGTCCACTGAGTGATATGAAGTTGGTAACTTTGTGTTCTGGAAAGGCTTGAAGGATGACTCGGGAAATTAATGCCCCTTGGGAATATCCTTAAACCAAAATATATAATAAACAAATTAGAATAATTGAATATAATTACCTAATAAGTGTACACCTTCGGGATGTTTTTTACATATTTCCATTACATCTTTGCCAATTTCATTTACTTGATACCACAAGTTATCCAAACTGGACCAACCAGCAAATCTATCTATATTGTAAATCACAGTTCCAGGATGTTTCTGCTCATAAAAATCAATCATTAATAAATCGGATTATTTTAATATTACACTTACTTCTAAAATTCGTCCTTTGATCAATCCCAGACTTTCATTGCCAGTCATGATCCCATGCAGCAACACCACTGGTTTGCGCCCATTGCAAATACAGAAGCTTGCAATAAGCAAAACAATACCAATTCTTGCATGCATATTTTTGTCTCTTTGTCTCTCTATTAAATGAAATACACTCAGAGGTCACAATTGTTTTGTGCCTCGTACTCATCCAATTCCAATTACAAATATTGAAGTTGATTACGCATTTTCTGTGTTATTTAAATACGCAAGTATCGTTTCCATTGATAGTTTCCAAATGAACTTTTCATTTTGTAAATAGTAAACAGATTGCAATTGAACTGAATTACACCATATGAGGATTCTGCACAAGTGTTTTGCATCATTGCCAAGTTTATCATCAGTTAAATCTGCAATTTCTTAAAAATAAACGTATAACAACATTTGTGTATTTGCAGCGATAAGTTTGTGTTTACAATTTAAAAATGATAAGCTTTTAAATAAATATTAGATAAGAACTTTAAAAACATCGATGTTAGTACAGAGTGTCTGTTATGATGGCGCATGTTAATCGCCAGTTAGTTTAGCTATTAAATGGTAGATGACACTAAGCACTAGGTTTATGTCACAGCATTCATTAAAGTTACAAGTAATCTTATCTACACCATATTAATTACATATTCATTATTATTACGTTGTATTTTTAGTATAATAATATTGTTTGTGTTATGATATTGAATACGGTTTAAATTTAATTTGATAACAAATATTATTATTTAATTAATCAAAAAAGTATTATTTTGTTTATAGACTAACAACAAAGGTGAATTGAATTTAATTGTATAATCATAATATTTATCGCCTGATGATACGGGATGATAGGTGATTAATATAAAGTAAAATGTAATAAAAATATAAGGGAATGTATTTGGAATTGTCTGCGCTGTGTGCACAACAGTGTGAAATTGTGGCGAAGGTAGAGAAACAATAAATCCTTTGGTCCGAGAGTGTTGCGTCCCTGCGAATAAGACCTATACTATCTGGACACCTGTTCTTTCTCACCATCAAGGCAAACCTCAGCTTAGGATTGCAGGATTTTTCCTTGCTTTCTTGTTTATAGCTCGTAGAAACATATAGCCGCATTTATGTCTTTACACAAAGGCTATTTCGCTTTTTCTTTGTTGCATAGCAAGAATAATAAAGGATTCTACTGAGAATTTATTGATTTAAAAATGTAAAGTTTTTGCAATTTTATTAGTTTATCGACTTAAGTATAGTTTGTCGCTGTGTAACTTACTTAGTAATTATTATATGTTCATTTATAGATAGGATATTATTTTCAGTTTATCTATAAATGCGTATCTTATACGTGATATAAACTTTATTTTTATAATAATAAAGCTTAGGGAGTAATAATAAATTAATAGATTTTTATTGGATAGAATTTATTGTGCGGCAAATCAAAGGACAGATAAATTTAATTTGTTGGGATCGTTGTGGTTAATTAGGATTAATTGATGGAAGGCAACCATGGAAATTGGTAAATGGGAAATAGTGTCCAATTAAAAGTATTCATTATCTACAGCGGCCGTCCGTAATTTTTCGTTATTCCTTCATCTGTTGGTCTTCGTCATTTCGGTGAGGAGCGGAGCTCGCGCGACTTTCCGTATGTATGTGGGCTCCGATTTATTATGTGAATCTTGATAGTCAGTTGATTGCTTCAATTTAAAATTACTTTGCTTCCCATCGCGGTAATTGTTTAATAGTCTTGCTACTGACCATTCCCATATGCCACTCGCAACTCATTTATTGATTTACTTATTACGTATTTCGTCGCACCGCAAATAGTTTCCGTTTCAGAAATGATTGGTAAATCTATACTTCCATAAATCAAAAAACGTCCGACCAAAATTCGTTCCTCCTCCCGACACCTTTTTTTTCCCGTTCCCTTTTATTTTTGGCAGAAGGGGTGTTTTCGGGTGTGTAGTTTATATGATCTTGAGAACGCAGCAGATGCAAGTGTAATGATACATGTAGTCCTGCGGCCTGTCCTGATCCTGGGCCGTGGTGAGAGAGCACATTGGATGAAGAGAGAAAGAAAGATAGATGGCAAAGCCGCTGCACAGGAGCACCCCTTAATATCGTACCCCGTAATTGCGCCGTAATTATTATTGTCGGACAACAAAGGCGCTGTTTGTCAACACGGTTTGTCATTTTTCAGATCAGAATGTATTTATTATCGCTATTATAGCTGTGCATAAAAGCTGAAACCTTGGCCATATGACTGAGACTAAATTTTATTCTACGCCTTTGCCGGATGCGAGGGTGCACTTTTTTACTGAGCCAAACAGATGCTGAGCACATAATCACAATATACTTTCATCATGTAATACATATTAAACGCACTTATTTGAATAAATTATAGTTGTTATGACACATTCATTCCTAATGGTATTTATAATCATATTCAATTAGATATTAAACTAATTTAAAAAAATAAAAAAACATTCTTATGCAACAATAATGAGATTATTGCAGTAACTCAAAGAGAAGAATACAAATGGAATCACTGTCGTTGAACTGCTTTTTCTCAGACATGAGGATGTGTAATGCTCGCTTTTACTCTCCATTCAATTTCGAATAAAAACCCGTGGGTCACCTTTCGCCAAATCTCTACGTTGAATACATATTAGATTATATTGGACATTATTTAATAATTTATAAAAGCCTTTCCATTCTGTGTATATTTTTATATGAAAGAAACAATAAAAATTAATTATTTGTTTTATAAAATTTTCAATGCAAAATAATAAAAAATATCATAAAAACCAGCAATATTTATTGAAAAGTGGTAATTTTTATGAATTGTTTAATATTTTTCAAATTTTATAAGTGATTTAACGCAGTATTTCATCAAGTATAAATGTGACACACGACGATAATGGTAATAATATAATTGAGTGGAATTGAAATAATAAAGTAGGGGATTCCTTGTGATGTAAGAGCATCTCCGTCGCTCCCCTTTTTTGTGCGGCACTGTATTTTTGGGACGTGTATTTACGTTGCCGTTTTCTGTTTAGGTTTCTTTACATTTTGAATTCAAATTAAGAGAGCACTGTTTTAAAACTTTTTTTTCCTCTATTTTCTTAACTGCGAATCTACATAAAACCTTTTGATGTGGCTTATGCCAGTCTGCTTAGTTCCAGATACATGATAGCGGTTGCAAAGCGCACCCCACGGCTACGCATTTACATCGTTAAAGGGGTTGGTAATGGGTGGGGCGGAGTCGAGATATTCCATCTAAGTTTTGTCTTTGTACTCGAAAAATATTTATATTTTGACAATGGGAGTATTTTTTTTGTTGCTGTTTTCTTTATGCGAACTGGGCGTTTCGTGAACCCTTTTTTGGGTCGTCATGTGGCCACTTGCTGCGGCGTCTGACCATAAGCATCATCGACGTTGTTGTTGTTCTCCTGATCCGATTTTCCCTTATTTTGCTGCCCTTAATATAAATCCGGCGTCTGGACCGGTCGCTGGTGACGTAACGCCAAAGACAATAGGCCAGGCGCCATCTCAATTGACGTCGTTCGCTTTTATTTAGCGCCTCGTACTCGTATTTACCACTTGATTTATTGCGGGGGTGATAATTGTAATTGATACTTCCCGTCCATCGGAAATCATCTTCTTGGTTATAACATACTCTCCCCGTACACTCCTCTCCACACGATCTTAACGAACTATTTATTTTTATGTATTCCAATTCTTCTACAATTGCTCAATCTGATTAACAATAACTACATTACACACTAAACTTCTTATATAAACATACATGTGAGACATACATACACTCACTTGGAAAGAAACATCTGGATAATTCAAGACATACTCTGGAATATTATAAAAAATTCCTTAAATAAAGTTATTCCATACCCTTTCTATCAAATCTTACCTAACGAATTGATTGTTCCGAATAAAGTTGCCAGAAAGCATCAACCTATTTCCAATTGGATCTGGGGTACTGCAAAGAAGTCTACTTAGTCTGTATCTTATTTTCACATCGTATATCTCAACACCCAATAAAAAAATGTTGCTACATTTTCAGATGATAGAGCATTAATATCCTCTCATAGTAATTCAAATTAAGTAAAATAGAAATATTTAAAAAAATTATTTAAAAAAAAAATTATATTGTTGAAAGGAGTTGTGATTAAGGAATATATTCTTATACGCAAGATTTTTCACCCTTTTTTTTTTGCAGATGGAAATCTGTAAAAGATATATTTTCGATACGCCCTTATGTAGGCCTAATCTCTTGTCAGGAAATACGATAGATGACCTGCAGCTGAAGCTTCCCGAAAAAATCTCACGGTTACTTGAGGAAAATATTTATAGATTTTCATCTTACGCCATGAGAACATAAAACACTTGCTTTATTAAATATTTTTCAATAAAATAAAAAAAATATATTTCAAATGTTAATAAATTTAAAAATTAAATAATAATATTTTTCATGAAATAATATTATTTTTTATATCAACAGTTATCTGAAAAATACAATGAATTTATCAATAAAAAACTTGTTAATTAATTATTAATTTCTTATAGATTGAGGTTTGTAATATATAAAATTAAAATCGTGCTGAAAAGAAAGGCAAGGAAGTAGATTTATAGTCGTTAGAGATAAGTCATATGTGCGGAGAGGATGTGACAATTTATGATGCGCTTCTTGTTTCTTCTTTTTTTTTTTCTGTGTGTTTTGTGCGTGAATGATGTAATTTCATCAATGGAAAAAGCGAGCAAGAGAGTCGGATGTGTGTGCCAGTTTAGCTCCATTCTCATAATTTACTCGCCGATGAGTGTAAAAGTCAATTAATCTAATGGCTTTATGAAATCTTGCGAGAGATTCGCACGATCCTTTGGCCCCTAAAACTGGCAAGTTCAATCCGTTCTGACATCATCGCAGTCATCGCAGCAGCAATCAACTCGTCAGAGTTGCTGCTGTGTCGTCCCGCAGACTCCTCAAACCACAAACATCCAGCACCAAACAAACAATCAATTAATATCCATATTTATTATTCGCTCTGATTGTTATTGAATGAATCGCAGCTCGGCCAATTCAATCAGATCCAATAGCGCGGTATGCCTTTTGTCCATCCACATCATAATTGTCGCATCTCGGCAAATTTAGCGAACAGCTCCATTGTTTCGATTTCAGACTTGACAACAGAATTTTCCCACGGTCGCGAGGACTGTTAATAATTAATTAACGCTATGGCTTTGGTCACCGTTCATCAGAGAGGATTTCACTGGATGAGGTCACATTTATTTCTGCATTATCGCCTAAAGTTCATCCAGCAGAAAGCACAATTGTTATACATCCTGCTTAAAACAATGCTCGTCGCACTTGTGTGTATTTATAAAAATTTAAAATTTACTGCAATTAAAAGACTCAATTGACGCGGCGCGGAAATTGAAAAGCCGGGATGTGCGTTTGTGTGCAGAATTTTTTGTTGGTCTTCAGAGGAGTTTGAGGATAAGTCTGATGGGAATTTCACCCAGGTGGAAAGTTTCCACTGGAAGCAATAAAAATGTAATATGGGATGAAGAATTTGCATGGACGGTGTGTCGCCAAATTGGTGATTGATCGACCGTTGCTCCACGATGCAATCACTGTAAGTGGCAATTATTGTGGAAATCTGTTCTATCACGGCCTTATTTTTAATCTCTGTAATGGCCACAGCATTTCACTGACATTTTTATTGCGATCTCAGCAAAAGCAAGTTCAACAGAGCAGGCACGGACTAACGATTCAAAAAATAACAATTTTCGTTCCAAATTTTCAAGATTCTATATTTTTTCATAGAATCGAAAGAAATTTCACTTAAATTTGTTACATTTTCATTAAGTCACATTAAAAATCTCTTAACACATATTTTTCCAAATTAATTTATATATTTAGCAAATAAATAACGAAAATCTTAATTTAAATTAAATAATAGGGAATATGAGTTCACTTTGAAATAAGATAAATATCTACCAATAAAATTTAATAACAAATTTATGTAGAGGTATGATTTTCAAAGCAAAATTTAAATTTAAATTTTTTTAGTATACAAATTGCAAGTAAAAATTACTTCTCGAGTAACTTATCTTCACTTACTTGAAAATTAAAACTATTTATTTCGCGTTGCGCTTTTTAAAATGTTTTTTTTTACTATTAGGCTTAAATATGAGAGAAAACTGATATTTTTCAATTATTTATAAAGATTAAAAAAATACTTTTTTTTATATATTTAAATGAAATTTATTAATTTAACTTTTGTATATTTATTCGTATATAATCATAGTGTAATTATAAATTAAATGCGAAATAATTAAGGAAATAGTGTTTCATATATGTTTCAATTAGTATTACGATATCTATTAAGTCGATGCACAACCGCTCGT
The DNA here is from genome assembly GCA_963457615.1 of Nicrophorus investigator. Taxonomy (NCBI): domain Eukaryota; kingdom Metazoa; phylum Arthropoda; class Insecta; order Coleoptera; family Silphidae; genus Nicrophorus; species Nicrophorus investigator. The sequence continues at coordinate 4,555,825 of OY735140.1, forward strand.
TGTCAGTCACAATCATCAATTGTGCATCGTGCCATTCCAAATGCAACCAATTATCATGAGTTTTAATTGTTGTTTGTAACAATTTCGATCTGTTATCAAGGATATATGAAGGTCATTGTTATATCATTTTTATTTCATTCAAAACAAATAAGCTTGGGATATTGATATTGTTATATTTGATATGAGATGATAGAATGGTGGAATAGCTTTTTTTAGAAGACGACAAAAAATAAGAGGCGCTGTGAGAAGTGGAGGAATGGAATGGAATTGGACTGCAAATCGATATTTGCTTGAGAAACAACTGTGTTGAGACGTTAACATTCAATGTTCCAATTAGTTCATATAATTTATTTTACAAATAATAATTTTATTTATTAATGCAAAATTATTGTAATTATTTAAATAACAAAATCACTTTGATTTCTATTATAATATTGAAAACTGATACATAGAATTTTTATATTTTACTTGTAATATTAAAATATGTTATTTTATATAATTTTGAACAATTAAGTTTAGGAATTAATAGAAAAGCATATAAATTTTAGTGTTGTCTTATTATTATTAATTATTAACATATGATGATTATGTTTTGATGTTGTTTAGGTGGTATAAATCAATTTAAATAAAAGGATTTTGTCGTGTCTGTTTAAGGTTTATAGAGATCCGGTTAATTGTGTAAGAGGAGGCCAGATTCGGAAGCATCTGGTTCGTAGGTTGGCATCAGGTGCGCGACAAGCCGGAGCTTTTAGCCCAAGTGCAATAGCACCGTGCAGGTCCACTACTGCTAAATCAGCAGCTCTAATCTTTTCGCTTGTCCTCTTATTAGATTATTTACAACTATCGCACGTACTATATTTCAAGCAAGATTATGACCAACAAGAAAAAAGAGAAGACAGACAGATGGAAGCTAAAGCGAAGACGTTATTTAGCGCATGAAAATGTGGGACCGGTAAAAATGATTGATGAACCGTGTCGAAGCAAATGTGTTTAGTAAATTGATATGATCGTAGGTGGGTTTTGTAAATTGCGCGGCGGTGTTTCGGGGCACCGGCGAAAGGCTATTTCCGTTGTTTCCGTATTCCGGAAACGGGCAACACGATCGTGTTGTTTTCTGCTGCGATGGCCGTAGAGCAACAGCACCCACCCACACACACACACTACACTGGTCAGTGGTTCGGGCCCTCGTAAATAACCCTGATTAAGATTCCCGCTTTTACATGTTTGAATTCATCAGCATCCGGAATTGAATTTATTATACACCGTATATAACACGTACATGCTCCAACCCTCTTTTAACTGGAACTGCATCACCCCCAATTAACCGACGTCCGTTCGCTCCTCCGTGTTATCTGCTTTTATTAAATTGCATGATGAATCTCGAAACCAATTCCTGCTTCTCGGTAGAGCCACACAATTAATCCCGATCAATTCTGAATGGGGCTACAGAAACAACATCTGCGCCATAAAACGCATCCCGCAGAAAAAAGAGATGAGAAGAGGAAATAACAAAATGAAACAAAGGAAAGCGTATGCGTTTCCCATAAAAAGATAAACATCGTGGAGCTAATGCGTGAGGAGACAATGTGGGTTTACTTGATTCATTAATATTTCAATTAAACCGGATGATAAATGAATTTATTAGTCGTGTATATGTGTAAACCGTCCAGTTAATGTTCCAATCATGAAGGTATTATTATCAACGGCGTCCACCATCTGGAAGCTCATGCGGGATTTTTTTAATTGCTTCTTTATTTTATTTTTAGTGAAATTGTGGTTAATTGCCGTGAAGCTTTTGATGCTGCAAGATTTTCAACGACGCAGCAGCAAATTAAAACTATTATTTATGACGCATCCAGCAAACGAGCGTTTTTTTTTAAATCGTTTTGAAAATACACCGAAAGATCGATTTACTTTCTGAAATTTCCAAAGAATATTTCCTGTAGAAAACACTATCAGAATGATCGGCACTTAAACGCACAAACAATCAATAAAGTTTTCTATTTAATTAATAAACTGTTTTTTTCTGCAAATATTATCAAAATAATTGTATAATAATAATATAGTGAAATATATTATTTTTATTTATTTCTCTACATAATATTGTCTAATTAGACGTACCAAAAATTAAACTCAGTGCAAGTTATGTCTAAAATTTATCTCAAGTTTATACTCAAATTCTAAGATTTCATTGAAAAATAATTTAATTGATATTTGTAGAGAAATATTGAAAAAGTTAATTAAATATTGAAATACGTTTCGATGCATCAAATTTAGTGATTGGATAAAGACTTCATTGATTCGCTTTTATGGTGGAGACGCCGGTATGATTCTCGCTTATTTATTATGCGGGTAAAGCCTAAAGTTGGCAGGCGCCTATTCATATTTTCGATATCCTGTCCTCCCCTATCTTCGGTAATTGGAATTTTCTAGAAATTGTGAGGTATAATTATACATTAACGTTTCCAAACATTTATTACTCAAATCTTTCATTATTAGTGTCTAAAAAAATCTAATATATTTTCTATTTTATTTTTAATAGAATCAAATTATTTTTTATTAAATTACAATTTTTTTGTCTTGCAATTTTTATTTAAATTAGTAAAAAATTTGCAAAATATATTTTATTTAAACTGTTAATATTATTTCAGTATTTAGAACCAATCCAATTTGATTCCGATGTTGGATTTTAATTACAAGCTGGTTTTAATGAAAAAAGGAATTAATTAATTAATTTTGAATTCCGCTCGTGAACTATTTGCGTATGAAATTGTAATTACAAAATCGTTGATTACTTTTTTAATAACGTTCTTGTGGGTGCTAATTACATCACGTGCGTTGCAATTAAATAAATTTGAAATCCGGCAGTTGAAAAATTCAAATAATTGAAGTTTGGATAACAATACTTGCAGTTCTAAAAATGAGTGCGATGGAGAGAGAAAGAGTAAGATGGAGAAATACAAAGAGAGAGAGAGATAAAATGCATTGAATAGTGTAGGTGTGGCGAGTGGTCAGATATGAAATATTCGCGGACCTCCCACGAGACCTCCATGAAACAACCCTACCACCATCTATAATATGATTTAATCAGTTCGAAGTTAATTAAATGATTCCGTAATTGAGCGACAGATATTGTACAAAACATGTTATTCCGTTCGGTTTTTATAGATAGTGAATAGACATGCGACACGGCATCTCGCCTCGTAACCTTTCGGCCATTCTCATATGGAAATATGGTGGAGCTGATAAAAATCTAATAAAAACCTATCATTATCTTTATTATCGTTAATAAATCCAATGTTACCTGGAGTAATTTCACATATTACTGGATTTCTACATGAATTCCGCATTTCATATTTTGCGTATTTATTATTAGAGTCGTACCTCGGTTACCGTTACCTCTGATAATGAAGCTTTGATTTAATGCAATTTAAGCAAAATATTGCCACTAGTTGTATTAGAAGAAAAAAAATAAATTCAAGGAATTATAAATCGAGTTTTAGAAGTGGAAAATCTTATTAGCACAAAAGATATAGAAAATTAAGACAAAATTAAAATATTTTGATAAATGTTAACAACTAAAGATTTAAAATGCTTAAATGACATTGAAAACTTATTTTTTTCTAAAAACGATTTAATATGAAGTTAATTTAAGGCAATTATTAAGAAAAAAGGAAAAAATTGTAAACTGTGATTTTATTTTGTATGAAAGTTCTTCATTAAAAAAAATAGAAACCTAATTCTGGTTTTATAATATGAAGCATTTGAATACAATCGTATTTAGTATAATAAAATATTGTAAAACGTAAGCAAACTCATTGCAAACCCTTTTACAGTATTACAATAGAGACATTATAAAAAGTGCGAATTAAAATGGAAAAAGTAATTATATTTAAGTATTTATCAGTTGGTGAATCTATTTTGATAAAATTTATGTTTGTTGCATGCCTTTTTATTTTCATTTCAATTTTAATTTTAAGAATTAAATAAAAAGGGTACACATATGTGTGTCGGAACACCCTAGTTTTTTGTTGTGTTTCATTCAATTACGCATAATTGATAATTATGAAAGGGTTAGTGGAACTCAACGATGTGTGTCATCGCGATGAGCACATTTGCAATGAGCAAATATACAAGTTTATATATATTTTTTTAATTATACGAGTATAATTATATAACAAAATTTTCATTCATATTTTTGTTGTATTGAGTATGTTTTTTTTGTTTATATTTTTTTTTTGATTTATTGCTGTAATAAATATTATTTTAATTTTATTTTATACAAAAATAAAACGTCGAAATTTTTGTGCTTTCGTTCCAATCCAGTGAATTAATTTGTTTTGAAATTATATTTCGAGGGAATCTAACTATATGCGTGCGTAGTTAATAATAATAATCATCAGTGCGTAAATATGTATTGTGTATTTTTATTGCGTATTTTGTTATTGTCAAAAATTTGTTGTTTTATATTTGAAAATAGTTTATTTTTTCTTTTTGATTGAGCGCTGTTTCCGTTCGTAGTATTTTCTTTATTTGTTTGAGGGGAAAATAAAGGACAATTATTGTTCGATCGATTGGGTCTGGAAGTTGTGCACGTTTTATTTCCGTGTAACAACGGTTCAATTCTTCAGAGTGATTTGGCGTTCGGGATTCAATAACCGGAAAGACGGGAGGTTCGGCCAATCGGGTCCCTTTGATTCCGCCTTGATTGTTTTGATAACGTTGCTCTCCATCTCTTCCTCTCCTCAATCTCTCTGAAACGTCGCTCCCGTGGGGTTGCTGCACTAAAGAGCACCTTTTGTTCCACCCTCTAATATTTCATGATTGCCGCAAATTTCCATATCAAACTCGCAGCGCTGCGATGGCGGTGGTTGCGGAGGTGCGGCTGGAAAGAAAATAGATTGGGGTTGAAGATTTAGGGATGTCGGAGTAGGTTGAAGACGTTGCGTATTAATCCCGGACATTTGGCGAGTCTGGCATACAACAACAGGTTAATGTCGCGTGAAGTCAGTCTCATTTGTCCGAGGAGCTGTTGTCCATCCAAACTTCCCCTCATGCCTGTGTTTATATATGGGAGCAAAAAGGAGGAATGTATCAAAACAGACGCGAGGAGTAGGAGGACGGAGAATTTTCTTAATTTGATGGCCCCCAAATTGCTTCGGCCGTAATGACCGAAGGCAGTATAATCTCCAGATTGCCGTCCAGCTATTTTTTTCACTGATTTTTTTTCTTTTTAATTGCTTTATCCGCGAATGCGCGTTAATTAATAAAATTCGGGTTCATGTAGTGCGGGTGATGGTTGTAGCCGTGTACGTGCAAAGGGATCATTGATTAGAAGCTTTGCACCGAATGCACCGTGGGGGTGGTGGTTGGTTATGGGGGCGGCTTTCGAGCAAATAAAGGTAACAGCTCTAATCTAACCTCCGTTATCTGCACGCGAGCAACCCTTTTAACGAGCTGCTCATATGCGCAAAACCCGTTATTTAGACATTAGGAAAGGCAGAAAGAAGGCAGCGCAATGAAAATTGCAAAACATTTCGAGATTATCCAAGCGGGCATAAGTTATGTGCGCCATTGTAGTCGTCGCTTAATTAAAAGCTGCGGCGATGTATCATTCTGCTGGGGCGAGTTCTTTGGTCAAAGGGTGCTGTGCATGTCCGAATTAAGAGCTATTCTCTCAGTAAATAAAATAGGGAAACTTAATGCCCCGTGTCCGGATCTAACGAGCCCGAAGGAGAACTGACTAGACTCAAACGCAATTGATTAAATTAACACCACTCTTTCTATACATACATACACACACACAGACACACACATAACCATCGACATTTTACAAATACGAAAAAGGGAAGGAAAACCTGCAAGACAATTGCAACGATCGCAATCTAAATGTTTTCTCTCGATTGAAGGAAATTGCATTACTTTTGTTCCATTTTGCTAAAATAATTTGAAAGATTGATTTAATTTACTTTTCCTTAAAACATCTATTTACTAATTATTATACTACTACAAAGGTGTTCACTATAAAGAGCTTATCAGGACATTTTTTTAAAAATAATACTTGTTATTTCAATACAAAATATTAATAAGATTTCCATTAAAACATCGTTTCCAAAATATTAAAATAATATTTGAAATAACCTTACTCAGTTTCCACACAGAGTTGGTTTAATGGCAGTTTAAAATGTGACGAAGATAAAACATGTTTTTGTAACCATCCATATAAGGTGATTTTTTAATAATCATTTTTATTACTTTCTTATCCAATATGTAAATATTTTATCATTCTTATTTGGATTAAAACTTATCGTATATTAAATATATTGTTTTTAAAATAAAATTTAAGATAATAAAAATTATAAAGAGTAATTAATATTGTAATCTACTGTTTAAGATTTTATATTTTTAATTATTTAAGAATACTTTATACTTTAATTTTACAGGTTTTATGAGCGAATTATGTTTCACTGTACAAAAAACTACAATTCCTTCCAGTTACATAACAGATTATTATAATTTTACTTGTGATAAATGCTATAATTCATTTTTTTTTTTCAGATTATGAACAGTCGGCTGTACCACTTAAAACCAGACGTTACTTGAAAACCACTCAACACCATCAAACTCAAGGTTAGTTAAGGAGACGACGAATCAAAATCCGTTCGTGTAAATTGCACAATGCGCGAAATAAAATGTCTGTCACTTAACGTGCATAGTCATTAATTTGCTCTCGCTGAAAATCGTGCGAATTTCTTCCATTTTGTTAACCGCACAAATCGAGTGTAACCTTCATACATTGTTACGAACGTTGTAAAATCTAAAAAAGAAATATTTTATTTGTTTTTATATATTTTCTTAAAAATTAAACGCCTTAGCAATCAACGAGGAGAATTCGTTTTATTTATTTATTATTTAAAAAAAAAACGAAAAATCTAATTTAGGTAAAATAACAAAAATATTATTGAATTTTCTTTGAAAGTATATATATTTTAGGGAATAATGTTTATTGATATTTTGTAGGAGAAGGTAATCTTCTTGCGTTGGGGTGTGCGTTTGTGTGTGTGTGTGTGAGAACTGTTAGCGAACGGCGCTTTAAAGATTTGAATGGAATTAAACAAGAGAGCCGTGTATAGGTAATATCATCATGCGGGATGTGGGGAAATTCACTCAATCTAAACCCGGAAACCGATTCGGGGATTCCCCGGGGCCCAGTTTCGGGCGAAGTTTTATACGCGGCCAACGGTGCTGGCGCCGAATTGCGGCCGCGCTTTGCAATGCAAATGAAAAGCAAAAGATCGCAAATCGACAATGGCACCGCCGCCCCATCCAATTCCCACACAATATCCCAGACCTATCCCCTCTGGGCGGGGGAAATGCCAGAAATATATCTATCTTTATATGGCCAAACGACACAGCAAAAATTGAACAATAAAAATCGTCAAACAAATATTTATATTATTTTTATTTCAATTTTGTATTAATTTTTGTAACTGAATTCGAAAAATATAACATTAAATACAATATTTCTAAAACTAACGTAAAACCAAAAATTTTGCAATTTTTAATTTTATAAATCGAATAACATTTATAAAATAAAAGTTGAAAACTTTAGCTAAGAAATATTTGTTTTAGAAATGTTAACCAAATTGGTAGAAAATAACAATTTTATAGATGAAAATAATTAAATTCAATTTCATAAAATATTTTCATAAATTTAAAATAAAAATTTAAACTTAAATTAAATTTTTAAGCAACTTTTTTGAGTTTAAGTACGGAATGTTTGATTTTTTTAATATTATTATTATTTGATATGATTACATAATATTTTTTTATTACTATAGTAGAATCAATAAAAACATGATTTAGATGAATTGAAGAAAACGAAGTGATCATGTCTAAATGTATTTGTGCGTTGAATGTGTGTCTATATATCGGTAATAAAGAGAACCAACAGATCAATTTAGGGCGCAAACAAAACAAAAAAAAAACAATATTAAACAGCAATAAATCAATTAGACGGCAATTAATAATCACGAGCAAATACAAGAATTGGAAAATTATTATATAGACCATTAATTCCCGGCCGCAAACACAATTCATTCGCTCCATTTCTATGTTTCATTATGCATTGAATCGTGGAAGATAAAGTATTTTTATGCTCGACCCAGCAAGTCCCTTGCCCTTCCTTCAAGTGGCTTCGGTTCACGCGATGCCACCATAAGCCAGCAACAACTAAAAAGCGAAAACAACGAGAAGAGAGTTGCAGAACAATAAATAAATTACTTCATATAAAGCGGCCGGTTTAATAGAAGCGACGTCTCATCTATTATTATAATTCGAACGTACTTCCGACGAACACGATGCGACTTAATTTATTGGACCGGCTAACTGTATCTGAAACTCCTCCACTTCGTGTCTTCTTTAAATATTAACCTGCAGTAATTGCCGCTCTGTCGGACCCAAACGCAAGCGGAGTGACGATGATACAATGATGCTAACAGGAGAACACGACATTACTGTACGTTATTTTTTTCATTCGGACAGATTTTATCAGGTATAATGACCAGAAGAGATGAATAGATTTGCTACCGTAGTTTCCGTTTCATCAAAAATCAATTACAAAACCGTCGTATATAAACCAAAACACCAGCATTCAACATCATTCGATTCAGTCGTAACCAAAACTCTAGTTACAATGCAATATTTTATATTTGGTAAGTTTTTTTAAAATATTTTATAAAATATATTATCAATTATATTTCTATTAATTCTATTAATAAATTAGAAATATAAAATATTTTATTTAGAATAGATTTTTATATAAACATTAATTTAAGTGTATAATTTTACAAAATAATTAATCAAAGATTTTGATTTTTTGAAATAAAAAAAGAAATTTTTAATTTTTGCCTTATTAACATTAAACTTGAAATACATTTATTTAATTTGGATCATTACGAAAAACAATTTTTTTTTATAAAATATGAAATTTAGAAATTCTGAACTTTCATATTTTATTAATTTAATTATTTTGATTGGACAATTTTTATATTTAGTATTTTTAAAATTATTTTCAATTATAATTCTCTAGTTTTGAGTAGTAATATAATTGAAGCAATTTCATTTATGAAATAAAATTTTATGCTAAACAAATAAATGTAAAGTTTTTTTGAATTTTAATTACTGGAGTTTTATGTTACTTTTTTTAAATTTTAAGTTTCATTGATGTGTGTAATAAGAAATATGTTTTTGCTTAAAATGTTAATAAATCGTGTAAAAAAATATATAATTTTAGATTTTTTTTTCATTACTTTTTTTCAATAATTTGTATGAAAAATATGTTTTAATCTGAAACTCTTATTATAAATTTCCACAACTTTTAACAAATTGAGGATAATTGTATAGTTGGAAATGCTGTGCGCTTTGCGGAAGCTTAAATTTCCTTGTTGCGTGAGTCACGTTTGCTTCGAAAAATATAATTAAAACGGGTTTCGTTTCATAAACACGGTTTTCGACGATTACTATGAACTTAATTATAATTTTATGCTTTAAGTTTATGTCCTGGTTATCGCCACTTTGGCTTCGGTGCAAGCCGAAGACAATAAAGTGAGCAAAGAAAAACTGCGCGAGGCTGCAATGATCATAGTAAACGACTGCAAGGAAAAAGAGGGTGCATCCGATGAGGACATAGCCGCTCTGAAGGAGCACAAGTTGCCCAAATCCGAAAAGGGTTTGTGTATGATCCAGTGCCTCTACAACACCGTTAAAATCATGAAAGATGGAAAGTTCAATAAAGCCGGAGCAGTCGAGTTCAGTTCTCAGGCGTTGAAAGGTGACGAAGCCAAGCTGACCAAAGTGAAGGAAGTCATGAACGATTGCGAGAAGGAAATTGGCGAAACGACTGGATGCCAAGTGGCGAAGTTGATCACGGAATGCATAGCAAAACACGGAAAGGAGTTCGGCATCATCATTCCACACATGAAGAACATGTAAAACTGTACAAGTTCGCACTGTTACTTAATATAAAAATAAAATCTTGATTGATGAATGTTGATGGAAGAAAACAAAAAAAAAACTCTTTGTTATATATTTTTATCTTTCCTTCTCTTGTTTTCTTCTTCAGACGACCCCAATTTCTTTCAGGAGCTAATGCATATTTAATTAATCCTCGCAGTGCTGAAAATGATTTGGATGATTTTTCCGAGGCGCTAAGCCTCGATTTGTTTTTCCTTTGATGCTCCGCCAGACAACGATTTTTTTTTATTTTTTCTCTACGATTTATTAAGTACTGCCTCGTTTGAGTTTGCTCGCCGAGGCGTGCCTCTTTTGGGGTTCGGGTTGGGCTGGCTGGTGTTACATAATTTGCACCGAATATCGCGATAATAACGTCGGTAATCCGGGCGTTGTTTCGTGCGGGGGGGATGGGATGAAGGAGGAAGCCGCGACGTCGTGAATCAGCATTGTAATCCTGTGGGAAGCGACACCACCAGTTCCTTCTTCCATCTCACTCTCGGGGCTCTAATTGTTATCTTTAATCCCTATTATTGTCTCACTGCTGGCAAAATAGCATCACAGCCGTCATCGTACACAATGCTTTGCGTAATCTATTTTTCTCCATAAACTGTCATAAACGTCACCGGTAATGGTAAAATTCGTGCGTAACGCCGCTGAATTATATTTCGCGGGAGATTATCAAACAATTCAAATGTTATATTATACATTCTATACAGCACACCGGTTTTATTCAACAACCTATTTTCTTCTTTATTTTCCGTTCGTTTTACTTTTTCAGTTAGCAAACACTACATTAAAATGTATGTTTACGAGACGGCAATATATATTTCACATATTTTAATACAGCTATAAGTATACAAAAATAAATTATTTTCGTAGTCATTATTCTGCAGAAAATTTAAAGTCTGGTAGTTTTTTTTATTTATAAAAGTATTAATTACAATTAAATTAGTAGGGTAAATTATTATTTTATAGATTTTTTAAGCAAGTTTCAAATTAAATTTAATTTATAAAACATTACAAATGGAGTATTATTTTTAATTTAATTTGAAGAAATTGTATTTCTTAAATCTATTGCAAAAACATATTTTTTATAAAGAAAATTCTAAAAGGTTGATCAAATATTCATTCCAAACTGTCTTCATTTATAACATATTATAAAAATGTTAATTTGTTAAATATCTATTTATTAATTTGAGAAATATTTTGAAAATTTACATTTTTATTTATGTACATTTAAAAATTTAATATTATTAAAAAAAATATATATTTTCAATATGAAATTTTCAATTTTAATTTCTCTTTTTTATTGATTAAATTGTGCTTATTAAATAATTAGTAAATTTAGTTATAAATTTTATTTTTAAATATTTTCAATTATATAGCTTGAATTTTCTTTAGTTTAAAATTATCTTATACAAAATAAAATTTTATGGTAAAAAAATAAATTTAGATTAGTAAATGTTTTTGAATTTTAAATACTGGATTATAATGTTACATTTTTTAAAATTTCAAGTTTCATTGATGTGTATAATAAGAGATATGTTTAATTAATTGAGTGTCAAGTAATAATTTATTTAAAAAAATATATAATTTTAGCAACTTTTACCATAATTTTTGCATCAAGTTATTTTGGTTTAAGTTAAGATAAGATTAGGTTGCCATTGATTAGATAGCATCATTATTGCACTCTTGAGATATAAGATCGAAGGAATTTGTTGTCACTAAATCTTGAAAATTGTTAAAAAATATTATATCAGAACGCAAATGTAGTTAAATCACTCAAGCAGAAAATGTCGTTTATTTAAGAAATTTTCAAAATTTTCATGTGAACGAGAATAATTATACAATTTATGAAATTGTGCGAATAACGATCGAATCCCCTTCAATTAAAAATAATGAAAGAGATTATGGCATAATATTATTTGCACACATAATCGCTGCAATACCTTTAATTACGTGATGTTATTAGTCCGTTGTTATTGGAATTCATATTCACTGTATGATCAAAACGACAATAACATAAAAAAACTATATGTGTATACGTGTGTATATATTCTGGCGCGCAGAAAACTAATAAAAACGATAATTTCATTTGTCACACGGCCATATGTTCAAACAACTGTAAAATTACAACACACGTTCTTTTTTTACCAAATTCACGGGGGACAACAACAATCAATTTTTTCGTGTAATCAATTAGTTCACATGCGTGATTAATATTTTCAAGATTTATTAATGCACAAAAGTATATAAATTTTAATTCACAAATAAAAGTTATGAAAATATTTAATAAATTATATTATTATTGAAATTAAAAAAAAAAATCTATAGTTGCTTTCGATAACAAACACATAAGTTGTGATAATTGAGAGAGGTGTAATTCATTTAAAATTTGAATTGAAAAAGTTTCTTAATTAAAATTCTTTCAATTTTGTTCAGGGAGAAAAAAAGCAAGTGCAAATAGTTGCGCGCTCGCTATTTTTTTTCTTTGTCGTAGCTGAAATTGGAAAAAAATTGGATGTGTTCGGGTATGTCGCGCGGGGGGGAAAAGGCGCGGAGCACAAAACAATCCTGGATAAGCGGAAAAATGCGACTACAGCGCTTTGGAAAAGCTCTCCGATTTCCAGCGAGGGAAGTCCACAATTGCAGCCAATCAGATGCGCGCCTCGCATCCCCCACCTTTCCGCGCCGCGAATGATAATCAATCGACGATTTTCCTCACATCAAGAATTTTCCGACGGAACGAAAACTGCAATTTCCTTTGCGGAGAATTAATGCGTAGCGATATTCGATTCGTAATTACTGATTCATAAATTGGATTTTATTATTTCTTGCGAACCTAAATTAATTGAAAATCAATTGTTTACCATCAACTGAAATATATAATTTATGTATTTGATAATGTTGTTGGTTAAAAACTGTGGAAAGCTTTGCTATAGGAATTGAAACTAGTAGAGAAGAAATTGGTGATGAATTAAATTTATGTCTGTATGTTTTGCGGCTGCGACCGCCCCCTTTGGATCGAGGCTACGCCTCTTCTTACAAATGTAGGATGGAGTAAAGGCGATAATCGTTTGCACAAAGGCGGGGCTTATCTCAATAACAGACCGGGATAACGTCCCAAACACTTGCTGATGGAACAGTCGTCCTCCACACGAAGTTTCGTCTGGACGCGTCATCCCCTTTGGTACGGGAAAAAATAACAACAACAACATCAGATCAACCAAAGACAATAATCCTAAACTATGTTGTATAGTTGAAAGTGCTAAACATCATCAAACAGTGCGTGTGCAAAAGAGCAAGAACGATCCGATTCGAAGAGTCCAATCTCAGTGGTCAACGATGGCCATGGAACTCAGTTCGCACAATCCCATGCCTTTGGACTTTAGCAGTGGTGCGATCCGCGGAAACTCCGGAAGTCCGATAAACCATCTTCAAGCAGATTCAGCACCTTCCAGTCCGCCGGGAAGCAGCGCGTTCCGAATTGTCACGCCGAAGGGAAGAGAAGGTAAAGCATTGAATCAATCACAAGAATCAAAAGTCATTTTACGATCCATTGTCGCTTTATCGACGGCAATAATTCAATTTTTTTGTAGTCATGTTCCATAAAATACGGCGCGTTAATTCCATCCAAATCCCTCCAAACAATAAAACCGCATTCTCGAACGGGAAAAGCGGATAAATTGGATTATAATTTGAAATACATTCAATTTGGCGATTATACTAATTTGAAATGTACTTAAAATAACAAAATAATAAATCTATACTGGATATATACTAGAAAATGTTTTACGCTCATCTTAGAATTTATTTAATCAATTTTATACAATGCATTTATATTTAAAAAAATTAAAATAGTACAGCATAAAATTAAATATTTTAACAATATTTATCAATACATTAAATAATCGATTTAAATATATTGACGGCAATAATTACATCTTTATTTTCAATTGATTTTTACTAAAATAATAATTATCATATAGATTTCAAAATATTTTTCTATTAAAAAAGTTATTTATTTCATATGTTTAACGTTAAATTAGAACATTATTTTACCGTTTATTAATAAAGTGAACGTAATTGTCACTTATCGTTTGATATGAGAGAGAAAAATAATACCTGACACGTTATTGATAACAGATTTTCGGCACCACAAAATCATGCTTTAAGCGGATTTTGATTGAAAGTACTCGAGGTTATAATGATCACTTTAGAAATATTACATCCTCTGAAGTATGTTTTCCATTTGATAGTTTATCTAAACGTAAGCAATTATTATTATTCTCCAGATCTAAAATATCTTATAATAACTTTTATATAAATACCTATTAATTAATGTAACTTTTTTCCTATTTTTGTATTATATCACAATATTAATAGAAAATCGATTAATCAATCAAACTTCTTAGAAAATATTTTCTATTAATTAATTTTGTCTTCATTTTTGATGCATATTATAATACCAAAAAAATTCATTGTAGAAATAAAGTAATTATATTATTATTGATTCTTTGAACTACTAAGTTTTATGTTAATTAATTTTGTCTTCATTTTTTTGATGTATTTTATAACACAAAAAAATACAATAGTATTAAATTATAATTATTTGTATATTTAAGAATGAATTATTTTATTGTTACATTAATTTTCTTGTGAAAACAATAATAATAATTGTGTAAAATTAATTTATAAAAAGTTTATTTTTTAAACAACCAAATTGAGGTTTACAAAAAAATACAATGTAAATTTTAACTTTCTGATAATTTCTTTTAATATTTAATTTATTCACAACTATTTGTTAATATTTTTTTTGTATTTAAGAATTAAACAAAATTAATAATAATTCTTAAATTCATTTAAATCCATGATTCAATGATGGAAATTATATTAGGTGATATTTATAGAATTCTATATTTGTAATGTTCGAAAATAAATTAAAATGATTAATAATTAATAGAGAAAATAAATACATTTTAAAATCAAATTTAACGATATGTAAGAATTGATTGTTGTAATGGAAAAATATGATTCAGTTGTATATTGGTTTTTATAATATAAAATTGAAAATCATATTGAAACTGATTAGACTAGCGTGTGAATGGTTTTAGGGGATTTAGATATAGCGGCTATTTTCCAATAAACATGTAATCTAATCATAAATTTTGCAATTTATTAATTTCGGCGGTACGCGATGGTATTTTCGAATTGTCTCAATTGGCTATATGTTATATACATAGTTATTTCTGATCCTTTTGGAGTATATTAATGATGCGATGGGGGAGTGAGCTTCGTTTTTTTTTTGGGGGATGAGCGAAGGACGCGTTTGTCCTGAAAAGCAAAAACTAATTATTTTTTCGTCAATTTCAATTAACGCGAACCGGGCCCGAAACTCAATCCACTGCGGCTCACTTCAAACAGAATCCAATATAGAAATCAAATTATTTCCAGCGCACTTCTATATCCGCCAAAAGACCGAAACTGCTTTATCTCTTTTATCACTTTTACATTACATCGGATTAATTTTATCGGAGAACACAAAAATGAAACGAAACAAAAAAATATATATTCACAACACATAAAGTACGTTATGGAGCCGAAAAAGAGAGCGTTATTAAAAATATGGGATTTGTTTGTTTGGATTAACGTTTTTCGTTGTGCGCGCCGATATTTTCCCATAGCGAGAAATAAATTGACGTATTTATTCAGTCCACATGCAATGTGTACAACTGAAGGAAACCGAGAAATGAATACAAAAAAAAAAGGAAGAAAGAAACGATGATTACTTCTTTTTTTTTCTTCCTATGTAACCTGATCCGTCAAGACATTACATATCCCATGACGTACGTAATGTATGCGAGTGTGTTTATAAAAATTTAAATCTCATAATTTCTTTCGCCTCCAGCTCCAATTTTTTTTACCAACGTCTCTCTTCTGTGGAGCACATGCTCCTCCGACACAAATCCGACTTGTTTCCACGCATTGTCCTCCACATGTTACCATTATACGAGCCACGTAAAAATCCAAAGACGCATTTCCGATTCGCACATGTGGCAACCACCAAGTACAAAAAAAAAGTACAACATTAATGAGACGTATCAGGACGATAAAAGGACGAGCATCGCATACATCCTTAGCCGATTAATAATGCAGAATCCAATATGTTGTGATAGTTGTCTTTAATAGCATTATCTTCCTCGGCAGAATTATAACCTGACAGACGTACCAACTGGTAATCCGCTTACGCAAGATTTCTTTTTTACCCGCCCCTCAACAAACCGATATTTATAAAGATAGAATGCATCCATTATTCAAGGTAATGCCATTTCCCTCAGAAATAAAAATATATGAACGCAAACACAAGTTTGATGGAAAAAGTAAAAACAAGAAATCGCGTCAATCAATCACATCAAATCAAAAACTTTGCTTCGAAAGAGAGGAGTAATTACCCGAAACGAAAAATCTGTGCGTTAAAGCAAGATTTTAATCAAAAACTCTAAAAAAAATAACCAAAATATATTTGGATTCGGTGATGTATCTCCGGGGTGTAGACAGATGCGGCGCCTAAGTTGACGTCATGGTTGTGGAGCTAATGAAACGAAATCGCTTCAAGTCAATTGTACATTAATTTGTTATTTCCGATCCTCTCTTCTCGTACATGGACCGAGACTGCTGCACATAGTGAGAGTACTAATGTACTCGCTCTCCTTCCTACGCGATGATTCAAGATGAAGAACGAACCGAGAAGATTACAAAAATAAATAAAATAAAAGAAACGCTGAATGCATGTGAAACATTGGCGCATATTCGTTTCCAAAATTTTTCAGTTCAATTACCACCAATTATGGCCCACACAGACGCATTAAATTCTGCTGACTAAATAAATCCTTTGGCGGTGCGTATCGCCATTAACAAAATTTCGTTTTTGTCATCACAAAGAGGACCGCACGAGATTTCCTTAATTAGTTCTAACGTTTTTTAAATTCGGTGATTCACTTCCATTCTCTCATTGAATCTATATCCCATTTACTTTACTTACAATTTATTCGACTGAATTTAAAAAAACAAAGAGTCTTCTCATTCAAAGCGACAAATAAAATAATTTATGTCATTTATGACTTTTAAACATCTGTATTTTATTTCTTTCATACTTTGATAAACAACTACAAAAATAGATTTATCACATCCTCATTTTTTATTCTACAGTTAACAACATATTACATATATTCAATAAATTACTTTTGTTTTTGCGTTTTATTTATAGAAAAATTAAATAAATTTTAACTCTAAACATTTCATAAAATGGACCTTTGAAATTTTATTAAAATTCAATTTTTTACATTTTTAATAAAATTTATTTCACAATTTTTAATTTTATATTTTGAAGTAGTTTAATTAATAATAAATTAACTTTTTAAAAATATATTTAACTATTTTATTTTAAAATTGTTGTAGTAATAATAACTAGATTTGTGTATATCATGAAAATAAATTAATTCAGGAAGAAAATGTAATAAAACTATTAATAAAAATTATTAATCTTTAATAAATGTTTTAAATTCGTTTTTTTTTTTTTGTAGGTGAAAGACCGCTTTCTCCCTTGCAATTTCCTCCGACAGGATTCGCATCGTACTGCAGAAACCTTTGGGGATCTCCAGTTTTGGCTGCTGGTCCAAGATACATCACGCCTTTAACGCAGCCCCACATCATCGCTCCTGAAAAGCCAAACGGTAAGTAAAAGAAATAAATTTACAGTCAGTTGATGATTAAAAATGAACATGTAAAAGCGTCATTAAAGAACAATAAACAGGAAAAAAACAGCGATTGTCACGGAAACCACCTGAGCTGTGTTACAGACATATTGTTAATAATAAGAACATAAATTCAACATAGTACAATCTTGATGTGAATTACGCAACTCCTGCGGTCTGGAGGGAGCAGAAAACCGGAAGCGTTGTTTGCCTTCATTCCGTGCAAGATTATCATCGCTCCACAAATATTATAAAGTATTCAGAATTATTTTCCTTCAGTTTCATTATTATCTATACCTGTGTTTCATATATTTTTTTATTTGTCTTTGTTTTCTCTTTTGGCGCATTTCGTTCTAGATTCCAACAACTGATTTCTATAAGACAATTCCGTGGTGTTTGTGTGTGCGTACGTTTGGTGACGATCGCGATTACAAAAAAAAAACGAGTAGGGAAATTAATCAACGTTTCGTGATGACGATAAAGCATCAGCTGCAAATACATATGGAACACACGGTTTCGGTATAAAGTTTTCATTTAGTACCGCTGCGTTTTGTATCGATATAAAAATGTGAAAGAAGGTTTCGAATGTGTGTGCAAGGATTAGGTATCCAGACGTTGGCGGTGATAGCGGCTGGATAAAAGGCCCTATAAAGCAGGGATTTCTGATATCGATGTCAACATGATGAATTGCTTCACGGATTGTAAATCACATTTAATCTAAACGGCGGATTGTTTGTTATGTTGATTTTTCACGAAATTAAATACCTGTCTCTCTCCGACACTTCACAACCAATGACCGTGATCATCGCATTCTCCTCCTTGTCTTTCTTCACACCTCTTCAGTACACATGGCTTTATCGACGCCGATTTGATAACTATTAAATAAACTGGAAAAACATTGTATTTGTACACACACAACGTGCATTCGAAAGAGAAATTTGAAATAAACATGTACAGATATAATTTCATTAATTTTACATTCAAAATCATTACAAAAATTAAAAGAAATCTCTTTGTATACTTAAGGTGTCTAGATAAAGAAAGTGATTAAATTTATTTTGAAGTGAATAACGATATATCACGTGAAGTAATAAACTTGATTTAATTATTGTACGAAAATAATGATAATTATTCCAATACGTGTCACGATAAAAATGGCGCATTATTTACGACCGGTGCGATATTCCCAATAATTTAATTCCATGCAATAAAGTCGGATGGAAATACACAAATAAAAGTAATAACAAATCGAGGCGTTATCGAATTTTGCCTATAATAATAATAAAAATAGAGTTATGGCGATGTGACATCAAACGATTGCGCGCGCGCGCGCAGATTTTTTAAATAAAACTTTTGACGTGGCTTTCGGTAATCAATTAATCACGGCAATAAATTTTATCTGAACGGGATTATCGTGGGTTTACGGCGGAACAACACATACATACTCTACAAAAAAAAATAGAAGCGTTATATCGCTTTTATACATCTTTGATTCGGTTGCAGCGATTTTATTGCGGTTTATTGATTTATTTATCAGCGTCAAAGAATTTCTTCGTATGAAAAATAGATGTCGCGAAAGCGAATTCGTGATATAGCGAGGAAACGTTATTGCTGGAGCCATTATTGTTATTGTCTTTGAGCGTTTCGTGCAGTAACGAATAATCAAAAATTCTCACTGTTACGAAGCACAAACAAAGCAGGCGCAAACAAAGCGGGGTTGAAAAAAAAATGGGTTTTCCGTGGAAAAACGTAACCCTCCTGCACACCATGTATCACATATATGCATATTAAAATTGATTTATATGTTTCCATAACTATTTGTTCAGTGCATGGCGCTTGTATATCTGCCATCTATATTATATCAACGATATGTTGGAGATAGCGTATGCGTGTGTGTGTGTGTGTGTATGAAGGGCGGTGCTTCGAGGAACCCATTTCCCGTTCCCATTTCGAATGCAAATTCGCTAAAAGTCTGAAGACCCGTCATTATGAGATTTTCTTGTGACACACGCTAGGACCTTTCCCTAATTACATAATGGAAATGATAATTTCCGAACAATCGTCCCCCTCTTTTTCTGACCCGAAGAGTCCTCCGGTTGGGTTTGGGATGCGATGGGATCAAAGGGTACCCAACTTACATGGACACGCGACCATAATCCTTGCACGGCCAATTTTACCCGAAAAGAAAATTGCCCTTTCGCGCATCGCCTTTTTCCTACACGCTTCAAATTATTCATTCATCCTTTTCTGGATTGTTCCATCCGCGTTAAATGATTAACTTTCATTAGTTGTAATTACTATGTGCTCATGCATTTTTAATCAAACAATCAACATTTTTAAGCTAAACCTAACACATTCCTTATATATTACCACGATTCATTCATTTTTAACGATATATTTTCAAATCAACAAAATTACAATTTAAAGTATTTAAATAATTTAATTGATATTTTACATAAATATAAGATAAATAAACTTTATTATTTTTAATAAATTGTTCTCATATATTTTAGAGATTTCTTCATCAATAAAATTTGATTCTTTATTTATCTGAAGTTTAATGAAGGTATTAAAAATTGAAAAAGTTATTCATATATAAGAAAACTTTTATTAACAATTTGATGTAATAAAAATAATAATTGTGATGCGCTATAAATAAAGCGGATTAATCAATCAAATACTATTAGCATATTAATGTAGTAAGTTAACTTTAATAGATTGACATATTAAGCTATCAATTGTATACCATTTATTTTTTCTCTATAGTTTATTTATTTTTTCTATGATTATTAGTACACTTAGGAAATTGGTTTGGCATGTAAAGCAAACATCGGAGACAATTGGTGTCGGTGGTGGTAGTAGTAGTGGAAATTGATATATAACAGCGCGCGTATGACTAGTCAAACAATTAATTACCAGGGCTAATTCCAAGGGTCAACCAAATACCGGTTCGGAAATGACGTAATAACCCTACATGTGGGGTCTTTTATAAAACACACGTGCCGCCACTTTAGCATCGGATACAATTATCTACTTCAGCAAAAATTGGAACTATCCTTCCTTGCAAACAAATCACCTAAAGCATCGCAATTATAAAGCTTGAGTATTACGAATTTTCATCTTCGCGACTCTGCGATCATTTAACCTAATTTATTTTCGTGTTTCTTTTCTTGACGAGAAAAAAAGAGTATTATATAAATGAATCCTCATATTTAATTCAACGCGAGGTCCGTATTCGTTTCGTGTGTTATTTTTAATTGGTAAAGAAACGAGAGCGACAGGACAAATATAATTAAGTGGAACGTAAATTGCCCACCGAAAAGAAGGGCGAGAAAATAATAAAAGGAAAACGCAGGGAATAATATAAATAAATGTAACGCTCGGTGGAAATTCAAGACAAATATTTGATTAGCAATTAAAACTGAGTTCTTTTTCTCTTCCAGTTTTTTTTCTCTCTCTCTCCTTCCCTCCCCATTATTCTACGTTCGTTCTTGATTAATTACATCGAGCCGACGTGACAATTATATCGAAAATTGAGACGTTGTGCATGCACGAATCGAATTCAGGAATCATTAGGTAACGGCTTCGTAGCTCCGCTCCACCCTAAAGTAAATATGGACTATCGGGCTCATTTAGCCAAACATATAAAGAATGGGGGTGTAATATTTACTGGGATGCAGAGGAGGAGGGTGCTCGGGCTCTGAATAATTCATGGCTCTGTGTAGGCGACATCTGTTTCGGAGGCGAACTGTATTAGCACCAGTTTAGATTGCACTTTTTTCCTGCTATATTATTATTATTATTATTAGCAGAATTTCAATTGAAACCGGCCAACCCCAACGGATGCAGCGCAACAACCAATCCCGACGAATAAAATAAATCAATACGGATTAAAAGCAAACAACAATATTGTCGTTGCATTTAAACTAAAACCTGTTGGTTTTTAATCAATGTTTAATTGCGGACAATCAGATTGATTTGCATGACACAAGATACGGTGCAAAAAGCAGACGAACCGCAACTGAAGTAAAGATACCATACATTCATGCAAATGCAATTTGTATTCATTGTTGTTTATATATTTGGTTGAATTTAAAAAAAATGATTGGCGAAAAATTGTTAAATAAAAATAATTAAGTAATTAATAATAATATATTTGTTTTTGATAAATAAATAATATTATTACAATTTTAGATAAATTTATGTTGTAACCTGCAGTGGTTATAGTTTTGTAAAAGTAATGGTTGGTGGTGAGGATGATTAATATGAACGTTTAGGGTTAAAAATAGGAAGAAATGATAAATACATTTGAGCTGTCAGGCGTATTGAAATATGGTAGAGCGAAGAGAATTTGTCTCTTTAACAAATAGTGATTTCGCGCAGTGTTTTTAATATATTCGAAGGGGAAACTCGCTAGTGGAAATTCCAGTCCGAAATGTACTCGTAGCGATTTTTTTATGGGTAGTGTGTATGGATGGAGCCGGGGTTATTTTGTCGGGGTGTATTGTAATAATTGTCGCTAACGTCCGTGGTCGACGGGGTGATGGGGTACACATTGTTGGAGCTAATTGAGGGGGCCGGATTGCGTACCCTAGAGGTTTCAGTCAATTTACACTTTGCATGACATGATACAGCTCATTGCACATTTGGTTACGCTCTCTGCGTGTACAAGTTTCAATCTGGCGACATTGAAAACTCACGTTGTTTTTCTTCCTTCCTTCATTCCTGCCGCCGCCAGATAGACGCAGACACATACATTTTTCCTTATTTTTTCCGAATGGGATTAGAGTTACAATGCCGTTCGTCTCCGGATGGATTGCAAAGTCGTAACCGAAAGATCGCGCGCTTTCTCTCTTTTCCCAGAGGAAAAGATCTCGTCGGAGCCCGTGTATTTGCGACAAGTTTAGTAACGTTGAAACGTACAAATCGCGGGAACACGATGATGTATGACCTCTTCACCCTCAAGCTTTATATTCCATTTCACTCGCAGCGAGCATCCATCATCAGACTGTCTTTATAGTCCCCTCGTATATTTCACACTCGAATCCTGCTAAAAGAGACACCTTTAATTGTTCCAGAAGCAATAAAGTTCGGCATCAGCCGTTTGGTGAAATCCGACGATGAGGAGGAGCAACCGTTGAACAACAATACGAAAACATTCCTGCATCATGAGGGAACAACAAGTTGCTACAGCGGAGATGAAAATTCTCCGAAACCGAAATGGGAATCGTCACCAGCTAGGCCATCCCCGACGACGTCTCCGGAACTCGAGGTCGATTCTCCGCCTCCTTCACGTACGAACACCCCTTCTCCAAGACCACCTTCTATTACCGAAATTCCCAAAACTCCTCCGACGCCTCTGAAGAAATCCGAGACCTTCTCCGTCAGCGCTCTTCTACGTCCCGATAATCCCAAAAGCAAAACCGACCCGTGCTATCAGGAAACCATCTCCGTCACCCGTTCCTATCTCTACCCACCTTTCGCCGACTTAATACGCGATTCCCAAATGAAGCAGGATTACAACAATTTCCTCCCACGCAACTTCCTCCACCCAGGTTTCCTTCAACCGAGCATGTATCCGCCGCGGGAGGGTGAAGAACGTTTTCTTCCTAATCCCACGTCTCTATACTTCAGCGCCATGGCTGCGGCAATGGCGAACGGACAATCGACTACCCAAAACCCTTATCCGCCTCCCCCGACCACCGAGGAGCTTTTCAAACTTCGACACCTCATGAACAATTCAACCGGGGTCCATCCGCACCATCACCACCTTCTCATGCGACCCGGAATGGTGCCCATCGGAGACGTCTACTCGTGCATAAAATGCGAAAAAATGTTTTCCACCCCTCACGGACTCGAGGTTCACGCCAGACGCTCTCACAACGGCAAACGCCCTTTCGCCTGCGAACTTTGCAATAAAACTTTTGGACACGAAATTAGCCTCAGTCAACACAGGTAAATTACAACTTTACAATATTATTAACTCACATTATTTTATATTTAAAACATTATTTACAACAAGTTATTATTATAATTATATGTGTAGTATTGGTATATAAATTTCTTATAAATTATCCATTGAAATTATTTTCAAATATTATTAATGTTTAAATTATTAACGTTAATATAATTTTTTAAAACATAAAATTAAGCTTTTAAAATATGTTTACAAAAAATATTGAATTTTTATTATTTAATTAAAAATGCAATTTATTTATGTTCAATTACAATTTTATATAGCTGATGTTGAAATAGTTTAAAAACGAATGGAGAACAAGTTTACAGACGAAAGTTACTTTTGCATGTCTGATTTAAAAAGTACTTTTATTTTTTGCTTCACTGATTATTTTTTGTAATTTTTTATTTCTTTCGTTATGTATGTGTAAGATCGATATGTTTGTGTATCACTTTGGGGAATTAAGTTTTGCGGTGTCTTTTCCCCCACAGGGCTGTGCACAACGTCGAAAAAGTTTTCGAATGCAAACAGTGCGGGAAATCGTTCAAGAGATCCTCGACGCTATCGACCCACCTGCTCATACACTCCGACACTCGGCCCTATCCCTGTCAGTTCTGCGGAAAGCGTTTCCACCAGAAATCAGACATGAAGAAGCACACCTACATCCATACAGGTCAGTACCGAATTCGATATTCCATTTCACTGCGCATAGTTACATAAAGAAGCTTGATTTTCGCTCGAGATTTGCGGTGCGAGAGCAGCAGAAGGATGGGTTCTTGGGGATGGTACGGAAAGTTTCTTGGGCGATAATAGCACTTGAGCTTGTGTTAAGCACTAAAAGGGAGGGTGTTTGTTGTTGTATGTGTGTGCGCGTATTTACCGCAAGGTTGGAGGAGTTATTGCCCTGCGCCTTGTCTAATTAGTAAATAATTCACTGGTAAGCCGCGTCGGCAATTAATAACGCTGCCGCCGTCTTAACGCCCTCTGAAAGGGTTGAGCGCCTCCTCTCCGAACCCTTTGATTTATCGCATCACTCCGTCCGTTTAATAATATTAAATACGTGCCTTCAAAAAGACATCTAAAAAAACGAAAACCGACGGAAAGCAATTGATGGCCCTTCTTGTATCACTTCCACCGTTGCCGCCTTCTGTTTCATTCTTTTTTTGGTTCGTTCATCCCTTGTTGGATCACGTAGGTCGCATTTTTTAATCCCGCGTTACGGAATCAATTAACGTCTCAACTGTGTTTCTTATAATTAGACTTCGAGGCAATTAGAGGAAGAAAAGAAGAAGCGTGGAGGGAAAAAAATGCGAGAGTCCCATTTTTAAAATTAGCATTTTCGCTCGAAGGGTAATTTTGATTGCAACGTGTACACTTCTTTTGGGTCGAAACCTCGTGTCTTCCGTTAATTGCGAAAGCCCTGCATGCGGAGCGTCACTTTTTAAGACCTCCCCGGCCAATTACGCGAAGGGCGCTCGCACTTTCATTTGTTTCCACCCTTCGCTGTTTCATCTCTTTCCAGAGTCCTGGGACCGATTTTTATGTCGCCATAATTACATCGCGCCATCACGTAGCTTCGTTTCTTTCTTTCTTTCCTTCCTTCCTTCATCCTCTTCACTTTCCTGCTACTACTCTTCATCCATTCAAAACGCATCACTTTCGATGGGAAATCGGTTAAAAAGTTATTTGGTTATTCGCATCCTCCTCGTCCATTAGAGGGACACGCGGCCCACCCTCTCGCCTCTCAAAGTGCCGCTGGTGTCAGGTTACAGATAGGATCAAGCCACCCCATGCTAAAGGGGGATTACCAAAGCCAATAATGATAATTATATTAGTATTGAATTGTAATTCTATTCTCACGCTCCGGACTCCATAACGCCTAACGACCGCGACGTTTATTAAAACCACTACCATCCCTGATTTATAACTATTTTGGGTAATTCATCCACGCCAACCCAACTCCGATTATTTCATAATCCCTAAATGGTTTTAATTGTCACCGCTCTTTAATGGCCTTTCCATTTATTGCCAAATCTAATATCAGACCCCTTCGCCTTTCTTTTCCTTTCCCTCAAATAAATCGTAGAAGATTCCAATTGAAATCCCACAACGCTACTCTTATTAATATTTCTCATCTTTCATTTAACTCTTAACAATAAAACCAATAATGGATATCTTCAATTTAATATTTCAATGACGTTCGCATTCTTATTTTATTGTTTTTTTTTTTTCTAGAAATAAACATCAATTAATCTAATCAATTTCGTAAAGTTTTACTGCTTTTAATCCGCGTTGCATTGACAAGAGTAGATTTTATTAAGGGCAGCAATAAAGATATTGTATTTAGTTCATACAAAAGTAAATAAAAGATAATATTTTTTTTCGTACAATTTATTTACAATCTGTTTTTATTTTTAATAATTAGCAAAGTTTTAACTTAATTTCACAATACAATCTTTATTCTAAATTTATTTTTTTAATATAAGATTAGCGAAATTAGCTATTTATTGCAAGAGTTACATATAGAATAACCACGACTATAAGTTTTTCTGGTCAATTTACAAAATATTACAGTAAGAGGAAAAATAATATTGTAATAATTATTAACTAACCTTACTGGGATGAGGTTTATATGTGTGTCAAGTTCAACTATTGATTAAAACTTAAGTGGAAGCTAAAGTTGATGATAGTAATGCAAAATCTTCATAAAAGCAAGTAAAATCTCATTGCGATAGTTGGAAAAAAGCAGCGACGGAGATATTTGTTAACTAGATTGTTAACTCAGCTTAGGAACATGCGGCGTATAGTAATGAGCGGGTTTAGTGGGGGGTTAGTGGGACCCAATATTCCGGTGGAATCGTAGACATTCTTGGGTGTCCTGGCCCCGCAATCCTGGAACTATGCAGGACGAGTTTGCAGCTTCGGGTGGAATGTCCGCCACCCATATAAGGATATTTAGGGCGAGCTTTTATGAATTTCTGGGAATCTGTAAAGGGCCCTCGTCGGCAGATTCCCAGACAATAAACTCGGATGCAGGACACTACATTCATATATATATATACACATATAAAAAATATAGAATATAAAATAAGATGAAATACGATGGACACAGTGTGAGAAACAAAAGGGGAATCTGACACCGTTTCTGTTATATTCGTAAGGGACGAATTCCCAATGGTGCAACTGGCGAATTGATGCAGGATATGTATGGGACGGGTGCATGGTCGTACGGGATGAGTCAGTTATTAGTAATTTTATTTTTGAATATGCGATAGACGATAATCCTTGCAACCTGTTCAAGACCAAAACGGTGCAAACACCTACCGGAATAAAGGGTCGGGATAAGTGGTGGATGAGAGTGCCGAGCTCAGGACTGGGGGGTTAATTTTAATTGCGCGATAAAGAATGCGGACGCGGACGACCATAAATCAAAAGTGATCATTAAGGGAGTCTATGTGCTCCCGGATTTCAGAGTCAAATTGAAATTCCTCGCGTGCCCCAATATCTCTCTCTCCCTGTGTGCCGTTGCTGGCAGAGCAGCGCCTGCCACAAAGGCACTCGCTGAAGGGTAGAGAGAGGACCAGACGCGCGCATCACCGCCATTCCGAAGAGGAAAATCGTACTCATCGGTATCATCAATAATTTCAAATCCAGATTTTTATTAATACGCTTCATCATCCCATTAACATCTAAACACAAAAAATAATAAAATAAAGTTCAATTTAATTTAAGCTTACAAATCTAATAAAAATTATTTGGTAAATGTTTATGAAAATTGAAAAATTTAAATGTTGCTTGTTTTCCAAGATATGTAGAAATATTGCATTTATTTTAGAATATTTCAAGACATTTTTTTATCTATTTCAGTACATATAGATTTTCTGAAAATATTTATGTAATAGAAGAGCTTAAAATATTGAGATCAATTGAAAATTATATAGACATACTGTGTTTGTTTAAGAATATTAACTAACAAGTGATTGAACATGCGGCAAAGATTATTTTTTTAAAGACCCGCTTCCAATTTGGTCAGTTGTTCGAGTGAGCGTGTGTGTGTTTTTCTGAACAGCGTTTGCCTTTTTGATGGAGTGCTGTGCCCATAAACAGAAGATGCGAGAGGGGTTTGTGCATGGGGGGTGCTAATAAAATTAAGGCAGCAAATGGCCCCGCACGCCGACATCACGCCACATGCTACTCGCGTCACGGCAGATACATATAGATAACTAGATAACATGTAGAGAGAGAGAGACTCCCCCATGATGAACATCAGAAGCGTAACAGAAAAAAAAAGAAGAGGAGTAGAATTGGCTTAAGTAGCGTGGTTTTGTAAAACGAAACCAATCACGCAGACCGATGGGGTAGAGACACATCACATCCCTCGCCAAATCGAATTATACCAAAAACTGATTGCACAATTGGCAAAATCGCAATCCCAATTAAATAAATGCACCCGTAGAAATGCTGTTGGTATTTTCGTTTGGGGCAAAAATCCACATTGCATACGGAGCAATCCTGGAACTAAAACACTCGAGAGCATCCCCCGAAAAGGTCCTCGATACGCGACCAATCAGACTCCGGCCACTTGAGCGAAGCCAAATTTAGATTGGCCTTTGGCTAAATATTTTCTTTCCAAACCACCCCATCGGGAGATGGAGTTTACATAGTTGTCCTCTCTCTATCCCAGTATGTGCACTTCGCATTAAGTTTTCCGTGCGATTGATTCGCCGCCTTCCGCGCCGCCACCACCACCACCACAAGCCGATAAAGCAAACATATAACTATATATCTATCACAGAAAAAAAAATAGAAGAAGAGAAGCAAAAAGAAAAAAAAGTGAAGAGATAGGACCGACTCGTAAATACACCCCAACCAAAACAATAAATCTCTTGTACAGATGGGCGCTTCCATAACAATGATATCTAAATAAAGGAAAATCAAAAATACATTAGGCGACGCGATGCTGCAATCATTCCTTTAAAAACGACTTATATGAGCTATACACTTTAATAATTGAATATTATGGGTTCTGGGGAAGCTCTCAGTGAGATTGGGCCAAACTCACTCGCTCTAGATTTCGTCGATTCCAACCCTTATGCCGGCTGCTTTTAAAGTAACAAACGCCGCTCCCCCGGCCCGTTCCCCACATCCAAAAACCCCTCCACCCAATTGCCAACTTTCGGGATAATATAAAACAGATGACTGCGGAACCATCCGCGTAATGGCGGCAGATTTCGCGCCGTGGTTATGTTTTAATAGAATTTACGATTATTGCCGTGAATGGGCACCCCTCGCCCACACCGACGGCAGATTTCCCAGACTTTTAAGTGGATATTGCAATGCACTCAAACAGATGATTTCCCGTTGTCCCGACGCTTTCCATCTATTTTCCCACCAAGCAACGATCGCGAAGAGAACCACAACAAACGGGACCGAATAATAACGCCAATAACAATAAAAACTAGAGAAGAAACGATATTTTGCATTATTAAAATCCTGAGCGCTCCTCGCGCTGCGAATTACATCGTCCCACAAATTTTGTATTTAAATCTTCCGCCCGGCGTCTCTTGAAGAACTCGCATAAAAATTTAAATTCCACCACTTACATAAGTTCACCTTCACGGCTTTTTAAGGGTTCATATCCTCGATCTTTTTGTTTTACTGTTTTGTTTTTTACGGTTACTTTTCCGAATTAATATTGAACGCAATACCATTTGAATCGTGTTTTCAGTACTCATAAAATTGTATTATACCATAAATCAATCAATGTTACATACATAATTAAACACAAAAAAATATCGATAATAAAATAAACTAAAATAACACTGATATATTTTAAATAATTATTAATTTTTATTTCAAATATTAATTACATAAGAAAAATAATATTCCTATGACATGTTTATTATTATCATCAAATTTGCACGCGTTCGTAAGTAACAATTTTATCTAAAAGCGTAATCTTATAAAAGATGATAAAAAAGCACCACAATGAAATCTCTTTATGTCTGAAAATAGAGGAAATTTTTCAGATAAGAATATATTTAATATGGATAATATTTCTTGATTCAAATAATAATTCTAATAATAACAATATTTACTACTGTTACAAATTGATTGTAATATTAGAAAATAAATCAAAATATTTATTTAGGTTGAAAATATATATTTAAGATATCAAATTTTTCTAATATTTTTACATTTATTTTATTAAAAGAAAAAATAGATTATTTGAATTTTAATAAGAATTTGATTGTTGTGATTTTGTCTAACATTTATTTTTGTAAATGATGAAAACTGAGCTGAAATATTATTGTGGGAGAGTTGTGGAGAAAGTTGGTAGAAACGAAGGGGGAAGCATTTTATTAGTTTATCCAGAATTTTGCTGTGGCAGAGGAGAAACGTGCCTCGTTATATTTATACTTTCGTGAATCAGAGGACGTCCTGTGGGATGGAATTTATGGCTGATTGGACGAATTCGCGCAGAAATCACGAGAGTGTCAGAACGGCGAGCGTCGACGACGAGCATCGCCGGAGGACAGAGGACCCGGGGGGGCGCCTTAATAAAGGTTTGAAGAAGCAAGCGGCGACTGTGATCTATACGAACTATATCTATATATGGACACGGTTAGCAATCTGGGCATGTAGCGTCCCGACGCCAGATAAATAACGGACCGGAGAGGTGTAAAAGAGCGTCGCTCGTAAAATCTCTTACATGAATGCTACACATTCGGATCCGGGGGTGGAAAGAACCTTTTAGTTTTCCACTGACATCGTTTAATTTTCCGCTGCAATCAATACCGAATTTATTTACAAAACTTTCCCGTCGCCATAAAACGATCATCAAAATGGCGCGCGAACTCAATCAGGTTTATTTTATTTATTTTTCGCAAAAATAAACAATTCCGTAAAATAATTGCGGATCCTATCACTGCGTCAGTTATCGATTCGGATTTTGTTCGTCTACAAAAACCAGTTCCAACCATTTTTTTTGGTATATTTTCCTTCTCTCATTGTTTGTTATCGGAGATAAGTCCACGTTAAAGTATTATCGATTGCTATCAGTTTGCCGCAAAACCGTGATTCGTTCCCGTAAGTTGAATGAGATCCGCCCCCGCACCTTACGTTGCTATAGGAACCTTCACCGCGGGCCTCTTGGGATGGAAGACGAGTGGTTTGAGAGGGGGGAGGGATGGAGGGAGCAAAGAAGTGACGGAGATGGAAAGATCAAATGAGTGAGAAAGAGCAGAGCGGAGAGACAAGGCGAAATCGGATATAATAAATGTTAATGAAAATGAGAAGATTTTATTAGAAAGTAATTAAACTCTTTTAGCATATTCTAATTATGATTTACTAATTCTAACTGAAGAAAAAATATCGATTACTTTTTTGTATTTAATCCTTTATTTAAAACATTTAGTAATTAGTTAAAGTTTATAACTAAAGATATTGTGTTTCGTAACAATGGCTTAATTTTATCCAATGTCAAAATCAACAAATACTAAGATTTTTATATAATATTTTCTGCTGTTTTCAGTATAAAACCGAAGATACGCAGCTTAGATTTTATTTAATTTTTTCATAATTGTTACTAAGCAAAGTTGGAAATAATCACAATAAATAAAAATATTATTAGAAAATAATATAAATAAATAAAAAGCAGGTTAATAATGTAGTGTTTTTTTGTTTGTTTCTAGGTGAAAAACCACACAAGTGTACAGTATGTGGAAAAGCGTTCAGCCAGTCGTCGAACCTGATAACTCACTCCAGGAAGCACACCGGTTTCAAGCCTTTCGCATGCGATCTGTGCGGAAGAGCGTTCCAAAGGAAAGTCGACTTGAGGAGACACAAGGAGACGCAGCACACCGAGCTAAGACCTATTGTGACATAGTGCCAGAATTCCGGAGTTGGTGTTGATCATCAACTTCCGGTTTCGGACAGCAGAAACGAGGCGAGCGTAGTAGATCTGCGGCCGGAACAGCAGACCCTGGTGCAGCTGCAGATCCCTAATATCTCCAACCTCGAGCACAGGACACCGCAGTCCTTGATCCATTTCAATGCTGAATCGCGAGCTGCGGCCGCCGTCGCCGCCGCGGCCATCCTGAGACCTCCGACCTTCTCAAACCCCCAATGGAATTAGAGACTCTCAAGTAGAAAACCAAATTGTAAACCAAAGAAGTTTAACAAATAACTCTCTGTGATTTTGCTAAATGAAACGCGAGGCCATATTAAATATGGTGCTAAATTAATTTATTCCGACTAGAGAACGGATCTACCAATTTAATTAATTTTATATTTAAATTAAGGTGTTGAATGTGCAATTTTATTCTCTCATACCTAGTGCAATTGTTTTTTTTTTGTTTCCCCCACCCCATGTACATATATACATATAAATATTATACTCGTGCTATAAATATATATAAAATTTTAACCACCATCAATTCTACGATGCTACTTGACCAAAGATTTTAGCTACAGACATATCAACAGCATTCCGGTCAGATTTTTGCCACATGCAAGGCAAGGACGTGGATCTCCTTTTTCTCTCTCTCTCTCTCTGTATATGTGTGTACCTTTTTTTCTTCTTCTTCTTCGTTCGCTTTCCCAGCGAACAAATTGTTTCGTTCCGAGGGATCCGGGGTTCGGGATATATCCTGAGGGAGGGCTGCAGCCGCCCCGGCACGGCGGCCATATCTTTATTTACAACAGAGCGGAAACGCTTCCGGAATATTAACGAGGCCGACTCCTGATTGAGAGCCCGGATTTTAACCAAAGTTCCTGGGGAACTGTGAATTGAAATCGCATCGCGTTCCGTGAAGGAGAAACAGATTTCGCCGAATATAAAAATTTCTAAATTGATTTATCGGCGGATGCGCCGGGCTTCCGTAACCCTATTCGCGGTACGACGATACAAATGAGATTATGGGAAAGCTGAAAATTCGAAACCGCCACCGCCGCACGCCTGATGCGATAATGAACGACATTTGCATAAATAATGGAAGAAAAAAAATAATGCAGCGTCGTTTTTAACTCGTGAAGTGGGGTCGTTTCGCTATAGGAACGCCATAGTTGGTTCGTCGAAGGGGTGGCAGCGCGACAGCCATCCAGAGTGCGTCGTCGACGGTTTCCGGTTTCCGGTTTCAGCACTCTCGACCGCCCCCAAACTGTCAAGTTACGCCGCCGTCAGCGCAACAACACCAACATCACGAAACAGAACAAAACAACTACGACAGAACAGAAAAATGTTGCTATCTATTTTGGCCACTCTGCAATTAATTACGAAACGATTCCAAAAATAATGTGTAACAATTTTCATTATTTTCTTTTTTAGGATAAATGTTGTACATTAATTGTATCATATTAATGAAAATGTAAAGGGCCCACCTTTTCTCCCCCTGATTGTCTGATTTGTACTATAGTTAATTATTATTTATCGATAATTAATTACAACCCTGTAAATAAGCTATATATGTTTTATCAACAAAAAAAATATAAATAAAAATAATATAAAATACACACTTTCAATATACTACAAACACATGTAATTTAAATAAAATAAAATGTTATTTAAATCGTTTTTTTTATTCTCATTCATTACCATCCAGTCCAACACAAATAATTTTCACATATTTATTATATCAAATTTATCTAAATTTACAATAGAAAAGTGTTTCAACGCAATCTGTAGTTCTAATTCAAAGTGTAGATAATAGTATTTGTGAATTTTTCAATATTTTTGTTATATTGCTGTAATCACAAAAGAGATGATGGGGCTCGTCCGGGATTTGAACCCGGGACCTCTCGCACCCGAAGCGAGAATCATACCCCTAGACCAACGAGCCGATGGAATCTCGCATTCTTAATTATTCTTATGAAGGAATATTTTATTTTGTTATATTTGAAATATAAAAATCATAATTATAATATGTATTTTATTGTGTTAATTGACAAAAAGTAAAATAAATATAATTGCACTTCTATACTAGAAAGAAAATAATTTATTAAAATTATTATTTCAACATAATACATTTACATTTTAATATAGTAAAAGCTTAAAAGAAAATAAATTATAACACTCGTATGTTTAAGAAATAAATATTAAATATCTACAAAAATGAAATGATAATTGAAAATTAGTTTGATGCTTTCCGAGTACTTGAAATCAATCCAAATTTCGCTAATTGAGTAAAATGGAAAGGTTTTCGTGAAACCCCGGAGTGGTTATTAATCCATCGGGCGGGAGAAAATGAAAAGGAGTCGCATGAATAAATTAGAATCCCGGTCGATATCCGGCATTTCCAAGGAGAGGAGACAATAGGTAAGTGATTGTTCCTTTGGTGCTTCTCTCCAGTTGGGAAAGAGGAGGATGAGGAGGAGTAGAATGAGGAGGAGGATGAAGAGAAGGAGAAGACGACTCAAATTGAAGGGAATGGCGCGGAGGGTCGCTATCGCGTTTCTACACCCTCGGAATCCTAAATGCATTTAGTGTTCTCGCCCTGTTCGCAACAATTTGTAATAGAGTCTGATTTGATTAAGAAACTCCATCTTGACTTCTGTATTAAATTCGAGCGTATTCCGCGAACACCAAAATACATACATACACATATACATATATCCATTTATATATAATAAATACATGTATACGACGTACGTTTATGTACGACAGCAAGCCGATAAAACTACAATTACCGAAAGCACATGCAAATTTTTAATTAATTTTCCGTGACACCACACATTGCGCAACTGTTTGTGAAGCGAAAATGTAAATTAAAAAGAACATCGCTGATGGGGCGCACGCTAATGCGATATTAAAATAAAACTTATGTAGTATTTCAATTAATTCATAACTACGTAGATAATACTATTCACATCATTATATAATATTGTAAGAAATTTAATAAACAAACAATAAAATTGACTTTTAAAAACTCAAGAAAACAAAAATTGTATATAATTTCTTAACAAAACATGCATTTGGATAAAATATAAGAACTGTTATTAATATATAATTTTTTAATTAAGTTTATTTTCAGAATATTATTATGTGATTCCTACACCTCACGTCCATACTTGTTTCATTATTAACTTGTAAATTAGTACTTAATTTCTACTGATAATATTTTCTTTTGCTCTAATAACCAATACAATTTTCTAAATTGTTTCATATCAATTGTGCATACCTAAAAATTTTACTTTCGTTGTTTCAGATAGATCTTGGCTATTAAGTTTGAATGTGATATGAAGAGAATTAATTTATTTAACTAATATTTTCAATTTTGTGAACGAATGTGAAATTTTAGAAATATCACCTGATTCTACTGAATGTAAATCGGTGAATTAATCTTCAATTTTTACCTGAAACATTATATTTTCGAGAAGTAATATAAAGACAAATTCAGAAAATTTCATATTTGAGATCTAAAATTTTAATTTTCTAATTTTACAAATATTGTTTTTACTTTCTGATTTTGACAATAAAAAAATCCTTAAACATTTTGGTTTACACTTTTAATTATAATTATTTATATAAAGAAGATGATTATTTTTTGTAGATAATATTGGTAGGTTGGTTATTATCTCATAGTCGAATTCATTGATTTAAAAAAAGGGTAAATATGTTTGGCAGTATTTCTGCTACGTTTTTTCTCTTCTATTGAATTATTTAACCTTTTCTGGTTTCCAATGTAATTGCGCTACACACATTCGATTACATTGTGACTGTTTTCTATTGGCAAACAACGGCGGGTGTAACTTTAATGTGGAGAAAGGAGCTCACGGCAAGTTGCGTGCAGGGGGGCAACTGCGGGCTCCTAGGGGGTGTGCATGTATGTATGGATACGTCTACGTATAACTGTGTGTATATATATTCAGATATGTGTGTGTGTGTGCAGTTGCTCGCCGTAGCGAGTGGCACCCCCGAGGGCTATAACGCAGCGACCGTTGAGTGATAATTATGGGTCACGTGACGCGTAATTGTAAACCATTATTATTGCGCAAACCCCAGGAACATCTTCGCGCGTCTAACCCTTAAATCATTCTCCAGCCTTGCGCTCCTCCTTGCATTATTACCTAATGCCTACTTATCCATTATCCCGAGACTGCAAAATGCATGAACGTTACTTAACAACGAACCCCTTTAGATTGCAAATCTGCAATAAAGTAATGGCAACTAAAGCAATTTAAAAGTGCTTTAAGATATTCTTTATTGCGGGTCGCGTTTTTATGATGGCAAACTCATTTCTTTGCAGCAAAAATGAACATCACTAAAAAATCTCATCTAAAAGTATTTGATTACTAATATAAAGAATTATTTTTCTAAAGTGCAACACGTTTTTATAATTACATTGTTGTTTCCTTAACTTGTTCGATTTTCAAGTTTTAAAACATTTCAGTAAAATTCTTCGAAATTGAAAATTTCATTTAACTATATTTTATTATTCCACTTTAAAGTTTTTCAAAAATCAAAACTATCAAATATACTTACATGTATTTTATAATAATAAATCTATAATAATAGTTGGTGTAATATTGAAATTCGTCATGTATTTATTTAATAAAAACAAATTTAAGCACAAAATTATTTGTTCGACTTTCAAGTTGAATTATTTGAGTTTTAAGTTATTCGATTAAATAAGATGATGTATGTCTTTTATATTTTCATTTTGTTTTGAAATTTATTTATATACATTTTTTTTGTTGCAAGGAAAGTTTCAAAAGCGGAAACGTGTAATGCCAGTTAGACACGGCCAGTCAAAAGCAAACTGGCAACGATTAATAATTAACGAGCACAGAGATTGTGAGTTATGTAAGTGAGGTC
This sequence comes from Nicrophorus investigator, assembly GCA_963457615.1. Lineage (NCBI taxonomy): Eukaryota > Metazoa > Arthropoda > Insecta > Coleoptera > Silphidae > Nicrophorus > Nicrophorus investigator. The sequence continues at coordinate 4,592,363 of OY735140.1, forward strand.
CGCTACATGACTGCACACTAAGTGGCTGAAAACTGAAGCGGCCCAAATGTTATCTCTGCACGCAACAGCGTGGATTTTGGCCCACAAGGATGAAACCAGGAAAAAAAGAGAGAGAAAGAGAAGAAATTCATGGGAGAATACAGGGAGACAGAATGGAATACCGCCGCTGGATGCTTTATTTATTAGCCACGAAACATTCTCTGGATTTAAATCAAACTCTAACTCGATTACCTTGATAATTATACATTTTCCTATACAAAACGTACGTTTTCCAGAAACTTTACTCCATAGAATAAAATTACATTTGTGTATGTATAATTTTTATTTTATTTGAAACAATTTTCTTTAAAATCGTTAATAAATCTTTTTTTTTGTAATAATTAAGGTTCTTATAAAAACAAATAATTTTTAAATTACTTTAATATTTAGTCTAATTAATTTACTTAAATATTGATTGGATAAAGTTACAAAACAAATTTTCTATTAACAGAATATTTTTAAAACTAAGTTTTTCTTAACTGAAATTAATCACATCCTCGTGCAATTCATAGTTTATAGCTCTTGATTGAATAATCACGTAACATCAGTGAAGTGACCTAGAAATAAGAACTATCTAAGATTACATGCGAAAAATACAACAGCAATAATTTATTTATAAACATAATAATTAATAATACTTTATTTGGATTACAAATTGTATCTGTGATTATTTGTATATTCTTGTTGAGAATTACATAATTATAATCATGTCAAAACACTATTGTGAAATATGTAACTTTAATACGTTTGCTATTTCTCATTTCACAGCAAAAAATCTATATTATATATATAATTTTTAAAAAAATCAATTAATTTTTAATAATTCTTTATAAAATCATTATGTTAGTAACAAATTGAAATTGAAGTAATCTAGTTATTGAGTGAAATTGTTTCCTTATAAAAAAATGTATAATAATTGAAGGAAAACATTTTTTTTGCATAACCCAAATTGTTATATTTTTTTAATCTTTTTTTTTTGTTTGTGGAGACGTGTAAATATTGTGGATGTTGTGAGCCGTTCCGTGAGCTTATGTAATGGAGTTAGCGGAACGGTTCTCGAGCAGTTTGCATATTCAAAAAGGAGCCAAATTGAATCCGTTCGAGTTAGGCTATGAATATTGATCCGCTCCTCGCAACTTATATGTGCATGTTGACGTTATTGCGTTTTATTCGTATAACCAATTTATCGGAAAATTCTGCAAAACGGCGGAACTGAAGCGAACCGAAACGGAAACGACTTTGGAATAACGTATTGCGTGTTTCCGTTGAAATTAGCCAATCAACAGGCCTTCCCGACCAAAAATAAAGTCGTGCATAATGAAAGTCCTCCAATAAAAATTGTGAGCTAAGGGATAAAAATCATTTATTTACAAATCCCATATCTTACACGGCAGCCATTAAACCGATCATTAACATAGAATTGCTCCTTTTACATTTACAGCTCGTAATGATGCGTTTCGTCTCTCTTAAATAATCGATGCGTATTGACATACGAGTTGACGAATTTCTTTCTCTCTTTCTTCATCTCTTGCTTTTTTTATTCGCTCTTTCTCTCTCTCTCCTTCACTCTCCATTCGTCCGCAATAAAGTTTAACATCTCCGAATTTATGGATCCATTAACTGGAAATAAATTAGAGCGGACTGTACGTGGCAAAATATTCAATATTAAAATAGTTGGCTGTTCTATTGATCGGAGAGCTTCAAGAGGGATGCTGTGCTGAACTGAGCTGAGCTGAGCTGACGGGCATCGTCCGAGAGCAGATTGACCACTCGCTGATTGTATTTCTCCTGGGAATCCGGAACACAAAGCGAAACGCTCCCGCTAAATATGATTTTCGCGGAAAATCCTGACGAATTAGACCACATTTCCACAGAACATTTTTTTTTCCTTCACCAAAGGGGGATTCATTTTTTTCTTCTTCTGTCGTTCATCCCCGTGCAACATCAAAAAAAAATATATATAGATATATGTATTTATATATGTACACGTAAACCTTAACGTAACTCTCCCAAAATGGTATATAAAGGCTGATAAATAACGTTAAGGATGAACATAAAAATATATGTCTTAGAAATGTTCATTTATATCTTGTTAATTTTCTATCTTTCTGTATATGTACACAAACAAATGTTATCTTCCTAAAATTTATTTATTTTCTCCAATATATATTTACAATAATAATTATAAAGTTTAATTTGTAACTAAGTTCAATCAATTAAATATATTTTCTTTTTTGTCGTATTATTTTACATAATATTAATGACTATTATTATTATTATTAATGTTATTATTTTTCATAAATTATTTATGTCTTAGCATTATAAAGCATTAATCATTTTAGTAAATTATTCATTTTCATAAATATAATAGTGGTAAACATCTATTTGAACAAAATGATGAATTATGAACAAAATATCATAAATTTGATATTAACTCTTTAAAAAATAGTAAAAAGAAAAGAAAAAGGCATTAACATGCTAAACATAATAAGGGTTGGCAGAGAGGCGAGTTGCAATGTAATATTTCCATCTGCAAGACTATAAAGTTCCAATAAAGGAACCACCACCAGTAAAAGAGAGAGGAAAAAAGTTTGCTCGGAGGTCAGCAATAATTGGACGCCTGAGTGTGCCAACCAGTTTTACAGGTACGTAGCTGGAAAAGATTCGACCCTGGCGGGCAGTTAGAGAAACACGAAGAGACCAGTGGGATGCCAGCAACAGAGAAACCCACGGACCCTCGTCCCGAAAAACCACCCCCGCCGCCTCCACCACCTCAACGCCGCACCCTCAACCTCCTCTACGTATGCCTTATTAATCTCTTTTAAAAGCCCCCGGAATAACTGTTGCAATAATGCCAGCAAACTCACCGGAATGTTATCGTTTCCCGGTTATACGCCCATCGACTTTAAAAGCCAGCGTCTGCAAAAATAATACAACCCTTAACGGTGAATATTTAAGGTATTCCGCACACAAAACTAAACAAAAACCAAATTGATGATAAATAAACACAATTCTAAATGGGAAAACCGTTTCTGGTCTTTCCATTCAGATACTCTCACATGTATTCATACACACAGCACATTTCAATGAAGTAAATTAAAAACTATTTTAATTAAAAACTTTAATGAATTTGTAAAACGGAGACGCCGGGCACGACTGAATCCTACACGAATATCTATACATATTTCTATATATAAATATATAAAATTTCTATTTGCAAAATGGCACTTCATAAGAAATTCAGGAGCGGACAGTCCGTCTGCATACATATGTGGAGGAGGTGGATGATGCTGCGGCAGCCCTAGGTTGGACGTGACAAAATCTCCGCAGGGACTTTAAACCGGCATCTGTTGGAACAAGGGAAAATATTGCTGGAAATACCTTTAGGTGATATCTGCATATTTTATAGGTGGACTACACTCGGGTTCCGACGAAAATGATGACGACTTCGGGAAAGGAAAGAAAAGATGCTACAGCGGTTTACAGACAAGAAACACACTGAAAGAAAATAAGTCTTCAGGTTACAAGAAAAATTGATGTCGGCGGGTGAATAGAATATATCGTTTTTCTAATATACAAGGGACACGTACATATAAATATAACATTTTAAAATATTATTTATAGATATTTTTTTCCAATATTCCTTATCCCTATTAATATTTTGTATAAGATATATAAATTTATAATAACATATGTAATAAAAGGAATTAATGATTCTCGTATATCTTTTTAGTGATATACATTAATGATTTTTTTTTGATATATTTGAGGATTCGGAAATCAAATTCTAAAAGTATTTCCAGTAATATTTAGTTTCTGATATCAACTTATTGATGAGATTTTTAAATTATTTCTTTCAAAATTAAAACAAACATGTTTTTTTTTATAATTTGTAAATATTAGCTGTAAACTAAGTTTATATAAATTTGCTAAATTTAAAGCAGTTTCAAATCTGCTTAAAATTCGTAAGAGTTCTGACGATCCAAGTTGAGTCCAAAACTATAAACAAATTCGATCTCTTCCATTCCTCCGCTTGTAAATAAGCTAAGTTTTTTTTTTTATTCTTTACAAACTACATTATGCAAAGTCCCCAATTTGCAACATGAAAACATCGAATAGAATGAAAAGGAGATGCGGAGGATAAAAGCAGAGGAGTGCGAGCGGAGCGTGTAGGAAGCGGCACGTTTCACTTGGGGGTGGCGATCTTAAGAAGGGGGCCGAGCGGCAAATTCCGTAACACGACACACATTTATTTATTTGACAATAGGCTCACGTAAAACGGTAATATAATTTGAGAATACCGAGCGGCGATCTGTCTCGTGGGGGGCGCGAGCGAGACGCTCCACCCTCTTCATCCTCCTCCACCACTGCCACCCGGACACACGCGTGGGGTGGATGGATGATACTTCTGGCATTAGCATCTCCACTGCGCGCGAGGGGCCCCCCTTTCTTGTTCCATCCCTATTTTAAAATGTCGCACCGGGAAGGGTGCAAAAAGAATGCTGGCACGTAGAAGAAGAACTGAAAAAAAAGAGAGAAGACAGGCGATATGATAGGGATGAAAGCGTGGGGGCGGCGCGCGAGGAGGGATCAATCATGCTGCACGGCGAATTTCAATCATACGCTCGCCGTAATTTTTGAATTCTATCATATACAAGCTGATACAATAAATAATGTATTACAGAAAGACGCTATAGTCTGTCAGTATTTCCATCTACTGATATACATTTGTCTGCAAGTAAAAAATATAATAATATCAATATTGCAGTATAATTATCAATTATAAAGTACAACCAACAATCTTTAGATTTATATTGAATAAAGTAAGCAATCCATTTTAACGTGATCCTAGCGCATCCACCAAATATTAAAATCGAACTTATAAAAACTTTTTTTTAAGTTTATTCCTATATTAAAGTTTATATTAATATTATACTATTTTTCTATTATTTTATTTAAAATATAGTATAAACAGTTTAGGTAATCAAGAGGGAAATACATGGATGAACCGAAAACAATCATATTTTCAATTTCACATAAATAAATTTTTTACTCTATTTCTTTTGTATGAGAGAATATTCATGATATTTTTTTTTCATCTTACGTCCGTAGTGGGAATAAGCAATAAAAAAATGCATCGCTTGAAAATTCTGTTCTCTATCGCGTTCTGGAAAGGGAGGAGGACTGCTTTTAAAGGACGTTTTGTATATCATCGAACGCACGTGTATCGAGGAGAGTGATATAGGTTTATCTGCTCTGAATATGTCATGAAGCGAGATGACAGGCTAGGGATATGCCGCTTATAGATTATATGAATACGTGCCCAAAGACCGATGCGAACTTTCCGATCAGACTTTTGGATTTTTGATGAGACCGAACCAACCTCCCCCATTTTCCATCCCGACCGCAGAAAAAATATATATTGTAAACGTCGCGGAAGTTTTACGACTCCGCAATAAAATTTCGCAATGGTCATAACAGAATTTAATCCATGCATTTTTTACAGCCGCTTCAAAAGTGAAATGCAAACACATTTCACTAAGGAAACATTAAATCAAATATTTAAATATATTCCTTATTTTATAATAATTTTAAAAATATAGACTTTAACTACTGATTTATATCGCATAAAATTTAATGAATTAAATAGTGAAACTGAACTTCTAAAATATAATTTCACTATTATATCCTATTTATTCTTATTATAATATCTGTATAATTTAGATTAAAATGTTACAAAAGAAATAAAATATTTAAATATTATAATTATAAAAAATATAGTTGTATAAAATATGATGTAAACATAACAGATATTATATTGAAATTATAAAGTCTATGTTGTTAATGTATCGAACGTTAGTAAAGTTGTAAGTATAAAGATTAAAACGAGGTAAAGAAATAATTTGATTTTGTTCGACGGCCGTTGTAAAATTGGGAAATGTATGCACGATGGGAAACGACACTCTTGCATAGATAGTAACATATATTTGGGGGCGGTAATGGCAGCAGGAGGAGCAGGAGAAGCAGCCCACAAGTAGCGACCATATAGAATATTTAATCCGGTTTAGTGTCGTTGTAACATTAGATATCGAGGCGTAGTAAAATAAGGTGCCCTAAGTGTCCAACTGAAATATGACATTGAGTGTCCCAAAGGGCCCAAAACCGAGCCCAGGCCAGGCCAGCCGCCTATTTTACTATCAACCCGAGATATGCGATCGCGCTTTTCAATAACTCTAAAAGGTACAACTCTCCGCACATGCATCCCACATACTCACACACATATACATATATACCTATACACAACACACATGCTTCCTAGCACCCGTCTACATCTAAGTGAATGATAGAATGTCCGACCAGTGACGTGCAAACTTAATCATACGTATAGAAATAAAAAAAATATATTTCAAATATCTTATATACAATACTAAACAAAGATTAACAGATTCTAGATGATTTATTGAAACAATTATATTAAAGGGACCGAAAATAAATCAATTATTTTTTTATCTTAATAAAAAAACTTTATTATTTTTAAATATTAATTGAAAATATATATTTTCTCTTCTCTCAAGGTAGTTTTCTATCTAGTGATACATTTTAATGATGTAAAATGTAAGTTTTTTTTGGGTTATTCCTTTTCTTTAATTTCTTTATATAATAGTATCGTTTCAATAATATGCATATATCTGGATGAGTGAAAGATATGGTAATGAAGATTAAATTTAAAGAAGAGAATAATTCTGAATGAAAATTTAATAAAAGTCGAATGTGATGAATTCGGGCATGAGATGTTAGGGATGAGATGGGGACCGTTTGATTAGACAGAGAGGAAGAGCAAAATGTTTGTTTATAGAAAAATTGTTATAAAATAATAAAGTGTTGGTAATATGGAGGCGGGACGACGCTGCTGGGGGCCGTATAAAGTGGGAAAGGAGGCAGCGGTCGGATAATATCGATGATTGAAAGACATCAAGACAGGGCCAAAAGCTTGATGAGATGCACAGGATTCGGTCGTTTTATGAATTTTGTTCCATATTTTATATCCCCTACAGGGACACATTACCTACGTCCCTCCTTCGAGCTGAACGTTCTCCGTCATATATACAGCAATATATATTTTTTTTATTAGCGATTTCTGCGCATGAAAATTGAAATTTCCAAAAATATTAATTTTCTTTCGATGCGAAATCATAAGTTGGATTTTCAATGCTGCTAATTATTGGGGGAGGACCCTTTTGATATATTCTGGCCTCCTGCTATTGGAAAGTGTTTTGGCAAATATGGACAATATGTGTTTCCCTTTTCTTTGCGTTGGCACCGACGCGAATCCTAATGATCGGTGCAGCTTACGTTTCACACCGTCGAACAATGGTCCCAGTGATTGCCGCAGGATTATCCCCCGGATTACATCCTCGATTGACAGGATTCGCGGTGGGCGCGCTCGTCCCCCTCTCTTACAACAAAAGCTCCCGCAAAACAAGTGCCTCCTAAGGCTATTTGCCCTACATTTAACACCCCACATACACTAAGACTTTATTTATATTATCTTTACGGCAAATTTGTTTTCGCGCATACAAAACGAAATTTACTGTTATTCTATTAACATACCCTAATTTATATTGAATTGCATTACTCATTCATTATTTTCTAACGAAACTATTTTAATACATATAAGTAATATTCATTTTGTAACTGTTCACAAAATTTGTTAAAATAAATAACAATTTTACTGAGGTGAAAACATTATAATGAGTATTTATAATAGACTGACACACAAATTAAACAATTTTAGATGTAGAGAATATTTTTATTTAAATTTAAGACTAGAAAAAACGGCAATTTCAGTAGAAAAATAAATAAAAGTAATCTCACAATCAAAGAGTGTTTTTTAGTATGAGAATCAAATAGAATATTAAAGATGCACTTTTGTTAATGATGAACATTGTTGGATTTAAAGCTTTTGCGAGTAACAGCGAAGAGAGAAACAGATTTGCATGCGGCAAAATCATGTAATATTAAAATAATTTAAAGCTGCTGCGGTGCAGGGTGGGTGAAACGAGTCATAACTAATTCATGCAGAGTTCGCGACATAAAATATGTCTCTGCATATAGAAACCCCAAACGGGGGCCAAAAGGCAAAGTGCCGTTGGATTTGTCGTAAAGTGTCGAGACCACAATAACTTCTTGTGCAGACACGAACGTACATTTTTTTATTCTACCTCCCCGACTCCTCCACCCTTGTTCTAGCTAAGATGGCGAACAATCTTGGATTTAAGGGCTTCTTCGCGACAACATTCCGAATACGTTATAAAATCCAATCTAAACTTCAGGGATGACAAAGTGGCGACCTTATAAATATGCGGCTTGCGCTGCGACGCCTTTGCCGTAACTCAAACCAGATCCAAAAAATGAATATTTCAATATTTTCAACAGTGGATCAGTAGATCCGCAGTACTTCAGAACTCAGCCGACAATTTTGACTTCTTTCTAAATTCAAATTGAGGATCAAATTACTGAAAAACCACTTTACTACACCCTTAAAATTATGTTCAATACTCATGGTCTTTTTCAGTTTTTATAAATGATTTAAGTAACTTAGTACTATTACAAACGTTAAATTTATTCCTGTTGTGACAACACCGTGGCACAAATGAAGACACATACGCTCATTAACATTTCAACATTTTTGGAATTATCTCGAGGACTAATGAATAAACCACACGCGAACCAAATGGAAAGATAGAGAAAAAAAAAGTAATTTTCATGCTCATTTCGTTACGTTTACCCGGTCCCTCTTTTTTTATATACATACATATATATATTTGGTGAGGAAACGGTGATGATTTGCATTTGGTCGCATGCCTCCGTTGTGTTTAACAATAATTTATTAAGGTACTTAACAGCTTAGGAAGTAATGAAGATGTCGGAACGTATAAAATTATAGAAAAAATGTGACTTTTATTAGGTGGGCCATTTACATATAATTCGGTTAATTTTATCGTAGCCATTTCTCATTTTCACTCATACTAGATTCTGTTAAAATAATCCCTAAAATCATCCAAAAAAAATATAATTTTGTCAAAATTCTGTTATTTTAATTTATAAAATATTATTTTTATATTTATTTCCAATATTTACGCATAAAATGTAAAATTTAATTTTTATACATAATGATTTTATATCCAAAATAATATACCTCCACAATTGAAAAAGAGAAACAAAATTTCGTAATTTCAAAAACTTCCAAGTTATGTTAATTAATAAATATTAAAGAAATAAATGATTTTATTAAAATTTGTTATTTCTAAATAGTATTTAAATTTGTAATAATTAGTAGTAATAATTGAATAATCAAAAATGTTAGAATATTTATTTATTTGTAAAGGATATTTTATATTAACTGAAAATAATTATTTGAAATAGGGTATTTATTACGATTTATATTTCACATTTAAAAATGATTTTTTTTACTGTTCTATACTAAAATTTAAATAAAAATTTTGCAGATCTTTATGTATTTTATGAAAAGACTTATTATTTGTTTAACTTTTTTCTATAATTTGAATATGTACGTAAATATTCTATATTTTTTGTGGAAAAATAAAAAAAGTGGAATTAATTTACATTTGAAATAAAATGATTACATGGTAAATTATATGAGTAGTAGATAAAAATGTATTTGATATATCTTTTTATATTGATAGTAAAGATAAATATAAGCTTAGGGTTAGCGTAGAATGGATGCATATAAATTCTGGGTTAATTTAAAATTCCAGTAGGGAAATTATGATTATGATAGAAAAAGAAAAACATTGTGGCGTGTCAACGTTGGAAGCGCGATAATTTCCTGATTACGTCCAGTTTGTTTGCCAATGCATATATGTGTCCAGGTAATATAATATATAGGTCGGGCCCAGCGCATATGTATATAAAAACAACACACCACACATATAGAAGTATTTATTAAATACCCTATAAACCTGATTAAAACTAAACCCTCTCTTACTTCACCCCACTCTATACGCATCTCCCTCGAACACATAATGCCCTTTCACCTCTCGAACAGCTAATTAACGAATCGCAAAACGTACAACGTATTTCATGTCAACGGGCGCGACACCTGGGGGACATCTAAAAGGGTTAGGTTTCGAACTGTTTTCCAACTGACAAAAATCTTAATTACAGACCAACAAAAAAAAAATAACATACTTTGCATACAAATGATCGTAAGGTGCGCCTACGAAGCTTCCCCCAAATCCTATTACCGTGAATTTTTAGAAAATTGTTACCTTACTTCCATTCCCTTTCTTTTTTTCTCTTTTTCTCGTCGCTGCGCTCGTAATAGATTTTGAATTTAATCAGTACCGCACATGTGAATGGATGATAACACTGTCATTTTAAAAGAACGATAGCACCTACGGGATATACGCTCATGGTCCCCATAGAAATATATTAAATTTGTTCCACTGTTTTCTATTATAATAGCTTCTGCATTATTGTATCAGCATGTGCATATTTTATGGCCGAATTGTGACGCTTTTATTATAATTGCCGTTTCGATCTCTTACTTTTCATTCATCTACATGGACCAATTTAATTATAAAACCCTTTATTACCTTATTAACAATATCATATTTATATCAATAATTCATAACGCATTATTAAAAATTTATAATTTATATTCATTATTTTAATCACATTTATTAATAATAATAATAATAACATCATAACTCTGAAAAAAAATAATAATTAAGAAATAAATGAATTTAACAATAATTGCAGTAAAATAAAAACCTATATATAATATAATCAAAAATACATTCTATATTAAAAATATGCCTGTCCAAAAGGCTATCAACCTAGGTCTTTCTGCCCGGGTAATTAATATTATAATAGTAATAAGAATAAGAAACAATAATACAATATTAAAAAAAAAAACACACAAGCATCCACAGATTATATGGACGTCAAAAATTGGAAAAAAGTACAAACGTGATACCTGTACTGGGGAGGGACATCTGGATTTCGAGGAATATAAAATTTGGTAAGGGATGAAACATTTTTGTCTTTTAACATAAATTTAAGGGAGAGGTATCTGTCAAAGATTGGACAAATTTTTGTTTTGGAATAAAGGAGATCATTTGAAGGGTTATTTGGATGCCGGATCCTGGTAAGGATTAAGTAGGGAAGAACGTTCAGATACGGAAAGACTTTTTAAAACTGGATTTCGGCAAATGGATTTACATATGGAAGTTTTGACATTGATAGGAATATAGGATGGTTTCCGAAGACAACATGGGGAGTTGGGAAATTAATGTGGTGTCATCCGCATATTGGAGGTCACATTTATAAATTTCATTTATTTCTAGAATTACTACATTTCATACATGAAAATAGAAATATATTTTTTTTTAATATTAGAAATACTGAGTTGTAAATTTCGAAGTAAAGTAACGTTGACATAAATTTAGTATAAATATTGATATTTCTAGTCTATTTAAAAGAAAATTACGATTGTGTGTTGCAATTAAAGCGGAAACTGGGCCCGGCTTTAATCAATTAAACAAGCAAGCAGTCAGACAAATGAATATAATTTGCGAGCTGCATATTGATTGATTGCAATGGGTCAAGGGGAGCGAGGAAGGACGGAGTTAAAGAATATTGGTCGTTTCGAGGATGCGAGGTCGGAGGAGACGATATTTATGAACAGTCACTGAGGTATGTAATAATCTGAGGCCGGATTTAATTTGGCGGACTGATTTCACACTGCCTCTGCAGAAGTGTAGTTAATCACTCTCCCAGTTACAAACCACCCCTCCACAAGGGCAAGTGCACAGCTGTACAGTGCCGTAGACGTTTAACAAAATACGAACAAAAATTTTACACAATTTTTTTTTAAAATTATATTAAATTTATAATATTTAATGCTATACATTATATTATACAAAGATATCATCGGATTTAATTTTAAAATTTAACACATTATTTATTCAAAAAGTGATAATATTTATAATTTGCTGTAAAGTACATAATTATAGTTTGTTGGTTTGAATTTCTGGATCTTGTATGTTTTTATTGAAAATTCGTTATATATTTTTATTTTTGAGCAATATATTCATTTAATTCGAATTTAGATTAATAAAATTATTTATAATTGATGATTCAATATTTCTTTAAATTAATTTATTTTTTAAACTTTATTCAAAATTTAAATGAATTTTGAATAAAGTTAAAAAAATAAATTAATAAATCAACAATTAACAAATAGAACTATTGGTTGTTAATATATTTAAATATAAATATAAAAACATTAATTCAATTGTAGTTTTAAATTTATTTGTTTTTTTTTTTGTTTGTTAGCGATGCAAAATTGTAGTATTTCGCTGTACGCTACTGTGGGGCTCTGTGGAAAGTTAGCGTCGGAACAAAGCGAAGGGGTGGGTCGTTCGTTCCTGTAGGATGAGTGCGAATACCTCCCAGGGATAACTAGCTTCATAAACAGCTCCTGATAAATGGGAATTCTAGCATGTACATTCTCTGCAAATTGCATCGCGCCATTGCATAAATTGAACCCGATAAACCATCGGTTTTCAGGAGCACCAAATCCAGCCGCCGCAACAGCATGCATGCACCACCGCCACCAACATCCCTACGAGCGAATAATGCAAACCTTCACAAAAAATCTACCAGACAGATAAACCGGACATTGATGAAGAATAAGAAACAAACTAAATTCCTATCGAAACTGTTTGCGTTCTCGGGAGGAGGTCGAGCGTCGTCCATTTAATAGATTGCAGCCATTTCATTAGCAAGTCGCTAATACAACAAAGGTAACTTAAGCTAATAAAACGTAGATAGAGAGTTGTGTTTGCGTATTATCAGGATTATTAACTGATTGGTTTCGTGTTACGATTGATTCCCTTCATTACGTGATTAGCTCGCCCGCAGAAACAACTCACACAAGTATTCAATTACACCCTCAAGTCGATCAGGAAGTGAAAACTGTATTAGTTCCATTTCTAAATTATTAATAAATCTCGTTGGAGAATTGAAATTCCATCTCATTCTTTCCTTTTTTATTTCGCTCCCTCCGCTGGTACCTCTGAATTGGTTTTTGGGTGAATTTCAATGAACTATTCAAAAATTCAATTAAATACATAACGATTTATACCCACGGGTTTCGGTGTTACTGCACCCACGAGTATTACAACTAATCTTAGATTTCGAAGCAGGTTTTTCATCCTTACATTTATATGTTAATTGAACCACCTAAAATCATACATTAATAATTACTATTGATATATCAACAAAAAAAAATGTTATATAATATATTTTTTTAACTTTTATAAACATAAAAAAAACTTAAAATTATTAAACAATATAATAAAAATTGAATGACAATTAAAAATCGAATTAAATTAATTTTCTGTTGATAACTAATAATAAAATAATAGTTTATTGTTTATAAACATTTTGTGGTTGTAGATAAGATAATTTTATTAAATACTGAAGAAATCAATACTATATCCATTTGTAAGAATTTAAGAATTTTTAAATTTTTCATTTAATCAAATTCTGCATTCACTATCTTCGGATTTGATATTAATTCTTGTGCCGGAAGAGATACCAAATTCGATATGATATCGAATGCTGATATTTTTGAAAATAAATATTGATTTTTTTAATATTTATTTAGAAACTTCCAAAATATAAATGTTAATATTAAATAAATTAATGTTTGACGTAATTCATTTATAAGTATACAAAAAGTATTTTTTGCATAGACAAAAATAATTTGGTATAAAAATATATTATGATTTTATTTTGAAAAATGAAATTTTTTGACTCTAGGCAAACGGCGTAATAGTAATAAAAATATTGAATAAAAGCAAGTACATTTAATTTTTTGTTATAGGAGTATTCTAGGCGGTAATTGTGATTGAGGCAGTTTGAAATGAAAATATATATACGGAGTGGAAATTAGGATGAAAAGTGTTCCTGAATAAATTTGTGAGTAATATCGCTTGGGGATTTCTTGAAATGTTTGGAGTGATATCAGGGACGGACGAGAGAAGCGCTGGATGAGTGTGTGAGAGAAGAGTGTATATTTTGCAGTAATATCCGAGCACGATAATTAGTAGTAAGGTAATCATAATAACCCAGTGTAGAATAATATCACTTTTAACCGGTTCCAGAAATTAGAATAAAACAATAAAAGGCAGCAACGGTGCTCCCATTAAATTAGTATATAAACGGGGGGTCGAAGCGCCGCCGCCGCCTCTGCCACCTCTCACCGCCTCTTCCTCACTGTACATGTACAGTTCTTCGACGGCCACCGACGCTCGGCAACCCCACCAAGTATATAAACAATTACACACTCACACAACCTTTTCCAGGATTATTATTTCTTCTTCCTGGAGGGTTGTGTAATAAAAAGGTTAATTATATAGTGCGGGGCGCGCTACCCCCGCACAATATTTACACACCGTACAAAACCCCTCGCTCTGTGCGTCGCATGTGAGTGCGACCGAACCAACTTTTAGGGGTTGACCAGCCAGCATAACCAACCACTCCGATGTTTGCGCTACACTCAAATAAGTGTACACTATATACACATAAACTATATTATAAATGCTACAACAAATACTGCGGACCGTTTCATTATAACCAATTCAGTTATTAACGGAATCATTAATAAAACTGAATTAACGCACCAAATTGAGCGAAATTAGTGCAGTATAAACAACAAACAAATGGAACGTTGGTCCGCTTTGTTTACTCTTCTTATGTTAATGTAAAATGTTATTTCAATCAATATTGATTTAAAAAATAAATAATTATAGTGATATAAACCATTTTTAACAGATATTAATATATACGAGTTTCTTTTTCTATAAAATTTAAAATCATACTTTATTTGTATTTCTGAAATAAATTGCAATAAAAAATGTGATTTTTCAATAATAAAATAAATATTTTGTTAGAATTTTTTGTTTGTATTCACTTACAGTTAAACATAGTCATCTTTTAAATCCTAGTTGCAAAAAGTAGCTTTCAGAATGAAGGTTTTATGCAATATCCTTTTATTTTGGAAATAACTTGTTGAAAATCTTTGTGTAATTTAAAAATGAATCCCGCATGATTCCGAACGCCCAAACGCATCCGTTATTATTTCTGCGTGAACCGAGATCGTATTCTGCGGAAGTATTTGTGCATTTTAGCATATTTAAATAATTCAGAGCGCGGTGTGTTTTCAATATAGGCAGAGATGAGGCTGGCAGGACGATAAGTTCAAGTCGGTATAATAAAGATTCTGAGAGATTGCCGGCGATTTTTTCCCTGTCCGCTCGACTAGCGAATTGACTTCAAAAAAAAATAGAAGAAAGAAGGAAGGGGTGGAAGAACAAACAACGGGGCTAAACCTCATTTCGCTCGAATGAAATTCCGATAAGGGCGGCTGTTTCTTTCTATAAAATAAAATAAACAATCGTATAAAAAAAGGAATTAAATGTGTGTTCGAGGGTGGTTTTTGCGTTCGTCGTTATGTTTTTTTTCTCCCTTACGAAATGAGTTACGTACCTGGTTGTAAATATGTTGGGATAGTTTGAATGACGTATAAAAAATGTTCACATAACGACATAGTAACAGTTAAGACGTTATACATATTGATAGATCAATTGGATTCGAAACGATTACCCGATAAAGACGCTCCGGAGGGAATCCCTCAACATCCCCTATCTACTGATCTGCCGAAGAAGGGGAGAGTTTGATCTATAGCCACGGACATTCGTATTCGCCACCCCAACCAATTGAAATCTATTGCTGCTCCAACCATCTTACTAACTTAACACAGGAGAACGGCTACCGAATATACGTCGTGACTACTACATTTGCACTTTAATCCCAAACAAAGATATCTTTGAACGACAGCTAAAAAAAAAAAAACTCTTGAACGCACGATTAACCTCTGTCTACAAATAACATTGATCAGATTTGTTCATTAAATTTGTATTAATCTAATCGACAGTTATAATATTAATTATATAACTACTGGTCAAATCTACAATTAAGTGTATGATAATTTTAATTTTAAATAAATAGTTTTATTTCTCACTCAATAATTCATAAAATTCATTGAAAATCAATAAAGACTTAAAAATTTAATTGAAGTTTTTTACTTTTCACTTCTTTTTGTTCGTGTACAGTTCATGAATATATTAAATAGAATAAATTTTCCTTGCTTAAAATTTGGTGTTGGAAATGTTATCAGAATCAAATTAATTAAGAAGAAGCTGAAATACCGTAATTTATGTGCGGAATAATGAAGAATGCGTGTTACATATAATTTTTTTGTCCGTTGTCTGGATGACCCTTACGCGTATGAAATCATTTCCGAGGGGGAAGTATTAGCATAAATGACACGTCACGAAGAAGAGGTGAGTACAACTGATAACGATCGGAGATATATCAAACCAATCAGGGAAATTAGATATTCAAATTGGAAGGCCGTTAATGGGATTAAACGGAAGCCCTGCACGTCACTCAACTCATTCCGATGGCCACGATTACAAACGAAATCCAAAACGAAAAAGAAATTGATTTACAGCAATGTTTCATTTACCTTTACCGACTTGTTGATTTATTACAGAATTACATCAACATTATAGATATCTGAATCGAGATTTTTAGGACTCACTTCCTGTTGTATTTAATTCTAATTCACCCAAGTTCAGTCCCTATATTTATTAAAAATATCATTAAACCGAATTTTGATTTATGATTTTTAATATTATTTTTATAAATAATTATTTTCAATTGGATTTTATTAAAAATTCATTTAATTACCATTAATATAACAATCTAAAATATTTAAATTATTTAGAGAAACTGTTTCAAAAATAATATTTATATTTTTGTAAATTTTTATTTTAAAATATTTATATATTTATTATAATATGTAAATAACTATTAACTATGATAGCAACTATATAGTAGAGAAGACCATTTAAGAGCCCTCTGGTTTCGAAGGTACATACTATATATATGAAAGAATTCTCAAATAATGGTACCATGTTCTAGAAAGAAATTCAGTCCATCTCTTAAAAAAGTTCTTAAACTTTAAATATTTTTAATTGGGAGAAATGATCTATAGTTATAGTCAATAGCACCATTGATCCATTCTGATAAAAGGTTTATTAAAAAGTTTTTAATTTAAAGCAAACTGCAGATAAAGATAATTTTATATAATCAATACTGTATGTACAAAATACAAATATATGTGTTATGCTGAAAGCAATAGCAATTATTTTGTGCAGTTAAGAATGTTACAATGTTTCGTAACGGCGGGTATACGTTTGTATCTACGTATATTTGGTTGCATATTGTGTAGCAACTGCTCCACCTAGAGATTTATATTACAACTGTATCATGAAATTATGAATTCAATATAGATGTTGTTATTACATTGATATAAACTGATGTTAGAACGATTATGTTGTGACTATTTTCTAGAAGAAAATAGAATAAATACATTAACAGTTAATGTTATATAATTTCTCATGGAAAATTTGATGTTTAATCATTATGATGGCGCATTCATCGAATATTAGTTTATTGTTAACGCCAAATAATTTAAATTTCAAACATTTTTCAGAAAACTATTTAACTATTGTTTATATATTTATCGTATTAAATGATTATTTAAATTTTATTAGTAAATAAATGTTTATTTGATTAATTTTTAATGGAAAAATTAATTGAATTAGTTTTAAAGCAATTCTGAAATGACAATATGTGTCCAACAAATAATGACTAGTTGGGTGGAAATTAAGAAATAATGAAAATCACTTTTATTTATATTTTAGCAGGACACTCTTCTATATATTTAGCACAAGGTCATGCAATTAATTTGAAATAATTCAACATAAAATATAATAATCCAAAAGATTTTCCACTATTTATTTGTAACTTTAATATTACTTGAAATTAGGTAATAAGATCAGAGTGTAAAATAAATGTTAATATTTTGTAGCAAGTGAATAAACTAATATTAATTAAATATTATTACTTTATATTGTTTATATAGTGGATATGAACAAGTATTGTACAATTTTTCATTAAACCATATATATTTATATTTATAAAAAAAATACACCTTATAATTAAATAAATATAATTACTTATAAAATAAAAAATTAGCAGGTAGCTTTATTTTTGTTAAAGCTTTGATGGAAACGTTGTAGAGGCGCCACTGCTCGCCGTTGATGGAAGCCTGCCCCTAATGCTACCAACCTAAAGACAAGAAAACGAGTGGGATTAAGCGAACGTAGTGCTTCTCGATGGTTGTAGGAACTATAGTTAATTGTTTTCCTAAGTTGGTGAGCATGCGCTGTCGTTTAACGACTTTTGTTGGTGGATATCCATTGGCAACCGACCCGAATGTTTCGTATCGTATTTCTGTTCGCCATATTGGTGTAGATGCTAGCTTGGGAAAATCCAGAAACATCTTGGCCTCCATTTATCGAAGACGTTAAAATTTCAGTATCCAGTGAGTTTGTCGTGTCCATTGGATGTGTTTGGGTTACCATTTCTGAAATCTAGTGGTCTCTGAGACAAGTGCAATATTATTTACTGTGGCTGTAGGCATCTCTGTGACAGAAGAAGTTCGAATCAAAAATGGCGTGTGCTACACTGAAAAGGTCTCTGGATTGGGAGCCCGTTTTAGGCGCTAGGCCTGCGAAGAGGAGGAGATGCATTCCGTTCTGCGGTACTCCGAGCCCTTCGAAGGATAGGCCCATGGTCTCGCCCATCGGTCTCCACCATCCATCCACCTCACAGTCGGCGTCGGTGACGAGTACGCCTTCCAGTTCCTTTTTCCCGGACGTCGTTGGCAAAAATCTCACGCCAGGTAAGTCTTCATATTCTAATTTGCACTATTCACATCTGCCCGGCATATTCATATTATCCAGCGAACGCCGGAATAATAATAGACAAGGGAAGCCATTCATTACGGGATATGTCAAACGCAATTTGTTGACATTTGTGATTGACATCAGCTGATTGATACTCATTGTAATCCATTCATAAAAAATATATATATATCGACTGAAAAGTGTCAAAATTTTCATATTATAATAAACAACGCATCAATCACTCCCACGTATTTCGACAGCTTTCCATTTGCAAGTCGATACAACTTCTATCCATTATTTTATGACTGGGCTATTTTTTAATGCATAATTTGCGATTTATTCTTTCGAAAAATAGCTTACATTTCTCGTCATAAGCTATTATAATTATCAATTTTTTTAACATAAAATGGAACATTGTTGGCATTGATTTATTATCAGACCATGTAAATACAAAAACAAACATAGCCAGGCAATTAAATATTTTCCAGTGAAAATAAAATTAAACTACCCATTGTTCAACATTCCCCATTTGCATAAGCCGTTTCTTTTGTTATTCATTGGTTGACTTTTATAAAACGAAATACATTTGAACTGCGTGATTATCATAACCTAACCTTTTGGTCTTGAACTTACATCAACAAAAAGAAGTAATTGCAATGTTACAAAATAAAAGAAATTATTTGAACTTTGTTTTTTACATCATGCATTATCTATAGTTGCTATTTTTTTTATAACTTTGTTTATATTTATACCAATCACTTTGTAAATTTGAAGTCATTTAGAAAATTCAAGTCATTGTAGATATATAATAAATTTCTACTAACATTGAATTACTGAGCACATGGAAAACAAAACAATCAGCAGGCATTTCATGTGTAATTTAGACGTTCTTAGGTCTGAGTTGTGATTAGTGAATTAGTAGTTCTAAAGTTAGTGATAAAATGTAAGGCCAATTTCTGGTTACTTCATTCAATTCAAAATTTAAATAGTAATCTATTGTAGTTTGAAACCTACTACTACAGCTTTTCTCCGAAATTCGTTATTTTTCGTAAAAATAAGCAATTGAAGAAGGTAGAATTTCCTTAGAATTTTATTGAAAAGGTACCTGCAGCTGTTATATTGTCTCATTGTAAAATAGCTATATATTATTATTTAAAGTTTTGAATAATAGCCATAAAATGAGTGCTTTCAATAGTTATTATTTTAACATTTACATGCAATATTTTATTTCTTTTATGTTCTGTTATGAAACTGTAATTAATGCATCCTATGTTTCAGAAGTAATGGCAGCAAATATAAGGGCTGAATTGAAACGGTTCCATAGGCGTAAGCAGCTTCAATTCGGCTCGAATTCAGACAACGACAGCGGCTCAGGAGGTGAGCAGACGGAATCACCAGCAAAATCAGAAAAACCAGTGTTCACATTTAAACAGGTAAATTTCCAATGTTTGCTCTTACGTCATCTCTATTTCGTTTAATCTCTTGTTTTTTTTTTCAACTTCAATTGGATATAGCTCATTGATAACTTGCTTATTCAGTCATTCTTTAATAAGCAATTCAAATATGTCTCAAGTTATTTACGCTATTATGTAATTTCAATTCTATAATTGTGAATAATATTCACGTCATCTGCCTATATACATTTGCCAGCAAAAACATCTAAGAATATTTTATAGACTTTTTGGATCATTAACATTTATAGAATTGAATATTAAAAAATACTTTTTTTAGAACCAGATTTTAATTTATTGATATGCTTTACTAAATATTTAAATTATATAAATTAATTTCTAATTATCATTTATAGGTTGGATTAATTTGTGAACGAATGCTCAGGGAAAAGGAATCAGAAATTAGGGAAGAGTATGATAATGTCCTCACAACAAAACTAGCCGAACAATACGATGCCTTCGTTAAGTTCACATATGACCAGATACAAAAAAATTATTCATCTGTACCTAGTTGTGAGTATACGCCAAAATGTTACCTTAATGCCAATACTAATACCCGCTTTTCTTTTTACAGATTTATCGTAAGAGAAGATTATTTTTCTTTATTGAGTATATCAGCGCATAAATATTAAACAAAACTTATATAAATATATATATATACATACAAGTAGTTTTGCATATGAAACTATATACACTACACTTTTACAATTTTGTCAGTAATACGTTGTTGAGGTAGCCCCGCCTTACATCATTATAAATATATATATATATATATTATATTTAAAGAAAGGAAAGAAATATTTAATGACATTTTAAAACTACGAGGATTCCCGCTGACAGCAACATTTGTACATAAGAAACTCTATATATACAAGAGCGAGCATACACAACATGTGACTTTTGTCTATTATATTGGGAATTGAATGATTATATTTTGTTGTTGTAAATATGAAAAGAAATGGTTTTTATATTATATATAAAAATTGAAAACTTTGCCAATTCAATGCAAACAAATGATTGATATATAGTATGTAATGTAATACTAGTTAGTGTATATTTTTTGCGTTTGACACTCAAGTTTAATTATATATATTTTTTTTATATAAGACGAAGCTGCGCATGTAAAGAAATTTGTTGGACGTGTAAGAAAAGTGGGAAAAATAAGCTTAGTGTCTCTCCTCTATATATTTTTTTCCGTTAATATTTTGTTTTTCTTAGCGATAATTTGTCTAGCCTTAAAGATTTAGTACTGTATTGATTTTATTGACCCCCTCGGCATCATTTCAATTTCACCGGATGGATTGAAAATCATTCCTTGTTTGTTTTTTTCTCTCGCCGGGATTGATTTCGATCTGCTTAAATTTGAACTGTGATTATTGTACTTTATTACACGGTACATAAAAGCAACAAAATAATAATTAAAAATGAAACGTAAATTAGTACGCAAGTAATTCCAGTTAAGTTTAATAATCCTTCGTTAATTTAAATACTTTTCTTCTTTTTTTTAAATTTGTTTTGTTTACTTTTTATTTCGACGGTCAAAAAAATTATTCGAAGCACTGAATTATTTAAATGTATTATATCTCGAAAAGGATCTAGCACTGATACGAATTATTTCACTTTTTGTTCGAAATTTATGTAAATGAAATCAATGCCTTATTAATGATAAACTTTTATTTAATTCTCTATTATCATTAAACTCTTTTTAGTTTGTTTATTTTTTCGTTAGGTTAAGTTAGGAGAATTATTGTTTCTTTTTTTAGATAGACTTAAGAAATTTCGTGGATGTGTGTATTTGTATGAATGAATTAATATTTTTATTTAGATTAATAATATATTATATAAGATTTTACAATATACCGCAAAGAAATGCCATAAATGTGATTATTTTTCTCTTATTATTTCGTTGTTTTCTTTAACAAGCTTCATTCAATATGTACAGACTAATATACAGATCGTTTTTAGATGATAAATAGTAGTTTTTTTTTTTTCGTTTCTGAGCTAGTGTGTTCATCGGGATGTGAGAAGTTTTCAAAGTCCGCAAAGTCTTCTATTTGCCGTCGTGATTTGACGAGGCCGACAATTCTAATTCATCCGATTGTGTATGCTTTGGTTTAAGTTTAAGCTTTGCTCTCGGCTGAATCACGTTTCGGGCTAATTTTTAAGAATTTATCATTCTTAATTGGAAAAATGAGCTATTTTTTTCATTATTATTAGTTAATATTATTTGTTACTTAGGTTAATAACGATATAATTCCACTTTCTTATACTTTATTATCGATATACTTTTCCGTTTTCGCCTTTAGTTAACTTTTTAACAATAGCGTTTAGTATATAAATATAGTTTTCTCGCGACAGTTAAGGTCATATCGCTTTTTATTTATTTCATGCGCCAAAAAATAACTTTATTTTTTTCTTATTTCTTCTCATTTACGTTATACTTGTGCATCTCGTTGGGACATTTTTTTTTGTTTTTCCATGTTGTTACATAAGATTTTTCTAACTTCCAATTGTTTTGTTTTTATTTGCTCCCCCATAAACGCACCAAAAACACAGTCATACGTTTTCATTACCATTGTTATTATAATAGGTCACATATACTTTACAAACTTTTTGTGTTATCATTTGTAAACCTGATTGAATGAGAGAACAAGTAAATGGAATATAGAAAAAAAAACAAGAACATTATATAATACATACGTGGGTACGTATTTTTTTAACTACTAAGTTATAATTTGTATTGAAGATTTGAAATCGCATAAAAAAAATGTAAAAAAATATAATGTGTAAATTTGTTAATTTAATAAATTATTTAATTTATAATTTCGTAATTAAAAATTTATTAAATTATATTTCTTCTGTGTTGATTTTTATTTTCAAAGTGGTAGGTTCAATGTTTTGTTTAAAGCAAATTATTTTGTCAAATTAAGATAAAAGCTTTATTTTGTTTCAATGGGTAAGTATATTTGATGTAATTACAAATACAATTATTTGAAATGTATGTTAAGTTATAAATGAAGACTGGGAAAGTAATTCAAAAATTGATTATTTTTTATGTATTTTATTAATTATATCAACATTATAATATTATATTCATATTTTTTTTTCCAACAATTGTGAATTTTAATGCAACCAAAGGTATATTCATATATTTATAATTTGCAAGATATTTTTTTTCATTGGACATCGCAACCAATCATCACACAAATCACACGATTCGAAATCAAACAAACTCAATAACGAATTTAGCTTCCATCAAGTTTCGTGTTCGTTAGGCACTTTTTTGCAATCGTACGTTAATTTATATAATCACAAAACAGCATCTAAGATTTTCCGTCTTCATCGAAAAATATCTAATTGAAACAATGAGGAAAATCGGAAGGATCCCGGACGGCAGTGAAACAATAAAATCTTGCCGCGAGGTTTCGCTTCACACTAATAGAATTTATAAAATCTCAGATCTAATAAATCTTTGGCATTTTGTTGCTATTTTGTACAAAATCCTGATTGGCAATAAAACAACTTAACCACTTCGAATACTACGTAAATTATAAAAGTGCAGCTCAACCAAAAAAAATATCGTTATTATGTGCCATACGTTACGGTTCGAAATTCAATAAATAATCTTTTAGTGGTGTAGGAAGGTTTAGTTTGTTAATGAACAGACCGGGCTTCCTATCCATGCAGTTGTGTATCCTTACGCGACACATTTGCTTAAGACTGCGAGGTCTTTTGTACAAATGGCGTATGATGTATGTAAGAGGTTCCGTCATTTTACCAGGAACCAAGCTTAGCTGTTGCGTGTACAGTATTTGCAGGCACTCGAATAATTGCCTGTGCTCCATTACAAGGTAAAATAGCATTATTATTTTCGAGAATGACATGTTAGGATCCATGATGATATTCTCTTTGCGCGAAACCAGCATAATGTAGTAGTACAATATGTAGTTCTTGCTCTTCCAGAACGTCTGAGAATGTTGCATCGGCTGATTCTTGATAGCCTCCGAGATGTTGAGGCTCAAATCAGCGTTCGCACCGTATTGAATGAGAGTAAGTGTCAGGTCGTAGATGTAATTGATGTCCTTGCAGTCGCGCACGTTCTGGATCATGTCCATGCAAGATTGAAGGATGTGCTGAGTTTTGTTGCTGACCCTCACATTGGGATCTAGCCCGTGGGTGAGCAACAGTATTAACAAATTCTTGATGAACTCGAAGTTCAACTTCTTCTGGCTATCACAGTTCAAAGTAATGTTTTCGGACACGGTGAAAACTAGAACATGCAGCGGCGTCAAGTTCGCACGGTAGCTGCAGTTCGGATTCGCGCCGTACTTCAGCAAGATCCTAATGCAGTTCAGATAGCACACCTGCAAAATAGTTGGTATAAATGGTACGATTATGTTTGCAGCTTGCTGCGTTTACCTTCATGCTGTGAGTGAAATGGTGCAAAGGATCCTTGTTGATTAATGGCACAAGGCAAATCATAATTGGCACAGATCCATCTCTTCCGACCATATTTGGTAGACCGCCTTCGTTCAAGAGCATGTTGAGCAATTCGTAGCAGATTTCCCAGTCTCTGACGTGCCTCAAGACGCAGGCCAGGGCGGAATTACCGGCTTGATTTATCGACTGCTTTGCACCGGATTGAAGGAGGTACCTTACCAAATGCAGCACGTCCCATTTGTTCCACTTATCGTAACCATATCTGGCTTCCTCCAGAGCGTATCTCACTATGAGGGCGTGCAATGGCGTATTTCCCAAAGTATCCGGTGTATTTATTAATTCTTTACATCCGTTGTCCAACAGCAATCGTATAGTTGATATTGTATCTTCCGCTGACTTATGAGCAACTAAAAGAACTGAAACCAACAAATTAAATAATTATTTAAATTATCCATAACAATAAATTAAAATACTTTTCTAAATTACACTTTAAATTATCTATTTTAAAATACTTTTTTAAAGGTCATTATTTTTATGAAACATGTTTAGAAACTTTTCACGCGGCTCCCACTAATGGCTTTGAACTTTTTGACCCACAATTGAAAACGGAATAATCAATGTCATGCGCTCGTTAAATAAGCATAGGTACGGAAATTACCTCAACGCAATTGATCTATTTATTAGTTAGGTGTCAAGGTAAGAAATAGCATTGATCCTGTTCGTTTGAATAATTTACTAACCAACGTGCAGTAAAGTCATCTGCTGCGTGCTTGTGCGCACCGTCGTATCAGCTCCAGCGGTGATTAACAACTCGAGGAATTTGCTGTCGTGCGAAACGGCATAATGTATCGGATAATATTCATCCTTCAGGATGTGTATTTCTTCGCTGCGCTCAGTCACAAGGAATTGGGTGCACCTCCAGGCACCTCTCTCGCAAGCCGCATGCAAAAGCGGTTTACGCGATCGGAAAACAACATTCTAAACATTTTATATCAGATTGATAATAATAATAGTTAGTTAGGAAGTTACCCATAGATCTTCACATTTCTGCGCTAACATTACGAGTATATTGACTTGATCACCATCTAGGGCATAATACATTGCAGACTGCAGTTTACTTGGAGCCCTGTCCCTATCCCTTTCAATGCATGCCTCATCCTGTTGGATAGCAGCTATAAATATCAATTAATAAAATGCACAAAGACCTAAATATAATGAAATTACAGTATTTTCCTATCTCTTCACAGTTGCTGCTGTGTGTCCCAGGCCAGCACATCCTTGCTTCCACATCAACTTTAGCTCCATTTTTCAGCAGCAAATCGACACACTCATCATGACTATAAACAAAACATTACAAGAATAACTACAATTCATATATCTGTAGATTTGAGGGTATACCCTACCCTTTAAGGCAGGCTATGTGCAAGGGTAAACTGCAAGGACACCTGTTGACATCTGCATTGTGCCGTGCCAATAGCCACCTCACTAAATCAACATTGTTAGCACCAACACACTTTTGCAGCAGGTTGTAACCAGCATCATCATGTATTGCAAGTATATTCTCGTGCTACAAAAATTGTAAAATTGATCAAGTTACTCAACATCATGGAGGACAATGTACAAATACTTTGGGGATCTGCTGCAGGAGTCCTTCTAGTCTTTGCACACTGACTTTGGGGTTGGCTCTCAATGCATCAAACACTGTTTGCACTTTCTGCCTGGTTGTATCGGACACTTTATGGCCATGGCTGGTTGAGAGCAGGGCACTGCCTGATTGAAAGACCTGGCTGACGGAGCCTCCCATGTTTTTCGCAAAAAATATTCGTTTCAACTGTTAGCGAACTGTTCACTACCAGAATCACCCTTTTAATTTGTAGTGATTCTTAGGGCAGACACGTCATGTTAGGTTAGATGCAGATTTCATTCGCTATGCCGCTGAATTCGCACTGTATTTCCATGATCATCGTAGATTTGTTTAAGTAAAATACATATGATATCATTGTTTATATTTATTTTATTATTTTACGTACGCGACGAACGTAATTGTAAAATGTTGACAATTAGTAAACTGCGCACTATTATATATACACACTCCATATACTTATTCAAAAATCAATAATAACACTTCAGACGACATCTACCATCCCACCTATGAACCTTAAACTGCATATAGCAATGTGCATCATCATAGACGAACAACATGCATTCGTTTATGGAAATAGCTTTGCTTCAGCAAATCACATCCAGAATGTTCAATCCGCATAGCATTCATATTTACAAACAATTTTCGTTCTATAAATAAACTCATCACCATAATTATATCAAACTAATTATTGGACGAAAGCGTACGACGTTACGTAACGCCTTTAATCGATTTCGCATTATATCCATTTCTATTTATATATATTTGTCAATTTGAAGCATCTTCAATTACTTAACGAGCGAAGTCCGAACGCTGCGAAAAGATCATATTATCAAAGAAAATTGCAATGCATTCAACACAGAGATTAAGACTACGAGGCGTGTCTTTATATATGGAAATCGCGTGCGTTGCAACTGGGATTCCCGTGTCAGGAATTATACCAATAATTAGTTTAAAGCGAACAAAAATGAGAGTAGGTCAATACGATTATTTTGTAAAGTTTGTTACTCGGTCATAAAGACCAGCTTCAAAATTTCAACAAATATCAATAAAAACTTGAATAACTAGAATAATCATAATTTTGATTTCAATTTTGCACTTTACAAAACTTCATGCTCGGAATTGCGTGAAATTAGAAAATATGTTTAATTCTTCTTTACATTTACTTGCACTTTCTTGAATTTATTTTTATTCCATTATGGAGCTGAAATTAAGTTATTTTAGTACAAATCATTGATATATCAAACAGCAACAATGTTCATAATGGCCAAACTCTTTTAGCTTAATAGTCTTATAATTAAATAAACAAATACAATATACTAATATTGATGTAATATTTATAGTTATTGTAATAAGTAATTAAATGCAATTGGCTGAGAGATTGTACGTTACCGTTGTTTCTCTTTACGATCAATTAGCAGTAATAATGCAAATATATATTTTATTTTATAATTCATTCTTCGGATGTCTTCATAAATTAGGTTTTTCGACAAAAAATAAGTTTAAGTCTATAAAATATTAATACGTACGCGATTAGCGATAATTTATATGAAATCTACCCCGAATGGTAATCCCATTCTACTATGGAACTGAAATAAAAAACGTTGGTTTAAATTCGTATAATTTATGCTCGTTTCGTCCTTGCCCCTCACGGGATGGTCGTGTTATTGGTTACAAACATTCTAAATGTGAAGATCATTAAGAACGGCGAGGAGGATGTGCGAGAAGGAGCCGCATTATTTATTGCTATTTAATTGTGAATCGGATTCATTAAGCAAATGTTGTTTTAAGGAGGCGCAAATTATATACCATTTTTGTACGGCTATCCGAAATGTAATCTCGCCATTGCACGCCAACATAACTGTAACAACTCGAAAAGTGTACAATCAATGTTTGGATGTTTATTTATATACACACATACACACATATGAACTTGAGCCCCAAGATCCGGTTCAATAAATTCCTGTTCACCTTTTTCAATTGTATGCTTGCGTACTAAAAATTGTTTTGGTCTTCTTTTACGTTTCTTCCTTTTATAGCATTTTTCTTCTTCTTGTTCTTCCTCCGTCTCGTTTTATTTTATTCCATGTTCATTCGGTCGTTTTGATTTATTGCCCAAGGAATTTTTTAAAATGCGAGAAGACGTATACGTAAATATAAAAGCACAATTTTTCAAAGAGGTCGCCGAAGTCATATCGCACGACCATCATTTATAATTTTAGCAAATTGTTGGGAATAACAATTCATTTTCGTGAAAATACATGCAAATTCACAGTTTTCTAAATTTTTTTTATGAGCTAGTCATTATAGTATGAAAATCTGGTAAATTTATTTCATTTCTAAAACAATAAAATAATTTAACTTTTTTTTCAAGTTTATTCTTTAGTTTATTGTAATTGTCATATAAATCTTATTTAAGTAAAATTTCAGATTATTCTATTCAGAAGAAATTCTAGAAATTTCACTTTGATGACGGTATAAATTTATTGATGAAATTCAATTGATTGTCATTCAAGGAACCTTTCCTATTGTGAACATGTTTATATTATACGAATACAATCAATGGGATGATTAATTAATTGGTTATTATTAATTTAAAAAAAAATGCGTTGCTCCATTCTTCCAGAAACACAATTTCATGCAATTATAAATTTCTGGCGCAAATGAATAAATCAATTGTATTGTTACATAGTTAACTGTTATATTCTGCCATTTGGCAGATTTCATAATGCGAATCAAATTGAAATATATTTTAAGTTAAGAAGACAAACATGTTACACAATGGAATTAGGAGAATTTATTGAAATTATTTTTTGTTACTACTAATAATGACAACAACCGGTTTATCTAATTATGATAAATTGTTATGGGCCACCAACAGTTTTTGACAAGTTAGGAAAGTTAAGCAATTATGATGGGTGATTATCAATATATAATTATAAATAAATAATTTTGTGCAAATATTAAAATTGAACAAACTGTATTGTGTATGATCGAATTTATGCTAACAATTATTCCTTGGAATACCAATGTACGTTTCGTGCGTATTAATAATATGCTCATAAATTGGGCATGTAAGGTGATATAAAAAAAAGGTGGAAATGTTAAGGTGAAAACCCGTGGAGAAAAGGAGGGCCCGGTTTCTTCGCAATTTCTCGACCGCAAAGAATTTTAACAACTTAATTTAATTATTGCATTATCTCCGTCTTAACGGTCACCCATTATTGGTGACGAACGATGGAACAATTCTTTTTGACTCCTTGAACTTTATCTGATGGAGCTGTGATTAATTACATACCCCGTCAGAGTTTTCTTTCGTTGAAAGAAACCTTCGATGTAAATTTCTTCGTCGGATTCATATGAAATATGCACGCGGTGGTTCTCGTTGCTGCGTTTATTTTTGCTTTTGTTTTATTCCCTCATATAACTGTCCCTCCTGCCGTTTCTACCTCGAAATATAAAAATAAAATACATTTTTTTATGAACTTTTCGGTTGCATTACAAAGTGGGGAGCACACACTTCTTCAGCATGTGCTTGATTCGCTATATAAATGAAACCTGATAAATGTTGGCCGGTTAGTCTTCGGATGTTGATTGAAGTGCTGCTACGCTGATCCTCTTCTTCCAACGTTTTCCACAAAGAAATCGTAGAGCTGCTTTTTTTTTCTCTTCGGTTCATTTCTCTGGAAAAATACTAGTTGTAGTAGTAGTCAACTCAACATCATGAACAAATTCATTGTAAGTATACTACAAGAAATGATTAATATTTTTAAATACAACAAACAAACAAAATTATTTAAATTATTTTGTTATATTAAGAATTATTTTTCTTAATTTAGATCAAATTGTTTAATAGCAATAATTTACAATTATTATGGAAATATATTATTTATATAAAAGAATACAATATGAATAATGATAATTACACGAATCACTGCAATTCCACTAAACAATTAAGATATATTTACTGTTTACGTAATCGGTTCGATGCGAAATTTTCTCGTTCCATTTTTGCGCGCAATTAACATTCAGGTCGCGGTATCTCGCAAATATTTAATACAAAATACAATGAACGAGTAACGTTAGTTTCTGATTCCTTTTGCCTATTTATTTGGTGCACGTTTGGTGTGAGAGAATTTCTGTTCGCGAATTTTCCGACGATATTTTTTTCGAATCCTGTCAGGTCAATCAAGAGAGGCAATTGCGTGTACAGTTAGGAGTCAGGTGCATCCGTAAATTGAAAGAAGTAAAATACGGACGACGACAAGACGTTTGGAAGGAAGGAAAGTGACGATGTCGGAAAAGTTTTTATTTTGTTATTATTATTAACACTTAAGAGTCATTGTGCAGAGGCAATGAACCCGGAGCGGTTCTTTTCATATTCGCTTTTATGCTCCTCATATTTGCGCACCGGTGAGTGTAGGTGTATGTAGGTTGGTCATAAAACGATGACCAAATTCGTTAGTTTTATCTGGTCTCAAACGATTGCGTTTTCCTCCATTTAATGACTCTCGTCCATTGAATAAACATGCGAACTGCACGAATCTACTGCTTATTTTTGTAGATTTTATGTTTTTGCTTTGGTTTTTGAGTTCAAGTTCATTATCTCGAATTACCGGTCTCGATGCATCTTTTTTATATTGTTCTTGGGCTGCATTGCATTTTACGGTTTTCGACTGCGATTTCACGCATTCTGCAGGATCGCTAATGTCCTTCGCGAAACACGGAACTCGGTCTTATGGGCTGCCAGCCTTCGCTGTTCAACAAAAACAATGATTTTATCGGCGAAACTAAATGAGCTTCTCGTGTCCTGCCATTAATTCCGCTTGATTTTTCTTTTTTTTTGCAGTTCCTTTTTCTGTTGAGCGCGACCAACGCATACCTTTATAATCCCTACTACAGGTTCTTCAGGTACCACGAACCGTACTATGGTTTAACGTACGCGAATCCTTACTTGCACGATAACGCGCTGAATTCCTACAGCGATCAGCCGAATTACTTGTACACACTGAACGTTCTCGCAGAAAACCCTCAAGAAATCAAGAATGATTTCACCGTGGTGCCTATGTTGGTTGTGGCGCAAGAAAGCATGAAGATGATTAACGATGGAGATATCATGGGAGTATCCCAGAACTTGCCGATGATGACTGTTAAAACCAAGGATGAGAAGACAGTGCAATGCAGCCCGGCTGTTAAGATAACGCTGAAAAAGCCGATCTTCGTGTACACCCTGAAATCAACGATCGTCTTCCCATCAGAAATCGGAATCGTCCACGGAGATTACAGGATTCCCATTACCGTCGGCGCCGTCATTGCACCAATCCCACAGTCTACATACGTATCTTTGGAGACTCCTGCGAGGATCGAAATCGTCTACGCAGTTCCTACGAGTCCAATTACTTTGGACTACATTAATAACAGCGATGTCGTCAGCGATGATGCTCAGGCGGTCGTAGTTGAGAGCGCTCCAGATTACGAGCCCCAAAACATCACGATCATAAATTTCCCTGATAAACAAGCAGAACCTGTTTTGGATGTTGATGAGGAGAACAGCGAGCTTGGTAAGCAATTGCATCGTCAATTATTCAACTCGTTATTAAACGAATTGCCTTTTTGTTTTGTTTGTTTATGTGCAGTCAATAGGAATCCGCCGATGTTGTTGGCGCCGGCCGGTATAGTCCAATCGACCCAACCCCAAACCATCGTAAGTCAATTCATAAACTCCAAGGAATCTCCGGTTCTCATAGCTATCAGGGAGGAATCACTAAAGCATCGGTTATAGGTTATTCCCCTTCAGCTTTCATCATCGATAAGTTACTAAATTCACATTTAAAATATACAAAAATAAGACTTAATTTATGTTATTTTTATAATGCTTTTATTTAAATAAACAATACATTTTCCTAATAACAAATTGCATTTCAATTTGTACCTCAAATTTTTTTTGTCATCAAAAAACTAACGAGCCTGTTTAATTCCATTTAATTAATAGGATATTTCTATTTATTTAGTATATACCTTAGTCGCATTATTTATTTGATAGTTGGTTTTAATTAAATTCTGACTGCATTTATTTCCTTTAAAACGTCTGTGGTATGACAGGTCATTATAATTAATTGATTGAACGTCGAATATTGATTCATGTGTGTACAAGGACGAGTTCAATAAAATGCAATCAACGATATTAAAAAATATAAAATTTATTTTAAATTTATGTTTAATTAAACTCTTCAACAATTAATAAATATTTACAATATACATAATATATAAATAGAATTCGTTTGAATCACAAATATGACTAGATTTGGTTGGCTCTTTTACGTTTCTCTTCGATTAATTATCAACGGAAATATTTTCGTCTTCGTCGCTGACTTCCACCGAAGTGCCATTAGATTCCTCGTCGGTGATGACGCTTGTAACTGGATTGATCTCGTTCATGTGCCTGGACTTTAGGTGCCTTTCCAGATCTCTCCTCCGCACCAAAACCTTCCCACACAAGTCACACCTAATGGGGTAAAACATATTAGTCAGATTTGTTCTTTCTATCCAATAACAATAAACTCTTACTTATAAGGTGTATCTCCTTCGGCGTGTAATCTCACATGCTTGTTCAAATTGCTCGGATCTCCGAACGGCCGCAAACAGAATTTGCATTTCAAAGGTTTGTAACCGGTGTGCGTCCTAATGTGTATCTTCAGTCCGTACTTCCTCGAGTATGATTTTCCGCAATACAAGCAGATGTGTCCCTCCTTGTATTTCCCCAAGCTGCTCACGAGCGTCTCTATTTGCGCTTCATCGTCGCAATTCTGCCCCAACACCGGAGTGTGCACATAGTCCTGGGGCATGTTAAACCTAGGCCACTGCATCAAAGGTGTAACATTGTTATTCTCTATCCGATTCTCAATCTTCTGGAAAGGCTTGAATGCCGAATTGCTGTAAGTATTGTACGGCTTAAAAAGATTCTCTTGTTTGATCTTCTTCTCGGCGGGCGTCGACAGATCAATCGCGATCTTCTGCTTCGGATACATCAAGCTGGATTCAGGCACTAACCTGAACTTAAATTCAAGTCCGGTTCTATGCTCGTTCTCTTGAAGGGCCATGGAAAGCTTATCCCATAAGGTGGTCATCGAGAATTTTCCGCATCCCAGGGTCAGATGGAGCTTCAGCGGATTCGGCGATTCGTAGAGGGCAGAACATCTTGTACAGACGTAGTTTTTTTGACCTGCAAAATAATATTATTAATTAATATTAAGGGTGACCAAATAAAAAGAATATACGCAGCCGGTAGGATTCGAACCTACGCTCCCAGAGGGAATCTGATTTCGAGTCAGACGCCTTAACCACTCGGCCACGACTGCTATAAAATAATTTATCAATTTGCATAATACAATAAATCCAACTAAATTACTATGAAATTAAAAATTTAGCTGATTTTGATATATTTTGATGTACTTAAGATATTATGTAAATTAAAATTGATAATATTGTTAACTATAATCTTATTATTATTTACCCACCAATGAATAGATTCAATATTGAATTCATTAATTTCGAAATGATTTAAACTAATTGAATTACCTTGTATATTTGCTGGTGTTAAAAAACCCATGTGCAGTGTTGCTAGAATATCTTCGGAAAACCATAAGAGTAATTCTTGTCCTGGCTCGACAGATCTGACCGCCTGTAAAACGAGTTTCGGTTTTTCCTCGTTTTCCATGTTTGATGAATGGTGAGGTAATTTTCTTAACTGGATGTTGTAGCTATGACAATCGTCGGCCAAACGCAAAGCGCGTACCCAATGGACGTCCCGATTCCAAAAGCTCTTCGATCCTTCTTCCAGCTCCATCGTTCCATAGGAATTAGCGCCCACTGAAATCTAATAAGAACTTGGGTGAGACTTATCCGAAACCGGTGGACGCGATCATCTTACTTGGACAATTTCCGTGTTTCCTTTCAGCGTCTTGGGATTGATGGGCATAGACAAGCATCCTTGTGGGATCCGCGTCGATGAAATGACCCGTCCAGGCACCAAGAGTTTTGAGGATGCTGCGATGTCGCCAACCGCAGCGGAGAGAGGCTGGATGTACCTGGTAGTGGCTGTCGGGAACATTTCAGCCTGTTTATGCCAAGTCCAGGTGACAGATTTGAGGTCCAGGGCACACGTTTCGAAACCAGCAGGATATATCCGATTGCGCGCAGGATGGGATCTGCAGACGGACTGACTAGAAGGTGTCCTTTTGGTACATATCACTTTAACCACCACCAATATCGAGGTTGGGGGATGGACCAAAGCCGCACCACCACCACCCCTGTATTAAGTTTCAATACAAATGCATTGTCGACACTCCGCCCCAATGTTAATAAAGCCCTTAAAACACCACTTGCTGCACTTTTTAGGGGTGCGCCTTACTGGAGGGACTCTACTCGTTATTGCAAAACAAAATAATTGTTTGATATAAACATATCTCTTACAATTTTAAATTAGTTCATTATAAGATTTGTCCTAAAAGATTTTCAATTAATAATAATATTTATTGCAACAGTTAAATTACAAATCAAAATAATATTAAGGGAATCATTGTTTTTGTATTTTTGTTATCAATTATTACTATTTTACAAATAAACCAATAGTAGTACATTTCACCAAAGTCATTACAAAATATTTTGATCAATAAGCTGTATAATAAATATACTTTTGTTTTCTATAAAAAATAATCATTAAATTGAATGATTATATTTTTGTGTCATTCTAATTGTTGATATTAATGCATGAATATATTTAGGTCAGGGAAGTGTGCCATTTGATGTTGTCTGCACCTTGCAGACAAGTGCAAGGGTAGTGGATGGATGGCACGTGCTGCGGTTCCCGGGCACGTGGCTCGTTTCCCAAAACACTTGCGAAGTCAGCAGCCCGCACAGATTGGAGGGTGCGATATTGCTATGCTATTTTGCTCTTCTCCTCCTCCGCCGATTGGACAGATGCTATGGTACCCATGCCCGGATCACAGGTGCATTCTGACCATGGTACCGAATTTGAATGCTGCATAAACCATATCATTATCATCGCAGATATCACCACTCGATCAGCATTAATCCGACAATCAAGTTACCATTGTTGATGCAATATTTTCCATCTGATAGTGGTTTGTGAGGAGGACAATACTATTATTGGTTATCAGTTTAACACGTACAACTTTGCAAATGTTGTCTCTTTAAATGTTAATTTCAACCAATAAATGTGTTCTAATATTTAAAGTTAACAATTTTAGACATATACTAATAATATATATTTTTAAATAAATCTACAAAATTTAAAAATATATATATATGCATTTGGTGCAAATTTTAGGAATCAGGTTTCGATCGCTCGGCATTAATGAATTTAAAACCTAAAGCATACTGTGTAAATTTTAAATGATTAATCGGTCGTGATGTGATCGCTTAAGAGGGTGTTTTTAAGATGCACGGCAAACAAGGGCTGCGGCCCGTCGCTCTGCACCTTCCACAATAAACAAATCGCATTAGAATTATGAACCAATCGGTCGTGTGGACTGCTGCGGTGGATGCAGCAATATCCGCTGGATAGGGGTGGCTTAGCGATGCCCAAATGAACATTTAATAGGGGGACAGGGACCAAATTACAAAAGGCAAGTGCCGGAGTTTATTTAATAAGGGTACACATAGAACCCCGGCACATACACCGAAAAAAATATGGTATAAGTATAATTGATTCATTTCGTGCTTTTCAATGGAAAACTTTTGATGATTGAACTTATAAACGTAAAAATTAGCGCTAAAAAATTTGTTTTCACAACTGTGACTGAGATTCTAGATAGTTTACACAAGTCAAACTCTAAAACTATGAGACTAATTAATTCATTTTAAGGTTTCATATTGACAGATCTTATGTTTGAGAATGATAGATAAGTCTAAAAAGAAAATATTAGCTATACTAAATATTTGGGAAGAGGAGACTTGCATATTGGAATTGATAACAAAAATAATAATTCACAACATAAACATGTTTAATTAAAAAAAATTCTTAAAAATATATCGCATAATGTTGCTAAAAGAAAAAAAAAACAAGGATTAATTCAAAGTTACAATTTTAGATAAATACAATAAATTACGTTTGCAAATTGTAAAAATTGATAAATCAAGAAACATTAAAAAACAACATCGTGCATAACCGATGTAAACGTTGGCACATAATTAATCAGTTCCAAAGTACTTTTGGCCAAAATGATTCGGAGCTACGGGATGCACTTCGGACGTTAATATTTTCATCTGAAATGAAGAAATATGTAATAATCTAATAGAAAAAAAATAAAAACATTAAAGTTTACTTTAGGAAATGAATCGGTCACTATTTGGACGGCGGCTGGGGTACAGAACAAGTTACTTAAAATAATACAGTCTTCCTTAACCCCATGCTCTTTGAGCACTTTGACAGCTTGTGTAACTGTGTTACCAGTTGACATAATCGGATACATCAATAATACCTGCAACAATTAAATAAATTATTAAAGTATAATACTCAAAGTGTATATTATTACTTGTCTTTTTGCGATGTCCTCTGGGAATCTAGCATAAACCACCCTCGCTTCATGTGTGTCAACATCAGATTCAACTAAAATTTTACCAATCCTAATACTTCTACAACAATCCCTCAACCCTTGCTCCATAGCCTCCCCAGATCTAACTATAGAAACCCCACAATTCCCAGACCGATATTTCAGTCCATGATATGTAGCTCCTGTGGGTGTGACCACTTTGCAATCTGTGAATGGCAGCTGATTCAGACTTTCCTCAATCACAAGTCTGATTAAGCGATCTGCATAGAATTTGAAGTCATTGCGGGTTGTGTTCCTGTAAAAAGTTCCAACGGATTGCATTATAGAAAATT
Source organism: Nicrophorus investigator (assembly GCA_963457615.1). Classification (NCBI taxonomy): domain Eukaryota; kingdom Metazoa; phylum Arthropoda; class Insecta; order Coleoptera; family Silphidae; genus Nicrophorus; species Nicrophorus investigator. The sequence goes on from OY735140.1 coordinate 4,629,755, forward strand.
ATTATTTCAGCTTATAAGTACTTGTCACGCAATATGGTCTGCAGCTCTTTGATCTGGTCATTGCCAGGAAGCAACTTGATGTTTTTGCTTATGGATTCTAAATTGTTGTAGTCCACATTAGTTATTAATTGTATGTCTGAGCTTCCCATGGTTGTTGAGGTTAGTTAACGTGAATCGACCGTAAATTCGTGTTCCTAAACTTAAAAAATAGTTGTAACAAGGCAAATCGGTAAATGTATAAATTAGCTGCTTTTATTCCAACTGGTAGTCACTGGTATATTAAACAACTGGAAATGTTTTGCACTTTTTGATTTTGAGGTTATTCTCAGTCTGTATTTCACGCGCATGCCAAATTTCACGTCAAGCATCCAATTTCGTGTTCATTTTAGCAATTTTTCTATAATTCTATAGACTTATTTTATTAATTAATATTTACTTCTTGGATGAAAGGAAGATTTTATTAGTACAAATTGTTTAAATTCTGAGTAGAAAATGAATTTCTATACATTATATTTATTAATTTATTAAAGTATATATAAATAATAATTGAACCTAATTCCTATCGACCTATTTCAAATATTTAAAAGTTTGCAATTAATTTTGTATTTGTTATTTAGGATAATGGGGAGAACGCAACGTATACGAGGAAAGAGGAAATATCTAGATAATGGTTTTAGTTTGGACGATGAATGTAAAATCATTGATTTACGCAAGTGGATGAAGAAAAAGGGTTGGAAGAACGAAACTCGATTAAAACTTAAAGAGTTTTCATATACAGGAAGGGGGGTCCACTCAAGGGTTTCATTCCAACCAGAAGATTCCCTAATAGAAATCCCGTACGATCTAATGATAACATCAACAGTTCTAAATCATTCAGATCTGCAACATTTTTTTAAAGATAAATTAAAACTGCACGAATTGCTAGCACTATTCTTAGTTTATGAAAGACACAAAGGTGCTGCATCGGATTGGAGATTTTACATAGATTCGCTTCCGGGGAAGAATCCTGAAGTGCCATGGTTGAAATCGGAGGAGGTTTTCGTTGAGTTGCCTCAAGACGTGGTGACGATGGTGAAGGATAAAAAATGGGCTTTGGAAAGGAGTTGGGAGAGTGTCCGGAAATCGATAAAGTTTCAGCAGTGTCCTCACTGCAAGGAAATGTTGGATTGCGTGTTCGACGCTGATTCATTTGCATGGGGCTACGTTATGGTCAATACTAGGGCCGTCTATGTAGACCCCGACATAGTTTCAAGTCTGGCTGATATTAATTCTCTGGTATCAGATGACCCGAACATGGCGCTGTGCCCTTTCCTGGACATGTTTAATCACTCACCTGAGGCCCACACCAGAGCGGAGCTTCGCTACAGCGACGGCAATCTTATCTATAGATTAACAACTCTTCGGAGCTTCCAGAAATATCAGCAGATATTTATTTCGTACGGCGCGCACGACAATAACAAACTGTTTTGCGAGTACGGATTTTTCCTACCAGATAATCGATTCGATAAAGTTGCAATTACTTTCGGATGTGTAATGAATCAGATAAAAATGCGCAAGATGCAAATCAGCGAGAGGCAGTTCAGGTATATCAGAGATAAGGCTCTGTCCGATGATCTCAGTGTTTCGCTGTGCGGTCTTTCCTTCAATTTATCCGCTTTGCTTTACGTTGTCTTCCACGACGATGTCAGAGACTGGAGTTCGAACATATTTACTGCCTCTTACTCGGAATCGGATGTGAATAATTCTGCGAAATTTATTTTGGAGTTATTGGAAATGAAATATAAACGGACAAGGACTGGAGTGTTCGGGGATTTTTTAACTAATAGATGGAATTTCGTAGAGAGAGTTTTGTACTTTTTGAAGCACTCGGTAGTTTAATAAATATTTTATTGCCCAATGTACAACGTTAATATCATTTCTGTTTCTCTATAAAGAATATATAATATATTAAGTAAACAACATGAATTATATATATTTTTTTGTTTCTTGCAATTCGTGAATCGTGCGCATATCTAAAATATAACAAAACAATCATACGAATTAATTTATACTGGAAACAACGTCCATTTTCCTAAAAAAAAAAACAAAAATATAAATTTAAATACGAGGACTATCTGTTTAATTTTTTCTGCATCCTCGCCATCTGTAACCAAAAACAAAACATAATTAAAAATATATAATATATATATTTTTCTAAAATATCTAATCTTTAAGATTACATTTGGGAAGAAATACAAATAAAGACATTTCAGTGTTTGATATATCTGGTACAATACGATTAGATGAATTTAATTAATAACGAAATTACAATTTCATTTTTGATGTGGTTGGTCGGTTTGGTATGAAACAGGAATAATTGCGATTTTATAAGGGGTGCGCTTTTGTGATGGCGGCAATTCAAGTCGTATCATAATACCATAATTGTGCCCGACATTGGTCACGGCTCCGGCAAGTGCAAAACCACCCCCCCGATGTCGCCACAGCACCTGTGTAACCGCATCGAATGGCCCCCTTCTTTTCCTAGTGTCCATATATATATATAATTTTTTTGTGAGGGATGAAGAACACCCGGTCCACGATAGTGGGGAGCAATGGACCCCATCTACCATACACCACTCGCATATCTATCTGATTACGTTCTCGGTTCGTTTGACTTCAAGAGATTTAATAAACCGATCTGTTTTGCATTTGCATCAAAACCCGGGGACTGTATGCGTGTGTGTACACGCCTGTCCGATTTTAAAATTGTTTTGGTTTCTATTCCGATTCATAAAATCATCCACCCTTCTCGAAGCCAAAACGAATAGGACCGTCCACCCCCAAAACTCATTGGAATAATATTGTCATTCGAAAGTAGTAGAAACAACATGGACGTACATAAACAAATTTTATTTTTCTTCTAAACCAAATATTGTTAACGAATTCAACTGAAAATAAGCTTCCATTAAATAAAGTGAATGACAAAATCGACTGCGTCATGTAATTTATTGATACATATTGATTTTTTAAGTAATCAAGTAATTTCTTTACGGAATTATAATTAAAAATTCCAGGCTTTCATTTCATATACAATTATGTAAACATTGATTAGTCAGAATCCATATATTGCTTTTTTTTGGTTTCATCATCTTTGCTTAGTAGAAATAGAATTCATTATGTTTTAGATATCGATACAAGAAAGTAAATTCCATTAAATCTGGTTAATTTACTTAAAAAAAGCCTATAAATCGTAAAATAAGAGTTTTGAAGGAGAATTTATTATTCACGCAATAAACAAAAAAAAAGGATGTACTAAATATTTAATTAAAAATTGATTATAGAGAGAAACACGATTTACGAGTAAAACAGAAATAAATAAAATATCTATTATTTTATTATTAATATATAGAAACTATTATATAAACGCATTAATTGTTGTTAGATTATGGAATGATTGTTGTAATCGATACCGCGGTTTTTTTGTTAGAGTAGAGTAGATTTCTGTGCAAATGAAAATTTGATTATTATTTCTCTCGATGGATCAAATGATATACCTGAGTGGACATAAGCCAGCGGGGATTTAGATCCACATTAAGTACAAGTGCATTTGTAATAAGGGACTCGAAGGGATAAATTTAATACTCCAAAAACGTAGTCAAACATAGTATTCGGATGGGGTGCAGCGATTTAGTACAGGGTGTCGACATGTTATACATGTTGCTACTCTCTTTTTCTCTTCGCCGCCCTAGGGTAATGGCAGTGTGTGCGCAGCTGGCGATCGGCAATTTTAAAAATCACCCCCACGGATTTTCGCTGTCCAAATTTATTTTTTTCTTTAGCCACATTTTTAATACTCGCAACAATGAGATTAAGGATTTGTCAAACGAAAAGGATTAGAAATAAACTTCCCCAATTTATAGTAATTATTAATTGAATGATCGGAAAAGCTTTGTTATAAATTGTAATTAATAATATAAAAATAAACTTACCAAAATTTCAATGTATCCTCAAATCAATGTGTCATGTATTTTGCTGAAACAAATAAAAAATTTCAGATGAATTCCCAAAATGGTTTATGTATAATTAATTACCAATTTCCTCGTCATCGTTTTGTTTTTTATTGATCTCGTCTCGGAGCTTCATGTGTTCGATGAGTTGAATGTCTTGCGTTGGACCTTCTTCGTCGCTGGTATCCTTTTCAGCGTTCAAAGCCCTGTAGATTTCTGCTCGATTTTCCAAAATCTCTCTAACAATATCTGCAAAGCGAAGCAAATATTATCAAGGCATGTTGAATATGACCTTCAGTTTTTTTCCGTTTACCGGTGAGCACGTCTCTGCTACTGACCATTTCCTGCAGTTCCGAGGTGACTTCCTTCATCAACCACGGTATGAACGATTCATCGACATCTGCAAAGGTTAAGGTCGACTCAGCATTAGCATAAAATCGATATGACGTGTCTTTTGCAACAACTTACTTTGTTTAATGTTATCGGTAAGGAAACCTTCGTCTTCGAGGCCTTCGAGTACGGACGGCAAAAGGTCGGCCATGTAGCCCTGCATGAGTACGGCACCGGCTATCCTCTCCTCTAAATCTTTTTGAACCCTCATACCTTCCTCGTACTCAGCCAACCTTCGCTCCTTCTCGAATACCAGACGTTTCTCCAACTCCTGGAGTCGTTCGCTTTCTGCCAATTCTGCGGCGTGCTTCTCCATGAATCTTCGTTGCTGTTCTCTCAACGCGGCCAATTCTTCCTCTTCCAGTACTTCGATTAGGGCTTGTTCTATCGTCTTGCCCACAAGTACCTCGAGAATAGGCTGTACTTCCATATCGAAGTCGAATAGCTGTGTGAATTCAAAGAGCTTTAATAAGACCCCTGGATGTATACAAATGAGGTTCGAGATTTGCGATAAGACAACCAGCCTTAGTCACGCCTGCTAATTTCAATGTCGGCTTTTCTTCAGCAATCGATTTTTTACTTACATCGCCTGGGTAGATTTGCGTCTCCACGTCAGCTCCCGTTTTGGCTGGTACATAATAAGGTGACGTCGGCCTGTCCAAGAATAGGTCTGTCTGAGTGGTAACATCTTCCATTATTGGATGTTCCCATAGTTCTTCTAAATATTTATCGGTTTGAACCGGCTCGTGACGTCTTCCTTTAACTGGTGGAGGAGAACCTAGTCTAAGTTGAGCTCCTCTTAGTTGTTGAGTTTGAGCTTTTTTCCTAGCCATAGCTCGTCTCCTCGCTTCCGCCGCCCTAGCCGCCGCGGACTCCCCTTCACCCTACAATTCAATATGCATATCTATTCCATAGTCTATATTATATTATCAATTTAGTGTAAATTCAAAACTACAAATCGGCATCATTAAAATCCAGGCAGTTCTACAAAACTCAAAGTGGCTTACCCATAAATCCCTTGAGAGCAATCTGGCATAGGCAAAATTGGGATTCCACCTTTGCTGCTATCGCACAATCCAAGAGTAAAGATAAAGAACGACCATGCGTGAGATTATTACTGTCTAATAAGAGTTTGAAAGCATCTACGTACGAGAAACTGATACCAGGTGCAAATATTAATTTAGAAAACAAACAATGAGCCGATTCGTAGGGAGGGAAAACAACAACAAAAAGTTGATCAAAATACACGCTAGAGTTGCGATCTTTATCTGATTTGATTACCGTTGACATCGGCTGCTGGGCAAAATTGCTGCCTCGGACCACTCTCCTCTCGTACATAAGATTCGCATAGGGCAACGGGGCATCTCTGCAATCAAAGTTGAAAAATACCGAGAACGAAAATAGTAACGTGAAGAGAAAATTGTGGCTAATGTATAATTCACATGTTTGTGAAGTTGTGGAAATCTGTTATAGGTAGGATCAATAATGTACTGCTAATGCATAAATCGTTTGCCACACATACAATTGCTTTTCACCTAGTTTCTTTGCACACGTACGTAAAACTTCATGGAAGACAAATGACTTTGTTATTATTTTCAAGTGGGTTACGTAATGCACAGAATCAATAAATTAAAATTCGATGCAATCTCGCATAGCGCGACATGTGTTTGAGTTCTTTGAAACGTGGAATTTATTATTATCTTGTTTCAGCAATTAAATTAATGGTTTATGCATGATTCAAGTCAATTCCATCCACAATCGATATGGAAAGTGTGTTTCTAAATATGAATTAGTTATTCGTGTGACATACCCCAAACGTTTTGGGACCGAATTAGAGTTAACGTCTCTTTTGGTGATGATATGATCTTCTTGGACAACGGCCGAAGCTACTGTCGCTGCGGCTTTTGCAGCTGCTTCGCATCTAGCTTTATGCCCTGCTTTCGATGGACTCCTATCTAAAACCCTCGGATGACTAGCATACGCGTATAATTTCTTCTCTTCCTTCCGCGGCTCATCCTCCAATTTAATTCCTAATAAAGTCGCCAGTTCAGGTGGAGGTTCTAAGAATTCTCCTTTCCTTACAGTTGTAACGAATCTGGGCTTTGAAATATCGTTTTTTTTCACCACGGACTGCTTTTCATCGCGCTGCAACTTCCGCAACTTGGCGTCCAGGGATTTGGTGAAATTCTTATCTAAACCGTGATTTTGCAGATCTTCTATTTTAATCTTGCAGTTGTTCAACTGGCCATGCGAATTGCTGTGGTTCTTCTTGAGATTAATAGTGTTGTTATCGGCGATGAGACATCCGTTGGATTTTGCGAAAGGTTTCTGCTTGTTATCCTCCAGCGAGTTGTTGGTGATGCGACGCGTCGGGTAAACGATCCCATTGGGTCTGACCTTCTGGTTATTCTGGAAGGGCTTCAGAAGGGACTCGCCTATTATGGTCATAGGAAGATCATCATTGTTCAGCACTTTGAAGGCCACGTCTTCGGGCTCCGATTCCATCGCCTCAGTAACTCCAGGAGCGGGCATCGAAACTTCTGTCATATTCCCAACCCGAAAATTCACTTTCCTTGGAATGAACGTAATTTCATCGTTTTCCAATATCGATCAGATTGAAGGCTTATTGATAGTTACAGCAAAAGTTCATACGACCATGTTTAGATATTTTAAGCTACAATTACGTTTTTTTTTAATTGAATACAAATAATTATATTTACTTAGTTTTTTTTTGATTTCTTAAAGTATTTTGCCAGACTTGGGAATCGTGAACAGTGAAAACGCGATTGTTGTGCAGGCGTCCCGACGTCGGCTGACCGCACTCTCTATACGACGACTGACCGGCGTCCAACACGTTTTCAATAAAATACGTATGCGGCGCATGGCCTTTTGTTGCTCACCTTTTTTTTCCATTTCAATACTATTCCACATAAATGAATTCATTTGGATAAAATACTCAGACATATGGGTCCCACGCGTGCACGTTCTTATCATCATCACCAAACCACCTAAATCCTATTAAAAATGCACATATGCTGGCAAACGTAACTTTCATTTCCATATTCAATAACATCACTCAAAACCAGATTGCAGTTACATCAATATTATCTGTAAAATTATTATATTTACTTAATACAATATTAGTGATTCGATTAACATGTGGATATTGGTTTAGATTAAAAATAATCGCATTTAGATCACTATTTTATTTTATCGACATATTAACATCAAACATCATTAGAGCAATTTCTAAAATAAATATTATGTGATGGAAATAACATAATATAGAATACATGTACACTTTTATAGGCCATGAAAATGTAAAACAAAACTTTCGCTGTATTTTTAATTTAAAGTCTGCAGAATTACAAAAATACAAAATTATTTTTAGTTTTGCAGTGATTCTTTCATGAAATAAAATATATTTTTTTCTTGTTTGTTCGGGAAAATTTTCAGGAATTGTTTACCAAAAACGTAGAAATTTCAGTGTACAAAAATATTTTTTTTGTTTAATTATATTAAAATAAAACGCTTCAGTGTACATTTATTATACCACTAATGACTTTGTAAAGATAAACACACTATGCCAAGGATAATTAGTTACAGACTATCGATTGCATTCGCTTTGAGATAAAGCGGAAGGAATTGAAAAGGACCCAAGTGTAGGAGGTTAATTTAGTCCAGCGGAATGAATAACTGCGTAATTGATAATGACACGAATGGGTCGTATGTATAATAGTATGGGTTTTACGTCCGTCGAAAATGAATTAAAGCGAAGATTATCGGATACACATCGCATGTCTCCTTTATTATATTGTTCTAGTTTATATGTTCCGTTTCAAGCTATAATCAGACGACTGGAAATAAAACCGCAAAACCCATAATTTATTTCATCCATCCCATACAATACCATGACGAAGTATCGATTCTAATCATTCGATGCGCCATAATTTTGACACTTAAATCAATTGGTTTAATTTAAAATAAAAAAAATATGCATTTTTTTTTAAACTTATTATAAAAAACTTAAAATTGTAATTTTTTTTTGGTATGAATTTGTTTTAACGATAAACATTTTGTTGCATGCAACTTTAATAATTAATAAAAATGGATTTCTTTTCGTAACGTAAATTAACTTGTTAAGTGCCCATTATGGCTAGAAATAAGGAATCTAAGTAAATCTAAATGTTATAAAAATTTGCAACTTTTGATTTTTATTATTTGATGTACGTTAAGTTTAATGAGATTTAATTTTAAGGCCCTGTATTAAGGTTGTCATGCTTAAAGAGCCTAATAGATAAAACGTTCCCATTTGTAGATATAATTATAATATACAAGCTTCATAAAAATAGTTTCTGTTTGTAATGACCTGAAATCGTTTTAATGTTATGAATGTTTTGCATTAAAAAATCAATAAATAATGTCAATCATCTCAGTACAAACAGAATCTACAATAATTGTAACCTAGATAATTTTTATAAACGATTTAATGGACAAATAATCTTTATGTAAAATTATTGACTCTGTGGATGCGCCGGGAAAATATTCTAAACATTTAATTTCTAATGTTCTAAACTCTATCAAATATACATAGAATTGATGGATTCAAATATTTACAACCGATTCTACTATTTTCAATATGAATTATATAATGTAATTACATTTAATGGTAAGAACAAACCATCTGCAATTTTAAGCCACGCGTGTCTCTAGACTATACAAAAAAGCAAATAATATATGAATGTGTTTATAGTTGGTGGATATTTTTTTTGCGGCTTTACGTGCGCCGATAAAATGTTGAGATTAGAGCGGCAGGGATTTGCATACGAATTATGTCCGGCCAAATCAGCCAACATCGGCCAAGGTCAAGGGATATCGTATTTATTTTTACGTCCCGTGTAAAATCGAACTTTCCTTTTTTGCCAGGAAAGAAACAGGAAAATTATATTAAGCAAATATGAATTTAATAACCCTTTTCGTCCTTGCTGCATTATTTTTTTAATCATCGACTTTTATTGTTATTTTACATTAAATAATTATTAATAATAATGTAACATCACAAACAATTGGATTAATCGTTACGAAATTACAGTTCACTTATTATGTAATTGTATTTATAAAATAATTACTATTATGGGTTCATTTACCCTTTTGTACTTATATGATCAATTGAGTAAATATATATATAAAATAAATATGACATGGTTAATTCTATCATCGATTACTAAAAACGAATAACAGGGATACTTCAACTGTGTTTGTAGCACGATTTAAATACAATTTGATTTCCTATGCAATTGCTTTCCATGAAACATTGCTTAACTATAAGTTGTCGAATAAGTAATATTATAACTTTTAAAGAATAATTCACTTTTAAACATTTAATGTCTATAAAGGGGATTGCAGTTATTACGGTTTCTTGAAACGTATAATTGACGTACATATTTTATACAATTGACCCGACATACATTCATTGAACGAACATTTTATAATTTGCAGAAATTGATCAATAAATTCCATTATTATTTATTTTCTGAATTTCAATAATTTCTTATTATTGAAATTGTAATTATAAATCAATTTTCATTTACACACATATAAAATGTGCTTTAAAATAATCATCCAAAAATATCTAAATTAACTTTATTTAAATTTCAGTTTAAATATTATCTCAACATGCGAGATTTAATTGCCTTATTTTATGCGCTCTTAAAAAGATTTGTTGTGTGCAAAAAAAAGGTAAGATATATATTTCGTGTGTATCTCAACATTTTTGCTTTGTTTCGGGGAAGAGGAGGGTGTTTGAACCCCGCAAGTCACTGCTGTATACGTGCGCTTGTTGTTTTTTATTTGTCGGTTTATCGCGTGATTTCCGCCGGTCCCCAGGAAAAGTACTGGCTGAAAACTCCCACCCAGCGCCCATTAATTGGCTTGACCTTCGTCCAGAATAGTGAAATACAAAGCTAGGGGTGGTTGGATCCTAGGTGTTTCCAGAACCGTCGCCATCCGCCAAGAGGGCCAAGTCCATTCACCTCGTAATCTATAATTCCAAACGCAAATCGATTCCGATGGTCAAGCGGGAATTTTTTTCATTGCCTATTAAAAATGAAACTAATTCCAGCCATGATTACATTAGCACAAAGTACAAGTCATCGGAAAGTATAGTTTATGAATTTCTTGATTGACGCAATATGTCCTATACTCGATACTCGAAATAGATTTGACCCCTGGGACAAATCAATTTTTATTTGATGTTAATAATAATCATTTTATTCCTTGCCTTATTTTAATTTGTTTAAAGTTCTGCATATTGAAAATGTGTTAAACAGAAATTGTGGTTAATGCGAATATATATATATAGCAGTGTTTTTAAACCTTCACGACATATTAACAAATGTTTGACAATCTGTTTCACTACTAACAAAAAAACATCTTAATTCTGCTACAATTTGTCTTAAGTTTACAAACATCCAATTAATCCATGTTTTATTTTGTAAGCTGAAAATAACGATAACTAATTTCAGACTAATTTCTGAGAAAAATTTAAATATTTTTTTATATTAAATACTGTAAGATTCACTTCAATTCTAAGTATATTTTTTTACATGAAAAAGCGCGTCGAATAGTAAAAAAAAACAATATTTAATGGGATTCATGAAGTCAATTATTTCCTAGAACATTTGAGTTCCATGTCAGATGATAAACTATTTTTCAATATTTATGATTCACCGCCGTTTCTAAAAAACGTGTAAAAATTAAAATATTCATATTGATATATTTTGATCATAAATTAAAATATTATAACGATTTGTGTTATAAATAATGTTGTAGAAAACGCTATAAAATTTACTTGTATTAAGTTGTAATTGCTTAAAGTACTTGTACTTATATTATTAGATACATATGACATAATACTTTCTTAAGTTACCAATTACATAAATTTGAGAAATTACTTGTCAAGTATCGTGTAACTAATATTAAATGTTATATATAATATGTATTTTAAATTAAGAACTATTGTGTTACCAATTCGTTTAAACAATACACAAGTTAAAATTTGTTGTACTTTGATATAATTATATTTGATTCAATTTAACAAAATATTGGTATTATTTTGTAATATTGTACAAAAATATCTTGGGGTTAATGGACTTTATACATTATGCATAGTGGTTTGTTGGCCTAGCAATATTGGATACCTTGGGCGTTATATAATTCAGAAAAAATATCACTTTGGGTCAATAGCGGCCAAATTGGTGGCACGCAATGATATAAGTTGGGCGGAATTTAATAATTAAGATATTTAATAATCACCTAAGTGGAAATAACTGATCGTTTGAAGAAAAATAAAATGTGTTGAATATAAATGATATGGAGACATATAATAAGAAATGTCTTATTAGAAGAATATATAATAATTTCAAACGAAACATTTAAGTATAATTGTATTTAAGTACGTTTGCAAGAAAGAGGTCTTTGAACAAAAGGTAAATACGTGTCATTCGCTAAACTGTTGAATCAACATCTCGCAAATCCCCAATGGGTTGTGTACATGGAAAAGTGGTGCACGTCTTCATATTTGAATCTGATCCCAAGAGGACGTTTCAACTTACCCGCCTATCATGAGCTTCCTGTTGGCGAACAATGCCCTTGGGGAATTGCTGTACGAGTACGCGCCCTTCTTGGATTTTGGTTTATCCTCCAGCTCATCGATGGATGGAAACTGCTTGCTGGGTACCAAACGCCTGACATCGTGCATCGTCATAATGCGATTCTTCCTCAAATAAACAAACAAACACAAAAGAAACTGCGAACGAAATTAAGATGTTCAAAACCGAAATTCTAAAATACTTACAACTTACTCTAAAACGTCAATCAAAATTTCACGTCACATCTCTCGGTGCACTCAACAATCAACATGTACAGTCGATTTCGGAGAAACAAATAAAACAAAACTGCAATACCTTGAGTGTGTCAGAAAGGTGTTGGAGGTGACACTAGAACGGTTCGATTTTCACATGATTGACTGGGCATTCGTGCGGTTGTGTGTATGGACAAAATGTTTAGTTTCTATCAAAGCTGTGTACACGCGTTTTCTTTTTCTATCCTCTCTACATTTGTCACCGCTTTTTGACGGCCCTTCGATTCATTTTCCGCCCCATTATTCTAGCTATAAACGTATCCATGACTACCGTCGACAATACGCGCTTTATGATATTCCCGAAAGACGGACCAACAATTGTTATCAAAGACGAGGCGCGCGCGAAATACGCGCAGACACGAGTTTAGTTTTGCACTTTTCGCCTAGTCAATCAATAAATTTATTTGCCAAAAAAAAATGCAAAGCAACAAGTTTTATAAACTTAATTTTAAAATTTTCATCTAGAAAATCAATTATCAATAAACAAATATTTGCTGAAATAAATTTATTTCTATACATAAAACTTCTGAACTAATGATATTTTATTGATGACACTTTAATTTAATCTATTTTTATACCACATCATTTCTTATCCAACTCGTTATTACAGAAAATTGTCATTGTGTCTAAAATTAGATATCGATTGGGAAATATCTATACTATAAAACAATTTCATTTCAATAATGCATATTTTTCAGTTCATTACATAATTTTTCATTACAGTTTCTAAATTTTCAAAATTCAAAAGCTTTTGTTGGAACTTATTTTACTTCCTTCAACAAAAAAACATGTATCAGATTTACAATAATTAAATAATTATGAGGAAATCCCCAAAAACGTCATGAATATCCACATTCCGTGATTATACAATTCATGATCGCGTGCATTACTTTTCTCTGTACATTTATTATAATTGATACCGGAAAGCTACATCAAACATAAAACCTAAACATTACATTTTTTTATTAATATCTGAAATATAAATACATATAATATAGATAATAACAGTAACATACAAAATATATTTTTTGATATGAAAATGGTTATCAACTGTCTAAAGTTTAAACTTTAAGAATATTCTAATAATGTTTTACTCGCTTAAATATTATATTTATAATATTTGTGAAAAAAAATCTTCCAAGTAATTTGTCAAGTAACTTATTATAAGGTCCAATTTAACTATATGCAACAATAATAGCACAAATCATAGCAGTCTGACTCTGCCATCTGTGATTTAATAGTTATATATCCATTTTTAGTTTTTATCCATATAGAATTATAAATAATTTAGTTCTTTTTTTATATAAAATACCTTTGGAAAATAATGATTAAATAATAATTAATCGGAAATAAAATAATTTAATTAGTTATTATATAATTATTTTTACAAATAATAGTTTTAGATACTTTATTTATATTGAATATAGAATTTAATATTTTCATTCTTCAAAAAAATAATAACTAAAGACTTTGCCAACACAATAATTGATTTTTACAGAACTTTAGGAAGAATTATAAAATGTATGTTAGTATAGGCAACTCCATATACTCTAATCAGCTTGCGCCATCTATAATAAAAAAATGGCACGTTGTAGTTCAAGCTTATTACGATTGGAATTTCGGATTTGTAAAGTAATTCGTAATTATGTAATTACGTTTAATTATAGGATATTGCTAAATATAATTAACAATCTGTTTTTTATTGATTAATGTAAAAATAAAATTGATTCGAATTAAAATTAATTGCGTATATACAGTGTGTTTCACAGGATTGTAAGTTTGTAATAATAGTTTTCTTGATTTTACTAATAACATATTGAGTTTTGCTACGTTTAATGTAGATGAATTACGCTGATTGATGACACGTGCATTCGTTAATTGATTAATTAAAGGCGAAAGGGTTTATAAATGGGGCGTTAAATTATTAGGAGGATAATAGTGAATCCGTAATAGACTGAAAGTTATTTAGTGGCTGGCGATTTTCTTTGGTTTGGAGGCCCCCCGGTGGCGTCTGGGGTGCCTCGTAGGAGCCCCCCAGTGATTCAGGGCTGACCAACGAGACTATGATTAATTACAACACATTCCGGCATAGCACTAAACACACATCATCACTCCACACTCGAAGAATGGACAACGCTATATGCAAGATAACAATTATTACAATTGTATTAAGGCGTATATCATTAATTCCACATCCACCGGCATTGATTTGTGTCCGAAGCGGACTTACAACGATCTTTCTTCGTCCTCCGCCACGGAGCTCCCTCATCCTTAATACTTTCTTCGGGTCCTAATTTATTCGGTAGATTAAAAAAATTAAACGCACAGCGTGTGCTTAAACACACCTAAACTTACCATTCGTCCCAGTGCGCTTTTACCAAAATTAATATCTTCTAATCATTTTACGTCATTTATAATGCCGGACAGCCGAGACACCAAGAGGTTATTCTTTTTACATCCTCCTCTTACCTGCTATATTTGTTTTCGACCATTTATCTTTGGACTTGTTTAATACTTATTAATCATTTCCGAACCCCGAAGGAGCTGAACAGTTTTGCGTTTCTGATCAAATTTGCCAACATGTTGTTTCTTATTTTCGAATCTGACGTTGAGGGAAAAAAATAATGCGAAGAGGTAGATTTTTTTTTAATTAAGTGTCTAAAAGAGGCTGTAAATAAAAGTCGGGTCGGGAATGAAACTGGAAGATTATTAGCATAAATCAATGTTTGTAATACGTATATAGCCCACCTGTCGAAGAAGTTAAAAGCCAATCAATCACTAAAAACAATCAGAATACCACCCAAACGAAGAAGATTATTTACTGCGTGGATTTTTTCGACATTAAAAAGGAGAAACAATTACATCCAGCCAGATGTAGGCGTAAATGCGCGAAGGAATCATACGGTCGTACGTGGAGGATATTCGGAGGGAAATTGATTGGATCGATGGCGTTTTGGCATTTGCATTTTTTTAATTATTTCCGCGTCCGTCGTACTCCGACATTCAACCACCGACAAAAGCGAATTGAAGAGACGAGATGAAGATGGACTCGATGGAAAAGTGATTTATTATTTACAAATACGCTTCAAGTGTGTGCCTGAAACTAATTTAGTTGTGAGAACGAAAATATGATTTTTTTTCTACTTGAAGTCTTCATCTCTACACATTATTTTGGTAATTGTAAATGAGCGACCGACATTGTTAAAAACGTCTTAAATATCTTTAAAACGTTTATAATCTTGAAGCCTTCATCCCATAATGATTAATTAATATCTAAATGTAGAGTTTATTCTTAAATGAAAAATATGTATAAAAATCCTTTTTTATTTTTCTCACCTGATCAAACTTCTAAAACATTTTAAATCTATAAAAATGGTTTTTAATACACTTAAAGTTATTGTGATATTGAATAATGCATTTTTTTTTGTTACATTTAATTCTATATTTCAGTTTATGAATACAATAAAAAATTGTATATAATGATGTATTTTTGGATTTAGTTCCCATGAAAATTTTAGAAATAAATTTTGGTGTTGCAAAATGTTTGATATCACAATCAATGAAGGTGGAATTGAAAAGGGTCCTCAAAAATATGATTTATTATTAGCAAATATTGTTGACCGTGAAATGGATTTAGCTATAACTCAAAAAAAAGAGAATATTTCTCATGAAGTCTTCATCTCGAGTATGGTTATTTATGGTTCATGTGTCCTAATCGAGAATAGTGTGGAAAGACGGAGAAGACGAAATTGCGGCACCAAAGCGAATCCCGGATTTTTTTATAGATATTTGGTATATTTTTTCTTGTGAGAGGGGTTGAGGGACAGTTCAAAACACAAAAGTAAACACAATCGTGGGCGGAGGAGGTGTCGAGATGGTCGATAAATCCTCCAAAAGGAAAGAAGTGTATATATATATGTATATAAAAAAAGGGAGAAGTGGAGAAGAGAAGAACTTTCGGTTTCACATTTATTTTTATGTTTTTTTGATTTATCGCTAGTCGGCAGGTTAATTTTTCCTTTTTCTCCCCTTACCTGCATTAATCAGCAGATGTGTCTCCCCGATAGCAAGTTTCCTCTCCACAAAACCTCTTTCCACTCCTCCACGCTTCATCTTGTCCACATCGACACATTTTTTCCACCCATTGGGAAGAATTGTATTGCAAATTTAATTAGGGATAAAGCGACGGATGCGGAAATTTAACGGACCGTTGAGTAAGTGGACACTGCTTAACAAGGGTGATGTGATTTGTTCGAAAGCTTCCGATACATTAACCACCGACCGCAACCAATCACTGAAATTAAATTATCCAATCTCACCGATGAAGAATACCAACAGCTTCGTGTGTCTCGTGATTTATCATTTGAAGACCAAATATGTTTTGAAATGCATCCAGCGGGCTTTTTTCTCGCGCGGACGGGCGCCCACCTGCAAGGGTTGAAAACGGACGGCGGGGGGCGGCGCGCGTTTTTTTCTTCTTCTTCTTTCTTCCACCTCGACTCTCTCGATGATCGCCCACCCCTTTCGAATTCCATACTCACACTTTCGAAACAACCGAGTCATGCGAGTTTCTGTTTCTTTCAAACTCCTCTTGTTCCTTTCCTTTATTTCTTTTTATTCTTCCTCCTCTTGCATTTGCTTTACTAAGTAGATGCACTCCGCACCTTCGAGAGAGGATGAAAAAATATATATGATTTTTATTATACGCAGCACTCTGCAAGAGTGCTTTATTAATGCCAGATTTATTCCTTGTTTAGTATTCAATATTCAAATGGAACTTATTTGGGGGAAATTTATCTAAATTAAAGGGAGGTGTTAACAATTTGATCTATTCTATAAACGCTGATATCGACTTCATCATCCTGCATACAAAATAACCATTCACTAAACTCCACCAATAACTTAACATAAAATAAAATCAGAATATATATTTTTTTAATAATAGTTTAATGATCCATATTAACCGTATTTAAATGAAAACATCAGTAAATTATATAATTACAGCTTTATTTAAGTCAAACACATTTATTATAATAAAAACATTTAATTTATTTTATTTAATAAATAATATTTCAAAAAAAATCATTCAGATATTAGTAATCAGATAAATTTATTATTGTTTGCCATAAATTATCTTAATGAATTTAGTGTGTCATAAAGTTAGTTAATATTAATATTATTTAATTAACACAGAAAGAAGATGCAAAATTTTAATAGGAAATTTTTGGTTTTTGAAAAGAAACTCGTAAAACTAATTTTATTGTTATTGAGTCCGAGTTCCTTGTTTCTTCTTTAGTGCAAAGATATATTTTTTTTGGTAGATTAGTGGATGCAGGTTAAATAGAAGGAAGATCGTGGGCGTGGAGAGAGCAATATTTTTAGGGTCACTACCTGAAATTAGTTTATGACATGTGTCAGTGGTTTTTTTACATACCGAGAAAAGGAGGAGGATAATGTCAGAAGGAGAAAATGATGTTTTTCTATAGTTTTGTTTCTTTTTCTTTTTTAAACTGGGTCTCCTCTCCTAGATCAGAGAGCGAAGGCATCGGTGGATATTAATTTAAACCAATTGTTAATAGGAGTGGAATGTAGTATTATATTCGTGGATGCGGGAGAAAGAGAGAGAGAGATTATCTTTTAGTTTTAGTGGGTCCATTAAAGATTTTGACGGGTATTTTGACGCGGGGCAGTTAATGAGTTTTGGGGGAGGATCTGGGTGGAATATAAATACATAAAAGTCCGCGTTTGGGAGACGTCGAATGGACGAGGAAAGGGGGCATAAATTCACGGGTTAATATCTATTAACGATGCCATCCTCCGCGTTTTAATTGTGTTCGAAATGTTGAGAAATTCCCGTGCGCTCGTGTGTCTCTGTTTATTTTCTCCAATCCTCCTCCAATATCAAAGCCTCTGACATATCTCGTTATTCCTGCTGGGCACCCTAATTGCTGGTCCACCCCCGGGGGGCGGCGTACCCATTCTTCTCGTCCTCCGCATCACGCCTAGGCCCGAGCCCAACGCGAGACCTGAAAGTCCAATCCCCCCGGTACAGGTGTAATGGATTTCACTTTGTGCTCTCTGAAAAATGATGACTCCACTGATGGACGTACATTAATAAAGCCGTATCGAGCCATTCAATACTTCACATTTCCTACAAACCCTAATCGAAAAAAAAAACAACAACTCCATACTATTTACCGAGCATAATTAAACCACTAACTTCTTAAATCCAACATTAATCACCGTGTAAACATACCGATTACATAACACAAAGCATTAATTATGCTTCAACATTCCACAAAATCTGTTCCATTTCATTTCAAGAAGATTGCACGTTTTCTTAACGGTTGTCAATTACGAAGATCGTTTCGGCGCAATTTATTGCTTGGAATAAAATGAAACCGACAAAAGGATGGTCCGTGTTGGGGGGGCCGCAGTTTTCACAAATTTTTCTCATAATCATTTTACAATTCTTCGTCTCTTGCCACCCATTTTTTTTTATTGCCACCTGACTAGGTTCACGGCACCTTCAAACATCCCCCAGGAAAGCAATAAAACCATCGACCGACATAAACCAGAACAACATAAAAAAAACTCAGAATGAAAGAATAGCTGAATATATGAAACCACAATAACAAGATCATGTCCTTCACCGCCGTTTTCGACTTTTGTAAAGCAAACTTTACGAGCTGTATTTAGATAATGTTTAATGGTCGTCAATATGAAGCGTTACAAAGGTGATTCTTATCCTCAGAGAAAAAGGCTTGTTTTCTTGTTTAGGAAATAAACGTTTTAGGGCTGCTCTCTTGTCGATGGTAATTGACCATTATTGTGGGTAGATTATCCGTAACTATAAAATATAATTATTTTACAAAGAAGGAAATTTATTGTACTTTCAAATATAGAGGTTTCTTTAGGTGACAAAATAAATATATTATCAAAAAACTTCATCTGATTAATAAAAGTTGCTGAGATTAAACGAAATAATTCAATTAAAGACATTTCTTGTTGTATATTTATATCTTTAAATTAATATGTGTACTATACGCTTTTTGTAGAAGGTTATTGTCGTTATTGTCTTTTTTATGCTATTAAAGACTGAACAAATATCTGAATATAAATCAGGAATTTTAACGTATACAATTAATATAGTTAATAACTTAATATATTTTAATTGCAATTAGTGTTAATAAATTAAAGAAATATGATGAGATTGATGTTTACAGAAATCAGTTTAATTGCAATTAAGGATATATGGTGTAAATTAAATTGGATCTAGAAATTAATTATACCAAATACTGTATATATGTATTACTGACAGATATTATGTTTCATTTTATTATGTCATAATGTGTATGTGAATGATTACATTGTGAAAAAAAATCTTAGTTTTGATGAGTGCAAACCTCAAATCTTATGTAACAAGTTTGGGCGTGCATTTGTAGTTTATTGGTTTTTCGGAAATTTGAAAGAATCTAAAGAAGATTATTACATAACGAATCGCAACTGAGGCCCCACGCAGACCAACTTCTTTTTTTTATTGTTTTCCTTTTGTTCTACCTCATTTTTACCCTAAAATGTGCCTTTTGTCGGTGCCACGTATGAATATACAAATATACTGCTTTGACGATAAATTTGTCGGTTTTACCGCAAACGATTTTCATAATTGACAAGCGTTGAAAAGGTGAAGGGTCCGAAAGGAACGGAAAAAAAAATATGCAAACACTCGCCCTGCGGTATACGTTTTTATTTGTTTTATTATTTTTTTCGGTGGTTTCAACTTGTGTGTTTCTTTTGGTTCGCTGGTAGCGAGATGGCAGATACAGTAGGAATTTTTAATTTGAGTATTAAAGTTGAGGTATTTACGATGTGAATTCGGTAGCAAATGTATTCACAAATCAAGATAGGTCCCCGTATTGTTTATTAATGCGCAGCATTGTTGCTGCTCGTTCCCGTGCACATCGCATGCATATACATATATAGGTATATTATAAAAGAAGGGTTACATGATTTATAGATTTTTTGGTTTTGTGATTTTGGGCGGGCGACGGCCGCGCGACGAATACTAATTTAATGCAAAGTGAAAATCTCAGTTCGCGTATCTCTGCATGTGTGTGTGTGTGTGTTTGTGTAATATATATAGATATATTGTATATATGGTCCGAATGAGCCGGTCTTTCTGCCAATGCATAAAATCCTCCTCCTCTTCTTCTTCGGGCTACCTCTACTCCTCGTGCTGCTCCTTCTTCTACTACCGCTGCGCTTCTATACTTCTCTTCTTCAACATCTCCACGTTCTTGTTCTTCTTTCACCGGCGTTTTATTTTATTTATATTCTGCGCGCTGCCGTTTTATATTTCCATTGCCTCTTCTTCTTCTCTATCTCTCTCGTTCGTGTGCACTTTTTTTTGTTTATCCTTTTTGGAGAATTCACAACTGTATTGTCCACGGATGCATCTCGGGGAGTAAAAAAGTTGACATGTCGATATTCCACGGTGCTCGGGCATGCAGTCATGCCAAAGTCGTGAGCTACCTAATATGGAAAGGATTTGCACAGGGCGCTACTGTTTTGCTACTGTTTTCCTTGTCATTGCACATACCGATTGCGATTTACAGTCTTTCACCAAACACACCCAGATAAAGACATTTTTGCTTTTACATTCGCTCGCGGCGCAACAACCGGCAAAACACACACACATATACCTACAGATCATTTCGAAAAATTTTACACGCAAATGCATAAATCAAATACACGACGAGCAGCAGAGGACTTCTGTTTTCTCTAATCTCCCTAACCGATTTTATCTCCGCACATAAATTTGTTGGGATTTAGTACCGGCATGTAAATACCAGAAGTTTTAAACGGAAATAACATCACTTGTGTCGTGTTTCTTTGTTTTCTAGTATTCTAAATTTCCATTGTTAGTGTGAAACCCTTTTGAGCGAAATAGAAATAAATAAAGACGGATGTACGTTCGTTGAATTTTAAATCATCCAAAACATACCTATTTTAATTTTGCGCACAACTACATACGTTTGTCAAATACCTAAAAAATAATTATTTATATAGAAATGTGATTTTGCAATTATCTCAAATTTAAAAAAACACGTAGAAAATAATTCAAACAATAAACTAAAATACGTTATATTTGAAAAAGCTATAAGATATCTTATGATCCAGAAAATACTTTTTATTAGTTTTTTAATTTTTCACATGTTCTAATTCTTTCTAAAACAATAGTTAAAAAAAGTTAAGAAAAGTTATAGTAAATTGAGGTTAAAATATATTAATATATAATAAAATAAGTTAGCTTAAAACACAATTATGTATGATAGAATAATAAAATTTAACTTAAGTTAAATTATGATATTTTCTTATTTTGTAAGATTTCAAAATTTTCTTATTTTTAACCGAAAATTTCAATTTATTTATAATGATTCTAATACGTCATAATATAATGTTAAAAAATGTAAATAGATTTGTTTTTTAATTAATTCTATTTTATGATTTTTTTTTAAGTATTATTTTTGCAAATGAATATTGATTTATCTATGCAATAAATTATGTTTTGAGTGAAGATAAGATTTTTGGTGAAAATGTTTTGACACTTCCGTTTCATGGAAAAAGAAAGAAATGAAGACGTCCAACGTGAATATATCTTTCGCTTTTGTTTCCGTACGTTTGCAGATTGTAACACAAGCCATGCAGATTAGGGAAGAAAGCATGCATACGAAAGGGAATCACCGAAAAACAAACACGGGCAGCGGGAATCGATAAATCATCAAACCAAACTTCTGTTTCGCGATGTAATCTCGCTTACATAAATTAGTCGCAGGTTTCGTTCCTCAACTTTGCGGTTGTGTTTTCGATTATTTAAAAGCATGTCGGACACGTGTTATCTCTCGACATTTTCGCCGAAACGATAGTGTTGACATTTTTTTGTGTTGTCCTCCCTTGGAGATATCACGATAAGGGCCGTGAGGACGTGAGGGCTGTAGGTAAAATCTGACTGCACACTTTTTTTGTGTACATGTACCCTTAGCCTCTCTATCTACCTTGGAGAGGATTCACCCAAGAAAAGAAAAACAACGGGAAAATGAAAATCAGAAAATATGTCCAAAGCCATATATCTGAAAGAAACACAATGAAAGCGAGGTGTTCGCAGGGTTGTCCTTATCAGAAGCTGCGGTCCTCGCGGCCCGTTTATTCTGCATTTATATCTTCGGACATCACAATAAACAATGGTAGCCCCCGCGTTTTGCTCTCTATTCCTTTATTCCAAGAACGCGAAAGAAAATACAAAAGAGTAACGGCTTTGATTTTTTTCTCTTTTTTTGTTAGTTATTGTCGAAGACCCACTCCACCTTCGAGAATCCTCGGTAGAAGCGTGTTGGTGCGTGCATGAAGATGAGCGATTGCAGCTTCAGAATCAAGATAAGGAGGAACTAATTATGAGCCTCGTAACTTTACACTTGCTACTGACCGCAGTTCTAAGATATTGTCAACTTATCTTGATTGTTTAATCAAGAAGTTAAAACTTCCACGAAACTTCTTCCTGAAACTAGAAGTACAAAAAAAAAGGAGAAATACATGTTGGAAGCAAGAAGATAAAATAGCGAAACGTTACCTCTATTGTTTTCTGGCACACGTGCTCTTCCAGAAACTACCTGATTTCCACAAACTAACTGTAACTGCTTCTCTAGTTGCCAAAAAAAACTGACGCAAATGAAAAATGAAAGTCACTGGCGCTTGCAGACGATTCACGAGTGGATATTATCAGTTAATATAAACCATTAAGATCAGATCCCTCTTCGAAATGAGCTCGCATCCGGCGCGCCGTTTCCTAAAGTCATCTTCCTGTCTTTGATCCGGGGGTGGTTCCATTGTGCGGAACTAAAAAAGCCAATGATGATGTATCAATATGACCGAATCCAAAAGCCCAAACGCAGAACGGGAAGAGAGAGAGAGGAGGACAACACAAAAAAAAGATTGCTAGCAATATTATATAGCTAGGATGTTTGCCCCATTTATTACGTTCCCTTTATATTTATTTACTTTTTATACGGACTAGCTTTTTTTCATCCTTTTTATTCGGGGGTGGCCAAATATATAGACTCACTTATTTACTTTTCGTTGAGAACTGTACACCAATAAAAAAAATCGTTTCAATTGTCCCAATAATATTAATATATCAAAATTTTTAATGTTCAATTAACTTGATTGAATCACAAGTTTGACATTGAGTTATGGAATTAAAAATTATAAAAATGAAGTGAATAAGAAAGGACGAAGTGTAAGGGAGAAAAGGAAGACGGTCGGAGTTAATAAATCAAAAGGGAAGTACGCCCAGAACGTAAGAAAAGTCGGTGTAAAGGCCAGGTCGGAGTCCTGGTCTGGTATATAAATAAATGTGATATTAAATCAATCCGATTTCACACCGTTGTCTCTGTTTGTTATACGAATGTTGTAATAAATAATAAATGCCGTAATGGATTCGAGGCGGCATCGGAGACACGAAAAACCCAATCGGACGTAACACATAAATTACCGGGCCGCGACAAATATACAAGAGGAAAGAGCGGTGTAGCGATGGGGCACCTCGGTAAAAAGGATGAAAGGATAGACGGGGTTTCCCGTCTTCCATCGTCGAAAGAATTAATGATATCAGGGATGAAATTGGGTGCTGCAGGATGCAGCTCGATGGTAACGTTCGAGGAATGCCATCGTGCAGGAGGAGCCGGTGGTAATCCAATTACCGGTCGCAAACACGCGGATAAGAAGAGCCTGAAGGAGAATGAAAAGAAGTTCAATGCGCGGTGCCCATCGATTTATGTACTCATGTTTAACACAGGAGGTCGCCTAATGGCCATCTCATTTGTTTGGAAATAAAAGGACTTGATCCTGTGACAGAGTGGCTCATTTGGTGTCTCTCCTCTTGGACCCGCCGTTCGGATACTCTCCGAACGGCGGCCCTCCATTACAACAAGTAGCGCGACAAGATAAATGCTAAATGAATTTATCAAATGCACCTCTGCTTCTGCGGCCGCAACGAACATTTCTCATCTTCCACCCATTCAAACATCAAAAATAATCTATGATGCGATAATACAGATTACGCAACACAATGGTCGCGCATCAGTTTTGCCCTGTCACACAGATTTTCGGACCGAAACGAATCTTCGAAATACTGCAGGTGAAACTTATGCACCCGATGCATATGGTAATACCCTAAACTCAATAACACTATAATAACACTAGTTAAACCGTCCGTTGTATATAAACCGATTTGCTTACAATGGGCACAACAGCAATTACCACTTTTGTTGATGATATTGCAATTCTAGAATTTCCAATGTTTCAAACACAAGTTTACTATAAACAACATAACAATATTAATTTACTTTATATAAATTTATTGCTTTTGTGATATATTACTATTAATATAAAAATATATAATTATTCAATTAGTATTTTTTATATAAATTAATTTACAATTATGCTATACGTAATAGGAATCATAAATAACTCCAAGTACAATATTTAAATAAAAAGAGATATATTGAGATGGAATCAGTACATTATAACAAAATTAACTACAACTTAAAACACTAGTTTATGTAGTTTGACGCACCTCATGGACATTTATGTCTGATATATCAAGTTAATAAACTAATAATTAATGCAAATACAGTTTTATAAAAATAAAATATATTCATTTTATTCTAATAATATAGACAGGTAAATTCTGTAATTTATCTAATATATTAAATACCGTTAACGTCACGTCAAAATTAGGCAAAGTTATGCATTTTTATGTTTAAATGTTTTAAGCAGATTTTTTTAAATCTTTCAATTCTTTCATTTGATTTTCAAATGTATATATTTATTCATTTTATTCCTATATAGATTTACACAAGTATTGAATAAAAAAGATACAACCAAAAACTAATTATATAATTTTATATTTGAGATTAGTTATTAAAGTAATGAAAAATATTTATATATTGTTTACTTTTTTTTAAGTAATAATTATATAATATTTAATATTTTGTACTCATTATATAAATCGCAGTGCTTAGAAAATAATTATAAATGAAATATGAGAATTAATGTTAATGTATTATTAATATTGTAACTATGGTTGGGTTATGGGGAAAAGAACGAATATGAATGTGTAATGATATAATTAATTTTTAAAGATGTAAATATCAAAACAATAAAAAAAATAAAACTTAAGGTGTTGTGTTCGTTTTCATGACACGAGGACAATATTTATCTTGGCCCCCATTGTTTCTGGTCCGTTTGGAAACTGTGGTATTTGGTGCGAATTTAACGGGCGGCCGAAGCAAACAAAGGGTCCCATATCGGGGGGTTCCCCGCGTGGGGGCGAACGTCGCCCCGAAGGGGGCTCATATCGCGGGCGGTGCGCCCCGTCGCGCGGGGCCCATAAACAATGCCGTAAACGCCGCGCGGTCGGAGCTTTTTATCCCCCATTTCTTTCCATTTTTCTTTTCTTCTTCTTCTTCTTATTTTTCTCCTCTTCTCTCAGTATCGTTTGTTTTTTTTTTGTTCTCTCCGTTTTTTGGCTCTCCTCATCCCAAACTAATATAACCGTTTGATGGCTGTTTATTTTAGACTTTATGTCTTTCGATCTCACGGGCTCCCTTTCTTCGTTCCGAAATGGATTATTACGCAACCGGGCCCCGGTGAAATTTATTGTGAATATCGCTTTGGGAACGGACATTACGGAGTAATTAAGTCCCTCGGACGAGAGAAAACTAATAACAATAATTTTCGGGCCTCGGTCATTCTAATAAACATTTCAGAAACGCTGGCGTTATGGGGTACTTTGGTATTCCTTTTTTGAAGCAACCTTTAATTGGAATAGATTTTCGCTAGGGCGATGGCGACGGCGGTGAAAGAGACGGTCCTCCTTGGAGGATCCTCGGAAGGAGATGAAGAAGAAGAAGGCGGTTGGAGTAAACGGCGGATGGAAAAATAAAAGGAGATGCGCGGAGGGTACAAGGAAAAGAAGGATCGCGGATTATTGTTTCGCGTCCTTTTATGTGGAAATAAACGAAAATAATGAGCGACCATTTAGAGAGGATAGAATGTGAGGCCGTTGACGGCCTTAACGTATCATCGAGCACCAATTATGGCGTATATAGACAATGCTAACGCCCCGATGGTAAAGTCGATGGGGTTATGGACAGTCACGTGTGACAAATATAAATATATCGAAAGGGGCGATGACGGATCCGGCGATGTGGAAAACAACAAACGCCGGCTGCCGCGTGTCGCCGTACCATTCGGATTCGGCCTTTCGTTTCTTTGCGTTGCGTAAATTCGTGTTTGATTTGGGACGATATTAAAAGCGCGTGCCGTGGATCAAAGGACCCGATTAACACTTCCCCGCATTCGCAATCACAAACGCAATCCTAATCCTCGAACTCCGGTTTCCGCGTTACGTAAACGTCAAACGCACTGAGAGACATCATAACACAATGTCCGTGCGACCTCCGTCAAAAACATAATAATATCGGATTAACTCTCATTTGAACGCTTTCCCGATTAACTTCAATATATTAACTAATAACTGTAAGTAAATGAAATATGAAATACAGACATCTAATAACATTACTTTTTTCTTGTTTGTAACTTAAATTATAAATAATTTTTTATTATTAATCTATTCATTAAATATTTAATAAATAAATATTTCATGAGTTTATACAAGAAAAGCTTAAATAAATACATTACGGATTAATGAAAAATATCTATTTGCTAATTATTTAAATAAAACGGTTGCTCAAATTTTTACTCAAACTTCAAAATTTAAATATACATTGGAATTTTATTAATACATACGACTCATTTTAAGTAGAGATATCGAATTAGAATTAAAATATATCCTATTTTATATAAAAATAGATATTTTGTCTAAAAATTGTCTCGTATATTCGCGTCTTAGTCTTACGCACCGGTTTTATCATTTACAAAATATGGTATTTTTGTAATAGATTCATATTGTGTATATTCAAATATATTTGGATGGAGACTGTCCTTTTGCAGTTCTTTGTGATAAAATAATTGCTGTCAAATCTGATGAAATAGATGATGTATTATTGGTGGTGATTGGTCAAGCGGAACGAATGGTAGTTTGGGGCGCACGTGGCGCCATCATTAGCAGGCGTGAGAAGAGGCAAAAATGGCATTGTCCGAATCAGGCATCGACGGGGAGGACAATGGTGATAACAAAACGTGGACAGAGAGAAAGAAGTAGGAGAGAAAATAGAGGCAAAACAACACCAGCACAAAACACGAGGCATGTTATATCTGGCAGCGAAACAAAATGCAACGAGAACAACATCAACAAACAACAAAGCGTACAACCGAATCAAACGGATCGTAGGGCGAAATCTCTTTTTTGATTTATGGTTCTCCGGCATCGAACGGGGTTGTGCAGTCCTCCGCAGACGTTTTGTCGCGCTAATTTATGCACCGTCCTCCGGCGTCCCTCTCTCACTCATTCACTCACTCTACTTACTACCCTGCAAACCGAAGCTATCTTTATATTTATTACTCGATACTCCACCCATCGAGTATTTACGCAGCGAACCCTTATTGTTATTTGTCCCTAATTTATTTCCCTAGCATTTAGCAAATGAGCGGGCCAAAAACAGCTTTGATTAATGCCCGTCGGCAAAGCGAAAGAACCCCATGCACACACATCCATCCATACGTACATATCCGCATCCACGATTACGTAATAACGGCTCAGCAATGTTTGCCTACAAACGTGTTGATGATGTGTGCCCCTCTGATCCGTGGCACGCGTTTAATTTCGACTAAATCAAATATCTGTTTGCGCAATCTAAAGCTCAAATGCAAGCCTACACACTCTATTACTTTTCCATTTATTGTCCTCAATTCACATCCAACAAAAACAAATCCATATTATCGAATTCGCTTTTCCTAATATAACGTGATTGCACAATCATTAAAATATACCCAGTTTTAGATCTAGATTTAACATTTTATATACAGCACATGGTTTTTATATTGAAGTAACTAATAGAAATATTAGATTATTGAAACTCTACTGTGTAGTTTTTATAATTTTTCACAACTAATTTATTTTTTAAACAATATGGGCAGTTTGCTTTAAATTATAAAATATTGAAAATACTACAAAATTGACATTTTTGTCCGATTGATAACTGTCAAAAATGTAATTAATTTTGGAGAGTTATTACTTTCATAAATTATTACTAGTTTATTTTTCTATTATAAAATTTTGCTAAATTGCCATTTATACTAGGAATATTGGAATACTAAGACAGCAGTGATTTACAACCTACTGTTTCTAACATATTTAACATCCTTTAGGAAAAGCTGCATTTCAGCACCGTTTCGTACTGCTTAGTTCTTTGACCGTCGTCGGCGTTTCTTGTGTCTTTTTCTAACATACATTGATCCAAAGTGGAGATAACACGTCGAGTAGAAAGAAATACGAAAAGGTAACATTGGGCAAAAAAATGGTCCGTATCTACGTGAAAAGTGAAATGGGGAAATCCTTTCGCTAATGCCCATATATAATATGTGATTTATGTTAAAATAGCTTATGTTATGTTATGAGAGTAATTAAAATAGAATCAAATACAATATTAGAATAAGTTAGTAACTAGTAAAATATTTATTGGGGAGTTATGAAAAGTTTGTGTAAGCAAAAAATGTGGGGTCTTTGCATTAAAGCCTTTTGTGCGGTTTTTATTAAACGCCGTGTAAAATATGAAATGTGCATTGGGTGTTGTTGTGGAGAGATGTATCCATCAAAATATTGATGGGTCGGCGGATGGGAGGGAGTCTTGGTATCGATGGTATGGAACCTCTGACCGAGGAGTATTGACAGCAGACATCCATCAATATCTGTCCACCCCTCGCGGACTCAATGGGGTGGAAGACCTCGTCAGAAGTGTGAATCACTCATCTGCAAGTCAGATCGCGGGACTCATCCCTCTCTTTCATTCCCGTTCCTCAGTCCTCTCGTCCTCCTCTTCAAGAGCCCATCACACACTCCAAATGCCGTCTTCTGCCTTCATGCCTCACTTCATAAACGAGAGCAAAACCAACCCTCAAACGCGCATCTTCCTCTCACGTCGTACTTTATTTTTTCAAATGAAATAAATTCAAACAAAAAAAAGCAAAATACACATTTTTTTAGTAAAAGTTACTTTAATTCATTTAACAACTACGAACCTTTAAAAGTATTAAACATTTCAAATATTTTATAATACTTTTTTTTATAAATTTTACATATGTAAATACTTCAAATATTTTGATCCACTTTTTATATTCACCTAATCTTAAAGAATGAGTAAGTAGATCTGTTATTTTATATAAATATAATTATATAAAATATACAAAGTAAAAAAAGCAATCTTAACACAGACTTTACAAAAGTAATAAATATTTTAAGAAATAATGTTTTTGAAGTAAAAAATATTAATGTTAATAATAGTTTTTAAACAATTATATTACTTTTTTGTAGGTTAAGGTTGTAAATAAATATTATACCTTTTTTGTGTGTAATTTTGTGTAAGTATTGCTGTCGAATCAGATGATTGTGGTCATGCGAAGACTCGAATGTACAAGTGAATGTAAAAAGCATGCTAAGAATTTACTAATTTATTGGATTCAAAAAGGGTTCGAGTTCGAATAAGAAGAGAATCGAAAAAAACGTAAAAGAAATCCAATATATGTGTTTTGGCACTGAAGGAATGTAGTGTAAATGTAAAAAGCGAAGACACACAGGAGGATGAGCGGATCGTTGGGATGATGTTCGGACGAACTTCGAGAATGTCCTCTCCGCAAAAGTGTGTGCATTTATCTGTGTGTGTGTATGTGTATGTGTGTGGTTGGTGATTTGGTCCTAGGTCCCCATTGTCTGTCAACGGTCGGGATTCCAAAAACCGTCCGCAACTCGAAGAATTGCATTCCGCAAGTTTTATATGAATCCGAACACGTGCGCGCCCATAAAGTTGTACCATGCGACGGGATCTCGGATCCGGGACCCCAAAAAAGGGGGGCACCAAAAGAAAAAGGTACAAAACGAAGGGCTGCACGGAACGCGAATCGCTGGAGGCCGAAGACACAGCAAAAGCTAAAGCATCAACAGCAGATCCCCGTCGGCCACGGGAATAGAAATAAAACCCAGGTTCGGGCCATCGTTTTTATCGAAACCGGAATATTTATTTGATTCCTCTTTGGCAGAGACAATGGTCACGGGACAGCAAGAATATAAACTCGCCTCGTTATATACAATAGCAGAGTGTGTGTGCGTGTGTGCGAACCTAAAATAGCGACCAAACGCGAAACAGAATGCGAAAAAAATCATCCCCACCACCGATTAATGTATTAATTAGCTTCATTCATTTAATTCCAGCGACGCAAATATTCCAATCGCTTCATTTACAAATTGCATTTTCATTCTCAATTAATTACTATACTAAATACAACGAATTTCATATTTTCATTTTCTTTAAATAAATATGGAACCTATAAATATCACAACATGAATTCTTATGATACTATAAAAATCTTCCAACAGATTATTACTTTACAATAATTATAAATATAATTAAAAAATAAAACTATTACTAATTATTAGAAAAAATTATTAGAAATATTTATTGTGATTGAATTTCCATTCTCAATCTTATAATTGTTTAAAATCTTATAAATTTCGCATAAATGCAGATTTATAATTGATTCAAATACACAAAGTTTCGTCCCTCATCATAGATCAAGCATTTATATTAAACGATTGGGAAGTAACATGCACTTATTTCAAATGTAATTTAAGAAAAACTGTTATTTCCATTTGCATCTTTAATTAATGCATTAATTAATTCTAACTTCATTCATTTAATTGCTGTAATGCAAATATTCCAATTGTATTTCATTTAAAATCCGCATTCACATTCTCAATTAATTACAATTCTAAGTATGAAAAATTTAATTGTTCTTAAAACACGTTTTTTTTGTAAAATTTACATTAAAAATAATTATTTAGTTGTGATAAGAATTAATTATTTAAAATTTTCTGAGTTCAATTCCAAAGACGAAATAAAATAAAACTAAATTTATGGTATGATAATTTGACTGTAATAAAGTTGAAAATTGATTAAGAAACAACGAAAATGTTAGATTTTTATCAGAAATAAATTGAATAATATTCATACCATTTTGAGTAGCACCGCATAAAATATCTGTAAATCAAAAAAAATCACATAAGTTATATGCTTCATGTTTGCATAAATTAATATACAATATTTTCCTCGATCTCTGCGTATAAATAATCGGTGTAGCGGGATCTCACGATATTTTATGTATTTGTTAAAATAAAATGTATAAACGTTAGTTCTCATTGGGTTTCGAATCGTTTTGTTTCGGTATCGTAAAATCACAGTGTTTAAGAGAAAGTTTTACGGCGCACAATGGTCACTTTTAAAACAATAAATTCTCTTTAAATGCAGATAATAAAAAGAAATACATATTTTCTACTTCTAACGCCGTTTAAGGATGTCGAGCCACCGAATGGCGCAACCCGTTTTTGGAATTAACACAAACGCAGACCGCATTATGCAATCGGATAATTTACGCCGGAAACGTTTTCCACGATTCAGATATTGTTTATTATTGATTTCATTGCTTTTACCTTATTTTTTTTTTTACATATACAATACATTATTTCATTTTATCAATAAATACATAATAATCATTGTTCAATAATGTTGCTTAATAAATATACGACTATGAAATATAACAAATTTTATTATTAGTGTTAGGATTTAGTTACAAAGTGAAAAATATTGATCAAATGGATTATATGAATTATCTTTTTATCTATGTATTATTAAATTTCTTGAAGAATAAATTATATAATGGATTAAATGAAAAAAGATTTATTTGGTTTTAATAGGAAGTGTAGACCAATAGAAGGTGTAAATAAATTAAATTTAAATAATACTTTTAAATTAATTTTGATGATCAGATTAATTATGTTACAGAGCGTTTGTTAAAATTTAGACATGAAGTTAGTAAATATAAATAAAATCAAAATTATAGAGGTAATAAAATGTAACAACAATGGTCGGAAAAGAGGATGTATATATGTTATATATATATATAATAGCATTCGGAGTGTTAAAATAATGACATAATAAATGCTCGCTCGGCTTATAAATAATGCAACCACGTGCCTTTATCACGACACATGTAATGCACGTGTAATTATGTATAGTCTTTTATGTAAATGATCATGGGATCATTTTATGATTTATTCACGCGCTATCTCGCGTTCCGTACCTGCAGGACGACGGCCTCGGAGCATTTGTCAACATCCATTAGGTTAATGATTCAGACGGCCCAACACTGCTCCTTCTTTTCCTCGGGCCCTCATCCCCTAATCATGATCATAATTATTATTATTATTTATCCTGCCGCGGTCCTGCTGGAAATTCACTACTAAAAAAAAACAGCAACCTCGCCTCCCCCGGAAACACCTATTAATGCGTATTAATTCCAACTGCAATCCTGTGTGTGTGGGCGGCTGCACCCACATTATGCACACTCATACATACACACACACACTTATATAAACGCAGTCGCATTTACACTCACACACTCGGTGGGCGAGGTTAATTGAGTTATTAAATTATTTGCCACCTAGGAAATGCACTTTTACAATAAAGAAAAATTCAACAGAAACGGAATAGTTAATGCGGCTTTAAGTAATTAAGGCCGCACACGAAAAATAAAAGAAAACTAAATATTCATTTCATTTCATCAGTTCAGTTCCCCAGATAAAGTTTTGCATGCATTGCGGAAAGCTTTCAGCCGTGTTGTTATTGTTTTGCGAGTCGGTTAACTACATGAAAATAAATACACGGTCGCGCTGCAGACTTTCCCCCAAAGACGAATAATGCATTATAATGCGAAAAAAGGAGCTGAAAAAGTCATCTTCTATAATATACTGTTGACTTGATTAAAATTGCACTCGCATCGCTATCTGCATTCTAAAAAATTAGTTATTTCTACCGCATATATACAAAATATTTTTAATACTCACAAATTAAATCTTTGAGAACACCCATAATTATAATATTTTTTGACGAATTCATAAATAATTTACATTCTTACAACAATGTAAATCCGGATTTTTTCTAAGGACGTTTTAAGTCTTGACTAAAATTTCTACTCAATAATATTTTTCTTTATATAAATAAATAAACGAAAACGAAAACTCGCCTAATTTTGTGACATTAATTATTAAAACATTCATTAAAATTATTATAATGGAAATAACCGATCAAAATTTTAAAAACATTAATAACCCGAAGTTGCGCGATGTAAGTAGAATTGATGTAATTATTGCACGAAACGCAAGTAAATATTTTACAAAATTTGTAATTATTGTACACCAAAATTTAACAACGTACTCAACATTTAGTTGTATTCTTCTAATAAAATAGCGTAATTTCTAAAATGTGTATTACATAGAATTTAAAGTCCGAAGCGAAAATGAAGTTATTCAATATTTCACTATTCGTTTCCAATAATTTAGTTGAAGAATTTAACGAAAATAATTTTATTAACTCTTTATTTTTTCAGATTTAATTAAGAATTTGTATTTTAGTTTTTTTTTTGGCTTATTTCAATGTATTATTCAAAAACTATACTTTTAACAATATTTACAATTAATAGTTGTCTATAGAAATCGTTTAATTTTTATACGATTATTTATATAATTGTTGATAATACAACTTATAAAAATATCTTTTATTAACTATAAATTTACTAAAACTAAGACTAATATAGTAAAAATAATTCAAATTTATAGCTAATTATGATAAATTTATTTAATGTAACACAAAATAAATATTTATACTATAATAATAATTTATTTGTCACAAAAAATTAAATAAGCATAAATAATAATTATATAGAAATAAATATATCACATTTTTTTTTTATTTCAATAACTTCTTATTATATTTTTTGTACCAAGAATGCCTATATTTAAGGCATTAGAAGTATAGATAATAATTTGCATAATACATGGACTCAATGAAATAATTATAGTATCATTAATCCATGCATACAAAGCTAAGTATCTCACTAACTTTCCTCTCTATCTCTCTCAATATATATAATATTTTTTTTATATTCCCGTCGGTTTATCCCGTAAGTTCTGTCCCCCTTATTCATTGTTACTTTTATGGCCAAGTTAAATTGAATAGAGAGCGCGTCGAGAAGTCAAAGGGATGCGTTAACAAATGAGCCACGCGCATCCACCATTTGGCAAACAAAACAAAGCTGAAGAGAGAAAAAAAAACAGAACGCATCGAAGGGTGGACCATTCGAACCACCCCTCATCGGAAATAAACGGCTCATTTATTTATGCACGAAAAACATCCCGGTCCGAGAGAGCCCCCAAATTTCCGAAGACCGGACGCCGTGCATATTAAAATCCATAACGTCGCTCCTTATTTCCCACACGAATCGACGCTTAAATGAAAAAATATCGTATTGCATGCGGGACGTCGCTTCGTAATTGTTACAAATTACTTGGAAATTCGATAACTTCATCTGCGCAGCGACGATTGCTAATCGAATCACGAGCCATTTCAGAGGCGAATTCGGATTTAATTGGTCGCAGTTAAATCGCGCGGAATGCATTCGATTAAAATACATTATGCAATTAAGGCTCAGTGGATATTTCAAACGGCGATTTCGCACCGATCTCTCGGTGCATCCTGGAATCGGTGCGCGCCTTCCGTGCGGAGAGTTAATTCGAAAAAGAAAGTTTATACACTTGTGCTTTGTGCTATAACTTAATTAGTTAACTTACCAAATAAGATGATTGCAGAAACATTGCTAAGAATCGAGGAAACGAGAATCGACTTTGCAAATGCATTTGATTTATGACGTAATTACGATTATCGTCTATGCAATTTTGATTGATTTATTATTTGTACAGTGAATTACAATACTTATTTTATTTCCTAATAAATAAATACAACATTAGTCATCCTATCAAGACTTCCAAGGAATAGTTGAATTTCATAAAATACTAGTTTTTCTTTAAATTATTTCTTAGAAATTATTTTATTTAAAATAATATTGAAAGAAATTTTTGTGCAAATCTAACAATTATTATGTTACTTATTTTTACAAATTATATAATTATAAGTAAATTCAACAGGTACTTTTTCTAAAATTAATTTCCAAAAATTCTGCATCCTAAATTCAAGTATTCTTTATTCCAATTCCTAATGTCCTTATAATCATGTACTTCTTGTTCCAATGCTTCTGCTTTTTTGTATTCATTAAGATGTTTTAATATTGTATATATTTGAACTTTTTTTTATTATTGTATTAATTTTTATGGGCATTTTATTTGTATTTAGAATATTTCAGGGTATATTTTTTGTTTGTTATTAATGTTTGCGCTTTTTTGATTTTTGTATTTGTATTTTCGCTAATAAATTATGATTATTATTTCTCTTTTTTATATATTATATATTTTTATATAGTTTTTACTTGTAATTATTGATTACAATTGTTGTTTTGGAATTTGCATTTATTTGAATATTCAGAGAGGAGTATATACTTATTTTAAAATTATCTTCTGATGGATGGCTTAGGAATTGGGGAGCGGCCGAGTGACGGTTGAGACTGTGGTGACATGAGACGATGATGAAATGCGAATACGTGGAGTGTAGAGTGCATGGACGTGGTGACATTCGGTCGGAGATGTTGCGACAGCAGGTATCGTTAGGTGTCTAAAGGCATTCCGTGGAACGACACACAATAGTTGGGTGCGACACCTGGGATCTGCACCAATCGGCGGTGTCGCGAGACACCCACCTGAAGCTCGATACAGGTATTGCCTACGATTGGATGATGGCACTCTGATAATGCTTAATGGCCGCGGACCGGAGGCTGGGCTGGACCATGACAACGTCCAATATGTGAACCGCAGCCGACGCGGCGTGCTATTCCTTCTACCTCTTCCACTGCCTCTCGTTTATGCCCTTTTTCCATCTACCTCAGCAACGCAAAACGAGAACCGAAAACGCGCATAGGAAATTAATTCATAACGGCACATTTCATTCCATATAAAGAACATACCCCCATTGTTTTTATTTTCGTATCAATACTAAAAGTGCCCGAGAGTTCTTCTTTAAAACAAAAAATAAACATAAATAAAATATAGTATCCCACGATCCCGTGAATCAAAAAAGAAATCAAAATAAATAACTGCAGAAATGCCTTTACGTTTTTACTCCTTTTACCTTTAATGCATTTTATATCACATTTTCTTCTTAATGCATGCACCACTTTCTTAATTAAATTTATAGATTCATCCTAATCAAATATTTGTATAAATTAAACATTATTCCAGAAACTTAAATTTAGCAGAAATGAATAATGTTTAGTTTTAGAAGCAGTGATAAAAAATCTTCCCTTTAATTTCAATATATTTTACATAAAAAAAAATTCTGTGTAAATCGTAAAAATGTAATAAATGTTTGTATATTTATACTTTGTTCAATAATTATAACGCAACAAAAAATAGAATTATAACTTTAGAAATATTATTTGTTATTTTATAATATTTATTGATTTTCTTATTTCTTATTCACATAATAATTGTAAAACTTGGTCGCTAAAAATGAACTTTGATCTTTTACTCTAGAGATAATAGTAAACTTCAACCATAAAAAACTCTTGACTATAAACTTGGATGATCGAAAAATTTATTATTTGCGATGATTTTATTTCTTTCTTCTTCACCTATTTTAAAGATCTATATTGTTTTAAAACAAAATATTCCAGTCTTTTATTTTATCTACTTTAAATGATTTACATTTTGAATATAATATAATTTTAAGTAATATTCGAAAATGTAGTAAATAAGATATTTTGAGGCATTAAAAAATAGTTTATGAATGAAAGTTGATTATGTAGAATATAAATATTTTTCTTTCTATTCGGTCAATTTATTATTGAAGTGAATGGGTTCTGGAGCGTATAAAGATGTAGTCAAAAGCAACATTAACAAATTTATAGCTTATGGATGTTGCCCCATGGCGCTATCCGAAAGCGGAAAAAAAGGTTCACTTTGAAATTCTTCTTTTAAATTGTCATGAAGCGTTACAAAAAGCGTTATGTATAGTATTTTATTTCTTGATGCGTACAAAATATATAACATTTTTTAATAAGGTTTTTTAAATGACTGTAATATGTTTCCTTTGTTGTTGATTTTTTCAAGCTGTTATAATTTTATTTGATAAATTAATATAATGAATATAAAGTTGTGTTCTGAGATTAACAAAATATAACCATTTTGAGAGCAAATAGAAAATTGTGGAAAGTAATAATAAATTACAAAATAGAGTTAAAAGTGGTATTGAATGTTGGAAATATGAAAGGTTGGTAAATATGTGTTTAAAAATGGATATAATTGAATTCCGAAAATGATTAAATTATTATAGTTCTGTTTTGCCATTAATTACATGGCAATTTCGTGTAATTGGCTTGTAATAAGATAATTCAACACAGGCGATTAGAACAGAATTCCCATGGCGTTTTGCATACGTTTTAGCTGCGAGTGGCTCCTAGAACATTCCTAAAAATGGATGATGCTTAATTAAGTGGATAGGTCGAATAACTAGAAGAGCCGAAGAAATGCGAAAAATAAAAAAAAGGAGAGCGTGGGTCTAATAAGTTAAAACACGAAAGCTTCCTGAAAACGTTCACATTTATTGTAAAATGGGGGATTCGTGACTGTGGAGAAGATTGCTGCAGCATTGTTGCTTTTTCTTGATTTAGTCCCGAAATAGAAATGAACAAAAAAAAAGTGAATGGCGAACAGAAGGATAGGAAATTTGCATATAATGGTCACCTTGTGCATAGGAGATATTGGCTGGATCGTGACCTATATTTTCGTTCAGATAATCTCCGGTGTTTGAAGGGAAGCATATTTTCGGACGCATCTGATGCATTTGCATAATGTCTTTGGACACGTAACGCCAACCCAAAATAAAAGCGGGATGAAGTAGGTGGAGGAGAAGAAGAAGTCTGTTACTATAATCATCATACGAAAATCGTGATTTAATGATAACTCTCCAACGCCATAATAGCGCACGGCCGTTTTTATTTGGCATTCCATCCAGTCTGCACTCGTTCTATACCATTTGCCCTTTTTTTTTTCATCTTCTCCATCTCCCCAGATTCTCTCCAACTCTTTTCCCAGTCGGTTTCTTCCACTTTCCGTCCTATCTTCTCTTTTATTTCTTCTCGTTGGTCAGAGCCAGAGCCGTTTGTTTGCCGTACGCGAAAGAAAGTGTAAATCTCCGATAAAGATTGATCATCATGTGAAATAAAAGGCCGATTCTTATATAATTCTATTAGCTGTTGAAGTGCCGCTGCATTATCGACGTATTTGGTAGCGGCTGCTGGCTTTTTCCCATGTAATTTAAAGTATAAATGATCGATAAGACGGTCGAAGTGCGGGCGGTAAATATCACAAAAGCCATGTCTTCGAGCACAAAAGCACGTCCTCCTGCTTGGAAAGATCCTCTTCCTCTCCATCTCCGCACCGTGTCCCACGTCCACAAGTCACGTTTTCAAAACGGTCGCATATCGAGTTTCTTCATCCGACAATTATGAGAATATACCTTGCTTTTTTTCACATGCACAAAATTTCATTCATAACAAAAAAACAGACGCAACTACTATTATTTATTAATTAAAGCATTATTATTATAGTAATTTATTCATAATATAAATATTTATGAATTAAATAATCTTTTTTTTATGTTAAATCTAATATTTATCAAGATTTGAAATTTCAATCTTTGCTGTAATGATTATATTTTTTGTATGTTGATGTTGTAGTAAATATCCTTTTCGCAGTTTTTGTTGGGTTTCTTATTGTGTTAAATTGATATGTAATAAATATAAAGGGACAGACGAGGCGAACACACACGTAAGTAATTATAGGGAATTCTCGGAGCATTTCACCTGTTGACCCGCCCCATCACATTGTGTACAGATCGGCCTGTTGTAATTGAAAGCGCCCACGCGAAACTTCGCCTTTCTCCTCTCTCTCATCCTCATCTTCCTCACCTTTCCGAAGGCGCACCTCTCGAACGGCTCAAAAAAATAAATTATTACACACAGACAAAGAATCGGTGAAAAAATAATGTTGTAGAGGAATAAAATGTGATAATCTGAAATGCATCTTCGTCCTCAGCTGGCGAATGTGGCACTACGGCTAATAATACACATTAGAGGGGGTGTAAAGCGGTGCGTTTTCCACCCCCGACGGTTTTAATAACAGATCACCTATTGGTACCCTGATTTGGGGTTGCGATCGATAATTATTAATCGTTCGATGGTGCATGGATGAAGAGAAAGAGAGGTGGAGGCGAGTTGAGGAGTCGAGGTTGTTCTTGTTTGTTGGCGGTTGTGGTGGTTGTTGTTGTTGTTGATGTTGTTTCGAGTGCATTTATGGCCGTCGGGTAAAAAGTCACCTGCCTCCCTCGTAATAATAATAATAGCTGCTAGGAATGGGGCATATATTAACCCTACAGATACATAATTAAGTGGCGATCTCGTCGGCAAGACTCGAGAGCGGTTTCATAGTTTAGCCGAAGGCATAGCATCCCGTGACCGATGATGATATGGAAGCGAATGTATACCAACCAATCCCTTATATATATGCATATATGTGTGTGTGTGTGTTAAATCGAATGCACGAACGAAAATCTCTTGAGCTCTTTTTATTTTCCATGATTTTATAAAAATGAATCTCACTCTCAAAAACATCACGTTCTTTCCTCTCACATCCATAAATTTAAACAAAATAATTTAACTATTTCATAATTATTTATACAAATTTATCAATGAATTAAGAAAATTTTATAATAATATAACATAATTATTTACGAAAGAATATGAATGTATTTAGTTAATTTAGAAACATTATAACTTTTGCATATGATTTATCTACACAATAATGTAGTTTTCATATTTTATTAATTTATTAAGGTTTGAAAACAGTTAATTATTAAATATTATTTTATTGAAGGGAGTAGAATTGTGTTGAAAATATTGTTATTGAAATTATGTCATTAATCATAAGTTTAATATGAATGATTGATTTGGATGAATTGTTTGGTTCTGTGGAGTGGTATTATTTTATTTTTTTGTTGTGAAATGTCGGATGGATTAGTGCGCGTGGCAAATCAATAAAATCCAAAAGAGATATAGAGAGAGAATAATATCCGAAATGGTAGAGAATGACTAGGTGGTTTCTTTAAAGTGACTTTGGGTAAAGAGCTTTGATCTCTATACGAGTTGAGTATATCCCCAGATTTACAAGCGATCATTTATCGTACGTGACGGTATACAAAGCAGTGATTCCATTAATCACCGAGCGATCATCGATTAGTGAATGGAGGAGGCTGGCGGCGGTGGCGGCAGAAGACTTCGGTTGGCGGTAGATGAGGCGGCGGCGGCGGCGGCTCTTGGAGCTCAACCCACGTCTGCTGCCCCCACAATGGATGGGCATGAGTCTGCGAAATGGCAGCGAGATCCAGATCCAGACTACAATAAGCCTCGCCCGATGACACCCATGCATTTACTACACCGTGTCATTATGGGGATGGGACGAGCGGCCCACGCGACACCTTAGAGTCCCATATAAATGTTTGTTTAATTCACAAAACGCTATTGTTCACTTTCATTCAACATCTTTTCTTTAAACGCGCACACACACACACATTTTCAATATCCAACAACAACAGACACCATCGGTACCGTTACCGAATCCACCCACGGCTCACACAATATTCATTTGATCCAAATTACTATTCTTCGGACCCACTTCTTCCTGTCCCACGGCGTAGCGGATGAAACATCATGAAAATTACATAAGTTCTTCCAAAATCATTTGATCTCGACAATCATTTGGGAATTATTTATACATTATAAGCGTAAAAACTATCAATGCAAGAGCACGACACGAACCCATAAATTAATTACTAAAATTACGATTTTTTAGACATTTTCATAATAGTAATTAAATTAAATGTAAATATTAATAAAATAAAATATTATCAAGAATAAAATAATACGAATATTTCAACTATTATAATCATGTAAAATATTTTTTAATTTAACAACTGTTTACTTTAATTTAAAGCTTTAATGTCAATGTTTTCTTAATTATTGAAAAAAAAAGTAATCAATATTGAATGATCATTATATAAAATAATTATTTTAAATAATATTTATTGAAACTCTGAAATAAATCTAAAATAAATTTTATATAATTATAACCATAAAACTTTTCTTCTTTTATATTAACTTATTTTTAAATTTTTCTATTTACTAAGCTAATTAGTAATTGTAATTACATGATGTAGTTCATATGATATAAATTTTTATAATTATAAAAAAGGCTACAATATATTTGACATAATTCAAACATTTAAAAAAGAAAAATAATATAAATATATAATTATATTATAAATTTATGTATGGTTTAATAAAAATAATTGATTATATATATTTTACATATAACTTTTTTTAATAACAGAAATATATAAATTAATTCAAAATTTGCTTTCAAATTTATTAAAAAAAAATATTTATATATTTTTCAAATTACAAAATTAATCTAAATGACCTAAAATATCAAATTTTTATGTTATAAAATAAATTATATAAATTTTAAATTGTAAATAACATAATTTATTAAATAAATGTAATTTTAGATTTGTAGTAAAGTATTTTATAATTTGTGTAATATAGAGAATATGAATTTAATTTGTTTGTATTTGAAGGAAAAAATCTGAACTGAGATTTAAATTTAAACTGTAGTCGTTAACAGCGAAATAAAAATTAATAACAGATATTTCAATCAGAAAATTACAGAGTAATTACCACGGCGTTCCGTAATTAAAGGCTCGTTTACGTGCGTATTTCTTTCATTCTTTCGTACCAATTTATTTTTGTATCGATTTGCCACGCGTTCATAAAATTGCACCGACATACGTGGAGAGTGTGTCCAGACGAAACGGAAAAACGAATGAAGAGGTACACCCCGTTGCATAGTGGCATGTGCGTGAGCCATCATTTTCCACTTTGTCAGCGACCCCTCCGCGCGCTAATCATGGCCTTTAAAAAGATCGTATGCGCTTTATTAAAAGGCCAAGATGAGAGAGAGAGAAAAAAAAAGGATGCAGGAAAATCACATGTTCTCAGGCCCCTCGTGAAATGCACTTTTAATTGCATAATTCCCGTAAGTGAGACTGTAGGAAACAAGGATCACTACATTCGGAGTTGGTCTAAGTCTTTGCTTTATGAGCGAAAATGATAGGAGGCGGAGGACACGCGGTGTGTGAGCCAACCGAAAATCAAGGGTCTATATTTACGCAGTCTAGACAGACATTGACGTTAAAAGACGTTAATTTGACGTGTTAAGCTTTAATGGTTTTAGGAAAGCTAAACAGCTCTGCAATTACTCAGACTCAAATCGCCTCAACACTACGCGCACACACATTCAAGTTTCCGAAGGATTGCAGGTACGCTTTTTTCCTCTATTTCTTCCGATGGAGATAAGTGTTTTTGTACAGAAAAAAAATATAATTGTATACGTCCGAAGCGAAAAAGTCGCATTCAATTCAATCTCGCTGCTGAGAGGCAATTTGTTGCTATTTGTAACAATTTCCATTGAATTGATTTATTTTTTTTATTTTTTTACAAAATTCCTATTTACTATTATTGGATAATAATAAATATTTCATACATGAAATATTTAGCAACTTAAAAATTATTATATAAATATTTAACTTAAATACAGTCGAAATTTACTTTATAAATCACCAATTATCTTATAGTAATGAAAATACTGTAAATCCGAAATTGGATAAGATAATTATTTTTTCTGTATTTTTTGACGAATTAATGGCAATTAGACTTAATTTATTTAAACGCTTTAAATTTCGAATGCCTCCGCCGAAAAGGAGAAGACGAAGAGAAAAATGGAATTTGACGGTGCCTGGAAAGGCGAAACGCGCGGCGATTGCTCTCCTCGTCTCCTCTCATCATCTTACATATTTTTTTCTTCTGGGTGTCGCGTTTCGTCCTACCTTTTTCCTCCTTCGTCTTCTTCATTTATTAATTAAAATGCCAGAGTAATAAATAACTGAGTTGTATCAACGTGGAGAAGGCAGGAAAGGACAAGGAAAAGGAGCAAAAGAACGCGCGGTACGCACACTCGAACAGGGAGAATTACAAGGTATTGCAGCTACCGTGGCCACTGCGCCCCGGTAATTATCTGCCTATTATCCGAGATGGATTGTAAATTATATTACGGGCCCACGCAGGACTCGGATTTTGATCCTCGTCAGGCCTCGAACAGAAGCAACAATTTTCGTTAATAATTACGAACAACCTTACATCTTACGACATGGCGAAAAGCAGAGTAAAAAGAAAA
The DNA here is from genome assembly GCA_963457615.1 of Nicrophorus investigator. Lineage (NCBI taxonomy): Eukaryota > Metazoa > Arthropoda > Insecta > Coleoptera > Silphidae > Nicrophorus > Nicrophorus investigator. The sequence continues at coordinate 4,673,631 of OY735140.1, forward strand.
AGCGCTTTTATTATAGCGAGTTGCAAATAAAGCAAATCACATGATGAACAAAACGTCACCATCGACCGGAAAATTAATGATATATTTAGATATTATGCAACGGGTCTTCTTAATTGCGCAATTAACGCCCGAGTCACGAGACTTAATTCAATTTCGATTAATTGTTTTTATCACGGTTTTTTCTGCGAGATTTGCATAAATACATAATTTAACGTTTTTATTCGCAGTGTCAAAAAAATAATTATTCTTGACCATTTTATGAATTATTATAATTACAGTTAACCTATATAATTCAACAAATCGTGAGTGATAAATAATAGTTTAAGTGTGGGAAATGGTCGTCAATTTATTAAAATTAATTTTTACAAATATTTTGAAAATTATAATTACTAATAAAATTAATGTAAATTTCAATGCGTAAAAAAATAATCGTCCATTGTTGCATTAATATTTATCAATAAATTTTCAGTTTGAAGACAAAATACTAATACATATATTTATTTAATTTTAGAATAATAATAGTAAAAATTAAATTTGTACTTGTTTTTTTTTTAAGTCAGTACGAAATGTTATTTTAAATGTTTTATTATAAAAAATGTTTATATAAATAGTATTATTATGTTATTAGAAAATTTGATTGTATACGAAAATATGAACGAAAATTTACGGTTTAGCCCTAATCCTTATTGTAGTTATTATGATGGTTCTAAATGAAATTATACTAAAGTCAAATTAAATCGTTCGAGCTGAATGACTCATATTAAAGTAAAAAGGAAAAAATTAGAAATAAAACGTTGGTAATAGGTACATCATAAATAATAATTATTGGTTGGAGATGTAGTAATAAATGTGCGACAAATTGCCGTTTTTTTTTCTTTCATCCTTCTTTCTGATGGGTCGGTTGTATTTTCATTTGGTATCAGTGTTTTGGAACGGCGACGGCGGGTCGCGATGCACCCTCCAATTTAAGGTCTCCTTTCCCATGGGAGAATTAAAAAGCGTTTACATTCGCCCCGAAAAAAATTATACACATTTGATATTTTTATATGCTCTCTCTTCTAACATTTAAAGAGCGTAAAGAAACGTCCTACCCCCTCGACACTCGAATTAACATAAACCGAAGTAAAATACAGCTCGTGGCGAGTGGAAGAATGAGGATGAAAAGAAGTGGAGAGAAATAAAAGAGAACTGAGAACGAAACGATTATATTTTATGTGTAATATGAAAAGGGCAATAATTCGAGTGCGTTTACTCTTTTGGTCGAAGGCATCGTAAATTGGTCGGAGCAACGCGAGGCGGCGGCAAATTGCGTTTTATATCGGCCACTCAATAAATTTCTTTCTAAAGCTCTTCTTCTCGTACTACGTCCGTCCTCTTCCGTCGCGTCTCTCCTCCTCGTCCACTTGGTCTTGGACTTCGTCCTGATCTTGGACTCGATCCCGAACTCCTCTCATCCTCTTCGCCCTCGACGATACGCGCGTTATTTTATTTCGCTACCTGTTTTACTATAATCAATTATTTACACGAGGCATTTGCATGCGGCGCGCGGCCTCACTCATTCCCATACAAAAACCGAGTGAGTAATCCGACTTAAATGCCGCAATAAAATTTAAACTGCCATTTTATACACCATGAATAAATCCAATTATTATTGTTCGCCACATGATTTATTACATATCGAAAAAGCGTATGGACGAAGAGCTCGACTCTTGGCATTTATTCTCCCTGCAGCGGTAGCAGCAGCAGCAGCATCGTCCTCGAACCGTCGATCCTTGCTGAAAACGGCCGGAAATGTTCCTTCTTTGGAACTGTCGCCTCCGAGAAGCCAGAACTCGTTAATTGTCTTCCTCCCTTCGCAGCAATCAAAATCTTCGGAATTGACTCGACGGCGAAACGCAATTAATTTCTTGCACATCGTTTGCTCCTTGCTGACTACCTGCAAACACCAGAAAGAACTTCGTTTAAATGTTTCAATTAATTCCGAACAGAACCCGCAGCGGATACGCATTTTACATGAAAATCTATTCAATGCATTTCCTCAATTCATTAATGCGAAATACGGCGCAAAAACTAACAGATTTAATTATTTTAATGACTTCTTGTAATATTCCAAACAATTATTATAGAGACTTTAATGAATGTATTGCAACTTACATTTATAAAATATTATTTACTACTAAAGAACAAAGAATATTGCGTGTTTGAAATTAAACAAAATTACATTTATTTTTAATTATATTTTTCTCATTAGAAGATCAGGGCGACTCATAGCCGAATGGTTAGAGTCGCCCGCTCACGATCTTGTGGGTACGGGTTCGATTCCCAGCCAAGCCAGGCCCTTTGGGCTAAAAAAAATGTTGTGATGGTTGCAATAGCATAGTAAAGAATAGCAGCAGATACACAGAGAAAGAGAATAGTGATCGCAACGCTTCAATTACGAATGATTATTAGCCATACATACACACAACAGCCAAACCAACAAATTGAAATAATTTCTACAAAAAAAAAAAAATATATCATCAAAAATGGTAAAACTTCCATTGGGAAAGTTTAGCTATAAATAAAAATGTCAACCGCCACCAGATTTACTTAATGTTCAACTCGAATAGATTGTAAATAAAAATATAAGACAAAAAAAAAAAAAAAAAAAAAAAAAAAATTAGAAGATCAGAAATAATAAATGTTTTTGAAAATATTAAATTGAAATTTATAGTTGATGAGAAACTTAATTTTTTATTTATGAAAGAACTATTAACATAAATATCTGTAAAATTTTAATTTGAAATCAAATAATTGTTTCATTTCTTAAATTTCTCATATCTTATTGATTTATTTTTAAATAATTTAATTTAAAATCACTAAATTTAACTTCTAAACTTTGAACAATGATGACATTAAACCTAAAGCAATCATTAAAAAGAGCGCTGTTTTCTGCTCGTTCTTTATTTCAAGGACTTGGAGCTGTCATAACGTAAATATGCAGGTAGTTTTTGCCTTTACGTATAAATTCCTTTATAACATTATTTCGTAAAGTAAAATCTTATTTTCCATAATAAATATTTTTTACAATTATATGTGTATTTAATCAAAGAAATTTGATAATTATTAGGTAACTAAGTTTAGCAATAAAAATGTAATTGTACATAAATAAAGTTATTATTTTCATATAGCTATTACATAAATACTTGGGCTATTACGTTTCATAATATAATTAATTGTGTTTTTTTTATTACATAATTAGTAATAATTGAAGTTAATTTGTTATTTATTTTCCGAGTACCGCGTATTCTACTCTTATTAACTATATTACATGGTACTTAACAATGACGAATGAATCGAATTTTTCCAATACATTTCTAATAAAAGTTATTTTTCTGTAATAATATTTGTAATATATATTTAATTTATTTATTTCTATACCATTTATCATGTTGTTTTTTAAACAATTATCTGTTAAAAAATGTATATAAAAGTTAATATTACTTAATTATATAATCGCATAAATAAATAAAAATGGTACAAATTTTGTACATTCTTCAACAAACTTTTTTTGCGTTGATCTTGTTTTCCTATTAAATATCTGTCCGTGACATATGTTGTTTAACACTCGTAAAGGTGTGAAATGTCAACTAGCCGACGGATGCTACCTGGCGTTCCATTATCATATTAATATACAATAATGCGGCAAAAGAAGTGCCGCATTTTTGTCGAGACGTTTCGTCCATCTGTCAAATGGGGATTTCTCGCATTATTTATGTATATCCGTATCTCGGCTAACAGTAATTTGTAAGTGGAGAAAATCTCGGTGGTGGGGACAATAAATTATTAAAGATTGTTAATTTATGAACGTCAGCAATTACTCCCATATTTGTTTTGCTCGGTCTTGCAATTGGTCGCAGATCTGATGGTCAGCGTGTGGATACATGGTATGTGTACATTTGTATGTGTGTGCGACGACGACGAGAAATCAGAGTAGAAAGACAGCTGCGGCGATGGGTATAAAAAGTAGCCGGTATTCGGATAAAATATTTTTTAAACATATGTTTGAATCGGAATTTCGGGTTAAGAATTCAAAGGCCGGACTGCCCATTGTGGCAGTACAGACAGATAAATTATGTTCGACGGTCGCGTATGACAGTGGCTCTCTTCGGCAGAAGAACCAGCAGAAGGGAATACGAAATGGAAAAAAAGGAGGACGTCGACAACCACAGCGCTGGTTCTTGAGGATCTACGACAACCCGTGGAATAAGAAGAAGAAGAAGAATAAGAGTAGATGCAGAAGGTGGAGGAGAGGTGAAGGAAGGGCAGAGCCGCAGAAGAATAAGAAGAAGCAGATGATGATCAATAAGAAGAAGAAAGGACCCAGTCTATCTTATATAAATAACAGTACCATCGGATGGGTGCTGCATATTCATGCTGCTGTGGTCCAACTTCTTCATTTATTTATTGGCAGGGCCGACCCGTGCGTTGATTCCTTACTGCTTTAATTACTTACTCTCTGCCCACCACTGCAAAAGATCAGAATCGACGTGCGGCCAGACCATATCGTTACGGGATATCTGCTAAATTGTTACACGTCGCGGACCGCCGTGCAACTCGTCCCAACATTAACGCATTTCATAATTAAATTAATCAAAAATTCCCATTTTTTTTTCAAATTTTTACAATTTTCCCACAACATTTTTAACATTACAAAATAGCACAATCTAAATTAATATTTCTTTGTAAAAATTGTTACATTCGAAAAGAAAATTAAAGATTATTTTGTAAAATATTAACAAAAATCGAAATACTACTAGTTTTTTTTTGTTCATTTATAGTTAAATTAAGGAAAAAAATTATATAAAATTTTATAATTATTAATAGAAAATAAGGTTTCCTGTGTAGAATTTATTAAAATTAATATTATCCTCACATCAGGGGAGACTTGAGTGTTGAAATACTCTTAGAACTTTGTGATTGACTTATTCTTAAATACAGATCATTTGTTCACATTAAGAAAACGTAAACTAATGAAATGCTTAAAGAGTTCCATAGATTGTAATTTTTTTTCGTCTGTAAAAGAATGTCGCTAATAATAGTAATAAATGGAATTGCCTTTAACGATGGTAATTAAATGCGTTTTACTTATTTTCACTTTTTTAATTGCGAATAATTATTAAATGACATATAATTTTAATTAGACGGAAATATTGACACGTACGTGCGATCCTTAAGCCGAGAGCTCGCTGCGTTTTCTTTTTGTTTCGCATACCATCCCGCACAAATAAGGATTCCTGCAAGGAAGAAAAGCACACGAACTTTACGTTTTTTTTTTCAGCTAAAATATGCCGAGCTCATCATGCGCCATGAATTAATCATCGCGCACGTTGTAATATTCATATTGATATTATTTTATTGTTATGCAATCGGATGGTGGTTTTCCCTTATTCGTTATCTATACGGAGGATGTTCTATGTTTTTATTGTTGTTGTTGTTGTTGCTTATTCGATGTGCCGTTGTTTATGATAAATGTTGTTACATATTGATGTATTGTGTTATTTTATTTATTTTATGTGTTTGAACTTTGAGAAAGTTCCCTATTGTGTAGATTTCAAGCACCACCAACATCGTTTACAAGGAGAGCAAAAAGGAAGCCCGAAACATTTATACTAAACCGACAGTAAGCAAGAACAATTGTTCTCGAGATGCTACTGTTCTGGGCACGATTTATGGTAGACCATTGGGTCCGTCCATTTGGTCTGATGCGTCTTGCATATGAACGCGTCGCGCCGCGATTGTTTCGCCAAGTGGTGGTGCGGCCCTTCTTCTCTTCGATGGTCTGGATGGTCTGCTCTGCGCTGGGCCTCCGGGGGACCCAAGGATCTATGGGCAAAACCACGGCCACTTGGCATTCTCGCCTTATTTATTGATGGCCAATAGCTACTGTTGCCATGTATTGTGTATTGCGCGCAAGCTTTACGGCCTTTGCAAATTTTCACTAAACAAACACACACACACACACACAAACGTGCACACATTTTCTCTACATTTTCCTTTTCCTCGCGCACGCACGCCTCTTTCGTTTTCAATCCGTCACGCCAAACCAATTCACTTTTACATAATCCAAAGGAAAATCTGCATGAATACACGATTTCTATTTTTTTCTAATACACCTTCAAAACCTTTAACAACTTGAATATGAAATAATGTTACCGCAAGCATTTAATTTATATAACAAAAATTGTATCTAATTTCAATTTATTATATTCAAAATTTAAAATTTTACTTAGAACAGTCCTCATTATGTTTTACAAAAAAAATGTTGCAAAATAAAACCAACACAAAATAATCACAACTATTTCATACTATAATAAATTTATTTACTTTCTATATAATTAAATTGCAATTCCAATTTTATTGAAACATCGAAAAACTTTAGATTCGAATTACTATTATAAAAGAATAATTTAGAAATCTTCAAGGCTTCACTAGTCCATTTTTTTTTATTTCGATTATTGAACAATTCGGATTTTATATAATCTCATGAATCATAAAAGTATTGCAACTTTTGGACAAACTAAAAGAATTTTATTTTACAATTTTTATGACTTTCATGATTGACATTAAAATTTGATGATATTAAAGTTTTAAAGATTTGTTCAAAAAATGTATTTTATATATTTCTAAATTTATTAATATTAGGACTAAAAAGAAATCCATTATTTTTGTTTTGTTTTTATTTTATAGACATTTTTATAATATGCACTTCGTCAACAAGGGGCATATTATGGGTTTAACGGAAAATTACAGTTAATGAACACTAAAATAGAATAAATCCGAAAAAGAGATATACTCCAGCCTACTAGTGTACCAAAATTCAAGTAATAAAATAATGGATGTAGGTATTTTAAAGAAAGTGATGTAACATGATGATTAAAATTAAATATAATAATTGAAGTTGTAATGAATTTCTATATATTTTTACTGTATCAATAAAGAGATTAAATGAAATTATACATAATAAAGCTTTCAAAAGTAATCGTCCCACCTGCTTAGTATGCGATAATGAACACATTAGCAATGAATAAATAAATTTATAGATGCGTAATAAACACTAATAAATCTATAATGGAGCGATTTAGAATGTAAATACATAAATATTGTAAATTTATGGAACGACGGTGATGTGTCCGCATGTGCGAGAATTAGATTGCGCTAATTGATGTATGTGGCTATCGCAATTGAATTGAATATTGAAAAGATCGTGGCCGTAGATCTTCGAGTAGATCTGGTAGATCAGCAGTAGCAGCAGCAGCAGAACCGAATGATTTATCATCGGCAGTTCCAACAAATTAAAAACGTCGCCGGCTCCGATGTTTATGTCCCCGATGGAAAATATTTACTCGCGCCGTTTTAAGTCATTCCGCTTTATCTCATTCATCAAAAAGGAAATACTAAATATATTTATATATCGAAGCAGAAAGAGAAAAGCGCGCCAGAATCATAATAAAATGTAGTACACATGTTACTCTCATGAACTAACGGAATTCCAATCGTAAAAATAATTACAGCAAGATAGCGCCGATAAATTGCGACCGCAATTTATGAATGCAATTATTCAGCTTATGATTTAAATGGCTTCATTTTATTTCGCAATTCATTCCGATTTCACGTCTCCTCCATTTCCATCATCACAATCTCATCTTTCTTATTTTCAATAATTATTTTCAATATTGATTTATTTTTGGCATTTATTTACAAATATTTTAATTGCACCGCATTACGTCGCATACTCTCGACGCATTAAAATCCGCTAGTATTTAATCGGAATGTTCACTTTTATTTCTACTTTGTAATCTTTAACAAAATTGACTTTACCGATATAATCATAATTAATTTTGCAACAAGATTTATTATTTACAACTATTTACCGTATTCTTGAAACAAAAAATTAATAATGATAGAGTGGAGGCTATTAAAATGAAGACTAAAATACTAGGAAGTGATAAAATATTATTCTTTGATGGAATTCAGAACTTATTTTCAGAGCTGTACGTTTTCTGGAAACAGGAAATTATTGAGAATCAGTGACATAGATATTTTGTGCCGAACGTGTAGAACGTTTGGAGGCGAAAGGTCAGATCACCGACACGAACCATAAATAATTATTAATAATCTTTATCAGCATTGTACAGACAGCAGGTCTTTATCTGCTCGCCAAGTATGTATGTGATTTATGCGTTAATAAAATAACAGACTTCTTCCTCATGAATCAAGCAGTATTAACCTAAAACCTGGAGGATCTCAAGTTGTTTCCTTCATAAATCATAAATCTATAAGCGTTAAATTCACAAAAATTAAAATACTTGCAAAATACAACATAATAATAACATTGTGTTATTTAAATTTATTTTTTACTATAGAGTATGCAAAAATACAATTATTTTAATTTAGAAATTTTAAGTATTTTACAAATATGCGTTTATGAAATATGATGCTTATTACGCACGTGTGTTGATTCGTGGCGATATGCAAAGCGCGGCGTTTTTGAAATTCATGAAAACAGTGGCACAAGATGAAACGGCGTGATATAATTTGACATGCGAAATGTATTATCATCATAAGCTCATCTTCATAATCGCTTTCAGTCATAATTCAACTGCATCGTTTCAGTTATTTGTCCAAATAGTTTCATTATTATTAATTTTAGTTGATCTATGGATTAAATAATAATAATTACAATATCTTTAGTAAAAAAATGTTTAATATAAACAATACTAATTAAAATAATTTAATACGAATATACAAAATAAAGACTATTTTTTTATTATCATAAATGTGATATTATAATTACATTTACATGAAAAATTGATGTGGTTTGCGTGTGCCAAGTGGTGGAAACAAAGAATGAAACACTGGTGACTTAATTAATTTTAAGGTTTGTTAGACGATTGTTAACGGTTGGTGGAATTTCGTGTCGTCTTGTTTTCCAGTGAAGTGTTTGGGGTTGGATGGGATTACACGTGCCCGGCGGTAATTGCCTGAATTCCTTCGGATCGTGCGGCCACCACCTCTCTCCGGTCAGCAACGGTCAACCAAATATTAAAATTACAACCTTATTCCTTTTTTCTTCCACTTTCGTGTTTGTATGTGTGTTGTGTATGGATACACAGGGATAGGTATAGATGCTGAGGCATAGATGTGGCGAAGAAGTGTAGATGTTGATGTGCGATAAGGGTTGGGTTCTGGTTTTTAATTTTAGGCAAAGTTGGTCTCCTCTCTCGTACAATGGCAAAGACGAAGGAGGAATAAGGTTGGTGGAGAAGGAGGAATGATACGAAAGAAAGAAGAAAATAAAAATAAAAGAGGAGCAGCAAGGAGAGAGAAAAAGGACGAAGAAGAAATTATGAATTGTTTGCTGGAGGCTAGCCGAACACACCGGCGTCTCAGCCCACCTGACGGATGCGGCGACCATTAAATATCTTCTTGTCCGTCCTTTTTTGGTTTTCCACCTCAGTTTTTGCTCTTTATTTGTGTGTCTTTTTGTGCGCTGCATTCATTTTTTGTGCTTGATATTTAGTCAGTTATCAAAGAGACAGAGGCTGATTATTATTAAGTGGATGTGAAACAGATTTAATGCAGGTATTAGCAATTCATGCGGACTCTGATTGACAATGTGTGTATCTTCCATACATGTGGTGTGCGGAGCTTTCGGACTTCGTCAACTTGAGGCCTTCCATTAATATTCAAATATTTAAATGCAGGTCAACAATTCGCGTTCTCTTCGTTACCACCGCCTCGATCTAATTACCTTTTGATACCTGGATTAGATTACTCCTAGTTGGTGCGGTACTGTACGGTTTAGCACATCTATGGATGCAGCAACTGCTATGGTTATAGCAGCGACCGCAATAATAATAAACTTTATAACTCTTTTGTCTCAAATGCGCCTCTTTGTGGTCGTCCATCCAGGGGCCCATCTCTTGGTAGCCGCGATTTCGAGCACGCGATACGCGGCGGTTTCTTTGACCCGTCGGCCTTAATGGTATGCATGGGCCAGACATCAATTTTTATTGGGGGCCCTTCTTTTTCACTACCAACACCGAGATTACGAACCTCAATGGGCAGACCGACCCAATTTCTTATTCATTCTCATTTCATTTTCACTACAACAAACAAAACAAAAATGGGATCAAAGACGTGTAGAAATTAAAAATAAATATTACTAAATAATATTTGCAATAATAATTTTAACGAATAATTGACGCATTATTTTTAATTGTGAAATATTTTTTAATGTAAATATGTTTTGAACACAATCGTGCAATTAAAAAATAAATACAAGATTAATTAATAAATTGCTTAGTCATTTTCTTGAGACAAATTTCATTACTAAATATTTATTTACGTCATATTTTATAACTTAAATTAAGCAACGTGTATCAAGGATCATAAATTGATTTAGTGATTTTGTATAATATGTACAAAATTTATTAGAACAATTTGCTGATTTAACAAACTTTAGAAAAGATAAATAAATTTACAATTTGACAAATTTTAAAAATACGTTTTTAGGTTTGATTACGAAAGATTTGCTGTCTATTTTAATCTGCGTTGGGGTGGTTTCCGTGCGTAATATTTGGAATTTGGTCAGAATTTGTGCGACGCATATTTTTGCAGTCAACAACCCAAATCTTTTGCCTTTAAAATTTGTAAAAAAAATTAAATGTCAAAAATAGTTTTAATCGAATTACCTATGCAATTATGTGGACCGTGTCCAAAAGGCAGGTAAACATAAGCCGGACGAGATTGAATTCCTTCCGGCGAGAATCGTTCCGGGTCGAATATTTTCGGATTCGGGAAATATTCCGGATCGTAGTGTAATCCTAAAGTGGAAAATTGGCATTTAGTTCCCTTCTCTAAGACGATATCAGTCCCAGGAATTTGGTAATCCTTAACACACTTTCTATCTAAGAATGGAAGTGTTGGATATTTCCTCAACGATTCTTAAAAATTACTACATTTAAGTATAATGTTATTTTTTGTTAATATAAAAAATTGTACCTGACATAACTTTAGAAAGGTAACTTAGATACGCTATATTTTCATAACTAAAGTTACCATCGGCTTCTTTTTTCAGTGCATCGACGACTTCAAACCTCAATTTATCTTGGATTTCAACATTCATCGCTAGTTCGTAGAGAGTAAATGATATTAAGGAACTTGTTGTTTCAAAACCTGCCACAAAGAATAGCATAGCTTGAGCCACAATTTTGTCATCATCTGTAAAATTAATGTAAATAAAATCAAACCGAAATATACCACGAACTAATACATACCTAGAGTAAAACCGTCGCTTAAATCTCCTTCATTCTTCAACTGGATATAAAAATCAATAAAATCATTACATTTCAAACCCGATTCCTCTCGTTCCTTCAACACCTTCCAAAAGTGAAATCTATAGAAGTCCATAATTTCTTCTTTAAATATTTTTATATTTATAATACTTGAAATCTGGGGTATAATGAAGGTGACAATAAATTGAATAATAGATAGCATTGTCGGTTCAAAAATTTTGTTCAAATTTACAAAAAACTGATTGTCAACTTCTTTGAAGCAATTGATTTTGTAACCGAATCCAGTGCTAACAAAAAAGTTCGTCGTCATTTTACTAGAAATTTGCTTGCAATCTACTGCATCTCCAGAAACTTCTTCCAAATAATCCAACATTTCTTGCGCCCATTGTCTGAAGATGTGCATTACATGCTTTATCTTTGTAGTTGTAAATACTGGTGTCAGTTTGGTCCGTAATATTTTCCAGTCGTGGAATTGCATAGAAAATAACATGTCATTGAAAATAGGTTCGTTATTGTTTGAGGCAACCGCACGATCGCTGAAATGATTGAAGTCCTTCACTAGTATGTATTTAATTAGTTCAGGGCTACGAATCAGCAAAAAAGGATCATTGATGGCCCAATACCCAACTACTGGCTCTTTCGACGAATTATGTAATTGCGCCAACAAGTCTCCATAAGATTTCTTTAAGGAAACCAACGGATAAATGTTTCCAAATGGAAAACTTGGCCGGACGTAGGCTAAACCTCTCTTTCGCCAATGATCATAACTTTGAGTTATGTACTTATATATAAGCAAAAACGCAAATGCAAAGAAAATTATTGCAAACATTCTAATAAATGCATTTCTTACTTTACCCAACACTGAAATTATATGAAAATTCACTATATGAATGTTGAACACAAATAGAACAAATGTTATGGAATGATTTGAATTTATATTTGATTTATTTATCGTTTCATAAAAAAACATGACTTTATTTTAATAATTGGAAAGATTATATTATATGCTGCGTCACGGGGTCAAATATTTCTAAATATTGGATAGGACTAATTAAGAGAAAAATGATAACTTTATATTTAATTATCTTGGTGTTTTTTGTTTATGAAATGTAATTACTAATTTAATTTATTTCAACGGTAGTGGTAGTGGTTGATTGATATTTAAGTTAAATGTTGAGAAGAAGAATGAAACTTGTAAATTTCAATTATATTATGATGTTATCTTCGCAATGATATATATATTTAGAATATGATTTTTGAGTGGAAGAATAAAAGTAATGTAAATGGAAAAAGGTAGAGTGGTAATGATGGTGCTGTTGGTCGTAAGGGTAATATGTAAAAAAGGGGTACGGTGAAGTGGGAATCAATCAATAGATAGATATTACTTCATCCTGTGTGCAAGAGAGTCGTCGGATCGTGTCCTGCGGCGAAGTCCGTCTGCCTGGTAATAAGCATGTGCGCCTCTGCCCCATCCTCATCTGGCCTCATCTCCGTCTTCGTTCCAGCCGTCTGGGCCTCCTCGCACTCCACCCCAAGACCTCGGGGCTAGGTTCTTCTTTCTTCTGGACCGATAGGGCCGCCAGATTCCGCGCACTATCTCACCGTTATCTCCTGCTATCTCCATATCTCCACCAGCGTATGCTTTATACCATCATCATCATCATCATCGCTTCCTCCGCACTTATAAAATATTATATTCCCCGATGCACGTCTTCAAAGCTACCTGTTTTCCTATATATATAGATATATATATATAATATACATGCATACACTAACCCAATTATATAGATTTCATCTACACATATACGCGCCGGCCGCGACGTCTGTTATTAACATCAAAGACATCCCGAAATTATCTCTTCGTTTCGTGGAACAAAAACAGAGGAGCTCTACTTTTTACTCATTTATTAAATCTATACTTCCATCGAAACGTAAAAATATGAACAGGAATAGATGCTGAAATTAATTCCAAAATCTCCATTCCAGTTCTTTAATGACACACATTCCCACAGATGATTGTAATCTGCATCTGTTATCGCCATTATACAATTATCATTATTAAATCTAATGTAAGTAATTTGGCAGATTTTAAAATTTTGCTACTTACTTCTATGAGTCATTTATTACAAATTTTATATTATCTTCGTGTAAACAAAACTTAGTAAATAAAAATATTTTAAATTTTTATAAATAAAAAAACCATATTTTACATTTTTACCTGGTAAAATTGAATTTTGGGTTATGCTGATAAATAATATATTTGTTTTTAAAATTAAATAAATAATTTGGCAATAATAATAATTAAGACGTTAATGTAAATAAAGAGTTGTTGAAAATTACGGTTAGTAGAATGCGTTATAGGTCAATGACGTTCGTAGAAGTATTCAGTCTAAAATTTTTGCTAGTATAATAATTTCAGAATCGTTGTCAAGTGATTGATGGAAATGGTTTTTGCTGGCGTCATTTGTGTTTTTCGTTTTGTTTTCTATTTTTTTGCAGACATTTATTAAATCAATACGCAATAAGTAAGAATCCTGTTAGGTGATTTTTAAATTGCCATTCACGTTTGTCGTTCGGTGACATGACAGCTAGTTACTTGTAAAATGAAAACGGGGAATACTAAATAAAAAAGAATGGTCTCGGAGATGGGATGGCAAAGAAGAAGCTTGAAGAGTAGCAGTAGAGGAAGGAAGAACAAAAAAAGGAGGAATGACATCTAGACCGGTTGGATGGACGTTCGGTAAGTGCAGTTTTGTGATGGGCAGTGGATGAGAGGAGGATGAGGGTCCGTCCGGTATCTCTATCTGGCTATGGACGTGCACGAGTATGAATGCACGTACAATTATTATTCCTATTCGGTAACCCGAAAATGCAATCTATTGCGTTGCTTATTATGTGCATATGATACATAAATAATAATAGCACAAGTTTGGGAAGGAAGAGCGCGCGCGGTGCCGGTCGAAATAATTAATTTTAGATTTTATTTGATATTCATGAAGGCATATTTATTCAAATCCGCTGGCGCTAAATGCATTTTGGGAAAGTTTGCGCGGCGGTTCATGTAATGGGGGAAAAATCGGTCCGTCTCAGACTGTTGGCAGCCCTGACAGTGCCGGATGGTAATTCCGACAAGGACTAATGATATCGGGATATGTAAATATAAATATACCCGTGCGCGCGTAACACGGCGGCGTGAACTGATGTTTAATGTAGAAGCTGCTTGATTTGCGATGCAGATCCCAGATCCGGATCGGTTGTGGTGGTAGTGTTGGTGGTGTGTCGTCCTCCGCATCTCCATCTCTTTCGCTCCTTCTTCCAGCACCTTCTCCCTACGACCATCAACCGCAAACTTCGAAGATGAGGTCCAACTTTACATCTTCATCCCCTTACAGTCCCTACCCTTCACAACCAAACCGCCGGATCTCCAATTAGATCATCTTAACTCTACTAATACCACCTAGAACAAAACCAAGAACCATTAAACAAATATCCCAAAAATAATCACTTACAAACGATATAAATTGTTTATTATTATTGTTAGTAAATATCTCATTTATTTACAACATTTGTTTACAACTTGAAAGATTTCATTCTCATCTGTTTACGGATGCAAATGTGTAAATTATTTCAGATTTCATTCTCATCTGTTTACGGATGCAAATGTGTAAATTATTTCATCTCTAACTTTTAGTATTTTATTGGTTAGTACATATGTGAATGCAACATTACTTATGTCATGAAAATCTATATAGGTCGTAATGATATCATTTTACTTAGGAAACTTAAGGTGGTTCATATTAAAAAAAAATATTTTTAACATTTCGAAATTCTCGGAACGAGGAGAAGAAAATCTCCAACGTCAGACTTAAATTTGAACTATTTATATTTTACCATTTTAATGTCACGAAATCAACTGTTGACATACTGTTATTGTGCACTTAAAATATGTTTATATAGAGACTGATATGAATATTCATTTTCAATTCGAATCATGATTTTTTTTAAATATTTAAAATTAAAGACTCATTTGGACCGATTTGGTTAACTTTAGTTTTAGTTTTCAAATGTTTTGGGCAACGAAATTAATATTTGTTCAGATCACATGAAGTCATACTGCGTTACTTAAAAAATACTGAATATAGAAAATTTTCCTTCTGTTTCGAGAAAAAAAAATATGAATTCGATATATTCATTATCTCCATTTTTTTGTATGCTAAAGTTTCAAAACCGGTTTCGTAGAAAAGAAGACATTTGAAAACCGGTTTTTGTATAAAACTTAGCAACGAGCCCAAAAAAAATATTGTAAGACAATAATTAAAAATTTATTTTATGGCACAATATTTTGCCATGTTAGTGATTTATTATATTAAACATTAAATTCAATATAAATTTAACTCTATTTTTTTTTCTATAATTTAGTAAACTTTATTTTGAGTCCATGCGTTGACGAAGTTGTAAAAGACATGGTATCAAATTTGAGATTTTTGGCTGTCTCTGAACAAGTTTCCACCTTGTATTGGCTCAGCAATTTTATCAAACACAATTTACTTGCGATTAGTCCCAATCGTTTACCTAAAAAGGTTTAAAATTTTATCCATTTCTAATACTATTTCTTGCATTTTATTTACCAATGCAACCTCTAGGTCCACGACCAAAAGGAATGTAGGCATCAAGATTGATGGATTTGATGTTTTCCGGTGAAAATCGATCTGGATCGAATTCGTGCGGATTTGGAAAATTTTCCGGATCGTAGTGCAATCCGAGTATGGAAATGTAAACTGCTGTACCTTTTTCTAACATATAATCAGTGTTTGGTATTTTATAATTCTCACAACATTTCCTATCCAAAAATGGTAGAGCTGGGTATTTTCGTAAAGCCTCTGAAATGGAATCCAAATTTAATAATTAAAAAGTTATTGCTTGTTAACAAGTACCAGACACAACTTGATCTGCGTAAGTAATATCATTTAATAAATCGTATGTTACTTCAGTTCCAGGTGTATATTTCAAAAGGATTTCTTCACGCAATTTGTCTTGAATCGGTTGGTTAAAACTGAGCTCGTACAGAGTGTAAGCAATTGTAGTGCTTGTGGTTTCGAATCCCGCGGAAAAAAATTGCACAGCTTGACCAACGATCTTATCTAGTTCTACAAAAATTATTAATTATGTTACATGAAAATTAATATAAAATAAACCCCACCATTGAAATTCTCAGATTTCATCCATTCCACGTACGAGTTTATCAAATCCCTTCGATTAATCGAATCTTTCATTCGTTGGTTTATAGCTTCCCAAACTGCTTTCCTAAAGAAATCTATGCTTTTCAGATTGAAGAAAGCTATTTTTAACCATTTGGAAATTGTTGGTATCATAAAGTTGCTTCCAAATCGCAGATAATTCTCAATAGTTGGTAGAAATATAGAAATGGCAGCGGCTTTGAATTCGGATTCTTTATTTTCGAAACACGAAGCATTAACTCCGAAACATATAGAAGTCATGAAATCGATGGTGTAATCCGTGCATAATTCTTTGGGATCGTAAATTTCACAGCCATTTTTATTAATATACCGTAACATAGCATCTCCGGAATTGTTTAATAAGAAAATCATATCCTTCAGCTCAAAGTCGTTAATAATGGTGACATTTTTTGACGTCCAATTTTCCACTGCGGAGTTTTTGTGAAGAACACCATGTTTGCACAAACTGGATCGGTTTCCTCTTCGGCGAGAATAGTGCGATCACGGAAATGAATAAAATCCATTGTTAAAATTTGCTTGACAATCTCCGGTGAACGTATGATTAACGCAGGTTTACTAAATATCCATATTCCAACTATGCTTTCCTTTGAAGCATTGTAAATATTTTGAAAGTATTCCCCAATTGAAGTGCGCAAAAATATAATATCTTCGAAGTTTCCGAATGGAAATTTTGGCTTGATAAATGGTACATTTCGATCCTTCCAATAATTGTAGTTCTTTTTTACCATTATATAGCATAGCAGAACTGCTACTATTAGCATCAAACTAATTGAAATCGCTATCTGAATATTATAAATTATTAAAATTTCGATTTTACTTCAAAATTTTCTTACCATTTTGCATAAGCTTACACAGACTCAATAAAATAGATACTGATACAAAAGTGCAAACATTTGCTTATATACTAAAGTCATTCTCCTCATATTTATAGTAGAAATTTCATGATGCCTTCTTGACCTAACTGTTTTTTCTATGCATTCTGATTTTAGATAATTGACCTTCAATGAAAATTTGCACATAGGAAGCGTGCAATGCGCGCAATTCTCATATGTTTTCAAACTTATGAACCAATATTCGAATTAAAACAAAAACAATATAAATGAGAAGTCAGACAAGTAAAATCTAATTTTATTTACATTGAATTCACAGAATCCTCATATAAACGAAACATTAATAATAAAAACCTGTTTATCATTACGAGAAAAAAAAAACAAAACTATCACAAACAATAAAACTAAATATGAGATAAAATTAAATTTTGGTAAATTTCACTTTCAATCCATGTTTCAGAGCGATGGTGAAAGCAAGTGGGTCAAATTTAATTGTCTTCGCCGTTTCAGGACATGTTTCCACCCTGTATTTACTTAGGATTTTGATCAAACTTAGCTTAGTTCCGATCACTCCCAGTCGTTTGCCTGAAACGTAATTTAAATTATTTTTTATTGCCAAGTTGAAAATAAAATATTTTCTACCTATGCAATTTCTCGGTCCAAGTCCGAACGGTATGTAAGTATTAGGTTGAATGAACTGAATATTTTCGGGTAAGAATCGTTCAGGGTCAAACTCTTGCGGATTGGGGAAATATAAAGGATCATAATGCAAGCCCAAAATAGAGAAATAGACCGGTGTCCCTTTTAGGATAACCATTTCGGTGTTAGGTATCTGGTAATCCATTTGGCAACGCCGATCCAAGAACGGCAAAGCCGGATATTTTCTTAAAGTCTCTGCGGAAGTAAATTATTATGCGCAAATTCGTAAATGCAAATGGTTAATATACCTGAAACCACTTGGTGCAAATAATGCATGTCTTGGATGGTATCATAAGTCACTTCGGTTTCGGCGTGATCCTGTATTTCTTTACGTAACTTATCTTGGATCCCTTGGTGGAAGCTAAGCTCGTATAGTGTGAATGCAATCGTCGAGCTTGTAGTCTCGAATCCAGCCGCAAAAAATTGCACAGCTTGACTTACGAGTTTGTCGCCCTCTATTAACATTTTTAATTAATAAATTAAATTGAATAAAATTAATAATCATAATACCGAATTTGAAACCATCCGAGAAATTAGTTTCCATTAAAGATATATACGCGTCAATTAAATCATTTCGTTTCGTTTGCGTACGTTTCCTGTGTTCTATGACATCCCAAACAGCTTTCCTCAAGAAGTCAATTCGTGTTGGATTGAAGAAAGCTATTTTGAAGAACTTTGCAATTTCAGGGACGAGGAAATAACTGACGAAACGAATATAATTTTCGGTACTTGCTTCAAACAAACCTCCTGCTATTGTTCTGAATTCTGCTGATTCCTTCTTGAAGCACATCGCATCTAATCCGAAACCAATTGAGGTAATCAAGTCAACGGTGTACTTCATGCATAATTCTTTGGCATCGAATATACCACCGTCATGCTTATCCAAATACTCGTTCATATCATCTCCAGACTTGTTCATCAGCTTTATCATATCCTTCAGTTTTGAAGTGGTGAACAAAGGAGACATTTTCTGCCGAATGATTTGCCATTGCGGATTTTTAGTGAGGAACATCATGTGAGCACAGACGGGATCCGCGTCCTTATTACTTAAAATCGTCCGATCTTTGAACGTTCCGAAATCCTTAATCAACATTTCTTTTATGATATGAGGAGATCTGATTACTATTAGCGGTTGTCCGATAACCCAGATACCAACAACGCACTCCTTTGAAGCATTGTAGATGTTCTGGAAGAATTCTCCCATGGAATCGCGGAAGAGAAAGACACTTTCAAAATTTCCAAAAGGAAACTTTGGTTGCAGAAACGGGATGTTGCGTTCCTTCCAGTAGTTGAACTTCTTCGATATTAAATCATACCATATCAAAAAAGCTATGATTAATATTAAAGCTACCGGTAGGATGATCTACAAGATGAACATTTGTTAGAAATATTAATATGAGCTGTTTAACGACTTACCATCTTCGATTAAACCAAGTTTCTAAATGTTGCGTTTCAATAGTGCACGAACTTTATATAAAGGTGCACCGACCAATAACAAGTGACACGCACGAATGGTTATAACGATTTCCCTCTTCTTGTTTACTAAACAACAAAAATCGAGTCAAGGATAAGTCTGTTATAATATTTTCGAAAACATCATCACGCAAATGCTTGAAAGATATTTCAAGAGAAACAAGTTCTCTTTCCCGTCTGTTTTTATATTCCTTGTCCGATATATTGGTAAAGTTGACCCTCTCAATGTTTTTTTTTTCCGGCCTGCGTAAACGTATTTTGATTCAAACATAATTAATTGTATTGTTGTTTATTACAAATTAATATGAAATCAACGTTAACAACAAATAATAAAGACGAATACAATTATGTGTGATTTAAATTTCCTTTAACGACCTAATTACTTCGGCTTGAATCAATCCAATAAGTGAAAGCGACTTTTAAAAAGAATGTTGATTACATTAAAGAAACGATCAGTGTTCGATTAAGGTAAACTTCTTATTTATATATCTAGGCAGTTTCAATGAACTGAAAGAAGCAATCCAAAGATAAAGAGGAGACTCCACTGTTATCAGTCGAGGGTTATCAGCAGGAAATTTTCTAGAAACGAAGTGTCGACCAAACAATTACCATTGTGGTGTCCCATTGTGTCTGAGGCCCTACGCGCATTACCATAAGCGAACCTCGTGGGGCTCAACACTTTAATATTTAAATGAATTCAAAAGCCCCACTTCATTATGTATATCTTCTCTTGTTTCCATTTTCCCTGCTTTCAGTTCCTTTCTACCCGTTACATAATCGGAGCGTGTTACCATCAATCGCAATTACGGACGATGCGCTTTTTTGTGCATTTCGAATTTGCCACAGTTTGCGCGCGGTACGCGACGAAATCTGTAGCACAAAAAAAAACGAGCAAAAAAAGAGAACCCAAGATCGCCGGAAGCACTTTGGTTACGCAACGTTCGGAATCCGTGGCGCCGCCCGCGTCGATTCGGCTTCCGGCGCAGAGATGGCGCCTCATACCGCAACTGGTGCTCGACAAAAAACCTAATTGAAAATTCAGTTA
The DNA here is from genome assembly GCA_963457615.1 of Nicrophorus investigator. Taxonomy (NCBI): domain Eukaryota; kingdom Metazoa; phylum Arthropoda; class Insecta; order Coleoptera; family Silphidae; genus Nicrophorus; species Nicrophorus investigator. Next base: position 4,694,275 of record OY735140.1, read on the forward strand.
CCTTTGCTCTGCATACATTGGACAGGTGAAGAGCACATATTTTACCAACTGCTGAATGCATAATCTTCGAGATTTTTAGATGATCATAATTTTTTTTATTAATTTTTTGTGTATAAACTCTAAATTTTATTAATCTACCGAATATTATAAAGACATTTATTATGACATCTTCTTTAATATTCCTAAATATTAATAGATAATGAATTTTTATTATTAATAATTCTATAACATTTTTACTCTCCGAAATAAATTATCAATGTGTGAAGAATGTGTTAAGCACAACTGTACAAATTTTCGTTAATTTCTTAAGATCATCTTTTTTTTATACTAAACAAAATTTGTCGCAACGTGCAAAAACATAACAAAACTATGCAACGCAATCACATAATGGTCATGTAGAAAAAATACAAACATTATATATTTTTCAATTGATGTTTTATGATTTGCTTAAGAATTGTTACACTCAATACACACACAAAACTGATAACAGAGATTTTTAAATAAACAATTTATGAATGGGAGAAAACATTTATGGAAACCTTATTTTGGTTACATAATGAAAATATTTAAAGAAAAAATAATATTTGCTTTTGGACTATTTTATAATTTTATTATTTATTGATTTAACGATAATTATGTATATAAGAACATTTAAAATGTTTCATAAAAATAAATAAAACAATATATTTGTACTATTTTATAAATTCTCAATATTAAGTTAAAAAATCGAGTTTGTTAATGTGTTATATTTGAAAAACAAAATACGTCAAAATTTATTGACCTAATTCTTATTGTGGACGAGAGTGAATTAAGTTTGGTTTCGATTGAGATCTACGGGGGGATGCTGAAGGTATATAAAAAGAGGTAAAGTTGTGGATCGAGCAACATCGAGTTCGTTAAATGCGAACAAGATCTGGAGCGATGGAAAATAATAGTAATGACGATGGTAAAGAGTAAAGTAAAAGAAGAAGAGGCTGCGAACAATGGCTGTATGCGATGGGGTCCATTGAAAGGAGACAAATCAGTTTCGGGATAGAAAGGTTATATCTGCCTATTCAGAGTCGCTGTGAAGAGAGGCTCGACGAGAGAAATAAAAAAAAAAGAAGGGGTCCGGAGCAACAAGACAGCAGACACCGTAGGGGTGTCGCGAAGCACATTGTTAACTGGTATCCGACGGATGGAGAGGATGAGAATCGGAACGACTCTCCCGATTCCTGATGATAGGTTTTCAGGTGTCGCAAGAGGAGGACGCGCGGTGTCCTGTGACGTCGCCACCTCTTCGGAGACGCTACGCCCCGTCGTCGTCTCAGGTAGGAAATTGAGTTTACATAATCCGGGGAAGAGGAAGAGCATTTGCATTTCGCGCCGCGGAAAAAGTTCCTCTTCCAGAATAAAAAAAAAAAGGGGAGAGAATAGTTTATATATGCGCGCTGAAAATATATATATATATAAAAAAGGAACTAATTTAAATCCGGGGAGTCACCTGTTGCTGCTATGAACAAATCATACGGCTAGTGCCACAAAATTAACATGGAATTTGCAATACAATGGGGCATTAGCACTTGCAGACTAATACATATGTATGCAGTCCTAAACATTCCATCGGGGGTAGATTTATATATATACATACACATAATACGAACGCAGGTCACTCTCACCATCATCAACATCATTACCCTCCAAAAAAAAAATAATATAAATCAAGTACGAAGAACAACAACAACCGAAAGAAAGGTGCATTATTTTATTTAATTTAATTTTTTTGTTTCACCTTTTTTTATTAATTAATACAATTTATTGCCCACTTAATTAGGACTTAATTGCCGCAACTACCGAAATAGAAATGAACTAATACGATACGCGGCGCGGAATATTTTAATGGCAATTAAACAATGGGCACCGTCGGACCGTGTAAAGCCCATCCAATTAATCCAAATTCATTAACGGAATCCTCGAAATGCTCTGAATAAGAGTTTCTTCGCACTTTGCGTTAGTCGCATCGCTTCAGGCAAATATATTGATTCGGAAACGTTCTCATCGCACAGGCTCCATTTTGCTGTTGTGATCTTATTCCAGTGAATTTTGTCACTTCTTCGTTTTCTCTCTAGTCTCTTTGTCTCCGACTCGTCGATGGATGCAGAAGTCCAGGAGGTTCGTTGCCACATGGTGCTGGTTGCTCTTGCTCACAGGTACACTTTTCGACGGTGGCCCATTGAGACCAGAACGGCCCTCGGGATTTCCTCCATTGTCCGGTCACGACAACGACTTTACGAATTATTATTATCATCGGAGCGTACAATTTAAAACACATGTTTTAGCTTATATAACAGTACCGAAACCCCGGACGACCTTTCCCCGACTTCCTCTGATTTTTTCCTCATCCCGACACTCCTGGGACTCACTTACCAAAGCATCTAAACCCCAAAAATATCTTGTACATTACAAAAAAAAAACAGTTTCAAACATATATTGATAACATTTTCAATTAAAAAATGATTTTTATTCAATTATTTAGTCTTTATTGAAAATATAATTAATTATTTTCATATTTTTTTCAATATGTCTAAAGAATAAATTAGTTTAGGATTTAATTAATTATTCGATTTTCTCAAATCCCATATATTTATAGATTTTAAATTATTTACTTTTGATTTTTTTGCGAGCGTTAATTAATGAATGAATTTTACTATAAATATTTTCGTTTGAATATTTGCATTCATTAATTCTAGTCATTTAAATTAAATAGATGCATTTTACAATAATTTATTATAGCTTATACTGTTTACAATAAGAAAAAATAAGTAGACAATCATAAAAGGAAAATTTTCTAAATGTTTAGTTATTAAAATCTCTAAAATCGGTTTGTTTATAAAGAAAATTATTGACATAGTAAAACGGATGCAATAAATGGTAGACCAAAGGACTGTATAAGGATTAATTTTACTACGTAGGTCTATGGAAAAGGTCATTCATAAAACCGAAAAGAGATTTATTGATGCTTGCAAAACCGCATTACCAAGCAGCGATCGTCATAAACCATTTATTTGGAAAAAATGAATAAATTTGTAAATGTTAGAAATTGAAGTAGAAATATGGATAATCCAATTATATAAAAACTTTTCTTGCTTAATTGAATAAATTGATCAATTAAGATATACAGCAAATTATTAAATATTTAAAGCGAATGCAGAATATTCTTAAATTATGAATGAACGATATAAATAATATTAAATGTGTTGAAATAAAATTAAAAGTTTCTAAACTACAAACACTGTTTTATAATTTATTATTAACGAGGCAAAGGAATGTCTGCATTAAACGCAATTTACAAGAAAACGTAGGTAGCAGAAACGTATCACACGGCGATGGTATTCAAATTAGTGTTCGGTTAATGCTGCAGGTGAAACTAAAAAAGAGCAGTGAAAAGAGTTGGAATGTTTTAAGTGTATTACGAAAAACCACGGAAATGGCAATTTATTTTATATATTATATTCATCTCAATTAATATCGTTGCGATAAATACGATATAATTCTCGTTATCACGTATTTTAATATTACAGGTAAACAGGTAAATTACTATGTGATACCAATTAATTGTTTCCATCTGCTAATTAAACTCGTTAATTGGAAAACGTAAATGATTTAAGTCATGCATGCCTCCAAAATCTTACATCCAAATAGCATTGCGTTAAGTTCCGACTTTATCCGCAAGATGGATATACCGGCTCCGGCTCGAGCAGATATTCTAACATCGCTAGGGTCGTTCTCGTTGAATCATTTTCTAAGCGCAAGAAAAATAAAGTACGAAAGAAATATAAATTTTATTTTATAAATCATTATAAATCAATATTTAAAAACAAACTTGTTGTTTTACGATATTTTTATAAATAAATATTAATTATGTGTTGCAATTATCAAATAAATTTATTATTATTATGTAAATGTTTTCTATATGAAAATCTCTTATCGCTTATTTTGCGCTCGTTTTGCCTGTGAAATAATTAAATAGGTGAACATAACGTATTCGGCAATTTCTAGAAAATATAATTATTTTCTCGGTAAATATTTATAAATTTATTATCAATTATTCTAAAACGTGTGTTAATATAAATTATATAATGTTAATAATTAAAAAGTGGTTTAAATTTAAATTTTTAATTATAATTGATTGAAACTTTAAATATACATTATTTATTATATACATGTTTGTTGTTTACATAAGTCGCCTTGTAATGAAAGATAATTATTGTTTTTTCAATAAATTGAAATAATTTTCTTATAAAATTAAAATTCAATCAATATTTTCTCTTTCTACAATTCTCCAAATTAATGTAAAATTAGATTACATTTAAAGGATTGTTACTTATCCGAAAGAATTTGTTGAATTACATAAAAAAAATATATTGTAAATAAATCTTCATTATGAATTATGTAAATTTAACTAGTAAAATTGTATAAAACATATGTGTTTATTAATATTATCGATTTTAATAAATATTTAATATTTAAATAAATATTTTATGTTCTTTATAAAAATAACGCAGTAAATAAATCATAAACATAAAATATTCGTGTATATTATTAACATGTATGTAAAAATATGATAGAATTGTAATTAATAATATTAATTAATTTACTTAAACATTATAGTGATTAATATTTTTTTAAACTTTGAAACTAATTTGTTTCCGTATTACGCTTATAACAAGTTTTAATGATATTTTTTGTAAATAGTAAAAATTTTAATTTATTTCCAATTTCTTATTGAATATATTACTAAAAACGTATACTTTTTAGTTAATTTCGTTGTTTCGAAAGTATCACATACGTACTTAGATTTTTTTTTATAAAATGAAAAAATTATATTTATAATGAATTTTATTAATTATTTTTATAAAGTTTTATTAACTAAATTTACGAAAAAAAAAATTGATGTAAATATAAAATAATTCAAATGAATTGCGATTTTTCTGTACTTTAAGTTTATATATTATTAATTTTACTATTATTATTGTAGTATGAATGTTTTGATTTTGATCTGCTTATGTGACTGCTGCAATAAATATAATTGTTATTATTACAATATTATAAATCTTTCATTGAATGATAAAAACTAAGTTTTAAATGAGAAAGAGTAAATTTACTTATAAATTTTATCAAGTTGATAAATCATATTTATTTGCACTTGTATAAAATTTGTCAGATATTCCGTCTTCATTTTTAATTAATATGTGCGATTGTTTGATAAAAATACTTCTTAAAAGTTAAGAAATTCTTATTGAATTTGTTTGCATTTGAAAGATGTTTTATAAACAATTTTTTTTGCTAGTGGTTGAAACTATTGTGTGTATGTGTGTATAGATATTTAGTTGTTGTGCAGTTTTTGGAGGGTTTAGGGTTGCTGGTCCGGGGCTGCCGTCGGTTAGTATGTGAGTTCGGCACGCTCTGTTGCTTAGCTACCGTGCGCTACAGAGTGTAAACACTTCCCCTCCGGGTGGTGGGGCCGAGGATTCCAGGCGGTCTGCGCTCGGTATCGAACCAGTCGCAAGCCTCGTCGAGTGACGTCAGACCACGTGACCCCCAGGTCGGCGAGTGATGCACGGCCAATGGCGCGCGCACCCTTTGGTGGGGGCGGTCTGCAGTGGGGGTAAAAAGGTGGCCAGAGTTGGCAGCTCCGGTGAGCAGCCGCATCGTGTTAGTAGTACATTCAGAGTCGTCGTGCGTGCCAGTGATATGCATAACACATGAGAGCGTGCTGACAGATAGAAAGACAGACATACAAACAGATATATACTACTATACTATGCACACATAGATAGTTAGATACGACGATACCAGTACACCACACTCTCTGCACTACATGTATCTCTCGATCTCTCCTCCGAGAGCGGTCCGTTGACGACGAGGGCGTATATTCGCAACAGTGTGCTGATCAGTTCTACCTGTTATACGACTTTGTTTTTTTTTTGTTTGTTGTTGTTGAATAATTTCGTTCGCAATCGCAAGCGATTGTACCAATTGAACTGTTGAATAAGTTGTTCTTTACTCTGGAGGAGTGGAACAAAAATTGTGATCTCAGTGCGTTTGGGGAAGGACTTATTACTGCCCTCTAAAGGGCATATGGCGGCCACCACGTATCTTCCGGCAAGCAGTGCGGTTACGGCATCAGATTTAGACGGTGGAGTAGGTGTAATGAATATAGTTGGAGGATACCATACCAGCGCCTCCCCGAGGTCTGCTGCAGACGCTAGCGAAATGAAATACCTGCCACAACATCACCACCATCATCACCATCAAATGGCCAGCTCGCCGTCGCCAAGCGGCCACGCTGCCGTTTCCCTATCCACCGCCAACCCCTGGGTCAGCCTTCAACCTGGTGCCGATCCCTGGACCGCTTCCATGGCGGGGATGCACCACGCACACCATCATCATCCGCATCAAGATGTGAAACCCCTGAGTCAGCAGGCTGATATGTTGCACCACAGGCAACAGCAACAACAGAGTATGGGATCCCCTCACGCGTGGCACGCGCCCGTATCCTCTGCACATTACAACCCCGGCGGTGCCGGATCTCCTCTTCAGCAGTACCATGCAGCCATGAACGGTATGATTGCCCATCACCAAGCCGCGCCTCAACTTCACCATCCCCTGCACAGAGACATGCAGAGTCCGCATCACGTGCAACATCCCGGCGATAGGGACGTGGTGAGCGGCGGCGAAGATGAGACTCCCACCAGCGACGACCTCGAGGCGTTCGCAAAGCAGTTTAAGCAGAGGCGTATCAAGTTGGGTTTCACTCAGGCGGACGTCGGTTTGGCACTCGGCACCCTGTACGGAAACGTATTTTCTCAGACGACGATCTGTAGATTCGAAGCGCTACAACTTAGCTTCAAGAATATGTGCAAGCTGAAGCCTTTGCTGCAGAAGTGGTTGGAGGAGGCTGATTCGACGACGGGATCTCCGACCTCGATCGATAAGATCGCAGCACAGGGCAGGAAGAGGAAAAAGCGCACCAGCATAGAAGTGTCGGTGAAGGGCGCCCTCGAGCAGCACTTCCACAAGCAGCCGAAGCCGTCGGCACAGGAGATCACGTCGCTGGCAGATAGTTTGCAGTTAGAGAAGGAAGTTGTGCGAGTGTGGTTCTGCAACAGGAGGCAGAAAGAGAAGAGGATGACGCCGCCCAACACCCTCGGCGGCGACATGATGGACGGCATGCCACCAGGTGGACACATGCACCCCGGCTACGGCCACCATCCAGATATGCACGGCTCTCCCATGGGTCAGCACTCGCACTCCCACAGTCCGCCAATGTTATCCCCCCAAGGCATGGGTCACCAGTTGACGGCCCACTAGCATCCAGCCCACTGGGCCTCACTACTCCACCACAGCGATAATGGCTAGCAGCGATTTCAAAATCCCCAAGATTTACTCTCGAAACTTGAATAGGAAGCGACGGCCCGTCCAAATAACGGCGCATAGACACTTTTAACTATCATTTATTGCTACCTCAGCAACAACCACCCCGATAGAAATTCGCATCTTGGGGAGTCAGTGGGCACCAGTGAAACTTAACACAAGAATATATAAATAATATATATATAAAAAAAATATATAGCGCCTCGGTGCGCGAGTGTACCTTAACTTAACAAAAAGAATAAACCTAAAACACGAACTGTAAATTAAATGTAAATAAGAAGAGAGTGATATTGAGACGCTAACTGCAGCGGACGTGTAATATATGAAGATGAGGACGAGAAGAATTAATCGAAGATTTTAGAAGCATTGTACATAGACGTGGGAAGGAGTCGAGAAGACGAGAGCAGCCAAGGGACTTTTGAAGGACTTACAAACCGAAGACGCAGAGAAGAGCAAAATCATTGCGGTAGCAATTTCGTGATTTCTACTAAAAAAATAAATAAATAAAAACAAAAGATTATGAGAATAATAAGAACATCTAAGTTAAATTAATTAAATAAAAAAAAAATAAATAAAAAAAAATATACACCGGGACGGTAACCAGAAAAAATACAATTACAAAGTAAGTTTATAATGTATAGAATGTCGTATATATTATATATATATTTAAAACAAAATAAAACTATATGAAGGAAAGTAAAACGAGGTTGATGTCAACTCACTATCTGGAAAAGAAGAATATATACTACTGTTCTTTGCGTTGTTTTAAAAAAAAAATAAAGAAAATTTAAAATACAAGATTTAACTCTCGTTTTCAATTTCGGTTTTAATTTGCATTTGTGATTCAACGAAAGTTTGACAATATTTTTCCTATTATTATTATTTTGTTAAATAATTCTATGTCCACGAGAAATCGAATTCAAAAAGATCATTTTATTTAGCTTTTGTTTCAAATAAAGAAGATATGAAAATACCGTACTGTTTCCACGTTCTTTGGTCATAATAGAAATATGTGTATATATTTATTATTATATTAATATTATATAACGTTGTACGGTGTGACAAAAAAAAAACAAGAAAGAGAATTAAATCGAAAATGTTTTTAAAAATTACACCACCTTTTTATTTCATTCACTTGACCACCCCCTACAATAATAATAGAAAAGTACATCGGCGCACGGGAAATTATGTATTACGCAGAAAGAAAATTTGTGATAAACCAGTGCAAACGTTCAAAATCCAATTGGAAGTAAAGCCGGGTGAGTTTTTAAACCATTTTTTTTCTTTCAAAGAAATTTGTTTGCTTTTTAACTACCGCTCGATTTCGGAGATTGCTTAAATGAGGGGAAAAACGTTGCACCTGTTTCGCTTTCTTATCCTTTTTTTAAATATAATTTTTCGTGCGCCTCAACCGTGTAATTCCCGAAAGTATATCAGATGGACGTTGTAGAAATTTAACAACAACAAAAAAATCTTGTCTTTATGAACGGCCGTTTGCTGGAAGCGTGAAAATCTCAGATTAATATTATTTTTAAGTGTATTTATTTGTTTTAAGTTAACGCAAAGAATACTTAATATTTATGTTCTGAATTTATTTAAGTTTGTGTTTTGTGCAATCCTGTTGTTTTAAGTGTACAATTTTGTAAAGCATGTTTTGTTGTTTAAAAAAAATATAATTTGAAAAATTGATTATAATTCGTGTTTTTTTTTCTCTTTAAATATATATTTATTCCGCAATGAAGTAAATAACGTGATTTATACTTTTATATAACTTGTCTTGAGTTGAAGCGAAGATCCACACACGTTTCGGCCTTCTAGGAAAGGTTCTTTCTTTTCGTTGTTCATTTTATATATACGTATGCGTACCTTCGCTTCTTTTATATATATATATATATATATATATATATTGTCAGTTGTTTTGGTTTCGATCTTGTGTGGTAGATTTGTAGAAAGAATCCTATATATGACTGACCCTTTAGAAAAAAAAAATGTATATAAGAATTTTTTTTGTGATCCCCTCGACAACAATATATATATGATATATACATACATATTTTCGTCTCTTTTCTGTACATATAAAGGTGTAAAATCTGTGTCAGTGTGTGTATGTGTGTGCGATAATGACGATTATGTTTTACTGAATAATTATATTTATATGATTTCCTTTTTTTTTATTTGTTACATTTTTTAATTTCGTTGTATATATTATAGAGAAGACTAGCTTAATTTAATTGTACATATTTATATTAAAAAAAAAACACATAAAAAATAATAATATTGTTATGAAACTTTTCTTTTTCTCACTATTATTTTTTCTCTATTATTTTTTTTGTTGGACAAATAAATATTTTATTATAAAAATAATCCCGAAGTCCGTTTTATTGATAAATTTTCATCATCCTCTTCATCTTCCAATTAATATTTAAAACGCAAAATGGTGCGAGCTTGAATTGTTCTTTGCGTTTTGTGCTTCCATTTTCTACGAAGAGTTCAGAGATTTCCCTGCATCGGAAAATTGAACGGAGTTACTTACCGGCCGGCCGTTAGATGGCGCCACGCGTCACCAGCGCCGGCCGGCTCGTTCGAATAAGTCCTAGATGGTAATTTTCTGATCTCTCCGTGTGATGTAAATCATTTTTTCAACTACAAATAATGCAAGTAATACAAACTTAATATTTTTCATTCAAATATAATTTATTTATTTTTTACTTTTAATTGAAAAATTGTTTAATCGTAGAAATAAAACATAATTTTTAAGTAATAAAGTACTTACAACCGACACATTTATAAATTTGCGTTTGATTCGAAAATGACACAAAGTAATCAATGTATATTTCTTAATTGCTTTTAGTGATCGGAGAAAATGAAATAAACGAAATGGATTTTGTATGTAAAACTCATCGGCGCAATCACACGAATTTGTGTCTGCATTTTCAGTAACATGAATGTTGAATAACAATTTATGCATCGATTTTATTGGACTTTATTCACGGGAACTTTCGCAATCCTTTTAGAAACACATTCAACGTTCAAATGATTATTTTTTTCGATATATTTCGATCTGTTGTTCATATCACTTGAATTATGTTCGCGTTGGCGATTTGAATTGCTTTTATAATTCAGATATGCTAAAAAAATGTACTGTTTCTGATTTGTTAAAGATTTTTTTATTACAATAAATTATTCTTAAAAATTTTATTACAACGAAGATATCCATTTGGATACAATTTTAAAATAGTTTTCAGTAATTTATTTTAATAATTAATTTTTAATTAAATTTAATCTTTAATTAGTGCAAAATATTTGTTGTTGTCAAATATTAATTCATTCAGAATAGGAAAATAAATGTAAAACGCCCTTTGGTTATAATTGTGGTTCTTAAATACTTTTAATATAATAAAACTGGACATCATAAAAATGTAACAAATATTAATATTTCGTTTATTGTGTTTGAAGTTTCGTTGATCTATTTGGGTGTCATTTGTATCGGTTATAGTTTTACTTTTCACCTCATGATTTATGGCGCAATTATTTTAATGGTCCGTAAAGTAGTGGAAAATATAATGGTTTTGTTTAACGAATGGCGCCATGAATATTTCATTATGTATGTGTATCGGAACGATCGGTTCGATTCACTCACTACATGCGTATGCATTGGGACAATTTTCTACCGCCGATGTTTAATTAACATTACACATAATAACAATAATTTCTTGTGTAACGACGTAACTATCAGCAATTTGCAAAATCATCATTTTTGCGAGTCGACCATTTTGTTTCGTGTATAAAATTAGCGAATTTAACAATTCAACCTTTAATATAATTTAAACTGTAATTTCTATTAATTCAAACAAAAGAAATGATTATTATTTTTGTTAACACAAGCTTAGAATTTAATAGCAATAATTATAATTAAAATTAAAAAAAAAATATAAATTGATGTTTTTTTTGGCTTTAAGTCAATTTAGTAATTAAACTATGCACCGTATTTATTTATATATGTGTTGAAAGAAAATAACGTTCATGTAAATTATTATATTTTAAGAATATGGGGAAAAAAATACACACACATCGTCGTAATTAATTAAATTATAATAATGTCTCACCTCGCACAGTTATTAAGACAATTTTGCAATTTGCTATGAATTTATTATTGAACTATTACATCTATTTTTGTTTTCAAATTTGTTACTTAAATAGAGAAGATCATTCAACCATTTACCATTTGTCAAAAGGTGCCAGTTTGTATCTTTTACAGAGATTACTGCACCTCCATAAGCTGTCAAGTACCTGTAACAATGGAAATAACTGTAAACTTTTCTTCGCATTATTTCGAATTCACAAGTAGTACATGATTTAAGATGCGAAATTGATTTATAAATGCGTACTTTTATTTTGTTGCTTGTTTTTAATGGTATTTTGGTTTCAGGTGAAAAGGAAGTGTGTGTTACGAGAAGAGAGTTTGTAATTAATTCAAACTGGAAATTAAATAAGTAAATGCATCGCTGAGCGTTAGAATGTATTTGAATAAATTTTAGGAACCAGTGAGATTGCATCTTCTATACTACAGTTTTCTTCTAATTATTTCGTAGGCCAAATTCGTGTTTGTTTTTTTTTATTACAAATTTTGAATATTTTTCCGATTAATTTGGATTCCGTTTTTTCCCGTATGTTTTACGCTTGTTAACATTTATCATATTAATTAAGAATATGTGTGCGCAAGTAGAGCATTTGTATTTGGCAATAAATTCTTGACCGGAAAGGTGTTGGGCAATTCAATTTGCATGATTTTTGATGATGACTATTCATAAGGAAATCGTTTTTTATTTTCGTGTTCGAAATTGCGTCTCCTTTTACAGATGTTAGGAAAATGTGGCGATTTGGCAAGCAGCTGCTATTTACATACACAACTGTCCGTGTACTTTATTATAAAAATAATGACAAATTCTTGCCTCAGTTTTTATTTTATTTATGCTTTTTTTTCCACTCGTATTCAGAAATCTGTTGTTTTTTTTGATTATATTTAAGCTCATGTTTGTTTTTGGATATTTGAGTAAATATATAAGGAATAATACTGATCTGTTATATTTATGTTCATTGCTGCAATTATTGTTTTTATTTATTACTTAATTATTTAGATATAGATATTTAGTGATTATGTTGTTGTGATTATTGGTATGAGAGTTGCGTAATGCGTGAGTTTTGATTGACGATGAAAAGCGTAGTTTTGATGCCAGACTTATGATTATTGTTGTGTGAGCGCGTCTCTAGTATTCACTTCTGGTGGAGTGATGTGAATTAATTATTTAGTAAGTTGATTAATATATAATAAAGAGGAGTTCGGTAGCTGAATAAGTAAGCAAATGGATGGTAGCAAGAGCAGCGGAAGATAAATCAGTTAATAATTAGTTATATTCTTAATGAATGCCACGAAGTACGAGCACTCGATCCATCTCTCTCTCTTGCGCTCTTCTTGAGCGCGCTCGCATACAACGAGGATCACGAATATAATTTACGATCGTGCGCCGTATGATCGTTCGGCAGTGATAAAAATTTGAATAACAATAAATCTAGTTTAGATGAGAAATTAGTTTTGGTTTTTCGGAGGGCCGAAATGGTAATTAAAGCGGTGGTCCTTCGTTACAGTTATTGATTGCGCCCTCCCCGAAACCGTCCATCGGGAACCGGGGTCTCCGCTGATGGACAAATGGAAGCTACTTAGCGAGTTTTGATGCCTTCCATTGATAAACTGACAGGCCTTTAAACGTTTTAAACCAAACCGTCCAAGTCTCTTAATCGAGTCGTCCATTTCGACTTATCGATAGATGCTCAACCACCGAACGCACGGAAGGCAGAAGAAGAGAAGACACAAAAAGTTTAAAAAAAAAGGAAAGAAATCAACAACCACACGAAGAAGACGAAGAGAAGAAACACAAGAGGAAGAGATGTGCACCAGTGCTGGCTGGCTGCTGCTACCATCGGCAACAGAAGCAGCAGAAGGAAGAGGAGACTAGAGACGAAATGAAATAAATACGCTGGAGGAATCAGATCACAATCGCTTAATACTAAATTGTTTCGCCTCTGCTTGTGACAACATTATTTCGAATATATTTACATAGCGGATTTACATAATGAAAATGCCTCTCGTGAGTTTCGAAAAGAGAGTAAAACGCGCTAACGTAATTAAACGCAATCTTTTCGTTTCGGTTTTGTTCATCCACTCTCTCTCTCCATATTTCACTTTAAATCTCTCCCTCCATATGTATTTGTAATTATTACAAAAAAAAATAATAATAATAGGAGTGTTCCTCGTACTTTGTTTTAAGAGCGGTAGCGGGTCGTGAAGATGTTGAACAACAATGCAGTAGCCGCTGGTCGAGAGTATCGCGACTCAGGATCAGAGGCTACTGCCGATCCCATCTCTTAAGCCTCCTTATTCAATACAATGTAATAGCATTATGATGACTTATGAGCTCCCACAGATCGTTCCCTCCACTAACAGAGATCTCACATCTAAAACCATTGTCGCAACGGAAAATGGACTTCCATTCTCTCTCGGGCAACAAACGCGCACACACACACACACATAAAAAAAGTGCCCATTCAAATCCATTCAGACAAATTAGAAAAATAATAATAATGAATAGAGAAACAGAAAGAAAAATGAATACATATTTATATAAATAGAGAATAACTAAAACCGAAGCATAAATTGTTCGCATTGTTCGTAAAATAACTTTCATATTTTACTGTGTTGTCTTATTTTTATAACTGTGCAATATAAAATTACCTTCAAACACAATTAAACAGACATAAACCTAATAGGTTTAAAACCTCAAATTTAATTATTTTAATCCCAAGTGGATTAATTTTGATTTTTGTTTTCGAACTTTGTCTAAAATTAATACTTATTTTGTAAAACTGACCAAGTCTAAATTTATGAGTAATATTTAGAAAATTTGTAAATAATCTTCTCATGTTGAAATTGTAAAACCGTGTAAATGCGAAATCATGTACATCGGGAGTTATTAATAACAATTAATAATAGTACAAAATTTAGTAAATGGTAAAGGTTTTATGATCAAAATTAAATTTATTTACAAAATGTATTAAAGTAACACACATTTACACTTGCTGCAATTTAGTGGACGCGCGCGGTTCGGATTTTGCAGCCATTAAAGCAGCCGTATTTGTTTTAAATCAATTAAATTATAAATGTATTATTCTGAGCGGAGCAATTTATTAAATTTAAATATTTTAATATTAAATTTTCATTCATTGGATATTATATACGCGCGTAGTAAAACTACCGAATAAATGTTACAAAAAAAAATGCGGTGCGTACAACATTTATTATGCAACTATTTAGTGTATTTGCATCTAATTAGCGCGCTGCTATTGACGGCGCGCTAATTAATAAGCCACTCTCTGGTTCTCTCCCCCATTTTTTCGCTTAATTGAATTACAGGCCGCATTCGGTGGGAGAGAGGGTGGAGGCGGAAGGGTGATTTAGGATACGGGAATAAATACACATATTGTGTGTATCAATGGCGCACCAGCAACCCCTTAACTTTCGTTACATAATGGGCATCGTTCGTACCAGGTTTCGAATGCAGCCGGGTTTTAGGTTTGCTACTGCGGCGCGAAAGGCGCTTGCACCCTGCATTCATTTCGTGGTATTACCATGGGGTGCGAGACTTCACCCACCCGAAAAACCTACCGACCGTTCAACTCTAATTACCCAATCACTTATACATTAGAGCCTCATAAAAACTTACTTAATATTAACCTATATTTGTAGCTGCAGCTTTTAAACGGTGGAATCGCCGGAATCTTGTGTTTCTATCGATAGGGGAATTGACCGTACTCAAAATTTTCATTTTTCCGTTTCGTGTACATCGGTGTTAACGATTATTTTATGTTTAAGGTCTCGCGGGAGGTGATAAGATATGGGAGTCGTTAAAATTTTGTAAGTAATTTTCGGAACGTCCCTGAAAGCTGAGGTGATAACAAACGCCTCGGGTAGATAAGGGCCGTGGGTGGATCTCTTTCTTAATTGGCCCGGAAGGCGTTACCTAACCGAGAAGAGAGAGTGAGAGGAGGCGATACGATGCGAAAGAGAGGAAGCGACGATAACGCGCTTTCGGGATTTTAATTAGTCATAAACCGATAACGAATCGTTACCGACGACATTCGACATTCAATTTAATTTATCATCGACGTATAACGAGTCCGTTATGACGAAGATGCATCGTCGTTCACCATATGTTTCAATACGAAAATTACAACATTGTTAATTACTTGCTTGATTAGTCGAAGACTGACCCAGAAATGTTATCAATCTTTTGATATGTAAACATGTCAAATTTTGTTGCCAATACACATATTTAAAAAAATAATTAGTTCCGATAAAATTTTTTGAAGTTTATTACTAAACAAGAAATGTTAAGGTTGATTAAATGTTACGAAAACAAAATCCGGAATCAACAAAATAAAAAACAAGATGAAGCTTCCGTTAAATTTATGATAATGATTGTATCGTATCATGTAAGATAAGTCAAAAATTGAAATTTGATACCTGTAAATCTTCATACTGTTAATAACGAAAATTAATAGTGAAATAAATAAATGGTTATAATAAATTTTGGTACGTTTGCAACATGAAAGTCGCATTAATATTCATGAAGTGTTTCCTCAAAATTTATTTGAATTCAATTAATTGTCAATGATGACACATGTACAATATAAATAATAATAAAAAAAAATCTTAAATTGATTTAAATTCAAATAATCGTTATTATAAATACGAGTTTAGAAGTATTCTCCGCTTTTTAGTAGTTTCTTATTTATTTTTATTTCCTTCGTTTCACTTGATTCCACCATTTTCTTTTCGACGATGACCTTTTTTTTATTATTCCTTTTATCTCCATCCAAGCGTATTTGCATATTGTTATTATTATTATTGCTATCCACCTTGAACATTATTACCCAACTTTTCTGCTACACTTTATATTTATCTCTTTCTCTCGCGCATACACAATCGCGAACATATTTAGAAATAGCGAAACAATAAAAGTATTTTCAAATTTAATTGCTTGATCTTATGCTCATAGTAGATTTTATGAAATAAATTTAAATTCATTACTTATAACATAAACATTTTGATTTCAACCTGAAATATTCAATATATTATATAATTGTTATTAAAGTATAAATAAATATTTACAAGGTGATTTTTCAGATATTTTCCGACGCGTGTTTCTCGCTTATATCTGGAATAGTTTGAATTTCTCCTGTTTTTCAATCAAAGCTATTTCGCATAGCTTAGCTACATTGTTTCGTATTAAAATGTTTGAAATGTCTTTGAATAAAAAAAAAGAAAATATAAAAAAATATACATAATATAATGCAGATTCGAACGATAAAGCGATACATGCAAGTCGACCGTTACTTCGCATAAGAAACGAAAGATTGTTATTACTGAAATAATTACATAATAATTATTATGAAGACATAAAATAGAAAAAAAAAATTTAGTTAAAATAATTGATTACATATAAAAAAACAATTGAAGTTAAAATAATTGGTTTATTACAATGTGTCACAAAATGACAGCTGTTAACGTCAAAGTGTCAATTATTTTATGATAGAAATTTGATGGCAGTGAAAAAAGGTTAAGAAGAATTAAATAAATAAGGTTTATTGGATAAAATATTCGAAATAAAACTAAGTTGACAAATTACTATTTTTTTGGGTGTTGGAAGAAGTAAGTGTGAAATATGATTTTTAAATAGGGGCGAGGGTCGTTTCCGCAATTGCCAAAAATGCAAAGGGAGTGATGAAAAAAAAAAGGTGAAGTGAAAAAACGATTTCCTCTACGGAAATGTTTTGTTGTGTGGGAAGGAGGAGGACCGTTCGTATTCAAATCAACCTTTCATGCATATTACTATAGGTGAACAAGTTGCAGTGGTAATACGAGATGCGTCCCATTGAATAGCCCAAATTCGATACAGGAGTTTCGTAACTGAAATTTTTCATCAACGGATTATTATGCACGCATTCTATTAATTAAGGATCGATTTTTGTTTGTCCCCAATTGATTTATCTCTTGCGTATGCGTGCTTATTTGTTCCTACATTTCAAGTATGCTAATATATCAAACGTTGACACTTAACCAAGGCTGGAAATGTAATAATTAATTAGAGCAATAATGGAAGCGATACATGCAACTGTTAATTAACGACGGGAAAGCACAAAAATAAATGTGCGACTCGAGACTGAAAGAGAAAAAAGAACAAGAAGAGAGTGCGTCGCGCGAGGGGCGGCATTCGTTTGGCGAGGGTAGGAAAAGTACAAAACAACTGCGGCAGCCGCCCCCACGGAACCGCACGCAATGGCCGGAATGGAATAAAATGGGTTACAAGTTTGTTTGCGTTGTTGTTGTATGATTTTTATTTTGTTTGCCGTTAATTGTTTCATTTCCCCCATATTTATTTATATCTGTTGTTATTATTATTATTATTGTTACAAATGCAAACACAAAAATGCGTCAAATAATATATGGAAAAAAAAGGGCAACCGCATATCAAAAACGACACACACAGCCAGAGAAAACCACCTCTCTCTGGTTGTGTGTCAATATTGATTTTGGTGCATGATTAAAATTCACTTTGACGTTTGCATATGTAAATATCAAAATTTAAAAATAATGAACAATGCAGTCCATTGAAATCCGGTGCGACGAGGGCAAAAATAAAATTATGCTTGTTGTTTTTTTCGCTTAACAATAAACAAACAAACAAAAAATTCCATTTCCTAGGCGAAAAAAAGAAATAGAAATTTCCATGTCCATTAACTATTTTTTTTTTCATCGCATCGTTGATTTTTTTTTATTTAGTTATTTCGGATTGTGTTTGTTACAATTAAGTGTTACGGTTCCATGTGGCATGTGGGTTTTAATATAAGGGCATCCACTGATTTCCTTTCCAATCGAATCATTTTTATTGCGACACTCTATATAAGGGTACACTAATGACATAGACACACACACACTCTTGATTATTTTCTCCTTCTCCGTTTGTTATTCAATATGAAATGAAATGAAAAAAAAAATAGTAACAAGAGAGGGAAATATGCGCGCACCGCATTCGTCCGTTTCTTTCTACAATTATTTTATGTAACCGTGAAGTTTCTTGGCGATGATTAAAATTAATTGCTCGCATCTCCATTGTCTATAAGACAATAATGAGGAATGAGTAAGTAACCATGCACTCTGACCTAATTGGTTAATAAGAGATTCGCTGCAGATTTATATGATTTCATTTTAGTTATCACACCTACTACTAACTTATATGTATTATATAATTAACCCTACTATACTAATTCTAAGTTTCTTAAAATGTGGTATCAGGAGGATTTACTGTACTAAATCTATTTTTCTTCTAAATTAATTTTCAAATAACCCAGTTTATAATGTAATAAGAGGGTTTATTTGTAATAATACCAAGTTTCTTATAACGCGATTTCTATAAAACGCAGTACCAATTAATCGTGTTGTAAGAGTATTAAAAAGTTTTTACTTTGGATAGTGGAAAGTAGGTATGCCATTTCGGTGCTCAATAAGCCGTAAACGTTATCAAAATTGTAAATTGCAACGTGGATTAAGTTGGACCGTGGAAATTAATTGGTGTGGTTAATCTGGCAGAACCGATGATAAATAAATACATTCCGTCGCACTTCTATTTGATTTGAGACCATTTCACATTCCCACAAAAAAAAACAGTAGGATATCATTTGGGGCCGCACTCATTTGAATATTTCGCGGTAATTAATTACGTTCACCATTTGTTTACATAACACTCTTACACAAGGTGTTTAAGATTAACAAAAAAATATTGGGTTGACCGACGGTAAATGAAAGACGATTTAAAAAGTTTTTTTTTTTATTAAAATTTAAAAATATTTTTTAATTTTAATTATGGAAATAAATAATAACCGAAAAAGATTCGATAGACACTAATTAACTAATTATACAATTAAAATAATTTAATGGAAAATAGTCATCTTTAGTTTTTTGGTAATTAAATTTATATAATTTAGTTAAAGGACATTTTATTAGGAAATATTGGCTGAGTTATTTGTAAATTACAATTCGGTTCATTATTATTCAATCGATAAATCAGTAGACGTAAAAAAAAGTTGTATTTTTTTTCTGAAATGGAATCAAGCAATTAAGTCAAGAATTTTTATTCGAATTTGTTTCAAATTTCATGTAAATTTATCTGTGATATAATGTCCGATTGACGACAGAAAAGGCTTATATGTTTGAAAAGTCGATTTCGTTATTCTAATTTTCAGTTTCGGCCAATAATAGTTGGTCTATATTTACATTTCGTTACATATAGAAAAACTATAAAGTTAATGAATTCGTTTTACTAAGCACAAATTTAGTTTTATTGAGGACATAGATATGTTACAGTATTTTTAGTTAATTAGATCAAGGATTACAATTAATGGAAAAAAAATATGTTTTTTTTGATAAAAATAATTAAAAGTGATTTTTGTAACTCTTGCAATTAAGAATCAATATTAAGAAACGATATTAAAAAAAAATATTAATCATATATAAAATACGTTTTAATCAAATCGAAAAGTTTATTGAAATTAATCAAAAAATAATATTTATTAATGATTATCAAAATTTGTATTTTTTTCCCCAATTTTTGCAAAATATGTCTTTATTGTTATTGGTTTGTTATTTATTAATCTGTTGACTAATTAATTTATCCTTGCTAATTGATTTCTATTCGAATGTTTGTTCTAAACTTGACAGTCCATCTCGCTCTCTCTTATAACCGTGGTCTTCCAGTTCGGCTTCACTATTTACTATCTATTAAGAAACAAAGTGGGTTTTAAGCTGTTTTTGTTGGGTGTTGTTATTTGGAAAAGTGTTTTAAAAAAAGAATAAACACCGGTTAAATGACCCAGGTGTAAGAGAGTCTAAATGCCTTCGGAAGGACACCACACACTTAGCCAAGAAGGAATGCGCGTGTACGCGTATCTCTGTAAACGTATCTCTTTTGGTATGTGTGTGTGTGCAAGTGCATTAAAGAGGTTTTCATTTAACGGTTTCGGTTTCGTTGATCGCTCGTGAATTAATTTGACTGACGTTACGTCAACCCACAAATTTCTATCAATCAATCAATGGAACATTGGGATTTAAAAAAAAACGGTGCATGTAATACACACGTATACTTAATAAGCGTTCGCTCCGATTCGATGTTATCAACAATTGAAGGAAATACCAAAGACAACGGATCGATGGAGATAAAAGAATCCAGCAGCAAAGCTATTAATCATCGATTGATAGGGAATTAGTTCTGGTATTTATTGCTAATTTGTAACATTTACCGCGCGTGTAATAATAGTTTTCGACTGTAATGGTTTTCTCACAAAGAAAACAAAGAGGTGGGAGGAGGAAGAAGACGCCGATCCGATGTTTCGGATTAACAAAATCGAAAGCATTAAAATACAAACAATTATTTGTGGTGTCCAACCTCGGGGCCATCAAGACATTATATTGCTTACGAGTTGTGTGTCTTAGAGATTGAAACCAATTCGTGCTGGTTCACGCTTCATCATCGGACCCGCACCTAACAGATTCACTAATCAAGCTGAAAGAGATTATTCTTTTTTTCTTCTTCTTTCATATTTCTCCTCTTCTCCTTTTCCTGACTTTCAGACTTTTTTTTTTAGTTTCGTCGTGACTACATTCGTTTTCTATTTTCTTTTCGTTTGTCACGTTCACAAAGTAACTTTTCAATCCGACCAACATTTACCGAAACCAAGTGAAAATTTCATTTTTCGTATTGTTATGATGCTTTCGATCACAATTCTGTTTCACGATTATTTTTTTTCACTACACGACTTCAAATACATGCGGTTTGTTCATGATTTGTAACTCTCATAGTTTGATGAATCACTTTAACAACTTTAACTTTATGAGATCACACCCAATCTAAATATACATAATTATTCCAATATTGAAACTTAAAGATAAACATGTATAATATTATTAATATTGAAGTTCACTCGTAATACCTAAAAATATATAAATAAATTGACATCTACATTAAATTGAGAAAAATTACATATGATGAACAAATTTAATTAAATTTAAAATATGCCTCCATAATACTTACAAGGTGAGTTAAAAATTAGGTAACTATATACATATTTATGAAAATACTTGGTGTTTTTATCTTATCAAAGAAAATAATTTAGCATTCGAAAATCGCAAAGGAAAACTTATGCAATTAGCGACAATCTCCAAAATTGAATATGCTAATTAATAAGACTCTAACCTTGAAAAAAATTGTTAGCATATTTAAATATTTTTTTACTAATTAATACTTTAATTATCTATAAAATATTATATAATGATATTTTAAGACCTCTATTGTTCCAGATTGACGCCTTAAGAAAATAGAAAGACAAAAATGTATAGTACAATTAAATCCTAGCAATATTCGGCGCTTGAGGTGCTTTCTTTAATGACAGTCATTAATAGATCTTTTTGTAGATAAACACTTACGCGCCTAAGGCTTTCATCCCTGGCCTTTATGGCACATTCAATTACACACTTATTTTCCAAGATTTCAGTTGCATAATTCCATTTTCATTTCTACATATCCGCACATATAAAAAAAAATGTAGTTTAAAAGATCGTGCGTGCAATTTATTATTCCATTCTATATATAATTTTAGAGAACGTACGTATAGTATTGATTGTTTAAATAAATCTTGATACAAAAAAATAATAAAGTAAGAGATTTTTTTGTTACACAATCAGACGAATGCGAAATGCATGTATTAAATTACGTAGCGTCGCCGATATTTTATTAATTTGATACGTATATTACATAAGTCCGTTATGTAAACAGTTTTGTACATAATTTATCTACTTTTTTTTTCTTGTCTTCTTCGACTTGTCTGCTAATGTGTATATATATGCGCGTCTCTTTCAGTCCGATTTGTAATTACTTCTATTAGCGGTGAATTTATATGATTCATTTTATATCGCACGTAAACCAGTTCCGATTTTCCGCTCAATTCCCGCAATTTTTTTCTTTTTTTTTGTCGCTCCGCGCAAATTTATGCATACTTTTTGCATACTTACAGAAATGTCTATGTCAATCGATAAGATATGTTCATTTTCCTTTGAAAAAATTTGAATTATGATTTATAAAAAAAAAACTGGCTTTACGATAATTTATTTGTAAATGTTTTTGATATTACTAAATAATAATTATTAATTACAAATATTGGCTGAAATTAACGAAAATCAATTTGGAAAACTATGAATTATAGTTTATTTTTAAACTGGTATAAATTTGTTGGTATTAAATATTATGGATTTAAATGAATAAATTAAAAAAGGAAAAACTTTTAGTTGTGAAATACCAGAAACGATGGAGATATTGATGGTATTTTTTTAATAGTTAGTTAACTCTACTGGAGATGAGTGGAATGGGAATTGTTATTGTCTTTTATGAGGCTATTACGCTAATTAATCGCTCGGCTAAGTTGTTTCGAAACTGGATTTCGTTAAGTTTTGGTAACAAGTGCACAAGTCTATTATCCTTATTGATTCCCTCGGTCGCAATCGTAACGTTACGCAACGCGCACCTAATCAGCTGCTCCACTAAAAGGCCAGATAACCGTGTATTTTCCTTTATTATGCAATTTATTTGGAGTGTATATATTTTTTATATATATTTTTTTTTATATAAGTGGAAAGGTGAGTGAGATAGGGGCTATCATCGAACGGATGTGGTTTTAGGTTGGTGGCGTGGGTAATGGCAATTTCTTCATTTTGAATTTGTTGCTTTTGCTTCTTTTTTGGTAGGGTTAGGTTGTACGATGATGGGAGATGATGCGTGGCATTAGAAACTGAGCAAAAGCGTTAATGCCTGTATCCTTGAGCTCTGAGCTCTCGAA
Organism: Nicrophorus investigator; assembly: GCA_963457615.1. Classification (NCBI taxonomy): domain Eukaryota; kingdom Metazoa; phylum Arthropoda; class Insecta; order Coleoptera; family Silphidae; genus Nicrophorus; species Nicrophorus investigator. Next base: position 4,717,690 of record OY735140.1, read on the forward strand.
TACAATGCGAACGTTTCGGTCTGAGTATATACGGAGGAGAGTATATTCGACCAGCCATTGTTATTCAAAAGCGAGCGTAACATTTCACGCTTTGTGACACCGTCGGCCATTTTCACCGCCTAGCCCGATACCTTATCACATGCTAGTGGTAGCCCACCGCGCGATTGGCCATTGCCATTGTTTTATCTTTGGCCCCTTTTGCTTTTATCAACTCACACCGTTTCTATTAGAAACATACAGCATATTTTTTGGTTCCCCCAAAAAATATAAAGTTTTCATTCCGACAATTATAATTTTAGTTAAATTCATACCAAACAAAAAATTACAAAAAAATAACGTAATTCGAAACATTCCATCAATTATAATTTTACTCAATATACTTAATTTAAAAAAAACAATCAATTTTGTAATTTTGTATAATTTCCCATTGACAATTCTTAAACCTAAAAAATCTGTATTTTTATCTAATTTTATTATTTTAATTTAATTAGTATTAGGTAAAGTAGACAATCAAGTATTTTTTCTATAATAATTTATTCACATATAATTGACAAAAAATACCAATTTTATATAACATTTATTAACAGTATTTAAAGAAATATTTATTCATTACAATTTTGATTAATTTCATGTTTTATGTAATCATTAATTTCATTTTATAATGAAATGTGAAAAAAATGAAAAGTTAATCTTCGAAAAAAGCAGTGTCTTTAGATATCAGTAATTTTCTCGAAAGACTGAAATATGATGTAATTCGCAGTGAAAGTTGAATAAAAATATATTTAATTGTTCATTTTCTTTATAATTCAATTTATAAACTAAAATAAATTATTTAATAATTTCGTATATTTTATTTATAAAATAAAAAATAGCAATATATTAATAGTATTTCATATGGATAAAAATAGTATTTATAAAAAAAACGACTTATATTTTTTGAGAAGTAAAAAAAATCTAAATTATCTTAATTAATAAAAATAACTAAAACTCACCACAATAACTGTGATTTAATAAGGATAATGATTAATTTCAAAAACTGAATAATTAAAATTTCTATTTAGAAATTTTATGTGAATTCGACTTAAGTTGAAAAAGTTGACTTATTTTATGAAACATTTGAGATAAATTGATGCAGTTAAAATGTAATAAAAATCATTAAATGTAAGTATTATTCAACCAATTATTGCATCAATTGTATGTATAGTTGGAGTGAGCAGTAGTTGACATTGGTTACTTAAATGCAATGTTGTCACTGTTGAGAACAATACTATTAGTCTGGTCGCTTGCTGTGCCTCATAGAAATACGGAAATAATAATAAAAGAAATAAAACAAACGTACATGAACAAGCAATTTGAAACGCAACGTATCGCTATTTTTGATTTATTCACCAATCGTTAGGCAGTAAGTAAAATTGCTTGTACTGCTCGCATGTAACTGGATATGCGCAAACACATACATACGTTGCGCTCCTTTTTTTTAATATTTTTATTACCAACTCGCGTTTGCCCACATATCTGAAGCTAATTGCGGCGAAACTAATCATAACAACACAACGCCAATTATCCGAGAATAAATCACGATATTCAAATCCGCCGCCGTTTTTCCTATTATAGTGACATTTTTATATGTTGAGCGCTCGCAGCGCGCAACTACATTTTTACGTAATCAAATGCCGCCGCGCTGCAATTTAATTGAAAAATAACGAGACCAAAAATCGCATCGCTTTTATGGCGCTACCCTCGTCACGGTTGGCCATTTCCGTTTCGATAGGAAACTTAATAAAATGAACAAAAACATAAAGAAACTGAGACACCAACAACACTAAAAAAAAATAAAGCACCTGGCGTATAAATTAGAACTCGGTTCCGTTTGGAATTAATTTTGAAATAATGTCGGCACCCTTATAATGCGACACAAACACTTAATACCTCTTTAATCCGTTACACTTATTTTGTCTTCAACCTTTTAAGAACTAATTAAAGGAAAGATATTATCTTCCAACTTTTTTTATCTGCTATTATCGCTAAGTTTAATAGAAACTAAATTATAATATTTTAAAGTAATTTTAGTTTTTGTAATATATATTTATATAATATTAATAATACCTTTTTTGATTCATGATTGCTTATTACTTAACTGAAATCTCATTCTAATTGGAAACTGCGAATTAAGGAAACAACGTAGCTTTTTCTTCAAAATTTACGACTCTGTTTGTAACTTTCGATTACGATTTATGCTAAGTGAGTTAAAATCTATACGCGAATAAAAAAAAGAAAACGTATCTTAATTTAAAGTAAATTTCTCCGCACATTTAAATATTTAATTGTAAATAAATTCATGGAACTCCATTACAGTATTCGACGCGTGCAACAAAATGTCCGCAGGAAGGCCGTCTCGTTTTTATTACATGTAATATAACAATTGACTAAATTTTCTTAGATTCAATAAACCCCAGTGATCTTGCTTTGGAAATTCTCTGGTCATCAATTATTTATTCAAAAATATTTTTGTAAAAATTATACTCATAATTCGATGAGTAAAATAAGAACATCTTTTAAATACAAATATCTTAAATTAAAATGTCTTAAGATTATAATTGGATGCAAAAGAATCAAATTTGGATAATGCTAAAATAGAGATTAATTAAACTAGTTTAAATATAGTTTTTTAATTTGTATTAAAATTAGTGTAAAACATTTTGGAATATCTATGAAAAATTGTAAATTTTGATCAGTTTCTAGATTTTATATCAATAATGTTTTTACACGTTTTGTATATGAAGTTAAGTTTTTTTATTGCTATAGTTTCTATTATAGTTATGATATATTTTTTTATTATTAAGGAAACTAAGTAGTTTGTAGTCTTGGTAATTAAAGATGTGAAGTGTTTATATAAGGGGTTTTATGTAGAGATTGGAAATGAAATCAAAGTTGGTAGTGAAACTGTTCGTGCCCACGTTGATAGGTGCAGAAGTGCAGAACTAATGAGCGTAGGTTTCCAGAACTTGAACAACATAATCCCGCTCGTTGCGTGCGGCCAGATCTGGCTTAGTTCTTGCTTCTACGGTTCGAGACCGCGCCGGGAGCGGCACCGGGTCGTGCAGGACCCGCCCACGCGATCCGCTCTCGGTGGAACAAAAAGAGAAACAGAAACGAAGAAGATTAAAAAAGAAGTCTATAAGAAGCATTTGTACACCTTTAATTAATCAAACATTCGCATATTTCCATCGCATTCACATGTCCAAACTAATCATTGAAAGGAAAAGAAGAATAAGAAAAAAAAAACGAGAAGTGGAAAATGAAGCGTAGCAATGTTTGATAAAAACACGCGACTATGTGATTCCGCAGCGCATTCTTGCATACGATTATAGTGATGATTCCCAATCATTTTCGCTGAAACAAAACACAAAAAAAAACTACCAATTGTCTGGGAATGGAACATTGTAATTTCTAAAAACTGAGTTTCACCTCAAGAATGGTGATCGTTTTTTACTTTAACTTCAAATGTGTAACATTTGCATCTCGCGTTATTTAAATTTACCATTCGGATTATTCTTTTCCATTATCCTGTCACTTGTCAATCATAGGTATTGCGGATACTTTTGTAGTTTGTTTATTTTTTTCCATCCTTATTCCGAGCAGCATCTTGAGGAAAACACTAAGAGCCAATTGTTTCGGAATTTCTGCTCGCCTGATCCATTATAATACCAATAATAATGAGAATACGACCTCGGGGCCCTCGGACCCGTCTAATGCGAAAGAATCCCGATTAATTTCACTTTTGCCATTATGAAATTACGCGCAATCCGATACTGCTGATACAAGACATGCATGAAGGCTTCATCAAGGGAATATGCTTCCAGTTAAACCAATTATATTGTCCACGAAACTAACAACTCAATACACAATTTTTATTATAGCATAGAAGATATTCCAATAAGTAGAAATAATAAAGTTTATTTAACTTTTTACCTAATTAAAGTGCAAATTTTTTGATTACTTTTTCAGACCATAAAACGCACCACAAATATAATAAAATTATTTATTGTAATTTATCACTTGAATTATCCAATTTCTGGAGTTTAGCAAACAAGTAATTATACAACAATTATATAAGTGTAATATATTCTAGGTAAAATTAACATAACAAGCTTAATTTTAATGAATGCAATTATCAGTTATCAAATAATTATAAAAATAAGATTATAATTTTAAGTAATTAACCGTTATTATGAATTGATTTTTTTTAAATTTTCTTTCAATATTGTTCGAGCGAAAAGGAAAATTTATTATAAACGCAGTCCGGCGCTGGGAAATGAAGTTCTCTCTTATGCAAGTTTAATTGCAAACATTATGCTTGAAAGAGTACAACAACTCCGCTTGATAGCATCAATAAAACTAATTAATTTAATAATGGTTTTTAAGACTTATTACTTGATGTTTGCGTTTGTTATTAGCGATTTCCTTCTTCCATCAATTTATTGAAAAGACTGCTGCTTGTATTATTTATTGCTAATTATTACATTTTCCTCGTAATGGTTTTGTCTGCATTTGCGACTAAAGGGAAAGCTCTCGGAAAGTTCAAGGTCGCGGAAGTGTCACAATGTTTGTAGTCTTTATTGATTAATTAGTGCGACGATAAGTTTTATTAATTGCAGTGATGAATCAACGTCTCCTGCAGCTACCTGTGTGGGTAATGAGTGAATGAGGAAACCGTGGTCACTCATGATCAAAAGGCATTTCCGTTTTACAGAACGTGAGACCTTCATCATCAAATTTTATGATCAGATTTTTGAAATAATATATAACATTTATGAATAATTTGTAAACTTAAAATTAAAAATCCATTTTTTTATTAATTGAATATTTATAAAATCAGGTTGATTAGTATTATTTTTAACAAAAGAAATTGTTCCAGGTGTACGTATTCAATGTGTTTACAATGTATGATGTAAAAGGGTTCTATTGATTAAAAATCTTTTTTTTGTTGAAACCCAATATCGATTTGAGCCGAAATTAACTTCTGTAATAACAGACGGGATGCTTTTGTCAGAGATGCGGCATCATAAACGTATCGTATTCGCTTTGGACTAGAATAGAATCTAAAAACTGAAGAGATAAAAAAATCGTTGTTCTTGTTTCTGTTTATAGAATCGTGAATGGATTGGATCAGAAGCTTTGCAGACATTGAAGATTATGTAGTTATAACTTAGTGAAAGTAGCTATGACTTAAGTTTCCTTTTGTATCAAGTTGATGAATTGCTCTCGAAGTATGTATTAGTGTTTTTGTTGCTCCTCTATTTGGATATTAGCGACGATTTTTTAAATGCTCCCGCGTTGTCCGCGTAATCGTAAATATGATAATAATATGTAAATACGAGTTAATCAATCACGGTGATCGATTCTACCGCATACAACTTAATATTTATTCAACAAATTGAAATGGTAATTAGCAGTATGTGTGCTTGGGAATATTATGTGTGTTTGTATCTCCACATCATTACTAATTAGCTCGAATTTGAGGATGGAGAAAAAATAAGGGTTGAATCAGTTACGATAAAGAATGCATAATGAAAGGAGACGCCGGTGACGTCGTCGTCTGCAAAGTCATGATAATTCGAGTACATTCCCAAGGAAAGTCTCGGACTTGTGGAATAATTGAATTAACACTCGCGACCCGCGAACACTCGACAGTCTCAACGCGACTAATTCATTACTTCCAGAGTCTCAACCATACGTACACACACACACCGCACCTCTCCATCATACCACCAACTCAGATCATCATCATACCACGCATATGAAAACATTTCGTCTTTAGCTTTCAAATTGCAAAATTTCTAATGAAAAATCATCAGTATACTAAGCATATGAGTGCCCTTTTGATAATATTTATTGTTTTCAATTTCCCTTTAGTCTATACGAATCACAAAAAAATATGTATGCAAAGTAAAAACGACAATAATAAATTTTCGAAAAATAACATATTTTCGACAGATCCATTCGTTTTCGATTTCATGCCCCGGACTCAATCAGCATTTTTAATATCGAATATATTCACATTTTGTTGCATTATATAAATCACATTGCAGTCGAACCGAGTGTTAAAAATAATTTGTTGATAGCGAAGCCAATACTATTTTTCAATAAATATAAATAAATTGTAATCCTTGCTTTATTATTTTTTTGTTCTGTATACGAACATTTCTTTATGAATTATGTGAATTTAGAAATATGAAAAATAAATTCTCAATTTACGAAAAGGAATTTTACGGAAAAAATATTTATTTATTCAATAATATCATAAGAAAATTGTAATCAAAAAAAAATATGAAAAAGAAAAATATTAGAATTATATTACTTCTTCATTTTTCAAATTCAATATATTTATAAAGTAAATAATAATTTCTGACTTAAAATTGCTGCACTTAACATTAAATACTTGCAGGTTAAGTCTATATGTAAATCCAAAATGTATATATAGTTTACATGTAGAAAATGTACTGAAAATGAGTAAACATATTTTTCTAAAGTATGTTTCATGTATCTTTATTGACGATTATATATCATTTTGTTTTAGTAATTTTTGTGCTAAAGACTGATTTTGAGAATTTCCTTGGATTGTTAATTTTATAGTTTTTGCATAATTTGATATATTGGATGAATTGATATCAATTCGTGTAGATTTGTGAAGAAATTATGCGAATTGTAGATTATAGTTCTTTGCGTATACTTTCGCGATTTGTTTTGTTGCCGTGAAGGTAAGGTGTATTCCTGTGAATCTCTCGGAAAATGCAGTGCAGGTTACGATGAAAAATAGCATCGTGCCTGAACGTCATAAATCTGTTTCGAGAAGCGTTAATTATATAAAGAAAATAGCGATTTTGGTTTGGTCGGGCGTAATCTAATTAGTCAGGGAGGAAGAGTAAATATCGTGCGTTCCGGCAGAATAACTCTATTATTATTTCCATTTATATCAAGGATCTAAATAACCGTGGAGGACACAGCACTTTACTAATTGCGCTCTTATTGCGTGTTCGCATCGTGGAGTCCTTTACATAGCCCCAGCACTCGATGAACACGGCGCAACGCACGCTCTTCATTCGTTTGGACCTCTCCTCTTGTTCCGAACGAACAGGTGGAGCCTCGGTGTGTCCCCTGCGTGTGTGCGTATATGTATAGTACGTCTGTGTGAGTACGTGTGTGGTAATTAAGAGGCAAATAAAGATCTTCGCCTTCGTTCTCTCTAATTCACACCATTTTTCATTCCCACAATTGAAGGGGACGTTACGCAACCGCGACGATGTACTGTGAGACACAGACACACAGCGCACGACCACCTCGACCGCCGGTGGAAAATTCGCTAGAACTTTCCCATTTGGAAATCGCGGAAAATCACGAGTTTTCTCAACACGAGGAATGCCGTGTTTCTTCCTTCGTCGCTTTCGGATCAAGGGCAAGGTGGGGAAATCCCGTGGGTCGAGAGATTTTTCGACCCACGCGCCCAAACCTCTCAGCATCGGTGCCATTTATTCATATTCAAAAAAAAAAATCAAACAAACAATAAAAAAAAAGCAACAAACAAAACCTTTTCCTCAGGTGGAAACAATCAAAGTTCACTTATTTATAAGTTTCATCTTTGTCTTCGCTCATTTTTTTTTTGTCTCTTCCTATTCGCCATTTGTTTATACACCAATTAACAATCCCATTAAACTGCGTCGGCTAAGTGTTCGGTACATAAAGGAGAATTTCAAATTAATTACAATGCAATTTCGCACCCAGCAATAGGCAGAAAATAAATCAGCGATACCTGAAGATATAGCGAGAGAGAGAAAAAAAATGGAATGCTTCACATAGTCGATCAATCAACAAGTGTGTGGTGATTTTTTTACACTTATTTCATCCTCCACCAGCAGCAGCAGTTTCTTTAATTAATCAAGTCTGGGTTATGGGAACATGAATTATTTATTAACTTTAAGTTGGTCAATGTCAATAAAAAAAATGCAACAGGAAACAGTTCGAACTTTTAATATTTGGATTTTAAAACTATAATAAATAAAATTGAAATTAACTGAAGTTAAAAGTTTTAAATTTATAATTTATTTTTATTTATTTACAAATTTAAATTGCTCGTTTATATCATATATTTTTTTGAATTTAAAAGTCGATTAAGATAAATATTGGTAATAAATCTGGATGCAGTTCATTTCATATTTATTTATTTTCGGAAATTGTGCTAGAATTAATGGTATAAATCTAATGATTTTTCGTATTTCCTGATTAATCCGTTGCAAGGAAACTAATGGTTAATCCATATTTGGCGATAAGGAAAAACTGAAAAACCCGGCGCTGCCGGGTTCACGTTCACGCATATGCAAATTCTTAAATAAAAAGAATTAATATTTAATTAATATAAAATTGGAAACGCCAGGCTTTTACATAATTGTGCGCAAGTGTGGAGTTAATAATGATTACCGTGTAGCGGCGACAGGCAGGTGACAATTTCTCAGGTGATTAAAACGCGCTCGCGCCGTCCAATTAGGGCGCGCCGCCCCCCCAGACCGATCTTATTTTTTTTGTTTTGGTTGAGAGCCTCGGGGAACTGGCGGCAATAGAAATCGAATTTGATGAATTATGCTTGGGTAATAGTTATTTACCACCTTCGAAAGACTGGAGGAAAGAAGGCGAATTATAGTATAAAAAAAAACGGAACGGAACCGCGCGATGCGGTGAAAAGTTGGTGGCGGAACGCACAAAACCGTATGCAATCAAGATGCGAGTGGGCGATAAGATGTTGTGTACATATATATATGCAAACATATTTCTGTCCTTTCTTACAGCTGGCAACGTAATTAAAAACAATTGTTGTGAGTGCGTGGATACGGAATAATGCTGTCAGCAAATTCTATTGCATATTAAAAAAAATAATAAAAGGAAAATGAGAGAAGCTTATTTCAGTATGAAAAATGATCCACTAATAGCAATTTAATTACGGGGAAATCTTGTCACCATAAATCCGAGCAGCTTCAAGCGATAATACATTATAATAAATATCAGACGTAATTTAACACTTCTACAACAAAATGTATGTTTACTGCAAGAAACAATAACACATATAAATTATTACGTAAGCAATCAAAAACAATGCACCGTTGACCTATGGTCCTTCAAGCCAGTTATTTTAAGCATCTATAAATAGCCATCAAAATATTTTGTTTTTAAAGAAACACTTCATCAAAATTATACAAATTATTATTTAATATTTATGTATTTTTTTAGACTCACAATTACATTAATTGTTAAAACATATAACTTAATATAAGTTTGTAAAGTTTCATGCATTCAACTACAATCTTTAATATAAGTTGCTTAACTTCAAAGTTATCAAACGTTAGATTTACAATTAGGGACGAAACGTTAACTTCGATGACTTTGGACTAACACCTTTTGGGAGCCCAGTGTTAATAATATTTTGGGGACCAAAATTCATTATTTTATCTTTAAGCGGAGCATTTCATTGCTGGGAGACAACCATGCCTAAATACACCTCTGTTCATAATACTGGGATTACATTGGCAATACATATTTCCAATTTGAGAGTAATAAAATTGGAGTGAATCTTGTATATTTATTAAAAATATGAAAAAAATTCAGCATTTTTAGAATCTTAAGTGAATTTGGTTATATAACATATAATTTTGTAATTAAATAATTTATTTATTGGTTTATTTTAGATTTATATCAATTAATTTAAAGCTTATTTTGAAATGTAATATGAGGTTCAGACGTTAAACATCAGTAAGAAATGTGGCATTGGGTAGATAAATGTCTATTAAAAGTAATTCTAATGCAAGTGAATGGTCCCATCCGGATAGTGTAATTAATATTCGAAAAAAAGTATGATCACGATGATAATAATGAAAGGGTGAACGAAATAATAATGATAATTATAGAAGAACTGACCAAAAAGAAAGGACGAATAAAAATAAAGATCGAGACCCGTCGTATTATTACCGTGCAATTATTGAGACGTTTGTCTCCATAAATTCTGGCTTCCATGACCAAGTTGTGTGGCCATGCAGCTAAATATTTATATTATCCATTCTAATATGCTAATGCCGTGTAATGGTGGCCGCGAGCGGCCGGTCGGGAAGGACTTAAGGCCGTCTGGGGCGGCTACGTCGTCGGCGGCTGCTGCTGCTGCTGCTGAGCCCTTCGAGCGAAAAGGCCACGTGGAAAAGGCCCAATTGATTTCCAATTTGCATTTCACCGGTGCGCACAACAATTACAACTAATCACAATCATGAGGCGAAACACGACCGGGAGAAAACGGTTATTGACTTTCACACTTTTCGATCGCTCTCCTCGGCCAATTAAAAAGTAAAAAGAACCGACAGCCAAGAATTTTGCACTAGAAAAAGGAAGAGAGAAACGAGAGGATGGAGGAGAGAAAAAATATAAAAATTTACGCAACGATACGTTTTGCTGCAGCGCCGACCAGAAACGACACCGCCGTGTTCTTTACCTTTTTCTTCTCTCCACACTTCTGCATTTCCACCGTGCAATTAGTCTAGTATATTCAAACACTTTCTACCTCATTTCAATCAATCAATTTGTGTAATTATATCGGATGCACTTTTAAATCTACACACAACGCATACTTCGGATAATAAAATATTGAAAAGATTCTCAATTTTCTAATTACTCAAATTATATATAAATTCATAATATTTTAATAAGAAAAGTAAATAAACTTTTATTTAATTAATACTAACAATCATTTTTTTTATCATTTAAAATAAAACAACATTCTATTATTAATTATCAAAAATATTTTAAACTTAAATATTTGTAATGTAAATAAAATAATGGGGAAAAATTCGAGATTAATTGTTATTTACTATAATTGTACAATGTTAGTTATAGTTAGAAAATGCAATAGATTTAATAAAAATAATAGGAGAAAGTTGTGGAAATGCCGAAAAGGAAAAAGCGATTGGAAAATGAAGACATCAACTGCTGACTAGTGATTTACACTTATTGCAAATTATTTAGAATTGCATAAAGTTGATTGGAAATTATAGAAAGTATTTATTTTAATTATTAATTATCCATTAGTGATAAAGACATATTAAATAATAAAAGTTTTGTAATATTCTTCGTAATTAAATAGTTTTTTTTTTTGATAATTACACATGTAAAACTCTGTGTAAATTAGTAATGTCTATTATAATTATTTAAGTTATTTTGGTTTCCTTAAAAATAATGATATTAATTTTGTAAAATATTATGTTTAGTCTTTAATATATAGTGTGTATTATTTTGAAGGTCTTGTAAGCTATCAGAGACTTGAGATAGTGTAGGAAAGGATTCCCATGATGGGAAAAACGTTGTGGCTTAAGTTATTCCGGTCTCATTTCTGAAGTTCCGCATAGGTAAACAGAGAGGTCTGATGTACGAAAATTATAACGAATCATTAAAATTAACGGATTACAGATAATGCGGTTCGTATCGTCTTTTCTCTCTACGCGTGAAAAGTGATATGAATATGTATGAAGCAACGACTGGAGGACTGGACGCGAGGTGGTGGGGTTCCGAAATTGGCTTAGATGGGCAATTGAAAGTCAGTTATTTGGGGAGGCTAATGACACACCGTGAAGAAGTGGAGGAAGAAGAAGAAGTGCCGTGGCGGGAGGAGAGCCTCGACGAAGAGCTTTTAGATTCCCTTAAGATATAGGTTAATTAATGAGCCGTACGGATGTTAATAACGGACGCCCCCCGTCACGGGGTGGACAGGTGCCCCGATGCACCTTGCCTTTGCCTTTCCTTCCACTCTTCTCCTTATTCTGTTCCTCGGTCTGTTTTAATGCCGCGTGACGACCATGCGATGACCGATCGCCCGATAATAACTACACATACGCTTTTCCCTCCCGGTACAACGATGGTACAACAAACTCATCATCTTAAGAACCGTAACGGTTGACACGCGAATGCCCACCTCGAAAACCAACTAAAAACGCGGCGAAAGTGAATTCCAGATTGGTAAATAAGAAAACGGGAACGATCTCATTAGGGATTTTCAAAGATTCCGAGCAGTTCCACGTTATAGTTATTTGTGGGCGAACAGGTGCCGCAGTTGTACAACCCAATCCCAATAAACATCCACAATTTACGATAATTATTTCCATCTATATACTTTCTATTAAATCGTCGAGTTTATTCATTCCGCACTCACCTCCACAAAGGTATAAATGAACAAACTTCAACCAAAAATTAAAAAAAAAAAAACCAATATCTTTTCATTAACGCAATTCCTTTGAACTTAATTACGAATAAATTTCAGATAACGCGATTCGCCTTCGAAATATGACAATTCCTCATTATCGAAAACAATACGGCTCGAAGGAAACAACGCGTATTTATATATATTCTGTCATTCGTTCAGGTTCATTGGCTTCGTAGGCTTCTGCAAAACCGCAATGACTTCTTCGCTTTGTGGCATTTATTTCAGTTCCCTTGCCTTGACTCTGTTTTTTTTTTTTTCATTTTAGTTGTTGTTGCTGTTTAATTGGCAATGGAAACGTATGTAAATATATTCGCGATTTTATCAACTAAATTCTGGGTTTCATGTATTAATCGGCGAATCGCTCGCAGATAAGTTCATTTGTATCTGACAATTCGAAAATAAATCTTTTTAATTAAATTAAGACGTTAAACAATTCTTTGATTTCTGTTTATTTATTTCTCTTCACGATTCGCTGCAATGCAAATAATATTACAACATTATTACTCGTATTAAATAATTTATTGATCAATAATTTTATTTTAATATACCGTATTTATCATTTTCCATTATGATTAACTACTACTAATTTTATAGTTATATGTATGTCCATAAAAAATGTAACTGAGCAGTGTTTTTTAATCAGAATTGTTAAAGTCCACTCGGTTTCTGAAGAAATCTTCATCCATAAAAAAAATTCAACTCATAATTTTGATAATCGTCCTATACCCAGACAAATACGGTATTTAGGTAATATAATAATTACTGTTTCTTATTACGTAATAAAATAATGTTGTTTTTTTATGCACGTTCGCGAGTTTAATAATTCAGAAATTATAATGTGTTAATGATCACAAGCGGTTTCGAACTGCGGCAGACTAGAACCGAAGATTTATCCGTTTCGGTTCAAATCCTAGCATGTATGACCTACTAATTAGTATAACTCTTAATAATAAAAATATCCACAATTAAAACGCACATCCTTATTTAACGCATTTCGTGTTTCCAAGACAATGTCAGAATTTAATTCCAGTTTTTATTTTTGTAATCATATTTTATTTATTAAACAACAAAAATATCAATAATTCGTTATTTTATATATTCTTACATCATATGAAATTATTACTTTTCTGGATAATTTAACTTTTCAAAATAAATTGATCAAAGTTTTACGAACAAAAAATTTAAATTTAAATTAGTAAGTTATTTTTTATTTATAACATAGTAAAACAGAATCTAGCTTAGTTTTAAACAATTTAAAATCAAACTAAATTTTAATTTACAAAATCGTTTTTTTTTGTACAGTTTTTTTCTCTTATTTTATTTGATTCCTCGCTTAGTCCGGCTTATAAACAATCCAGGATATTGGTGGAACCGCACTATGTGAGGTTGAAACCTTTCAACTAATAGGAAACATACAAAACATGATTTTTATAAAATATGAAATAAAATTATTAACATATATTAGCATACATTTATTTGAAAATATATTTGCTTAATTTATTATTTGTTTTTCGCGAATTTCCTATTTTTTTTTGTTTAAATCTACATTTAAATGTATCGCTGATTGTGTTTATTTATTTTTTTTCTGTCGACCTCTGCATCCCCCTGGACACTATCGACATGTCGACTGTGACCCCGGTATTCGCGTGTGCGTGTCCTGTATTTTTTTTGTGTGTGCTGCTTTTGTTTATTAAATTATAAAATAAAAAGCAAAAATGTGTTCGCCGGAGCGGCGGCCGCAAAAATTTCGAAATGCAACGAAACGAAAAAAAATTGTAGCAAAAATACACAAAAACCGGGTGGAAACAACAACAAACATTAATTTAATTCCGATTGATTGATCCTTTTGTTGGAGGAAATTGAATGGAAAAATGTGTCCGCCCGGTTTTTATTATTTTCATTGCATTTCCCAAACAAAATTAAATTGATTAAAAGCGCGGCGGCAGAAGAACAGGACAAAAAATATATATATTTATATTTGGTGAAAAAATGCTGAATAAATATAGCGAAATATGTATATATTTTGTTTTTACAATTTTGTGATTGTTTCATTTTCATACATTTTTTTTACAATTTCACAAAAAAAAAGAAGGAAAATAATGACAATTATATAAATATATGAAAACGTTACTTGAAAAATAATATCTTTCTTTAATAAATATTCATATTAGGGGGTTCATGACGTTATTGCATTCATTATTTTAATCAATTAATAAATATTCATTTTTCGCTCAAAGAAGGATAATTTTTTGTTAGTAATTATTTTCTATTTTTGAACTCGCAATTTTAAGCAGCAATTTCTATACTTAAACACGTGTTGATATGTAATAAATCTTAGAAAATAATAATTTTCGATTATAATAATTTATAAACCTTGATTTAAATTTCCTGGTAAAGAATAAAAGACATTTTCCGTGATTCAAAGATATTTTTACCTACGAGATTCTGACGAGGATTAATGAAGCCATAATAAAAATTAGTCATAACAAATATATCATAAATGAAGTACACGTGGAAACGTGCATAAGGTATAGTCGAAAACAGTTACAAATAATTATAAGAATGCGGTTTCGAATGATGTCATTCAGAGAGAAAGAAAAAAAAAATGACTTGAAGCGAATAAATCAAGCGGAGAAGAAAAGTGCGTGACGCATTTTATTTTCATTAGTGAAAAGAATCTTAGTGGGAAACTCTACCATCGTCTTCATTTAGTTGTGTTTGTGTGTGAGCGTGTATATATATTTAATCGTTTGAGTGTATTTCATGTTTCAGACACTCCCACAAGTTGCGTGCAGCAATTGATAAAATGTGTAACAATTCAATTGTATTCTTCTCTTCTTTTCTCTCCCCTCCTTACAACTTCAATTTCCTTCATCTTCTGTCTTTCCTGGGCAAAATGAAAAAAAAAACGCAAAAGAAAAAAAAAGTAAGAGAATAATTCCCCCAGATTGAAATGCAAATTCCAGTTCTTTGTTTCATCCTCGCTGCGGTCGTCTTACTCTTACATATTTATTTTTTTTGCAACGCGATTTTTAATTAAAAATAAAATTGTAATTATTGAAACTGTAGGTCCTGCAGGAAGGATAATATGAGGGGAAGTTGTGGACGCAATTCGGCACTGAACGTGGGCAGTAAAATATCTGATTTACATACGTGCGCGTATTTTAATTGCTATTTCGAATGCGATTAAATTAATTAACAGCGATTTTCCTCCTCCTCCTCCTTCTTCTTCGAACGGAGGAAACGAAAAACATGTCCGCGCGTTTCTTGCAAATGTCACCATCTAGCGGGTGTCGAGACCACGTGGTCTCAATGCCACCTAGACCTTGATCAAGTACACGGCGAGGCGAGATCGGATCCGATTCTACTCTCTTTTTCAATTAAAAACTTAGCGACGAAGACGAAAAAATAAATAAAATATGTTTAAGATTTGCCCATTCCTTTCTTCCTTACATTAATTTTGTTTTCGTATATGTTACCTACGGTGTCAGCGTTTTATATAATTCCGTCATAAATCAATTCATTAATTGCAGGTGTAATAAATGTAATTATAATAATTTGCATAGTCATTTTCTAACGCTCGGATTTAATACGAACGCGAGTGTAATAATAACAACAACATTAGGATTATTTATTTATTTATTCTTTTAAACATATTCCGATCTGCTTTTCCACCGTCGTCTCGTTCATTCATTTAACTAATTAAAATATATATAAAAAAAAAAGTTCCATTCCAATTGCATAATTTCTAAAAGCTTGTTGAAATTTGATATACGTTTTTATCCAAAAGATTTGATTAATTGAAACTATTTCCAAATCGATCCTAAAGACTAGCGAAACATCGTGTACGACGTATTTCTTATTCGATCGAACATTGTCGAAATTTTTGCAAAATTTATCCGAGAACAACATGGAAACGGCGTTGCATTCGCATTAATCTTGTTCCTTTTTTTATGTTAAATCTCGCTTTGCTGCGGGTTTCGAAACTGACTTCTCTTATTTTTTTTTTCTTATTGCGGCGCGGCAGAATAAAGAAGTATTCGAATGATTTAACGCGATTTTTCAAAATTATGAAATTTTTACGAACGCAGACAATTTATATTGTGTAACCTTTTGCTTACATCGTAAAGATGATGATGATAATTTCGAAGATCGTTATAGACGAAAATTCTTTAATTTTGACTTTACCAAGGACATAAAATGGGATATTTTTTATTTATTTACTTTTTTTACTTAAATTTAGGAAAGTAGCTTTGAAACACCTTCAGTATCGGTAAAAGATTTGTTAGAAGGATTTTCTCTTCAATAACAAACTACCATGAATATATCCTTCAGCTTTGACAATTATTTTATTTATTTAAAATTTAAAAATTGTCAATTTTTAATTAATTAATGTTACTTTTGAGAAGTAGGATATAAGTTTATATCGCAATGAGAAATTACAGCGATGGAAAGAGAAATGATTTGAGTATGATTTAAAAGGTTAAGTACTGTATTTAGCAACTATTAAATAAATATACTCATGCACGGTCTGCGTTCTTGAAAAGTTAGTACTGCATGGAATGTCACGGTTCTTCCGACAAAAAAAATGTAACGATATAATAACCACCGACCCACCTGGCTGATTGGCACCTGTCAAGATCTATAATTTCAAGATTTCAAATGATATCCGTCTTAATTTCTACTCAATCCGTTCCGATATGACGAATCATTGCTCATTAAATAAAATAGCTTCATAACAATAAACGAACGTTTCAAGAGTTAACCAATAATACGAAGATATCCAATTGATTCGGATTTACCATGGAAACTTTAAGTTAAGGTCATCGACGTGTCCCTCATTCTTATGGCATAAGTAACCTTAAGCTTAATGAAATCTAGAGCACCCGTGGATATGCGAAATTTTACCAAAATTTTATCAAATTTTATTCCAATTCTTATTATTTGTTTCTTCCAACTGTGCAAAATATTAATTTATTTTGTAACATATTTGTTTTTTTTCTATGTTCATTATAAAATATGTCGGAGCGTCAGGATTAGATTCCGATTTAGGCGTGTGGAGAAGTCATTGTTACAAATTTAGGACTAGAGATCCAAGCCCAGCGACCCTTCTGGCAACTCTCTGATCATTCTTCTCTCAATGTCTCTATCTGAATGTCTCTATGCCGGTCCTTCTGCTGCCTTGTTTCCCTCACACCCATTCCAGAGGAATCCCCTACCTTCTAGAAGATTCCCGAATGTGTGCGTGTCCTCGACACGTGTAGTTATAATAAACAAATAATGAAGACAATAGTGTTCTTTCTATCCTCGTCCTATTGTCTTGAGCTGCGACCCAATTGGGTCGCATTTATTATAAAAGAACAGCAAATAAGCAAATATCTGGTGTTTGGACAGATCTAAATATTCACGTGATCCTGATGGAATATCAACATGCGCCAGCGCGAAGACAATGATGTTTGACAACGATGGTATTGTCTCGCGCTGAGGTCCGCAAATAATTTGAAAGTAATTATAATATTTGGTTTCAATAGTATTGTCTCTTTGTATACCAACACATAAGATGTTTGATCAGGTGTGTACGCGTGCTCGCATTTATTATAAAAGAACAGCAAATAAGCAAATATCTGGTGTTTGGACAGATCTAAATATTCACGTGATCCTGATGGAATATCAACGTGACCCAGCGCGAAGACAATGATGTTTGACAACGATGGTATTGTCTCGCGCTGAGGTCCGCAAATAATTTGAAAGTAATTATAATATTTGGTTTCAATAGTATTGTCTCTTTGTGTACCAACACATAAGATGTTTGATCAGGTGTGTACGCGTGCTCCGACACGGCCATCCTGACAATGCGCACGTCCTCGTGCGTTATTATAATTCTGTACTATTTGTCACCAAATAAGAACAAAGAAAAACAAAAATCATTCGTCCATCCTGACATATCAACAATAATAAAAACAAACAAAAAATAATATAATTTCATTCGTCCATTCTGACTTATCAACAATTATTCACAAATAAATAAACCATTGCCACTACACAGTCTGATCATCGGGCCATCAGAACAGCGGTTTATTAAACCTATAAACTAAAGCAAATCTGTCAAATAATGGATAATCTACACCAATAGATTACCATTGTCACTTATTGACTAGTTTACACCAACTAGCAATAACCTGCTGCAACAGGATTTTCTTGTGATATACAGATCAGTTTACACCAACTGGGTCTATCCTACCCGATAGACCAGCCTATTTACCCCAATAGACTATCATCACTTTTTCAACCTGCTACAACAGGATTTTGCTGCGATATACAGATCAGTTTACACCAACTGGGTCTATCCTCCCCGATAGACCAGCCTATTTACACCAATAGACTATCATCGCTTTTTCAACCTGCTACAACAGGATTTCAATGTGATATACAGATCAGTTTACACCAACTGGGTCTATCCTCCCCGATAGACCAGCCTATCTACACCAATAGACTATCATCACTTTTTCAACCTGCTACAACAGGATTTCGCTGCGATATACAGATCAGTTTACACCAACTGGGTCTATCCTCCCCGATAGACCAGCCTATCTACACCAATAGACTATCATCGCTTTTTCAACCTGCTACAACAGGATTTCAATGTGATATACAGATCAGTTTACACCAACTGGGTCTATCCTCCCCGATAGACCAGCCTATCTACACCAATAGACTATCATCACTTTTTCAACCTGCTACAACAGGATTTCGCTGCGATATACAGATCAGTTTACACCAACTGGGTCTATCCTCCCCGATAGACCAGCCTATCTACACCAATAGACTATCATCGCTTTTTCAACCTGCTACAACAGGATTTCAATGTGATATACAGATCAGTTTACACCAACTGGGTCTATCCTCCCCGATAGACCAGCCTATCTACACCAATAGACTATCATCACTTTTTCAACCTGCTACAACAGGATTTTACTGCGATATACAGATCAGTTTACACTAACTGGGTCTATCCTACCCGATAGACCAGCCTATTTACACCAATAGACTATCATCGCTTTTTCACGTGACATTTTGCTCAGACTTTGCTCAGATTACAAACTGTTTAGAAACATCCCAACAAATAGATTAGCGTGGCGGTTTAATATTTGTATGAGTTAACCAACAATAAAGTAAACTTGTGCACTTGTCCAACTGTGAAAACGTTCTTTTATTACATTTATCGTAAACAAAATCACCCACAACGTACGGCTGTACTAAGGCTTTCCCAATATTAAAACTATTATTGTCCTTTTGTGCATTTTTGGGGATATTTTCACTAGCTAGTTCGCTGATCTCATTTAAGTTTATGTGTTTATTAATACCTGAGTGTACAATTTCATTGAATTCAAATGATTTTATATCTGTACCAAATAGTAATTTGGCAAGACTGAATACCTATGTTTTATTATTTTCTGCTTTAATGGTAAGCAAAACATTTTTCTTTAAGTTTGCATAATTCTCTCGACCGAACTATTTGCTCTGCTTGCATTGTGTGCAATAAAATGTAAATTAATATATGCTCCAAACAAAACCTCTTTAAACTCACAATTAGTAAAACACTTTCCCTGATCTGAGATTATTCAACAGTGTCCGAGAGAAAATAAAATAAAACAAAACCAAAAAAATAAGTAAAATAAAAAAAATAAATAATAAAATAAAAATTGCATTACCTATTTTCTTGTTAATGAGTTTATAAGGTATAAAGTTACTAATTTTGTATCTCATCAGAACTTTAAGTTTGGTTTTTAACTAAACGACCCCGCTGAACTCTGAACCCAATTAATAATTAAATTCAAGTCCGCCCTTTTCTATTTTTCTAATATAATTCTGTATTCAGCCCGCCTCTTTACATCTAATACGCTAAACAAATAAGTAACTTCAAACACCGACCTCTAACTAGCATCTCCCCAAAAACCCACTGAGACTCCATATAGACAAAACAACAAATAACTCCACGGTGTCTCATCTCAGGATACGATAATATTCTCAAAATCAACCATGGTGTTTTCGTAAACATGAACAAAACCTTCACAAGTAAATGACAAACACTCATTACTAAAATTAATATTTTGTGAGATCTAATCTCGGCCAATTATTACTTCATTTTAAATAATGTCATCAACAATGAAGTGAAAGTTTAGTTCAACATTTATATTTTCGAATTACACCCTGGCTAACATTTGTCCCTCCTTAAAGTAACCAAAAATTTGTTTTTCACCAGCAAATTTGTTTTTCACAGTCGGAGCACGTGTCAGAAATAAATGGAATTCTCTTACCATCTTGCAGCCTTTGTGCTTAGCTCACACATTGATAACCCTCTCAACCCTATTGGCAGTGCCACTCCTGGCCTTCTCAATACATTTAACAAACTATTGAACTGGTAGTATTCCGCTGCATTGGTTCCTCGGGATTCTGGGTGACATGTGGATTCCGTCTTGCTTCACACTGGTGTGATCCATTTCCAAATTTTCCACGCTGATGATATTTCACAAAACGATTTTCACCCATCACAGCAACAGCTCGGCGCTTCGGCCCAATTTGATGATCGAGACGAAATAGCGCAGGCCGTTTGCTTATTGTCCCCGCAATCCAACCCAGAAACTTTTTAAATCCTTCGTCACATCACCTTGTGATTTCCTCTTCAATACTTCACTCTAATTACTTAGTTCTTCGTCAGTTTCTCTAGATTTTCAACTCTTGTCCATAGGTCGGCTTCACTTTGATAAAATCGTCTGCTAACGCGCACGCACCCCTCTGAATCAGCTATCTTCGAAGATGGGTTGAAGCGTGGTAACTGCACTAACAAACCTCCCATGGTTTGATCACAATTGTTCTTTAATAAAACTTGTAGAAATTTTTGGGCCGCTCCAAAGGGTCAATTGTAACATCCTCTCCGGTATATCCCACTTCTGATGTCGGAGCGTCAGGATTAGATTCCG
Source organism: Nicrophorus investigator (assembly GCA_963457615.1). Classification (NCBI taxonomy): domain Eukaryota; kingdom Metazoa; phylum Arthropoda; class Insecta; order Coleoptera; family Silphidae; genus Nicrophorus; species Nicrophorus investigator. The sequence continues at coordinate 4,738,957 of OY735140.1, forward strand.
ATTTAGGCGTGTGGAGAAGTCATTGTTACAAATTTAGGACTAGAGATCCAAGCCCAGCGACCCTTCTGGCAACTCTCTGATCATTCTTCTCTCAATGTCTCTATCTGAATGTCTCTATGCCGGTCCTTCTGCTGCCTTGTTTCCCTCACACCCATTCCAGAGGAATCCCCTACCTTCTAGAAGATTCCCGAATGTGTGCGTGTCCTCGACACGTGTAGTTATAATAAACAAATAATGAAGACAATAGTGTTCTTTCTATCCTCGTCCTATTGTCTTGAGCTGCGACCCAATTGGGTCGCATTTATTATAAAAGAACAGCAAATAAGCAAATATCTGGTGTTTGGACAGATCTAAATATTCACGTGATCCTGATGGAATATCAACATGCGCCAGCGCGAAGACAATGATGTTTGACAACGATGGTATTGTCTCGCGCTGAGGTCCGCAAATAATTTGAAAGTAATTATAATATTTGGTTTCAATAGTATTGTCTCTTTGTATACCAACACATAAGATGTTTGATCAGGTGTGTACGCGTGCTCGCATTTATTATAAAAGAACAGCAAATAAGCAAATATCTGGTGTTTGGACAGATCTAAATATTCACGTGATCCTGATGGAATATCAACGTGACCCAGCGCGAAGACAATGATGTTTGACAACGATGGTATTGTCTCGCGCTGAGGTCCGCAAATAATTTGAAAGTAATTATAATATTTGGTTTCAATAGTATTGTCTCTTTGTGTACCAACACATAAGATGTTTGATCAGGTGTGTACGCGTGCTCCGACAAATATTACCATATTTATGTTAGATTTGTGCAATTAATAGATTTAATTAAGTACTAAAAAATTAAACTAATTTATTTTTGCACAATAGATTTTTGTGAAATTATTATAGATTTAATTAGGAATAATTGCATTAAAGTGCAATCAAATAAATTCTAACGTGCAATTTGAATAACTCGCTAGAAATTTATCTTTCGAATTGAAGTTGTCCCATTGCAGTTTCTTCGAGCCTAATTGAGAAAGAGGCAGCATTGCTTTGAATTACAAATTAAATGAAAATAATTAGATCGCAAATTTTATTCTGTGTTGAAGTAATTGAGTTGTAGTAGTAAAGAATTTTTTTTCGATATACAATAATAAATTGGGAATGTGAGCATTGCACTCTCTTTTTGCTCCAAGAACAATTATGTCCGATTTGATTGACGTCGACCGAGCGTTTCGCTTTGATTAATTCGCCAAATTTGCATAAAACCCGAGTGCGATTCATTTAAATAAACTCTTCAACTGAGCTCAAACGTGATGCGAGAGAAAAAACCGAACGTGTAATGGAAAAAACTGAAATAGAAGAGTTCCAACAACATTGTTGCTTGTTGTTGTTGTTTTGTAAATGTACAACTCTGCGCTTTCCGAAGTGAACATGTGCTTTCGCTTTCGATGATTGATGTCTGAATTGTTATTGATTCGTAAGTTGTCGTAACATTGGAGATGTATATTTAGGGAAGTTCAAAATAATTAATTGTTGAACTACTTTATCCACTTAACTTATTTTAATTGTGGTGAAATGGATGGTTTTTATGGTCTTGTTTAAAGATAAATGAGCATTTATGGTTGTGTGAAATAGTAATTTTCGTGATCGTCTGAGGATGTTGAAGACGCGAAGGAAGAGGACAGATGGGCTGCGTGGATGAGATGGTAGCGATAGGAAGCGTTTGTGCATAGGAAAGATACAAATGGTCCGGCCTCACACGAGAGATAACAGGACGCAAGAAAAATAATGTCGAACAAAGACCGGATAGAGATTTCAAAAGCCATCGCTGAAACCTCTGAAGAAGAAAAAAAAAACATATAATATTCAAATCAAACAGAATAGAAAGGAGGATACAACCCGTCCCCCAAAAACCTTATCACCATTTTACAGCGCGCTTCATTATTTATATTCAACTGGACAAATATTGTTTCTCTTCCTTTTTTCTTGTAAAATCATACATCGCGATGTCCCTTGATGAATTAACAACGGGGTAAGAACGTAAAGGGTTGGAAGTTGAATGCAAAGTACGTTTTTTTTTTTCTTCTTCTCTTGTCGGTTTGTAATACGCGGAAGATAATTTGTATGCACTTCGGGGCTCCAGAAAATGGTAGAAAAAAGGCTTCCAGATAAGACCTTAACCACGGTGTAGATAATCAATTAGTATTCAGCCAAGGTTTTCTAGCGGAAGTTGATGGATATATGCATGTCACTTGGACACCGCCGCGGCCAAAACACAACTTCCGTTCTTACCACTCGACACTTAAAACATTATCGTGCTACAGACGTTTATTCAAAAAGGATCCTGCTGAGGAGTGTGTGTGTGTGTATATCCTTCTTTATGTCTACGTTTTTTTCTGTTACGGCTGCCAATGGTCGTTTCCACGAATTCAGGATGTTGCTGTTACATAACAAACCAATAGTTTTTTGATAAATGATTGAATAAAAACAAGTTTTTTTCTCTTCTCTTACATCTTGTAAAAATTTAAGTTACCTTTCATTCAATTACGTCAGTAGAACTTTTACATAATAATATATTTTTGTCTTATCAAAGAACATATATCATTATTATGAAAATATTCTTTTTTAATAAATTATTAGCGGTATATAATTATGCAATTTACTTGGAAAGTATTATAGACTTTTTTTATGAATAATCGATTTATTAAATTTAAATCAACATATCAAATATTTCATATATAATTAATTAGAAATAGAGGTTACGTATTAAAATACGTATTAAAAGTTTCAAGCAAAATTTATATCTCAAGTTAATGGTAAATTGCTATACTAGTTGTAAATATAACTAATGTTAAATATGACACAATTTATGAATGTTTTCATATTAATATGAAATTATTTAAAAATTCTCAACTATAATGCTACGCAAAATTCAATCGCAATAAGGTATTAGTAAGAAAATCAGTTTTTCATTCTGCGCAGCCGATTAAATCTCGTCGAGCTAAACAACAAGTTTTCTGTTGTTATTCTTTTCTGTTCTTAATTGATACAAAAAAAAAAGTTTGTTATTACTTTATTATTTTTTATTATAGCCTGTTGCATACTGACGCTGCATGTGTACGTCCAAGATTATATAACTTATATATATATATATATATATAATTTTTTTCCAGCACGTGGCCAGTTTTCCCGGAGTCAGAATCTTCTGGAAACGATCGGTGGTAAGAGTTTCAATAATCGAAGAGAGATAATTCTGTAAGGATTTTTCCGTGGTGACCGTTTGGCCGGACTGTTGCTATGTGTGTGTGTTGGTGAGGCAAGAGGCTATTCATAAACGTCAGTTTGGAGTTTTATCTCAATAACTTTTCAATAGAGAAGTAAACAAACGCCAACATGTTTGAAGCCTGGCGATGGGAGTGCCAAGGTCTGATCAAGGCAGGCAACATTTTTTTTTTATATAGAAATGTATTAAACGTTTATACACATTTTTTCTTCTTTCCTTCTTCACCGCGCGCGCTTTTTTTCCTCCTCCTCCTCCTCGTCGTCATCGTCGGCGTCTTCTTCTTGTGCTTCGTCCTCCCCGCGCGAACCGCGAGATTTCGTTCATTCTTTTTCGTTAACGGTTTTGAAATTACGAAATTATTTTAATGAGATTAACGTTGACAGTATGTGCGTGGGACTCCCTCGTGATCTAGATCTGGTCCTGGCTGGCCTCCTCCTCCTCCTTCTCCACGGCTCGCTTTCAACTCCGAAAACTTAAAATTAATTGTTACAAGAAGCCTTCCTCTTACTATCACCAGCATCGTGATGCTCATTATTATTACTATCATCATCGTCGTCTCCGTCGACGTTAGGTAACCACGGGAATAACAGTTAATTAAAGATCCTCTGGCTCATTTTGCTCTTTGCTCTTAATAAAACAGCCATGATTTATCGGAGTCAAGAAAATCCAGTGATTTATTAGTCTGTGTATGCTGTTGCACACACATATTCTTCTGAGATCATAGGAGGCCACAAAAAGGTTGTTCAACAATGAAAAAAAAAAGAAGGAAACAACAAAAAATTCGTGTGGCTGTTGAAGGATAAAATCTCTAAAAAGTCCTCCCGCTAATGCAACCGACCGTTACTCATAATAACCATTGAAATGCGCACTCGCATCGAATGGGAAAGAAAACAACAATAAGTTTAATTGCATTTCGCAACGCTAATTAGAAACGGTCAAAAACATGCTAATAATCACCGAAGCCCGCAATTTCCACAACATATAAAATTTAATTGGATTACAAGTTTCCTTTTTTTTACTTCAATGATACCGTTTAATATGATTACATAATTATTGAAGTTGCATCAAAAAAAGTTTATTTGGGAATTTTGTTTATTTGCATATTAGGAGATTTCACGTCGCCTAAATGCAATGAATCATTCATTCATAACTTTTAACTATACGTTAACCGGAAGATTGTTTTAGCAGATACCTGTTTAAAGGCAAGACCGTATATGTTCCTAAAACCTTCGCGATATGCCCACGTTCAGCTTATATTAACCATGAATCAATTATTACGAATCTCGGAAGATACCGGATTCCATTCTGTACCATTGAAACTGGTAATTTAATTAAAAATTTAAAAAAATAAATGCACTTGAAAAAAGACTTGATTATATTCGGTGTTTTTATTGATCTCCACGTTATTTGCAAGATCATTTAGTGTACTTAGATAAAGTATATAAATCATATCCGTAATTTTCCGCAACAAAATACGACGATTTCGATTTAATGCGTTTCCATTATGATTTATCTATGACATAAAATATGGTAATTAAAAATAAGCTCTAAAATTAAATTTGTTCTTAATAATAAAATGATCTTATTTCTTGTTTTTTTTTTAGATGGAAAAATCTTAGATTTATCATCGTCGTAAATAGATTCTGCAAGGTGGCTTTCGTCTAGGTAAATGCAATGAAATGTCCTTGATATTTCTTTTTATTTTCATTTTTCCTACACCATAATACTCCTAATTGCGATAGCAACTGCTTGACATGTAGATGATGTAAATCTAAAAAGATAAATTCGGATTAGATTAATCCCTCTTCATTAAGTGGAGAAGTACAGTTACGTAACCAGTTCCCTGCTATTCGAATTAATTACTGTTCGATTTCTTTCCTCTGAGTATTTATAATATGTTGTTATTATTATTATTATTACATTAGTGAATTTATTATTGTTTGGATTTTGTTAAATTTGTGATCGGAATATAGATGACGAATCATTTATGCATTCCCCTAAAATAAATTGGTAACTGCTTGAATAGTAATTGGTCTGCATGTAAAGTATGAAATTCCTTGCACTTCAGAAACGTGTGATCTGAATATGCAATCATATCAAAAATAGATATTTTCCGCGATTCTCGCAAGTTGCATAACGCCATCAGAAGTGAACAGCTTCGGGAATCCCGGCATTTTTGCGGTTCGAAAAATTTCTGTTCTGAATGTTTATAATCCTCCTCGTGCATAATAATACTTGAGAAGTCCATAAAGGCCAGTCGGAGTGTGTTCTCGTCGACGTCGTCTCGCTAATGATAATCGTCGGGATTTATAGAATAATAGTCTGACTCATGACATAGACGCGACGCTTCCTACTCTTGATATTATAAAGAATGGAACAACAAAAACACAGTAGGCGAATTATTATTTCGTTCCTTTACACACCGACTCGAATGAGCGTTGCAGATGGAAAGAATAAAAAAAAACTTTGGAACAGAGAAAGAAACAAGAAAAGCACTTCTCATTGTTTGTTTAATTGATTAAATTTTTTATTATGCAAATATTTAAATCTCTTCTTTTTCACTTTTTATTTTTCAGTCTTCGGCTTCTTATGCAGAATCATTGTGTACATTGCAAAGTTATAAAACCGTCCCGAGTTTGTGCGTGGAGCGCAAAGAGACTCACTCCGAACGGTAGCGTAATATTTATTTTTTTATTAATGGTTTCTACTTATATAGACATGTAGTGTGACGTGTCGAAATTGTACAGAAAAGCCTTGTTTGATCCGCGAAAGTGCATAGTTTAAATAGTTAATTAATTATAATTATTGTGCAATTTCTACCCCAAAAAATGGAGGTTTTGTCTATTCTCGAGAAATTCACATTCATAAAAACAGGTATTTTTAAACTTTTCATTAAGTCAGCTTAATGAAAAGTTTTAGATTCCTTAGAATCTAAACTGTAAGTTAATGGATGTTTGTATTAATTGGTTGTCAATGTGAAAACAATAAAATTCGATAAATAATTGAGGTTTGAGTATTTTAATTATCAAACTAGGACAGATGCAATACGGAAAAAATAAGTACTGGACAAGGAAATATAATATGGACAGGTGAAGTTTTATAAAAAAAAAAGGTACCTACATGTAAGATAGACTTGAAAGAAAATTGTAGTTTATAAATTACATTAAAAAGGATGATGAAGTTGTTAACAAATAGGTAAATCTACAATTGAATTTACATGGTAATTGTGAATTAGAAATGTATATAATTATATAACAATACATTTATTTATTTATTCATGCTTTTCTTAATAAGTAGATGGGATTAGTACATGGAATTAAACATGTTAATAGTAACAACTGGATGAGCCTAAATAAGTTTAGAATGGTGAACAGCTGCAGATGATCCTGGGAGGCGCCAGCACTAATGATTAATTAAAAAGCGTCAAATGTTCATTAACTTCACTTAACCAGGATTTTTGTCTATTTATCGTTTCAATTCGAGGACCATGCATAGTGAATGAAGGACAGGAAGAAAAGTATACGATGAGGTTGTGGAATAAATAAAACGCGTTCTCGACTAATTACGCTCTAATTTGACAATTGACGTTAAAATATTTATTGCGCAATTTGGCAAATGGGCAAAGATCGTTGTGTTTTGTTGCTGCTGTTGCGTCCGGAGGCGGTGGCGGAGATGATTTTAAAATGCATTGAATTTAAGTGCATCAATTGTAAATTTACGATGCAATTTGTGGATTGCTTTATAGTTTTTAGTGGGACTTTTATCGCCGTCGAAACGTAAATACGTTACGTGCGTCGTATGCATGTGTATCTATGTGCATAGGTTACGGCTCTCACGGATTGTTCATAGTCTAATTTAGGTGAGGATGTTCTCTATGGATGGTTGATGGATGCGGTTGATGGAGAGCGAGTGGAGTTTGTTGTACATAGCGCATAGCACAGACGTATAGATTCATTCCGGTAGCCGTGAATCGTGAATGGGCACTTAAGGCTCCGGAGCCCCGGTTATATAATAATTGGACACTTGATTGATTGAGGTTCGCGGGACGCGAAGGAGGCGGTGCAGATAAATATTAAAGGCGACTTAGTTATTATCTCTCGAGGACTACTTACTAACTCTGTACGGGCTGCGCCGGCGAATAGGAATTTAATTAGTCTCTCGTTCTGCACCGCCAGCAGTTACTTACGATTTTGCAAGTGTCTCCATATAGCTTTTTACTTCGCTCCTCTAGATCTACTCGGATTCTTCTTGGATCGAGGCCCAAGAGAGAGCGACGAAGAAGGGACGAGCAAATAAAGCAAACATAAACAAAGAGAGAGGTGTTCAAGGATACCAACGGGGAGGGAATCCATTCGGAACTTGTGAGCAGCGCGAGAGAGTGTGTGTCCTGGAACTTCAAAGACAGGTGGTCTTACTAGGTCGTAAAGCGCGCATCGAAAACTTTTAACAAATACCGGGGCTTTTTTAAAACGTAATTTGTTCCTCAACCTCTTCTCCTTCGCTCATCGATCTCTCTGCCCTGCGTTCTTTGCTTCCCCGTTCGGGTAATTTGCCGCGGTGGAAGAATGTGGTAGTGATATTTATTTATTTTCTTTTCTTCTCCTTTTGTTTCCTTTTCCTCCACCGTTTTTCCTTCGCCGTGAAGAGACAGGTGCGTGCACGAAGCCACTGTATATTTGCTCAAATAGAATTCCATAGAATTGAAGCCCGTGTTAATTTTCACACTTAGCATTGTTTGCCAATGTACACATCCAACGGCAAACACCAGCGACTGTCACATCTATAAACCCACGTTTTATGTTCTTTATTTAATACATTTGCGCTCCATCTCTTCATCGAACTCCGCATTATTCAAATTGTTTTATACTTTTTTCACTTCTTTTCCTGCTTTTCGGAAATCCTCAGTTTATTTAAACAATTATCTCTAAAATTACTCAAACATCTATTGCATACAACAAAGTATTACTTCTGAAGATGACTTCAGGATCAAAGCAAAACTGCCTTTCAAAATAATTCCAACAACTTTAATTTCTAATTTTCCTCAGATAATAATTCTAAAGTAGATTCTAAAAATTCAGCAAAAATAGGTTTAAAAATATTTTAATAATAAAATTATTATTTAACAGATATGCAAAAAATATTTAAGCAATTAAAATTATAGCAAAAATTATTAATTTCTTTAAAATTATTTATACGTCTCAAAGAAGGTTGACCATAAAAAAAACGTAATTAATTTAAATAATGTATGAGATTATTTTACCGGTGTAGTAAGAAAACGAGCTAGGAAACCAATATTCATCCATCATAAGGATTCATCTTCATATCGAGATATATCTTAATATTTTTCTCGGAATTTAACATGTTCTATTATAGCTTCTCCACTTTAGATCTTTGCGTGTTTTATCCGCCGAACGGTGTAATAAAAAATAATGGTGTAAATCTTACCTCGTTGGAATATAACTGTTGAATCACGCCGTTTCCCTTGGTAGCAGAATTATTTTGACATATTTTAAACACACAGCACGAGCACCGAAACTAATACAATTTTCTATATAAAAATCTCTATAGAGGGAATATACCAACAAAAAAAAATAGTACGTATAAAAATGTTGAAATATGAAAGTTTGCAATTTCAAAAATGCTAATCTTATAGATTTAAAAAAATCCTTCTTTTTGAATATTCTTTAAATAGTATAAACTATTTTTTTGTCCCATTGTTTTTAAATTTTTGGGCCAGTTAAAATTTGAAGCGTAGAGTCGAAAAGGAGGACAAATGGAGAGTATTTGCATTGAATGATTGGAAAGAGCATGTATTATTATTATTACTCGTTGGATTATTTTTTTCTTCTTCTACGTCATGAATAAAATATTAGATGTAGCTGGGTGTACATAATGTTTACATGAACGAAACTCGTACATAATTTATAATATTATTAATTTATTATTATAGTCATAATTTTTTTTTGTAACATTTTATATTAATTTGCTCGAAATATTGAATTGAGAGCAATTGTATTTTATTAACTTTCTTGTGTATTAAATTGCGGACTTATCGCAGCATTTAGTCTTGGAACTAAGTGAATGCTAATTATCAATTGTAGTGCATCTGGGAGTCGTGTGTACGTATGTTCCATGATTTCACTATTCGATTTATTGGAGTCTATAAAATTTGTTGCGGAATTGGCATCCAAAGGTGATAAAATGTGATTGGTATTGGCGATTGGGTGCCAATGATGAGCAGAAGAGTGGATCGAGATTCGACTCGAGTGTTGTGTGTGTGTGTGTCAAGATAATGATCGGAGATTACCATAATGAAATCAATATCGCATATTAGTGAATATATGAATATATTACAATCTTCACGTACTACTACTGGCAGAGACAGGCAGTGGCAGAGTCGGCCTGGTCAGAGCAGGAGGCAGAGGAGACCCATGATGTTGAGACCGTTGCTGCTGCCTCCATCGGCTGATCTGATGCTGATGCCCCGGTGTATTTCATACATATGCATGAGCGGCCCAGGCATGAATGAACCGAGAGTGGAGCCTCTGGTACATCTTCTTTAAAGCTATGTGGGATGAATACACTGATGAACAAACAGTGAAAGCTCTTGTTTTCACATCTATTTATCAAGCCAACTTTCCGGGGGCAAACTTCACTTCTCTCTCTCACTCTCCTACACAAACCTAAACATCTCTCCAATCTTCATGCTCATCTCGCAAAACTTAACTTTAAATACACATTAGTCGAGGATATTTTACCTCACTTTCTCAACTTTATTCAAGCGAATACCCTCGGTTACATTCAAATCTTCGAAGCTACAGCCAAATATTATTTACCATTCATATCTTAAAAATTACGACTCATTTTATATTATTACTTTACTAAAAAAAAAAACATAAACATTGTTAATGACAAGACTTTTTGCGACAATTATGCAAATTTAAATACAGACAAACGTTACGAAATTATAAAAATGCAAATAAAGAAAAAAATAAACAAATTATCTTAATTTTGCGCTAATTTTGTTATTATTAGAAATTATTTAATTTATTTTATATTCATATGAAGTCTTCTTTATATTGTTGTATTCTAAATGTGACTTTTAATTATTGCTGTTTGAAAGCTAATGGAGTTGTACCGTAACTCCAAACAAGCGTATAATTTATTTAAATTATTTGTTATGAAACAGTTCATTGATTTACCTTACGCTGTTGTATTTATATGTTGTATTTATATAAAAAAAAACTTCATAATTATGTATTCTTTCACTTGTAACCGATGATATGGTTGTATCAAGTTGTGAATAGAAAGATATGATTCAAATGGATAATTGCTTAATGACAAAATTATTGGAAGGTTGAAGAATTTGGGCGGTGTGATTGCAAAATATGATGGAAGTATGATTAAGGTAGTGTAGACCCTCGCGATTCCTTATCGGAGTTTGCAGACGATAAAAGGAGTCCAATTTTAGCGGCCGGTGTCCATATTTATATAAATGAAATTACCAACACCTCCATTACGAACACTCTCACCCGTGACTTGGGTATCGAGTTCCCATTTTCTCAATTTGTCCACCGCTTAATAGGCGGCAATTTGACCATATATACACACAAAAAATGGTACTATTATCCTCCTAATCAGAGTCGCGGCGCGAAACCCATGACCTTGATGGGCAGCAATGCATATACACGCGCGTTCCCTCATCGTCGTAGGTATGTGTGTAAACGCTGTGGTGTGTTCGAACAGCCTTGACCTTTCCTCATTTACTCTCTGCGCCTCTTTGACCCACTGAACTTATGGTCAAACGGCGGGTCAAAAAAGCCACGGCGCGGACTCCTCGAGTCTCGTATCCTTACGGACTCCTCCGACTGTTTTATTGCATTTCGACCGGCAGATAACGCAACATCTCCGCATGATATATGATAATTATCTTTCACTAAACGCTCGGATTAGTTTATTGGCGCTGCGACACGAAAAACTTTTATTCAAAGCAGGTGTCGCGCGATACTCTCCGATGGCCTTTTTAAAGAATCAATAAATCTCTTTTTTTTCCTCTCCTCTCATCTTCTCTACTCATCCTCTCCTTCTCACCTCTCTCATAGAAACACATTGACCTTTTTCCTCGCCCTCCGATGTTTCTTCACCATCAGCATCATCTGAGAGACATCCTCTAAATCAAGAATCTCGAGATTCTTCAAAACCTACAACTTCCTGAATCATTAGAAAATGCCAGTTATAATTTCACGAATAATTTTCTAAATCGTACACGCATTTAATATAAAAAGTGATATGCCGCATTAAATATTAAATCCGGCAATAAAACACTCTTTATTTATTTATTTACGTTTCTTTTAACCGACCTCTTCTTCACCGCTGACGTCTTCGTAGAGATCCTGTCGAGATGTGAAATTCATGTGTCGTTAAATAAATCATTTACAAATCGGAACAAGCAATTACGGCTGGGAAACACTGGGACTCGACGTATTAATAAAAATTAATTGCTCTTAATTGCATTATTATTATAACCCGTTTCGTATAAATTTCATCTACTTAAAATTTATGACTTAATATTTCTTCGAAAAAAATAATCAACAAAACATACACATTCATATAGGAAATTATACAATTTATTTCATTTATTATTTTGTATTTTTTGAAATAAAATAGTTTCTGGGTTTGAATAAAACCGGTTTTCAAAAAGGGTTAATACTGGTTTTGGTCCCTTCGAAACGAAATTATTTGAAGTAATTTCATTTTATAAAGCAATGTTATATTCTTTTAACATAGATGTAATAATAACGTTTTATTCTTTTGCTGTAATATTTTGCTTCGAGTGTTATTATTTGGGATTATACAGGTATATAATTTGCTTTTTGGAACATATGGCGTGTCTGTGTGCATGTTTCTTAATTGAAAATTTACTTTGGTTCATTGTTTCCTATTGATTTAACAATACACCATCATACTTAGTTCTACCCAACTGCATCCCGATTACTATCATTAAATTTCTAATAAAAAAGAACTATCATTTTAAAGCTTAGGCGTTTCGTGTAGAAAGTAACGCAATCATAAAATTCTCAATGATATTTTCAAATTACGAAAAAACGTTGCAATAAGTTTGATATTGTTTGAATGGTGGGGTGTGATTGATTGTGTGTTGAAATGTGAATTGGAAAAAAATCCTGTATAGAAATGTCATTTTAATTTGATTGTAAATAATTAGGGTATGAATGCAGCGTTGCGTGTACAGCTGTGCGCCTTTGTGGGTAGGTTGGAATGATCAATTCGAAAAATGGTGTCGTTGTATGAAAAGGGGTTGGTTTTATTTAGGATTCGCTTTTTTGCGTACGGAACTGTGGGTGTAATGAGGCATGCATGTCCCGGGGACGTAGGCGTCCCTTTCTAATCCCAGTTTGAATTCTGTTGGGTGCGAGAGGGATGGACATCGATGGAGGGTGAAAGAGAGCGAGCGAGAGCGAGAGAGGGTTGGTGGATAGCCAGTGAACACGGACAGGCGTGGGGTTGCGTAATTCGGTTGTAAACACGGGGCGCAACCCCTTTTTGCCTTCCAGCACCTCGTCAACAATACAAATTAACCATCAACGGTCCCATTGTCACAACAATTGTTAATGTTTAGTCTGGCGATTGGCGGCTTTTCACGATGAATTCGTTTCCTTGTCGCGGCGGATCTGGTAATAATGGTCCTCCTACCCCCGCTCAACGCGATCCATTGTTTGTTTATTGAAAGCGGCCGAGAGAAAAGAAATACTGAAAATAAAATAATTATAACCTTAGCCCGATCGTAATCTGTATTCCATTTGTTTACCATTCGTCTCTGTTGCTCTTTGTGTTTGTTCTTCTCTTCGCGTTTTTTTTTCTGTTTGTTCTTTTTCTTTCGGTTCTCGTGGTTATTATATTTTTGGTTTACGATTGTGGTCCCATTGACAAAAGCGCATTGTGCGTCTTGTGGTTCTTCCTTCCCGGAGCGGTCACACCCTGAAATATTGAAGTGTTGAAAATGAAGGAGGACAGGACCGGCGCGAAAGAATGACGAGGAAGAGGACGGAGCGGAATGGAAGAATGAAAAAATAATAATAATGTTGTGAGTAATTGTGGACCGGGGCCCACGCCGTGGTTTACACCCGCATGCCCACCTACTCGACGGTGTAAATCAACAAGAGAATTGGGATACATTTTATTTATTGCTCATATTTATTACTCCTTAATAAACTTGTAACCTCCACTCTAGGGCCCCACCGAACCATAATTTAAAAACAAAATAAATCTCCAATGTGCAAATAGTACTTTGCGCCCAAAACGATTGTGCAAAATACACACATCTTAAGACAACTACAATACAATTTTCAAAATAATATATATTTTCTCAGTTATTTTTTTAATTATCTCAATGAAACTTCAATTCCTAATTGACAAATAATTTTAGTAAATGTTGACGTAAAATAAAAGAAATGAAATCTGAAATCGGATCGTAAACATGAAACAGCTTTGAACATACAAGGCCAGCAGAGATAGAAAGAAGTTCATAGTAGTTGGTGTAAGAAACAAATGAGTTACATGTAATAATCTGAGTGAAAAATCTTCTCGCCTTAACCTCGTTTACTTTTACCACTGGGACACCTTAGTTTATGTCGGACGAAGTGCTCAGCATTTGCTCTAATAAACTTAATCAGATACACGGCTCATTGAATTCATGAATTACGTGCGATTTTCGAAAATTTATATATTTATTTCTTAACCTCTGTTAATTTTTGTTGATATCAGATTTAATTAATTCTATTATTAGAAATAAATTAAATTTAAATGTTTTGTTGAAATCAGATGAAATAAATAAGGATAAATAATTGTTTCAAAATTGTTTTAGAGTATATGCATGGTAATTGGAGATTCGAGTTGGAAAGTGAGCATCAAATTAAATCTAAGATTGCTTTGAATAGAAATGTGAGCGTGAAGAGTTTGTAGGTATTAGCACGTATCTTCTCGCCTAAATCTCGTTTAGCTCTGAGGCACGGCGAGGTGTCCTTTGGTTTATGGCGCATGCAAGTTCAATGTTTGTACCACGTGAGAGTTAATCAGATCCGAACCTAATCCAATCCATAAATTAGAGAATGCACTGGCTGGCATAATACAAGGTTTGTTTTGGGTTTGTTCCGTGTATGAAAATAATAAATAGGCGATTATCATAATTTGATGGTGGCCGGTTCGGCGCGGTGCGCGAGTGGCCGTAATTTACGAGCTACAAACTGGAGAGGATTCGTTTCATTGTGGCGACAAATCTATTTTATTTCTCGCGAACATGAAGTGCAAATCCTCTCTACAAGCATCGGGGATCATCTGAACCATGAAATATTGCGCGAAAGTGAGACGTGCCGAGTGCTGAAGCGAGAGGACGACTACTCTCGACGCGAGGATACCTAACGTAACCTATCCCCCTCGTCGCACTAGTACTCAGTTCGCGGGGAAGGATAATTGATGCGACTAGATTATCCTCCGGTCTGCGTATGCTAATTATCTTGCGGGGGTCCCTTCGATCCTCCATATCCTCCTCCTCTTCACACGTGTAACCAAGTAGCAGAGAACGATCCTTACGCGTGAAATACAATAACGACCCGGACTCTAATCGCCTCGCATTCCACCTCGACTTTATTGACCTCCTCTTCACCTTATCTCCATTCGGTGATCTCGATACCCCACCACTTACGTACACAAATTATTACACATATTTAAGAGCAATTCGAGTAAGACATTACTTCACCAGTGCGAATGAGTAAATTACGGGGAGAAATGTGGATGCGGAGGATGCTGGCTGCTTCAGCTTCTGCTGCTAGTCGGATATAAAAAAGGAACGGCAGAGGATGACCGCTACCAGTTGCAACATTCTTTCATTAAGCTCTCAGCGTGCACGTTTCAATTTACATACCCATAAAAAAGTACCATGTGCGCAGTCCGGGTTTGCTGACTACCAGGACCAAATATTTATTCGCGCCGCAAATCAGGGAACGTTCAAATAATTGCAAATTACTTCATCAGAACGGATGAGATATGCGGTTGAGAATACGGAGGATGCGTAACAGCGGGAACACCTCCTTAGCGACCTTTTCCAATTAATTTATTATTTATAATGGAGAAACCCGACCACTGCATTTCATTTAAAATCACTGAATTGCGTGTGATAATAAAATGATAAATTCCCAACAATAATTCATAATTAAGTCTTTCGATACATAGAAATACATACAAACTAAAATAATTTTGAACAAGAACAAATAAAAAAGGTTTAATTGCGTTCATAGAAAATTCATATTTGTGTCTTAAACTGGAAAGCATTTATGTGACTACTTTTCTTATTCTGAATGGAAAAAAAGTAGCTATTAAATGTATATGTATCCGAACAGTTAGTTATCTCTGGAAATCCAATTAGAACGCAACAATGGAAAACGAGAGATACGGTAGCAGCAAAAATACCGTCCATGCGAGTGTGTTTGGTGCATTGTTAAGTTCCTCCATGCAAGTTCAAACGGCAGATTGGATTACTCGATAACCTTTAAATGACAGGGAAAAAATGTGCTTGTTCATTTTCGGTGGCCAGATCGGAATCAAAGCAGTTTCCTTTCCACACTACAAGCAACAAAAGCGAGAGAAAGAGACGGAGAAGGCGAACCTATTGTGTCGCCTTTACTATTTCGTGCATAATAGATGACAATGACACAAAAAAAAACGAGAGTCCTAATCATAAAATCGTCTAGCTTTTTTTTTTGGTAATTTAACTTACAAATAAGTTTTGAGGAAACTATAAATAAAGAGGACGCATTTATCTACGGATTGTGAGTTAGTTTACTTAACTACTAAATATAATCAAGTTTATGCGTCGATTTTTATTATTCTTTTGTTGCACCATGATTGATACTCGTGTAATTGAACAATAAAAAAGCACTTGTGTTACCGGTCTCTCGTATAACGTGCAATAAATACGCGTTTGAAAATGAAAGAAGTAATAAAATGCGAATTTGTGTTCTTATTGAGTCGAGATCTTAAGATTATGCAAATGTAATCTTTGTATTTTTTTAAATATTTTAGCTTAGATCGGATTAACTGAATAATTAAATATTTGACGACATTGTTATAAATTTATGACCAGATGGAGTTACAATTGCTGCAGAGGATGAATAATAAAAGAGGAGGAAAAAAGCACGCGAGCGTTGTAAGTGAAGGGGGATGGGATTAGAGTTACAATTTTCATTTCGAAACGTGGAATATCACATTACCGCATTTATCTCCATCTTTTCCTCGGGTTTAATTTCAATTTAATTACCCCATCACTGGCACTTAAATCTTCGTGGATTTAAATTATATCGTCAACGTAGTAAAGATAAACATCGGATCGCCTTTAATACCGTTTCGGTTCCCTCTCGAGGAAACAGAAGATGGGTAGGAAAAGCGTAAATTAAATGCTCGTAAATAGACAATTTTTTGGTGGGTTTTCAGTATCGGCGAGGTGAGAAGAATATATTAAGATTTCTGTCCTTTGATGTAACCACTTACGTGGTCTTGTTTCGGAATGTTTGCGAACGGAAATGGGTATTGCTGTAAATGTTGAACGGCGAGCGATCGGTTGGCGTTGATTAGGGATGCTTGTGCATCGGAATTGGGCGATTGTTAATCAATTTATGATAAAATTGAATTAGGCAATAATTGGTGGAATTGCCGCGGCCCCGCTCTCTTCGCAGATGCATTTATTACCGATGCAAAATCTATACACGATGTGTTTACGCCGAAAATGATATGGTAAATATTTATTTGGTCGACGCGCGATTTGAATAAAGTTATCAACTGTGAAAATGTGTCCGAAATGGGAGAGCGGGATGGGTTTACGCGAAATGAATATGCAGTCTGCACCCTTTCCGCCGCCGCCGCCGCCACCGCCTCCGATTGTTAGTTTAAAAGCATTAAAATTTTCATTAATCTAATGTAGAACATTTGCACTTCCGGTTAATTCGTTCCCGGTGACAGCTGTGATATGATGGTTTAAAAGCCGACACGGAAAACTTTTTCCGCCGTTCCCGATTTTATTGCTCGTTTCGAAAACGGAATCGATGTTTTGCAAATTCTGTTCCAACCCCCCATACCATTGACAACCATTCGCAGCGAACGAAAATATCTTTTTTTTATTACCCACACGCATTTCAATTTTACGCTTCCCAAACTTTTTATTTAACTCTCCAAAATTAAGCATGTTAAAAATGATAAAATATTATATTTTCTAAGAAAACATCAGTCAATTATCCTAATGCGAAACTAAGTGATGATTATTGTTATTTTAATGGGAATCAAAGTTTTTTTTTTGACAATTTTATCTAAAAATATGTGGTTTCGAAACATTCTTCGCAAATATGCAAATATTTGTGAAACGTTTCATACTGGAAATGATTATAAAAATTGTATATTTTTAGCAATATTTACATTTTTAGTGTTTACAAATTACACTTTTTATGTATTTGGGGCTTGGAATTAAGTAATTTTTGAAAAAATCGTTAATCAGACAAAACATGAAATATTTGATACTTTTAGGGTAGGTTATCTATTACATTCTGTGAATAGTCACAAAGATGTATCGGATCTAATTTAAAGGAATCATCGAATGCAAGGGATGCACAATAACACCAAACTGAAAATGGGGTGATTCGAGTAATTTTGATAAAATTCCCGGACAAAAGGCGGCGACGTCATAGAATCAAATTGCGATTATCCTTAATTCCTTTATTTATCTATTATTGCTGAGAGAAATGTAACTTTAAACAGTTTCGAAGGGCGCAAAAAGGGCGACGAGGGTGCCGGGTGCGGGGAGGTGGCGACGGTGTGTTCGCCATTGTTCGTCGTTTCCAGAAAAACCGTAAAATACAGTACATTATTTGACAAATAAAACGGAGGGAAGTGAAATAAAAATATAGGGGGTCGAAGGCACGAGGCTGTCCAAATTCGTGAACGCAAACACAGTCAACAGTCGCGTGCATGCAATCTGATACATCTTTCCTTTTTTTCCTTCTTTTTCAACAAAAAAAAATATATCGAGGAGAGAAATAATGCTAGTAAATATATGGAAGCAGAATACATAAGGGAGACCCTTAATGGGGATTAAATGTGGAATAAATTCCGCCAGGTGCGGACAAAAACTGATTCACCGAATTTTTAGTCTAGTTTTCCGTTTAAAATAATTTGTCAATAATATTAAGAAGACAAATTAATTAATTAAAATTTAAAAAAAAAAATTAATGAAAAAAATCATTAAAATTCAAACTAAATAAAAAAAAATTTGAACTAATTAATTGTTTCTAAAACCCTGAAAACTTTACATATTAATGCAGTTGATAAGAAACGTAATAATATACACGAAATTTATATTAATATGAATTACTCATTAGTTTGTTAATTATTTTTGTATTCAAAATAGTTTATTATTACTGTCCCACTTTATTTATATTTGCTAATTATTGAAAATAATCAGTATAGATAACTTGTTTATTAACTTCCGTCGTCAGTCCCGTTGGTTTCGTAAGAACTGGTATGAAGAAACTATTCTATAGATAAAAAAAATAATTTAATTTAATTATTTTTTTTTTCCTTTCGCAGTTTTTCTTAAATCTCTCTAATAAATAACTACGTTACTAAAGCTGTAACTAATGAAACGAAACGTAATTTTAACTATTACAAAAAATTTCTTCTTCCAGTAGTTTTAGGAGATTAATGATGAAAGTTCCAAACTCAATATTAAACATTTTATATTAAAAAAAAATAACCACATATTGGGAAAAATCTTTAGTATCCGAGACTCGAATTAAGGCTACTAATGAAATAAATAACGATATTGAAAAAAAAACGTAATAAATCTGATGACGAAGTATGTATTTTTTTACGATTATTCGCATCTTCACGGATGTATATTTTTTTTAACTAATTGTATAAAAATATATTTCCTGTTTAACGTATCTGCTTAACATAATAAGCTAATTTACAATCTTTTTTTTTTATAGATATACACACATTTTACTGGCTTCTCGTAATTTATGTAATCCATTAAAATATATGAAATTTCGTCATTTATTTATTTTTCGTCATTAAAAGTGTCATCTTTCCATCCGACGATCTTTGATTAATTGATAATTAACTTATGTTATTGGATTTACACGAAACGAACAAACAAAATCGTCGTTATTTATTTGAGAATCTTTCGGGTATGCAAATTATTTAAATGATATTGATTTTAGCAAAAACACATCGAAATCAATTTTATAATTGATGATACAAGAGTTGAGTATTTTATGAATTTCCCTTGAAACCGTTAAATTCATTTGAATTAAAAAATATGCTAATTTCATTTATAGGTTTTTTGGATGCATTACACTAAAAACCGTTTGTTTTGTTATTTATGGCTTCTGTTAAAAAAAATATGTTATGGAAATATGAACAATTAATTATATTTCATACAAGATTTGTTTAATAAATTATTTTTTTATTGTATCAAATTCCGTTAATTTTAAATTATTTTATTTATAAATTTATAAATAATTACAAGAAAATTGTAACTTAAGAAACGCTGATGTATTAATTAATTTAATTAGTAGGCACTAGTAGTATTTATTTTTCCTTCTGAATAATTTGTTCATTCTTCATAATTAGATCTTGATTGAGACTTGATTCTGAATTAGCATAATTTATAATAAACAAGGAAGTCGATTGGGATCTGCGCCGGTCGGAGGATGAGGATTCCTTGGCACGGATTCATGTATAGGCGTCTATTACCAAGGACCAAAAGCGGACTACGTTCGTCCTAGTCTCCTTGTCCTGATCCTGTCCACCGCTTGCATGTTTATTGGTGTAACAACCTCAAGTCCGTCCGCGTCCCGTGCAATTAGCCATCTCGGTAGTTCCAGATTGATCGCTAATTAGTGTTAGCCGTGATAGCGGCCTAGGCTGATTTATCTATGAGATAGCGGTTAGATAATAAACGGGCGGAGCGCGCGCTCGAATCGCTCACAAGAATCCAAACGACCTATTTACAATATTTCTATTCGAATTGCCAATTATTCGAATCTAATGAACCCCAATACTAATGGCTAAAAACTCCATCTTCTCCACAGAATAATTGCATTCTTATTGTTACAAATGAATCTCCATTAAATTAAATTCCTCAAGTTAACAATATGTTTAGTAATATAAATTTAAAAAATATAACGAAACAGAACAGAAATTATTAAGAATTATAAATGGAATAAAATAATTGTAATTGCATGAAATAAAATCGGGAGTTTGTAACAACTGCAAATGTTATTTGCTATTATTGCAAATAAAAGGTGTAAAACAAAATTAAGAAAAGTATAGACTCTGGTAATTTATATAAACGACAAAAAAAAAGAGATTATTAAGAATAATTTATATCGGTAATAAAATGTTAAATAAAAGTCGAGATTATATGTGTCTGTGTGGAAAGTAATAAATTGTTGTAATTAAGGAAATTTTCTGCGCCAATCGAAATAATTCGTAATTTTGTTGTTGGCGTTTCTTGGAAACGAATGGAACAGTGTCACTTTAGAGTGTAGTTTATTTTTTTATTTATGCGTTATTCCCCACGAAAATTTATCGTTTGACCAATTTACGTGTTTAGCAAGAAAATATTTATTTTTAAAAAAATCATTTTATATTGTTTGTTTTTATATAATTAATTATAAATTGGCTTCTTTGGGACGGTTTTCTTCGAATTTTTTTTTGGTGTGTTGATATGATACAAATAACAATACTTGCTTTCACCTATCTCTTTGGATTGTCGAAAATAAGTGAGACATTTAGAAAAATGCATTGTATAATATTTTTTTTGTTATAAATTCTTGCCTGAATATTAATTTTGATTTATTTTAATTGATCTAAAAGAGTTATGTCATATAATGGATGCGTCGTATGTATGGAAAAATGGGTTATTTATATGTGTTATTATATTCTTTTGATGTTAGATGTTGGTGTGAAGTTTGGGTTTCTCAAGATGTTTTTGGGAGTTAAACGTTCGATAATAGGGATATAAGTTGGTAATAATCGAAGCGTAATGGGGAACACAGCATGTGCAACAGATGCATTTATTGGGCGGTTATCAAAGGCGGCGTGGGTGTTGTTAATGTTTGGACACTTGAGGTCACCCCCCGTGGCGGGCTTAACACACATCAAATCATTTCGAAGGGTGACTCTGACCAGTGTCCATCCATCAGCCCATTTAGCGCTGCGACCAGATGGGGTGACAAACTGGAGCATATACACATACACACAGTTAGAGCATCTGCTCCAGTTAGAGCAGATCCTGCTCTCTCCGATCCTTGTTCGACAGCCGCAATAACTTCCAGAAGGACACAAAGACCTTGCGGCCAGTAACGAGACGTATCATCTGCTCCCCGATCTTTGTTCCCTATGGAATGAACGAACGAACATCTTAAGACGTTTACCCCAAAAAACGATTCCGCACAGCCGCACGTGCGGCCGGGGCCAAACATTCGTCTCGCTTCAAAAATTTATTCAAACTAGAAGAAAAGGTACACCGAAAGAAAGGAATACCGGCAGGAAAAGACGAAGAAGTTAAGAAAGAAGAGTGAAAAAAAGAGTAAATAAAGAGCCTCGTAAAGTCCATTAAAACGAGTCGCGTTTTTATTAGATTCCACATATAAACGTAAAATATTTGTCGCCTGGTCCATAAAACGCTGATACATTAGACACATTTCTGTCCGTAATAATTTCCACCGTCGACTTAATTGGATTCCAATTAAATTAAGAGTTGCGTCATCGGGGATAGCTTGGCATTTATCTACGCATCTCTCGTTTCCAATACCAAAACGACGACAAACGCCTTAACACGAGGAGAAGAACAAAAAAGAGAACATCCGAAGGAAATCACACGCAAATAGAGAAAGAAAAATGTAAAAGGCATGAGAAGATTGATAAAAGTAAAACTGCATGTTCGATTCGCCATATTAATAGTTACTGTCTTCATCTCGACTGCGCGTCTCCAAAAGCCTGTTTTACTTTAATTAAGCGGCTAATACACGATGCGGTTTTAATTAGAAACGAAAAATGCGTAATTTATACAATTTCGTATCGAATTTCTATTACGAAAAAATAACCCAAGATTAATCGGCGGAATTGATTGGTTTTGGCGTTTCCATAAAAACTTAGACGACTACTATTTCTTAAATTACACCTTGATTACAAAACTCTCTTAATGGATCCAGTTTATTTCCAGAATATTGAAACTAGGCGTTATATCAATCAGCACATATTTAGGAGTAACTGAGAAAAACAACTGCACTAGAGAGAGTTCCATTGGTTAATTTACTTGTAACCAACGAACATCATGGAATTTTCTTGGCACAATAATAAAATAAACCTTAACCGTTTCTTAAATAACATGTGTAATGGAAAAAACAAAATTTCCCAGAATTCCCATATAAATAAATTGTTATAAGTTTATTAATAGATGAGTGAATGTTTTTTTATGTAAAAGTATAAAGATGTGAATCGATGTTTCTGAATTACTTGCGAAGATAATAAATATTTGTAATATATGTTATTTTGAAGAGAATCGTGGAACATATTTTCTGGAATTCTATAAGACATATTTTCTGAGATTATTGTGGGAAAAAAGGAAAAGCATCTTGCTTTCAGGAACTAAGTTTTTTTCGCGAAGCATTCGAGAGATGAGTTCCAATAACCGGAGCAGGAATTATAACGACATAAGTTGAGTGTAGTATTTACGACACGTGGCGCTTAAATCATCTAGGTTTCACTCGCTATATATTATATTTTTTTCAGTCGATCGCACATCGAAATTCTTTAAAATAATTTAATTCAGAGAAGCGAACGGGAATGAAGGAGAGAGAATTTTCTGATTAAAATCGTTTAATCTGTCGAGCATTAAACGAGCGGGGCCCGTCCTTAATAGAACGAGTTTGATTTCGACGACGTTCCCAGAGAGCGGAAAAACACGGCGCAGCGCTAACATACAGCTTTTCCTTCGGCTGAAACTCCGAGCTTTGAAGAGAGTTATATTTAGTCGAAATCCATTGTAAATCACCGAGGCCATGCATTGTTCGCGGTTGATTTCTTAATGTGGATGCAATTAATTTGAGGTTATATCTCTATGCCGCATCTCTGGCAATGTTTGCAATTAATAGTAGCAGTTAGTCGATTGGATTTAATCACGGCAATAAAATGTATTATTAGCAATAAGGCGACGGGACGACCGTTAGCTAGAATCGATGCAGGACGACGAGGAGGAAGGACTCTTTTAGTTTTCTTCTCTCGCTCTTCAATCTCATATTCCTCCTCGACCGGATTTCGCTGCAATAAATATAAATAATAATATATAAAAAAAACACACACACAAACATTAAGATGAGACGTAGAAAAAGATGAAAAAACAGACAATCTAGGAACGACTGGTCGGAGAGAAGAAACGCGACATCTTGACCCACTCGATGACCCCGGCTCTTCTTCCACCTTTAACCATTTGGCTCCGTCTTCTTTATTTCGTTTATTTTTTTTCCTTCTGCTTTATTTATATTTTTTGTTTCGTATCCTTAATCTTGGCCGCAGACTAACTGTACCTGTTTAGAAATATCTTGAAATTCCGGCAAACTTTCATCGCGGACAAACGGCCATTTGTTGTCGGCCCTCTCAGATCTCCCGAAACGAGGAATACTATAAAATCTGTCGCAACGTTTCGCATTTCCAAATCACACTTGGAACTCGACAACACAACGAAGAATAAGAAAAACTAGACGTAACATTCCATCTCGGTTTAGGTCGTTTGTCTATTTGTTTTCTTGCTTCGTTTTTTAAGAGAAATCTAGGTTAAAAATGTTTTTTTTTTTGGAATTTGTGCACAGTTTCAAATTAATCATTCGTTTCCAATCAATTTGTTGATTAACTTTTGTTGATATAATTTATTTCAAAGTTTCTCTTCGAACTTCACAAAACGACATTAAGGTTCTTCATTCGTATAATATAATATATATTAATTCTATTATAATTTGTTCCTATTTATCCCGAATTGAAACAGTCATATAATAGTTCAAACGGAAAAATAAGTGAATTCAATTTTCACTACTATTAAAAAAATAAAAATGTACGATGTTCTAGTTTTACGTAAGATTTATAATTAACGGCTATAAATTTAAAAAATGTTAGTGAAGATCATATTAAGTCTTGCATAGGTTCGTAGACCAGAATGAATTTATGGCCCGAAGAGACTCTTTAAAATTTAGTACCCCAACGCCTGGACTCTCATTACAATGCACCTAATTGAATCATAGTATGCCAGGGTACAGTTACAATGGGCACCTAAACGGATTTCTTAATTAAATTTTATGGCCTGAAACCTTTCGCTTCAAGGACCATACACATATATAAAAAAAAACGAGAACAATAATTGGAGTTCGTATTCAGGATTACTATTTTGTGACTGTTATAAAACAGCTTAGATAATTAAGTTAAGTGTAGTATGTTAAGTTAAGGTACTTAATCTGAATCCAATAGAAAGGTTTTGTAGAAAACTGAATTTTCTGTTACAATTAAATTAATTACTTTTTTAGGTTTAATGTTAAATTGAAAACATGTTATTTGTTTATTATTGCACAATATTGTATAAATTATATTTAATTGAACAAAAATTATATTTATTTTGAATTATTCATCATTATACTACGTATTAGTTTTTTTTTATGTGTTTAAAGAAGAAATGTGATAAAATCGTTTAATCCGTACAGTTTAATATTAACGGAAAATGTAAGTTCATTATTATTATTGCGCTCATAAAACAGTCCAATATCATGTTTAAAAACGCTCAAAATCCACTTTCGGGCCCCATCTCGTTCACATTACAAACATGCATAAACATCTCGTTCCTTCCACATTATCATCGTTATTATTATAACTACTGCTACATTATTTTTTCTCTCTCCTTTCCTTTATTTATTTCGTTGTTTTCGTGGTGCCTCTCGTCCGCTCGTTCCTGGCGTTAACAACAATTTATAGGATTTTCAGAAATGTTATTATATCCACACTCGATCGGTTTATAGTTGTAACAGCAGTAAAAATGAAGTTCTTACGATTCGTTTCCCCGCGGGATACCATCCACCTGAGGAATTATTAAAATTCCCCTTTTTTTAATATATTATAATAGAGTGTCCCCTAAATCCCAGGACGACAAATCAAATTTCACTTTTGTGCCGCTCTCTTAATTACGTTATTTATTGAACCCGCCGCCCGTTCGGGTCTTCCTTAAGGTCTGCACCAAATACCGACCCACTGCTGCTCCCGCATATAACATAACTTAAGCCTTTTTTCTTCGTTTTCCAATAACGTACAACCCAACCGCAACCAAACCGATAAATAAACAAACAAAGGAAAATGGAAAATATGATCGATAGATTATTATGCAACGAATCGTGTTTTGTACGTAAATACAAACGTACAAGCGATTTTCGTGTATTTGCAACAATTGCTATGGATTCCCCGTAATTCTGCGGTTTAAACGGTTTTCCTAAAACGAAATGATTAAGTGGAAAAAAATAAAACGAACGTGTTAATAGAAACAACAAAAAGCAACCGGCAGTGGAAGAACAATATGCAATTAAAGTAATTATCAGAGTTCTATTCTGAAGAATAAAAAGAAACCTATTATTAACTGGTTAATTGCAAGCTATTTTTATCAATAATAATTATTTTTTTCTTCTCTCCGGAAAACTTAAACACGTATTTCAACAACAAATTAATTATTATAATAATACTAATTTTTCGATCATTACTTTTGCGTTCATTATTTAATACCAATTATCTTTATTAATCCACGAGTTTTAAGATTTATGATTATAAAAAAATATTAAGGATAATTCAAAATACTTTTATAAAAATAATTCAACAATTTCTATTTTTTACTTTAAATTTAGTTAATGGATAATATCAAAAAAAAATAGATATTGCGAAAGTTTTTTTTTTAAATAATTGTTGAAGTTAGAATAATGAACAAATGAAAGGTAATATTATGCGGTGCGGCATGATCAAAAATGATTTATGTGTACCGATGACAATAATTACGGAAGAAAATAAATGGGACAATTATGCTGAGAGTGTGCCGAGTGATTTGAATTTTACGGTTTGTCGGTTGATTTACAGGCGTCGCCTTACTAAGTGACAGATTTGAAGTGAAAGTGGCGTTTAATGATATTAAAATGTTTTACAACTCGGAGGCATTTTTGGCTCTTTCTTCATTGTGGACACATCTACATAAACAGGTAACCAACCGCACGACAAAGAGCCGTACTCCAAAACGGACCATTGATATTTATAAGCTGGGACTCGGATGGTTGGATTGTCGGAGTTTGGATGCAGCAGAAGCAGCAGCAGTCGATACGGGATCGATGAAAGATCGGGACGTGTGCCGGAATACATTACGGGAAAAATTGTGGTGCCTCGAGGGATGAGAGCGAAATAAAGGCGAAGATGGCAAAAAAGAAGCAACAACACATGAGATTCTAATTGCTCCGTGGCTCATCGGGTTTACCTTTTTTGGTCACCGCCATATGCGAAGCAACCAAGGGGAAGACGGAGGAAGAAAAAAAGCACAAGAGAACGCAACAAAAATCGGGAGATAAATTTTGAAAACGTAAAAAGAACACGACGAGCGACCGGTGAAGAAGGAGCAGAGAAGAGGAGAGAATCGAGCGCCGATCGATGGCTATAATTTACTTCGAATAATTATCCCCCATGTAATAACCTTAATGCGCTGATATTCTTCGGAAAAGCTTCTGGCCTTTAAAACCGAAACTGCTTTCTTACTCTTTTTTCTTTATTTTCTGCTCTGGCATACACACACATACATACATGCACTGATCCTCACACACATGCTCATGCTATGCACGAGACGAGATCTGCAGGAGAGAAAGAGGAGACCGAGAGAGAGTGTATATAATACGTGCAACGCAATTTTATAGCCGACAATTTTCATTGATTACACCTCGGAAAGATGAATTACACTTAATTTGCTAACAAGGAAACGTGCATTTTGATCGCAGCATGCCTCGCCGCAAAACAAATAAATTTTACTCGGAGCGATCCAATCAAATTTTACTTATTACTTCTCTCCTGCCTCGGCCACGAGATGCGAGCGTAATTACAAACATCAAAACCACCCAAAGTAAAACAAAAGCTGCGAGCAGATCAAGAAGAACAAACGCCGAGAACATCGCAAAATTTCATACACATAACTTTACCGAAGATGCCTACAGATATATCTTTTGCTGCAAAACTTATTAAATATGCAAAGAAATTAAAAAAATATCTTAATAATACTCACATTTCAGTATATTCCATCACTCTTGCATCATGTATCAATTACAAATATTACATAACTTTTAATTTCATAAAATTTTATCTATTGATTCTTACTAATATTATAGAATTCAATATTTATTACGTAATAATTTTACTATAATTTGTATTTTCTTATTAACGTTTCAAATAATTGTAAAAAAATAAATTTACTTGAATATGTCAGTTATTGTAATAATTTATTTTCTATCATTTGTTATTTAATATAATGTTTAGTTCTTTGGATATTGCTTACAATTTAGTTAAATTCTATTTTAATTTAATTTTGTAATAAATGATAGTTAAAGCTTCTTCTTTTATTTTCGGCTTCCGTTTTTCCATTAAATATAAATTATATGCATCGTTTTTAGTGGTTCCTTTTTGTATGTAAATATTTGCATTTTTTCTCATAGATAATTATACGTATTGAAGAGTAGGGTCCATTGTGAAGACCTAGCAGGTATCCAATTTGCGTGCAACAATATTTTGTCAGGTCTATTAGTATTTTACATACGGCTCACTCCATATTACTTACCTGAAAATTTTGGTTCCTTAATAACAAGTCAATCCACTTTCAAAGGCATTTAATATATTCGCATGCCACTTTCAACTCAGCTTGAATATAATGAATAATGTAATGAATAATTCCTAATATTAACTTGCCTACTTACTATACTTATCTTATATTAACACGTTTCAAACCAATTTAATTAAATATACGTATTTTATATTTTCTATTATATAATTTCAAAACACATTTATTTTTTTTCAGGATAAGTTTCATACATGTACTTTTGTTATAATTTGACAAGTTTATATAATGAAAGCTGTCAATTTTAGTGGAAAATTTGATGTGATCAATGCATCTCGTTTCGTATTGTTGTTTGTAATAATGGAAGTTTTTTCGCGTTTGATTTTTGTCTGCGTATCGAATGTGATTAGGATTGGAATTATCGGGGTGAGATGTTAATTGATGGATTAATAAAGAGAGCGGATTTGGTGCGGTCGTTTTCGTTGTGTATCGGCTGTCAGAATTCGGGAGAAAATGGCATCATTAAGGCACGGGCCACAGCTGGGCCTTCTCGTTCACGTAACGTAACGCATTTAATTTTTGATTGACAAGCATGAAGCAGTCCTGCTATTAGCCAGATTCCGTACAAAAAAAAGAAATACACTGCCGCCCTGACAAATTGAGCGAAAGACGCTCAATCATCCATCCGTGCGACAGTTAACGTGTTAATTCGATGAAAGTCATTAGACTTATTCCGCCTTCCTATGGTGTGATCTAGCATCTCGTCGTTACTCTTTGAAAGCAGTTTCTTCATTGTTTGTTTTCGTACTGGCCGTGAGCTGAGAATCAGGGGTTTTCCCTTTCGGTTGTACAATATTAGTTTTTTTTTGTTTTCCTCCGCTTTTGACAGTTTCCAGTTTCGGTGAGAAGAGAAAAACGCTAAGTGAACGAGAGAAAGAGATGTTCCGGTCCGGAGGTTGGAGAGAATCGGTTAGTTTGACCCTACGGCCGAGAATCCCACCTAGATCTTGGCCTAATAAAATGGGGGACGTCGGACAATGACGGGATGACCGTTGGTCCACGCTATCCGAGGAGGATAAAACTCCGGGCCGATTTGTTACATACATATCACGACCGTTGCATCCCATCCACATCCAAAACCGGCCGCCGGCCACACGGGTTTTCCTTCCTTCCTTCCACTCATCCATCCATCCAGCATTCCCTTTTCTTCTACACACACATCATCTCTCTATTGCGCTTTTGATACACTTACCTGATTCCACTCCATGACCCACGTGAAACTAAACGCTCTTTAAGTTTTACTTCCCACGCCGCTCGGAATCCATCAAACAATCACCCCAGCAATTGTAACCACCCCGCAAAACGGATTCTAACCATTCCAACTACAATGTTCAATTTTAGCCGATTCAACAATCCCAACTCATTAAAAACACACAATTTCTACAAACGGCCAACAGAATGTCCTACAAAATTCATTACAAACATAACTAACGGATTTTTCAATTAATAATTCTATAAGTTTGTTTCAGCTTTTATTACTAATTATTAATAATCTTAATGTAATACTCCTACATTATTTAAAAACTCAATTAATTATGCGATATTAATTACATGAAATTAAATTAATATCCATTTAATGAATACTTTTGTAAATATTTAAATGTATGCAGTTTTTTTTTGCTATGTAATTATATGTATTTAAAACGTTGGGGTTCATTGTGGTCCTCGGCAGGTATTTATTTGCATGCATAACATTTTGTCAGGTACATAAAGATGGTAACTGCATATTCACTTAATATTCTTTTAAATTATATAACTTTTCTTTAATAATATTTACATATTTTTGTTTTTAAATAAAGTTGTTTTGTAACAAATAATTTGTAGTTGTGTTAATACAATTTTAAAATCTTAGAAGAAGGTAGTCAAGTTTGGAGGAGCTGCCACCAGAAATCAAGTTGATTTTGGATGAAAAGGGTTTGAAGTATCCCTTGGAATTTTACGAAATTTCCTGGCGGGTGACATATGAAATGGATTTTTTTTTCTGAAATCGAGGAATGAAAAGGAGCGGAGAGGTTGGCGGTCAAAGAAGAGAAGAGTCGGAGGCATTTAATCCGAACGCCGTGAGTGACATTTCGGATTCGTTCCCGGTTCCCGGCCTTGAGGTTTCTCCACTCTGTAGGATATTTTTGTGGTTTTAAAAGTTGGAAGTAAGAAAAGAGGAGAAGAACAACGAAAACAAAACAAAAAAGGCACCGAAGAAGTGTATGTATATATATATATATAATATGAACGAAGTCGGAGAAGATCTCGTTTGATACAGCGGCAGGTGTGTATGGATGTGTATGTGTCTCTGGCTATATGAGTGTGCATGTGTGCATGTGACTGTCCTCGGCTCTGTACATTATTTGTCCTCTTCACAAAAGGGATTTCGTTTTATTTCTTCGTCTCCTCTTCTCCTTTTATTTATTTATCTGCCAATAGATTATCTCCTTTCACCCGGGGCGCTCATTGCTCTCGCGCGGGTTTCAATTAAACGCGTGTTCTGAAAAAAAAATGTCCACCGTCTGGTTTCCTTTCAGCGATTTGCAACTGAATGAGCAGCAGTCTTCTCTGATCCCTGACAAATGTAGAGATCAATGCAGGTTTTCATGCACACAATGCAAGGAAAAACCGCACAATAGTAACACCAGCATAAATCTAATTTAATGATCATTAATCAAATCTTTGTAACATTCAATGAAACAAAAAAAAAATCATATATAGTTTTTGATGTAATAATAAAATTTGAAAAACCGGACATATTAAATAATTTTTTAAATTGTGTTTTTCTTTTAATATTTGAATTCCAAAACATATTTTTGTATAAACTAAGATTGAATCAAATTTGGTATTCGATATAACCAAAGTTGTAAGTAAATAATCTACCGGTATCGAAATTCGTTGGAGGTATTACATTTCGCTCCTTGCTTTTTTTATATAATTTTTTTTTTGTATACGCATATTACAGCATTCTCGGACCAACGAAGGGTCTTCAATTTGGGTCATCGGGTCGTCGACCCAAACGCAAACAAATCTCAGAGAATTCGTCTCCTTGGATTTTGGGATCGAGGTGCAATGATGAAAAAAAAATAATTTCAGTTTCTCGATCGCACAGGGAGTAATTCTCATGACTTTCTCGTATTACGAGTTTCCACCAGTAAAGAGATGATGCTGTTTGAAGGGGGTATACGGCGGGGTCGAAGGGGCACAATAGCCGTGTGGTCCACTACACAAACACAAGATCGAAGATAGATGCGTTCTCATCTCCTCGGCTCCGCATTCAAACGGCCGAAAGGGGTGCAATTTATTCAAGAAAAACTTGATCTCACTTATAAAACTATAGAGAATTGAAATCCGCCGGATCCGGAGCTACGCAACGGACGTGAACGGATGCTTTCTTTACAAATTTAATTTATATCTTTTTATATTCATTTTCTCAACCATTATTTAACTATAATATTACCGAACAAATTATAACGTTATTGCAGATAAATATTTGGATTTGTTTTATTATTTATAACAAGTTTTTATTTAGTTTCAGGTATAAACTTTCCTGTTTTACTAAAATCTAACCCAGATTGTGCGGCTGCAATTGAAAATTCACCAAAAGCGGTTTCGCCGAATTAATTTTGTGTCTACACCTGTAAAACTGTACGCTTTTTATGTATATACATATAGAAAAAAAAGTGGCCAATGATGTATTCAGACTGTGTTCATCTTCATTGAAATTCATGATTTTATCAACCAGCTTCACAAAATTGTTCACTGAAAAAAAAATGGGGTTCGAAAAATTTATGCGTGGCTCTTGGAGGAGAGGTGTAGAATGAATGAATAGGTAGTAATTGGTGGCGGACGAGAGAGATTAGAAGTAAAAAAGAGTCAAGAGTATAATTTCTTTTCTAGTCTAATTTATGAATGAGTTTTTAAAGGGTTTTTTGGTTTGGGGCGATAATTATCGAAGAATGCAGCCGAAGTGCTTCCGGCTCGTGTTAATGCCGATGGGTTTCATTGATACAAAGAATATTATTACTACTATTGACTAGAAATCAATCACGTAGTAAGAAAATATTTCTTTCAATTCGATTTAAATGCTAAACGATTGGGCAATACGGAAATTCGATATAGAAAAAAGTGTTCACGAACAAATTAATAAATTCTATATAAACACGCGTGACAGGCGATCAATTACATTTCGTACAAATTAGTGGTATTTTATTATTTCCATTATGCGATATACAAAGATTCTTTCAATTAAAAAAATAAATAAATGAATATACGTGCGAGCAGTTTCGATTAATTATTATTGACGTGCAATCCGGAATGTTCGGTGTCTAATTTCAAGAGAAATTAATTTCGAAATGGACTTGGAGAAAAGAAAAAGCTGTAATTTGAAGACCGAACTGTGTGTGTACAAGCAGCAGCATCTTTTCATGCGGTGAGATCGTTAAGTTTCTTCCAATTGAATGCGACGTTATCCTGATACTTCTTGATTTCTATCGAATGAGTAATGCTGGCATATGGTTGTATAAAAGTATGAAAGGAGGGAACTAACAAAAATAAAATATGCGAGGCGCGAGATTATCCTGGACCGATGAGGATTTCGGGATTATGTGGGGTTTTCCGGGAGCAAAATTGAAGGCCAACTGTGCTCTTTTCGGGAAACGGGCACATGTCAATACAACAACAAACATTACTAATTATTGGACGGTTCCGGGGGTGGCCAATATTGACTCAGTGTAAATCCTGCTTCTGCTTGATTTCGCTGACCGGACGAAATAATCTAATCAATTCCTGAAACTTAGCCTTCTCCCTCTTTATTAGTTTAATGCAATTTATTTACTTTTACTTAATACTACTAGTTTGGGAAGTATATAAGCTCTTCACAAAACCTCTAATTAAACTCCAGTTTTATTGGTCTATCTCCAATATCCGAGACTTAGTACATAAAACATCGTTATTACTTATTATGTTGTATGTTTAGTAAATTAATAGAGATATTAAAATTATAATAGAATAGAAATTATAAAATATTAATAATATTTGATTTAATATTACGAAAATATATTTTATTTTATAAAAGAAGAAATTTATGAAAGTGAAAACTGTAGCTATTTTATCTTCATCGTTATTTTGTCTTCTTTTTTCGTTCCACCTCTTTGCGATCTTTTGTTTTGTTCGTATATGTATTTGGGATGATAGAGGTCTGATGTGTTTTTCTAAGAGTGTAACGCAAGGAAATGTGTTAAAGCCATTGTGTCAGATAATGCGGGTTCAGACGTATGAAAGACACATATAGGGCCCCTCGCAACTCACTTATGGCTCTCGCATCTAATACACATCCACCACGGTACAGGTAAAAAGAGATGACTGGAAACGCACACATGTGAAGAACCACCATCCCATCCATCCGTCCATCGGTCGGTCGGGGATGGTCCTCTCTTTCTCTCGTCCTGTATCAGACGACACCATCTCTTAAAAACTGAATCTCCAGCCTGTGTCGGAATGCACGTACTCCGCTTTGTTACTTTTTATATACATCGCTGTGTATACGAAACCCACCCAGGAAGTAGTTCATTCATACACCACACTCGAAACATATATGGGTTGGAGGAAGAAAGGACGCGACAGAAAAGCGGATAAAAATCTACGGATGCGACAGCTTTTCATTTCGGGTCTCCAACAATGATAATAACACTAAAAAAAGGATATATGTGGATGGGAAACCGAGAGACAGTAATAAGCTTAAATGATCGGAACGATACGAGGATGCGGAATAAAGGCGGAGAGGCGAGAGGAGAGAAGGAATCAATCCCCCTCGACCTTATTCTTCCTGCACGGTCTTTCTTTTCGTGTGTTTGCGTGTGTAGGTGTAGGTGTTGCCGTTTTAAATCTCTTATCCATTTCCTCTCCGCCTCGATCCGCTTTAAGTTCTACCAATTTCCTCTTACACGTATCGAATTTACAGATCTAATAACATCAAACACAAACAAACGATAATTCCTTCTAAAATTTAAAAACCTATTACACAATAATCTTCCAATTTGAAAAAAGATAAAAACAATAACAATAAATTAATTTTATAAGATATAGTTTCCAGTATTTCAAATAAATCTTGTAAGATTGCAAATTGTTTTTCCAACTGGAATTATTATTTAAAAATCATAAGTCAATATATTAGAATATTAGAAATGTCGATATTTCTAATATAATATAATTTTATGAATCAATAAGATTGTAAAAGGTCCATTAGTAAGTGTTTCGATGATAATTGGAATCCCCCATTATTTGAACCCTTTTCTCGAGTGCTCTATTCTATGTAGGGCTGAGGAAAATCTGAACAGAGGAAAGTGGAAATTGGTCCTCTGTGACTTACTTACCTGATGTACATCAATATCGTGAGAGATAGATACCTGAAATCCTTTTTATGGGTTATTGGGTCAAAAAATACGTTCGGGTTCTGTGCATTGCGTAACGACCGAAAAGCGAAATGCATTTGGGGGAGAGAGAAGAAGAGGACGAACCCCCCCGGGGCGAAGATGCTTCGCTCACACACAGCACGCTCTCCTCACTAAACACTCTTCTACTGTTACCTACACTTTGAAAAAAAAAAACTTGTTCAGAAAAAATGGATGAAAAATTGATTTTCGAGCATTGATGGATGCAATACAGAAGATGATTTTTGAAAAATTGGATAGTTCAAAAACATACAATTAACAGACAAATATTATGAATCGTATTAATAAATCTAAATTTTATAAGAAAATACATAGCAATACATACATTTATAGCAAATCAATAATAAAATTGTCAAGAATATGATTTATTAAAAATTTTGTTTCTTAGAAATTTTAATAATTGTCTAGTTTTAGTTCCAAACAAAAAATAAATTACAATTACAATCATTTATTATTAATAGTCTTGTTTCGAAGGATTCCTTTACATTTTAATTACGATTCTGACAATCGCTTTTGACAAATCGTCATTTCTTTCCGAAAAAAAAAATATATCCGAGATAGATGAAATTATTAAAAACGATGATTCTAGAGTTTTAACTTCATTTTCTCAAAGAAAGATAAATCGATTTTTGTTCTTTCTCGTGACTCGACCATGAGGAAAATCGGTGCGACCTTCGTGATTTTGCAAAGATAGAAAAGAATGAAAGGCAGTTTGTTTTCTTTAATCCTCTTACGATGACAATCTCTTAAAATGCATTTACCCAAAAGTTTTCGTTAGATTACTTGCGACATCGTAATAAACTGTACATTAAAGTTTTTATTGGAGATGAATATAATTTTACAATATGTAATATCGTTTATATTGTTTTTTTTTAATATAATAATTGAAATGTTTACAACCGAATATTATTATATTTTTATGAAAAAAATAGTTTTAATGATAAATTAATTTAATTTGGTTTTTCTGTGTGACCTTATGGAAAATTGAAGGTGGAAATTTCGTGAATCATTCTATTTATTTATAAAGAATCAAGGATAAAGAAAATGCAGCGTGAATCACCGGCTGTACGAGTTTATTTATGTTTTACGTAACAGCGATAATCGGATTCGCATTAGCTGGAAAAACAAAAAGCGAGAAATAAAAAAAAACTCGTTACATTAATCAACGTGTATTTCGCAAATGTAAAATAAAAAACGTTATTCGCAGATCTTATCTAATTGTAATTAATTATTGAATCAATGAGTAATGGATGATGAAAATTGTGTTTGTCGTGATTTTTGATGATTTGAAGATAAACTGTGTTTTGGTGGATTTATTTATTATTTTATTTGAAATGCAAATAGTTATTTTTAAATTTTTTATTTGTTTCTGAACTGCGAGTGGGGAAATGTTACGATGCTTTTATTTTGGTGTTTTATTGGAGGACGTAAAATTGCTGGAGGAGAGGACACACACGCACACACAGGGATGTTTCGATGGGATTTGATCGAGTTTAGGGCGCAAAAATCAAATACCAATATTTGAGATCATTTTTATGTGCGGCCCCTGAATATGAATCAGGTGGCCCGGAGGGGGTCGTGATAGGCACGCAGCCGCCCCCCGGACTTATGACCAATGTTCCGATTGATTGAATTTTAATATATTCCAAAAAAGAAAACACATACACAAGTCGCCTAATTGATATGTAAATGCCGGTGTATGTATGTTGTATTATATTCGTTCCGTTTTTTTTCTCGCTCCTCTAAAGCATTCGGCCGTTTCGGGGATTCCCCTACGCATTTTCATCGGCCCAGTCAAAAACAAATTTCTGCGTTTAAAGTTGCGTAAAGAGCGCCCCCGTCCCATTGAAATTTAAATTTTATGCCACCGTATTTTTATTTACTCGGCTCTTTTTTTTTTCTTTCTTCCTGTTGAGAAGCGTATGTGTGTGCGGTTATACAGCACGTGCCTTCCGCTCGTCCTTTTCTTCCTCCTCCTGTGTGTGTCTATTTTTTTTTGGGTCCTTTTCGGGGGCTATTGCACTGCGCCTGCATAATTTAACTCAATTGAATAATAACCGAGTGCTCAGGTAAAATTCCCCGCGGATTCCTTAAAGGACTTCGGTCCTCTCCGCTTCGTTCAATTTTTAATTTCCACTTTTGGTTTTTACGATTACCTCCGCTTTATCCTTGCGTTTGTTTCATCTCTTTTTTCTCTTCTTTCCGTATTATATTTATCTACTCTTAGCGGCGCTGGAAATGTGTCAGTTCTGTTTCATTGAAATCTACACCGGAGTGCGAGAGATGGAACCGAAACGTGTTTCTCCTTCGATCGGACGGGGGTCGCAGTCCAACACAATGCCTCCCCGTCCTCTCTTTTTTTTTCTTTTTCACTCCTCTTCTCCTTCATCTTCTGTTTGTTGCTTGTATACCCGAACGCATTGTATGTAATCTGGCTTCGGCACACAAAGAACCCCGAAACTCCAAAAAATCACACCGGACCGACGAGAAGCCATTCAGTTGTCCCATCGCAAATACTAAATAAAAAGAAATTATGTAACGCAAAATATCGATACCATCACAGTTTTGATACATAAAATTTATACAATAATATTTTATTTGTTACTTACCCATGTGGGTCCCAATTGCTACGTTACTATATAATCACGTTAAGTTAAGTTTTTTCAAATCTGATAAATCCGAATTTAGGTTATGCTTAACCTAATTTTAGATATTTAATAATATTATAAATCTTATTTATTTTTTCTTGTGTTTTATTTATTTTGATAGTTTTAATTGTTATTTTTTTTAAAATTAATTTGTGGGTTTGGATTTATGATTACGATTAAGTATTACAACGTGCGTAAGGAACTTTCCACGACGTGGCAGACATTGGCAGTGCAATAAAAATAGAACTCGCGACACGCGATAATTTATTCGATTCCCGACAGAAACGTTTTCGGAATATTAATAAACATAAACGCATTTAATAAATTGTCTTTTTTTGTTGTTGTTGTAATTTATGCACGATTAAATTCGAAAATCTACTAAATCCACGTGAACATCCAACATTTTCTATTAAAAAAATATGTATAATTTCCGTTTTGATTTAATGGATAATAAAAATAAAATTAAATTCATTAGTGGTATACATTGAAAAAATAAGTAAACCTACCAGAAATGTTATAAAAGAAAACTAATAGTAAAAAGTAACTGTTTTTTTCAGAAATAGGTAAAATATTATTTTAAAAGCAGTAAAAGTAAAAAAAATAACAGAAATTATATATAGAAATTATAAATTATAAAAATTTGGAAAAAAAAATAGTAATTAGTAATAGCAGTAAATATTAGAAAAATTGTAAAAGTAAGAGTTAATATAAATAGTAGAAATTCTGAAGAAGCACTATGAATTTTTACGTTTCATCAATCTTTGAGGCGCTGTGATTCGTCCTTACTTCGGGGCATAAAGCGTTGACTTCTGACATCTTAATGGACTCTAACTTATGCGTAAACGTTTTATTTTTATGACCAATTCAAATTTGACAGAGTATTGGAAACGATATAAACACTTAGCG
This sequence comes from Nicrophorus investigator, assembly GCA_963457615.1. Classification (NCBI taxonomy): domain Eukaryota; kingdom Metazoa; phylum Arthropoda; class Insecta; order Coleoptera; family Silphidae; genus Nicrophorus; species Nicrophorus investigator. The sequence continues at coordinate 4,777,231 of OY735140.1, forward strand.
AAACCACTACTACTGACTCACATGATTCAAACTGCGTTTTGCGGTTTTCCAAGCACTTCCAATAAAAAAAGCGTTTATAATCGTTTAAGTAATAAAAACGCTGCTTATGTGAATGCAAACACACGAGCATTTATATATAAGAAATTAAATCAATAAGAACGCGTTGTTTATTTCCACTATTTGCATAGGTTAACCGTAATGAAAATGAGGTTTAATTGCAAATGTTGTAATTGGAATCTGCAGGATGTCCTCCATAAACGACACTTATACAGCTTTTGAAAAGAATAATATTAGGTATTGATTGATGACTAATTCTATAATTCTGTTTTTTTAATCAAATTTATTTAGAATTATCAATTTTGATTTGAGTGTGAGAAATCAGTGTGTAAATTTGTATGGTCGAATCCTGGATACAAATTGAAAATAACAGAACGCGTTCGTCCATCGAAACGTGAGCGGAGGTAGGTATTTGTTTGCTCATCAGGGAATTCGGTAACCGAATAGGCATTACTGAATGGCCGTCCGAAGCCGTGTGTCGGCGAAAATGAAAGCAATTAACAGAGGAAAAGGACGCGTTTGATGGTCCGTGTCCGTTCGGTTCCATCCGTTTGTTTGTCTGTTTATATTTTTTTAGCACCAGTAAAAGAGCCACGGGTTTGCATTTCAAGTTATAACGAATTATCAACTTTAATTGTAAACAAGCGATGCGCAAACAGTGTTCACTTATCGGGCAATTTATCAATGTACACGACGGACAGAAGCTGAAAAGTGAATTTAAAATTACAACCGAAAGCAATAAATTAATTCGCTTCAACGCAAACAAAGAAAATCCATTGAACGTGGCAAAAGAAAAGAAGAAACCGTCGGAAAACCAAAGCTCAACGCATGACGTTCAACGCAAGTTGATTGAGGGGAGTGAAAAACTGAATGGGAATTCGTAAAGGTAATCACTGATCTACGGCAACGTGAAATTGAAATTACACATAATCAACGCATTTAAATTATAATGTATTGAAATGGAAAACGCGCTCGAGCTACTGTTTAATATTAATATTTAAGTATTTTAATTGCCGTTTAATATAGTCGTTATTCCATTCCCGGAACGGTACATTATTTTTAATAGGTTTTGTCTCCACGCGGTTTTCATTTCGATTTTCATAATCTGTAAGTTACAAATTTTATAACGCCGATACAGTTATTATGCTTGCATTCGTAAACAGAAAACGCATTATCGTTCCTTTCTTTTTTGCTGTTGCATTTAATTAATTATATTTTTATTTATTTTCAAAACTACCTACATACTACTTAATAGATGCTATTATGTGGACAAAACGTCCATTTATTTTTTTACTGATTATAATTCTTAATTACTTTGTCAATTGTACCTTGAATTGACAATGTATTTAAAAATAATATAATTGCTTGAACATGTTTAATGGATAATTGATTGTTAAGTACGTCACAATAAAGTACATCTATATTTAATTATTTGAAATTTTATACAATTTTGTCTATTTATGTACTACAAATTGTTAACTATTAGATCTAATTATATAGATCATTGCAACTAAATTAATAATTAATTTTAATTATATAATAGTAACATAATTATTTCTCAAGTGAATAAAAAATATGTAACTGTAAATTAAAGTTATTTAAGTAAAAAAAAATTTAAAAGATTGTTTTAAAATAATTTTAATGCAAACTCATTGTGCTTGAAACTTTTCTGTTCATGATAATAATTTTATAATAAATAATTAGAAAAAAATACTGATTTTTTATCTTAACATTTTAAAGATTTTGGAGATTTCTGAAAGAACAAGTTGTGATTTGAATATTTTATTAGTTTACTTTAATTAGGTTTCTTATAATCTATAAATTGTTAATTGTACAAATATTGTAATTGTATCATTTGTAATAAATCTATTTTTCTTAATTTGTACTTTGGGAATTGTTTTTATTCATTTATAATAATGTCGATAATTTTACAAAAATTATGTTACGCGTAAGTCGGAGTTCGCGTAAGACTGGGTATAACTGTATTTAAGAATATATTTGAACGGTTGCACTATTATTTGTGTGTTGGGAGTTTTTCATGTAATGGTGTGACAATGGACTATGAAGATTTCGAAAGAGCTATTTGATCACGAACAGTTCACGCAGCTTAAATGAATTTTGTAGTTTGTCGTGTTGGCAATAGGAAATTGATTGCGGTTACTAATTCATCGTGAGGTTATGTGTGATTATTATCACATTACATTTTATTGATTTATTCTCCGTAATGCTGTAAAAGAAGAATTGCGGATAATTGGGCGTAAGATATGCAACGGCACGTCCGCACGGCGACGGTTTTTTCCAGAGGGGGTGGCTATAATGCAAGTGCACGTAGCCGCCATTGTGCTGGGGCCACTTCCGGTATTCACCAAGAATGTCCCGCATTCGCACCTGTGACAAAAGCCAATAACATTTAATGAAAATAATAACCGAAAAAAGAACAGCCATAACCATTCAATTCTTCTCCTACAAATAATTCCACACTTCCAAACCAAAGAACTCTCTCTCTCTCTACCTACAACAGTTTCTTCGTTTGCCTTTTAATTTAATAAAGCAAAAGTCGCGTTCGCGCGTGTATATTTAATTTGCATATAAAACGCGAAAACTTTCGCCCCGAAACCGCCCCGAGATAATCCAATTTAATATTTTCCGAAAAGGGTCCCGTATACGTATCGGATGATAATCTGAGTTTAGCCGCTCGTAGGGAAATCGTTAACAGGATTGCCCGGTCTCTCCATATATATTCTCTCTCTTTCTCTCTCTCACTGAATCCTCTTTAGCTTTAATCTCTCCATCCTTCTCTCGCCCAGTCACGAGGACGATCCTGACCGTGGTTCCAGCCGCATCCTTCGGGGCCCGTTCTCATAACGTGCCTCCAAATAATTACACTTTTATTTTACTTTTTTTTATTCTTCTTTATTTCATCCGTGTCGCTTCACCTTAAATATATAATTTTTCACGATTCCATTTTTTTTTGCCTCAAAATCAACCCAAAAAAAAAATAAAAACTTACAACACGAATAATACAAAATATTTTGAAAAACTTAAAGCTAATATGTCTATGGGTCGCGTTAAATGTTTCGCAAAATGACAGATGTCAACATGTATCAAAATTATAAACCAATGAGTTGAGAAACACTGAGTTAGAGTATTTTGAAATATTAGTATATTTGAAAGTTAGGTTAGATTAAAAATTAGTTAGAACTTTCTCAACGAATTCTAAACATTTTTGTAGTATTGTATTAATTTTTTAATTGAATGTAAATAATGTATTCTTGGAGTTGATGAATTTAATTATCATAAAATGCGAGCGGTCGGGATGGACGGATCAGGAATGATAGGAATTCGACTTAATTAATTGCAATTTGTTGCGAAAAAGAAATTAATTTAAATCTAAAATTTTAAACGTTTCAATTAGTATCGCGTGACATTTACTATCAAACAGGCAACGGTGATTGAGGATTCGAAGCCGAAAAGGTGTCATCCCAATTTACGAGGATACCGACGATCACGACGAAGTGTTAATAAAGCTCCCGTTCTAAGTTTAGATACGCTAATTGTTTAAGAAATATCGAGGAATGTTATTACAGCGGCTTGAATTAATGCCGCACAGTTAATTATTTTTGTTTTATTTGCCATTAATTCATGCAAATTGCTACTCGCGGTCAGATTTTTGCGTCGGGTTAAAATGTCAAAGGGATTTCTTTTTAATTACACTTAATGGCATTTCCTTTGCTTACCGCTATTTTGTTTATGACATTCTTCTTTTTTAAATTATTATCAGACACCCACTTCGTTGATAAATGCGTTGCATTTATGTTTACTAATTTTATAAACAACAGTTTTAGATATTTCTACAAAACATTTTTTAATTTTATTTTTTATGAAATTTTTTCATATATTAAATGTGATATTCAGTAGCGTAACAAGAAATGGATGCGAACAAAGTCAATTGAATATGTGGGTCCCACAAATTTATAAAATTGAAGTTGAGGGCCCCAAATATTTTTAATTTGGGACCTCAGAAAAAATCATTATCATATTTTTCAAGTATCGATAATTGAAAAACAACTTGTTCTTTCATCATTTGTTTGTATTCCTGATTTTCTAATAAGAAATTTCAAAAGTTTATAAGTTTCAAACTGCAAATTCAATAATTGAGAAATTGAATAAATAAAAACTTTTATTTTGAATGAAAATAATTTAAATCCAATTTTTATTTGGATAACCTTCATAAGCTCACGAACCGTTATGTAATGGCACTGTGCAAATTGTAAATATTCGAATGCACCGAATTGACCGCAATAAAGCGTCAATGCTAATAATTAATTTCATTCCAAGGAATTACAGCAACAAAAAAATACCTAATTCAGTATCATTAACGATTTCGTTGATCCATGAATTCTAATTTATTAATTAAAAATATACTTATCTCGCACTGACATTTCGATGACATTTATAAAAGTAACAACAGGAAAACAAAAAATCTGCAGATAGTTTAATTCGGTGCAACAATGGCCATTAAAAATAAAGCAATAAAAGTTAATTAGTTGTTTTCTAGCACTATTTCTAATTTGTTTCTGCAGACATAAAAAAAAGTTGTTTCTTACATAAATTAAAGTTGTTTTATCGCTTAATACAAACTCGTAACTATAATAATTTAAAAAAATATAGCACATATTTCCAGCTGTATTAATATTTTTCATTTATTATATAATGGAAAACATAATTGTACTAGTTAGAGCACATTAAGTTATAGCTGAGTCTGTTATTAATGCTAGTTGTAAGTCAAGCATTTCTTTTTCGTGGTGTTATCTTTGCGTTCGTTAAAATTTTGTTAAATGTCAAAGTAACTCAGTTTTAACAACTGTTTAGTGTGTGCTGCAATCGATTAAAGTAAATTAAATTTACATTTAAAGCGCATTAATTTTGTTATAAAATATTCAGATATTCATAGTTGTAACATTCCAATTATAAGCGTATTTGCCTCCGGTAAAACATTGCTTTTTTTGTTGTTCTTCTTCCGCCTCGTCAAAATTTTCACACTAAACTAAGTGCAACTGTCAAATTTGTGTCGAATTAACATTGTTTATTTAATGTATTGATACGTAGCTTATAAATGTTAAAGTTTAAAATATTAGTTTAAGAAATGGGTATTTTTTAATACATGTTGTTTGTTTTAGATAATGAGTTTTTATGTCCAAATAACGGAAATTGTCAATAATCTCGTAATTTTAAATGTAAATGTTTTATTTAATTAATTTTCAATTAAATTTATTTAATTTTAATATTAGATAAACTCTAATGTTAATTAAAAAAAAGTTAAATTAGTAAATTCTGAGTACTAGTGAAATTAAATTTTCTTGCATTTATTTGATATCATTTACAATAAACATGAAATATTGTTATTTTTAATATTTCATATATTTCCATTATTTTTATATTGAATTTTTATGGGAAAAATGGTTTGGATTTTGATTTTTAGAATATTTTTTAAATAGATGTTGACTGAAAATGTGTACATTGATTATTTGAAAATTACAAATATTTTCAAATTAAATATAATTTTCATCAGTTTAATAAGAAATTAATTATTTATAAATTTAATTGTATGTTAATAATCTGACAAATTAAGTAATAGTTTTTGAATTTACATTACTGCTTTTGTAGTGAACCACCCAAAGTTAAAGATGTACTATTTCAGTACCAGATTTGTCTTGAAGTGACAACGTAGTTAAATCGTTGCATAATCTAACAACTTTGAAAACCAGGTACATGAAACCGATGTACTTCTTTTATTCACGCTGTTTCTCTTCCGAATCGGTTTTCATTAAGGATTGTATCGGAGATTTGGGTATACCCTCGGTGGGAGAGTGTGTGGTACGAGATGAGAGAACTTGGGATTGGAAATTGGACTTTCTATTGGTTATCTCGTGGTGTGTGGCAATTGTAAACCGCTAATAAATTTTCTGTTTGGTTTGTCGGGGGTGTTCGTTATCGATTTGCCTGTGTTTGTGCCGTGAAATGTTTCATTTTGGGTTCTGCCTATACATATATGTTTATATATATATACATATATGTGTATGTGCGAGTGTGGGTTTCGATTGGTGGCGTTTGTAACTCTCCTCGTTTGTTATTTATTTTTTTCGTTCATTTTGGTCTGTTTCGTTTTCGTTTTGTTTTGTCGTTCAGTTTCGGATGGTCGGGTTAATAAATTCAGGCCGCTAACAAAGTACACAAATCATAGCTCAATTATCGGTGTACAAATATAGACACACGTCCCGAATAAATTAACCGGGAGCGCATACTGTAGCATGTATATGAATTATCAGGTCGTCCCATAAGTAATGACCGATGTTGGTCTGTCTGTGTGTGCTGATCCTTTTTTTTTTAACGTTGATGCTTTATTTCGGTTTTGCATGTTTCTGGTTTTAATTTCGTTTCTGGTTTGCAGCCTCGTTTTCAGTTTCAACTACGTATCGTGCACATACCAAATTATCTCATTTGTACCAGTATACAGTTTTATACAGAAACGGATGCTTGGATTTAAATTTAAAAAAATATTTTTGTGTATTAAGTTATAAATTATGTTACCAAATACAATTTCGTTTGTTCATTTTTTGGAACCGATTTTCAGGATAAATTAGTAAAAAACGGTTTGTAAATTAAAAAAAAAACGATATTTGTAAATCTAAGTACATTACATTATTAATGAATTTCAATTTCTTATATTTTTATAATCTATTTTTTTCAAAAAGACTTCATAATCTTTTGTTTCAAATGGTAAATAAAAAAAATTGGTAAAAAATACTGAAATTAGAAAATTTATATTTCTATATCTTATTGTCTTTTTTTCATTAGATATTTTTCTTGCAGCTTATGTAAATTTAAATTCCTTTAAGAATGATCTAAGTTGAGTACTGTTGTGTTATGATATTTGTTTAAGAAGTTGAAGATGATTTTCAATTGCCTCTGGTCGATTGCAGCAGACTGCGCGCGCGAATGTCGCCCAACATGATTTATTAACTGTATAAACTATGCGGCAACAATCTGTGGCGCTCATTTTATTATGATTAGCTTAAGCGAATCAATCTTACATATATATATACTACTTGTATATATGTAGATGCAAAACCTGCCTGCTGCCTACCAACCACCGCCGGAAACCTAAAAACAAATTATGTACAGTTAACGCGTTTGATATCCCGTTTCGACCATAAATTCTTTCCAGACATCTTTCACACGGATTCATTGCATTTATGTCAGACCTTGCGATTTTGACATAAATTTGTCAATATGCGCTATAACAGTAAACAGTCAAAATCCTTGAATTTCCAATCAGAAATATTTAGCTTTCTTAGATTCAAATCAAATTTTCAATAAAAAATTGTCTTTAAGATAAAATGCAAGATTATTTTACTTAACTTTAATTAAATGTTAGTCAATGAAAGCTTAGTTATCAAAAAATCCTTAACTGTAATTTTATATTTTTTTGATGTAGATAAAAATGTCACTTTAATTATAATCAGTTCGTTAAGTATTATTTACTTGCTGTTTGCTGGAAGTGTGATAGGTTAACATTCTTTCCATTTATTGATTGATGAACTTTCTTGTTTCACCATCAGATATAAATAGTTAATGCTAAACAAGTACACGTGTTCGCCTTTTAATGATCGATGTTATATTTTTGATGCGGTTGATTTAATCATTAAAAAAAAAGAAAGCAATTCATTGTTAGGTACAATTGTAAGATTTGATTTTTTTTTTAAGTTAAGCAAATAGTTGATTTCCTTTTGAAATATTTGTTATGTACATCTGTATTTTTTCTTTGTTGCTGCGATTTTTTTTAAGATGTATTTTTTGGTGGTCTGAACAATTGTCTGGTACGTTTTGGTGCGGGTAAGTGGTGTTTATACTTACTTCCAGTTTCGGTAAACAAGCGGTTTTCCATCAGCCACCCCCGAGGGGGTGGTCGGGGGGCGGCTTCATCACAGGTCACGCTCGCCCCCCGGTTACAGCAGCAGCAGATGGCGCACCAAACGTTCACATCCTCTCCCTCACTCCCATCCATGCAACATCAGTTCATCTCGTTCACTCTTTCACCTCCATCTATGTACACCGTGTGTATGTATATATATATATGTATGAAACAATAAAACGATTTAGTCCAATTTGAGGTCGAGATTGCTGAATTTATCCCCCGCGGCCCCGGTTTAACTGCAGCTCACAAGCACATACATACGCACACACAACACCGTACAGCGTATACTCAATTAAAGTTATTTATTATTAAGTTGAAAAATAAGAATAAAATTTAAAGCCTCAGCACCTATCAATTACATCGAACAACTTTGTTCATACCGGGATGCCTCCTGCGTTTCTTCATCCTCCTCTACCCAACTCCTCTTTGTTGCACTAATCCATACTCGTTTTCCATGACAACAATTACGTTTTCAATTCAAACACAAATTACATCGTCGATGTTCATTAAAATTACTATAATATTTTGATTAGTGCTCATTGCTTTAAATATTTTCAGATTTCGAGTTACAGATAAAATTCCGTTAATTAGAGAGTCTGTAGGTGGTCCTAATTATGAATTACCATAGTAATTAAAATCTGTGTAACATTTTCGTATTTGGAGACTTTACTTTTATATTTTGTTTTTTTTTTTGGATTCTTGTAAACGAAATTAAATGATATGTCTTCGGGTTGATGCATGGGAATTTAGCGTTTTTGGGAATCCTTATTATATGTCGAATTGATGGTTGTGCACGTGATATTGGTTCTGAAGGAGGCAAAAAATAAAATCGGAATGTAATAATTCGTAGCCCCGAGTAGCAGACGAAATTTATGATTTAGATTTTCGCATTATGTACTAAGCGGTGAGACGAAAAACCGTTATTGATGCGAGGGAACAATTATGTAGTCTAAATTCCTGCGAAATAACAAGAGAACTTCCTCGGCCGCAGCCGCCGCTGTCCCCTGAAGCCTTTATGAAGTAATTTCATTCCAGCCTTTTTAATTGGAGCCACTCGGAACGGCTAAACGATCAAAATCGAAAAAGTGAGGAAGTACTCGTTTTCTCTCTCACCACGGGGAAGATGCGGTGGACGGAGCCCAAGGAATAAAGGAAACTGATGTTTTTAAGGGTCCATAAATCACGATCGCACGGAATGGGGAAATTTATGGCGCCTTCAATCAAATCCTTCGAGTCCTTCTTCTTCTTTCTCTCTCTCCATCCGCATACTCTTTACGGCCCATCGATTATTGTACTTATGTAACCGTTAATGTTGAAGAGTGTCAATGGTGTGTGCATGTGGCCGTGTGTGAGGTTATTTTATTGCACTATCAAATTGCAAATTGAATATGGGATTCTAATGGTTTTCCAGCGAGTGAGGCTTTTATGGCTGTTTTATTGCAATCGCTGCTTAAACTGTTTTCTTTCACATCCAATCACCTGCGCAATCTTCCCAATAAGAAATAAACGAAGGCAAATGTGAGCGAAATGAAAGAACGAAGAAGAAAAGAAAACTGGTGCCTACATATTTTACAATGCACTTGATCCTCATTTCGGTCTCGTTGTCTTTAGTGGATGCGACTATTCCGAGTTGAGAGTTAGTAAAAGTGGTTTAACTCGCAGCAGGTTTTATCAATACTCTCCCAAGTTCATTAAACTAATTTATGGATAGTCGAGCTATCGGGGCCCGACGCTTCTTGGACTTGATTCTCTCTACTCCCTCCTTTAATACCGTTGGGCAATTTTGACGAGAAATGTCTCCATTTATTGCCATATTTATTACATCTCTCTATCATCGTTTCAGATATATCCTATCTTTGTTACTCTTCCTCCCATTCCATCTACTTCTCTTACCCAACATCATTAGAAATCTCGCTTGTTCTCCTAATAGAACATGACAATTAACTCGATCCTCTTATCTCCGCTTTTTACATAAACTAACGGAATCTATTTATGTTTCCACCTGTACACTTACAAACATATTATCATAGGTATGTACAACACACATCTTGGAATAAAAAAAAAAAATTAAATCCCATTGCGAATGAATGGCGGATATATTCGCCATATTCTTTAAACAGGATGCGGTGCTATGCAAAATTGCATAATTCAATGGTAGCTTTTTGTAAGTAGACAATAGTCTTTTTAGGGCAAATTATTTTTTTAATTATTTAATACAAGCCAAAAAATATTTTTTTTCAATAAATTTCTAAATAAAGAAGCAAAATTATGAAACTAGCAATTTTTTTATAAAGTAAATCAAATTTAAGTTTATTTTTATTGTGAATATTAATTATATAGTATGATTTGTAAATAAATATTATAAAATATCATAAAATTTGAGAATCACATATTTATAAATAATAAATGAATGAATATTTGTAAATTAGATAAATTTTAATTGTGAATTGTAATAAAATATATCAATTTATGTAATTTTTAATATATTGAATTTTTTAGGTTCGTTGTCTGATTCAGCATTGAAGTTTCCTTAAGTGATACTGGAAAGTAATTGGGAAAATCCTGCGCACGAATTATAAACTTGTCGCATTATTACTTTTGCGTTCGACTGCGGTTTTTAAAAAAAAATGTAGACGAAGTATGATAACGTTGTGTTTTAATGATTTAAACACGTAAATGGAAAACAATTACGCGCGACTCAAAATTTACGTCGGCATCACTTATCCGCTTATTCTCGGTTTCGTGCAGTCCTCAACGTACGTTCGAGGTGGAGAAAATCAAGTTTGATCCTGTTATCTTCTTATAAACATTTTCGCACACTCTCCTGCCGGGCTATTATCCTTCGAACGAGCCTGACTCACATTCGGATTGCGCGTGAGTTTCGCGTTATCGCCTCGAATATATCGCATTCTTTACGGCCGGTAATTGAAGACACATTCACATACATGCGAATTCAATAAAGGGAGAAAATAAACGAATGGCAGAAACGAAAAATAAATACAAATAAAATTGCGAACGGGAATGGCCGAGCGGAGGAGAAGATGCGGTCAGCGCTGAAACAAAGAGGAGGAAGAAGTCTTGAGAATGAAAGAGATGGAATTCATCAACAATTTGTATTCCACGGCGACGGCGTCGTCGTCGTCGCTCACAGATCACCTCTATATTTAGTTTTAGAGCGGATTGTAATCGGATTAGAAGTAAACCTGATTCACGTGAAAATTTGTAATATGTTCATGATGGCGGGGAAAGCAAAAAGGAGCCACTAACTGCTACTCTTATTTGTTATTCCAATGCTTAGGTGGAAATGCTAATTCCATTTTTTTTTTCGCGGTGCTTAAATTTTATTTCCTTCTGTCGACCTTGCATACGCTCCAAACCAAAAAACAATTAGGATGCATTTCTCGAAACAACAAACTGTGTTTATGGTTCACAAAATGCACACACATTACTCTTTACGACCTGTGCGAGATTTTTATTTTACAATCTTATGTAGACCAGCAGCAGCAGCATTAGAAGTATCATCATTTGCTTAAGTTTCGCATTAACACCATAATAATACTCTAAATTCAACTACAACATTTTCATTTTATAAAATTAACATAATTAATTAAATTTAGTAATCAATAATTTAGAAATATTAATTTTACAATTATTTCTACTACTAACTTTAACAAATAAATATAACTAATTATTTTTTTGAAATAAAGACCTGTTGTCATTTTCACTCTATTATATGAGATGCGAATTTTGCATTTGAAATTCAAATTTTTTGTAAGGGATTTTTTTTTTTCCTCCTTCTTAGGTCTTTGACATTTGCATTTTTTATGCAACTCCGACCAAAGTCGTTGCGAATCTCGTCCGATGAGGGCGGACGCAACTTCCCTATTCCCAATCCTAATTCTAATCCAAACCAAAACTAATCTAACTTGACTTAAGATATCTTCTACACGAATTATTTCCTCAAAAAAAATTGTTTTTTGTTAACTGTTATCATTATGATTTTGAATGCAAAAAATGTATGATACTAAGAAAATCTTTAATAAGATTTACAGAAAGTTGTTTGCGTGTCTAATTTCTATAGAAGTAGACAATTAATCGATGGAAGGATCGTTGAAGTATGGTCATAGCGGACCTAAGAGTTCTTAGGTATTTGGGTTAATGGTTGATAGTTAAGGTCGTCGAAGTCGAAGGGAAAAAGTGTAAATTAATTAGTTTTGTTTTCGATCCTGGTATGTGTGGATGTGCTAAAGGTCGAGGTAATTGTCCATCGAAGCGAACGGTACTTATTAATTTCTTTCTTGGGTTATCTTTCCTCCGGTTGGCAATAAAATAGCGTCGGCTAGAGAGACGAAAACGGGACTCGGCGACTTTTATAACTGTGCGCATTTTTCCTTCAATTTGTTTCTTTTTTTGCATTCTGTGAATGTTTTTTGTTTTTGTTGTTGTAATTCTTCGGCCAACTTGGAACTCGTCGAGTTTCTTTTTTCGCGTATCCATCCGACGGGTTCGGCGTTTGCACCAAATACATTCGCAAGTAGTTTTCGGCTGTGGCGGAGTTGGCGCGCGCAGTTTGTGCCAATTCCGCGGAGCATAGATCACGCGGACGGAAAGAATCGAACCAGGTATGTAAGGAGTGTCCATCACGTATTTAGTGACATTGTGGGGAGTTTCAGAGGATTAGGTTTTGCATGTTAAACACATCACGCACCAGGTATTTACCAAACTGCACGCCGAAGGTCACCGATGTCACCTTACGCGTACACATTCCTACTTCTACCAGCTCCTCCTCCACCTCCACATTTCCAACGTCGCCACTCTGAAACGAAAAAGAACAAATAAACAACAACGAAAAAAAACGAACAAACCACGGAAAGACTTCAAAGACTTAACACTGACTTTCAGCATTTTACAATATCGAAGTAGAGACTCAAAAGAAATACTGATACACAATTTGAATTTTACAAAACTTTATTTATCAACAATTTTCATAAATATATTGAATTAAAGTACTACTACCAATAATTGAATTTACGATAAAAAAAATACATTTTATGATCCAAAAATATGGTAAAAAGACGTTTGTTAAGTCAAGCATGCGCATCAATGTTTTACGACAGTCTTCACTTAAGTAAATCAATGTTTTTTTTTATTTGCTTAAAAACATTAATGTAAGGAATCAAATAGATGTAACGTATATCATTTCTAATGAGCATAACATCAATTACTGTAATAATCTCACAATTACACATCACTTAAGTTTATATCGCGTTTTATGGAAGTTTGATTATTTATTGGAAATCAATTAGCGTAAACGAAGCTGCTGCAATGATTGATAATCGCTTTTGACGAGGATATGTAAGTAAATCTAGTGGATTAAAGTACGTGTTATGGAAGGCAATAAATATGTAATGATACAATAAAACGAAAAAGTGCTTCCGTATTTTCGCATTCTTTTCGTATGAAAAATCTTTGTTGGAGGTAAAAGGTGGCCGAAGTTGTTGACGCAGTCGGGTCACGTCATTTCGTTCGATCATCCCTCATAGATGTTCGAAAATAAAAATGTCCTTAGCAAATGCGAAAAGAAGTGGCACCGAGGAGAGGAAGAAAAGCAAAATCAGAAATCTAATTAGCTAAGCAGAGGGTGTAGGTGTTGAAGAGCCTTGGCGCGATCGGTTATCACCCGTCCATACTAATGTCCATCGAGCTGGTTCTCTCTCCAAAAGCCTCTTTGGCCTTGAGCACACGGAAGAAACGGCGAGCCGTAAATAAACTATCACCGCGAGTTGCGTTGCACAACACACACACATACACTAACAGTTTTAGATATATTTACGATGTAGACATTGGATTTCGAATAATACACACCAACACTACAAACACCGACATTTATCTACAGATTCTTTTTCCTTTTCCACTCTTTATCTTCGGTCGGGTTTTTTTTATGCCTTACCTCTCGCTCTCTTCTTCGGACGTGTCTTCTTCTTCTTAGGCGAAGAGCAGGAACAGCCGTGAAATGGACCTTAATTAGAAATACGAAAAGATATGGTTTACGATGACAACCGCCGATGGCGCAAACACACTCTGCTCCAACGGATAGAACACCATAACAGAAAAATAAATAACGCGCTTTAAGAATCGTATATAATAAGTAACATCGATGGTTCTTTTGGTTGTATGAAGAAGCAGAAAAAAAACTTGAGCAGAAGGAAAGAGGAGGACGTTGAATAGTTTCAATTAGGATTCTAATAAATTGCGGGCAATTTATTCCTCGAGAGCCGGACGACTTTGGTTTGCAGATAATTTAGCATATGTGATTAGGTGCTGAAAATAGCCTGGCGCGGTTTTAATCATTTATCAAATGGACTCTCTCTCTAATTGATGCGGAAAATGCCTCGACAACCCTCCTCTGCACTCTTATAAACGCGATAAATCATAATACATCACGCGCCTTTCAGAAACTCACCAATCTCTCGCCTTTATTTACACTTTGCAAAACGAAAAGCAAAAGTGGTGGAAATGTACTTTTAACCTTTCCTAACCTATAGCCACCATCCTTTCAGCGCAGGACTCTTTGAAAATTACGAAATCTATTGATTTGCACAATATCTCATATTTCATATTAGATCATTTAAAACCGTTGCTTCAGATGGACGTCCCATATCTAAATACTATATCATATTAATAGTGTTTCTTTTTTTTGTTCTGTTGGACATCGGCGTGTGAAATTAGAACGCAGCGTGTATCGTTTAGAACGCCTACGATGAAACCTGTAAAGGCTATAAAACTGACATAAATAGATAAAGCATCCTCTGGCTCTTGCTTGTGCAACAATTTTTTTTCTGCTCCCAGTAAAATATACAAATTTGAAAGTTACTCTATATGACTCATTTGTTCTTAGGCTACATAATTATATAATTACATTTTTTATGTGAATTTTATAAATGTCATCTTATTTCAATATTTTTACTTTTAAATCATTGATTTAAAATTATTAATGATAACCTTCATAATGAAAATTTATTAATCTAAATTATCGTGTTTCAATATGAATCGAATTGATATAATATTAGAAAATTGAAGAACCTAATATTCTTAAATTATTTTTATTTTCATATTAATATTGTTATTTTGGTGTTTTATTATTATAAATGAATATGTTTTTAGAAGAAAAAATTGTTGTACTTTAAATATAAAAATGTTGACTGTCATTTCTAATTTTAGAAATTGCTTTGATGATCAACCTTAAACGAATTGGAAGTGTGAATGGGTATCGATGAAAGAAGTAAATATTGTTGTTATATTAAAACGAAATTGCTGTTTAAGAAATTTGGTAGTATTGATATTGGTATGATGTTGAGGACGTGTTTGTGATGGAAGAGGTTCGGTTGGAAATTTTAGGAATGAAATGTTTGGATTGTCGTGGAATGGAATAAGTCTGAAAATGGAACGTGAGTGAGTGAACGTGGGCAGAGTTCGCGTAATACATGGTTGCTCCCATCGTGTTATGCAGATATGTAGGCTCTCCTTCATCATGTTTATTACCACATGAGCCCCACGACACACCTTGTCACATATCACAGCTCTCGGCGCAGCCAGTTATTAACATCGAAATATGTGTGAAGGCTGCTTATTAGGACAAAACCGGCGATCGAAAAAAGGAACTAGCTGTGCTAGAGCTCTGGTCTCTATATTCTCGCTAATGGCCCAGCAATTAATTAGAAGCGCGGAGGCCGAATGGTCCCATTGTCTTCGCCACCCGACAACTCAACCATTTCGGCTTTCACTCCTTAAACATACATTCTACCCATGCACAGCATCTCTTCTTCCTCAACGTTCTTTTTTTATTTCTGTTTTATTGTTATTTTCGGTCTTCCTTTCCTTCTCCTCTTGCAAACTCCTCGCTCCGTCGTCTTTCCTTCAACAATTAATTTAAAATAGTATGTGTGTGCTCGGCAATAATAATATTTACAAGCAACCGGTCGACATGCCGAGCCTATAGAAACAAAATTATGACACCACATTTTAACAGTTAACACATTATCCGCAAGCATGAACTGTCGATACATCGAACAACTCGGAATAACACATACACCATTCACCACAAAGCGTATATCCTCCACACGCACTCCAGCTTTTCTCTCATCTCTTCTTTTCATTCATATCTACATATAAATAAACTTTAAAAATATAATAATTATTCTTGTTTCATTTCAGCAACATTGAAAATTTCCAAAAATATTCAAATTACATTTTTTTACATCTATGTTGATTTTTCTTTTAAAGTTGCGTTTTGCTAACAACTTGCTAATCTAGATTTCCACTTAGAATTTAATCATTTTATCAAAATAACATGAATTTTCCTGAAAATAAAACTTCCACTCTCTTTCTTTTTTTGTATTTTTATTTTTGAATACCTACATAGATGTGTATATATAAATGCACAGATCCCGCTGGATTAAACGACTGATATTCGTTGTTATATACATTTTTTTTTTTTCATATGTAGCCACACGCCCCGAACGTACTTTGAATCGTACGTGTCGGTTCCCCAGAGACCACAGCCCCAGCATCCGAAAAAATTACTACAATCTCAGTTTTATTCACGATTGTTCAGCTACAATGAATCCTAATACATTCACGTTTTTTTTTCTCTTCTCTAAATTACAAACTAAATAAATATTTTTTTTGTGGTATTAAAAAAATCTCAAATATATGATAATATAAATTGCAAATTATATTTGAAAATATTACTAATTTATTTAGTCATTTAAATTTAGATGAAATACTATATTTTAATAAATATGACTGTCTCATATATTCATTTTTAATCAAGAAATTACTGTAAGAATCGAAAATTGTTTGACAGTTTATAAATATTTTTCATATATTTTTTACTAAATGAAATTTTTCATCTAAAAGTTTAGTATAAATATCTGTAAAAAGTATTAAAAAATATTTAATTGAGAATAAAACGGTTAAACTTTTTAGTTTTATGAGTAAATTTTTCATTTGAAAGTTTTTAGTTAATTTGCAAAGCGATTCAGTTTTCTTTCTTTTTTTATTCCACTATTCTTAATAATTGTTTGATATTGTGCGGGCGCCGTTAAGCGACGCGAGAGTTACGTAACGGCGGCTGGCATCTTCGCCATTAGCATCGGCGCTCGGGATTCTTGCAGCAATCTCGGAGATATCACATGAGATTATGATATCATTAGGCGGTTATTAAGAGGGCCTCGCACCTCCTAACTGCGCTCTTCCACTTACCCCCTTCACATTTGCATTTCTCTCCCCCAAACGTCTTATGCATACGTGTTATAGACTACCTAGCCGGCAATTACGAAACCGAACTGAACCGGAGGCGGCTGCCGCCTCATTCGCAAATTATCTTTTACGTTTTGCCGAATCAATTTTAATTCACTGTCTCTGTACGTGTAGGTGTAGATGCTTTTTTTCTTCTTCTCCATCCCTTGCTCATTCATGTTTCGATAGTGGAAAGGTTGGGAAAGAATGAAGCCATTGGAGCTCCGATATTTCGGGGAGTAAAGCAAGGGTAGATTGCGAGCCTGAAAGATCTCGTTAGTATTTATCTATCCCATGAGGATGGAGGCGGCAGCAGCAGCAGTGGAGGTGGCGGCATCGCCTCTTGTGCTATTACGGGTAGCGAGGGAGATAGAAAGAGGTGGAGGATACGGCTACGCCAACGGTAGCTGCGATATCGCCGCAACTATTCCACTCCATCATTTAGTGTTATCAGCGCCCAAGTTCTTGATTAATTTTAATTATTTCGGCTTCACCCCACTTCGCCGGGGCTCTGGCCTCGCAATCCATATCTACTCCCTCCACTTTTACTCATCATCAACCCCAATTTATCTCCACCATTATAATTATTTTAATTCATTAATGCCTACAACATCCTCTCGCTTATTTTTGATACGCCCAAAAAAAAAATGAGTATATTTTCTGCCAAATACTTAATCATTTTTGTCACGTTTATTCTACATTTCATTAATATTTCTATAAAGCATTTCATCAATAACAACAAAATAATAATCATACAAACTATGAAAAAGACATAACATTATTTGCAATATTTTTATTGAAATTTTATAATATATTATAATTAATTATTTTTGAAGCGCCAACGTCATACGTATTCGCCACTTCTGACTTGTCATTTGTCATTAGATAATTAATGTTATTATAACATATTTTATATTTAAAAAGTACAAAAAAATATGATTACGTAATAAATATATAAACAAATCGAAACCAGTATTTATTTTTATTAATTAAGTAATAAATTAAACTTATATTATGAAATTATTAATTACTATTATTTTATAATTATAATATTTAAAAATTTCACAAATTAAATTTAGTGAAACGTTGTAGTTTTTTTTTATAAACTTAAAGAAATTTGAAGAAAATATGTTAATTTTAAGTTATAGAGTAAATTTTACAAAATTGTAATTGGATATATATTTTTTTCGATATAAAATGATGTTTTTCTTTTCAGAATTTTATATTTCTTTATTATATTTGAAAAATGAATGGAAACTTTTGATCACAAATAAAAAAAAGCCGTTAGATCGACACAATAAATCACTTTATATGGTTAATCACGTTAAGGTAAATCCGTGACAATAAGTTGGCATGCAAATTTTTCTAAAACTTCTCACACGTTCAACCCTTCCTAATCCGCCCAATCCACGTACAATTTCATTCAATTCATAGATGTATTTTCCTAGACTTCCTCAAGTGCGACGCATTGAAGACACGATTTTCATGCAAATTTATTTCCCAAATTCTTGAATTACCCTTCTCTCTACCGTTTCCTTATGTATGTTACATTAATTTACGGCAAACGGTATGCAACAAGCAAGTACGCCTTCCATCAGATCACCCGATTGCAGGTAGAAACGGTTGAGGTATTGAAAGTGAAATGATGAAAAATTAGGGTTACGAATACGTTCAATAATCAATGTTTCCTTGTAGCCACACACACTCTCACACGCACCATTCATATTCAAATACATATTGAAATTCGATAAGCTTTTTGTCATTTTATGAATTTTAATTTTTATACCACAATTCAAATAGTGTAACGTTTTTTTTTCAAATTCTTACTAGCGATTTTAAACTGATTCTTTTTAGACTATTTTTTCAGTTATTTATTTTGTACATTAACTTAATATAAGCACTAAATCATGGACAACAATTATATAATATTAATAACTAAGGAATTTACTGAATGTTTAAACTAAATTGACTGAAAACTTAAATTAATTATGCAAAATAATTAAATGCATATACTTAACAAAAATAACAGTCGTACATAAAATTATTGAAATAAGTGCGTTAATGCAAATATTTAAATTTATTTAAATTGAATTAAAAAACACTTGTAACAATTTGCACCACGATTTTTTTTTATTGTTAGATTTTTATTATTTGTTGACATAATTAGCATTTATTTTGATTTATGAAAATGCGGCAATTAATTTAAATAATTTTATGACCGAAGATGCGTACGCTGCTAAAACAGGTAGAAGGAAGATGATGATCAAATTCTCGAATGCCTAATTCAGCGTTTAATGATATGCGGCTGAAACAACAAAAAAAAAACAAGAGTTGTTGAAAACGTAGTATTTCTTTCGATTGAATCGATCAGCAGCAGGTCAGTCATCTTTTTCGCCTCCGTATTTAAATACGATCATATTTTAATCAATCCTCCACAATTAATTTACATATACATTAATAATTAATTTCGTTCGTAACTGTGTATCCTTTTTTTTTAGTTAATTTTTATACACATCAATAATTAAAATATAATCGTTGATTAAGCGGAATCCAATTGCATTTGTCTTAAAGTGAGGATAAGATAAACATTCTTTGCATAAATAAATAAATAATTAATCGGGTGTCTATTTTTAAATGCCCGGTAAATTGTATACATTTCTTTTTTTATTGCTAATTATTTTTATATAACTGATGAATTATTTATTAATTTAAATTTAGCAATATAAGTTTCAATGTCAATTTTTATATATATTTATTTATTATGAAGACCTTTAAAGAAAACTTGTTTAATTACATATCTAACAAATCATCAATTGTTTATTATTATTTCACATTTATTTAATAATCAATATTTAATTAGTACATTAATATAATTAATTTAAATTTAATAAGAAAATTTAAAGAATATTAAGTTTAAAAATAGAACGAATTTCCAGACTATGAAGTTCCAAAAAAAATCTTGGAATTTTCTATTTTTTTTATATTTGTTTTTATGATAATAAAAATAAATTCTCATCACGTTTCACAACAACAAAATCGTATATAAATTGTAAACTTTATGGTTAATATAGTGGACACACCAAGGTATTTCAAAGGTATGAGACATCATTGAATATGCAGTTTACTAGCCATTTATATCAATAAATCTCGAGCATCAGCCGAACGTGTACACATATATCTGCTTTGCATTTTGCTTTGTTAATTAATTAATTAGTTTTAATTATAATATAAACTTGGGATTATTGCTGTGCATGCATATGCATTACTCCCCGACACTTTATTTTATTATTCATGCGATTATTTGTTTATTCCTCATTTCTCGACCTCACAATTATTATATACAACTTTATACTTATACATATTCTTTATATTAAAAGTAAATTTTGTATAAATTTTTTATCTAATTTTTAAAATTATTATTTATAAAAGTTTGTGATGAAAAAAATTATAATAAAATTAATATTTAATTATAAACTTACGTAATTTGATAAGTTTGACGATATACGCAGAGTGTCGTCAACAAATTACATTTAAATAACTTCAATTAATTTACATATATTAATAATACATTTTATTATAACACCTTTTCTAACAAAGATTTATACTAATTGTTGCGTTACAAGACTATGAAATATAATGATTATATGAGATTAATAATTGTTTAACTCGTTGTTTAATACAAAGCTTGACATAATTGAAAATATTTTTAATTTATGAAATGAAATATAAAAATGGTTATTACAAAAATGTATCTTACAAGAAATGAGGAAATATCAAAATTTGACAGCGTTGATGGTGATCAGGGTCGCCAACTGTTGCTTGAAAAATCCCCAAGGGATTTCATTCTTTTTTCTTACTGCAAATGGCTTGATTCTTTGCGGCGATTAATTTGTACGGACAAAGTGTGACACCGGACGAAATAATAATAATGAATCGAATCGTGAGATAAATGATACCGAGTGTGTCGCGTAATTTATAATGTAGGTGATAACTGCGAGCAGATAAGTCCACAGTACAAAACGCAGATTGAAATGTCATATATATAGTGAGTATATATATATATAGAGATATGTAGTATAAGACACGCGGATGGAGTCCGGCTGGCGGCGTCACCGATGATTTATATACCGTGGGTTTCGCGTTTTCATCGTGAAAAACCCAAAGAAAACCTCGCCTAGCTCAAGGTGAGCTAATGGATTAAGAATTCTTTTCGAAACGTTCCATGCCTCCGCCACTTTTATATATACTCTTTTAATGCCGTATTCCCTCTTGCGTTTTATTCCTCGTCGCATATATTTTTTTTATTCTCTCTTTTTTTTTAGTTATTCTTTTTTCTCTCGTTGCCTCGCGACAAGTTTAATAAGCGTTATGTAAGTGGGTGTGACAGTCGATGATTATTATTTTGTACTTTTTGCTCGACGCGTGTTCTTTGTATGTGCTGTTGATTTTTTTTCTTCTTCTTTTACCGACGTTATTTTCTCTTCTGGTTTCGCCGTTTCATTTTCTCCGAAGCTTGTAATTAATATTCCGTTTTATCAATTTCCTACGCACCTATTATCATGTATGCACGCTTCTTTTGGTTTCGTTTATGGATGCTGTGGTGGGCCCGAAATTAGTGAGCCCGATGACAGAGGCTCACGTGTAATTAGCATACAATGGTGTACGGGGGCTCCCCTTTATTCTTCTTCCCAGAAGGGCTGTCAAATGTGCTTATGTATTGTTTTATGTATCGACGACACACCTTCCGAAATTAACGAAAAAAAAAAGAAACGAAAATAACTGGCCGAAAACAACCGAAAAAAAATGTATTAGATAAGATAAAGACAATGTGATTTATTCAAATTTATTCGAAGATAGGGAAATTCGAGCATTGCGCTCATCAACATTTACGAAATATTCTTTCGAAAACAAGCTGAACATCTACAATACATTTTTTCTTCAAAATTTAGAACAATTAAAAATATTTTTTTTTAATAATTCATAATTGTTTAACTTTTGCATATAAATGTCAAGTAACAAATGATGTTCGAATCGAATGATTTATTTGGAAAAGGCTTTTGTAAATTCACGTCTACTTCAAACTTCTCTTTTTGGGGGAACAGCCAAAAAAAATGTAGTCGATTTGGTGATATATACTTTCTAGTGATGGCATCTTAAAGGACAACTCGTGCGTCGTTTCGGTTAGCCTAAATTGCGACAGAGTTTCTGTTTCGAAACCGATTGAGCAAGTGTCTGTTAATTGAAGAACGTAATCTAATCAGAATCAATTAAGTCACGATTTATCATCGTCGCCGTCGTCTGGGCATTAAAAAAAAAAGGAGAAACACCGAATTCGAAAAGTGTAGTTTATTTATTTTTATTTCATTTTAACGTATTTACTTCTTTTCGTGTTTTTTATTTTATTTTTATTTTCTTCTTTTAGGGAATTCTTGGTG